>JAVQMG010000130.1:2642500-5042500 GCA_032878915.1 Castanopsis chinensis
GGCTGAGTGCAAAAGAGGAGAGAAAAATGGTTGGTGGGAGCCTAAAAATCTGAGATTGAGAGGAAAACACTACTAATTGTTCGACGGGATTAAGGTTTGGAAGAAACATTATGTTATGTGGCTGACTGAGAGCAAAAAAAAGAATAGAAAAATGGTTAGGTGAGCCTGAGATTGAGAGGGAAAAATTAATGTTTTTTCTGTAGGATTAGGGTTTGGAAGAGAAATGAAGATAGCTGAAAGAAAAGTCTGACAAGTTACAGTCTAAAACAGAAGTGGTTTTCTTTGTAGGGTATCCAAAAGGAACTGTTGGAGGTTTATTCTATAGTCATAAGGATAATAAAGTGTTTGTTAGCACAAATGCCAAATTCTTGAAAAATGACTATATGAATAATTTTACTCCTAGAAGTAGAGTTGTCTTGGCTGAAATGAATGAACCTATAGTTGACCAACTAATGGATGAAACTAGGGATGATGTGGCTGTATTAGATACACCACAAGATATTACTCATGAAATGTCTAGTACACAGGTGCCTCGTCGTAGTGGGAGAATTGTTCGGCCTCCTATAAGATTCATAGGTTTGGGAGAAACCTATGAAGCTATCTTAGAAGAGGCTGAATCGGATCCTTACACTTATGATGAAGCCATGAATGATATAGATGCACATCATTGGATCCAAGCTATGAAATCTGAATTGGATTCTATGTATTCCAATCATGTATGGGATCTTGTAAAGGTGTCTAACGATATTAAACTTGTTAGTTGCAAATGGGTTTACAAGAGGAAGAGAGGGATAGATGGAAAGGTTAAAACCTTTAAAGTAAGACTAGTGGCGAAAGGGTATACACAAAAGGAAAGTATTGATTATGATGAAACTTTTTCGCCAGTAGCCATGCTTAAATCTATCAGAATTCTCTTATCTATGGCTGCTCATTATGATTATGAGATTTGGCAAATAGATGTCAAGACTGCATTTCTTAATGGCAATCTTGAAGAAGAAATATACATGTTGCAACCGGAAGGTTTCATAGCAAAGAACCAAGAGCATATGGTATGCAAGTTGAATAGGTCTATTTGTGGACTTAAGCAAGCATCTAGGTCATGGAACATCAGGTTTGATCAAGCAATCAAATCATTTAGTTTTGAACAAAATATTGATGAACCATGTGTGTACAAAAGACATCGAGACAAAGTAGTAATGTTCCTAGTGCTTTATGTTGATGATATTCTACTCATTGGGAATGATGTAGGGGTAATGTCATCGGTTAAAGTTTGGTTGTCTAGCCAATTTGATATGAAGGACTTGGGTAAGGCTAACTTTATTCTAGGGATCAAAATTTGGCGAGATCGCAAGAATAAGATGTTAGGCTTATCACAAGCTAGATATATAGATAAGGTTCTAGAACGGTTTAGCATGCAAAACTCCAAGAAAGGATTGCTTCCTTTTAGACATGGAGTTCTTCTGTCTGATGACCAAAGGCCTAAGACTCAAGAGGAAGAAAATATGATGAGACAAGTTCCTTATGCTTCTGTAGTGGGAAGTCTCATGTATGTAATGCTTTGTACTAGACCAGATATTTGTTATTCAGTTGGCATGGTTAGCTAATATCAATTAAATCCAGGACCAAAACATTAGCAAGCGGTAAAGCATATTCTCATGTATCTACGGAGAACGGAGAATTATATGCTTGTTTACCATAGTGAGGATTTGATTCCCATTGGCTATACGGATTCAAATTTTCAATCGGATCTAGATTTCAGAAAATCCACTTCAAGATGTGTTTTCACCTTAGGAGGTGGAGCCATAAGTTGGAGGAGTGTTAAGCAATCTTGTATTACAGACTCCACCATGAAAGTTGAGTACGTTGCTGCTTGTCAAGCAGCAAAGGAGGCTGTTTGGCTTAAGAAATTCCTTGCTGATCTTGGTGTTGTAAGAATGGAGTAAGTTCCCATCACATTGTTTTGTGATAATAGTGGAGCGGTTGCACAATCCAAAGATCCAAGAAATCACAAGAAAGGAAAGCACATTGAGAGGAAGTACCATATCATTCGAGACATTGTTGCTCGTGGAGATGTTGTGGTAGCAAAGATTGAAAGTGCAAATAATCTAGCAGATCCTTTTACCAAAGCCTTGCCTCAAAAGACTTTCGAGTCACATTTGGAGGAAATGGGAGTTAGATTAGTGCATAATAGTCTTTAGGGCAATGGGAGATTGTTAGGATATGTGCCCTTAAATCCTATTATATGATGCTATGTATGACACTATGTATGACTTAATGTTGTGTTTAATAAATTTGTTTATTTTTATCTAAAATAATGGCAACATGAATATTTGGACATTATCATATAGTCCATGAGATGCATAGTATGTGATTTATGTGAAAAGTCGCAAAAGATATAAATCACAAGTTCTTTGTAAACTCAGAATTTGTAGTTTGTAGTCGGTGATGAAATTGGGTATTTCATCTGCGAAGACTATAACGTATCAACTAAGATGATTTGTCTTGATCATGGAAGTGAAGACTTCTAGTTGATATGTAGATATGTTTTAAGAGTTAAGACATATTGAAATGGACCGCTGTGAGATTTATTATTCTTTCAACGATTGTCAAATGAATAATAAATCTCACGACTTTTATTTGCATGAACTCTTAATCCTGAGAGAATAATGGACCTGATCATGATGTGTAGGTTGCTTTGATATATCAGGAGTGAGATCTAAAGTAACGGTCAAAACCTCAGTATGTTGGGCAGCCACATTTAGTGTTGATGGAACATATATTCTCAAGATGGAATTCATAGTCTCTTGATGGAGATATAAAATATTCTCTTGAGATAAGTTTAATGGGTTCAATTATTCAGAGAGTTAGGCCTAACCACTTTGGTAAGAAATTACTAAAGTATATATTTATGAAATTGGTTTTCATAAATATATGGTGAATAACTTTAAAGGATTAAACTGGGTACTCAAGGACAAGATGTAGTAATTTTCAAAGTGGCAGCCTATATTCATGACTTTGTATTGCTACGTGACAGGCCACAAACGCGTTGACCCCTTGTGATAACTTAGATTAATTAATTAGCCCAGTTTTTAATTAATCAAATTAACATGCAATATCACGTGGCAGCACAAACAAATCACCAAACTAAGTTATGCAGCGGAAAATAAAGAACACGGTGATTTGTTCACGAATGGGGAAAACCCTTACGACAAAAACCCCACCGGGTGATTTAAGGTCACCACTCCCGAAACTCCACTATTATCACAACAAGCAGTTACAAGCAAGGAATCCCAAGTACCTCACCAACCTACAGTTGAACTCTTACCCCAATACCCAATTGGACTTGTTCTGTAGTGACAGTTTCTCCTTTTCAATGCACGGCTCCCAAGTACGTGACTAACCAATTTGATGCGCGGATCCCAGTACGCGGCTTACTCCTTTGCACGAATCCCAGTACGTGACTAACTCCACAGCAACCCTTTGATTGTTGTAGTTGATTTGCAGCAGCTTCACATAGAAACACCAATAAAATCTTCAATGTTGGTGCAAGAGACTCTGATTGGTTACAAAACCCTAAGGCGTACAACACACGCAACAAGAACTCTTTCTTCTGTAGGAGGAGGCTAGGGTTTCAAAAAGAAAACTTTATGAAACTCTCTAGGGTTAGGTTTTTCTTTTTCCACCTCCTTTAAATAGGAGCTTAATGGGCTCTCCTATTCCAAATAGGTTTACACAATCCTTGGGTTTTCCTAGTCCAATAAGAATTATACAAACCCATAAACAATTAGCCTTTTAGAATAAAACATTGCTGGCTATAATCTGTAACCCGTAAGCTCGATCGATCGGGACATCTGTCGAGCTTTAATGAATCTCGACAGATCGAGATTCTGTCGAGGAGGTATCGAGACCTGCAGATTGCACTTTTTCTTGAGCAGTTCTTGAGTAATCTTTATGTCTTCAATTTAACCACTTGTAATGATCATCTTGAACCTACATAGATTTACCCAAATACAAGTAAAGTGAGTTTTGTCAAAGGATATGCCAATTACATAAAAATATGTCCCCAACAATCTCCCCCTTTGGCAATCCGTGACAAAACCACAAGAGTACATTGAATGTCCTAGAATACATTCTACTCAAGTACAAATAAGCCTAGTCTAAAAGATTTGAACCTTAAAAGTTGCTGCAAGAAGAAGGTTCAGAATCTTAACTTGGCTTTAACTTGTCTTTCCTGAAAGGCACTAAACAAAACACATCAAGGTACCATGTGGAAAACAATGACAAGTTAAATAAGCAAGAAGCATGTGTATAAATAGAGAAAAGAAACAACACATGTGAGATAAAGAGTGAAACACATACATCATCACATATACCACTTGATAAGTATCATGTATGAAAAAAATGGTTACAAAACCAAAAGATACACAACACAAAAAATATATCAATCAATATCAATGTGTATCAACTCACTAACTCTCCCCCTAAGTTAGTTACAAAAAAAACTTTCTTCCCTTTAACATGAAGTTCTCCCCCTAAGTCTATTACTCCCCCTGAGGAATGACATTCAATTCTCAAATTTCTCCCCCTTTTTGACACGATTGTCAAAGGGTATAAAAAGCCAAAAGACTTGACCAGAGAGAGACAGAAAACAGATAAAGAGGGAAAGAGGAGAACAAGGAACCATAGACCTACAAGAGAGAGAACAACAAGATGCTATGGACACAAAGGGAAAAACATGCAAAAAAAAGAAGGATGAAATGCATGCAAGGGTATCTCGATGGATCGAGAGGTGTCGAGAAGCTATCGAGCATACCTCGATGGATCGAGAAGGTATCGAGGATCTATCGAGCAGACAAAACGTTTCTCGATCGATCCAGCAGGTGTCGAGGTATCTGTCGAGACTGCGATAAGAAAGAGTCTAAGAATCTCGATAGATAACTATGTGTCGAGAGGTATCGAGGAGGTGTCGAGATGCCTTTAAAAACAGTTTTTCAAAAGAAGAAAAACACAGACATGAATGCAATCATGCATGCAACTCAACCAAAGATCCAATCAACACATTAAGCTCTCAAAAACATCTCTCAACAAGAAAAATGTCATGCATTTTGATCCAAAACACACACACACACTAAACAAGTCTAACCAATTTTATATTTCAAAAACAAGTTAAGACAGTTTAGTGAGCATACATTAAAACATGTAAACCTTGTGATGGCCAAATCACATTGTACCTGCACATGTATCAAGAATAGCAAAGAATATTGCGTGTTGTGTGTGAAAACATCGCAAGATTGCATATGTGTCTCAATGTTATGACGATTTGAGATATGAGAAAATCACTTTAACTCACACACAATCATAACTGTTTGATGGGGACTATCACTTTCGAGGTACATCCTATAACTCCCACATCTCCTAGAAAACACGCTTGCAACCATATTTTAAAGCATTTTTGATCTTTTTGCTTTTTATTTCTTTGCATATTTTCTTTTTAACAAGCATATCATGCATGGGCATACAAGAGAAAGAAAAGAAATACCCAATTATGTTAAGCTTTTGACACTGCACTTTTGCTATGCCGAAGCATACAGGTGTCATTGACATTGCACTTTTGCTATGCCGAAGCATACAGATGTCATATTATGATTGGCGAGTAACAGTGGTGAGATGGTTATTTATGCCTTTCTCTTAGGATTTTCTAGTTCAACCCGTCAAAAAGAGTGATACGAGTGTTAAGAAGAAGAGATCACTTAACCTTACTCATCACAAACAAAGAGCTACAGAGCTCACTCGCTTAGTTGTGCAAAAGAATGCTCATCTAAGCTACAGGTGATACAAAGTTTAGAAAACTCTGTTTCAATGGCCATTTCAAAAGTTCACATGAACTAATGCACACAAACACACACTGTTTTTGTATTTTTCAATTTTTCAATTTTTTTTATTTTTATCAGAAAAGCAAAAAATAAAACACAAAACTGAAAACACACAAACAAAAACAAACAAACAAACAACATGAATGCATAAAAGAAAGATGCATATGCATGAAGGCATGATTTCAATAGAAAATAAGAAATCAAGCAAAGAGAGTCCTGCTTTAGATAGAAAGAATTAAAGCAGAGGACAAACAGAAAAGACAATTAAGTCTTAGGCTCCTTTCTCACCCACACAGCACGAGTCTTTGGCCGTGAAGATGAAAAGACACGTGTCCTAATATGACTACTAAAGGACATAGAAGAATTAAAATTCTCCTGAAATTTAGTTAAAAAGCTCAAGACTTTTAATAACTCTCCAAACAAAGGTGTAGGTCCTTGAGAGGAAACCTGTGACCGTTTGGACAATTGCTTATGAGGATACAACTTAAAGCAATTAGGACGAGTGTGTCCAGAAACACCACAATGGTGACAAACATGAGCAGTTTTAGAGCTACTCGGCTTCCTAGAAGGAGGTCTAACCTTAGAGGTTGACAGAGTCCTCAAATTAGGACAATTTGGCCTAATATGACCAACCATGTGACAATGATGACAAGTGGGGACAAAAACAGATTTATCATTCAACCTAGGAGGAGTTTTAGACATAGGTTTAGAAACTTCAGCGTTAACATCAGATTGTTTACCTTTGTCTATCCTAGCAATATTAGCCTTCAACTCTTCATTATTCCTTTTAAATGGGGGAATATAAAAATCTTTTTCTTTTGAGTTAGGCTCAACAACAAGTTTGGTACTAGTTAATTTTTCAACTTCAGTTTTAAATTCAACTAGTTGCTCTTCCAAACTCTTAATTTTGTCCACCTGAGATGAAATTTGATTTTTAAAATTCTCGTTCAAATTAGTGGCTTCATCCAATTTTGCAATCAAATCATCTTTTTCAAGCTTGACCTTTTTAAATTTAGCTTTTAATTTTGTAGAACAATCAAGAGATTTCATACAAAAATTATAAAGCTTGCAATAGGCATCATGGATATCATCATCATCATTCAACACAAGATCATGCAAATCAAAACAATCAATAGTTTCCATGACAACAGGGGTCAATGGATCACACATCAAAGATTAAACCCTAATTAGAGTGTGCCTGCTCTGATACCACTTGACAGGCCACAAACGCGTTGACCCCTTGTGATAACTTAGATTAATTAATTAGCCCAGTTTTTAATTAATCAAATTAACATGCAATATCACGTGGCAGCACAAACAAATCACCAAACTAAGTTATGCAGCGGAAAATAAAGAACACGGTGATTTGTTCACGAATGGGGAAAACCCTTACGGCAAAAACCCCACCGGGTGATTTAAGGTCACCACTCCCGAAACTCCACTATTATCACAACAAGCAGTTACAAGCAAGGAATCCCAAGTACCTCACCAACCTACAGTTGAACTCTTACCCCAATACTCAATTGGACTTGTTCTGTAGTGACAGTTTCTCCTTTTCAATGCACGGCTCCCAAGTACGTGACTAACCAATTTGATGCGCGGATCCCAGTACGCGGCTTACTCCTTTGCACGAATCCCAGTACGTGACTAACTCCACAGCAACCCTTTGATTGTTGTAGTTGATTTGCAGCAGCTTCACATAGAAACACCAATAAAATCTTCAATGTTGGTGCAAGAGACTCTGCTTGGTTACAAAACCCTAAGGCGTACAAGACACGCAGCAAGAACTCTTTCTTCTGTAGGAGGAGGCTAGGGTTTCAAAAAGAAAACCTTATGAAACTCTCTAGGGTTAGGTTTTTCTTTTTTCACCTCCTTTAAATAGGAGCTTAATGGGCTCTCTTATTCCAAATAGATTTACACAATCCTTGGGTTTTCCTAGTCCAATAAAAATTATACAAACCCATAAACAATTAGCCTTTTAGAATAAAACATTGCTGGCTATAATCTGTAACTCGTAAGCTCGATCGATCGGGACATCTGTCGAGCTTTAATGAATCTCGACAGATCGAGATTCTGTTGAGGAGGTATCGAGACCTGCAGATTGCACTTTTTCTTGAGCAGTTCTTGAGTAATCTTCATGTCTTCAATTTAACCACTTGTAATGATCATCTTGAACCTACTTAGATTTACCCGAATACAAGTAAAGTGCGTTTTGTCAAAGGATATGCCAATTACATAAAAATATGTCCCCAACACTACGAATATTTTATAAAGGGATTGCATGTATAATAAAGTCATGGGATATAATTTATTAATAAGGCCTAGAGTGCAATTATATTTATATAGTAGTATTAAATATAATTAATGGTAACTTTGGACTTGTCAAGAGTTAATGGAAAAGCCCAAGGCCCATTGGAGCTAGTGTCTTATTAGTCCCTTTTCGTCCCACTCTAAACCACACACTAAAGCCTAATTGGAAAGGCCCAATAGGCCGGCCCAATTAGATAATTAGTTAGTTATAAAGGGAGAAACTTACAGAATTTTTTATTAGAGAAAAAAAAGAATCGTAGAGAAAAAGAAAAAGAGAGAGTGTGGACACACTTTCATTCTCCCTTTGGAAAACTGATTGAGAGACCACACATCTTGGGCATAAAGTGGAATTGGATCGAAGATTAAAAGTTTTCCCAAGTGCTTCTAATCTTTGTTTTGAATTTCTCCACACCAAGGTACGCTATCTTGTTCTTAAATTCTAAAATTTACATAGTGCATGTTTTCAATCATGAATGAAATAGATCTTTGTTTATTGCTTCCGCTGTGTGTTTTGTATGAGATACAAAACCAGATTTTTATTCAACAGAAGAAACTCCTTGAATGTGTATGGCAACATATAGAAAAGAAACATGAGAAATATATGACCAAAGCCAACAAGGGCCGTCAACAAATCCTCATTGAATCGGGTGATTAGGTTTGGGTGCATATGAGAAAGGAAAATTTCCATCCTGTAGGCAGTCCAAGCTATATCCTAGAGGAGATGATTTATTTCAAGTCCTTGTGAAAATCAATGATAATGCATACAAGTTGGATCTTTTAGGCAAGTATAACATTAATGCTACATTCAATGTTTCGGATCTTTCTCCTTTTGATGTAGGTGATGATTCGAGGGAGAATCTTTTTGAAGAGAGGGGGAATGATGAGAATCAACAAGCATTAAAGTATCTAGTGCATGTTCCAGTTGGGCTTGTTACTAGAGCAAGATCCAAGAAGATCAAAGAAGCACTTAAAGTAATCCTGGATGTAATTTATATATGCTTACCATGCCCACTATAGAAACTTGGCCTAGCATATAGCTCAACATAATTGAGACTTCCTATTAACATGGTATAAGGAACTGTCTTCATATGCTCTACCTTTTATATGTCTTAGGACTATAGTCCTTTACAAAGGAACTTCAAACATAAAAGGAAGCAATCCTTTCTTGAAGTATCACATGCTATACTTGGCTAGAATATAATCTATTTAAGCAGTTTGAGATAGACCCAACATCCTAATTTATAAATCTTACCAAAGTTTAGCTCCTAGGATATGACCAGTCTCACCTTAGTACTTCATATCAAACTGGTCTAGACAACAAAAATTCTATTGATGACAATATCCACACATCATTCTAAATGATAAGATTATCATCGACATACATTAAAAGATTTATTACTTTATATTGCTTTTACACACATAAGACTTACCACTACTTGATCAAAATCAAACAATTTGATTGCTTGATCAAAGATGATATTATATGATTTAGATGCTTGCTTTAGTCCTTAAATGGATTTTAAGCAACTTGCATACTACCTACAACTGGTTCTTTGCTATGAACTAGTCTAGCTACATCCTATAGATGTCTTTCTTAAGAATGCCACTAAGAGAAGCTTTCTTGATATCCATTGAAATATTTCATCCAAATCAAATATAATGGATAAAAGAATCTAGACAGAGTCAAACATGACTATTGGTGAAAAAATCTTTTTATAATCGATCCATTTCTTTCTGGATAAATCTTTTTGCCGTTAGTCTTAACTTTGAAGGTTTACACCTTCTAGTCTATCATCTCATTTTCTTGTAGACCTATTTAAAACAATAGGCTTAATGCCATTAGGCGCCTTTACAAATTCTAGACTTTAAATAAAATCTAATTCTATTTACATACCCTTGATCCAGTAATCCACATTCATATCATCTATTGTCTCTACATAAGACGGAGGATAAAATTCATATCCTTAAGGGATGACTTCACAAGTTCATCCCAAAAGTATGAATTTATCTGGTAATCTGATAATCCTCCCACTATGATATTGTACTAGTATACTAGCTATCTGTAGAATAATGTTTTTTGGTGTATCTAATACAATCATCTCATTCCTAAATGTATTTTACAGGAGTCCTACAACAGATTCTGACAAATTTCTTCTAGAACAATTCTACGTTTAGCTTTAAGATTATTCAAATAAGTATTATCTAGAAACGTAGTATTTGTACTTTACAAACATCTAGTTATCTTTATGACTACTAAAACAATCTTCAACAATTCCTTTCAGATGTGCAACACAAATACACATTTTTCTACCTTTTGTTTCCAATTTTTCAAACTTCCTTTCTAGTACAAGTGTTGGACATCCCCAAAAGTGGAAGTACCACATACTAGGCTTTCACCCAATCCACAATTTGACAAATGTCATAGGAACAAACTTTTGGAATCAATTTTATAAAATGTATAGTATTTAATTAACTTTTAGTATCAATTTTACAATGCTTAGCTTTACCATAATGGAAACACTTTCCTTTTGGTCATGCCTTTGAGTCTAATTTCCTTTTTGGCAACTCCTAGGACAACTATCTTGCCCAACTATTTGGTATTATACTTATTCTTCTTACCTTACCTTTCGGTGAAGCTTTAGAATTTGAATTAAGCCATATTGATCCTAGCCTTAGCTTTTAAGATGTCTTCCGTTGCGTAGAACTCACTCATCAACTAAGATAAAATAAATGAAGAAATATTTAACTTCTATATTTTTCCATAGTTTAGAAGTATTGTCTAACATTAAACGTTATTGAGTTGCAATAACATTAAATGTTATTGAGTTGAGGATTTAAGTTGAACAATTATGATCAACCTACTAAGATGCAAATACCAAAATCCCCAAGACTTAAAGCCTCAAAATTTATAGAATCCCCAAATTCTACTTCAAAACCAAACAAAATTCAAAAAATTTATACATAACACACCAAATAAAAATTTATCATTCCTTAGGCTAGAAGACATAGGTTGTTGTTTTGATTTTTCTCCAAAAAAATAGAGATGTTTTATCTGCCTTGTACAATATAAAAAAATAATTAGTAGAAATTTCAACTCAAAAACAAAACCCACGAAAACAATTTCAATATAAATATGGAGATTAACCCAAATACTCAAAAGAAAATCAACTCTAAACATAACAAAAGAATGAGATAGAAAGAAAATCTCAGGTATATATGAAAGCAAATAAAAAATTCAACATAAAAGATAAAATTTATTAATAACAATATAAAAAAATATCCACATATGTTGAATTGAAATTTTATCAATAATAACAATATAAACAAATTCGACATAAAATTCATTAATCAAGTATAGGGTTTTAAGGTGCATGGTAATTACTAAGGTTTGGAGGAGGAAAAAGAGACTCCTAACAGCAGTCCTTCTCTCTCTTTTTTTTTTTCTTAATCCTTTTTTCTTAATCCTAAGGTGAAGACAAGTTTAGGGTTTTGAGGTAGTAATTGTTAGGACTTTGAGGAGGGGTCTTTCTCTCTTTTTCTTAATCTAACGTGAGTCTTTTTCTTTTTCTTTTTGAGTCCTATCATAATTTTTGTTTTTATAGAGATCATCAATGTTTGAGTTTGAGTTTGAGTTTGAGTTTAAGTTGGACTTGTTAGAGAGATAGGATTTTACTCCTTGTTAAGTTTTGATTAAACAAAAATAATTTTATTAAAAAAAAGATAATTTTATTTAAATATTGAGTTGACGTGAAAAATTATGAGAGTTTTAGAGGCTTCAATTATATATATATATATATATATATATAGATAGATTACTTCCTCACAAAATGACATTTTATTTTAGGGTTTGGCTTATTTCCAGTACTTTTTTAACTGGAGGTGTCCTTTTGTTTTAAATTGAAAGCTCAAATTTGTGTTAAAAACACAAGAGCTGTTTAGACCCAAGAAAAAAAAAAAAAAATACGGCTTGGTTGATTTTACTCTAACTTAAACTAAGTGCGAAATAGAGTAAATGCGAGCGAACAAACAATACAACTACTCTAAGCCATATTCAACAAATAACAGTAGTAAAATGAAAAGCTAAAAGAGTAGGGAAGAGAGATGCAAATACAAGATAATACGCAGATTTGTTATCGAAGAGGAAACCGAAGAACTCAACAAAAAATCTCTTTGTCGCCCTCCAAGCGGTAAATCGATCCACTAGACAATAAGTTAGGATACACGAATAGCAAGAGACCCTCCAACCCTAGTCTACCCAGTACACCTAAGCCCTCCAAGCTCCTACTCCAACAAGGCTTCTCAAAACCATGTCTTGTCTAGCTTTCTGGATCCCACAATGCACCCAATTGCATCCACCAAAGCATAGTTTATTCCAATGCTTCCCAACAGCACCAAAAACTCACTAGACACTCAGTATGGATGTGATAAGTGTTTGGGCTATCAACCTCTCAAGGATTTGGAAATGGAAAGGTAGGAGTAGAGAAAAATCACAATGGTTGGTGTAGAGAATTATGGGTATGACAATCTCACACTCTCAAGGGTTTATGGCCAGGGTTTTCTCTCTAAAAAGCTTTCTACTCAATATGTGGGTAATGATGGTATATACAGTGTCCTGTCCTGACTCTTCACATTCCAGTCATGTGCTGGGCACATGCATCACTTCGCAGAATGGCTAGTCGCGAGCTACCTGCGAAAACTCCTTTTGTCTTCAATAGATGCCTTGTGTCTTCACACACTCTCTCTCTCACACACCCCTTACAAATAAATCCCACATAAAATGCAAGGTACAAAAGATTGAACAAAATTACAATCAAATTTTCCACAGAAATAAAGCCAACACAAAACAGTTGTAAATTACAACTTTAGAATCTCCCCCTTTGGCTATTCTGTGACAAAACACCTTATAACAGACTCTAGACTTAAACATGAGTTTGGGAACAATGGAAAAACTCGCTTACACCTAATCTAGAAGCTGTGAAGCACTTGCACGAATACACCTGAATCCTGAAACACTTGCACACAAACAAAACTTTCATTAAGCTCATGACAAGTTGAATACAAGGTACGTATAGGAGCAAGTATAATGCGATCAAGGTCAACATCAAGATATAAACTATGAAGCATAACTTGATCATACAAGAACAGTCATTAAAGTTCGACTACAATGATCATTTAATTAGTAAACAATCATCCGAACAAACAATGAAATTAAGTGCAAAGCAAAAATCAATTGTATGTCCAAACACATAGCCAATGCAAAATACCAAAGTATTTGCGTTAAAGATATAAGATCTAACAAGGGCACAAGTGTGCAGTACTCAAGATAAACTATAAGTACAAAAAAATGCTACAAAAGCAATGAGATAAACACAAAGTAATGAATATTAAACTGGAATTAAACCAAAGTACTTAAAGCTTTAAAAGAAAGCAATGTAAGTAAAAGCATTCTAGACTATGGCAAAAGAAAGTAAACAACTAAACCACTAAAAATGAACCAATATGTCTATGAAGTGCATGTGCTATGCTATTCTCCCCCTCAAAATGTGCAACTCCCCCTCAAAAGTTTCTCCCCCTTTTTGACCAGAATGGACAAAGGAGTTAGAATTGCTCAGATTCCAAATTGGATCCTTGTGCCATAGCCATATCCTCAATCTGAGATGATAATGCAGTGGTTTGGTCTTGAATGTTAGTAAATTGATCCACGGTGTGCTGCACATGAGACTCGAGCATGCCATACATCTATTCTACCCTTGCAATAAGATGATCAAGACTATTGGATCCACGTGGTTGTGCTTGAGAGGATGGCTGTGTAGAACTCTCCGGAGTAGGGGTAAATCTGTCAATCTCATCCTCAGCATCTCCACCCTCTTCTTGAACATGAGCCCTTGGTATTTGTGAGACGCCAGTCTTGGATCCGGTGATGTGAGCTTTGCTTCTAGTCACCGTGTTAGCACCAATGGGATAGTCTCTTTGTATTATGGTGAGACCACTCGAAAGTTTGAGCCTTGTCTTTGCAATGAGGCCCATGATGAGAGTAGGGAATGGCATTATTGTCCTTGAGTTCCTTTTGGTGATACTCTTGGTCAGAAGATGATAAATGTGTCCACATATGTCAATCTCTTTATGTGTGAAGAGATCATACAAAAAAATGGTCCTCGGCTTGGACAACGTTGTCAAGTTGGTGACTAGATACAAGTTGTGGATCATGACATATGCTAAAGTCCTCATCTCTACTTCAAATGGGATGGAGTTCATTGACCTCTTGATTTGTGTACCACCAAGAAGTCGTACTATTTGCTCAATTGATTCCAATCGGTCATCATATTGCACGGTAATTGGCTGAGAAGGAGGACAAACTTCGAGGAATTCTTTGATTGAGTCTCTTGTAATCACAAATTCCTTGTAACGCACCCAGTAGTTAATGTGGTCTCCATCCATACTAGCATTCGAAAAGAACTCTCGGATGATTTTGGCGTACACATTGCCGCTTGGATTTAGCAGCTTCGTCCATGTTCTCTCCTTGAACACATCAGGAATGCAAGTGTCCTTAAGAGTCTCCATTCTAACAACTATTTCCATAATGATTGTGGCTTGTTTGTAGCAGTCGTTATAAGCCATGTCTGTGTCAATGGTCTTGAAGTTGTCAAAGTCCATGCAAGGACATTTAGAGGATTTCTTAGAAGAAACATGTTTGGTGGGAGACATCTGCAAGACAGACATAGAGCATAAAGAGAAAACAAGTGCAAAAACACAAAGACAAAAACACAAACTTGATTAGCATCAAGTTAGTCCCAAAAAATAAGCACAAAGACTTAAAACAGAACATAACAGTGTTAAAACTACATGCTTTAAGTGCTAAACCATGTAAACACTTACAGAATGCACAAAAATAGCAACTGAGCATGTGTGTGCGTTTAATGTGAATGTGGTGTGCATGATGTGTGGCTAGGTGATGCATGGCAAAGCAAGATAAGGCACACATGGGTCAAAATGTGTAAAACACACACCCAAAGATCAAAACATGTTAAACAAGTTCAACCAAGGGTAAACCCAAAAGTTGGAACTCATTGGAGTCCAAAACAACTAAAAAATGCCACTTAAGCATTTTATCAAACGCATGGAATGCACCACTATACTACACAAATGAGCAATGCATGAACAGATGAAAATATACCTAGATATAAGATCAAAATGCCACAAGGGGCCAACACAAATACAAACAAAACAAGTGGGACAAAGCCCAATCAAAATTTTGAAAATTTCTTCCATAATCTAGAATGAAAAACTAAAAAGAATGTTAAGAAACATACCTTTGAAGAGATTGTGCAGAGATTTGGACTTGAAATTGGAGGGTTTTGAGTGAAAAGATTAGTTTTGGGTTGATAGAGGTTCGAGTAAGGCAAAGGACACAACTCAAGTGTGTTTTAAAAGTCATTCACATCAGCCCTGTAAAACTAAAAACACTTGTATTTCGCAGGTTCGATAGTCGTGAAATTACTCGTGAAAAACACCATTGAAGCAGAAACACTTTTGCGAGAAGCTTTTCGTCGTGAAGCAGTCACGAGATAGTCGCGAAAGTCTCTATCTAAAACTTGTTTTTTCCAATTTTTGCCTTTACCTCTTTTCGAGGGAAGTGCTTAGTTGCAAGCTTCTAGTGAAATTGCCTCTGAACAAATTTTTGAAGAACAACACAAAAATCATTTTGAACAAAAACTTAAAGCACAAAAGTATTAAATCACTTTCAAAAACATATAAAATACTCAAAAATCTTTTTGGGTTTGATCGGTAAGCAATTGAGCATACACATCACATTTGAACACGTACAATCACACAAATGAAATAAGCATTCATTGAACAAAGTCTTGTGTGTTATGTGTTGTGTGTGACTATCAAATGTGGAATGGTCCTTAATCTAGAGTGAAGTTTCAATGATCAATTCAATCAGGTCATACAGAACTAGTACTAAGTCAAGTGGACTATCTCAATTATAGAAATGAACATATATGATATCCCACAAGAAAGTGATTACATTTCTTTGAAGCTTTTCATTTGGCTTCTTTACAAATCATAACATTTGATCAGCTTTGAACAAAATACATCTCATTTTGAGATCGATGCCTGAAGTATTTGATATTTCAACTTTCAGAATGAGCCTTTGGCTTTTTGAGGCACCATAAATTTCAATACAAGTTGCTTTCCCTTTTTTCTAGTCAAATACTAGTATGTGCGACGGCTTTTGCAGCTCAATATCTCTTTTCATTTTAAGATTTACATTTGTTGAGCTGTTTAAGCAAAAACATAAAAACATGGGAAAAGATATAGGCACAAGTCTATGCATGTATTAAGACCAACAAGACTATTGAATAATCATTCATGACAAATTTGAAGATCGATTTACAACAATCACACCTAGATTTCAAGAATTTTTCCACAAAGATAGATGTGCATACAAAACAAGGTAATCTCGTAAATGCACTACGCCATTAGTATGAAGATACTAGGCCAGACTCACATGTGATATAAACAAAACAAGCGATCAAACTTTTTGGAGATTTTTCAATTTTTAAACACACTCAAAAACATAACGAGAAAAGTAAGATCAACAAAAAAAATGCAATTAGCAAAAGAAACATGCTATGAACTAGAAGTAATGACATAAGAAGATTCTGCATGACATGATGCATGAATCTATGACCCTAAACATCGAAAGAATTAATGCATGGGCATAGGGAATAATCATGCATAAGTACCCTTCTTCACCCACACTTTTCAAGTGTTTTGGGTGAGAACCTTAGATGGAGAGGTACGACCAACATAGCTTTCTAACCTTAGAGTGAAGCTAGCAAGGCATAGAGAGATGTTCTTCAGCATTTCCATGACGTTTCCAATGAGATGTCCTTCATTTTCTCCCTTAGGTTGTGTTCCCTTTGGCCTTTTCTTTGAACTTTCTTGGCCACGCATGGAGTCAACCTCTTGAGAGAATGAAGCTTGAAACAATTGGGTCTTGTGTGCCCTTGAATGCCACCTTGATGACACACATGCTTCACATGAGGTCCCCTCTGATTTTTGGGTAATGACTTCCCTTTATCTTTTGGTCTTACACTAGTGGTTCTCTTTTCAGCAACAGGGATCTCAGCTTCAGGCTTTACTTCTTTAAGTTTCTCAATACTCTTGGCTGTTACAAACCTCACTTCTTTCTAAGGTTCGCTACTGAAGCTTCCTTCTCTGGTATAACCTAAACCAGTCTTGTCATGTGAGGATTTTTGTGAGGACAACATGCTGTCAAGTTTCTTGGTGGAGATACGCTCAACCTTGACATTAGCTTGGATTATTTCAAGCTTAAGAAACTTGATCTTAGAGTAAGCTTCAACCAGCTCTCCCTTGAGTCCTTTTACTTCACATTTTGCCTCTTTAAGTTGCATAAGAGTACACCTATGCTTTTCTTCAATCTTCTTCATCTTTCTCACAACATGGTTTGCAACCTTGGCATATTTTTCACAATCTTCTAGCAAAGAATCGTATGCTTCTTGAAGGTTGCTCTCACCTTCATTTTGGCATACATCTTCATCTTCCAATTCTTCAACTTCCTCACCCTCGAAATGCTCACCAAGTTCATTTACCAAATTGCTCAAATCATCCTTAGATTCAATGAAGGTAATTTCCATGAAGGCCTTATAGTTCCTGTCACTATCACACTCTTCTTCCATGTCTGAATTTGAGCTTTTAGAGTCACTAAGAGTAGTGACAAACATTTTACCCTTCCCTCTCAAGTAGTTGGGATATTCTTTCTTGATGTGTCTATGGCCATTGCATTCATAGCATACAACTCCTTGGGGGGGGGGGGTTAGGAGTCCTTCCCATCTTTCTTCTTGAACTCCTTCCTACCACCTTTGGATGATGAGAACTTTCCTTTGCTAAAATACTTTCCACTATTCTTCATCTTCAGAAATTTCCAAAAGTTCTTTACAAGGAATGCTACTTCTTTCTCCACATCATTTTCTTCGAAAGAGTCGCCCATCCTCTCATTGATGGTTTTGAGTGCAAGTGATTTGCTTGGATTGTGAGAAGGCAGACCAAGCTCATGTGTTTGGAGAGATCCAATTAGCTCTTTAATCTTGATCTTATCCAAATCTTTGCTTTCTTTTATAGCAATGACCTTTGCACGGTAGCTCTCCGATAAGGACCTCAAGATCTTTCTCATCACCTTAGCATCCTCAATCTTTTCACCGACATTGAGCTTGGCAATCACAATTTCATTGAGCTTTCCATAGAATGAATCAAATGACTCATCGTCACTCATCTTGAGCTCTTCAAATCGAGTAGTAAGCATTTGAAGTTTTGTGTCCTTGACTTTCTTGGTACCTTTATAGGTAGTCTCAAGAATTGTCCAAGCTTCTTTGGCAGTCTTCACATGCGATATCTTATGAAATTTATCAGTAGACACACCACAAAAGATAGCATTAATTGCTTTGCTATTAGCATTTGCCAAAGCAAGAGCTGCCTTGTCCCATTCGAACTTGGCTGTCATGGGTCTAACATACCCATTCTCAACAGAATCTCATACGGACTCATTATAGCACAAAGGAATGCCCTCATACAAACCTTCCAAAAAGCATAGTTGCTCTCATCAAAGTATGGTGGAGCATTGAGAGATTATGACCGATCTATCACAAAAGGGGTCTTGGATCACACTTAGGTAATGAAACCACAACAAGTGCACCCACTCTGATACCAATCGAAAACTCGGATTTGCGTTAAAAACACAAGAGCTGTTTAGACCCAAAAAAAAAAAAAAATACGGCTCAGTTGATTTTACTCTAACTTAAACTAAGTGCCGAATAAAGTAAATGCGAGCGAACAAACAATAAAACTACTCTAAAGCATATTCAACAAATCATAGCAGTAAAATGAAAACTAAAAGAGTAGGGAAGAGAGGTGCAATGACGAGATAACACATCGATGTGTTATCGAAGAGGAAACCCGAAGAATTCGGCGAAAGACTTCTCCACCGCCCTCCAAACGATAAATCGATTCACTAGACAATAAGTTGGGACAATAGCAAAAGACCCTCTAAGCCTAGTCTACTCAGTGCACCTAAGCCCTCCAAGCTCCTACTCCAACAAGGCTTTTAGAAACCGTGTCTTGTCTAGCTTTTCGGATCTCGTAATGCGCCCAATTGCATCCGCCAAAACTTGGCTTCTTCTGATGCTTCCTAGCAGCACCAAAAACTTACTAGACACTCAATATGGGTGTGGTAAGTGTTTAGACTATCAACCTCTCAAGGATTTGGAAATGGAGATGCAGGAGTAGAGGAAAACCACAATGGATGGTGTAGAGAATTGTGGGTATAACAATCTCACACTTTCAAGGGTTTGTGGCTAGGGTTTTCTCTTTAAAAAGCTCTCTACTCAATATGTGGATAATGATGGTATATATAGTATGTATAAGGATGTAGTGGAGCATATAGGACAAAATAGCAAAACAAACTGTTTCACAGGTATCTCGCGGGAAGGCCTTACCCGCGAGACAATCGCGAAAACTAGCTGTCTCCATCCTATCTTGACTCTTCGTATTCCAGTCATGTGCTAGACACATGCATCACTTCGCGGGATGGCTAGTCGCGAGCTACCCGCAATAACTCCTTTTGTCTTTAGTAGATGCCTTGAGTCTTCACACACTCTCTCTCAAACACAACCCCTACAAATGAATCCCACATAAAATACAGGGTACAAAAAGATTGAACAAAATTACAATCAAATTTGCCACGAAATTAAAGCCAACACAAAATAGTTGAAAATTACAACTTTACATAAATACACAATAACAAGTGATAGTGGGTTTCAATCTTCCCTTTTTATTTAGTTAGTGGGTGATGTGACAGTTTCTCATTAAAACAAAAAGAAATTTCAGTTAAAAAAGTACTAAATGGAAGACAAACTCTTAGCTATATGTGTGTATATATATATAATCGAAGCCTCTGGAGCTCCCACAATTAATCATGTCACCACTATTTTATTTTTATTTTTATTTTAGATTCTTTTTATTTTAGGTTTTATATTTTATGTATCTATTTTTTCTCTTCAACATGTAATTATCTTATGAAGTGCTACAATAGTTTACTTTAAGTAAAACTCTATTAGATATATGTTTTAAAAGTTTGGAAATTCTACTTCAACTAAAATTCTATAACAAAAAATTCAACAAATATAAACCCCTGCCAAGGTTGAAACCCTTCATACTCGCTCAATTTTTCACAAAGAAAATACACACAGCAAATTGAAGATTTTGTAAAAAGGGTACGGGACTTCATGAGACCACTTTGTAACGTTGTACCGATGGAGTTACTCAAAGTAAATGCAAAGGTAAGGACATATTGCCATCTTTCATGCTCTAACTCTCTATGATTACTGTTTTATAATACTATTATTGTTGTGACTTGTGAGTGAGTTTATTAGTGTGAAAAATCTACATATGAAAATTTTAATTGTAAAAATTTGTTTTAACAATTAAAACATTAGATTTAATCGTAATTTTGATTTAATAATCAACAATTTTATCAATCAAATTTCCTCTAATGTTGGTGTAATTTGTACTACTATGTATGTTATATATAGAACCCTCATATGATCTTGGAAAAACCACTCTATAAAAAAATTGTCATCAATAACAAGAAGAAAAGCTTATTCCTGACCATTGAAACCACAAATTTCTTGTCATCGATAATCAATTTTATGTTAATGTTTAGATATAGTCCATAGGTATTTTTTTTTTTTTAAAAAGTGTAGTCCATATGGGAATAGTTTAGATGTTTCCTACTTGATTTTGGAATCTTAGATTGATTAGTAGAATAATATGGAGTGAGGAGGTGCATTATTCATACTAAAAGCGGCAATTCACATTGATAAGAAACTAAACAAAGGCGTGTAATAATCTCTATACATATGGTGGTGGGGTAGCGCTGGTGCATGTAAGAGTTAGAAGACAAAGTTTTGTCTTTTTTATTTATTTAAAATATGCATCCTACTTTGTTGATACCTATAGAATACCTATGGGAAACTATTCAAATTCTACTACAATTTATTTGTTCATATCCTATCAAATTCTTTTTTCTTTTTTTTTTTCTTTTTCTTTTTGTGGATAAATAATAAAACAAAAGCATACATTGCCCACCATTACGGTTTTTTTTTTTTTTAATTTAAAATATGCATCTTATTTGGTTGATACCTATACAATACCTATGGGAAACTATTTTAAATTATAAAATAATTTTTCTACTAACTTTTAATTAATAGTTTTTTCATACATGACTCTCTATTTGTTTTTTAAAATATATGTGATTTTTAATTTAACTATCCCGTGCATCGTGTATCGCACGAGTTAGCGACTAGTTTTATATATATAGGAGCACTTTTACAGGCATTCTAGCATTTTACCCTTAATTTTCAAAATATTTGGCAATATGCCCTTGTTTCCAAACTATCTATGCCTATGCCCCTGTTTCGAAACTTGATTTTAATAAAATCGAGTTTCAATGAAGAACTCGATTGGTAGAAAATCGAGTATGGGGCAATCAAACTTAAAAAAAAAAAAAAAAAAAGAACCGTGGAACTTGAGTTTATGGAGCTTGAGTTCCATATCTATAGCAGCGTTCAGTAACACCTATAACAGCGTTTCCATGCAATTATTTGAAAAGTTTGATCTGCCCAAAACCTGTAGCGACGTTCAGTAACATCTATAGCGGCGTTTTCAATGGAACTCGAATTCCACAAAGTCGAGTTCCATGCAATTTTTTTTTAAGTTTGATCAGCCCAAAACCTATAATGATGTTCGGTAACACCTATAGCGGCATTTTTATGCAATTTTTTTTTTTTTTTTTAGTTTGATCAGCCCAAAACCTATAGCAGCGTTTAGTAACACTTATAGCGGCATTTTCATTGGAACTCGAGTTCCACGCAATTTTTTTTTTTTTTTTTTAAGTTTGATCGGGCATAACTTGATTTTAAACCAATTGAGTTCTTTATTGAAACTCAATTTTGAGGAAATCGAGTTTTAAAACAGAGGCATAGACCTAAATAGTTTCAAAACAGGGGCATATTGCCAATTTTTTTTTCAAAATGAGTGTAAAATGCTAGAATCCCCGCACTTTTACTACTCCATGGGTTAATATCATTATAAAAGTCAGAAAATTATTGTGTACTCTCGGAGTACCATAAATGCGTACTCCCTCCTCTCACATGAATGGTGGGTCCCACTAATTAAATTCATGGTGGGACCCACCATTCATGTGAGAGGAGGGAGTACGCATTTATGGTACTCCGGGAGTACCTAATAATTTTCCATAAAAGTCATGACAATATTTTAGGAAACCTTATGTATGCCCCTGTTAAATTGTGTTGTTCATTCAGCAATTAATTGTGTTGTAATGATGAAAGACCCCACCTTCAATGCTTCTCCTAGCCTAGAGTTAAACTGGAAAATGGGCTACAATTACCTATGTTGTACCATGTTATGTTGCAAAATTTCAATGTTATTTTGAATCTTGTGTGAACACTCAGTGATCAAACATAAGGAAAATAATAAGTATACATTAAACAGTATACACAGCAAAAATTTTATTCATTCTCTTTATTTTCATCATATTAGGGCCGGCCCTAGATTTTTTTTGGGGAAGCTAGCCCACAAGGAAGGGCCGGCCCTAGATCTAAATCACTTAGGCCATGGCCTAGGCTCCTTACTAGAGGAAAACTTTCAAATTAAGGTTGTCCATATTTGACTAAAACCCGCCAAACCGACAAATTCGATTAGGCTTGAACTAAGATTTGATTGACCTACTCAATGCGATAGTTGGTGGCAGTTGACTCCTTTTAAAAAAATCTGAAAGTTTCCAGGTTGAGTGACAAATCATTCCAAGAAAACCCGATTCCAACCAATCTGATCGATCTCTCATGTTACATGTGATTTCGGTCAAATCTGGCAAGATGCCGATAGATTCAGCTAGATCTACTTTCCTGCTGTTATACCAACATACACCACTTGTAGACACTTGATGAAAGGTTCCATTCTCCCCACACGAAGTGATCGACTCAAGTCCAAGTTCAGCACAAACCTGACCTGAACCGACCTATATGAGGGCAATAAGTGATTTTTTTTTGGGCAAAAAAATGTGATTTTTTTATTTACAAATTTATATGTGAGTTGTGCTCTTTTTTTTCTTGTCCACTTCTAAGATAACCCAAAAAATTATGGATTAATAGGAATCCAGCTCAATCATTATTAAGAGAATTAGTCAATTAGAAAATAAGAATGATTAATGAACTTTAAATAATAAAAAAGTTTATAATATACCACATTAACTACCTATTATTTAAGTAATATTTAAATATGAAAAAAGAATTATTTGAAATTGTGGCTTAGGACTTATACTGCATTGAGCAGACCATACACTATATCAAGAGATCATTAGATTATAAGTATATTTGTATTCTATACAAATCTCCATGGGGTACCCTGGTGGTAAGCACATTGATTTGAGAGATTTCAAGTTCAATCCATTGTACTATTGGTCTATGAGATTTCTAGATTGTCTCATTGGCAGGGAGTAGAATATAGTATATCTAAAAATAATAAAATAAAATAAAAACTTGCACTCCTATTTAAGTTTTCCTTGTGGCATATTGCATGAGGTTGTAAGTACATGAGCATAATTACAAATCATACCCAGAGATGGAGCCAGAACTGTGAATTAGGGGATTGGTTTTACTGTTGGTCATGTGCAATGGTTTCAACCTCTGTTTTTTCTACTTAGTTATTGAGAGTTTTTTCTTCTTCTTTTTTTCCTTTTTTTTTTTTTTTTTTTTTTGTGGACTTTTTTGTTTAGAACTTTTAAAAGGGTAGGGTTATTTATTTTGGATAAAATTAGTCAATTGAGCTTAATTTTGTTTTTATTTTTACTGGTAATTTTTTTTTTTTTTTTTGTTTAGCTTTTTTTTGTGCTTGTATATTTTGTTTTAGATTTTAAATCTATAAATTTTTTTGTGGTCACTAAAATGAGGAAAATGTTAGAGCTATAAGTTTTTTTTTTTTTTTTTTAAATTACTGATATAATAAGTAATTACTAGTAAGTAAGAAAAAGATGTGAGTGGTGTGTCCATATGCGAGCCAATAAAAATTTGCTACCAAAATTGTTTGTAAAAAAGTTATAAAAATGTTTGTGAGTATAGTATTATTTTTAAAAGAACCAATGATATTGTTAGAGGGAAATAAAATATAATTTTATAAAACAAAATTGCTAAAATTAGTATATATGTGTGTGTGTGTGTGTGTGTGTGTATATATATATATAACTAGTCGCTAACCCGTACAATGCACATGATAGTTGAATAAAAATTAAAAGTACTTATTTTATTTAAAGGTTTATGACTTAACTTTAAAAAATGTATAACTTAAAAATGAATGAAAATAAGTCATTTTTTGTTCAATATAATGGTTTAGAAAATTTTTTTTTTTTTTCATATTATTGGTTCCACATAATACATTTCGGCATGAGCTATTCTATGATGATAACTTCACATAATACTTAATTGCAATTAAATCTGCTATTCACCACCAATCTAATCTACGTTATCTTGATAGTAGATCTACAAATTGCATTCTCATATCCTTGAAACTTGTCACATCATTATTGTTATCTATATATAATATAAAACCAAAGTTTTTGACCTTTTGAGAGACTTACCTTAGAGTTAGGATTAAAAAAATAATTATAATTTTTTTAATTAGACCTCACGTTAGAATTTTTTTTTTTTTTTTTTTTTTTTTTAAAAGACTCACTTTAGGTTACAAAAAAAGAAAAAGAAAAAAAGAAAAAAGAAAGACTCACGTAATAAAAAAAATATAAAAAAAAACTTTAAGATTAAGGAAAAAAGAGAGAGAGACTCTTGTTAGGACTCTCTCACTATTTACTTTAAGAAATTAAATTTTTTTATAAATTAAAATGATGATGTGGAAATCCTAGTATTAGGATACAAACACTCCATTAATGTCATTTACAATATTAATTAATTATAAATTATCAACGTTTGAGTTTAAATTTAAACTTAAATTGAACTTGTTAAAGAGATAGAATTTCACTTCAAGTTTGAATTAAACAAAAATAATTTTGTTTAAAAATAATGATGAGTTTAAGTTTAAGTTGGATTGTTAGAGAGAAAGAGTTTCACTCCTTATGTTTGGACTAAACAAAAATAATTTTATTTAAATAAAATTATATTATTTAAATAAAATGATAATTTTATTTAAATATTGTGCTGATTTGAAAAATTGTGAAAGTTTCAAAGATTTCAGTTTTATATATATAGATATAGATAATAATAATGTTTTAAAAAAATTAGGGGGCCATTGCCCCCTAGTTCAAGGTAGTTCCGTCCCTAATCATACCTTTTATATATTTATCATAAACAGTTAAACACAGTGCTTAAATTTCATTGCAATTGAAACGAAATTAATGCGTACTCAGCCAACAGTCTTCTTATATTTTTCATAGTTCGCCAGGCCAACAAAAAAAAAAAAAATACAAACGAAATAACGAAGAAAGAGTGACCTCAAAATTGTCCCCTGATGAAAGAACGCATGAATATATTTATAGTGTGACAAGAAGGCAGTCCCCACCACAGGCTACTATTTAGATGTTTAATTTCCAGGTCAAAATCACGTTTCCGTTGACAATCGAGTCTCGAATTCATACTTCATTTATACTATCTCACAATAAAAAAATATTTAGTAGGCGATGATGGAAAAGCATTAATTACAATTAATCTTTACTTTCAAATAAACCATACTAGCACTAGCTACTACAATCTTTAGGAATTGCAGATCCTCCATGCTGCATTATAAAATAGGAACTCCTTTTCTTTTTGCCGGAAAACCAAACCTCGTTCATGTATCTAAATACCATTATTGCCATCACTATCAAACAGTTAATTTGATCACTTAAGTGGTATTTATTACAGCCCATTGTATATATAGGTTTCTTTGCTTGTTTTCTTTTCTTGATTCCACAATTAACCGGATTTCAAATTTAAACCCCTTTTTTTTAATAATAATAATAATAATTTAAACCCCTTTTTTAATAATAATAATAATAATTGTTATTAAGGGAGTAATAAGTGCACGTCCAACAAACTGGTCAAAGCTTCTAATGTAACTAAACAAACAGCTCGCCATAACTATAGTTAACCCAAAGCCAATAGTCTTGTAGCATAACCTTCTTTATGGGGAGAATAGGTGATTAAATCCCTCTCTCCCATTTATTTTTAAAAAAAATGAAAAAAAAAAAAAACCTCGTAGTCTAACCATGCTGAAAGCCCAAATACGACTACCTCATAACCACCGAGTCCAAATCTTCTATTCCACTTTTCTTATTCTACTATATACTCTACAAATAAAAATTCACCAAGTGTATACCTACCTAATTTAATACTAATTTTCTTCTTCTTTTACTTCAGTTTCCTAAATTGAATAAAATAAAAACCAACACATCCCCACCAGCCACCACCACTAGCCCACCACCACCAACGACCGCCGTTCCCACTTCATTAACAACCATCCACGGCCAATTATATTTATGTTCCGATATAGCATACAATTTTTCAAATATGTTGGATGTCTGTTCAACCAAAGTATTCTCAAGGGGTCAATGTTTGTTTTATTATGAAATTCTTCTTAAAATCGAACCAAATGGACTCGTGCATACTACCATATCATGAAACAGTCCCCTTCTATTTCAAAAGCAAATGCAAGATCCTAAATTCCTAAGATAATAATATACCCAAGCAGTTTATGTTAAATACCAAAAGAAAATCACAACCACAGAGCCACTTGATATTAGTTTTTTGTTTTCTAATGTACTTTATCAATCTACCGAAATAGACCATCGGTTGGTGGATTTGATGAATAGATGCTAGTTGATGAAAGGACACTACAATTTCTCTATACGTATACCTAGTCATGGATTTGAAAACAACTGAGGCATTGATAGATGGCTGTTGTAGACTTGTAGTGGCACCAGTGCTGGTTGGTGGTGGCGGACCAGTGGCAGCGACCGGTGGGAAAGTTTTGGTTTTTATTTTTAGAAACTAAAATAAGAGAAGTCAAAAAATTAGCATTTAATTAAGTAGATAGACACTTGGTAATTTTTTATTTGTAGAGTATAGAGTTTGATAGGAAAAAAGAGACTGAAAATTTGAATCATAACCACCACCATGTCCAAAACTCATTGAGAACTATATTGAACCCATTCCCCAAACCTCTTCCAATAAACCAAAATCTGTATGTGAAACCCATTGTGCCCTTCGGCCTCAACTTATATTTTATAAATTTGGCCGAAACTATATATTGTGGTTGAGAGAGAAGTTACTATGGTCCTACTTGGAGGTGTTTCAAATTAAAGGCTTGCATCATCAATACCTAACCAGTTAGAGGTGGTATAGGTAGTGGGTCAAGAATCAAGATCAAGGGCACAAGCAGAGGGTAGAGTAATCACATCAAACTCAATGCATTTTTAACCAAATTTGATCTAAAAACCTCACATTTGTTAGTTTAGCTAATCCATTATTCATGACAAATCAAACCGATCTCAATATTCTATTACAATTTTATTTAAATATTATTTTTTTCTCATTCCAAATATATATAATATTTCACTCAATTAATCCTTCCCCAATTTTACATTTTCCCTAATGAACCACCACAGCCGGAGACCAAGAACACCCAGACATTACAATCAAAGAACACTACCAAAAGAACACCACCAAATTTATGATAAAAAGAAAAGAAAAATTATTCTTATTTATTAATTGATATATCTTTTTTTACAAGTCAAACTTTATTAGAAAAAAAGAAAAAAATATTCTTATTTATTAATAATGTACTTTTTTTTAAAATATTTAATAAGCTTATTTACATTTAAATATGCAATCTCTCTTTCCAAATTATTTTGTGACTGAATTAATCAAGACTATTTGTATGCAATCACTCTTTCCAAATTATTTTGTGACTTAAGAATGTCTATTCGTATTTTTTACACTCTTGTATGATCCAAGTGTATGTACTTTGTAGCCTTCACGTGATACTCTTTAATTCCAATTGCCAAATTTGTGAGTTAGATTTCAAGTTCTAGAAAATAGGGATAATATCAAAACAAGCTACTATCTTAGGATAGGTATTGTAGGGTATCTAACATCTTCCCAACACATAATAAACTCTTGAGTCCGTCTCTTTGGTTCAAGACATTTGTCTATCAATTTTAGCTTAGGAAACCTTAGGGTACCGTTTAGTTAATTAAGAAAAAATGAATTAGACATAAGTGATTAATCACACCTTAAAAAACCAATGGTTAGTGATGACTCCTAAAAAATTGGAGAAATAATAAAATGATTTACTAATGCACACACATTACCTAAGCGTCCACATGAGTCACATACATCACACGTCTCGCCATAAAAACCTTCAAATGTTTGTTAAGTGGGTCAACCCTCAAAATCCGACATTGACAAGAATCTGAAAATATTAAAGAAAAAATAAGAAAGTAATAATTAAATGAAATAGAGAAAAAATAAATGGCTCGTTAAAAAGTGTACTAAAAAAATAGTTAGTTGAAAGAAAAAGGTGACTTTTTAGTTGAAATTTGGGTGAAATTTCGACTCAATTGCTTCAAATGGTCTAAATTCTTGCTTCCTTTATCATAACTCATAAGCCCTAGAGTTCAAGTGTGACATACATAATAATTGGCACTACAAAAGACTGGGACTATAGCAGCATTTTTAAATTGCGATTACAGCACAAAAACTGTCAGTATAAGTCCAAATGGGCTATCTCAACGTTTTTTTTCCTGGTCCTTCCTAGCATTGCCCAATGGCTATGATAATAGCCCCACAAGACCTACACCAGTAGTTTTAAATCCGCTGGTACAAGTCCCAACAGTTTTAAAACCCTATCCCAGCGCTTTTTTAAAACTGTTGGGATATTCTTTATTAGCAATTTGGAACCCTATATCGGCGCTTATAAAAAAGCGAAAACTATTGTAGTAGGTGAACCTATAATAGCAGTTTTAAATTGCTGCTATAGGACTTTTTACATTTTTCTCATAACATTTAATGGCGGTTTTGGAAACGACGCTTTTTTCGAAACTTAAAACCGTTGTAATAGAAGTGGATACCTACAATTTCAAAACTGCCACTATAGAAATTTTTATAATTTTCCAATGTAGCCTATACTAGAAGTTGTTATAGGTCTTTTTTTATTTTTTTTTTCAAGCACATAAATTTCACCTGCATTATGCTTTCATGACCTATTGCTAGCTAAACAAAAATCAATATTAGATGTTGGACTGGATCTAGTTTACACATGCAATATAGACCCCACAATAATCAAACAATCAAATTAATATAATACAATAATAAAATTTCTAACTATATTAATTGTTATGCCCAATACAAGACATTCCAAATGTCTAGAATGTCATATCAAAGTTGCAAACTATTTGATAGAGATAGTGCAACAAGATAAATTAAATAGTCCTCAAATTGTGGGAAAAAAATACCCACAAGCGATAGATTTCCGAATGAGATTCCTCTGATGATTAATTTTGCACAATAGGAGAATGGTCACTCACATCATCATCAACCTAAATATTTAACAACAAACTTGCTAAATAACATAGTAAGACTAATCCATTACCAATTGAATACATTATATACATATTCTAATAACAACATCACATGAAAGATGATGCTAATACCAAATGTAAGAATAAATTTAGAGTTGCGGAAGAAAATAAACATACCTCCAACTATAGTTATTTAACTGGTTTAGAAAAAAAAAATACTTAATATAAGATAGTGTATAGATAAACCTTAAAGTTACATATGTTAGCATATATTAACAACAAGGAATGCAACCCATAGCCTCATATAACTATTATCACAACCAAAAGTAGAGTAATCCAACGTCATAACTCATGGAGGTAATTTACCAAACACTTGGCATGCAAAAAGCATTCAAGGAAAGCAAGACAAGAGAAAATACCTGACATTTTCATTGGTTTGTCTCTTATGAGCTTTGCAACTTCCTCAATACCATGCCTCAAATTCTTGGTAAAAAAAAGGACCAAAGTACATACACATGTTAAAATGAATTTATGGAAAACTTCATCACCAAAATTGAAAAAAAAAAAATTTAGGATGATTCTTTTGCTACAAGAACAAAGCATAATTTGAAAAGATCAACAATTACACAAAATCAAACTAATTCTACACAAATTAGGGTTACAAACTAAGTCTACACAATAATAATCATCAATGAAACTCAACCTGTTTTATCCAAATATATACAAAACGCAATACACAAGCAACACTTTCGAAATCAATGTACACTACCTTATCGCAAGCCATCTGCTTGCTACAAACAAACAGTCCACCATAGCAGAAATTTTAAGCATTCATTATAGAATAGTACAATATTATGAATCATAATTTACTTACCATTTAGAACTTCTCTGGTCGCCTCTGTATAAGAACCCCTAACTTACCACAAGTTGATGCTTCTTATTCTATAAAAGCTAAACATAATTTACAAAGAATTTATCAAGCCAACTCAATAATAATCATCAATGAAACTCAACCTATTTAATCCAAATATAAATAAAACACAATACACAACACTCTCAAAATCAATATACACCACCTTATAACACCATATAAGCTACCTGCTTACTCCAAATAAACAGTCCACCGCAATATAATTTTAAACATTTGTTATAGACTAGTAAAATATTATGAAGCATGATTTACTCACCATTTTCAACTTCACTAGCCACCTCTGTATAAGAACCCCTAGCTTACCATAAGTTGATGTTGCTTATCCTACAAAAGCTAAGCATAATTTACAAAGAATTTAGCAAGCCAACTCAATAATAATCATCAATGAAAATTAACCTATTTCATATAAATATACACAAGTCACAATACACAATATATTATAGTTGACATTTTACTTACGCAAAAAAAAAAAAAAAAAAAAAAAAAAAAAAAAAAAAAAAAAACAATTAACAAATAAAACCCACAACTACAAGTAAGATTTTATTAATCAATATTTAGGGAATATTAAACTCTCTAGCAAATTAAAAATTTCACAGACTTTTAGGAATCGATCATTTGCTTTCCATTGATAGTTGTTGCTATAGTATTCACTTTAATAGTCAACGTAGTATAATTCTCATCAATAGATAAAAAGTCATCTTGATTAAGGCAAAATAACATTCATATTGATGAGGCAAAGTAAAAATCATATCAAACCCTTCTTTGTAATAAGTTTCCTTTACCCCTCAGTCTACTTTCAGGGTGGTCCATTCATTATCAACCATAACCTAAATAATTTAAGGTTTTCAAACCTATAAGAGCATCAAACAAAAAGAGTTCATGATGACCATTTTTTTTTTTTTTTTTTGCTGTGTAAATTTAAATTATTTAAGAATATGAAAAAGCAAATTACAAAAATAAGGGATCAAACCCTTCTTTTTCCAAGTTTCCATACTGCAAAAATATTGGAGGAAAGAGATGGGAAATATTTCCCCAAGATTACACAAAAGAGCCCATTTGGTTAAATTATGATCCCCAAAATTCATCTTCTTATGGATGTGATTTACAAAATATATATTCTAAGAAGTTGTTTCTAGGGAACTGATACCTTTAATTATTAGTTACGTTTCTAATTCAGATTAAGTGCATAAAAAAAAAATTCAGATTAAGTGTTTCATATAAAACGAGTAAACTAGAAGGCCAAACTAACCCCTCTTTTCTATATTGATCAAAATTCCAATATATTTGGCTTTACCTCTATTCCACCCATTTTAGCCTTTTTATGAATTTAATTTAATTAATTGATTATAAATCACCACATTTTCAAAATCACTAAATCAAGTAGATTGAAAACAACAACCCACCAAAAAATTAACGGAACTCAAAACCACAAAATCCCATGTCACCATCTATTCAAGCATATTCAGCAATTGAGACAATTATAAATCACATCCAAGCTACATTCACCACAAATGATCAAAACACAACAAGTATAAACTTCATGAAACACAAAATCACAACCATTAAATTACAACTAGAGCTAAAAGCAACAAAAATGAAAGGAATTATTAGATTGCATTATTTTGCTAAAAAATAGAGGTGTAGAAAAATACCACAAGCATATATGTGAGATGGCTGAGAGAGGGAGGGGACTGGGGACGGCTGCAAAGGCTGGCAAGGGAGGTAGTGGTGGTGGTAGATGTTAGGATGTGTGCACTTAAATCCTATTGTATGATGCTATATATGACATTATGTATGACTTAACATTGTGTTTAATAAAATTATTTTATTTTTATCTAAAATAATGGTAACATGTATATTTGGACATTATCATATAGTCCATGAGATGCATAGTATGTGATTTATGTGATTTAGTCACAAAAGATATAAATCACAAATTCTTTGTAAACTCAGAATTTATAGTTCGTAGTCGATGACGAAATTGGGCATTTCATCTGCGAAGACTATAACGTATCAACTAAGATGATTTACCTTGATCATGGAAGTGGAGACTTCTAGTTGATATGTTAATATGTTTTAAGAGTTAAGACATATTGAACTGGATCACTGTAAATTTATTATTCTCCTAATGACTATCAAATTAATAATAAATCTCACGACTTTTATTTGCATAAACTTTTAATCCTGAGAGAATAATGGACTTGATCATGATGTGTAAGTTGCTTTGATATATCAAGAGTGAGATCTAAAGTAACGGTCAAAACTTCAGTATGTTGGACAGCCACATTTAGTGTTGATGGAACATATATTCTCAAGATGAAATTCATAATCTCTTAACAAAGATATAATATATTCCCTTAAGATAAGTTTAATAGGTTTGGTTATTTAGAGAGTTAGGCCTAACCACTTTGGTAAAAAGTTACCAAAGTATATATTTATAAAATTGGATTTCATAAATATATGATGAATAACTTTAAAGAATTAAATTGGGTAATTAAGGATAAAATGTAGTAATTTTCAAAGTGGCGGTCTATATTTATGACTTTGTATTATTACGAATATTTTATGAAGGGGTTGTGTGTATAATAAAGTCTTAGGATATAATTTATTAATAAGGCCTAGAGTGCAATTATATTTATATAGTGGTATTAAATATAATTAATGGTAACTTTGGACTTGTCAAGAGTTGACAGAAAAGCCCAAGGCCCATTGGAGTTAGTGTCTTATTGTTCCCTTTTAGTCCCACTCCAAGCCACACACTAAAGCCCAATTGGAAAAGCCCAATAGGCCGACCCAATTAGATAATCAGTTAGTTATAAAGGGAGAAAAATACATAATTTTTTTAATGAAAAGAAGCATAGAGAAAAATAAAAAGAAAAAGAGAGAGTAAGAGATATACTTTCATTCTCCCTTTGAAAACTGATTGAGAGACCACACATCTTGGGCGTAAAGTGGAATTAGAGTGAATATTAAAAGTGTTCCCAAGTGCTTCTAATCTTTGTTTTCAATTTCTCCACACCAAAGTACGCTATCTTGTTCTTAAATTCTGAAATTTACATAGTACATGTTGTCAATCATGAATGAAATAGATTCTTATTTGTTGCTTCCACTGTGTGTTTTGTATGAAATACAAAACCAGATTTTTATCCAACAGTAGAGTGGAGAGAAAGGGCATATCAGGTTGATGTTAGGGGAGAGAGTGAATGTATGAGGACCAAGGGGAACCGAAGAAGAGGGAGGTCATCAGTGTGGAGGGTGGATGATGGCGGTAATCAGGTTGGAGATGGGGCATGGAGGCTGAAGGCACCGGCGGCAAGGGTGGGTAGATTGGTGAGTGAGAGGGAGAGAGAGGGAGAGCAAGTGACTTTTTTTTTTCTTTTTCTAATAAAGGAGACTGAAATTTGGGTAAAAAGGGGGTCTAAAATTTTAGTGGGAAGGGTGAAATTTTTTGAGTGGGAAGCCTTAAAATTTTTAGGAGCACCTATTGTGGGAGAAATTGAGACTTATTGCGGTAGTTTTAAAACCACCTTAATAAGTCTGCTATTGTGGCAAAGTCTTTTCATCCTCAATTTTAATAATACATGTTATTACTTATTAAGGCGATTTTAAAAATTGCTATTATAGGTCTAACCCTTTGAATACCCTGTAGGGGCGGTTTCCAAAATTGCCATAATAGGTCTTTTCATCCCTCACTTTAGAAATACACTTTATTACCTATTACGATGGTTTTAAAACTGCTATAATAGGTCTTTTACCAAAAAAAAAAAAAAGTCCTAAATCAAAAGGCCTATGTCGGTGATTTTAAAATTGCCCTAACAGGTCATTTAAATTACAAGAAAATAATAATAAAATTAAAAATATTAATTTCAAACCTATAGATACAGTTTTAAAACTATTGTAATAGGTCTTCAATATAAGCAAACCTATAACGGTAGTTCTAAAACCGCCATAATAGGTCAATTGAATTACAAAAACAATAAAAGTAAAAATATTAATTTCAAACCTTTAGCAACAGCTTTAAAACTATTGTAGTAGGTCTTCAATATGAGCAAACCTATATCGGCGGTTTTAAAACCGCCGTAATAGGTAATTTAAAATACTAAATAAATAAATAAATAAAAATAAGAGTTTCAAACCTATAACGGCAATTTCAAAACCATCATAATAGGTCTTCAAAATGAGCAAACCTATAGCAGTAATTTTAAAACCGTCGTAATAGGTCATTTAAGATACAAAAATAAAAATAAAAAATACTAATTTTAAACTTATAGTAGCGATTTTAAATCGTTGTAATAGCTCTACTTATTGTAGCAGTTTCTTAAGATTTTTTACTTTCGTCGTCTGCTCAACGGAAACTACCTATATATGCATGCCCTGACTATTTTGTGTCCTTCCCCTAATTAAAATCTTCTACCGGAACCTATGCCAATTAATATTCTCGTAATTTCTCATGAAAGTAACAACTTACCATTTTCCATTTTTCTGATTTGAGTACTTTTACAGCTCCACTAGCTTAGCAAAATAACAATAAATTAAAAAGATATTATAAATGCACATAAACTAATGGAAAATATAACATGTTTACTTGTGTACACCCTATGCACATAATGTATATAATTTCACTCATGTTATTCACGTTTTGTTTTTTTAAGCATGGTCACATTTAACATACATGAAATAGGTAATGTGTATAGAGAATATACTGTAACAAGTGTGTAATAATTAATAGCATAAATTAATTAAAGGGTATCAAGATTAATTAAGTGAATAATATATTGTGAGTTCTAGTTAACTCAATTAGTAAAGTTTTCTATAGTTAAATAAGAAATTTGGAATTCAATCTCTGTTTATATAAAAAATAAATTTATATCATGATCTGATAATAAAGAGCTATCATTAAAAGCAAATCTCATAAGTTGAAATTTTCATAAAAAAATAAAAATAAAAAGTAAACAATATATAAAAATCTCGCCGCAAAGCCCCATCCCGAAAGGTGCGTACCCACCAATTGTCCTATTAAAATAAACCATGCAAAAAGCATATACGTGACCATTTCAGCGGATTCCCAAGGTTAATAACATAATTGACGTGTTTGAAGGTTTAAGCAGTTCCACATAAACCTAGAGCGTCAATATATTCAAAATGTTTACTCATTTTGCTGTGTCCTGTCAAATGAAATACCACGCAAGTTTCTTCCAAGTCACACCTAAATTTAGAATTCTCCCTTGAAAATCAAACTCCTTCGGTCATTAATCAAAAGGTCTTAAAAAATTATATATATACCCGCATAGCTCCCATATCTTACAGCTACAAACAAACAGAAATAAAAACAGAATAGAAACTTTGTTTCTTTTTTTATAAACATTCACAAACACAAATTACCATTTTAATTTTAATTTTCTTTAAGCTTAGCTTCTTGAAGGAGCCATGCAACGTTCACCAGCTTTGATCAAAAGTTTAATTTCCCGTAAAATCCTTCATTCCCTTCCCCAGAGCCAAACCAGAACAATATCACGTTCATGCGACGTGTTCATAAATCACCGAGGGATCGATACCAAGAGAACCGTTGCCGGGTTGCTCTACAACCACCTTTCCGGGATGGGGCTTAAGCCTTTCTTGGATAGCCAAAACATGAAACCTGGGGACAAGTTGTTTGACAAAATTGACAAAGCCATTCTAAATTCCAAGCTAGGTGTCGCCGTGTTCTCTCCTAGGTATTGTGAGTCTTACTTTTGTCTCCATGAGTTGGCTCTCATCATGGAATCCAAGAAAAGGGTTATACCTATCTTTTGTGATGTCAAACCCTCCCAGCTTCGGGTTAAGGACTATGGAATTTGTCCAGCCAAAGAGCTCCAAAGATTCACCTGGGCACTTGAGGAAGCTAAATACACGGTTGGACTTACCTTTGACACGTCAAGAGGGTACATTTCTATATCATTTTTTTTTTCTTTTCTGAAAACTTTGATTGTTCCCTTTAATCATTTAATAAATACTTCACATGCATGTTTTAATTCCTTCTTTTTTCTTTTTCTTTTTTTTAGGGATTGGTCAGAATTCCTAAGAAATGCTTCGGATGCGGTCATGAAGAATTTGCTCGAGGTAGATGGGGATGTGATGGAGACGATCCTTAAATGAAGTTGATACATGTACAAATGTACATCACAATCACAATGAAGGAGGCCGAGAAGTGGTTTCGTTTTCATTGTTAACCGAAGATATATTAATTCCTTTATTTTTTCATGTATAGGAAGAAACAATTGGAGATACACGCTTGCTAACACATAATAGTACTAAAATCGTTGGTAACTGATTTTGACTTAAAATAAATTGTAAAATTCTTCTTTTATTCAATTCTGTATTCAAAGATGTGTAGACGATTCAATAATATATACAGTGTGTACACATTCTTGGAGGCCTTGTGTAAGAAATTCAAGTTTCTATATATTATGAAGTTGATTATTTCCTTTTTCATCTCATGTTGTGACAATTGTAGTACAAATGATTAAGCAAGATTACTCTCTCACTCTCTCTTATCTCTACACAATGCGGATATATATGATCAAATTTGTTAGAGTAGCACCTTAAGATTGATCTTAATGGTTTAAGCAAATCCATAAAATATGAAAGTAGGCTAATTTTAACTTACTTGAATTAGTGAAAAAATTATTTATATTTTCCTTATATTTATACAACTACAAATTTTATATATTTGAAAAACAAAACTTTTATTTTTGGGTAATAATAAGAGTTGAATCTATAATATCACTCAATTATCTATTTTATAAAATATTATTAAATTAGTGTTGAATGGTTTAGATGGTTGATTACCTTTTTTTTTATTTTAATAATTCATTATTTAGGAGATGAGCGATTTGAACGCTAATATTTTTGTTGAGAATACCTAGAGATGACAATTGAGTTACAAACCTCTTGACAATTGTTGATTGCTCAAATAGTTGATTTTAAGATTGATAGTTTAAATTAGTTTGGTCTAACCTTTAGTAATTATTACACTTACATCAGTCAATAACTACCAATTAAATTAATATTTTTCTCATAAAAAATGAAATTAATATTTTGAAAATCTTAGTGTCAGATCACACACTCCTCTTATATTTAACATTCATACCAAATTTTATATTAATTAAATATTTTTTACTATGTGATCTATTAATTAAATGTTAGAAATTTTTGTCATATTTTTCAAGGATTGGAATAACAGGAAATTAAGAATTTTTTTTTTTTTTTGTTTGATTAGTGTTATTATGGTTATTTTTACATTATAAAAAACTGCTAAAAAAATTAATTAGTTTTAGATTGGAAAGCTAATTAATGATATCTATGCTATATTATATATACATATATATGTCTTGTCTGAGTTCTATTCATCCTCACAGTTACCTGTTTAGGGAATAAATGGAAGACAGAAAGAAGACGGATCACCTCCTTTGAAAATGTGCAAACCTCGGGACATATGATATGAGTGATAACCACGCACACAATTGATCCACTCACCTAGAATATGGGCATAAATCCCGAGAAGTTTTTCATAATCACAGCCACAGCCACAGCCACAGTAAAATAAAAAATTTCACACTTTGATTCTTGATTTCATGATACTAAAGTGCGTACTATAAGTATTGAAGGAGTTTTGGCTAGCACAAAACAATACCATCGTCGCTTTGAGTTTGTGTATTCATGTTCCGCAGGTATTTTAAAGCTAGCTAGTTTATATCTGTAACTACTGAGATTTCTTGTATCATCAATATATATCAAATTGACATGGACATTTAACAAGTGTGACAAGCATATCGAGTACTTGTAAGATCCATTGATGGATTTGACAAATCATTAATCTAATTAGAAGTTATTAAGTAGTGTAATGGTTAAAGAATTGAATTTTGGTAAGTGTAATTTCTAATTTGAACCTAATAATATGATTTTGGAAAAATGTGTGACCAAAGAAATTTAGGGTTTTCTCTCAATTTAATTACACAAACCTACAAAAGTCGAAACTTCTATGTAAACTCCGGGAACTTCTAGCAGGTTTTTTTTTTTGAATCATTTCTAACAGATTCGATAGATTCCATTGGCAATAAGATATATAATATGTTAAATAGAATATGAAGCTTATTTCTTCACTTTAGAGGACGTACTACCTACCTAGCTAACTGTTGCGATGTATCTCCAAATAATCAAGTTTATTTGTTTCATTTTTTTTTTCCTCCTTCTGGTAATGGAATTTTTACATTTCCTTCCAATTAAAAAATTGAAAAAGTCATAACATTGTCGAATCTCTTACAATAAAATTGCATTGCTTCTTCTTTCAAGGTGGGTTTGGCCGTTAGGGACTTTGTGTGTACTGTTTGTTTACGTGTAGTTTGACTTTTATTTTTTTAATCTAAAAATTAATTTAAGAAAACATTAAATATGGACAATCTGTTGTTCTTCCTCAACATATATGCCCTCAGATCACTTGTTAACAATACAGGCCTAAGATTCTATAGTTAAGCTTCTATAACTCTTTTTTCTTTGAAGAAGACGAAGAAGAACATTTTATAATTCAACTTTAAACAAACAACCAAAAACATAAATTCAATCAAAATAACAACGGGTAATAATTCTGTAGCTCAAAGTACAGTTGGGTTGTACTTTAAAACAATAAATGCAAACTAGCTAATAATAGAGCATCCATAGCCCAAAATTTCATTTTATTTTATTTTACCATTCTAAAAAGCTACTTTATTAATTTATACAATACCATTTTACAGTACTCCAGCAATCCAACTTTTATTTTACAATACAATACATTAAAATAATATAAATTATATAATAAAAAATTATTTTTAAAATTAATTCCCTCTTTCCTTTATCCCTAATTTTGGTCACTTTTTCTCACTGCCTCTCTCTCTCTCTCTCAGCCACACCGTCACTAACAACAGGCACCGCCACCAACAACAAGCACCACCACAACAAATCAGCAAATTCCATTATTTAACCATCAACAACCCAGCCAAGATTTTTCTCAAAAAAAAAAAAAAAAAAAAAAAAAAAAAAACCTAGCCAAGAACAAAGTAGCAAATCCACCAAATCACCCAAAAATAATCACTGCCACTTCCATCAATCCAAACATAAACACTGCTTAGTGGGTTCGACCATGGGTGGCTCTGGTGATGGTGTTCATGTGCATGGGTTTTGGGTTCTTTGAAAATGGGTTATGTGTTCTATGTTGATGGTTTGAAGAAAACCATCGTTGCTGCCAAAGTTAATGGTTTTGTGTTCTATGTTGATGGTTCTAGCTATCCATTTTTTGTTGTGGGTTTGGTTGATTTTGATTTTGATCTTAACCCTAACCCAAACCCAAAAACCCTTGAGAATATTGGCTTGAAGAGAGAGTGATAGAGAGAAGAGAGAGGCTTGATTTGAAAGAGCTTTAGCGACGGCTTTAGTGATGGGTGAGCTTCAGCGATGGCTATGTGAAAGAGCAATGGAGAGAGAGAGATGAGAGACTGTAGAGAGAGAAAGGCCTGATATTTATGCATAAAATATTAATATATGTTTTACAATTGAGTTACATTGCGATTCTAAATGTAGAATCGCACTATAGCACAACCCCAAATTTTTTTACAATTGGCATATTTTGCAAGTCGGGCTGGAGTGAGCATTTTGGGCCAGATTGCTAAAAAACAATTATATTTGGCATTTACACTGTCCATTGTTGATGCTCTTAGAATTCAAATTTTCATATTAATTTATGAGTGTATATCATATTTATATATTAACTTACTTGATTTAATAGTCACTCACCAAAAAATATAATAGATAAAATTTAGTTACAAATTTGGTTGTAGTAAATGGATACAACTCTCATTAAAAAAATTAATATAATTGCATATTTTGAAAATTTAATTGTTAAATTATATGTTTTTTTTATGTTTGTAACAGTAATTAAATGTTATTTACTATTCAATTTATAAGTTTATTTTTTTATGCATAATTTTAAACTATAAACACTTGATATTTCAAAATTTGATTGATGATATTACTATTAATCTTTAATCTTTTAACTATTGATATTTAATTTTTTGAAAATTTTGCAAGAATAAAAGATATAAGAAGAAAATGTAATCCAGTGTTTGATTTGACAAAATTCATATTCAATAAAAATATTGAGTAGTGTTGTAATCATTGACTATAATCAAGTTTATAGCTGAAACTTGTCTTAAATTTTTTTTTGTATTTATCACTTATTAGTGTAGACGGTAGAGTAATACATATCTAATACCTTTTTTTTTCCATATAAACATATCAATTACTTTTTTTTAATAAAAAAAAACATATCAATTGATTGAAGTAATTAAATAAAGTTAAGATTCTCATTTATTTCGTATGATTCATTAAATTTTATCAACTTAGATCACGTGCCATTAATTTCCAAATGAATTTTGAGCTGTTTCCTCTCCAATTACCTTGTTATACTTGCTGTATACTGATCTGGCACTTACACATTAGTTTAGTTGTAGGAAAGACCATGGATATTGTACCCTCGAAATAGCTTTGCTCATTATCTCTTTCCCCGATATTTAGATAAGAAGAAGAGAGAAATATTTCTTGTCATGGCGCTGGCAATCTATAATTCGCCAATGATAGTTGACAATGTTATAATTTTTTATTAAATTTGTTGGCTTTTAAATTAGAATCAGATGCATCCATTCCCTAGTAGCTTCGAAATGTTTTTTAAAAAAATATATATATAAACATGCATGCGAAGCCCAAATAAAAGAAGAAACAATGCATTTTCCACGTAGCTACTAGCTACCTAGAGTTTGATTTTTTGCAGTTTTGAAACATAAAACAAAAAGAAAGAGAAAAAGTATTAATTCATTAATCTGGAAGATACGTATGAAATTTATTGAGGAGAACAGCTTATGAAGGTTTAAACTTTATACTTCATTAACAGACTACTGCACCGACCAAATCACATAAATACACCTTTATGCACGCAAGCGAAGAAAATCAACTGGTGTCCCACCAAAAGTACAATCAAATTTCGGCGCAAATTGATTGACTTTTTCTTGACTGCACGGATACTTTTTCAAATGTGGCCAAAAAGAAAGCTTTTTTACCGATTCATCGTGATTTCATGATTTATATTATACAGGCACAGCCGCTCAATCCAAAGACTTCTTGGGTCCCCTGTTGTTTTACATGTTTTCTTTCGGTGTTCGTTCTTGGATAATTCACACCTCTTTCAATGTCATTTATGAAGACACATGTGAGGAAAAGCTTGGATACGCCAAAGATTTTTCACAACCAATTATTATCTCAATGTTGAAGCATTCTAATATTAAATAATTAAAATAAATAAATACTACGATATAAATGTAAAGATGTAAAAGTGAATATGAAAGATGAAGAGTTAATGAAAATGTTTAATTCCACGTTGAAAATGAGATAAACTATTTGATTCTTTTTAATTGTGGTGATTAATGGACTAATTTAAATTGAATAAGATATTAGGCTAGATACGTGCGTAAGAAGAGGTGAAGGGTGGAGGTTTATACTAATAACTATATATTTTTTATTTTGAATAAGTTTTTTTTTTTTAATAACATCTTAGATGAAGGTTGGTTGATGTAGGATAGAAAATTGTGTAATTTTTTGTCATTCGTTAATTGATTACATTTTTATATAATTTTCATATTTGACATTTTTTATATAATTTCCTTCTATTCACTTAGAATAATACACGAATGTCATCCTATAATCAAGCTCGTCAACAATAATAGAGTAACACTAGTAATTTTTAGGTGAATAAAGTTTCTAGGGAGAAAATGGGCTTTTGCCTTTTTTTTTTTTTTAATAAAATATCTAGCAATTTGTCCCATTTCTCAAACTATTTAGGAAAATGCCCCTGCTTTGAAACTCGATTTTCTAAAAATCGAGTTCTAATTTAAAACTTGATTTTTGAACAATTGAGTTATAGCGAACTGAAAAAAAAAATAAAAAATAAATAAAAAAAAATAAAAAAATTGTGGAACTCGAGTTCCATTCAAGTAACTCAAGTTTTAGAATTTTTTTTTTTTTGAAAGTCCAATTCCGCTATAACTTGATTGTCCAAAAATCAAGTTTTAGATTTAAAACTCGATTTTTTAAAAATCGAGTTTCAAAACAGAGGCATTTTCCTAAATAGTTTGAGAAATATGGCAAAATGTTGGAAAGTTTTTTTGAAATGGGTAAAATCCCATTTTGGCCAAGTTTCTAGTCTTTGCAACGGAGACGTTTAATATTTAAATGGATTTTCAATTTTGTGCCACGTGTCTCATTTAATTTTTAATTTTGTACCAAATGAATTATTAAGGGTTAAAATTGAAAAGTCCAAATCCAATTAGATTTTAAAATGGATTTCAATTGGAATCCAATTTTTCGCCATGTGTCCATCTAGATTTGTAATTTTTGTGGAAAGTGAATTATTGGGTACAAAAATAAAAAAGTTTAAAACCAATTAAATTCTAAATTATTTATATATATATATATATATATATATATAAACCTACAAAATGACTAATAATACCCATGAAAAATATAAAATGACTCAAATATCATCCAAAAAATGTCTAAAATGACTAAAATACTGCTAAAACATCCAAAATTGTCAAAATACACCCCAAACACGCAAATTAACCGAAATACCTACAACTCCAAAGTTACCAAAAATGTCTCCTAAAACCTCCAAAATGACCAATACATCCCAAAATCCCTCCAAAATAAAGAAACTACCCTCAAAATGTCCAAAAAATTACTAAATTACAATTGAAGTCTAAAATGACCAATAAACACTTAATCCAAAATAACTTAAATAGCCCTTGAAATATTGAAAATGGCAAATATACCCTAACAAGTTCAAATGACCACAATGCTCCTCAAAACCTCTAAAATGATCAAAATTCTCTCAAAACATCCAAAGAACCAAAAATACCACTAAAACATTTAAAATAACATAAATATCCCTTAAAACATACAAAATGACTAAATTATGTTGGAAAATCTGGTTTTGTATCTCATACAAAACACATAGCAGAAGCAACAAACATGAATCTATTTCATTCATGATTGATAACATGCACTATGTAAATTTCAGAATTTAAGAACAAGATAGCGTGCCTTGGTGTGGAAAAATTCAAAACAAAAGATTAGAAGTACTTGGGAACACTTTTAATCTTCACTCCAATTCCACTTTACCCCCAAGAAATGTGGTCTCTCAATCAATTTCCAAGGGAGAATAATTGAGTGGCTTCACTCACACATACACACCATTTGACAATGATATCTCTCTTTCTCTTTTTCTCTAATAAAAAATTCTATATATTTCTCTCTTTATAACTAATTGATTATCTAATTGGGTTGGCCTATTGGGTCTTTCCAATTGGGCTTTAGTGTGTGCCTTGGAGTGGAACCAAAAGGGACCAATAAGACACTATCTCCAAATGGACCTTGGGTTTTTTTGTCAACTTTTGACAAGTCCAAAGTTACCATTAATTATATTTAATACCATTATATAAATATAATTGCACTCTAGACCTTATTAATAAATTATATCCTAATACTTTATTATACATGCAACACCTTCATAAAATATTCGTTGTAATACAAAGTCATAAATGTAGACTGCCACTTTGAAGATTACTACTTCTTAATCCTTGAGTACTCGGTTTAATCATTTAAGTTATTCATCATATATTTATGAAATCTAATTTCATAAATATATACTTTAGTATTTCCTTACTAAAGTGGTTAGACCTAACACTCTGAATAACCAAACCCATTAAACTTATCTCAAGGGAATATTTTATATCTCCATTAAGAGATTATGAATTCCATTTTGAGAATATATGTTCTATCAAATCAAATGCGACTGCCTAACATACTGAGGTTTTGACCGTTACTTTAGATCTCACTCCAGATATATCAAAACAACCTATACTTCATGATCAGATCCATTATTCTCTCTGGAATAAGAGTTCATGTAAATAGAAGTCGTGAGATTTATTATTTATTTGACAGTCATTAGGAGAATAATAAATCTCACAGCAGTCTAGTTCAATATGTCTTAACTCTTAAAACATATCAACATACCAACTAGAAGTCTCCACTTCTATGATCAAAATAAATCATCTTAGTTAATATGTTATAGTTTTTGCAGATGAAATGGGCAATTTCATCACCAACTACAAACATAAATTCTGAGTTTACAAAGAACTCGACTTATATTTTCTATGACTAAATCACATACTATGCATCTCATGGACTATATGATAATGTCCAAATATTCATGTTACCATTATTTTAGATAATAATAAAACAACTTTATTAATTATAACATTAAGTCATATATAATGTCATACATAGTATCATACAATAAGATTTAAGGGCACACATCCTAACAATTTTCCACTTGCCCTAAGGACTATTGTACACTAATCAAACTCCCATTCCATCCAAATGTGACTTAAAAGTCCTTTGTGTCAAGGTTTTGGTAAAAGGATCCGCTAGATTACTGGCACTATCAATTTTTGCTATTACTACATCTCCTCGAGCAACAATATCTAGAATAATGTAGTACTTTCCCTCAATGTGTTTTCCTTTCTTATGATTCCTCGAATCCTTGGATAGTACAACCGCTCCACTATTGTTGCAAAACAATGTGATGGGAACTTGCTTCATTCTCACAACACCAAGATCAGAAAGGAATTTCTTAACCCAAATAGCTTCCTTTGCCGCCTCACAAATAGCAACATATTCAGCTTCTATGGTGGAGTCCGCAATACAAGATTGTTTAACACTCTTCCAACTTATGGCTGCATCTCCCAAGGTGAACACACAACCTGAAGTGGACCTTCTGAAATCAAGATCTGACTAAAAATCTAAATTTGTATAACCAATGGAAATCAAATCCTCACTATGGTAAACAAGCATATAATCTCCCGTTCTCCGTAGATACTTGAGAATATACTTTACAGCTTGCCAATGTTTAAGTCTTGGATTTGATTGATATCGGCTGACCATGCCAACTGAATAACAGATATCTGGTCTAGTACATAGCATGGCATGCATAAGACTTCCCACTGCAAAAGCATAAGGAGTTTTTCTCATTATATTTTCTTTCTCAAGAGTCTTAAGCATTTGGTCATCAGACAGAGGAACTCCATGTCTAAAAGGAAGTAACCATTTCTTAAAGTTTTGCATGGTTCTAGAACCTTATCTATATACACAGTTTGTGATAAACCTAACATCTTATTCTTGTGATCTCGCCAAAGCTTGATCCCTATAATAAAGTTAGCTTCACCCGAGTCCTTCATTTCAAATTGGCTTGACAACCAAACCTTTACCGATGACATTACTCCTACATCATTTCCAATGAGTAGAATATTATCAACATAAAGTACTAGGAACATTACTACTTTGTCTCGATTTCTTTTGTACACACATGGCTCATCAAGATTTTGTTCAAAACCAAATGATTTGATTGCTTGATCAAAACTGATGTTCCATAACTCAGATGCTTGCTTAAGTCTATAAATGGACATTTTCAACTTGCATACCATATGCTTTTGGTTCTTTGCTATGAAACCTTCTGGTTGCATCATATAGATTTCTTCTTCAAGATTGCCATTAAGAAATACAGTCTTGACATCCATTTATCAAATCTCATAATCATAATGAGCAGTAATGGATAAGAGAATTTTGATAGATTTAAGCATGGCTACTGGCGAAAAAGTTTCATCATAGTCAATACCTTCTTTTTGTGTATACCCTTTTGCCACTAGTCTTGTTTTAAAGGTTTCAACCTTTCCATCTATCCCTCTCTTTCTCTTGTAAACCCATTTGCAACCAATAGGTCTAATGCTGTTAGGAGCCTTTATAAGATCCTATACTTGATTGGAATACATAGAATCCAATTCAAATTTCATAACTTGGACCCAATGATGTGCATCTATATCATTCTTTGCCTCTTCATAAGTGTAGGGATCCAATTCAGCCTATTCTAGAATAGCTTCATAAGTTTCTCCCAAACCTATAAATCTTATAGGAGGCCGAACAACTCTCCCACTATGACGAGGCACATTTGTACTAGTCATCTCATGAGTAATGTCTTGCGGTGTATCTAGTATACCCACATTGTCCCTAGTTTCATGCATTGGTTGTTCTATTACAGGTTCATTCATTTTAGCCAAAACAACTCTACTTCTAGGAGTAAAATTATTCATATAGTCATTTTCCAAAAATTTAGTATTTGTACTAACAAAAACTTTGTTATCATTTCAACTAAAGAATAAATAACCCCTAGTTTCTTTTGGATAACCCACAAGCAAACATACTTCTAATTTTGGTTCCAACTTATCAGGCTTCTCTTTTATCACATGTGCTGGACAACCCCAAATGTGGAGATATCTCATATTAGGCTTACGCCCACTCCACAATTCCATAGGCTTTTTAGGAACAGATTTTGATGGAACTGAATTCAAAAGATGTATTGTTGTATCTAAGGCATACCCCTAAAAAGAAGTTGGTAAAGTTGAATAACTCATCATGGACCTAACCATTTCCAAAAGAGTCTCATTCTTTCTCTCCACTACACCATTTTGTTGAGGGGTTCCAAGTGCAATCAATTGGGATACAATCCCATTCTGAATTAGGTAATCCTTGAAATCCCCAAGAAGGTATTCGCCACCTTAATCCGATCGAATGACCTTTATGCATTTACCCAATTGATTTTCAACTTCAGCCCTAAACTCTTCGAACTTTTCAAAGGCTTCGGACTTTCGTCTCATTAGGTACACATAACCATATCTTGAGTAATCATCCGTAAAAGTGATGAAGTACTCATATCCTCCTTTTGCTTAGGTTGACATAGGACCACATACATCTGTATGAACTAATTCAAGCAACTCTTGGACTCTTCTACCTTTTGCATTAAAAGGTCATTTGGTCATTTTACCTTCCAAACAAGATTTGCAAACTAGAAATCCATCAAAGTCTATGGGCTGTAAAAGTCCATCTTTGATTAGTCTTTGAATCCTATTTGAATTAATATGACCCAAACGCAAGTGCTATAGATATGCATCACTAGTAGAAGGAAACTTTCTCTTTAATGATTTTACATGAGAGCTACTATCTAATTCAGAATTGTATAATTCATACTTGTCAGGAGTTAAAATATAAAGACTATCCACTATATTGCCAGAACAGATAAACATTTTATCCTTCTTTATTACAACATTGTCTTTGAAAATAACACAATATCCATATTTACCTACGTAAGTTCAGAAATTAAATTCCTACAAACATTAAGTACATACAAGCAATATTCCAATTTTAAAACTCTAGACTCAAAGCATAAATTAAACACTCCAACAGCTACAATAGGATGAGGTAAGCTGACTAGAGTGCCTCAGGACGAGGTAAGCTGACTGGAGGGCCTCAGAACGAGGTAAGCTGACTTGAGGTTCTCAGTACGAGGTAAGCATGACTTGAGGGCCTCAAGACGAGGAATTCTGGATGACACAATGACACTTAGGAAAATTCATGTGTGTAAAATAACTCCGTATCATAAGTATAACTCCCAGTGACCATTACGCATAAAAAGTGTAACTTCTAAACAGTAGAGGAAGTTATATTCGAGTACACATCTCCTCAAATCAATGGGAGGTTACAAACCCAATAACTGCTCTTAAGACACTATATAAACGTTGATTCAGACCAAGAAAAGGTACGTTCTATGATTCCTAAAAAGTTGGAACTCAAAAATAAGAGAGAAAACTGACTTTGTCATCGGAGGGTTATTGGCCGGCGACCCCGGTCACCTTTGATTACTGTTCTTTCTTTTTCAGGCCATCAAGACAACTAGTAGTCTTCTCTAATCCGAAGCATTCGGTCTACTGATATTCTTCACATCATCAGTTGGCGCCGTCTATGGGAAAAACTTTGAAGAAAATAATTTTCGTTTTCTTTTTGTTCGATCGTTCGTTGTTCCCAGACAAAAGGCTAAATGGTTCGAACAAGATCAAGGGCTACTAGCCCAGGTCACCAGGGGCGTAGGGATGCTTCTAGTAATCCCTACTGCAACCGTTAATCGGCGCCTGTTGCGTAACCGCCTTCTGTTTAACATATGCAGTCCATGGCTGCTGCTATGGTAGAATTGACCTGCCAAAATCAGGAGTTGAATAGGGAGATCAACTTAAGAAGGGCACAGGATGGAGTGCATGCAGAAGGACGAGCCTAAAGTTAAGAGGGTAAGGGAGAAAACGTTGAGTCCGAAGGTTAGTCAAGGGGTACTACTTCAAGAAGAGTGCCACAGTTGGAGAGGGAAATGGACCAAATGAGAAAAGCTATGGATGAAATGAAGGAGAATATGAGACGAGCGAACCCCGTGGAAGACTTGGTTCATCGAACGGACTCCCCTTTCACGGCTTCCATCAATGGTCATCCCTTACCCCCTAAGTTTAAAATGCCTTCCTTGGATTCATACGATGGAAATCGTGATTTGTGTGGTCACATTGCTACTTTTAAGACAACTATACACCTTCAAGGAATTCCGGACGTGATTATGTGCAGAGCGTTCCCCACCACACTAAAGGGGCCAGCGAGGGTATGGTTCAGCAAAATACCCCCAAACTCTGTCGAATCATTCAAGGAGTTGAGTAAGATGTTTGTTAATAACTTCATCAGAGGACAATGCCACAAGTGTTCTTCTTCCAATTTGTTAACTATTGAGCAAAGGGAGAATGAGAGTTTACGGTCCTTCATGACCCGTTTCAACAGGGAGGCCTTGATGGTGGATGAAATGGATGACAAGTTGTTGTTGGCCGCTTTCCATAATGGGGTCAATTCTAACTTGTTCATTCATAAACTGTACGAGCAGTAGCCTCAGACTATGGCTAAACTCGTCCATTCAGCCCAGAGCTTCATGAATGCTAAGGATGCAATAATAGCCAAGAAGAGGAAAAGGTCAGAACGCTCAGAAGCAGGTCACCAACGGCATCCAGATCAAGGTCTTCGTCCCAAGAAGGCCCGGGCAGATGAGAAAAGGGATAGAGATGGTAAAAAGGCAAGTTCATCATCAAGAAGTCAACAGTACACTCCCTTGAATACTCCGTTAGAACAGGTCCTTATGCAAATCAAGGATGATCCGTCCTTGAAAGGGCCGGAGAAAATGAAGGGAGATCCTAACAAGTGCAATAGGAACAAATATTGCCGCTTTCACAGGGACAATAGGCACGACACGGACGAGTGTTTTGATTTGAAGCAGCAAATAAAGAACCTCATCAGGTAGGAAAAGTTGAGGAATTTCCTAGGACGAGACCATAAGGACGAGAAGTTAAAGGCCAAGGTGGAAGAGTCCTCACGACCCCCGCTAGGAGAAATAAGAGTTATTATAGGAGGAACCTCAACAGTGCAGTCATCCAAATTAAGGAAGACATATCTGAAGGTAGTGCAAAACGACCAGTTGTCAGGACGATCTCCCAAGACGAGGGAAGCTGACGAGCAAGCCATCATGTTCACAGACGAGAATGCTGGAAGAATTCATCACCCCCACGATGACGTGATTGTCATTACTCTACTTATTGCCGACTATATTACCAGAAAGGTGTTAGTAGATAATGGCAGCTTGGCGGACATTCTGTATTACCCCACTTTCTAACAAATGAGGCTAAGACGAGATCAACTTCGTCCAGTGAATTCGCCCTTGGTAGGATTTAGATGGATGAAAGTACAACCGGTAGGTACCATCACGTTGCCAGTAGTGGTTGGAGCATACCTGCAGCAGATAACCAAAGAGGTAAACTTCCTTGTAGTTGATTGTTCATCATCATATAATGCTATTATCAGAAGGCCTACTCTGAATTGCTGGAAGGCGGTAACCTTTACCTACCATTTGTTTGTTAAATTCTCAACTGAACATGGCGTGGGTCAAGTACAAGGAGATCAGTTAGCTGCTAGAGAATGCTACCTAGCTATGTTAGCGATGGACGAGCATGTACAGACAATGAGCATAGACGAAGGAAGAATCACAGCAGAGCCTATTGAGGTGTTAGAAGATGTCCCCTTAGACGATAGTAGAACCGAGAAGTTCACTAGAATAGGGGCAAGCATAGAAGAAGAGGCGAAGAATGCACTGGTCCAATTTTTGAAGAAAAGCCTTGATGTCTTTGCATGGAGTCATGAAGACATGCCGGGTATTGATCCGAGTGTCATTACTCTTTGTTTGAATGTATGTCCCTTCTCCAAACCCGTGCATCAGAAGAAGAGGGTATTTGCTCCGGAGCGAGACAACGCCATCAAAGAAGAAGTCCAAAAGTTGATCACTGCGGAGTTCATTAGGGAAGTTTACTATCCGGACTGGTTGGCGAATGTAGTCATGGTAAAGAAGGCCAATGGTAAGTGGCGAATGTGTGTGGACTTTACTGACTTAAACAAGGCTTGCCCAAAGGACAATTCTCTGCTACCACGCATCGACCAGCTGGTGGACTCGACGGCAGGTCATAGGCTGCTGAGCTTCATGGATGCCTTCTCAGGCTACAACTAATAAGGATGGATGAGGCAGACCAAGAGAAGACTTCATTCATCACCAGCCAAGGATTGTTTTGCTACAAGGTAATGCCTTTTGGTTTGAAGAACGCTGGGGCGACTTATCAAAGGCTGGTGAACCACATGTTCCGTCCTCAAATTGGATGAAATGTAGAGGTCTACGTCGATGATATGTTGGTAAAGAGTTTGGATGAGGGGAAGCATCTGGACGACCTGCAAGAGACTTTTGACACACTTCGGCGGTACAACATGAAACTGAATCCAAGCAAGTGTGCCTTTGGAGTTTCATCAGGGAAATTAGGGTTCATGGTTTCATATAGAGGAATTGAGGCAAATCTAGATAAGATCCAGGTAATACTTAACATGGAACCGCCAAAGAACATCAAAGAAGTCCAGTCTCTTACAGGACGAGTTACCGCCCTCAACAGGTTTGTTTTGAAAGCTACTGACAAGTGTTTACCGTTCTTTAAAGTCCTCAGGAAGGCGTTTGAGTGGACGGATGAGTGTTAGAAGGCCTATCAAGATTTGAAGACTTACCTCATAAGGGCATCGTTACTAAATCCATCTATACCTGGGGAACAGCTGTATTTGTATTTGGTGGTATCCTCGCACGCTGTAAGCTCGGCCCTGGTCAGAGAAGAAGGACGAGTTCAGAAACCGGTGAACTATACAAGCCGGGCACTTAGAGGAGCGGAGGGACGGTACCCAATGATGGAGAAGTTAGCCTTTTCCTTGGTCACAGCTTCCAGGAAGCTGAGACACTATTTTCAAGCTCATGTCATCATTATCCTAACGGATCATCCCCTAAAGAAAGCAATGAACAAATTGGAAGCCACAGGACGGCTAGTCCAATGAGCAGTGGAGCTCAACGAATTTGATGTCAAGTACTAGCCAAGGAATGCAGTAAAGGCACAGGCGCAGGCGCTAGCAGACTTCATTGTGGAGTTCACACTAAGCCAAGACGAGCTGGACAAGGACGAAGGAACAAGAAGGTGGGTTTTCAATGTGGATAGATCATCCACGACGTACGCAGGAGGGATTGGAGTCATACTGAAGTCCCCAGAGGGTGATAAGCTGGAGTACGTAGCGCATCTACGGTATCAAACTACCAACAACGAGGCTGAATATGAAGCCCTGTTAAAAGGGTTGGAATTGGCTAAGTCCCTAGGAGCGGAATCAGTAACAGTTAGAGAAGATTCTCAGCTAATCATCAATCAAGTCAATGGAATGTACGAGGCCAAGGATAATTGGATGAAAAGATACCTCAGCAAAGTGGGGAGGCTTATACAAAAATTTTTAGAAATGAGTTTTGTTCAACTCCCAAGGGAGGAGAATATGGAAGCAGATGCGTTGGTAAGAGCAGCTTCAGCGAGAGGAGTTATGGACGAGTTTGGCAAGGTCCAATACATGTCGAGCACAGACCTCCCAGAAGTACAGCAAATTGGAGGGGAAGAAAATTGGATGAGTCTAATTGTAATTTATCTCAAGGATGGGAGGCTTTTGGAAGACAAGAACGAAGCTAGAAAACTGAGGGTCAAGGCTGCAAAGTATGTCCTTATAAACGAAGTGCTGTACAAGCGAGGCTTTTCTTAGCCCTACCTAAGGTGCCTAGCTCCTGATGAATCCAATTATGTTTTGAGGGAGGTCCATGAAGGAGCATGTGGGAATCACTCAGGGGCAAGATCACTCGTCCATAAGATCATTCGTGCCGGCTACTACTGGCCCACGATTCAGGCAGATGCTAAGACTTATGTCAAGGTGTGCGACCAATGTCAGCGCTACAGCAACGTCTCTAGGCAGCCGTTGGAGTACCAGACCTCAATGATGGCCCCATGGCCCTTTGCACAATGGGGATTGGACATCCTAGGTCATTTTCCCCCGGAAACCAGACGAATGAAGTTTTTGGTAGTAGGGATCGACTATTTTACAAAGTGGGTGGAGGCTAAACCCCTTGCAAAAATTACACAACAAAACGTTAAGAATTTTGTTTAGAAGAATATTCTGTGTAGGTTCGGAGTACCGAGGGTGCTGGTATCTGACAATGGACAACAGTTTGACAACGCACCATTCAGGGACTTTTGTGAGCATTTTGGAATAAAAAATCACTACTCCTCACCCTCCCACCCACAGGCAAATGGACAAGCAGAGGAACCAAACCGATCCTTGCTGAAAATCATCAAGACTCGGCTCGAAAGGGCAAAGGGGATATGGCCAGACGAGTTACCAGGCATTCTTTGGGCCTACAGAACGACTGTGGGAACCCCGACAGGAGAAACCCCCTTCAAGTTAGCTTATGGCAGTGAAGCGGTCATACCTACAAAAGTTCATATGGCTAACCATCGAGTGATAAAGTATCAGGAGAAAGAAAATGAAGAACTGCTTCGTCTTGACCTCGATCTCATTGATAAGGTAAGGATGGATGCGGAGCAAAGGACAACAAGATACAAGAATCTTATGGCCAAGCAGCATGATGCCATGGTGAAATCCAGGCATTTTAGCATAGGGGACCTCATTCTCAAAAGAGTATCTTTGGCAACTAGGAACCCAGTTCATGGAAAATTGGGACCCAATTGGAAAGGACCATATAGGGTAGTCAACTCAAAGAGGCAGGGGTCGTATTACTCGGAAGCTCTGGACGGACGAAAGTTGGAGCATCCTTAGAATGTGGAGCACTTGAGAAGGTACTATCAGTGATGAGCTTGGACGAAGTTAATCAAGGACGAGGTTACAGCTATACTACTATGTTCTTCACGTTTATTAATGTCTACTAATGTGTATTCTTACTACTGCTATGGTGTGTACTAAGAATAAAGGTGCACTAGTTCTTAAACTCTTGCACCGTCTACGGACAAGTTTGTGAAAGACGAGATTATGTATTTTAAGTATTTTCCTAAGTATTTTCATAAGGCACTAGCTTCTTAGCAGGTGCCATATTTGTGAACAATGCTTATATTATAATATGGTTTGGATTTTCAATGTATTTTATGCATAAAATATAACTCTCATGGTAAAACCCACGAGGGGGACAAAACCCTAAGACGAATGAAAAATCCCTGGACGCAGGAATGTAACGTTCACAAGCTTTCCTCAAGACGAGGATAAAGTGTGCAACAAGCTAAGGCACAAAAAAATTATATGGTGAAACACTAGTCCATAGACGAGCATCTGATCAAAACACCCAGATGTTCTAGGATGAGTCAAACACTAGAAACATCCTTGACAAAAGGAAAAAACCAAGCTTAAGGACGAGGCAAATAAGCCAAGCCTGTGGATGAGGGAAATGAGCCAAGCTTATAGACGAGGAAAACATCTGACAAGACTGTCATTGCTGTGGAAGAGTCCATATAAATAGGTAGTCCACAAAAATATAATGAATAATGGATGAACCTCAAGCATCGTCCATAGAAAAGCATGTGGGCAAACTAATAACATCGTCCATAGGAAAAATGTAAGGACAACCCTTTCATACTTTAAACAAAAAAAAAAAAAGGTATGCAAATTTCACTAACAAGCAGTGACAAGGCAAGCACGTCCATACAAAAACAAATAATGAATAAAAATAAACATTCATTAAAGTTTTTAAAAGGGTAGACGAGCACCGTCCAAAAACTTTTACAAGTTAAAGCCTCAAAAGGCAATGTTAATAAACTCGTCCATAACATTATAGACGAGGTGATCGTACTCCAATACATTTCAATATAAAGAAAAAGAGAGAAAAAAAAAATCAAATTACATTCAAACAAAAGACATTCATCTTAAACAGGTGGGGTGTTGGCATTGGGTTCGTCTTGAGGGGGCAAGGTAGTAGCATCGTCCTTTATGTTAATATCCTCTGAGCTGGTCTGGACGAGGGAACTTGTAGAAGCCCCACCAAGATTCAGCTTGATAGAACTGAAGTCCACCTCAGGGAATTTATCTATAGCGTCCATCCTAAAGTCCTCGAAACCGGCTGCGTAGTTGGTGTCCATTGAATTAGTAAATTCTTTGGACGCCTTGAACTCTGCGACGGCGTCTCCTTTAGCTTTTTCCAGAAGGGCATTTAACTCGTCATTCCTTTTTTGAAGGAGAGCAAGATGAGCATCCTTCTCATGGACTTCAGTCTCCAACTCAGCGACGCGGTTTTGCAGCTTCTCCGCATTGTCCTTGGCCTTGGCTGCCACCTTCGCCCACCTCTTGGACTCGTCCTTTCCTTTTTTGACCATCTTCTCCAACAGTATCCTCGTCTTGTCTAGCTCAGTTGCCTGCCTAGACGCGGCGATGAACTTAGACATTGCCTGCATAGATTAAAGTTTTATTACAATGCATGCATGAGCTAATAGCAAGACGAGACAAACGTATAAAACCTACATACCTTAAAAAGATCATAAACACCAGAGTGCTCAAAATCCTTCAATGACATGTTGTAGCAGTCCGTCACATCTTCGTCTATCACAACCCTCTCAAACTTCTCCCAAGCCAAGTCCTCATTCTTAAGAAGATTGTGAGTCACCTGGTAAGAAGGTTAAGACGAGGCTGGGACTTCACCTCTAGACGGGATGTGTGGAGAAGGAAGTTCTGGATCAACGTCCAGGATTTGAACAAGATGGCTGGGAGGGACGAGGAAAGAGCTAGGTTGATCCTTAGCTTGAGCGTCTTGAGGCTTGGACGACCTGTGCCTAGCCTTCTTATCCTTGCACCTACTTGGGAGGTTTCCCAAGTCTACGCTTAAAGAAAGGCTCTTTCTTTTGTCACTAGAGGGTGGACGAGGATGGGATTTCACCCCTTGCCCAGTTTCCTCGTCTGCCATGTCCTTACCCTTATTCTGTTTCATCGTTGCCATCCCTGCAAGTAAAGACGTCAGTAAAAAAAAAAAAAAAAAAAAAAAAGATAAGAGAGGAGAAAAAGAAGGCAAAACTAATGTCTTTTGACAGTAACTTTGTGTGCAATGGCTTCGTCCGAAGGCTCGGGACCTAACCCCCAGGTGGCAAGACGTCGTAGACTAACCAAAATATGAAAAGTCCTATCGCTATAAAGACGAGCCTTTTGAACTCGTTCCAAATGAAACCTATCTAGGTGGGGTCGTCTAACACCTTTTTTCAAAACAAAACGAAACAAAAAGTGCATTAGTCGACCATAATCAAAGACGAGTAAAAGCACATAATGACAAACACATACCTTCAGGACGAAGGTTCCCTATCTCTCCTGTGTAGGGAGGAAATGAATCCTTGTCAACCTCACTAGGGCGTCCAGGCCAAAAACCAGAGATGAAGAAAAACTCCATCTTCCCGTTTTTGTCTGAGGTGACCAAGGACTTTATTAACCTATAATCTTTCCCTCTGGCTGTAAATTGATAGAAACCAAGGGATTGGTTAATTTCGGAGGGTTTATAACAAAAGAGGAACTCGTCCACGGTAAGAGGACGGTTCCCCTCAAACACCTCCCTCTACAAAACTTGCATGGCTACTATTAGCCTTCATGCGTTGGGGTTAAATTGACATATACCTAAACCTAATCTGGAAAGCAACTCCTTAGTGAAGGCATTGAGGGGCAACCTTAAACCCCCCAAGAGGTAAGCCTCGTAAATGCCAACGCCAAAACGAGGTTGACAACACCACTCGTCACGAACAGGTATCCTAGGATTTAAACTGTCAGGGATTTGGTACCAAGTCTTAAGAAGACCCAACTTCCTCTCGTTCGTCTTAGAGCTAACCCCAACGGCACAAGTGTACACTACCTCCTCCTCGTCTTGAGTAGAACCAGACTTAAGCCACGTCCTATGCTATTCCTGAAATACCTCTAAAGGAACCCCAAGGACGCTAGACGTATACTTGTCTGTGGTATTCCCATCACTATTGCTATTACTATTACTAGAACTACTATCAATAGAACCACTAAAACTACTTGGGTCTTGGTACTCGTCTATGGCTTTGACAGTACTATCACTAGACGAGGAAAGAACTATCTTAGACATTCTTTAAGGAAAACTTAAAACCTGAGGACGAAGATTGGAGAAAATACCTAGATCTAGACGAGAGGAGACTATGGACACAAGAAACTTCTAGACTAGGCCCTAAGACGAGAGAGGTCGAGGAAGAAAATTTGATAAAATGAGGAGGGTAGCAGAGGAATTCTACTATTTATAAGCATTAACCCCAGTACACGAAGCGACGCGACCAGCCAAAATGAGAAAAATGGCATGTCCCTCAAAGAACGAGTTGACATGATTGGTCTCCAGTTAGATCATGACAAGTGGCACCTACAACAACTAACATAAGGACACGTGTCCAAATAATGACGTTAGTGGATGTGAGTCCTAGACGACCCATGGACAAAGGGGCAACTGATGGGGTATGATAAAATACAGCTCCAATTTCATCCATAGAGATCATCTAGGACGAGCAAGGTGTAAGAATGAGGCGTTGCACAGTCAAGTGAGGGTCTCAGGACGAGATAATCTGATTGGAGGGCCTCAGGACGAGGTAAGCTGATTGGAGGGCCTCAGGATGAGGTAAGCTGATTGGAGGGCCTCAGGACGAGGTAAGCTGACTTGAGGTTCTCAGGACGAGGTAAGCATGACTTGAGGGCCTCAGGACGAGGAATTCTAGACGACACAATGACACTTGGGAAAATTCATGTGTGTAAAACAATTTCGTATCATACGTATAACTCCCAGTGACTGTTACGCATAAAGAGTGTAACTCCTAAATAGTTGAGGAAGTTATATTCGAGCACACATCTCTTCAAATCAAGGGGAGGATACAAACCCAATAATTGCTCTTAAGACACTATATAAACGTTGATTCAGACCAAGAAAAGGTATGTTCTATGATTCCTAAAAAGTTGGAACTCAAAAATAAGAGAGAAAACTGACTTTGTCATCGGAGGGTTATTGGCCGGCGACCCCGGTCACCTTTGATTACTATTCTTTCTTTTTCAGGCTATCAAGACAACCGGTAGTCCTCTCTAATCCGAAGCATTCAGTCTACTGATATTCTTCGCATCATTAGAAGGTTCTTGGCACTAGGTGGTATTTGGGTAAATTTGATTTAATTTTTTTTTTGGAGAGGGGAGGGGTTGGGTATTTTTTGAGTCATTCAAGTGATTTGGGAGATTTTAGACTTTTCAAGGGTCTTTTGGTTGATTTAGAGTATGTTCTTTTAGGGGGGATGGAGATATTTTGGTCATTTAGGAGGCTTTGGGAACTATTGTAGGTATTTTGATGTAGTTTAGTCATTTTCATTAATTTTAGTGTATTTTGAATATTTTTGGATGTTTTATAATTTTGAAGTTTTATTTAGATATCTTAGTAATTTTTGAGGTTTTAAACGATTTCAGGGGTATTTTGATAATTTTAGACGTTTCAAGGTTATTTTTTTATTTGAAAGTTTTGGAGCATTTTGGACATTTTACGGTTATCTTAATCATTTTAAAGGTTTTTGGCGTATTTTGGGCAATATTGTGGTTCCATATATTTTTTCTCTTGTTCATTTTTTTTTTATTTAAAAATTTGGGATATTTTATTCACTTTTAGGATTTAGAGAGTATTTTGATCATCTGGATATTTCAATGTTATAATGTTCATAGTTGACTTTTTGGGGGTGCTTTTGCCATTTTTAATAATTTTGCTTTATTTTGGTTAGTTTGAAAATTTAAGGGGTATTTTGGTAATTTCTTATGTTTCCAAGAGTTGTTTTGGATGTTTCAAGGGTATAGCGACCATTTTGGAGATTTTAGTTGTACTTTGGTGTTTTAAGGGGTATTTTGGACAATATGGGGATTTTAGGGATATTTTGACCATTATTTATATTTTAGTGTTTTTATAGGTATTTAGATTGTTTTGAAGTCTTCTAAAAAAAAATTATTTTGAAGGTTTTTAGGGATATATTAGTCATTTTTGATATTTTAGGGTATTTTGGTAGTTTTATCAAAGAAGAATTTTGTAAGTACAAGTTTTTTTTTTTTTTTTTTTTTGAGAAACTTGTAAGTACAAGTTAGTAGTGGACAATTTTTCATTAAAATAAAATATCACATTCCCATTACTATGTAAGATATATAACCATTATTTAATGTTGTAATCACATTACAAGGTAATGTGAAGCTTTTGGTTATTTTACATTACCGAAGAGTTGTGTATAAATAATAAATAAACCAAAAACATCGTAATATTCCCCATTCTTGTAATGTTGAGGCAATATATGCTACATTGTGACGAACAAAACATCCAATAGAGTAAAGTGTGTGATGATAGTCAATAATTTTTGTTTATGAAACCAAATAATGTTGTTAATTAATTGGTAATGATAAACTCAAAACAAATACGCAATTATATATATTGGTCATGCAAGTGGTTTCCAAGGTATTGTTTTTGGTCATTTAAAGGTTTTATGAGGGTATTTTACACATTTTTAAAGTTTCAAGGGGCTTATTTATCTTTTATTATTTTGGATGTTTTAAGATTATTTTTGTCATTTTTCAGGTTTTCAGGGGTGTGTTAGTCATTTTAGATGTTTCAAAGGTATTTTAGATGTTCCAAGGGTAAGTTAATCATTTTGGAGGTTTTTATGGTATTTTAGTAAATTTGGGGGGGTTTTAGGGGTATTTTGGTCATTTTAAGACTAGTGTTGTTCTTGTCTTTTTAAAAATTGTGTAGATAGTTAGGTATTTTTGGAGCTTTTCAAGGATATTTTAGCCTTTTTTTTTTTTTTCTTCATGTATGGGGATATTTTGGCCATATAATCCAATAAATTGTTTTTAATTAACATTTGTATCATTGTAAAATATTTTCAAATGTAATTTTTTTTTTCATTTCAATAAAAATATTTTCAAGTGTTTGATATGACATGTAAAATTTCCGAACACATACCACCAAAATTGGCGACTCAACCACCAGATCGCTGACTTCAACAACCTAGCCATTAAATGGGGAGAGACAGGGGTGGAACTAGGATTTTTTTTTTTTTTTTTTGGAGGGGTCAAGGTAAAACTATTATGTTGATTTGCAATTCATGAAAAATTCAATGTAATATATATAACATGAGAAACTTATGGGGAAATAAGTGAATAGAGATGGAGGAAGAGACCAATGGGGTTCAAACAACAAATATGGGACATCATAATGGATACCATTATAATGGAGTTGTCACTTGTAGTTGTAAATTAAATCTATAAAAAAAATATTATTAATAGAAAATAAATATAACTAAAACATTATAAGCAACCATAAAAATAGAATTTAAATTTTATTGAATTAGACTACCATGTTCCAAAGGAAATTCAAAATTACTTTTGTACCTCCCAATTAAATATAAATTAAACTAAAACAAATATGATAAATAAATATGAATTGAACTAAAGTAAAAATGAAAAAGGAAAAGAAAGATTTTACAACTCTCAAGATTTGTAGAGACTCAAATAAGAAAACTCTTTGTTAAGAAAGATAGAGCTAATTAGAATGTGACTATGTGAGAGTCTTTTGAGTGCTTAGAACGTGGAAGGATACTATAAGAGCTTTAGAAAAAATGATGACAAAGATATTACAAATTTTACTACATAATACTTACAAACTGATGTGTCACTAATCATAATAAAGTAATTTAAAAAACCATTAATTAAATTGTTGAAATCTAGAAATCGTTTTTATTGACATGTCAATTTGTAAACATTTGTAGATAGAATTTGCAGTTGGTTTAACATTATTCTTTTTAAAAAGTTGACTTTACGATGTAAACAGCAATAGTTATAAGTAAAATTTAGTACAAGCTAAGGGTAAAAATTAGTAAAAATTATGGGATATGAGTTTAGAGGAGAATGGAAAGACTAGTGAAAGGAATTGGTAATTGGGAGACCAAGTGGTTGACATGCAAGGAAGGGGTGAGGGGGGGAATCTTTGTCCATCGGGGGTCATGTATTTGAAAACAATGTTGGGTTATAGATTGACCCCAATAAATTAATTCAATTACCCAATTTGACTAATTAGGTCAAATAAAATTCAAATCATGGAGGCACACACAAATCACCAAATAAACTAAAGCATTGCAGAAAATAAACTTGACATATTGATTTGTTGACAAATGAGGAAAACCTATCATAAGGCAAAAATCCCACCAAGTGATTTTTAGGTCACCACTCACAAGAATCACTAATCAAGAATCAAGTGGTTACAAGTATAAGGAATCTTACCACTACCCAGACTATCCTGAAGTATTAACATATAGTCGAATCTTCACTCCTATCCCTAATTTGACTTGATCTTGTAGAGACTTCTTCCTTTGCACATATCCAAGTATGTGACTAACTTCCCAACAACTGATGTTTGTCATTGGATGCAAAGTTCTTCACATCAATACACATTGAAGATATGGAAGCACTTAGTTACAAAACCCTAAGGCACATAAGAATGCAATGGCTTCTCCAAAAGTAAATGAGTTCTCTAATTGAGTCTCTATATCTTGTGATGACTTTAAAATAAAGCTTTTATACCCTCTAAGATTTTAGTGAATGAAACCCTAGCAATCCAAGTCATCATGGGCCAAAAATCTAATTTGGGAATTTTGGATCTCTGTAACTTGATAGATCGAGAGATATTGAGACTAGCATCGAGGTCCTTCATTTATTCTTGATAAATGCTAGTATTGAGCTAGTGTTGAAACTAGTATATAGGGGTGGCAATTCGTGTTCGTGTCATGTCAGCTCATGAGTATCTGGCTATATGGGTCAATACTAACCCGACATATTTATTAAATGGGTCAAGATTCATCAACCTTAACATGACCCATTTATTAAACGGATTAGTCATGTCGACCTGTTTATTAAATTTTATCAAAATTAAAAAAAATATATGAAAAATAAACAAATAAATATTTTTAATATAAAATTCAGAACTAATGAGTAACTACATCACAAATAATCATTCAAAACAAGAGCATATCTCAAATTACAAATAATCAATCACATTATGTCAAAGAAAGTAAACCACAACAACTAATAAATTTATATACCTAGGGTTTGAAGGGTATATTAATTAAATGTCATTTAATTAAATGGATCAGGCGGGTCAAATGGGTTCTATAAGTTGATCACTAACCCAACCTGTTTATTAAACGGGTTAGTCATGTCAACCTGAATATGACATGAACCCATTAAGCCTTAACTCATAACCTACTAATTTCGTGTTGGGTTTGCGGGTCGTGTCCAATTTTGCCACCCTTACTAGTGTCGAGATTCATTTTTTCAGCTTTTCTCCACTTGTTTCTTGGTGTAGTCTTCATGTCTTCAATAATATCACTTGTTTAAGTCCTATGACATACTTCATAATATTCAATGGAATATCATGCTAAATTGATGAAAATGTTTTCGATAAAATATTTATAGCAAAACAAACTAAGCATAAGAGTTATTAGTGATTTTTTCATTTAAATAAATTATAATTCATGGCATTAACTCCATGATAATTGCTCATTATTTTTAGGCCTAAAAACCAATTTGTATGGATTTGAACTCCATATCCCATTTAATAACAAAATACTTTATTAGTTGAGTTAATTGTAAATCATAACATTCCCATAACTAGGGAATATAAGATTACCATCATTGAAAGTGATAATCATATAGAGCATTTATATTAGGTGCGTCAAATGCTAAAAAATGATAAATATTTGGCATTTGGCACACTAAAAACCAAAAAACTCTCCTCACCAGATGTGCCAAAATCCAATTTTTTTGGGCAACATGCTACAATACCATTCTACTGATAGAAAAGTACTGTAACATGTTGTAAAATTAAATAATAATTTTTTATTCTCTCTTTCTCTCTCATCTCTCCTCCCTCTTTTTTTTTTTTTTTTTTCTCTTCTCTCTTCTCTCACATAGTCACACAAATAGACCGGGCCTTTCTCTTTTCTCTCCTCTTTTTTCTCTTCTCTCTTCTAGGTTAAGATCGACATGCTTTCTTCCCTTTTATGTTTTTTCTTCTCTCTCTTCTTTCACAATTGTAGCAAGATTTTTTTTTCCTGGGGGTTGAGATTGCCAGCTTTTTGCTGTGGTGTCCCTCTCCTGCATACTAGCAGAGCCACCACTAGTGGTCACCAGCCTCTCTCTCTTCTATCAATTTTTTTTTCTTGTTTTTTGTTTTTTTGTTCGTTCTTGTTCTTGTTTGGCTTTTGGTGTTTGTGATTTGGTTTTTGGATGAGCTTTGTGGTGGTTTTGGTGTCTTAGGCGGTGGTTTTCGATGGTAGTGGGGGAGGGTTATGCCATCGTGGGGGTGATGGCCAGTAGTGGTGGGATGTGGGGGTGATGGTTGATGGTACTTGGATTGGTTTGGTTTTTGTTTTTGTTAATTATAGCTGAGTTTTTTAAAAAAAAAAATTTATTTTAATATGGTGTAATGATAAAATAGAACATGTGATGTATAGCGTATTGCTAAATGATATGATAAAATTGATAAAGTAAGTTTTGGTGTGGTAAAATAGCTTTTTTTTTTTTGGTGTGGTAAAATAGCATTTGATATAGCATACCTGATGCTAGTGCTCATAAGTTAATGTTAAATTTTTTGCAAATTTACATAACAGGAAAGTTGTGTATAAATATACTAATCAAATAATGTAATATTCCACATTCTTGTAATGTTGGTGTAATATTTGCAATATTTCCACCAACCAAAACCCCAACAGAGTAGGGAAAAAAAATGAAGACAAGAATTTTTGATTGAGGAGCCAATCAATGGTATTAATTAATTTGTAAAGATAAATTTAGAAAACACACACGTCTATATATATTTATATCTAAAAGCGGAAGGGTAGCATTTATTATTGCTATGCTAATATTGAGCCACATCAGTGGCCACTTTATCCACTTATCTTCTACATCTTCTTTTATCTTTTTAAAATTTTCTTCTCCATATTCTAAAAAGAAAAACAAAACTCTTCTTTTCATTGTTAGTCCACACCTATTGTCACAATTCCCCAACCTTTCCCCTCCATCTTAGCCTCTTTACCTCTTCACTACTCTTTACTTTACCATTACACTTTCTTTATCATTTTCTATCTTATATTTTGACTCTTCTTCCCCCATTTTATTTTGTATAAATTTGATATCATTTCTTCCATTCAATCTATATTTTTTCCTTCGCAAAACACAGTCTACATGGCTATAATTTGCTTCTCAAAAAAGTCTATCTTTTATTCCTTTGGTTTCATTTTAACTTTGGTTAAGATTACATTCTAATTTTATGATAAGTCTTAATTATTATAATAATCTCATTATTTCTTATTCCTTAAGAGATGAGAAATTTTAATAATAAATTTGAAACTTATAAAATTTAGTTGTATATTACGAAAATATAGCACACTATAATAGAAGTTAGAAGAAAATGATTCACCCTAAAAAAATATTAATCAAACACAAAAAAAAAAAAAAATGGTATATATATATACACACACCATTCTTTTTTCTTTTTCTTTTTTGAGTTTGATTAATATATTTATATATTCCCATGTATAAATAATATAAATTTTATTTTCTCATTAGAATTTAAGAAAATTATGTTCATACAAAAAAAAAAAAAAGTTTAAGAAGATAATGAGCTCTCATTAATATATATATATATATATATATATTATATATATATATATATATATATATATATATTTCTATACGTGATACTAGTTACATATACACAAAAAATATATATTTTTGTAAAGATAAAAAGATAAAAAAATAATTGTAGAAATATTTAAAAAGAAAAATAGACCATACTTGAAGTAATTGTTATCCATTACATAATATTTATATATTGTCATGTATCACATGGATATGTAACTAGTAGGAATAAAATTTAAATGTGTATATATATATATATATATATATATAAATTAATGTGAGCTCATCATCTTCTTAAATTTTTTTTTTTTTTGTGTGAACATTGATGAAGCAGAAAACTGCTGCTCGTCAGTATGTCTTTCTGTTCGTTAGTACGTTCCTTGTCACTAGTGTGGACAACCGTCAGTACCTATATCAAAGTGACAATGTAAGAGGGCACCTGGGGTCTTGGGGGAAGCATCCGATGCTTAAGTCAATTTATCTCCCTAAAAAAAAAAAAGTAATGTAAGAGATAGTTAGAGTATAGTGTGCAAATGTATGCGTCCCCTGCTTACTTGTTTTTTTTTGCCTTATATAGCATGTCTGTGAATAAATGCTTGGGGCATTTATTGTGCTAGACATTGGAGGCTTTGAATAGCCTGTTAAATTCCATTATATCCTTGTTTAAAGTCTTGAAATAGTTTTATAACGGTCAGCTTAGCTGTCTGAGGCTGTCTGTTGAAGTCCGTAACGTTCAGACCTTGTTTAGGAAAGGATTCAAGACCGGATTGTTAATGTGTGTAACGGTCGTCGGTGTTACCGACGACCTATTTTATTGATGGTCTGCAATCTTACAAACGACTATATTACTGAAGGTCTGCTGATCAAATGTGGCTCTTCAGTTGCCCCCTTTTTCCTTAGTCTTTCCTCCTTTGAGAAGAGTAGAGGTGTAATTCTGGCAGTTTTTTGATTGATTTCCCTCTTCTCGAGATTTTTGTTCCATCACATTAATGGAGGTGTGATTTTTTGTCAAGTACGAACCACATGTAGCTCTTGCCTTGGTTGTGAGTGTGAGGGTTTTTATGTGTTTTGAGCTTTTGGTGCCACAAAGCCGAGCTTTCTTTTTTCGAAGAAAAAAGAAACTCTTCAACTTCTTTTTTCCCCTTTCAATGCCGGTTCCATATTTGAGGTCTAAAGTACCAAAAACTCCTTGCTTTTTAAAATCTCAGTAAGATTCTCCTTCTTAGAACTCCATTTATGATTGATTTGTCTTTGGTCCGGCATAAGTGTCTGCCTATTTCCTTCTTCTTTGCTAGATTATGAGTTTTCTTGAGAAGTTTGGTGGAAAACATCCTCAAGTTGGGTCGTTTCTTCTTAGTGGCAATGCTACTTTTAGACCAGTGCTTCTTGATTTCTACCCCTTGATTCATCATTCCTTAATCTCTTATCACGTAAAGATGGGTGATAGAGAAATCAGGGCTAGGGTTGGTGAGTTTAAGTCTAGTTCCTCTTCTAGTAATGATTCTGTTTTTGAAATACTCCGGCAAAGCCATCCTCTTCTTTGAGACCTTCAGTTCCTTCTAAACTTCTCAAGTCTTCGACTCCTTTGCGTACTCACTTTTCTTTGCAAGCTTCTTTATCCTCGTTTGTGACTCCATTCCATGCTCTTTTTAAGGAATGTTTCTTAGACGGCAAGGAATTGGAATCCATTAGGGGGAGATTCCAAATTCCTAGTGAGTTCATCTCTGGGTTGCCTCATATTGGTGAGAAAGCTTGTATCTTTGCTCACGGAGAGGTGAGCTTTTATGAGGCGACTTTCTTTTGTGGATTAAGGTTTCCTGTTCACCTTTTTATACACCACCTTTTATCCAATCTTAATATCGCTCCTAAGCAGCTTGTTCCTAATGCTTGGAGGACGGTTGTCAGTTGTATGGCCATTTGGTTCATAGTTCATGATAGGGAGATAATCACCTACAATAAATTCCTATTTTTATACAAGTTGAAGCCTTCTACCCATTATGGGTACTTTGAACTTTCTTCTTGGGATAAGCAAACCAAGGTAGTCCATGAATTTCCTACTTCTTTTCATGATTCGAAATCACGTTACTTTTTTGTGTTTGGAGAATTTGAGACTTTAAGAACCGACCTTTAGGGTGAGCTCCTGAGGTTATTGGTGCACTCTTTTTCTCTTCTCATTTATGTTCTCTTTCCATTTTGCTCGTTTATGATTTTCTAATCTTCTTTTTTATTATTTTAGTAGTTGTTGAACAACCTGAGTTGGAAGAGCGATACCAAGGATTTGTTGAAGCTGCTCTGGAGTTTGCTCTTAGTCTCTCGTCTGAGGACTTTAAGGGTCTTGTAGGTGCTTGTCGGTTATACAAGTGTTGTTTGGGACCTGAACCTTCTGAATTGGTGCTAGAGAAAATTCCTCTTGAAGAAAGAAGTATGCTTCTAATTTTTTTTTTAAATGACGAGTAACATCCTTTATACTAACAATTATGCACTTCTTATGATGAGAAAGTCTTTTTGTAATGACGAGTGTTCATCTTTTGCAGAGATGGCAACTAGGCAAAGTAAGGATAAGTACGCTTGCCTGAGGAGCATGAAAAGTGAGCCTCTATCTTCATTGGCCCTTGATGCAAAGAGGCGAAAATTTGGCGAAGGAAAGTTTGAAGGGCCTACCCCTTTGGCCTTGTTCCAAGCTCCTGTTTCCCCAACCCCTACTCCGGAGGTGGTGGCTGCACTTCCTTCATTAATCGTTGCTCTTCTCGTCACTCATTCCAAAGGGAAGGATAAGGTTGGGAAGAGTGTTCGGGAGGACCTAGCAATTGCCATTGGCTGAGCCCATAATGTCATCACTAATAAGGAGTTGAGGGGCCTTTCTACTGTACCTTCTCACGAGCTTGTTAGTCGTCATATCCATAAGTTGGTGCATGTGTGTTGTATATTTTTCTGTTCTTACTTTCTTGGATTTTATTCCACAAAAATGTAAGATTCAGCCATGTCTTTATCTTCTAGGTCCTTGGTGAATCCCTTCAACTGACAACTAACTACCTGAATATTGAAGAGAAAGTAGTCGCTGCTGAATCTAAGGCCGAGTTTGCTAAGGCTAAAAGCTCACGGTTAAGGAAGGACTTAGTGGAAGCTATGGACTAGGCTATGAAATCCAAATAGAAGGCAGATGAGCTTCAGAAGGCTTTAAAGGTTGAGAAGAAGCTTGTCGCTCAAAACGATGATGAACTCCAAGCTGCTCTCCTTTGAACTGTTGGGGCCAGAGACGGGGTGATTGCTTAGTTCCAAGAGTCCGAGCATTACTCTGACCTTCTTTTCCACCAATACTTCAAGGGATTTGAGCTTCTTCGTAGGTGGATGCTAAAGCATCAAGGGGAAGCCATTGACTTCTCATCTTTGGATTTTGAAACTGTTGACACAAAGATGATCATTGATGAAGCCAAGGAGGAGGAGAGACAAGCTGCTGAAGAGGTTGCTTCTATCCTTGCTGATATTGAAGCTGAGGTTGAAGTTAAAACTGCTGCTGCTGTTGGAGCAGAGATCGCTGCTGTTGGAGGAGGTAAGGCTACTGATGAGGGTGCTGATGGACAGGCCGTCATTGCTTCTACAGATCTTCCTTCAGAGTAAGCTTAGTTGTTTTATTTTTTATTATATTTTTTTATTTCCATTATTTCAAAGTTATAAACAATGGTGCCTCTGGTTTTGAGGCTTTTGTTTCTAAACAATGGTTGCCTTCATGTTTTGAGGTTTACTTTGCTTGACAACACTAACTGTCTTAAGGCTTATTTTGTTTTAAAAAAATGGTTGCCTCTTTGTTTGAGGCCCTTATATTTTGTGCTTTGTTTTCTATCATGATTTTTGCTCTAAAGCTTGTTATTTGAAACTTGGTGTCATTCCCATAGGAATTTTACAGCTTTGAGGTTTGTCATGTGATCACTAGAGTTTGTAACAGTGTTATGCTGCAAATAGGTTATCAAAGCTTTATAGAGATAATATAAGCTAACCATCTGTAAACTCATCAAATAGAGTTGGGATGATATGTATCTGAGCTTTAAGCTCATCAGTAACAGACATAGTTCAAGTTTGTTCGTAAAGTTTAGCTTACCAATTGAGTTTGAACCATCAATTGTGGTGAAAACACGCTATTGAAGATTTGTAAGGACGTTACGAGCTGGCTATGTGAACTTGTGCTTGTTAGTGAAGTTTGCAGTTTTGAGACAACGTAAATTGACTACCGAAGATTTAACAATAGAGTTCATATTACTTCATAGGTCTAAACTAGCTACTTAAGATTTACTATTTCATAGTAGGGTTTGTACCTCAGAGCTATTCTTAGCAGTAGAGTTTGTATCCTAGATTATTGACTTGAGTTGATACACATCAGTGGAATTTGGTTTGATGTAGATTAACTGCCTGAGCTTATGCTCTTTAGTAGAATCTTTATCATTGGTCCGATGTAGATTGACTACCTGAGCTTATGCTCGTTTGCAGAATCTGTATCGACGATTTGATGTAGATTGACTACTTGAGCTTGTGCTCGTTAGTAGAATCTGTATCGACAATTTGATGTAGATTGTCTACTTGAGCTTCTGCTCATCTTGGAGCTTTTATTGCTTCCTTGGAACTTATATTACTCTTGAACATTCAAGTATTTGAATAGCTTGGAAGTTCTTTGATTCCATTCACCTTAATGAGGGAATTGTAGGGGGAAATAATCTTTGACTAAATACTTAAAGGAAATGCATTTATAAAATTCTGCTTATCTGATACTTCAACATCTTTTGTTGGTTTCGAGATGAAATTTCGTTGAACTACCTCGATTCTGACTTCAGGTAGATAGGTAGTCCTGGTTTAGCTTTAGTGTTGAGATTTCATCATAATTATAGCCCTTTTGCCCCCTCAAGTCGAGCTTTGATGATCTTTAACAAAGTTCAATTTTGTGACTTTTGTTTGGCCATAATCTGGAAATTGGTTTTTGATGCCTAAAATCTCTCTAAACCTATGGTTGTTAAACTGACAACCATTATCCGAGACGATCACTTTTAGGATTCCACAAACAATAATCTTTCTTGTATTGGAAAGGTCTGCAACCCTTTGATGTTTGAGGTCGTCTATATTTTCAAGTGTACTTTTGGCTGGCCTTTGTTACCACTGGATGAGTCCTTTTTATCCAACTTTTTCAACTTTGGCATTGCTTTCCCTTGGAATCTTTTCAAACCTAACATCATCAAAATAGCCAATCAACTATTGATTTAGTCTTAAACACTTTTGCATTCATTCCTCTTTCACATTTGTACTCGCTAGTCATTTTTCCAACGACGAAATTAGAGTCGGTTTTTAGTTTGAAGTCCTTTACCCCCAAGGCTTTGGCTATTTTGAAGTTGGTGAGGACAACCTCATACTCTGCTTCATTGTCATTGACTTGGAATCGTGTCTGCACTTCATGATCAAGGATGTCCTTCCCTGGTGAGATGACAACTACAGCTGCTCCTATCAAGGCCTGTAACAATCAAGCTACTTGCATATGCCATCCAGTATTCTATCTTAAGGTATCATTCTAGAAGCATGGATTCAACAATGAAGTCTGCTAAAGCTTTAGCTTTGATTGCTATCTTCGGCTTGTGCTCAGTGTTAAATTGACTGAGCTTAATTGCCCATTGAATCATGCGCCCTGCTGCGTCGGGACTGCTTATAGACTTTTTAATGGGCTGGTCTGTCATTACAATGAGTTTGAAAGTTAGGATGGAGCTTTCTTGGAGTGAGAAGCAAAGCAAGTGCCAATTTTTCCATCCTTGGGTGCTTCATGTTAGCCCATTGAAAAGCTTGACTTGTGTAGTACACTAGTTGTTGGATCTTATTCTCTTCACAGATAAAGGCTGAACTGACTGTCATTTGGGATACAGCCAGGTACAAGAATAGATCTTCTCCTTGTATTGACGGGCTTAGGAGGGGTGACTTTGCCAAGTATTCTTTGAGGTTTTGAAAGGCTGCTTCGCACTCATCCATTCTGATTAAGGATTTTACAGAAGGGTAGGTACTTATTTGTAGCTTTAGAGATGAACTTGTTTAAAGTCATGATTCATCCTATTAGTCTTTGCGCCTCCTTTAATTTTCTTTTGGTGAAGCCATGTCTAGCATAGCCTTCACCTTGTTTAGGTTTGCTTCAATCCCTTGTTGAAAGACTATGAAACTTAGGAACTCTCCTGAAAAGAGTCCAAATACACACTTGGTTGGGTTCATTTAACACCTCCTAAAAGTATTGAAGTTCTTTTGGAGGTCGATAAGATGGGACTTTTGCCTCTTAGTTCTTTACAAGTGATCTACCAGCCTCTACTCCTGCATTCTTCAGACCGAAGGGCATGACTTTGTAGCAGTGCAGACCTTGGCTGGTTATTATTGGGATCTTCTATTGGTCTTCCTCACTCATGAGTTCCTAATTGTAAAATGTCAGTAGTTCATGTCCAGTTGTGAAATCGACGAGTTGATTAATCCTCGGGGGAGGAAAGCTGTCCTTGGGACATGCACTATTTAGGTTTTTGAAACCTATACACATCCTTCATTTTCAACTAGACTTTTTTTTTTTTACCCTATTTATGTTTTGTAAGCCCTTTTGGATAGTGGATTTTGCAGATGAGACCTACTACTAGGAACTTGCCTACTTCCTCCATTACTGCTTTGTTTCGCTTTGGAGCTAATATTCGTCGTTTTTGCCAAGTAGGCCTCTTGGTTGGGCCGTCATTCAAGCGGTATCTTATTTACTCATCTATCAATACCGTGCATGTCTTCACAACTCCTCGCAAAGATATCTAAATTTCCTTTTAAGAATTTCATGATTTCTACTTTCACAGGAGACTAGAGCTCTCCATCTATCTTTCTGACCTTTGATGAGTCACTTTCAACCAGTTCCACATTGAAGATCTCTTCCGCAGGCTTAAATTTTTCGACGGTCGTCTCTGATTCTTCTTCTATCATCCAAGGATGGTTTTCTTTGGACACCAACAATGCATTATAACATTCTCTAGCTAGAGGCTGACTTCCACTGATTTCTCCAATCCCATTAGGAGTTGGGAATTTCACTTTGAGGTAATAGGTGGAGCTTTCCGCATTTAGATGATTGAGAATTGATCGTCCTAAGATGACATTGTAAATGGAGGGACAATTGACCCCTAAAAGATCCACTTGCTTTGTTTCTTGCGTTGAATAACTGCTTACCGTGATGGGTTAGGAGACTTGACCTCCACTGAATCCCTCGATGGCTAACATGAAGACAAAAGGATCGTTATTTGGCTGCCAGGTTCCTCTTTCATCTCATTCATAAAAGTTTATGTCATCTGTACAGCGACACTTTCGTCACTAGCTTTGTCATGTGGACATAGTTGATTTGTCTCTGATAGCTGGGTCCTGTATGAACCTCCGGTAAACGGTCCTCTAATAATCATCTAAATTTCCCTACCATTGATTTTGGATGATCTCGTTCTTCTTCCTTTTGGTCATCACTGGACAAGCCGCCTGTCTTTGGTTTGAGTTGATGATCCTTTTTGATGAACTCCTAGAGTTTGCCTATTTGGATGAGTTCCTTAATATGCCCTTTCAGTTCATGACATTCGTTAGTGGAATGACCATTACCTTCGTGGAATTGACAGTACTTCCAAAAAATTTTGCCCTTTGGCCTTGAGCTTAAGGGCTTTGGCCACTTCAAGGTTTGGTCTTCCTTAATCTGCATAAGAATCTTATCAATAGGCATTAGTAGAGGAGTAAAGGTCAATCTCTTTTTTACCGTTCCTGAACTAGTCTTGCTAGCTTGGCTATTTGAAGGACTAAATTGATGGTCCTTCTTTTTGTTTTGCAAATCAATCTCCTTGTCCTTCTTTCGTTTACCCTTTAGGCTCTTGGCAGCAAGACATCTTCCTCATTCACATACCTTTGGGTTTTGAACTGCAGGTCTGTCATTGGCGTTGGTGTAGTTTTTCCTAGAGAGAAAATGAGATCTGGATTAATCAGCCCTGCCTGAAAGGTCGACATTATAACTTGGTCATTGCCTTTGTCAATCTCTAACATCGCTTCATTAAAGTGCCTCACGTACTACCTTAGGGTTCCTCCTTCTTACTGCTTTATGGTTAGCAAGTATGAACTGAGCCTTTTGTGCCTCTGGCCTCAAATGAAGTGATGAACAAAGGAATCACTTAATTACTTAAAGTTATCAATTGAGGCCACTGGTTACTTATTGAACCACTCTCTAGTAGCTCCCTTGAGTGTGGCTGGGAAGGATTTACATATCACCTTGTTTGGTGTTTGTTGAAGGTCTAGAATTTTCTTGAATGTGCCAATATGATTAAGAGGATCTTTCGTGCCATCATAGACTTCCAATTGTGGAAGTTTAAACTTGGGGGGAAGAGGGCACTTGAGTACCTTAGCAGTGAAAGGTGAGTTTGTCCTCTTGAGCATATCTTCAAGGTTTACAGCAATTTTCATAGCACTTTTGACCTCATCCAGCTCTTTTCACATGGCTTCCACCATCTAATCTTTATCGGGCATGTGTTGGAATAAAATCTGGTTTTGTATCTCATACAAAACACACAGCGGAAGCAACAAATAAGGATTTATTTCATTCATGATTGACAACATGCACTCTATAAATTTCAGAATTTAAGAACATGATAGCGTACCTTGGTGTGGAGAAATTCAAAACAAAGATTAGAAGCACTTGGGAAAACTTTTAATCTTCACTCCAATTTCACTTTACGCCCAAGATGTGTGGTCTCTCAATCATTTTCCAAAGGGAGAACGAAAGTGTGTCTCACACTCTCTCTTTTTCTCTACGAAAAATCACATTAAAAAATTCTGTATGTTTCTCCCTTTATAACTAATTGATTATCTAATTGGGCCGGCCTATTGAGCCTTTCCAATTGGGCTTTAGTGTGTGGCTTGGAATAGGACCAAAAGGGACCAATAAGACACTAGCTCCAATGGGCCTTGGGCTTTTCCGTCAACTCTTGACAGGTCCAAAGTTACCATTAATTATATTTAATACCACTATATAAATATAATTGCACTCAAGGCCTTATTAATAAATTATATCCCAAGACTTTATTTTACACACAACCCCTTCATAAAATATTCGTAGTAATACAAAGTCATAAATATAGACTGCCACTTTGTAAATTACTACATCTTATCATTGAGTACCCGGTTTAATCCTTTAAAGTTATTCATCATATATTTATGAAATCCAATTTCATAAATATATACTTTAGTAATTTCTTACCAAAGTGGTTAGGCTTAACTCTCTGAATAACCAAACCCATTAAACTTATCTCAAGGGAATATTTTATATCTCCGTTAAGAGACTATGAATTCCATCTTGAGAATATATGTTCCATCAACACTAAATGTGGTTGCCCAACATACTGAGGTTTTGACCGTTACTTTAGATCTCACTCCTGATATATCAAAGCAACCTACATCTCATGATCAGGTCCATTATTCTCTCAGGATTAAGAGTTCATGCAAATAGAAGTCGTGAGATTTATTATTCATTTGACAGTCGTTAGGAGAATAATAAATCTCACAGCGGTCCAGTTCAATATGTCTTAACTCTTAAAACATATCAACATATCAACTAGAAGTCACCACTTCCATGATCAAGACAAATCATCTTAGTTGATACGTTATAGTCTTCGCAGATGAAATGCCCAATTTCATCACCGACTACGAACTATAAATTCTGAGTTTACAAAGAACTTGTGATTTATATCTTCTGTGACTAAATCACATAAATCACATACTATGCATCTCATGGACTATATGATAATGTCCAAATATTCATGTTACCATTATTTTAGATAAGAAATAAACAACTTTATTAAACACAACATTAAGTCATACATAATGTCATACATAGCATCATACAATAGGATTTAAGGGCATATATCCTAACAGCATGGTCTGCCAAGTTCGCTCAGAGGTGGTTTTGCTATTGCTTGGACTGTGGTCTTCGTCATTTTTCTGATTATGTTGTACCAGAGAAACGTTGTTGTTCTTAGGGTGTCCTCGGTTCTTAGGACATCCTTGCTGTTTGAATTCTGCATTTTGCTTCATCAACTCTTGGACATCGGATGTCCGAGCTTCGACCTGCTCAGCCATGACGGTTGAATCTGTAAAGTTTCCATGTGTCTCGAGAAACTTTGTCGATAAAGATACGATGGCTTGTTGAAAAGAATTGCAACTCAATCATTCCTTATAGCCGGTGCCAAACTAATGAAGAAGAAAACTGCTGCTCGTCAGTATGTCTTTTTGTTCTTCAGTATATTCCTCATCACTAATATGGAAAACCATCAGTACCTATATCAAAGAGACAATGTAAAAGGGCACCTGGGGTCCCAGGGGAAGCCTCTAATGCTTAAGTTAGTTTATCTCCCTAAAATATAGAGTAATGTAAGAGATAGTCTGAGTATAGTGTGTAAATGTATGCGTTCCCTTGCTTACTTGTTGTTGTTTGCCTTATATAGCATGTCTATGAATAAATGCTCGGGGCATTTATTGTGCCAGGTGTTGGAGGCTTTGAATAGCTTGTTGAATGCCATTATATCCTTGTTTAAAGTCTTGTAACAGTTTTATAATGGTTAGCTTAGCTATCTGAGGCTGTCTGCTGAAGTTTTTAACATTCAGACCTTGTTTAGGAAAGGATTCAAAACTGGATTATTAATGTGTGTAACAGTTTTCGGTGTTCCTGACAACCTATTTTATTGATGGTCTGCAATCTTACAAACGACTAAATTTACTGAAGGTCTGCTGATCAAACTTGGCTCTTCAAACATAATTTTCTTCAATTCTAATGAGCAAATAAAATTTTTCTAATTTGCTTTAGACATGTACATGAAATAGCTAGAAAAGAACTATTAATAAAATATGGTAGGTTGTTTTGTTAAAAAATTTATTTTCTATGGGACTACTAAAGCAATTGGCTCTACACACAATAGCATGGCTCCGGCAATGTGAAAATGACGTGACCTTTTTTTTTCCTAAAGTGTGAAGAATCAAGCATTTGAAAAGGTTGCCAAAATTGTGTCACGTGTGCAAATTCGTGAATATTAACAAAAAGACTAAAGTTTCAATTTTCAGGACAAAAACTCACATAATAGAAAAGGTTGCATGAAAGGCAAAATGTATTTCCCCACTTTATGTCTAAAGCAAACATAGACCTAATGGAATCTCTGACCTAACTCAATCCAAGCAGAGAGTTGGTTAGTGGCAGATCTCCGACATCAACAACCGATGTGAGAAAATTGAGTGGTGGGTTAGAGGTTGATACCCGATGGAAATTGAACCAAATGGCAAATCTCTCCAAAAATTGCCATTCTCTTCCTCATTTTCTCTCTTAGTCTCAAATCCATTAAGATCTAAAGAGATCTTGCCAAGATCTGGGCAAGATCGGTCAAGATTTTGTTGAGATTTGATGAGATCTTGTTCACCTCTACCTCCCTCGGTTTTGTTCGAAATAGATTCAATCCGACTCAATAGTGCTTGCAATTGGTGGTAGGTCCTCCATTCTACTACCTGCCAGAATCGGGACAAGTTAGGATAGAGCCCAAACCTAACCCAATCAGACCAGTGGACAAAAAATAACTAGACTGATATGTGTTTTTTTGCGTACCTTTGCTCTAGTTCTGACCTCCTTTATATATGCTTTTACCTTTCTAGCTGTTGGAGGCCTTCAGTGGTGGCTTAACTGCTTGTTTGAGTAACATATTTGGTGATTAATGCAGTGTATATAGGGAGTTTTGAGCTATTATGCCCCTTGCTTCATTAGATAGTAATGGCTCTTGCATTGAATGCCTTCTTTATGGCATTTTGGTCATCCATTACTGTTTTTGGAAGAGGAAGATTTCCTGACTCATTAGTTGCCCCTTATTCTGTGGTCTTCATTCACCTTATTGATGATCTAAGGAATACAAAAGGTCACCCCACATCAAACGTGACCTCTGAGATTCCGTTTCTATCGCATTTAAGGTGACATGATGGTGCTACATGTTCAGTGGCCACATGTCACGTTCTAATTTGTTGGACGTGGACACGTTCCTCGATGAGGCGTTTGGTTTTCCCTAGTCTCAGTTTTTAAGAAGCCATTAAATTCTTTTCTCTTTCTTCCTTCTTCCCCATTTTCATTTTCTCCTTCACTTCTGCGTTTCCTCCTTCCTCTGAGCTCAGGCCGATTTTCTCTTTTCTTCTCAGGTACAACTTCCTTCTTTCTTCTACTTGAATTTTATTCCTTTTGACTTCATTTGAAACTTGTTTTCCTTTTCTTCATTTTGATGTGTGACTATTCTGAATGGACACCATAGAGACTGTATTCCTTTTCTTCAAATAGCACCCTTGTTTGTTTTTTTTTTTTTTCTTTTTATGTGACTCTAGGATAGTGAGTCACTCACCATTTGATTGCAAGTGGTAAAATAGGTTCTGGGATAGTGAACTTGTCGCTTCTTGTTTCCTGAGCAACAACGGTAGGACTTCGAACATACGAATCCCACGCAGCTTTCTAAAGTTACACCGCACCCAATGTATGCGTAATGTGTGTCATGTGTGTGGGTTGGGCCCGAGCCGTACATCGAAACAAAATTTTTGTCTCTTATTCTTTTGATTCTGTCAACGAAGATCACAAATCAAAATAGGGGCATTTGTAGACACCGCATTTTGGAAATAAAATTATCAAAGTGGCCCTTGGCCCACGTACGAGGGCCAAGGCATGCGTATGTAGCTAGGGTTTTAGAGACATAAGAAAAAGGTAATTTTTCTGCAATAATGGCTGAGATTTGGAAAGAATCCCACATCTTCTGAGAGCTTCCAAACCCCATTTTTTCCACTATATAAAGCCTTACATGGTACATTTTCAAAACACCAAAATCCCATAGGAAAAATACAAGATTTACTAGAAAATAGTTAATTAAAAGGGAGTTTTTCCCAAAACACTCTCATGTCAATTTTGTTTGATTGAGACCTTTTCTAGCCCCAATCCTTTTAGTTTAACATTACTAATCACTTTCTTATTGGTTTGTTAATAGATTTGATAGAAGGGAATGGTAAAAAATCAAGCTTGGAAAGCTTTTGTGTGAGGTATTAGTTTTAAACCTTTCTTTTTCTTTTCTTTCTTTTTGGCTTTTAAATCTTTCTGTTTGCTTTTTATGTTTATTATAATATGTTTTAATGTGCCTTTCTAGATTAAGTTTATGTTTTTGTATGCTTGATAGAAGGATTGTTAGAATTTTCGTTTTGAGGTTCTGCCCTGTTTTTGTGTTTTTGGGTTTTTAAATCAAGAACTTGCGTACGCATAATCTTTCACATGTTTGTTTTGTTTACTTCTTCTTTCACATGTTTCTTTTGTTTAGCTTCTTCTCCATGTTTTTATGCTTCCAAAATCTCTGTTTCACATATTTTTTTGCTTGTTTTCTATCACACGTTAGAATTAGGGTTTATCTTCTGCTTGCTTTGTTTCAATGCCAAGATCATGCATTCTTATGCTCAAGCATAATACTGTAGGTTCTGAGTTGCTATAAGGTAAGTAAAAGGTAAGTCATGCATTGGAAATGCTCACGCATCTATGATATGGTCTTACTTTGATGATAGATATGAATATGCTTGTTTGATATATGATTTCATGTCTACGAGTTTGGAATACATGTGATGATCTATGTTTGCTCATCATGCCTGCTTTGCTGCCTTGGTATGATATGATGGAGTTTGTGATGAATCATGTTTAGATGTATGACACTAAGGTTTACGTTAATGGTTTGATGCCATGTTAGATGAATGCTAGGGTTGTATATGTGTGGTTTGGCTTCTTTTGCTCTATGGATGGATATGTATGTGTTTTGGGATGAATGATGTCATGTTGTACGCTTAGATGTATGCTAGTGTGTGTAGGAGTTAGAATACAAGTATTGAACATGATTTTATCAAGGTTAAGATGTAAAACATAATAATGGGAGGCCAACCTTAGGATTGGGTGGTTTTAGGTGCCTAACACCTTCCCAAGAACGTATTTAAACTCTGAACCTACATTTCTGGTAGTAAGATCAAAAGGTCCTCCCTCGAGAGGACGCTATATATATAGTTCCTAGACCATTGCAAAAACTAGGCGGCAACTCCCCGTTGTGTCTATAGTGGTGACTCTGCTGGGGATAGCGAGTTTAATTCCTATTTGTCTTATTTCATAACGTTGATAAAAACTATTTCAATACTTGTTAGCACACACATCATTTGGTTTCCTTTGTCCCTTAACCTTGGCTAGTGATGAGTGGGAAGATGGAAGGCTCTATTCGGGCCCAAATCTTCCGGAGTTCATGTCACCAACTCACAATTGGTGCCATCGCCTATAATGGGCTTTGAGTACATTAAAGGTTCATTACCAATCCACTTTGGGGTTCACTTAGGCCCTCGGTTGGTATCATAGCCCACCAAGTTGTGAGTGACCTACTTATCTATCCCTTTAGAATTAGGGAGCCTACCCACACTAGAGAGATCCTAGACCCTATCACAAAGGATACCCTTTATATCTCTTGTTTGTTCAACCATATATCATGTGTTCACCTAATTTTAAAGAACAAATAAATGATGTAAAAATGGAAGGGATGACCCAAAAGTTATGGTATACCTTAAGATTTTTGGGATAAAAGAAAAGAAGTTCTCACATATAAGAGACTTGTTCGTAAATCCAAAGGTATATCTTAACTTGAAAGGTTTATAAGACCATAGCTTAATTACTATCATAGGCCCAAGTGGAAAAAATCCTTTTGGAAAAGAGGACTTTGGGCCTAAGGTAGCAAATATGCTATGGACTTAGCATCCAAAGTCCTACAAAGCCCAAATGAATTTCCCTAATCTTAGGCCTTCTTGTTGTATGCCTAGGCCTAAAGTGATAAGAACTTCATGGACTTTGAGAGGAATGCTACAATGAATTCTAGCTAAAGGGCTATTTCAAAAAAAAAAAAAAATGAGATGATGAATAAAAATGAAAAGCCCAAAGGTGATGAATATATTGTAAGCCCATGTTTGAGACAAAGGGTTGAAAATTTCTAAGTGTCCACGAGAGTAAGATGAGAGCTTTTATTGTAAATGGACTAAAGCCTAATGAAACAATGGGTAAAAATCCATGAGAGGGAAGAGAGTGATATTGTAATTGGGTCTTCATTAAAATGAATTTAAAAGTTTTCTAAGGACATCTAAAAAGTTAAAAAACAAATCTTTAATTGGGACATGAACTTAATGAAAATGGGGCTTCTTTTCAGGCATCATTGCACAGTCAAGGTCAAGAAAACACAACCCCACTCCTATTTGGATTCGAGAGAAAGGAAAGCGCTTGATTAAGATTGAGGACACACACCAAGAAGAGGAAGAGACCCACCAAGAAGAATGACTACCTCCATGGAAGACTTAATTACGCAAAAGATCCTTAAGGCTTTTGATGAACATGGAGAGGCCCTTAAGAAAATAGGAGGGCGTCTCACTAGGTTAGAGGAATCTAAACTCAAGAAGTCTTTGCATGTAGAAGTCCATGATGATGAGGAGGAAGTGGAAGAATGGAATGAAAAGGACAAAGTGGAATATGAAAGGAACAAGCAATTTAAGAAGCTCACCGTGGAAACCATAGCTATGAGAAAAAATGGAGAAGATGCAACTCGCCTTCCACAAGGCACAAGGGAAGGATGATTACCTCTATAACATGTTGGGAGTGAGTTCAAAGGCTCCCATTACATTGCCTCCCAAGTTGAAGATCTCCAATGCAGAAGAGTTTGATGGGGCTGGAGATCCGAAGCATCACATAAGAACATACCTAAGAATAGTTGAAATGAAAGGGCTAGATGAAACGCAAACTTTGCATGCATTTCCCTTCTTACTCATGGGAGGTGCATCAAGGTGGTACTATAACCTTGATCCAAACAAAACTAAGTTGTGGAATGAACTAATAGAGTTGTTTGTGGACTAATTTATCTTTAACACCATGATTGATGTGACTTTTATTAGGATATGTGCCCTTAAATCCTATTGTATAATGCTATGTATGACATTATGTATGACTTAATGTTGTGTTTAATAAAGTTATTTATTTTTATCTAAAATAATGGTAACATGAATAGTTGGACATTATCATATAGTTCATGAGATACATAGTATGTGATTTATGTGATTTAGTCACAGAAGATATAAATCACAAGTTCTTTGTAAACTCAGAATTCATAGTTCGTAGTCGGTGATGAAATTGGGCATTTCATTTGTGAAGACTATAACGTATCAACTAAGATGATTTGTCTTAATCATGGAAGTGGTGACTTCTAGTTGATATGTTGATATGTTTTAAGAGTTAAGACATATTGAACTGGACCGCTGTGAGATTTATTATTCTCCTAACGACTGTCAAATGAATAATAAATCTGTCGAAGTCTATTTGCATGAACTCTTAATCCTGAGAGAATAATGGACCTGATCATGACGTGTAGGTTGCTTTGATATATCAAGAGTGAGATCTAAAGTAACGGTCAAAACCTCAGTATGTTGGGCAACCACATTTAGTGTTGATGGAACATATATTCTCAAGATGGAATTCATAGTCTCTTGATGGAGATATAAAATATTCCCTTGAGATAAGTTTAATGGGTTCAGTTATTCAGAGAGTTAGGCCTAACCACTTTGGTAAGAAATTACTAAAATATATATTTATGAAATTGGATTTCATAAATATATGATAAATAACTTTAAAGGATTAAACCAGGTACTCAAGGATAAGATGTAGTAATTTACAAAGTGGCGGTCTATATTTATGACTTTGTATTACTACGAATATTTTATGAAGGGGTTGCGTGTATAATAAAGTCTTGGGATATAATTTATTAATAAGGCCTAGAGTGCAATTATATTTATATAGTGGTATTAAATATAATTAATGGTAACTTTGGACTTGTCAAGAGTTGACGGAAAAGCCCAAGGCCCATTGGAGCTAGTGTCTTATTGGTCCCTTTTGGTCCAATTCCAAGCCACACACTAAAGCCCAATTGGAAAGGCCCAAAAGGCCGGCCCAATTAGATAATCAGTTAGTTATAAATGGAGAAACATACAAAATTTTTTGAGTGTGATTTTTGAAGAAAAGAATCGTAGAGAAAAGAAAGAGTATGAGACATACTTTCATTCTCCCTTTGGAAACTGATTGAGAGACCACACATCTTGGGCGTAAAATGGAATTAGAGTAAAGATTAAAAGTTTTCCCAAGTGCTTCTAATCTTTGTTTTGAATTTCTCCACACCAAGGTACGCTATCTTGTTCTTAAATTTTGAAATTTACAGAGTGCATGTTGTCAATCATGAATGAAATAGATCCTTGTTTGTTGCTTCCGCTGTGTGTTTTGTATGAGATACAAAACCAGATTCTATCCAACAACTTTTAGGGATTTAGGGACTACCAAATGAGGTGTAGGGGATAAATTTTCCAAATACATGACTAGATGGAAGACCAAGGCATCTAGAATGGTCAATAGGCCAAATGAGAAGGACCAAAGCAATATGATCATCGATAACTTGCTTCCGGCTTATAATAGTAGGCTTTTGTATTCACTTATTAGCTCATTTGGAGAACTATGTGATTGTGGGACAAGAATTGAAGATGCCATCAACAATGGACAATTGGAGAAAGGTAAAAGTAAGTCTCCAACCAAGAAAACATATAGAGGGGGAGCGACCACCACTAAAGCACCCAATCCCATAAACATGAGCACCATCATACCCCAACAAACACTAGCCTACCCAAAGAAGGCTGCCAAAAATTCTCTGACCTAGGAATGACCCTCACTTAAGCATATGAAAAGCTATCCTCCAAAGGATTCATCAAACCTTTAGACCCTACATCCATGCCTAATCTCGTACCTCCCACTTGGAACCTCAATGAATATTACCATTACCACCAAAAATCCAGCCACATAACCAACAATTTCTTACACCTCAAACATGAGATACAAGACCTCATAGAAATTGAAACTCTCCAAAATCCCAACATTATCACCAAACCCAACATTAGAAAGAACCTTTTGCCCGATTACCATAGGGCTCATCCTCCATATCAAAATTCGGTGCAAATAGATGAGATTGAATAAGATTGCTCAAAGTTGATAGAGACTACAAGTGTCAATATTAATGCCATGGAAGTCCAAGGAATATGGGATGAAGAAGATGAATCCCTGAAGGAAGTGGTAGCAGTATGATGAATGCTTCCCAAAGGAATGATGAAATTAAAGAAAAGGGTCTTGGAGGACAATGTAGCAAATATCACTAGGAGTGGAAAGCACTGCAAGCCATTTAGGATCATCCTAGTAGAGATTTAGGGGAGGGTCCAAGCCCATCAACACTAAATGTGGTTGCCCAACATACTGAGGTTTTGACCGTTACTTTAGATCTCACTCCTGATATATCAAAGCAACCTACACGTCATGATCAAATCCATTATTCTCTCAAGATTAAGAGTTCATGCAAATAAAAGTCGTGAGATTTATTATTTATTTGATAGTCGTTAGGAGAATAATAAATCTCATAGCGGACCAGTTCAATATGTCTTAACTCTTAAAATATATCAACATATCAACTAGAAGTCTCCACTTCCATGATCAAGACAAATCATCTTAGTTGATACGTTATAGTCTTCGCAGATGAAATGCCCAATTTAATCACCGATTACGAACTATAAATTCTAAGTTTACTAAGAACTTGTGATTTATATCTTCTGTGACTAAATTACATAAATCACATACTATGTATCACATGGACTATATGATAATGTCCAAATATTCATGTTACCATTATTTAAGATAAAAATAAAACAACTTTATTAAACACAACATTAAGTCAAACATAATGTCATACATAGCATCCTAACAATAGGATTTAAGGGCACACATCCTAACAATTAGCTAGTCATTTCCTAGGTCTTGAACCTTCCCGTTTCATTCTTCGTGCTATAGCTAGAGAAGAGAAAAGTAAGTTTCTTGTGCTGACATATTCATATTTGTGTTGGCTTGTGCTGATTTTCTTTTTTTGGTGTTAGGGGGTATGAGCCATTTGGATGAATTCGTGTTCCAATCTCATTTAAGGAATCGAAAGAATTTAGGTATTACGAGCTTGTACCTTGGGATAGGAATGCCAGAAACATTGTTAATCTCCTGTCGTCATTCCACTACTAGAAATCCAGATACGTTTTCGTGTCTGGTGACGGTTGGGAAAATCTTTTAGATGACTTTTAGGGTGATGTTCCTAGATTGCAGCATAGGTAAGGGACCCCCAAGCTTGGTGTGTTGTCTTTTGTGAACTATTTTTGATGAAATATTTCTTTTTATATCATCTAGTCTCAAATCTAGCTCTCTTCTCTTCTCCTTTTTGTAGCTAAAGTTCATCCAAATTTGAATAGCAGGTACAAAGGGCATGTTAAGGAGGCTTCGGACTACGCAAAGACCAACAAGGATTTTGACGAATTGATAAATCCTCAGACCTTAGCTAGTCATTTCCTAGGTCCTGAACCTTCCCCTTTCATTCTTTGTGCTATAGCTAGAGAAGAGAAAAGTAAGTTTCTTGTGTTGACATATTCATATTTATGTTGGCTTGTGCTGATTTTCTTTTTATGGTGTTCATTATAGAGATGACAACCAAATTCAACCACGAAATGTACGCCAGGTTGAGGTCTAGGAAGAACGAGCCGCTATCCAACATAAGCTAGAAGACGCCCAGGTGACGAAAGAGGTCGTCGAGACAACTGCATCCACTTCGGTTGCTTTTTAGCCCGAGGCAGCTTCTCCTACTGTTTCTATTGAGAAGATCACTCCCCGTCCAACGAGAACACGTGGTAGCGATAAGGGAAAGAGCTAAATTGACTCTAGTGTATGGGATGATGCAGGAACTGCCTTGGGGATAGCTTACAACGTCATTACCCCTGACGAGCTTAAGAATTTATCTACTGTTCCTTCTCACGAGTTGGTGAATCATCACATTCATAAGCTCGTCCAGGTACTTTTTGGCCCAAACTTATTTCTGTTGAAGTTCACCTTTTGTTTTCTTTCTTCCCTTTATTTAAAGGTGATTCTTACCTCGTTCCTATTTTACCAGGTTTTGGGAGAAACAATTCATATCACCATTGAGTACCTAACCAATGAAGGAAAGGTCGTCATGGTCAGTCCCAAGGTGGATGCTCTGGAGCTTGAAAGCTCTAAGTTGAGGAAAGAGTTGATAACAACCATGGACAATGGGAATTAGATGAAAGAGCAAATCAAGGCCTTGATTGACAATCTCAGAGCAGAGAAGTTACTGACGAAGCAGAAGGACGAGCACCTTCAGGCCATCAACCGTGAGGTTTTTGAGGCCAGGGACAATGCTATTCAAACCTTTTAGCTTACACGAGTATAATGGCATTCTGCTTAGTTAGTGCTTCAAGGGCTTTGAGTTGCTGAGGAGGTACCTGATGAAGCACAATCCCAAAGTAAACTAGAAGGCTTGAACTATGAAGCTGTGCATAAGGACATGGAAGCCAAGGAGGCCAATGCTTTTGGGGGGCTGCACCTGAGGCTGCTAGTGACAAGGGTGCTATTGTTGGAGATGACCCTGTCTTTCGAACTTTGTATACATGCTCTTTTTTTTTTGGGGTGCCCTATCTATTTTGGGGCTTACGTTTTCTTTGTTTTGAACATTGCTTCTCATATGCTTGGACAATTGCTTTAAAACAATATCATGGCAACCTTTTATCTAGTATACGTGTCTAAATTTTATTTTTGCTTACTTGGCTCATGTGGGCCATATTTGGTCGTTGCTTTGTTAAACATTTCAACTCATCAAACAACTGGTGCTTACCTTGATCAACACACATCGATTAAGGTCTGTTGTCGACGATCTTGTTATGTACTTGTTTGAGGATTTTTTTTTGTTGTGTAGCTTATGCCATTGGCCAAGTCAGGTGATTTATGTCTGTCTAGGTATCTTTATAACTGGCCTCATCATGTGATTTATATCTGTTGGTAGACTTGTATCACTGGCCTCATCATGTGATTTGTATTTGTTGGCAGATTTATATCACTGGCCTCGCCATGTGATTTTTATCTGTTGGCGAATTTATATCACTAGCCTCGTCATGTGATTTCTATCCGTTGGTTGATTTATATCACTGACCTCGTCATGTGATTTGTATCCATTGGCGGATTTATATGACAGGCCACATCATGTGATTTCTATCCGTTGGTGGATTTATATTATTGGCCTCGTCATGTGATTTCTATCCATTGGAGAATTTATATCACTAGCCTCACCATGTCATTTATATCTATTGGCGGATTTATAATACTAGCCTCGTCATGTGATTTATATCCGTTGGTGGATTTATATCATAGGCTTAAGGGTTCATCATTTGCTACTACTTTGTGGAGATTAAGACTGAATAATTCCTTTATTGAACTGCTTGAAAGCATAAACAAAAGGTTGCCAATGATTACAAGAAACTTAATCCCTACTAATGATACCATTTAAGATGTTCAACATTCCATGGACAAGACAGTTTATTACCATCCATGGATTTGAAATGGTAGTTCCCTTGTCTCAGGTTGGACAAGAAAGTTTGTAGGGGCCTTCCCAGGTTGGCCCTAACTTCCCATGATTGGATCCTTTATTGCTAGTGTGACCTTCCGTAGGACAAGGTCTCCTATGTTGAATCTCCTATGCTTCATTCTCTAGTTGTAGTACCCAACCATCTTCTGTTGATATCTTGCCATTCTTTGGGATGCTTCATCTCTTACTTTGTCTAGGCAATTCAAGTTTGTCCTTAGCTAGCCGACATTAACATCTTTGGTTAAAAACTCTCTTCTTATGCTAGTGATCCCTACTTTAACAAGGATTACTGCTTCTGGCCATGGTTCAATAAGCCCACAGGATGCTTGGTAGTTTCTTAGGCCATGTACTATTTGCCCTTTCCAGTAAAACTTTGATGGATTTGAGCAAGGTTTGATGGATTACTTCCGTCTGTCCATTGGCTTGAGGGTGTCCAGGTGACGAAAAATGGTTTTTGATTCCAAGACCTGAGCAAAAAGATCTGAAGCCTTGGCTATCGAACTAACAGCCATTGTCTGAGATGATTGTCCTTAGTCTGCTGAACCTACAAATTATATTCTTCTACACAAAGTTCTGTATCTTTTCTTCTATGATGGTTGCTAGAGTTTTTGCTTCTACCCATTTTGTGAAATAATCAATTGTTATAAGTAAAAAATTTTACCTATTTTTTACCTTGGGTCAGGAGGCCTACTATGTCAATCCCCTATTGTGCCATTGGATGTTTCCATACCAATGGTTGTTCGCCAGCCAAAAATAACTTGCTTTGGTGATCTTTGATACTAGAGACCTTGCCCTTGAATGATCTCCACACACACCTTCATGAACCTCATCTAGGATATACTTTGCTTCATCCTGCTCGACGCACTTAAGGTAGGGGATGGAGAACCCCCTTTTGTAAAGTACATCATTTCAAGCGGGTGAATTTAGTAGCTCACTTCTTGATCTTCCTTGCCTCTTTTAGATCTGGCGGCAATTGTCCTTCCTTGAGGTAAGACCTAATGACGGTTGTCTAGCTTATGTTACCTTGTATCAAGAATGTGTGGAATTCTTTCGAGTTGGGGAACTTATGTACTTTCAGCATCAATCCCAGGGGTTTTTTTTCCCAATTTTTGATGACGTGTGATGTGCCACTTCATCCGCTTCTAATTTCAAGCCATGTTGGACTTGCATGAACTCCACTTGTTTTAACTCTCCAACTAGTCGGTTCATTAGCTGTAGGTATCTTTGCATTCTTTGTTCCTTCGCTTCGTAATCTCCTTTAATCTATCCTATTACCAATTTGGAGTCACTCTTCAAGAGAAAATTTTTGGCTCCCAAGGTTTTTGCAACCTTGAGCTTTATTAAAATAGCCTCCTACTCTGATTCGTTGTTAGTGGTTGGGAACTGGAGCTGAACCCCATATCTTAAAGTGTCTCCTTTTGGTGAAGTGATGACGACTCCAACTCTGCCCATTTTCTTCACCGAAGACCTGTTCGTCTGTATCATCTATAACTTTGATATGTTCATCGCGCACTCTTCTAGCAAGGTAAATTCAGCAATAAAGTCAGCCAATACCTGGAATTTTATGGTTGTTTGAGGTTTGTACTCGATGTTGAACTAGCTCAACTCAATTGCCCACTACACCATTCGACTTTCTTCTTTTGGTTTGCTCATCACCTTCTTGATTGGGTGGTCCATCATGACAAGGATTGGGTTTCCCAGAAATAAGGACGCAATTTTCGAGAGGTGATGATTAGAGTGAAAGTGATCTTCTCAATGTGTGGGTATTTTGCCTCTACCCCTTGGAAGGCTTGGCCGACGTAGCATACTAGGCACTGGATTTTTTAGTCTTCCTGAGTTAATGTTGCGCACACCATGGTAACGGAAACTACAAGATATAGGAATAAGTCTTTGCCTTCTTGTTAGGATGTGTGTCCTTAAATTCTATTGTATGATGCTATATATTTTATTATGTATGACTTCATGTTGTGATTAATAAAGTTATTTTATTATTATTTGAAAATAATGGTAACATGAATATTGGGACATTATCACATAGTCTATGAGATGCATAGTATGTAATTTATGTGATTTAGTCACAGAAGATATAAATCACAAATTCTTTGTAAACTCAAAATTATAGTTCGTAGTCGGCGATGAAATTGGGCATTTCATCTGCGAAGACTATAACATATCAACTAAGATGATTTGTCTTGATCATGGAAATGAAGATTTCTAGTTGATATGTTGATATGTTTTAAAGTTAAAACATATTGAACTGGACCGTGTGAGATTTATTATTCTCCTAACGACTGTCAATTGAATAATAGACTCACGACTTATATTTGCATGAACTCTTAATCCTGAAAGGATAATGGACCTGATCATAAAGTGTAGGTTGCTGTGATATATCAGGAGTGAGATCTATAGTTACGGTCAAAATCTCAGTATGTTGGGCAGCCACATTTAGTGTTGATAGAACATATATTCTCAAGATGGAATTCATAGTCTCTTAACGGAGATACAAAATATTCCCTTAAGATAAGTTAAATGGGTTTGTTATTCAGAGAGTTGGGCCCAACCACTTTAGTAAAGAGTTACTATATTTATGGAATTGAATTTCATAAATATATGATGAATAACTTAAAGGATTAAACCGGGTACTCAATGAATTAAGATGTAGTAATAAACAAAATGGTAGTCTATTTTAATGACTTTGTGTTACTACGAATATTTTATGAAAGGGTTCCATGTATAATAAAGTCTTGGGATATAATTTATTAATAAGACCTAGAGTGCAATTATATTTATATAGTGTTATTAAATATAATTAATGGTAACTTTAGACTTGTTAAGAGTTGATAGAAAAGCCCAAGGCCCATTGGAGCTAGTGTCTTATTGGTCCTTTTTGGTCCCACTCCAAACTACACACTTAAGCCCAATTGGAAAGGCCTAAAAGGCCAACCCAATTAGATAATCAGTTAGATACAAAGGGAAAAACATACAGAATTTTCTGTAGAGATTTTGAAAAGAACACTCTTATGAAGTGGTGTAAAAAAGTGTTAGACATTTTTGACATTCTCCTTTTGGAACTGATTGAGAGACCACACATCTTGGGCATTAGTGGAATTGGAGTGAAGATTGAAAGTATTTCCAAGTGCTTCTGATCTTCAAGTTTTGAAATTCACCACTCCAAGGTACACTCTCTTGTTCTTATATTCTGAAACTTAAATAGTGCATGTTAACTTTTATGTATGAAGTAGATCCGTTTTTTCTTCCACTGCGTCTACTCTAATGCGATACAATCATGTTATATATAATTCCATCAAATGGTATCAGAGCGGTCTTCATTAACATATTTGTTTAACATGTTTTGAGTTTTAGAATTAGTAACAATGATTTCATGTTGTTAGAAAATAATTTTCTGCGTGGTTGTTGAAATTATTGTTCTTGATAAAAACTGATTTTGATGTTATGATGTTTAATTTTTAGTTTAAGTATGTTAAACTGAACTTTAAGGCTATAACATCAATGAAATTCAATTTTGATATCAATTTATGTTCATAATGATCGTATGATGGTCGTTTTGTACATGAAAACGTTGAAAAACTGTTTTTGGAAAATTCTGAAAAATTCAAAATTCGCGAAGCTCGATCGATCGAGAATCTATTGAGCTGGCAGAAAGTTTCTCGATTGATCAAGGATCTATCAAGGATCTGTCGAGCTTTTGGAACTTTTCTAGATCGATCGAGAATTTATCGAGGATCGATCAAGAACTATTGATCCAGAATTTTTTCTAAGTGTTTTTCCATATATAAAAGAGCAAGGCTATGTGTAATTATATTATGCATGTTTTATATTTAAAAACCTTTATTTTAAGACATCTAGTGGGAGAGATATACAAGGGTTGGATCTCACGGCCTCCATTGTCAGTTTATTGTAGTGTGATTAAGCACCTCGCCTTGGCATATATGCTTTGCTCCCTTCGGAGGGTGTTTAATTCATGGTACTACAGGTTAAACTTCTTCATAATGAATAATATGTGTTTTTACATTGAGAACGACCATGCTTCCGTTGAGTTACTTTATGACTCACATAGAATTCAGTCAATGATGTACACTAGACTAAGTTTAATGTTAATCTCCCTTTAGAGCCATGTCATTATTACTTAGAGGTTAAAGTAAAAATGACATGTTATTAGTGTTTGATAAGAGTTATCATGATAGCACTAATAATGAGAATAGTTCTCAATCAATCATAGTGTTTATAATTTACTTGCTTCCAAGGAATTTTAAACATGGGATTTGGTTGTCGTTGCATATATTATTTTATGGTTTTATTAAGGTTCCATATTATATACTTATATGCTAAATTGATAATGTCCAATTTACTTATTATATTCATATTTATTATTTTCATATTTGAACATGGCATCATTTAGCCCACTTGTTTCTATTCTTAATCAAAATAAACTGACTAGATCTAACTATGCTGACTGAAAAAGAAACTTGGACATTGTTTTAACTGCTGAAGAGCACAAATATGTGCTTACTCAACCATGTCCTAGATTTCCTTCATTAGATGCTCCTCTTGAGGAAAAACAACGATATGATCGTTGGCAGAAATCTAATGAAGTGGCCAAGTGCTATATCCTAGCGTCCATCTCAAATGTTCTGTAGCATCAAATGTAGAAAGTAGAACTAGCTTCGAACATTATGCTAAGTTTGATGGAAATGTTTGGTGAGCAAGGCCATTCAGCAAGGCCATTCAGCAAGGCAAGAAACCATGAGGCAAATTTATAATACCAAGATGGCTGAAGGCAATTCAGTAAGAGAGCATTGTCTTACAATGATCTCTAATCTGAATACATTGGAAGTTTTAGATGCCGACATTGATGGTGAATCCCAAGTGGATATGATACTCCAGTCACTACTGGAATCATTCAAGGAATTCAGACTGAATTATAATATGAACAAAAAGGTTTATTCTTTGTCTGAATTAATGAATGAGTTAGTGGCGGCGGAAGGCATCCTTGGTACTTCTAGTGTTGAAGCCAATGTTGGTGAAGTTTCTATTTCTCAACCTAAGTCGAAAGGCAAGGGTAAGAAGAAGAAGAAGGACTTCACTAAGAAAGAGAGTAAGCAAATTACCTTAGGGGTTGCTGACAAAGGAAAGAAGCTCAAAGGAAAGTGTTTCCATTGTGGTGAGAAAGGAGATTGGAAGAGGAATTGTCCAAATTTTAAAGCTGTCAAGAACAAGGGTATGAAAACTTCCTTTCTTCTTGAAATACGTTTGGTACAGAATCCCACGGATTCTTGGTGTGTGGATTCAGGTTGTACTAATCATATCTGCAATTCTTTGCAGGGGTTTCAGGAGACCAGAAAGTTGAGTGAAGGGGAATTGTTTCTTACTTTGGCTGATGGGAGCAGAATTCTGGTTGTAGCTATTAGTGTTGTTAATTTGTGCTTTGAGTCTAGGGTTTTAATATTGCAAGACTGTCTATTTGTACCTAATGTGCGTAGGAATTTAATTTCTACAACTTATTTGGGTAAACAAGGATATTGTGTTATCCTGAAAGACAATGTTGTAATAAAGAAGGATAAAATGTTTATCTGTTTTGGCAATATTGTGGATGGTCTATATATTTTAACTCCGGTTAAGCATGAATTACATAATTCTAAATTAGATAGTAACTCTCATGTAAAATCATTAAAGAGAAAAGTGTCCTTCTAATGATGCATATCTTTGGCACTTGCGTTTAGGTCATATTAATTCAAACAGAATTCAAAGACTGATCAAAGATGGACTCTTAGAGCCCATGGACTTTGATGAATTTCCAGTTTGTGAATCTTGTTTGGAAGGTAAAATGACCAAGCGACCTTTTAATTCAAAAGGTAGAAGAGCCTAAGAGTTGCTTGAATTAGTTCATACAGATGTATGTGGTCCTATGTCAACCCAAGCAAAAGGATGTTATGAGTATTTTATCACTTTTACGGATGATTACTCAAGATATGGTTATGTGTACCTAATGAGACGGAAGTCCGAAGCCTTTGAAAAGTCCAAAGAGTTTAGGGCTGAAGTTGAGAATCAATTAGGCAAACGCATAAAGGCCATTCGATCTGATCGAGGTGGCAAATACCTTATTGGGGATTTCAAGGATTACCTAATTCAAAATGAGATTATATTCCAATTGACTGCACCTGGAACTCCTTAACAAAATGGTGTAGCGGAGAGAAAGAATAGGACTCTTTTGGAAATGGTTAGGTCCATGATGAATTATTCAACTTTACCAATTTCTTTTTGGGGATATGCCTTAGATACAACAATACATTTTTTGAATTTAGTTCCTTCAAAATCTGTTCCCAAAACACCCATGGAATTGTGGAGTGGGTGTAAGCCTAGTATGAGGTATCTCCACATTTGGGGTTGTCCAGCACATGTGCTAAAGGGGAAGCCTGATAAGTTGGAACCAAAATCAGAAGCGTGTTTGCTTGTGGGTTATCCAAAAGAAACTAGGGGTTATTTATTCTATAGTCGAAATCATAACAAAGTTTTTGTTAGTACAAATGCTAAATTTTTGGAAAATGACTATATAAATAATTTTACTCCTAGAAGTAGAGTTGTATTGGCTGAAATGAATGAATCTGTAAATCAACAACCATTGGATAAAACTAAGGAAGAAGTGGCTGTATTAGATACACCACAAGATACTACTCATGAAATGTCTAGTACACAAGTGCCTTGTCGTAGTGGGAGAATTGTTCGGCCTCCTGTGAGATTTATAGGTTTAGGAGAAACTTATGAGGCCATCTCAGAAGAGGCTGAATCGGATCCCTATACTTATGAAGAGGCAATAAATGATATAAATGCACATCATTGGGTACAATCTATGAAATCTGAATTAGATTCCATGTATTCCAATCAAGTTTGGAGTCTTGTAGAGGTGCCTAACGGCATTAAACCTGTTGGTTGCAAATGGGTTTACAAGAGGAAAAGAGAGATAGATGGAAAGGTTGAAACTTTTAAAGTAAGGCTAGTGGCGAAAGGGTATACACAAAAAGAAGGCATCGACTATCATGAAACTTTTTCGCTAGTAGCCATGCTTAAATCTATCAGAATTCTCTTATCCATTGCTGCTCATTATGATTATGAGATTTGGCAAATGGATGTCAAGACTACATTTCTTAATGGCAATCTTGAAGAAGAAATCTACATGTTGCAACCAGAAGGTTTCATAGCAAAGAACCAAGAGCATATGGTATGCAAATTGAAAAGGTCCATTTATGGACTTAAGCAAGCATCTAGGTCATGGAACATCAGATTTGATCAGGCAATCAAATCATTTGGCTTTGAACAAAATATTGATAAACCATGTGTGTACAAGAGACATCAAAACAAAGCAGTAATGTTCCTAGTGCTTTATGTTGATGACATTCTACTCATTGGAAATGATGTAGGGGTAATGTCATCGATTAAAGTTTGGTTGTCTAGCCAATTTGATATGAAGGACTTGGGTGAGGCTAACTTTATTCTAGGGATCAAGCTTTGACGAGATCGCAAGAATAAGATGTTAGGTTTATCATAAGCTGGATATATAAATAAGGCTCCAGAACAGTTTAACATGCAAAACTCCAAGAAAGGATTGCTTCCTTTTAGACATGGAGTTCCTCTGTCTAATGACCAAAGGCCTAAGACTTAAGATGAAGAAAATATGATGAGACAAGTTCCTTATGCTTCTGCTGTAAAAAGTCTCATGTATGCTATGCTTTGTACTAGGCCGAATATTTGTTTTTCAGTTGGCATGGTCAGCCGATATCAATCAAATCCAGGACCTAAACATTGGCAAGTTGTAAAGCATATTCTCAAGTATCTACAAAGAACAAGAAATTATATGCTTGTTTACCGTTGTGAGGATTTGATTCCTATTGGCTATACAGATTCAGATTTTCAATTGGATCTAGATTTCAAAAAATCCACGTCGGGTTGTGTTTTTACCTTGGAAGGTGGAGCCATAAGTTGGAGAAGTGTCAAGTAATCTTGTATTGCGGACTCCACCATGGAAGCTGAATATGTTGCTGCTTGTGAGGTAGCAAAGGAGGCTGTTTGGCTCAAGAAATTCCTTCCTGATTTTGGTGTTGTAAGAATTGAGCAAATTCCTATCACATTGTTTTGCGACAATAGTGGAGCGGTTGGACAATCCAAAGATCCAAGGAATCACAAGAAGGGAAAACACATAGAAAGAAAGTACCACATCATTTGAGACATTGTTGCTCGTGGAGATGTGATTGTAGCAAAGATTGATGGTGCAAAGAATCTAGTGGATCCCTTTACCAAAGCCTTGCCTCAAAGGACTTTCGAGTCACATTTGGAGGAGATGGGAGTTAGATTAGTGCACAATAATCTTTAGGCCAAGTGGGAGATTATTAGGATGTGTGTCCTTAAATTCTATTGTATGATGCTATATATTTTATATGTATGACATTATGTATGACTTAATGTTGTGATTAATAAAGTTGTTTTATTATTATTTGAAAATAATGGTAACATGAATATTGAGACATTATCACATAGTCCATGAGATGCATAGTATGTGATTTATGTGATTTAGTCATAGAAGATATAAATCACAAGTTCTTTGTAAACTTAGAATTATAGTTCGTAGTCGGTGATGAAATTGGGCATTTCATCTGCAAAGACTATAACATATCAACTAAGATGATTTGTCTTGATCATGGAAATGGAGATTTCTAGATGATATGTTGATATGTTTTAAAAGTTAAAACATATTGAACTAGACTGTGTGAGATTTATTATTCTCCTAACGACTATTATTCTCCTAACGACTGTCAATTGAATAATAAACTCACGACTTATATTTGAGAGGATAATAGACCTGATCATGAAGTGTAGGTTGCTTTGATATATCAGGAGTGAGAAATCTAATTCCATAAATCTTAATCCTTGAGTACCCGATTTAATCTTAATCCTTGAATACCTAGTTTAATCTTTTTATGTTACTCATCATATATTTATGAAATCTAATTCCATAAATATATACTTTAGTAACTCCTTACTAAAGTGGTTGGGCCCAACTCTCTGAATAACCAAACCCATTAAACTTATCTCAAGGGAATATTTTGTATCTCCATTAAGAGACTATGAATTTCATCTTGAGAATATATGTTCTATCAACACTAAATGTGGTTGCCCAACATACTGAAGTTTTGATCATAACTTATAAATCATACTCCTGATATATCAAAGCAACCTACACTTTATGATCAGGTTCATTATTCTCTTAAGATTAAGAGTTCATGCAAATATAAGTCGTGAGATTCATTATTCATTTGACAGTCGTTAGGAGAATAATAAATCTCACAGCGGTCTAGTACAATATGTCTTAACTCTTAAAACATATCAACATATCAATTAGAAATATCTATTTCCATGATCAAGACAAATTGTCTTAGTTGATATGTTATAATCTTTGCAAATGAAATGCCCAATTTCATCACCGATTACGAACTAAAATTCTGAATTTACAAAGAACTTGTAATTTATATCTTCTGTGAATTTTCACATAAATCACATACTATGCATCTCATGGACTAAGATAATGTCTCATTAGTTCATTTGTAAATAGTCTCATATAATTAAACAATTTAATTATTTATGACATACCAATAAATTGGATTTTAGGGCATAAATCCCAACAATAGCAACATGGTTTTGTTTTCTCTTCAACTTGGGACATTAACGTCTTATATGACCAATCACACCGCAATGGTGGCAAGTTGGAACAAACTTAGATCCATCCAAAACCTTAGGTTGAGACCTCAATGGAGGCTTTGGCATAAGGGTCTTTCTCTCTACTTTTTTATTTCTTTTGTGTGGAGGAAAGTATATCGATTTTTCCTTTAAGGTAGAACACACAATAGGTACAAAATCAAGTACCACAACATAATTGCAATAAATATTTTCATCATTTTTAGCAATAGGTTCAACAATCAAATACTTGGCATGCATCTTAAGAGATTCATTTTCACATTTTAGCTCATCAACAAGTTTGTTAGACAAAACAAGTTTAGCAACCAAGTCCATATTCAAACACTCAAACTCCTTTAGCTTTTCAAAAGAATGTTTAGCAAGTTTCTTATACTTTTCAACTAATTTATTGGATTTATTGAGTTTAGCAATCAAATCATCATTTTCACAAATGAACTTGTTGAAATCCTCATGAAACTTCTTAGCCTTTTTCTTTAAGAGTTTGACATTTTGAATATCAACAAAAACACCCAAAGATTCATGTAACATGTCATCACAATTTTGAGGATTAACATTCATAGAGGCATTTTCACAAATACATAGCATGTTATAATCAACAACATCCATAGAAGCATACAAAATACTATCTATGGCAAACACACAAAGGGTCAATGATCACACTTAGGTAATGAAACCAAAACAAGTGTTCCCGCTCTGATACCAATTGAAAGCTCAAATTTATGTTAAAACACAAGAGTTTGTTTAGATCCCAAATTAAAAGATTATGGCTCAGTTGATTTTACTCTAACTTAAAATAGGTGTGGAATAAATTAAATGCGAGCGAACAAACAATAAAACTATTCTAAGCCATATTCAACAAATCACAGCAGTAAAATGAAAGCTAAAAGAGTACGGAAGAGAAATGCAAACACAAGATAACACACCGATATATTATCGAAGAGAAAACCGAAGGACTCGGTGAAAAACCTCTCTATCGCCTTCCAATATGGTGCCAGCTAATGAACCTCTGATGACAAAGTCAGATAATTGGAGAAAATGGTATCTAAATATTTGGAATGATATATGTGTTTTTTTGTGTACCTTTCCTCTAGGTCTAACCTCCTTTATATATGCTTTTACCTTTCTACCCGTTGGAGGCCTTCAATAATGGCTTAATTGCTTGTTTAAGTAATGTATTTGGTGATTAATGCAATGTTTATGGGGACTTCTGAGTTGTTATGCCCCTTGCTTCGTCTAACCATAATAGCTATTGCATTGAATGCCTTTTTTATGGCGTTTTGCTCATCCATTCCGTGTTTGGACAAAGAAGATTTCTCGACACATCAAATATAGCTAGTGATTTTTTATCTTCTAAAAATTTTGCAAAAATATAATAAGAAAATACAATTTTACAGTGAATTTGCTAGAATTCAGATTTAATAAAAAAAATACAAGGTTTGAAAATTTTCTCTCCAAACTAGTAACTTTGTCTTTTCGTTATTTACATATTTTTTAAAAATTCAATTATTATAAGTAGGGGAGGGGGTTGATTGAAATTAAACGGATTCTTGACTGCTTGAGTTGAAATAGTTGGAAGATGGTTGGTGATACGACTGTTGAGTCACTGGTAGGATTCTCCCAGTAAACGGTTTGTGCAACCGTGATTATTGGTTCACTGTGCAAATAGACAAGCAACATTAATTCAATTGTCCCACCAATAATCTACATTTACCATTTACAATTTAAACTAAAAGTAACATCTTTCAATCTAATAAGAAGGTTGCCTCCCACCGACAACCATCCTCGTATGCTTTTGTTGTTAATGTTAATCATTTTCATGGTTCCAGATCTCTCTCTCTTATCCATTTGCCCTTCGTTTACTTGTTCAAATACCCACATAGTCAATCTTCAGTTTTCCACTTCTTAAGCCTCCCCATATAAAACAATGAGTTGGAGAGGCATCTCTCTCTCTGTTCCTGTTATTTTTGTTGTTTTATGCAGTGCTAAAATAGCACATGCACATGCTGGTATGAATCTCAGAAACAGCAACAGTAGCAGCAGCGATACCGATACCGATACCCATCAAAATTACACTCAGTTCTTTCTTACAAATGGCGTTGCTCGTACGCCCCCAATGGGGTATTGGAATATTTTCTAACACCCTTTTGCTTTAAATTAAATTTGAGTTATTAGATATTTTTGGTTTGTTTTAATTAATTTTCTTTTGACTACTGTAGATCGAACAGCTGGAATCATTTTCAATGCAGCATAGATGAACGGACTGTGAAAACTACTGGAACCACTTTCGATGCTTATTGTTTTTTTTTTTTTTTTTTTTTGGTTTAGTTTTACTTTGAACTTTGTTATTATTAAATAATAATGGTTTTTCAGTTAATTTAGTACAATAATCATCTTTTATTAATTTAAAAAGACACTTGGCCCTTCACTAATGAAAAGATGGCCTAGTATTCTCTTTTTCTTTTCTCTTTTTCCTTTACAATAAACTAAATACTTTTTTTTTTTTTTTTAATTCTATGATTTTATTATATTCAATGCAAATGGAGATCCACTTTCGTAGATTGACATTTTTTTTTTTGGTAGTGACACTCTTTGTTCAAAGTATTCTCGTGTTTTTCATTATCCTAACATTCTCTATCAATTAAGGTTAGTTACATCAATATACTATTGCCTAAACATATTTCTTCGAGGAAGGTTTTAGCTTTCATATAATGCTTGTGCACACAGGAAGCATCCTAGGGTGCCAAACCATCCCCAATGAATGATCGCGTCCTGTGCGGGACATAGGAGGACCCAACCCTTTCTCATAGAATATTTCTTGAAGACCTCAAACTAGTTTTACCTAGCTAAAGAAAGCAAAGGAACTTCCTAATTAGGTTCCTCACAAATGACCAAGACCAGCATCAATGTGATTTATAGAATAGACCAATTGAACATTCCAACTGCCTTTGAAAATGGAAAGTCAAATTAACTAGTCATTGCAGGGAAAAAAAATGGTATATATTATGTTTCCCTTATATGCAACATCACACATACAGGGTGGGCCCCACCTGCCGATGGAAACCATACGCTGTCACTACAATAAATCTGACTTTTTTCAAGGGTCAAAACCCCTAAAAAAAGTTTTAAAAAACCTTGAAAAAATTATTTTAAAACTCCAATTGACCCTTGATAACCTTCGAAAAATATATCGTCGAAAAGGAAATTTTGAAGGCCTTCTTAGCCCGCAAAACAAGTGTTCTGATCTTATTTTGAGGGTTAAGAGACCCTTAAAATAACCTTTTACCAAGGTTTAAAAGATTTATATTTACAACCCTTGATAAATAAGGTTATTTAAGGGGTTTCTGTTAGGATATGTGCCCTTAAATCCTATTGTATGATACTATGTATGACTTAATGTTGTGTTTAATAAAGTTGTTTATTTTTATCTAAAATAATGGTAACATGAATAGTTGGATATTATCATATAGTTCATAAGATGCATAGTATGTGATTTACGTAATTTAGTCACAGAAGATATAAATCACAAGTTCTTTGTAAACTCAGAATTTATAATTCGTAGTCGGTGATGAAATTGGGCATTTCATCTGCGAAGACTATAACGTATCAACTAAGATCATTTGTCTTGATCATGGAAGTAGAGACTTCTAGTTGATATGTTGATATGTTTTAAGAGTTAAGACATATTAAACTGGACCGCTGTGAGATTTATTATTTTGCTAACAACTGTCAAATGAATAATAAATTTCACGACTTCTATTTGCATGAACTCTTAAACCTGAGAGAATAATGGACCTAATCATGACGTGTAGGTTGCTTTGATATATCAGGAATGAAATCTAATGTAACGGTTAAAACCTCAGTATGTTGGGCAGCCACATTTAGTGTTGATGGAACATATATTCTCAAGATGGACTTCATGGTCTCTTGATGGAGATATAAAATATTCCCTCGAGATAAGTTTAATGGGTTTAGTTATTCAGAGAGTTAGGCCTAGCCACTTTGGTAAAAAATTACTAAAGTATATATTTATGAAATTGGATTTCATAAATATATGATGAATAACTTTAAAGGATTAAACCGGGTACTCAAGGATAAGATGTAGTAATTTTCAAAGTGGCAGTATATATTTATGATTTTGTATTATTACAAATATTTTATGAAGGGGTTGCGTGTAAAATAAAGTCTTGGGATATAATTTATTAATAAGACCTAGAGTGCAATTATATTTATATAGTGGTATTAAATATAATTAATGGTAACTTTGGACTTATCAAGAGTTGACGGAAAAACCCAAGGCCCATTGGAGCTAGTGTCTTATTGGTCCATTTTGGTCTCATTCCAAGCCACATACTAAAGCCCAATTGGAAAGGCCCAATAGGCTGGCCCAAGTAGATAATCAGTTAGTTATAAAGGGAGAAACATACAGAATTTTTTATGTGATTTTAAGAAAAGAATCGTAGAGAAAAAGAGAGAGTGTGAGACACACTTTCATTCTCTCTTTGGAAACTGATTGAGAGGCCACACATCTTGAGCGTAAAGTGGAATTGGAGTGAAGATTAAAAGTTTTCCCAAGTGCTTCTAATCTTTGTTTGAAATTCTCCACACAAAGGTATGCTATCTTGTTCTTAAATTCTAAAATTTACATGGTGCATATTATCAATCATGAATGAAATAGATCCTTGTTTGTTGCTTCTGCTGTGTGTTTTGTATGAGATACAAAACCAGATTTTAACCAACAATCTCTTGACCCTCAAAATAAGATTTTATTTTATTTTAAAAAAAAAAAAAACCACAATCATGCACACAATATATATATTCATGTTGAAACTACCATATTGAAGAAGCATATTAGTGCAAATAGATATCAAAAGAAAAATGTCACCCAATTGCAACAATTTGAAGTTAAAATTTTTGAAAAATACATTTTTTTTTTCAATCCACTTCAATAATTTCAACATTTCTCTACAATAAAATGTGGTTATTGACACATCTTGTCCTACAATAATTAACACCAACACCCAATCAGGTAACTAAAGAACTAATTTGGAATATAAACTAAGCTGACATACCACTTGTAGCAGATTTAGCAATTGGGTCTTTTTGGCTTCAATTGCACGTCTTCGCAATGGGGACTCCATTTCAAGTTCAAATCCTCCATCCACATCAGGAACCGTTGATGACATCCATCTTTCAGCAAAGCAATTTGAAGAGAATGGCATATTTGAACAAGCACCATTTCGGCCATTTGAATAAATCATATGATCTAGATTTTCTAGTGAATAGTTTGCAATTTGAACTAGTATTTCTTGAATGACATGAAGAGATCTTGATCCTAATATTACTTGTGAGAATCGAGTTGGTTTGTAAAAACCAAAACTTACAGAAAGCTTAAAACAAGAAATTAAATGACTGTACAAGAACCCAAATACGCAAAGTGAAAAGTATCAACAATCCTGTATGATCAAACAATCCTTAGGGTAGAGAAGCATCTATAAAATCCCCCAAGCAAATTTCAATTTACCATGGCTTTAACAAATTTTTAGGACAGTAGATTTTGCATATCATCCATGATATCAACTAAAATTTGTCCAAAACCTATATGTCTAGTAGCAAACAAATTTATTGTTTTCTTCCCCTTCCCTTCTTGGTTGGCTGTGCATATATTTGTTCTTTCTCAGTAACTTCTGCTACATCCGCTACACAATGAGAAAGTAGAACAAGTTTTAGTTAGTACAACTTGCGATCACAAACCATAATCAAAATCAATGATATATTGGGGGAACCATAATAACACGTTCAAAATGTCGTCCATACGACCACTAATTTGCAGTTTTAAAATAACAGATGTTGCTTCAATTGTTTGCACTGTTCCAGAACATTATGGAACTTTACAAGCATGTGCATCAACATCTCATGGGGGGAAATTGTATATGTAAACAGCTCAACAAGTCATTCCAAATTTATCCAATAGTACTAAAACAATCACTAGCTTGAGTTAATCTTCATACCTTAGTGATCACTACTAGATTGGGTTGATTGCGAGGTGATATAACTGAACATTTGCATTATCATATTGTCATAATGTGCTCTTTGTTCAACCATTTGACTAACTTGTTGTTCATCAAAATGTCTTCTTTGTTCTGCCATTTGAATAGCCTGTCGTTCGAGCATGCTTTTGAGGTGCTTTACTTCTCCTTTCAACTCTGCATCAGCCTCTATTCGTTTGCGTTCAGATTCTAAGCATTTTTGTTCAGATTCTTGGAGTCGCTTCTTAAGATCATACATTCTAGATAAGGAGGAACCCCATAACTTGGTAGGAGTGACTCCAGCCCCATAGCCACAAACTCGTCCATGACGCTCAGGTCCAAACACCTCCACAAACAGTCTTTAATTCCTTGTCTATACTCAGGAAGAGCTCTATTACTGAGCTTTACCCAATTCGGTTCCATCTAAAGTTGGATTAAAATTTTTAAAAAATCTTCAATGAGGGACAGACCTTAAGTTGTCCTCAACCGGAAAAGAGTACTAAATCCAGTGGAAAAGCTTGCATAAAAGAATATTTCAATGTAGAGTTTAAGACATTAAATAATACAATAGATAAAATACACAAAATAGAATAAAGTACTTGATGATCTTATGCTCTAAGATATGATAAAAGATTATTTGAAAGCTACAATTAATCTTGTTTAGAGTGAAAGAAGTTAAGAGGGGACCCTAGCTGCAGTAATGGCTATTGTGGGGTAGATTGGCTGCTGGAACAGAAATGAAAATTTCAGCTTTAAATCGAGTTAAATGTTGCTTTTGTTGGATTCCCTATTCTATTCTTGTTAAATGGTTTTAGGCTATCTACTGTTTCCCTTTGCTGTATATGTACTGTAGACTCAGTAGTTTCTGGATTTTTTGTTTTTGTTTTGTTTTTTTGAGTGCATGGGACTTTGTTGTTCTGTTGTAGGTGTGTATGGTTAGAAGGGTGCAGTTAGTGTAGCTCCGCTGCTGATTGTTTTGGTTCTGCTTTTGGCAGGTTGGTTGGTCTGGTTGAATAAAGTCTATATTCATCCAAAGACAAAGTTCATCTAAGTAACGGTGGTGAAAGAAGATAATTAATTACAGCAGCAAGAATTGACTACAAGCTCCGTATGTGCAAAAAAGCATTCAATATTCACGCTTCTTTTGATTATCAAAAGAAGATTTATTTTATATTTATTTAATCAGTCACACAAACAAAGTGCAACTCATCATTCAGATCTGCACCAATTACATAATTTAAGGCAGGACTTATGAATGACTCATGCTCATTTTTAAAAATCATTTAATTTTTTTTTTTTTTTTTGTGAAAAAATTATTTGGTCATTTTAGAAAAGTGTATTTATTTAGTGCATATATGTGCTAATGCAGCAAATCAGAAACTCATTGGCAAGCTGAGCAGAAACTTTTCAAGAAGTGGCTGCTAAGAACTGTCAAAAACTAGACAACAAGAACAACCCAAAAATAATATAAGTAAATATCAAATAATGGGAGATCAAGGGGATTCTAACAACAAATATCCAAAGTGCATTCATTTACTTATGTAGAAGCCCACAGTCATGTCCTAAAACAGGTATTTATGGATGTAGTGTAAGACACACACAGAGACAAAAACATTGTATATCACAAGAATAGGGATAACTCACCTGCCCATAATGAAAGAAACGACTCTCCCCGGCCAATTTTGTTGGTGTTGACCGATAGAAGTTGTAGCATGTCCAAGCAAGCTGCAAAAGAAGAAATAATAGAATCTAGTCAACTGCTAAAAGGATAAGAAATTAAAAATACTATATTGTATCTTATCTTGATCTCTTGTCCCTTTATCAAAGCACATGAGCACTATAGATTCATGGGATCTCCAAACAAGTATTAGATTAAAAGTAACACACTGTCTAACCCACACCAAGCTAGTTTTTCAGGAGGAAGAGCTGACTGTACACATGAAAATTATATAGGATAATTTGCATATAAGCTGACTATACACAGGCAGTGTGCTAAGAAACCATAAAAAAACAACAAACCATAGGCTACTCTAATCCTTTAATCAACAAAACTAAAAAACAATAAACGAAAGAAGGGCAGGATACTAGGATGCCCTATGAAGATTAAAACAAAATCCATTTTGTTCAAGAAATTATTATAAGTGAGTTGCATTTTGGCAGCAGTTAGCAGTATTTATACAATCTTTCCACATCACTTTAGAGGACAGCATCACTCTAATTGCAACATCAGCTCAGAGAACAAGGTTCTCACTAGGTATGCATTTAATTTAAAAAGAACTAAACCCACCATCAAATTTCCATTACAGTCAAATCACACTCAAAATTTTATAAAACCAAACCAAACCAATAATTCACTTTGAAAGACAAATAAACCCAATTCACGTTGTGGATGAACCCAACCAAAACAAATAAACCCCCCCTGGTTTCATTTCCTTACCACTAACCTTCACTATCAGTAATCTCCCTCTCAATTTCCACAACCCAAAGCTGAGACCCATGAACCTAACATTCCCATAATCCCATGCCAACACCCAATCACAAACCCAACAAACCTATAACCAAAAGCTCCAAAACCCAGTCTACGTCATTTAAGCCAAGACTCCCAGATTTCCTTTTCATGCCATATGGACTTAGACTTCATTTTGTTTTCCCTCCTTTTCTTCTCATTCACCAAAAATATCCCCCACAACACATAACCAACTCTGCCATACCCAACCAACCTCACCCTCAGTCAACCGACTGCAACAATCACACACACCACACATTAAACACAAAAACTGCACACACATATAGTGCAAATGATGAAACTTACTAAATTACTTTGATATACAAGCCTTTGATGTTACTAATATTGAATATAGCAATTTAGAGCAGATTCCTCGTTTGTTTCAAATTTCAATTAGCATAACACAACCATTAAATTTCTCGATCTTAAATCTCTAAGATCTAGCAAGAAATTAAATGAGAAATAATTTCCATTTGCTTGAACCAAATTTTACATGGAGTACTCGAAACAAAGAATGAAGTAACAAAAAATAATTCTATGGATTTTCTAAAAGAAAATTGAATCTGATCACATAAATGAGGAAAATATGCTCAGATGTAAATTTCTGCTAAAGAAATTCAAATGCAATTGTCTGTAATTGAAGTTGAAAGACAGAAAAATTGAAATTCTGATGATGATTACTAGAAGAAGCGAGTCCTGCTCAGTGATTTTAGCTTCCTTCACTTTCTATGCTACAACCTGAGGAAATCGATATAGGGAAATTGATGATGAGCTCAGTTTTCTGAGAAATGTGAAACGAAAATCATGGGGAAATCGATGAAAAAGTGTGGGTAAACCAAAAAAAAAAAAAAAATCAAAGAAGAAATTAGGGTTTGTGATTTGTACCTAATCGGAGCTGAGAAACATAATGCCAAGAGAGATAAAGATTCACAAAACCGAGATCAACTCGTACCTAATTAGAGCTGTGTGATTACATACCAAATCGATAATCGTCTAGCTCTAAGAGATCTCCATGTTCGTCGAGCTCTATGAGATTTCCATGCTTTCTCAGTTTCAGGCTTTCAGCGAGAGAGTGAAACAAACGTAATCACACAGCTCTATGAGCTCTATGTGTCTGTTGATTATGTTCTGGGCTATATTTTTAAATTTTGTTGTGGGCTTTTTTCAAGGACTGAAAAATTTGTAATATTTTATCAAGGGTTGTAGGTTGAAAAAAATGGCGCCTTTTTTTTTTTCACATTTATTTCATAGGAGTTTTAACTTATTTTGAGGGAACAAATAATATTTGAAATAAAGTTTAGTAATATAGCCTTCCGCATTTTTATTTATAGGTTGTATCAACAGATTTTAGTAAACCCGTGATAAAATAGGGTTGAAATAAATCAAGTTTGTTGTAGTGTGTGAGTGTGATGCTGTATGCATTGGAAACACCATATACCTTCTCGTCACTGCAGATGCTGTCCAAGGCTCCAATCAAAACATTTAATCTAATACGGCACATAATCTAATATGTCATTGCTGAATGTACACTTCTAATGACTAATGATCACTACTTACATGAAACTATTCAGAGTTTCTAGGTTCTAGCCCTGTCAAGGATTGTTTTATTTAATCTTTGCTATTCCTTTTGGTTACTGAGAACAGCAGATGCTCTGATTTCAACCGGTTTGGCGGCACTGGGGTACAAATATATAAATATTGGTATGCATCCTCAAATCTATTCCTTTAGTACTTGCAACAAATTTTGAATTTTTATGCTACCCCGCAAAAGTGGTAACTTTCTGCATTAGATACGACATTTTTCTTAAGAATGTGGATAAATTTGTACCCATCTAGCAACTAGAGACAGGGTGTTTTTCCTTTTTCTTCTACTTTGTTGTTCATATTATTTAATTTTTAATCCGTCTTGCTACCCCCGGTGAAAATTAACATAAATAGATTTGGACCATTTTGTCATATTGACTCGCACATTTCTAATGGTTGATGGCAGATGATTGCTGGGCAGAAGGGAAGAGAGACTGGAGGGGTAATTTAAGGGAAAAACTTTCTACTTTTCCTTCTGGAATCAAGGCCCTTGCAGATTATGTTCATGCAAAAGGATTAAAACTTGGCATATATTCTGATGCTGGGTATATTTTTCTTCAATTATCTTGATTAGAGTAATGCAAGTGATACTACAAATTTTAATACATAAGTCTTAAAATTTGATTTGTTATTAATCTCAAAAAAGTAATTCAGAGTCTTAGACAATTATTTACTAAGTTGTTAAAGTGGTAGAAATCACACTAATTTCCACGTTAGTTTGTAACCTTTATCAGTAAAATTGGTAGTAACTCTTATATTTCCCTTTTAACTATATATAATGACTTTCATTTTTTTCCATCTTTTTATCTCCTTAGTTACAAAACCTGCAGCAAGACAATGACCGGCTCTCTTGGCCATGAAGATATAGATGCGAGAACCTTTGCTGAATGGGTTAGTATCCTCTAGTCTTTTACCATATAATTAGGAAATAGTGATGGTGATTGGTTTATGGGGCATTTGGTTGTAGGGAATTGATTATTTGGAGTATGATAACTGCTAACATGATGGTTCTAAGCCTCTAGACAAGTATTATCTTTTGAAGCTTTGTACATTCTATAATTGCTATAGTGCTGAAAGGTAGCTCTATACTAGTGAGAGCCTGTGTTTTAGAATATATCTTCCTCTGTGGCAGATTTGCTAGGATGAGTTATGCATTGCAGAAGGTTGCCAGGCCAATCCTTTACGCTATATGTGAATGGTAAGACAATTGTATTTAATTTGTTGGACCATTAATATCACAAATTCTTTAAGGGGTGAGTATCTGCATGCTCTGGCATGTTTTAGTTAGCATATCTACAATCTGCATCTATTTCAAGGAAGTATAATTGTTTGAGTGTTACATTAGGCTTTGAAAACTAGAAGTAACTTGTTGGTCTCTTGTTTGGATGTTCCTTCCTAGCCTCTCGGGATGTAAATTATAATTGGTGCGTTAGAAGACAGGGAAGTTACTTGGATAATTCTTTTTTGCAAGGCATGTAACTTCTTGTTGTAGAGTGTTTGTTTTTTTTTTTTTTTGGTGATGATAAAGGGAATGACCTAGGACAGGTCTTGGTAAGCTTTAGGGTTTAGGGACCCCTAAAAGCATGCTTTGAGCTATGCTGTGTATATGAAGGTGAAAAACCTAATATACCAAAAAATGAAAACTATAAGCCAAGGCTCTTGATTAGGTGGGACTAAAACATGGTACATGGAATGAATTTAGTAAAAGTAGAATCATAGATGAAGGGGTAGTAAGACCTGATTGCCAAGAGATGCTGAAGAACGAGCTCTGTTGATATCTTGGATCAATAATTCATAAAGAAGGTTAGATTAAGTAGGATGTGAATCATAGGTTAAGAGTAGGGTGGATGAAGTGGAGAAGTGCATAAAGAGTATTGTGTAATCATATAATACCTAATAAGACTAACCATACTCTATCATAATAATTGATCATATTCAAAGGAGAACAATTAATGCACCCGTGAGAAAGGGTGAGCTGATTCAAGTTGAGGGAATGAAAGAAAAGGTAGAGGACAACAAAAAATAACATTACTAGAAGTAGTCTAAAATAAAATGTGTATCAAAAAATTAACTGAGAGTATGACTTTGAATAGAATAAAACAGCAGAAAGAAAGCATGTGACTGGCCCTGACTAATTTGCTGAGGATCCTTAGCAGACCCCAAAAAATTTGGGACTAAGATTTGATTATTCATTGTTGTTTGTTATTGTATAACATACAGTTTTCTAGAAACTCTTGAATGTTATCTTATAGATTTTGACAGGAAAATATTCTCATAGGGGAGAAGAGAATCCAGCAAAATGGGCTAGTCGGTATGGCAATGTTTGGAGAACTACAACGGACATAAAAGACATTTGGGAGAGGTCAAACTCTCATTCCTTTTTGCTTCCATGTTTGTTTTTGAACTGGCTCTGATTTTAGAGGTCAGTCTGACTTTAGAAATTGAGTAAGTCCTTTAATCTTTGTACATCTCTTTTCAGTATCACATCAATCGCAGATGAAAACAATGTTTGGGGAACATATGCTGTACCCGGCAGGTGGAATGGTAATTGCCAAAATTTCAATATTAGCCTGAGTAAAGATTGTCGTCTTTCTGTTTTTGTGTCAACAGCTATATATCTGATACAAATTATTTTCACAAAGAAAACTAGACAATCTCCATTGATAGTTCATTTACTGATCTTTGGGCCAATTTCACTAAGCTATTTCCAATTCTGATTGTTATAGATCCTGACATGTTGGAAGTGGGCAATGGAGGCATGATTTTGGAGGAGTATCAATCTCATTTTAGCATTTGGGCTATAATGAAAGTTAGTCCAGAATTGATGCCTGAATTGTGTAACATCTCTATGACTTTCATGTTGTGATAAATGGAAATCCTTATTCCAGCAGGCCCCTTTACTTATCGGATGTGACATCTGATCTGCAAGCAGAGAAACTCTAAGGATTCTTGGAAACAAGGAGGCGATTGATGTTAATCAGGATCCACTAGGCTTTCAAGCAAGAAAAATATGATCGAAAGCAGGTCTAGAGGTATATAACCTGTTGTTTTTCTTCATTTTTGAAATAAACATATATATACATTGCAATCATAACTTATATCGCTCAACCTTGGGCCTATGCTCACATGGTAAAAGAGTGGGGTAGTGTTGGCATAGGTTTTAAGTTCAAATCCTGCATATTCAAAAAAGGAAAAGAATGCGCAATGATAAGGCTTTGTGAATTAGCCATCTTAACCTAAAAATCATAGTGCAAATTGTTATATCCTGCCTAAGTTTCTCTAGTTCATCTAGATGATTTATCACAGACACAGTTTAAGAAAGTTTCTCTATGTTTCTCATCAACGTGATGCAGGTTTGGGCAGGGCCATTATCATCTAGAAGAGTGGTGATAGTATTATGGAATAGAAGCAAGTATAGGGCTCCCATATCAGTGGGATGGAGGGAGGTTGGACTCTCTCCATCTAATCCTGTTAGTGTTCGAGACTTATGGGCAGTATGGCAGTATGATACACTTCATTTTTCCTTTTTTCAGTTTTTTGGTTCCTTTTTCATGCATGTATACTTAAACTTCAAGTAGGCAGATTTATGTTGTTTGGAGTCCATGGATGTAGTTGCTTTTGAACTTCCATTCAGCATGACTGTTGAAGTGGTGGAACCACATAGCTTCACCACTTTCAGTCAACTGTCTCCTCCTGAGAAAGTTCGGGACTTTTTTTTTTTTTGGTAGGAAGTGAAAAGGTTTGGCTTAAGTTGCATATTTAATGTAGGATCTTCAACTTGGTCGTGGATTTAAACTCTTCAGTTGCCAAATTGGTAACACATAGAATGCCTCTTTATAAGTCAGAGATATTTTTTGTCACTTCAGCTGTATTTTTTGCAAGAAAACTTACCACCAGTTTTCTTTCAGCACTCGTTCATTTCCAAGAGTCTACGTTCTCGATTGACTGCACATGTTGCTCCTCATGCTTGCAAAATGTATATCCTAACCCCAATCTAAAAGGACGAGAGGCTCTTCACTCCATAATAGTGAGTGGAAATAATTTTCCTTCTGAAGGCTGCTTAATGAGGTGAGGATATTTATCGGTAATACTCAATATATGTTAAAGTGAAACAAATATTGGTCCGAAGGATATTTTGTGGTTCTTTGCCTATTCCCTTTCTATTTTGCTTACACTTGATCTCTACTCGAAATATATAACAAATTTGCTTGATAAAATGTTGTTCAATATAATTACATGCTACTCTTTCCTTTCGGAGAAAATCAGAGTTAGTAGACTCTGATGTACTCTGAAGTAGTGTTCACTCTCTCTTTGCTTTCTTTATATATTTTGTATTGGTGTGGAGGGGACCTTTCATTTTGGGTGGGATGGACGGGGTTAAGAAATTGAATCAACTTAACCAGATAGGCTGGTGTTCCAGTGTTTGCAGTAAGGGTAGGGGACTATTTCAAGATCTAAAATATAATTGCAAATCAATTACTGGCTATTAAAAGTCTAAAAAAACTTACCTCCTACCGAACATATCCAATTATTCCAGGACTCCTGGCAAGGTTCACATCTTCGTTGAATTAGCCACAGGAACTGCTGTTTTTAGTGCAAAACTTAGATACTAGCATGCATGTGTCATTTGCAGTGTCTAATGGTATAATTGGAATGGAGGGAGAGGAGAGGGGAGGCAGCTGGATATTCAAACATAGGGTTAGGTTCTCCAATTAAATTCAACCATGTGATTATATTTACAATTGCAGCTCAAATGATATTGTCTTCTCCTAATGACAATAAATTCAATGTGGTTTATTGGTCGATGTAGTCACATGGTTGAAGTTAATTGGGGAAAATAAATTCAGTTAGGAATTTATCCTAATTTCTAGAACTTATGAGATTGCAAAAAATAGAGAAGAAATTGTGCAAAAGATCATTACACCTGTATCAAAGCTTGCCATATATATGTGTGTGTATATATATATATATATATATATTCTGTTTTCTGTCATACCCTTTCATTTCCCATATATCAACTTGGGGAGCTAATTAGCTAGCTAGAGATTCTCATATCAAGCAAGCAAGAGTACCAGTGTGCACAGGTAAAGAGGATGGGGAGGAAGGTATTGGAGTGTATGTAAAGTGAATCATCTAGTGCACCTTTTCATCTTTATATATACTAGTAAGTTGTCCGTGCAATGCACAAATAATTTTGTAATATTTTATGTAAGAGGGCTTTGGATAACGTTATACATATATTGTAAAGAAAAAGTAAAATAAATTAGAGGAAAGAAACATATGCATTTTGAAATATTAAAAATTAGTTTAGTAGCTTTATTGTATATTTGTAGTCTTCTCAAGGTAAAATTATTTTTATTTTTTTAAATCATGAAACCAAAGATAAATGCAAAAAGTAACGGGATCATGAAAATCAACTAATTTTTGTTGTGTTCACATATTTCATACCATGAAATAAAAGTATGTCCAACTCTCTCATGGTTTTCTACTCGTCGATAGTGCGACATTAAAATATGATGTGGGAAAGTATGTATTTATGTGTCTTATAGATGATTTAAAATTAAACTATAGTAGAATATGACTTTACATTGCGCATCAAATATTCTCTCCACTTATATACCTAAAACAAAAAATATTTAACCAAATTACCCAAACCTAAATCATACTTAAGCCTCTAATTTTTAAAAAAAAAAAAAAAAAAAAACTACCCGTAGGGGTTTCGGCTTCTTGATGGTGGTGGGAGGCCAGTATAATGGAGGTGGTGACCCCTCGAATTCTTCTTTCTCTCTCTTTCAAATGTTTTGTCAGTCTTAAGTCTTTCATTTTGGTAATATATAATGAAACAATGTATTTTATTTAACAATCTATAACATTTTTGTGTCTCTCTATCTCTCTTCAAGGCCTTATGTGGTTAGTTATTACTATTAGTCCTTAATTATTATTATTATTATTATTATTATTATTATTATTATTATTATTATTATTATTATTATTATTATTTTTGTTTTTTTTTTAAATACTAAAATGGTGGGTATGTTAAAATATATGAAGAATAAAGAAAGGTGTGGTGTAAGTTTAGGCAATTAATGAGATATTAATATGATAACAGTAAAATAAATTAATATGAACTTTTGGGTAACAATAAAAAAAAAACTTAATAAAAAAGGTAAAAAAAAAAAAGTTAAATGCAAAATTAGAGCACCACTTGACAAGGCCTCATGCTTTTTCATATAAGGTCTCTGCTTTTATATATATATATATATATATATATATATATATTGATTGATATGCAATAAATGTTGCTACTTAATCATTGAGCCACATCATCTCTTTTCTCTTTTTAAACTTTTCTTCTCTCTATTATAAAAACAAAAAATAAAAAATTCTTCTTCTCCCTATTAGTTCACACATGTTGTTACACTTCCTCCAACATTTTCCTTCATTCTTTGCCTATTTATCTCCTCACTACTCTTTACTTTACTATTAAATTTCTTTCATCATTTTCTCTTTATATATTTTGGCTTTCTTCTCTCCATTTTGTTTTGCATAAATTTGATATCATTTCTCTCATTTAATCTATTTTTTTCCCACACAAAAACTATGAGTACTCTCTCTCTCTCTACTTTTTTATTTTATTTTATTTTATTTTTTTTATAACTCTAATTGTGGTTGATTTACATCCTGCGATGTGGTTGTAGATTGCTAGCACAGTTTGGTCACATAGCAACTGATGTGCAGCACATTGCCTCCCAATTTATTATAGATTTTAATTTTTCTTAGGTAAGCAGGCTTTGTAATACTATAGCACATTCACTTGCACGAAGACCTATTGTTCTTCCCATATGGTAATTTGGATGGAAGATGTTCTACCTGACTTCGTTCCTGTTCTTCAAGCTGATTTCAATGGCCTCCTTTAATAATAATATGCACTCTCTTTCTTTCTCAATAATTAAGGTTGATGGTTTTTATTTTATTTTATTGTGTTTTGGTCGTGTGTGTGTGTGTGTGTGTGTTTTTTTTTTTTAAAATTTCCCATCACAAAGTCTCCTTTTTTTTTTTTATAGCTTTGATTGAATTTTGGTTTGAGTTAATGCCTAGTATTTTTTTTTTTTTTTTTGGAAAGAGGAATTTGAGTCTATATAAAGCACAATCTACATGGCTATGAATATAAATATGCCTACCCATTGTGAGTAATAAATTATTACAAAGTCCATCTTTCATTCCTTTTGTTTCATTATAAGTTTGGTTAAGATAATATGTAATTTGATGATGTGTTTTGATTATTATGGTAATCTTTTTATTCCTTAAGAGATGAGAAATTTTAATAATAAATTTGGAACCTATAAAGTTTAGTTGTATATTATACAAATATAACACACTACAACAGAAGTTAGAGGAATATGGTTTACCTTTAAAAAAATATTAATCAAACATAAAAAATATAATATAATGATGTATTTGTAGAAATCTTTTTTTCAAAAAAATAGACAATACTTGAAGTAATTATTACTTTTTATATATTATATCCAATTACATTATATTTATATATTCTCACACATCGTGTGGGTTTACTGTTAATATATATCATATACTATATATAATAACAAAAATTGAGAGAAAGTTGGTTCCTACATTTAAGGAGGTATTGACAAATAGGAAGCCCCTTAAAATGTTGCCACGTACACAGCTTTTAAGTAAAACAGCTGCACGTTACAACGTTTGGCCTTTCAAAACTCTGCCACGCTTGCAATTAATAAAATATAAATGAAATAATCGGTTAAAAAGAAACCATTAAAAAAAATGTTGCAATTAAAAAAACCCTACCGATTTCTTTTCATCAGACTGCTTAACATTTTCTCTCTCTAAACCAAAAAAAAAAACAAGCAATACTGCGATACAGAGAAAGGGAAGGAGAGAGATCGAGAGATCAAAAACTGCAAGATCTAAAAAAAACCTAGCGATATAGAGAGAGTGTTAGCGTTTGTGCCCTAAAGTCCAATTTATTAGCATGTCATAAATAATTGAATTGTTTAATTATATGAGACTATTTATAAATGAACTAATGGGACATTATCATAGTCCATGAGATGCATTGTATGTGGTTTATGTGAAAAGTCACAGAAGATGTAAATCACAAGTTCCTTGTAAACTTAAAATGTAGTTCGTAATTGGTGATGAAATTGGATGTTTCATTTGCGAAGACTATAACACATCAACTAAGATAATTTGTCTTGATCATGGAAGTGGAGACTTCTAGTTGATGTGTTGACGTGTCTTAAGAGTTAAGACACATTGAACTAGACCGCTGTGAGATTAATTATTCAATCAACAATTGTCACCTGGATAATTAATCTCACAACTTCTAATTTCATAGACTCTTAATCCTGAGAAGGTAGTGAACTCGATCATGAAATATAGGTTACTTTAATATATCAGGAGTGAGATCTAATATTCACAATCAAAACCTCAATATGTTGGGTAACCATACGTAGTGTTGAGGGAACACACATTCTCAAGATAGAATCCATAATCTCTTTTTATAGAGATACGAAATATCCCCTTGAGATAAGTTTAATGGGAACTGGTTATTCAGGGCGCCCACTGTAGCAAGGAGTTACTAAAGCTTATATTTATTGAAATTAGATTTCAATAAATGTGAATAACTAAAAGATTAAATCGGGTACTCAAGGATAAAATAGTTGTTTACAAAGTGATAGTTTTTTATGACTTTGTTCAATATGGATATTTCATGGAGGGGTCAAATGATATCATTAGAGTCTTAGGATATAATTTATTAATAAGGCTTAAAGTGCAATTATATTTATATAGTGGTATTAAATATAATTAATGGTAACTTTGGACTTGTCAAGAGTTGACAGAAAAGCCCAAGACCCACTAGAACTAGTGTCTTATTGGTCCTTTTTTGGTCTCACTCCAAGTCATACACTAGAGCCTAATTGGAAAGGCCCAATAGGCCAGCCTAATTAGATAATCAGTTAGTTATAAAGGGAGAAACATATATAATTTTTTATAAGAAAAAAAGAGGAAGAGAGACATCGTTGTCAATTGGTGTGTATGTGTGAGTGAAGCCACTCAATTATTCTCCTTTGGAAACTGATTGAGAGGCCATGCTTCTTGGGCGTAAAGTGGAATTGGAGTGAAGATTAAAAGTGCTCCCAAGTACTTCTAATATTTTATTTTAAATTTCACCGTATTAAGGTACACTATCTTGTTCTTATATTCTAAATTTACATTGTGCATGTTATTAATAATGAATGAAATAGATCCATGTTTGTTGCTTCCGCTGCGTGTTTTGTATGAGATGCAAAACTAGATTTTTCAACAATTGGTATTAGAGCCAAGTTTTCATCTCATGCTTGTATATGTGATTGAGTTTTAGAATTTAAAGAAACCGTTATCTTGGTGTTTTAATTTTCTGCATTATTGTGTCCTTGGATGTGTTCTTTTGTGTAGACATGGCTTGATAATCATGATTCAAATCTGTGATATATAAATTGAAGTTCCATAAACTTTTAGATGATATAAATATATATATATATATATATATATATATATATGCACCAAGCCATTACAATTAAAATTCGAATCCACTCAAAGAAAGTAGTTATTGTCCAAGAGAAATTCTTTTTAAAGAATTTCATTTCCAAGGATAATCGTTCATGATGATAACCATTGTATTGCATTGGTTTGTTCGAAATGGATATCTTGGCTATTAATTTAAAGGTGTCGTGTCTTAATAGTTGGCTGGATATGGTTATTGAATCTAAGATTAATAATTGCCATGTACATGCATTTTGACATTGCACTGCTTGGACATTATACATGGATTCATATATATCAAGATTGTGAGCAGACGGTAATGTATAGCATTGTTAAGTTTCAAAGAGAAGAACTTAACAAGTTGGCACTAGAATCGAAATAGTGCCAAGTAAATGCATTAGTTTGACTTCAATGTTGGCGTTAGAATTCATATGCCATGGTTTGCTTATTATTTTTGGGAAACATGATGAGATATATATATATATATATATATATATATATTTGTTTGAATATTCTTTTCTGGAAAAGTTATTTATAATCTATTGATTATGTTAATGATAGTATTAACGTATTATGTTTCCCAATTTAAATCCTATATGAAAATTTATTCCAAATGAGATTAGGATTTTATTTTCAAGGGTTTCTAGTATTATTAGGGTTCTTGATCTTGATCTTGAAAACTTGATGTTTGACTAGTATATCTTTGTTGATAAAATCAAAAGGCGTTTTTGGTGCAAGACCAATGAAGATATCAAAAATGGTTACTTGAAAATTTTGGAAAAATTCAGTTTTGCGAGTTTCGATCGATCGAGAATTCATTTCGATCGATGGAATGTACTTTTCGATTGATCAAAGAGGAATCGAGAACCGATCGAGTTAGGCAAAAACTTTATGATGAAATTCTTCATTGTCTCGACCGATCGAGAATTCTTATCGACCGATCGAATGTTAATTTTGATCGATCGAACAGGAATCGAGAATCAATCAAACAAGGCAAAAACTTTGTGATGAATTTCTTCATTTTTTGATCGATCGAGTAATAGGTTCGACCGATCGAAGGCACTGAATTTTGAATTTTTACTTGTTTTTGACTAAGTGTTAAAACTTTGATAAAAAGCAAAGCTATGTGATTAATTTTACAGTCCTTAAAAGTTAAGGACATACATTAATCATTATCTAACTAAAAGACCTAATGAGATCAAAGATGTTAGTTAAATAGAACTCTTAGTCCTAAATTGTTGTATGATAAAGTCCTTAATTTATTTTAATTAGAGGTTTTTAATGAGATTAAAATTCTAATTAAAGTTATATAGTTTTTAATAAGATTAGAATACTTTAGCTAGTAAATTAAGGATAGAGTTTTATATAACTAATTTTTGATTCATTAGTCTTTAAGGAATCCTAAATAGTTTAGGACTTAGATTTTAGTTAGTGATTCTAATGAGATTACAGTCTTTAACAAGTGCAAGGTTATTAATTGTGATGGGATCACAATTATTTAAGAAAAACCCAAATAACGAGTGGGAGTGCTGGAATAACCCTTTTGTTAAGTTTATTATAATGTGAATAGATACCTTGTCTTGACTTCGAGTCTTGCATTCCATGCGGATGGTATTTACTTCACGGATTACAAGGTTAAACTTCTTTGTGATTACGCTAATGTTCGTTACGCTATTGTGACGTGACTTAGTCAGATCACATTGAATTTAAACAATTAAACACATTTGATGTGTAGGGTTAAAATTGTGATAAGATCACAATGATTTCAATATAATCCACTTGTTCTAAAATTTCTAGTGGGAGAGAGATTCAAGGGTTGGATCTCACGGCCTCCATTGTCGGTTCATAATGGTGTGAGGTAAACATCTCATCTTGGCCTCAAGCCTTGCGTTTCATGCGGAGGGTGTTTATTTCATGGTACTACAAGATTGAACTTCCCGGTTTATAGTGGTGTGGGGCAAGCACCTCGTCTTGGCCTCGAGCCTTGTGTTCCATGCGGAGGGCATTTTGTGTCATGGTACCACAAGATTAAACCTTACAAGGGTAGAGTTATGTGGCTACACATAAGTTTAGGCAATGGTGTACACTAGACTAAGTTTGATAATAACCTCTATGCTGAGTTCTTGCTATTATTACTTAGAGGCTAAAGGAAAAGTGGCAAATTATTTTTGTTGGGCAAGAGTTACCATGATAGCATTAATAATGAGAGTAATTCTCGCCTGATCATAGTGGTTGGTATTCACTCTATGCTGAGGAATTTTAATTGCAGGATTAGTTTGTCGTTGCACCTAGTATAGTATGGTTTTCGGATTCCATATTATATGGTTATGGTTGCAAAATATAATGTCCTTGTAATAAAGTTCGTAGTCTCAAAATAAAGTTGTCATAAATTTTTGTTCTTTAACTACTATTTTAATAGAATCACATTAACTAAGAAAATAATTTTGGATATGGTGCTTAAAGGAGCTGAAGTACATATTTATGTTTCTATTCAGCATTGTCATAATTTCCTATACAAGATGCATTTATGGAAGATAGCTTATGATGTGATCATAGTCTCCATAGAAATGCTAAAATGTTACATTGGCTTCTATCTCAATTGTACTAAAGCATGTGATGCAAGAGTTAGTACTAGATTTAAAATTTATATTAAGTCTAAATGAGATGTTTGGTATGAATCATATTGAGTGCTAAGAAAGGCTTAAGGAGTTCCAATTCTATATCATTTTATAAAAATGTTTTATAATTTTAAAATGAATTGGAATTCTTGGATGTAGAGATTAAATGTTAATCTCATATGGATATGATACACAAGTCCTTGTCAGAATCATTTGATCAATTTAGATTGTTTTGAAGATAAAATTCTTTTTATATTATCCGAGTTAATAAGTGAGTTCTATACAATGGAAGATATCCTAAAAGCGAAGGCTAGGATCAATATGATTTAATTCAAATTCTTAGCCTAAACCGAAAGGTAAAGGTGGTAAGAAGAGAAATTATAATACCAAACAATTGGACAAGCTAGTTAACCTAGTAGTTGCCAAAAGGAAATTAAACTCAAAAGTATGACCAAAAGGAGAGTGTTTATGTTTTGGTAAAGCTAAGCATTGTCCATGATTGTTTTCTAGATGGAAATTTACATTTTTTACCTTTTAAAGAGAAAGTTTCCATCATTTGGTGTTGTATGTTTTGGCACCAAATTGGTGAAAGATGGGATTTTAGAACATAAAGTTTCCATCTTTCATCATTTGGTCTTATTAATCTAAATGATATTCAAGATTGGTGAAAGATCGGCTTTTAGAACCATTATTTTGTTATATTCCCAATCTATGAATTCTATTTAGAGGATAATATGATCTAGGGCTCTTTTTTGTAAAGGAATAATGATCCAATGACTTGTTTAAGTCAGTGCATACATAAAGGAGAAATAAGACTCTTTTAAAGGTAGATTGTTCTAGAAGAAAAATGTCAGAATTTGTTGTAAGACAACTATAAAATACATTTAGAAATGAGATGGTTGTATTCAACACACCACAAGACATTATTCTGTAGATAACTATTACACGGTACAATATCGTAGTGGGAGGATTGTCAATTATGAAATAAATTCATTCTTTTGGAATAAACTTTTGAAGTTATTTCACAAGGGTATGAATTTGATCCTATGTCCTACGTAAAGCAAAAGATGATAAGAATATGAATTACTGGATCAAGGTTATGTGAATAGAATTAGATTCTATTTAAAGTCTAGAACTTGTAAAGGAGCCTAGTGGCATTAAGCCTATTATTTTCAAATAGGTCTACAAGTAAATGAGATTGATAGATTTGAAGGTGCAAACCTTTAATGTCAAGACTAGTGGCGAAGAGATCTATTCAAAAAGAAATGGTTCGACTATGAAAATATTTTTTCACCAATATTCAAGTTTGACCCTATCTAGATTCTCTTATTCATTATATTCCATTTGGATGAAATATGGCAATGGTTATCAAGAAAGCTTCTTTAGTAGCAATCTTGAGGAAAACATCTATATGATGTAACTAGACTTGTTCATAGTAAAGAACCAATAGTGTTTAGTATGCAAGTTGCTTAAAGTCCATTTATGGACTGAAGCAAGCATCTACATCATAAAATATCATCTTTGATCAAGCAATCAAATTGTTTGATTTTGATCGAGTATTAAAAAGCCTTATATGTGTAAAAGTTATATAGAATAATAAATTTCTTAATGTATGTTGATGACATTCTAATCATTTAGAATGATGTAGAGTTATTGTCATCAATGAAGATTTTTTGTTTGTAGTCCAGTTTGATATAAAGTACTTAAGAAAGACTGGTCGCATCCTAAGAATTTAAACTTTGTGAAAATTCAAAAATTAGGATGTTGGGTCTATCTCATACTACTTAAATAGATTAGATTTTAGTCAAGTATATCATGTAATACTTCAAGAAAGGATTCTTTCCTTTTAAGTTTGAAATTCCTTTGTATAGGACCATAGTCCTAAGACATATAAAAGGAAGAAAATATTAAGACGGTTCCTTATTCTATATCAATAGAAAGTCTTTTTGCTATGCTATACACTAGGCTAAATATCTATTTTGTGGTGGGCATGGTAAGCAAATATCAATTGAATCTAAGATCACTTAATTTAGTGGGAGTAAAGCATATACTCAAATATGTTAGGAGAATGAGGGATTATATGCTTGTCCACCAAAGTGAGGATTTGATCGTTACTAGTTGTACAAATATTAACTTGTAGTTTGATTGTGATTCATGAAATTGGACTTCAGGATATGTATTCATCCTAGGTGGTGAAGATGCACATTAAGCATAATTATTATCTCATTAGAGAGATATGAGTACATGAGATGTAGTAGTAGAAAAGATAGTTTATACAATAAATCTGGCTGAAACTTATTTCCAAACCTTGCCTTAGAGTGATTATGAATTACTTTAAAGGGAAATAAGTGTTAGATATATAGTAAATTGTCTTTGAGGGCAAGTGGGAGATTGTTAGGGTTTGTGCCCTAAAATCCAATTTATTAATATGTCATAAATAATTGAATTGTTTAATTATATGAGGCTATTTATAAATGAACTAAGGGGAGATTATCATAGTCCATGAGATGTATTGTATATGGTTTATGTGAAAAGTCACAGAAGATGTAAATCACAAGTTCCTTATAAACTCAAAATATAGTTCGTAGTCGATGATAAAATTGGGCGTTTCATCTGTGAAGACTATAACACATCAACTAAGATGGTTTGTCTTGATCATGAAAGTGGAGACTTCTAGTTAATGTCTTGATGTGTCTTAAGAGTTAAGATATATTGAACTGAACTGCTGTGAGATTAATTATTCAATCAACAACTGTCACTTGAATAATTAATCTCACGATTTCTAATTTCATAGACTCTTAATCCTGAGAGGGTAGCGAAGCCGATTATGAAATGGAGGTTACTTTGATATATCAGGAGTGAGATCTAATATTCACTGTCAAAACCTCAGTATGTTGGGTAACCACACATAGTGTTGAGAGAACACATATTCTCAATGTTAGGATGTGTTCCTTTAAATCCTATTATATAATGCTATGTATGACTTAATATTGTGTTTAATAAAGTTGTTTTATTATTATCTAAAACTAGTCGCTAACCCGTGCGATGCACGGGATAGTTAAATAAAAATTTAAAGTACTTATTTAATTTGCTTAAAGGTTTATGACTTAACTTTAAAAAGTGTATAACTTGAAAATAAATGAAAATAAGTAATTTTTTATTCAATATAATGGTTTAGAAAAATTCTTTTTCTTTCATATTTTGGTTCTACATAACCAAAATTGAATTTGTAAAATAAAATCATGTAGCTAAAACATTTGGTAACAGTTACATGTTTCAGACATTTATTAAATTATATTATTATTATTATTGTTGTTGTTGCTGTTGTTGTTGTTGTTGTTGTTGTTGTTGTTGTTGTTGTTGTTGTTGTTGTTGTTATTATTATTATTAAGTACCCTCTAATATAATTATTTACATAAAAAAGAATTCAATCAAAAAAAAAAAAAAATCAGCACAATTTATTAAACAATAAAATTTCAATATAATCTTTGGAAAATACCTCTCCCATTGTCATCTTCATTTCATTTGGTCAAGCATTTTTATGCTCCACTCTCTCTCCAAATCTTTCCAATTTGGGAGAATTAAAAATGAGAGGTTAGAATTAGTTTATATATATATATATATAAATTGGAAATTTTTTATATAAAGTAATTAATTGATATCAAGAACATCATACATTTAGGCATAAAAAACTAACTGAATAAATAAATGTTTAAATTATCATTTTTAAAAAAAAAAATTGTGATCAATACTGAATCAGCCATGTACAAAAATCTATACAAAATACATGTCTAAGCATTACTCTAGTCTTTGTAGTATATTATATGCCCATACCAATTTAAAAGGAAACTGTGTAGATCTAACTAATAAAGTTATGTAACACAAATATTCTAAAAACACTATTGGGATATAGTTGGAAACAAAGCCCAAATAAAAGATGAAATAAATAAATGAAACGAATTTAGTATTTTTTTGGGTATAAAATAATAAAAGGAAGGATGAAATGAATAAATGAAACAAATTTAGTTTTTTTTTTTTTTTGCCATAAAATCATAAAAGTAAGGATGGAATGGTATTTTACGTGTATCTTCCACAAAGTTGCTTCTCTGCTTTAAAAGTCGCTAAAGTAGCAAAATTCAACTCCCTCACGTGACTATCATCTCCTCTTCTGCAACGCCACTTTTTCTTTTTCTTTTTAATCCTTTCCCTTTCTTAATTGTTAATTCTCTTCATTCTTATCTTTTTTCCGGCATTCTTTCGTCTCTTTTTTTTTTTTTTTTTTTTTTATCTTATTTTTCCTCACAGTGCCTCTGTAAAGCTTTCCTATGTTTTCAATTTTTTATTTTATTCATGTTTCTTTTCCCCCACAATAAGATCATCCACTGCTTTCATTCTCATCTTCTTCTGTCAAATGCTGTAAAAGTTGAAAGATGGGAAACAGTTGGGTTTGGTTTGGACCTGTAAAGTTGAAAGTAGAGAGACACATCAGAACATAAAATTAAGATTTTATTATTTTGGCCTTTCTATTTTTTTTTTCTTCTGTGTTTTCTATGTCTTTGTTTTACATTTGTATGGTACTTGTATCCAGTGAAACAATATGGTTTTTTTTTTTAAGAGAAGTCAACTTCTGTTAGCGTTAGACAATTTTAAGGTTAAAAAATATAAATAGTGTGGTGTACCATCATCGCTACCGGCGGTAATTGTTCCATTTCTTCAACAATGATTCAAGAATACCCCTTGAAAAACAACATAATCAGTAGCCAAAATATAAAAGAAATAGTAGAAAAACAAAGGCAGATCAGAATGAAGTGATAAATACGGACGAAAATGGCCGACCATGAAAGTGCACCTCCTATTTACTTAGTGGTAATGACTTGGAAGCGCCGGTGATTTTCATGAACATGTTGATTGCTTGCTGTGTTGGCGTTGAGATTGTCAGCAATTTTTTCCGAAGACAGAGGTATGTGGTTGGAAAAGAGAAACTGCTTGTTTTTTTGCAGTTCAGTTATATTTATATGTACCGAGGGGAAAACAACTGCATGATACAGTGTAACGACTTGTTTCTTTTGGTTGTGATTAGTTATTTAAAATCTCAAAAGACACAATTGTTCAGTGTCTTATCTACCAAAAAATGGTACTGAAACGTTACTCCTTTACTCTTATTCTACCAAATGAAAAGGCACAATATTTTGTTATTTTAAAACGTAAACGTGGCATAAATTTATGTAGTCACGTGGCGCAATGAGACGTGGTCAACAAAAAGTCAAATGTTTCGGCTATTAGTTATTATATAGATAATAGTGACATAAATATTGAGACATTATCATATAGTCCATGAGATGCATAGTATGTGATTTATGTGAAAAGTCACAGAAGATATAAATCACAAGTTCTTTGTAAACTCAGAATTTATATTTCGTAGTCGGTGATGAAATTGGGCATTTCATCTGCGAAGACTATAACATATCAACTAAGATAATTTGTCTTGATCATGGAAGTGGAGACTTCTAGTTCATATGCTGATATGTTTTAAGAGTTAAGACATATTGAACTAGACTGCTATGAGATTTATTATTCTCCTAACGACTGTCAAATAAATAATAAATCTCATAACTTCTATTTGCATCAACTTTTAATCCTGAGAGAATAATGAACCTGATCATGAGGTGTAGGTTGTTTTGATATATCAGGAGTGAGATCTAAAGTAACGGTCAAAACCTCAGTATGTTGGCAACCACATTTAGTGTTGATGGAACATATATTCTCAAGATGAAATTCATAATCTTTTAACAAAAATATAAAATATTCCCTTAAGATAAATTTAATGGGTTTAGTTATACAGAAAGTTAGGCCTAACCACTTTGGTAAGAAATTATTAAAGTATATATATATATATATATATATATGAAATTAGATTTCATAAATATATAATGAATAACTTTCAAGGATTAAACCAGGTACTCAAGGATAAGATGTAGTATTTTACAAAGTGCCAGTTTATATTCATGACTTTGTATTATTACGGATATTTTATGAAGGAGTTGCGTGTACAATAAAGTCTTGGGATATAATTTATTAATAAGGTCTAGAGTGCAATTATATTTATATAGTGGTATTAAATATAATTAATAGTAACTTTGAACTTGTCAAGAGTTGACAAAAAAGCTCAAGGCCCATTGGAGCTAGTGTCTTATTGGTCCCTTTTGGTCCCACTCCAAGCCACACACTAAAGCTCAATTGGTTAGGCCCAATAGGCCAGCCCAATTAGATAATCACTTAGTTATAAAGGGAGAAACATACAGAATTTTTATAAGCATAGAGAAAAAGAAAAAGAGAGAGAGTGAGGCACACTTTCATTCTCTCTCGGAGACTGATTGAGAGACCACACTTCTTGAGAGTAAAGTGGAATTGGAGTGAAGATTAAAAGTGTTCTCGTGTACTTCTAATATTTTGTTTTGAAATTCACCATACCAAGGTACGCTATCTTGTTCTTAAATTCTGAAATTTACATAGTGCATATTGTCAATCATTAATGAAATAGATCATTGTTTATTTCTTCCGCTATGTGTTTTGTATGAGATACAAAACCAAATTTTCTAACACTCAAGATGGAATCCATAATCACTTTTTATAGAGATACGGAATATTCCCTTGAGATAAGTTTAATGGGAACTGGTTATTCAGGGCGCCCACTTTAGTAAGGAGTTACTAAAGCTTATATTTATTGAAATTGGATTTCAATAAATGTGAATAACTAAAAGATTAAACCGGGTACTCAAGGATAAAATAATTGTTTTCAAAGTGACAGTTTATTATGATTTTGTTCACTATGGATATTTCATGGAGGGGTCAAATGATATCATTAGAGTCTTGAAATATAATTTATTAATAAGGTGTAGAGTGCAATTATATTTATATAGTGATATTAAATATAATTAATGGTAACTTTGGACTTGTCAAGAGTTGACAGAAATGCCTAAGCCCATTGGAGCTAGTGTCTTATTGGTCCCTTTTGGTCCTAGTCCAAGTCACACACTAGAATCTAATGCCCAATTGGAAAAACCCAATAGGCCAGCCCAATTAGATAATCAGTTAGTTATAAAGGGAGAAACATACAGAATTTTTTATAAGAGAAAAAAGAGAAAGAGAGACATCATTGTCAATTGGTGTGTATGTGTGAGTGAAGCCACTTAATTATTCTCCCTTGGAAACTGATTGAGAGACCACACTTTTTGGGCGTAAAGTAGAATTGGAGTGAAGATTAAAAGTGTTCCCAAGTATTTCTAGTCTTTTGTTTTGAATTTCACCGCACCAAGGTACGCTATCTTGTTCTTAAATTCTGAAATTTATATTGTGCATGCTATCAATCATAAATGAAATAGATTCATGTTTGTTGCTTCCGCTGCGTGTTTTGTTTGAGATGCAAAACCAGATTTTCCAATAGAGAAGCGATGGAATAAAGAGAGGCGATGAGTACATGAAGAAAGAACCAGAGAAAGAGAGAGGCGATGAAATAAAAAAGTTTCAAAAAACAATTTTGCAGACCAAAAACCTTCGTAGAATAGTAAACAGAGAAGGCACGGAGTGGGGACTAGGGAGGGAAAAATCTTCCAACATCAGAGAGACAGGTCGTGTACCCATAACCGGTAAAGTTATTGTTTTTGTTGTTGTTTTTTTTTTTTTTTTTCATTTTCAAATTTGGGAACTGAATATAATTTAGGTTTGAATTTCTTGATTGGATTTCTTTAGATTTAGATTTTTTTAATAATTTACTCATATGCTGCCCATAACCTATCTCCTCTCTCATCTGTCTTCTTTCTCGCTGCCACTCTCTAATACACAAACCTAAATCGTGAAATAGAGTTTGTAAGAGGGATAATCGTTTCGGTACAAATCAAAAGAAAAAAGACAGGGATAGAGAGAGGGAGTTCACTAGGCCGCATGTTCGCCAAACAATTGTACCTTTTATTTTGGTTCTTTGGTTTTTGTGGTATTTTGATTATATTGGATTTTGACTAAGGAATTTGGATTAGAATAAAATCGAAGCCTCTGAAATTCTCACAATTTTTCACGTTAGCACAATATTTAAATAAAATTATCATTTTATTTAAATAAAATTATTTTTGCTTAGTCCAAACTTAACAAGGAGTGAAAATCTATCTCTCTAACAAGTCTAACTTAAATTCAAACTTAAACTCAAACTCAAACTCATCATTTCTTTTAAACAAAATTATTTTTATTTAATCCAAACTTAACAAGGAGTGAAACTCTATCTCTCTAACAAGTCCAACTTAGACTCAAACGTTGATATTATTATTATTATTATTATTATCTCTTTTTTTCACTAACGTGTGATATTTTATGATAGGGTATAAACTTATAGCCATGGATTATTCTTTTGAATGTAACCCAATCTTTTTCTTGTATTTTTCTATTTTTTTAGTAATATATATTTTGTTTTGTTTCAATAATTTCTAAGCCGTAAATCATTTGATTCTGTAATATTTTTTAGTCTTTCAAAAGTTTTAATATCTGAATTTTAAAGTTATTTTTTGCGGTATCTGAAATTGTTTGACAAATTTTTTGTAAGTTATTGCACGTTCAAGCAATTACTTCTTCATCAAATTGTAACACAAATTGAAGTCATACAAGAGCAAATTATGTAGTGGTGTAGTTTCTTAATTAATTTAAGATTTTATAAAATTATTTTAGTCAACCTCACAAATAGGTAGGTTCCTATGCATAGAACAGATTAACGACTAGTATATATAAAAGTAGAGACCATAATGAGGGGAAGGTATTTCCTATGCCAGGTTTATGCGCCCTCCCTCTCCCTGGCATATATAGGTCTTACACGTGTTTTCATGTATAATAAATGAATTTGTCCCTATTGAAAATCATATAAAAATAATACTACACAAAAATTGGCTATAATAATACAATAATTGAATCAAATTCTGAACAATTTTTCATAATGTACTTTGCAAAACAAATCTCTCAATAAAAAATTGACATTCAATAATTTTTTTTTTAAACAAAGATAATATTTTTTTAGGGACAAATTTTAGCTACAAAATCGATTGTAGATAAAGGCTATAAACTCACTCAATAAAATAAATATTACAACATATTTTGAAAATCTAACTGTTAAATTGCACGTTTTTTACGCTCTTAGTACACATCTTAAATTTTGTGTTAATCGGATATTATTTATTATATGATCTATAAGCTTATATTTTGTGCATAATTTTAAATTACAAAAACTTGCATTTTAAAAAATTTATTGATGGCATAGTTATTGATCTTTAATTTTCTTGAAATTTTAACAAGCATGAAGAAAATAAGAAGAAGATGTAATTCAATGGTGGCTTTGTCAAATTTCATGTTCAGTGAAAATATATTATGTAAATTTGTAACCTAAAACTGTAACCAATTTTGTAGCTAAACTTTGTCATTTCTTTATATCTATTATTGTTAGCTTTCCACGGATTTGTGACCTGTACATTTTAATAATTTTGTGTCACCAAGATCACGGTGTTAACGGTAGGTAATATGTTGTGAGATAGTATTTCTTTAGATCTATTATTGTTAGCTTTCTACAGAATTGTGACCAGCACATTTTAAGAATTCTCTATCACCAGGAGCACGGTGTTAACGGTAGGTAATATGTTGTGCGTCACCCCTTCTCTCTCTATATAATTACGTATACATTAGACAGACTAGGGCATTTAGTGTCTTATGGCTCTATGCCTATTGATGCAACACTATAAGTCAAGTCGGTTTGTGTAAAAAAATTCCACTGTAAAAATCTGTTTTTTTATTATTTATTTTATATGATAAGATTATCTATTTTAAACTCCATTTCATTAAAATATCAAATTTATTTAATTTATTCAATTGTTTATCTTTTTTCACACACAACATCTGTCATCAACTGTTTTTTTTTTTTTTTCCTTCGTTACCAGGATACATAAAGAAAGAATAAAAAGCTAAATGCAAAATGAATAGTTCTACTGTAAATTTACACAATTAGTGTAGCAACTTTGTAAATTTAGTAATTTACACATCTTTAGCTTGATTGATATGTGCGATTTTAAAGTTTGGATATGTATAATTGAGCCATTTTTCTATTTTGCATTTTCTTATCTTAATGCTCTAAGATCTACTCCTTCAAGCCAACATTAATAACATTTTGTTTTATAGTCAACAACTAGTGGAAGCTGTTTCACTAAAAAAAAAAAAAAAAAAAAAAAGAAAAAAAAGAAAAAAAAGTGGAAGCTTATTAATGACCGTTGATTCCCCTTTTTTTGAAAAAGAGGCTCAACAACAGACAAGCCTAGTATTAAGGAAAGAATAAAAAAAATAAAGAAAAGAGATAGGAAGGCAAGACAAAAGCAAATGGACCATAAAGGCCTGAAAAAGAAAGAAAAAAGGGATTAAGACCCAGTGGGCCAGCCCAGTAAGAATGGCCTACAGGCACCCAAAAAAAAAAAAAAAAAAAGACAAAAGGAAAGCAGAACAGAAGCAAACGGGCCATAAAAGCTCCAGAAAGAAAGAAATAAGGCCTAATGGGCCAGACCGGCAAGAAATAATAATAGGTAGACCAATGGGCCCAAGAAGGGACAAAAACAAAGTAAGTCCAAGAAGCCCACACCATCCTCCATAAAGGATAAGCACAGGCAGAAGGGACATGGCGCAGAATGAAACAAAGTTAGTCAGTAATGGCAGAAATAGCATGGGAAAAAAAGAAGAAGAAGGTAGTGGAGCAACCACACATTGGCAAGAGCACCACCAACCTGTACCCATCCAATGCAAAGAAGGTGGGCCTACAGTCAAGGGATTTACAAAGGGTGTGGTTTGGTGGAAGGGAGAAAAGAGCCTATTTTCGGTTTCTAGCTAGGGCCTTTTTTGAGGAAATTCTTTGATGTGATGACATTTTGCCCAAAAAGAGTGGTAGATGGTTGAGACCACTTGTTGCATGCCAGAGAGGTGAGTAAAGAGAAACCTAAAGTCTTATCCATTCAAACAAAGGGGAAAGGCTCATGGTAGAACCAAATAGATGGAGGTTTGTCGTGGGATGGGTAATGGAAGAGAGAGAAGCACTGGGCAAGCCCAGGAGTAGTACTGGCTGGGCAACCAATTGGTGGGAGGACAGCTTTGAAGAGGTGTCCACATCCAACAAAAATGGTTGGTAAGCCCTAGCGGTAAAAGGAAGAAATCCCATAGGATTAGCCTAGTATAAATAGGAACAATAGCCATAGATGTAAAAGAGGGGGAGATGGAGTAACCACAGCAAGAAAGCATAGAAAATTAAGGGAGAAATGATAGAACGAAGTAAGTAAAAAAGAAAAAAGAGTTATTACAGCAAAAAGGCATGCATCAATTGGCTATCTTTCCCTCCTTCACAAAGTAAACCCACTATTTGAAATCCTAAAGTAAAAGTAAGTGATCATCTGGGCCCATTACCCAAAATGCAGAACTTTGATGGCATAGCCCAATAAAAAGGTTTTTCAAGTTGGGTTCTCTTTGGTTCACTTCTTGCGAGATGACTTAACATCTTACATTTTATTGCAACACTTGTATACACCACTTCATCAGTTGGAATTTTGTTATATTTATTATATTAGTTATTTTGTTGATCAAATCTTTATGCTTTAACTAACTAATCTGTTATGGTTAACTTCTTGCTGTAAGTGTAGATACCACATTTTGTACCCCTTACGAGTCGGGCCCTTGTTTCCCAATGATGTTGGAATTCTGAGGCCCATGGCTGGATTAGGGCTTGATTAGATTGAAATTGAATTGAAGAGGGTTTTTTTTTTTTGGAAAACTATAACTTTTTTATGGAATAAATAATGTATTTTTGAAAGATTAAGGCCAAGAACCCCTAAGGCATGCGTACGCATACATGGGCATGTGCACGCATGCTAGGGTTTTAGAAACTATGAAGCATTAAGTGTGAGGTTTAAAATGAATCTCATATCATCTGGGAGCCGTTCCAAACTCTCATTTTTCAGTTATATAAAGCCATACATAGTAGCTTTTCAAAACACACAGAAAATCCTAAGGGAAAAGACAGGATTTACTAGAAATAGTTAATCAAAGAGAGAGTTTTTCACAAAACATCCTCAAGTAAATATTTTCTAATTGGGCATTTTTTGGCCTTGATCTTCAAGTTTTAAGATTACTAACCACTTTTATATTTGATTGTGAATAGATTTAGCTGAGGGGAACGGTCAAAATCAAGTCAAAGAGCTTTTGTTTTTGAGGTAATGTTCTAAGTCCTTTTTTTTTTTGTTTTGTTTTGATCTCCATTTCCTTGTTTCTTTTGTTTCCTTTTGCTATCATATGTTTGTTTTGTTTAGTTTTACATAGTTTTTTTGTCCTAAGTATGTTAGGTTGTTAGATTTGATGTCTTTAGTCTCTACTCTATTTTGTGCTCTTATTATTTCTGGTTTAGGGTTTTTAGGGCGTGTATGCTTATGCATGCTTTTTTCATGCTTAAGCATTCCCAAAGTATGCATATGCATACAGCTAGGTTGTGTACACAGGCCCTATTTTTGTGCTTTTTTTTTTTTTTTTCATTTCTTTGTTTCTCTAATTTAACATACTTCTACCTTGTCTGGTTTTATGCTTTTGAGTCTTTGCTTCCATGTTGTTTGCCTTGTTTGTTCCTCAGATGCTAGATTAAGATTTATCTTCCAATTTTGTTGCTTTGCCATGAGCATGCATATGATATGACCATACATTGATGCATAGGCGCTATGATGCAGTGAGGTAATACATGCATTCATATGAACATGCATTGTTTTAAATATGATCTTGTCATGGACGATGAACATGGATAATGTTTTCTTGTTTGTCTTTTCCTTAATAGTGATATGCAATAACATGTTTGTATGATTCTACCATGATGTGTTTTGGGGGTCTAGCACGCAAATTAAGGGTAGATAAAATACGGTATCAATAGCTGCCCCTTCTTTATCTGATATCTTGAGTGCAATGAGAGGTGTTGGATAAAGGACGTGATTTTGGATTTTGTTGCCCCCAAATTTGTGTGCGGAGACTGCTTATGGATCAAGACTGGACCTTACTTGCTTGCTCAATCTGTTATAGCTGCTACTGGAATATTTTTCAGACGCACCTCTAGGAAAGGAGAAGGGAGAGAGATTTCTTCTTCTTCTTCTTCTTCTTCTTCTTCTTCTTCTTCTTCTTCTTCTTCTTCTTCTTCTTTTTGTTTATTATTTTTTATTTTTTTTAAGGGGTTGATCAATTAGCGTTGATCAAGTCAACGCTACTCGGCAGCCCTTATAAGGCCGTTGGGCCGCCAGGGCCTATAAAAGGCCTTTTTGGCTCCCTTTTGCTCATTTCTACTCTTTCTCTCCACTTCTCACACTCCACAAGATTTCCTAGAGTGTTCAAAGCTTAGCAGTCCATACTTCAGCTTTCGTCTGCCATTTCAGTCAGCTGTTTCTATCTTTTCTGCATTTGAGGTCAGTGTTTGTTCTTCCTTTTTCTCTTATTTTTTTTTTTCTGCAAAATGTTAGTAGCAACACTACTAGAGATGCATGCTAGTGTTTATTTTTATTTTTTGAATTTTCACTAGCGTATATTTTTTTTTGCCATTATTTATCCCATGCTATCTTAGGAAAATGCATATGTATATTGTTATTTTTAATATATGAGTACGGGATATGCGGGAATTTAAATTTTGAAAATAACATGTGGGATACAAGAAAGGGGACTTACTTTGTAGTCGGGGATAGTGGAAATGGTGAGACATATGGTGCGGCCGCTAGTTAGTCTCTAAATAGGATCAGAGAAAGGGAATTGTATGGTGGCGAGGTGTACGGTGCGACCGCTAGTTAACCTCGAGACAGAGCATGGGTGTACGATGTGGCTGCTAGTTAACCCACTGTAGATCGGGAACTCAAAAAAACCTTTTTGGTGACTGGATAGTTGTGTGATGGTTAGGCGTACAACATGGCCACTAGTTAACCTCGAAATGGAGTGTGAACGTATGATGCGGCCACTAGTTAACTCACTTGTAGATCAGGAACTCGACAACTCTTTTTGGTGACTAGATAGCTGTGTGATGGCGAAGCGTATGGTACGGCCGCTAGTTAACCTCGAGATGGAGTGTGAGCGTACGATAGAACCACTAAATAACTCAGTTGTAGAGATGTACGGCACGGCTGCTAGATAGCCTCCAACGAAAATGCAAGCGTACGACGTGGCCGCTAGTTAACCCATTGTAGAGATGTAAGGCACGGGCGCTAAATAGCCTCCAAAAAAAATGCAAGCATACGATGTGGATGCTAGTTAATTTGCTGTAGGATGCGAGCATACAACATAGCCGCTAGTTAACCCACTATAGAGACTTATGGCGCAGCCACTAGATAGCCTCCAAAGAAAATGCAAGCGTATGGCGCGACCACTAGTTAATTTGCTGAAGGATATGAGCATACGGTGCGACTACTAGTTAACCCACTGTAAAGACGTATAGTGCGGCCGTTAGAGAGCCTCCAATGAAACGCAAATGTACGACGCGACTGCTAGTTAACTTGCTGTAGGATGTAAGCTTACGGCACAGCTGCTGCTTAACCCACTGTTAATCATGTATAAGAATCTGCTTTCTCTATGAGAACATGTGCTTGACATAGACCTGTATGATATTTTTAGAAAAAGTATTAGTTCATTTGCATTGCCATTTATTTATGGGCTTACCACTAATGTCTGAATTTCTTGTTGTTTTATAGATTATGTCTCAGAGAGTGAGTTTTAGGGGAGATTGGGGGAAGGCCCCCATGTATGCCACGTCCCAGAGGGATAGTTCTTTTGATGATGAGATCGCTTCAGCTGGTGAGCAGGCGACTCGGGTTTTGCAGAGCCATTTTGATTGCGAGGGTGGCAATCCCAAGTCTACTGGTGGTATACCCATGGAGACTAGGTCTAGGAGACAACGTTCCGTTGAGACGGCCAGTGCTTTGTCTAAGTTTTGTACCATTTCTAGCGGGACGACTTCACGGCGTAGGCTGGTTAGAGGGAAGGGAGCCTCTGGAGGATAGCTACGAGATGATGACATCCTTATAGACATAGATGAGGTCTTTACTGGGCCCATGGTCCTACTGGAGTTTAGCGCTCGGAGGCATAGTCTAAGACCGAGGTTTCCACCATACTAGGCCGGGGCTGACGCCTATACTTAGACCATAAATAAAGGCATCCAGGACACTTATCTTTAGCATGGGCTGAAGGACCATCCTTCCATATCAACGCAGAGGGGAGAGGTATGTTGCAATCCCTTCTTGGTCGTTCAAATTTTGATTATATGCATGTGCTAACGAGTAGCTTCTGATTTCAAATGTAGGGGAGCGAGAGGCTTCATAGTCGGGGTGCCTGGTCCACTTTCTTTCGGACATTGTTCATTCCTAGGACCCATCTGCGGTATGCCGCATTACTAAGAGAGTAGGGATTTGAGGACTTTCTACGGATCCCCTCGTTCACCAGAAGTCAAGGGATTGTGGAGGCTTTGGTGCGACGGTTTCATGCCGAGACAAGCACCTTCCATCTGAGTTACGGGGAGTATGTTGTCCTCCCTTTTGATTGGACAACCATTCTGGGCATCAAGTTCGATGGCCCTAGATTTCGACCTAGGAGATGAGTTTTGACACAACTTGCGATTTGTTGGGCATGCCTCTCCTATTGACTGTAGAGACGAGGGGATATTTTAGGCCTATTGCATCACCACAAACCTGTACTAAGTGGTTGTAGCATAGTATTCCCTAGGGTAAGGCCCCCACCAACGCTCATCTTCATCGGTGATTTCTATGGTTCCTCGGTAGTTACTTCTTGGGCAACAACCGATCGGTGTTGACTTGTTAACTGTTATGGGCTGTGGGAGTAGTCTCCAGCATCAGGACGTACGACTAGGGGTCAGTGACCTACGACTTCTTCATTTCCTTCTTGAGGTGGGCCTCTTAGTGAGACTTCAAGAGTTTGGAGGGATGTTGGTAGATATTGAAATGGTGGGCATACGAGTATATCCCATCCTTGCGGCCACATTATACCGGCTTGTCCTTGATAGCCTACCCTCGAGAATATGCATGGGCTCAAAGTAGGGTCACGAGGGTAGTGGTAGTGCAGCCAGTTACCATTTCTGCAGCTCTGGATTGCGCCATTCGGGATGAGATCATATTTCTTCCATATGATGGTACGTTACAGAGGAGAAAAGAGCTCCCTATAGATATGGGCCAGTCAAGGATTTGACATTGGTTTTGGTCCCTGACGAGTTTGGAGTTCTTTTTGGCAGAGAAGACCTTTTTTCAGGTTATGCCATTCTACAGAGTGCCTAGGGATCTGCTTCCTTATGGTTTGTCATTTGAGGCCATGGTTCTAGGTGACCCAGATTATGCTACAGGGGCGTTTGATGCTTATGTGGACATAAGCAGAGTCTATTCCACATGATTTGCAGAGTCTTCTGTAGGGCCTATCATTGGAGATGTCCCTATGAGTAGGGTTAGAATGTTAGGAGGTGTCGCCTGTGCTCAAATGGCCATCAGGGCTAAGTGGAGAGCACGTGAAGAGACCGCAGAGGCCAGAGTGGAAGAGTTTGAGGCCTTATCTACTGCTAGAAAGGCACATATGCAGTAGGAGATTGCTCGGGCGTTAGCCTGAGAGAAGGAGATTTAGCAGAGAGATAGGGAGATGCTCATTGTTGGGATGGATAGAGAGTGGAGCTAGTTTCAGACTGAGCGAGCTCTACATCAGGGCTATTCCATGGTCTTGATGTGAGAGTTACGAATGGCTTGTATTTCGGTTCCGCCTACCCCTGAGATTCCTGGTCGAAGGTTGATCATTCCTCTGTTCAAGTATAGGCACGTTCCAGTTCCTCCAGGCCTGCCAAGTGGTTGGGGTTATTTTGCTCAAGCTCTGGGACCTTCCTAGGGCCTAGGGTATGCTTTTGACACTTTAGGCAGTGCGGGCCCTTCCACCGGCCCTTTTGCAAGCGGCAACGATAGACCAGTTTATCAGTGGCGAGGATTCTTATTAGAGTTAACCTTTTGTTGTAGCTTGATGTAGCCCTTGTGTGGGCATGTATTTTTCCATGTATTCTATAGACATTGCCCCTTGGTGGGCCAATTATGTATGTATATTATGTATTGCCTCTTGGTAGGCTTGGACTTGTACGTATGGTATTGCCCTACAGTGGGCTTTGATGTATGATATTATCTCTTTGTAGCATGATGTGTGTATGGAACAATGCCTCTTGTTAGGACTTATAGTATGAATTGGATAAAATGCCTTTAGAAGGGCGGTTGATGTGTATGAAAGACAATGCCTCTGATTAGGACTTATATGTATGATCTGGAAAAAATGCCTTTGAAAGGGATGCTGACATGTATAGAAGACAATGCCTTTGATGGGGACTTACATGTATCATTCCAGGTACGCGCCTTTAGAAGGGCAGCTGATGTATGTGTAAAAAAATGCCTTTGATTGGGACTTATATGTATCATTCTAAGTACGCACCTTTAGAAGGGCGGCTGATGTATGTGTAAACCAATGTCTCTGATTAGGACTTATATGTAAGATTTGGGCAAAAACGCCTTTAGAAGGGCGGCTAATGTATGTGTAAGAAAATGCCTCTGATTAGGACTTATATGTATGATCTGGACAAAACGCCTTTGAAAAGACTACTGATGTGGATAAAAAATAATGCCTCTGATTAGGATTTACACGTATCATTCCATGTATGGGCCTTTAGAAGGGCAGTTGTTGTATGTGTAAAACAATGTCTCGTATATTGGATAAAAGGGGAGAAAATCACTTAAAATAGACTGCCCCATTTTAGGGTTTTGCAAGCCTCGGCTTCACTGGCCATGCCATAATGCTTATGACGAGCATGGATACTTTGAACAAGGTAACTTAGACACGCCATGAGTTGGTATGCATTAATTGCACCTGTTATTATCTGAGTAGGCTAGAAATCCAAGGACAGGGTTCTTGAGGTACCACTATGGGAAATGACTCCTCCGTCCTCCAAATAAGCTAGAAAAGATGCCGCACATGGCAGAGAGTGGGCTCTAGCATCTTTTTGTCATAGATTCAGACTATTGGGGATGAACCGACCCCTGAACCAACCCTTAAACTGGGTGAACTGGGCATTGAAAATGAGGTTCAATACATCAGGAGTGCTGAACAAGATGCACAAATATAAACTGCCTTAATGTAGGATTTGTGCAGCCTTGGATGCATGAGAGAGGGTTTCCAATAATTTGGTGCACTGTTGGGCCGACCACGCATTACGGCAGGTGCTAAAACAAGGGAATCTTTGCTCTAAGGTGATCAAAATCCTCAGAGATTGGTTGTTATAGATCATACATGGGATGAGGAAAGGGCCATACTAGAGGCCGGTAAGGCTGAGACTAGTAGCAGGGTCGATGGCTTAGCATTGGAGCTACTACAAGCGAGATCCTATATTCACTTTGCTTTGGACATGGAGTACGAGTGAGAGGGAAATGAACCTAGCAAGCCACAATGGGCTTCTGTCGCCTTTGGACTGAGCTAGTTGAGAGAGAGGAGGCCCTGACAGTTGCTACTGCAGAGGTGGGCACCTTGCATGCTTTGTTAGAGACTGAGAGGTAGAGCTCTACTTCTGATCCCACGATGGAGAGGGAGTTAGTTTGTCTTTCGTACTCGTATGATAGACTCAGAGAGGTAGCTAGAGACTGTTAGGATATGTGTCCTTAGATCCTATTGTATGATGCGATGTATTTTATTATGTGTGACATTATGTATGACTTAATGTTGTGATTAATAAAGTTGTTTTATTATTATTTGAAAATAATGGTAACATGAATATTGAGACATTATCACATAGTCCATGAGATGCATAGTATGTGATTTAGTTACAGAAGATATAAATCGCAAGTTCTTTGTAAACTCAGAATTATAGTTTGTAGTCGGCGATGAAATTGGGCATTTCATCTGCGAAGACTATAACATATCAACTAAGTTGATTTGTCTTGATCATGGAAATAGAGATTTCTAGTTGATATGTTGATATGTTTTAAGAGTTAAAACATATTGAACAGGACCGTGTGAGATTTATTATTCTCCTAATGATTGTCAATTGAATAATAAACTCACGACTTATATTTGCATGAACTTTTAATCCTGAGAGGATAATGGACCTGATTATGAAGTGTAGGTTGCTTTGATATATCAGGAGTGAGATCTTTAGTTACAGTCAAAATCTCAGTATGTTGGGCAACCACATCTAGTATTGATGGAACATATATTCTCAAGATGGAATTCATAGTCTCTTAATGGAGATACAAAATATTTTCTTGAGATAAGTTTAATGGGTTTGTTATTCAGAGAGTTGGGCCTAACCACTTTAGTAAGGAGTTACTAAAGTATATATTTATGGAATTGGATTTCATAAATATATGATGAATAACTTAAAGGATTACACTGGGTACTCAAGGAATTAAGATGTAGTAATATACAAAGTGGCAGTCTATTTTCATGACTTTGTATTACTATAAATATTTTATGAAGGGGTTGTATGTATAATAAAGTCTTGGGATATAATTTATTAATAAGGCCTACAGTGCAATTATATTTATATAGTGGTATTAAATATAATTAATGGTAACTTTGAGCTTGTCAAGAGTTGACAGAAAAGCCCAAGGCCCATTGGAGCTAGTGTCTTATTGGTCCCCTTTGGTCCCACTCTAAGCCAACACTTAAGCCCAATTGGAAAGGCCCAAAAGGCCATCCCAATTAGATAATTAGTTCGATACAAAGGGAGAAACACACAGAATTTTTTGGTAGAGATTTGTGTAGAGAATTCGTAGAGAGATTTTGAAGAACACTCTTGTGAAGTGGTGTAAAAAGTTTTAGACACTTTTTGACATTCTCCCTTTGGAACTGTTTGAGAGACCACACATCTTGGGCGTTAGTGGAATTGGAGTGAAGATTGAAAGTATTCCCAAGTGCTTCTGAAATTTAGTTTTGAAATTCAACGCTCCAAGGTACAGTCTCTTGTTCTCAAATTCTGAAACTTATAAAGTGCATGTTAACTTTTATGAATGAAATAGATCCGTTATTTCTTCCGCTGCATCTACTCTGATGCGATACAAGCATGCTATTTTTCCATCAGAGACCTGGGCTTTGATGCAGCCAGATTGCTTCGCACTTATGCTCAGGATGACCCGATCCTCCTCACTAGTTTTGGGAGGCTATGCCAGGTCGTGTCCGATCGTCTGGGCCATGTTTGACCTACTGATATTCCTTTCTGTTTACTTTATTTCTGCACATGAGCTAGGTAGTTAGTATTCCACCATGTATGAAAAGGTCCTTTATAAATTTCTAGGCAATTGGGTAAGGCCTTTCGCTTTTTGTTTTGAGTTCTTAAAGCATAGTCTAGTCTATTAGGCATTCTTAGAAATTAAGAGATGGTGTAGAGAGATGTTCATGATGATATTCAAAATGTATATATGAGATGAGATTTCTTATTTTGACATTAGAATGAATGAAAGAAATAGAATGGCACAATACAGGCATATTAATGATTATGCAGGCAAATGCTTTGAAAATGCAAGACTATACAAATAAGTGATACATGTAAAATCCATGCATATCAATATCTTATTTTTCCAAGGATACATCCTGTTCTAGACGAATCTTTCCCTTTTCCCATTGAGGTACATTTCCCATTGTCATAAACCAGAACATCTTGAGTAGACCACCGGGTTGGGGCGGTCTTGTAGACAAAGAGCAATCTCGGAGGTGTCTTCATATTTTGACTTGGATGTTGGATCCCTTTTAATTTTCTGATCTTGAACAGGAATTCAAGCAGGTGCAAGTGACTGATTTTTCTTTTAAGATGCGACTAAACCAAAATGGCTGCCTACGTACCTCCATGAGGAAGGATTAGGTCATTACGTAGTTCAAATGACTTTTTGATTGCCTTAATTTTTTCCTAGACCGCCCTTTCGGGTTTTCAATCTAACAGGCTCTCCCACACTCTTTCTTTTGCTCTCCTTTTGTGTAGACCGTCCTTTTAGGTTTTCAATCTACCTTTTGTATTTTCTCACACATTTTTTCTGTTGGCTCTCCTTCTACATAGACCGCCCTTTTAGGTTTTCAATCTACCTTTTTACATATTTTTTCTTTTTTGTTGCTTTTTTTCTTCTCTAACATAAAATAGAAATGTGGTGCACTGCAAAGCCCTTTCATGCAAAGTATCGTATGACGGCATCAGAATTGGTGGGCATATTAAAGTCATGCCCCTCCATGTTAGCCAGAATCAAGTCTCCTCCAAAAAGGCCTTCTTCACCACATATGGGCCCTCGTAAATTGGGGCAAACTTTCCTTTGTGGTCAGGTTGGGCCTGGTTGCGCTTCTTCAAGACTAGGTCACCTTCTTCAAAGATGCTGGGTCTAACTTTCTTGTTGCATGCTTGCTCGGCGTGGTGTTGGTACAACTGTCCATGGCACATTGTGCTTATGCATAGACATGGCAAAACAGGCAGGTCGGGTCGGGTTTGGGTTGGGTCAATCGGGTTGCAGGTCAAACGGGTCACGGGTCAAAAACGGGTCATCTTAAGCGGGTTAAAAACGGGTTCGGGTCAATCGGGTTGCGGGTCGGGTCGGGTTGACCCATATTGACCCGTATTTTTCACATGAATTTTTTTTTTTAAAATAAAACAACATGCATTTGTCATTTGAAAATTTATGCAACAAATTATTTTATGTAATTTTGACTTTACCACTTATATCAAGAATGAATTCAGTTAAACTTATTAATACTTATTTAATAATTTTAAAATTATACAAATCCTAACATTGCTATCTAAAACAAAATAACACAAACATAAGTAAAACAAATACACATGTTTTATTTCTACACAATATCAACATTCCAAAATATAAAACAAAATTACAAATGACTTATTGGATAACTCATTTGATAAAAAATATAAACATATAAGAAATTTACAATCTTGAAAATTAATTTTATAATCTATTATCAATTGTGGTTGGCACTCTATTTCAATTTGAGATATACGTTAAAATTGGATTGCTTACTTATTTGTACATGGTCTCTTTTATGAATATCATATCATTGTTAAGCAACGCACACTCTAGGAAATATCATAATTTATTTTGAAAAGCCGTTTATTTTGGACATAAATTATTAAAAAATGAGTCTAAGCATTCACAATTTATGCTAATTTAATACTTTGGCTTCACTATTTTTACATTTGTAAATGTTTCTCATACATGTCTATAATTTTAAATCTATATTTTTAACTCTACTTTAACCATATTATCTTGGCATGTACTTTGTTATTTAATATCTAAAAATCTTTACTCATTACAGAATGCTTAACCTTTTATCTTTCAATTAATTTGCATATGTAAATGTATCAATTGTTTCCTTAAAACTCACAATAAACAATTAAACTACTATTGTCTTAATTTTACTTTTTTTTTATTAAAAAAAAAAAGTTTTTAAAAAGTGAATCGGGTTGCGGGTCGGGTCGGGTTGACCCGTAAAAAACTCGAAAAATTCGAGTCGGGTCGGGTCGGGTCACGGGTCAACCCGTTTTTGTTTCGGGTCAAAAAATCGGGTTCGGGTCGAGTATTTTTCGGGTCGGGTCAGGTCGGGTCAGAAAATTTTGAGCTGTTTTGCCATGTCTACTTATGCACTTCTCATCTATCATGTTCAATTGTTCATATCGAGAATGGGCCCATTCAGCAAAAGCTCTATTTAAGATAAATCTGAAGAGATGGGATTTCTACCTCTATGGGGAGGACGACTCCATGCCATATACAAGTGAATATGGGGTCGCACCCGTGGAAGTAAAGATAGAGGTGCGATATGTGCACGGGGCAAATGGCAAGTACTTGTGCCAATCCTTGTATATGTCTGTCATCTTCACTAAGATCTTCTTTATGTTCTTGTTAGCGGCTTCCACTGCACCATTCATCTGTGGGCGATAGGGAACTGAATTTCTGTGCTTAATCTTGAACTATTGGTAGAGTTGCTGGATCATTTTCCCATTTAGGTTCATCCCATTATCGGTGATGAGCTCTCTTGGCACACCATAGCGGCAGATAATGTTATGTTTTAGGAACTGGGATACCACGACTTGAGTGATGCTTTTGTACGAAGCGGCTTCCACCCACTTTGTAAAATAATTGATGGCCACCAAGATGCACTCATGACCATTTGAAGCTTTCAAAATTACGAGTTCAATGACATCCATGCCCCAAGCAGAGAAGGGCCATGGTGCTGCTAAAGAGTGCAATGGCCATGGAGGAGCATTCTTCCTATCTTGATAGGCTTGTCAATGATGGCATGTCCTTACATGTTTAATGCAATCATTCTCCATGGTGAGCCAATAATAACCAGCTCTCATAATCTTGTAGGCCAACAGGAATCCACTGGCATGTGCCCCAAGTAAACCTTCACGAATTTCTTCCATTAGATGATTAGCCTCAGAGGCATCTACACATCGGAGCAAGGTAGAATCATGGTTCCTTTTGTACAGGACCTCTCCACTTAGGAAAAATTGGTAGGCCATCACTATCCGTTACACCGGGGCAGGTATTCATTGTTTTAAATATAAGCTCGGATATCGTGGTGCCATGGCTTTTCATCGGCTTTGACTTTGACATTCATGCATTCTTCAATGTTAATTCAATAGGCTGGGATGCCATAGACTTTTATGTGTAATTGTCACATATCATCTCCTTTTGATAACTTGACCATGCAAGCTAAGGTAGCCAGGGCATCTACAATCTAGTTGTGTGCTCAGGGTAAATAGGCAAATATGTGTTCCAGAACTTTGAAATCAAGCAGCTGATGCATTTTTATACGGGATCAACTTAGTGTCTCGGGCTTGCTATTTTCCTTCGATTTAGGAAATGATCAACAAGGAATCTCCAAAGATGCTCAAGTCATAGGCGCCAAACTCTAGGGCCACTTACATGCTGACTATGCACGCTTCATACTCTGTGACGTTGTTGGTGCAGCCAAAATTCAGCTTAACTAAAATAGGGATTTGCTGGCCCTGGGGGGAAACTAAGACTACTCATACTCCATTTCTGGTAGAATTGGCAGCTCCATCAAAATAAAGCTTCCAACGCCACGGTTCCACGCTGTCTGGTTTTGGCTCTAGTGCCATGACATCCTCATTAGGGAAGAGGGATTCTGAAAGTTCTGGATCATTCAGCGGTTGATTCTAAAAGTTCTTATCATAAACATGATGTCAAACTTGGAGAGCAACATTTTCCAACAGGAGATCTTTCTTGTAAGAGCTAGCTTTTCAAAGATGTACTTAATGGGATCCATGCGGGAAAGGAGCAGTATGGTGAATTAGAGCATATGCTGCTGCAACTTGTGTGATGCCCATGCTAGGGTGTAACATGTCTTCTCAATGGTGATGTAGTTGATCCCACAACTGGAGAACTTCTTGCTTAAGTAGTAAATCACCTTTTTCTTTCTGGTCGGGCTTAGCCGCTTGGCTTAACTTGCAACCCATGTAGGTTTCTTGTACCGCTACGTAGAGGATCAATGGATATCCTAGCATCAGGGGAACTAGTATGGGAGGGTTCAACAAATACTGCTTGATCTTGTCAAAGGCCGTTTGGCACTTGTCTATCCGTTCTGTCTTTGTGTCTTTCTTCAGGATCTTGAATAATGGATCACATGTGGTGGTCAACTGTGCTATGAAGCGAGCTATATAATTGACTTTGCCTAAGAAGCTACGAATCTGTTTCTCAGTTTGCGGCGTTAGCATATCTCGGATGGCTTGGACTTTTGTTGGGTCCAAAAATATATTAAAATGGAATATTAGATCAGAACATGAAAATCAAAAATTTTTGGAAAACTTACCAATCTGGCACATGCATCCATTGAAAGATGGTTTTGTGCCTTGTAGATTAGCGGAGGAAACTCTGTCAGCCTTATGGATCTATCCCAACATGTGAGGTTAAAGACTTTGCTAGAAATCATGTAAGATGTTTTCTTGGTTTTGGGATTAAGTGCCATTGGAGAGAATGAAAGAGTTTGAGAGAGAAAGAGAGGTTTAAATTGTGAGAGGTGAAGAAATGAGAAGGCGGCAGAAGGTTTTGTAGGAAAAGAGATGAGGAAGATGAAGAGGAATAAGAAGAAAAAGAAACGGTTGGTAATCGTTAGAAAAAAATGTAAAGGCGGGAAGGCATCTAATGACTAAGCTACACGTAGTTTAGTCCCTACATGTAGTTTAGGCCTCCCACTAAACTACGTGTAATTTAGCAAAAAAAAAAAAAAAAGAATATTGTGGAAAATGCAAGGAAAAAAATTCAAAAATGCTCCCAAATGACATAAATGCCCTTTATAGGTTGGAAGACTGAAGGATTATCAAAGCATCCCTTGTGGATTAGAAGGATCAAGAACATCCCCTAGCAGATTGGAAATTGCTAAGGAAAATCCCCAGTGAGTTAATATCAACAACCAACTCTTGAGCGAGTCATAAAATAGAAACGTTTTCCCCAAGAATCATCAAGAGCTCCCTTGTGGGTCCAAAACACCAAGATAGCTCCCTTATGGGTTGTGAGGAAAAGAGTTTTCCCCAAAGAGACGAGAATTACCAAGAAAACTCTCTCTGAGTAGAACTAGCACAAGCTCCCCGATTAGTCATAAAAGAGAAGAATTTTCACCAATGGGCTTCACACCATCAAGAGACTTCCTCATAGGTCGAAAATCACCAAGAAGGTTCCCACGTGAGTCACCAACACACACTCTCAGTGAGTCATTTTCCCCGATGGATCATTACCATACTTGTGCACATATCTCGCATGAATTGAATATGCAGACACAAACCCTAGACAAATGAAAAGAAGAAGAATACAGAACTTGAGTACATATCCTTTTTGGAACTGAACTTGTACATTAGAATTAAGGCAAAAGCCACCTTGAGTAGTAGAGGTTAAGATACAGATAGAAGTCATATAAAGGCAAGAGCCTTGCCAGATTAGAAGAGGTTAAGATAGAGACAAAAACTACCAGAGGTGAAAGCCACTTAGAGAAGCTTGAGGTGAAATACCTAAATGGACACCATAGAGACGTATCCTTTGAGCTTGTAAGAGCACCTTGTTTGCTTGGTTAATGGTTGAGGCCATCGGCCATATTTGTTTTTCTTTTTTAGTAACTCTAAGATAGTGAGTCAAATGTTAGGTGGCGACTGTTAGGATGTGTGCCCTTAAATCCTTTTGTATGATGCTATGTAGGATATTATGTATGACTTAATGTTGTAATTAATAAAGTTGTTTTATTATAATTTAAAATAGTGGTAACATGAATATTGGACATTATCATATAGTCCATGAGATGCATAGTATGTGATTTATGTGAAAAGTCACAGAAGATATAAATCACAAGTTCTTTGTAAACATAGAATTATAGTTTATTGTTGGTGATGAAATTGAGCATTTTATCTGTGAAGACTACAATATATCAACTAAGATGATTTATCTTGATCATGGAAGTGGAGACTTCTAGTTGGTATGTTGATATGTTTTAAGAGTTAGGACATATTGAATTGGACCGCTATGAAGTTTATTATTCTCCTAACGACTGTTAAATGAATGATAAATCTCACGAATTCTATTTACATGAACTCTTATTCTTGAGAGGATAATGGACCTGATCATGAAATATAGGTTGCTTTGATATATCAGGAGTGAGATTTAAAGACACGATCAAAACCTTAGTATGTTGGGCAGCCACATTTAGTGTTGATGGAACATATATTCTTAAGATGGAATTCATAGTCTCTTAACAGAGATACAAAATATTTCCTTGAGATAAGTTTAATGGGTTTGGTTATTCAGAGTATTAGGCCTAACCACTTTGGTAAGAAGTTGCTAAAGTACATATTTATGAAATTGGATTTCACAAATATATGATGAATGACATAAAGGATTAAACCGGGTACTCAAGGATTAAGATGTAGTAATTTACAAAGTGGCAGTCTACATTCATGACTTTGTATTACTACGAATATTTTATGAAGGGGTTCATGTATAATAAAGTCTTGGAATATAATTTATAAATAAGGCCTAGAGTGCAACTATATTTATATAGTGGTATTAAATATAGTTAATGGTAACTTTGGACTTGTCAAGAGTTGACAGAAAAGCCCAAGGCCCATTGGAGCTAGTGTCTTATTGGTCTCTTTTGGTTCCACTCCAAGCCACACATTAAAGCCCAATTGGAAAGGCCCAAAAGGCTAGCCCAATTAGATAATCAGTTAGATACAAAGGGAGAAACATACAAAATTTTTAATTAACTAACGAAAAAAGATTGTAGAGAAAAGAGAGAGTGTGAGACACATTTTCATTCTCCCTTTGGAAAATGATTGAGAGACCACACATCTTGGGCGTAAAGTGGAATTGGAGTGAAGATTAAAAGTTTTCCCAAGTGCTTCTAATCTTTGTTTTGAAATTCTCCACACAAAGGTACAGGTACGCTATCTTGTTCTTAAATTCTGAAATTTACATAGTGCATGTTGTCAATCATGAATGAAATAGATCCTTGTTTGTTGCTTCCGCTGTGTGTTTTGTATGAGATACAAAACCAGATTTTAACCAACAAATAATACTTTACTTTGAGCTTATAAGCTTGCATGTCCAGATGTTCATTTCTTGAGTGAGTGATCATTGTGGTCACTTTTAATAATGATTGCTCGTTTTTGGTAAGCCATTCTTTACTGCTGTTATTCTTTTTTGCTTGATCGCATTGTGCTTACTTCATATGCATTTTAAGTTTTCTGCTTACAATGATCGTATTATGTTGTTATTGTTTTGCCCAACAGATATGATTTGTACAACCTGAATCCACACACTAGGAATCCATTGGATTCTGTACCAAACATATTTCAAGAAGAAAGGAACTTTTCATACCCTTATTCTTGGCAGCTTTGAACTTTGGACAATTCCTCTTCCAATGTCCTTTCTCACTATAATGGAAACACTTTCCTTTGGTTTTCTTTCCTTTGTCGGCAACCCCTAAGGCAATTTGTTTACCATCTTTCTTAGTGAAGTCCTTCTTCTTTTTACCTTTGCCTTTCGACTTAGGTTGAGAAGTAGAAGCTTCACCACATTGGCCTCAACACTAGAAGTACCAAGGATGCATTCCGCCGCCACTAACTCATTCATTAATTCAGACAAAGAGTAAATCTTTTTGTTCATATTATAATTGAGTCTGAATTCCTTGAATGATTCTGGTAGTGACTGGAGTATCATATCCACTTAGGATTCTCCATCAATGTCGGCACCCAAAACTTCTAATGTGTTCAGATTAGCAATCATCCTAAGACAATGCTCCCTTACTGAACTTCTTGTAGCCATTTTGGTATTATAAATTTGCCTCATGGTTTCTTGCCTTGCAGACTGGCCTTGCTCACCAAACATCTCCTTCAGATTAAACATTATGTTCGAAGCAAGTTCTACATCCTGCATTTGATGCTGTAGAACATTTGAGATAGATGCTAGGATGTAGCACTTGGTCATTTCATTAGATTTCTGCCAACGATCATATCGCTGTTTTCCCTCAAGAGGAGCATCTAATGAAGGAAAGTTAGGACATGGTTGAGTAAGCACATATTTGTGTTCTTCAGCAATAAGAACAATGTCCAAATTCCTTTTCCAGTCAACATAGTTGGATCCAGTCAGTTTGTTTTGGTTAAGAATAGCAACAAGTGGGCTAAATGATGCCATGATTTAAATTTGAAAATAATAAACATGAATATAATAAGTAAATTGGACATTATCAATTTAGCATATAAGCATACAATATGGAACCTTAATAAAACCATAAAATAATATATGCAACGACAACCCAATCCATATCTATAATTCCTTGGTAGCAAGTTTATTATAAACACATTAATTGGTTGAGAACTATTCTCATTATTAGTGCTATCATGATAACTCTTATCAAACACTAATAACATGCCGTATTACCTTTAGCCTCTAAGTAATAATGACATAACTCCTTTGGGAGATTAACATTACACTTAGTCTAGTGTACACCATTATCTAGAGTCATGTGTAGCCACATTTCATCTCCCTTTTATAGTGTTTAAACTTGTAGCTCCATGGAACAAAACACCCTCCTTTGGGATCGCGAGGCATATACACCAAGACGAGGTGTTTGTCAACACTACTTTAAATAGGTAAGTTCAATCTTGTAGTACTATGAAGTAAACACCCTCCTTGGGATCGCGAGGCATATACGCCAAGATGAGGTGTTTACCCACACTACTATGAACCGATAATGGAGGCCGTGAGATGCAACCCTTGTATCTCTCTCCCACTAGGAATTTTAAAATAAAGGTTTTTAATGTCAAGAATCATAATAATGCTAGACACGTGAAAAACATAATCCTAATCTCATTAGGAATAAGTTTCATAAAACTAGCATTAATATATATAAATATATATAACGTAATAAAAACTCTTATTACATGTAAAAATTCATATTATATTATATATAATATAATATAAAAATTAACATATGTAATATGTATAATTATCACATTATAGATATATAATATATATAATATATAATATATAACCTACGAATTGATACAATCCTTGCTTTCATACAAGCAAGATAACTAATGCCAACCAATCCGTAATGAATGCCATGCATGAATTCCAATCGGTACCTTTATTGCATGACAATTATTCCATGCAATAACCATAAAGGACATTCGTTGCCTTTTAATAAAGGACATGACGATTATTCCACAGGACATTAACAGCCATGTAAATGCATATCTTTTGTCCTTATTCCATCCAATGAATGTTAATGCATCCACACTCCAAGACGTGCAATTAAGAACCAAAAGATGCAGAAACAATTCAGGCGCATTTATACATTTGACAGTTACGTGATTTGCATCCAATAACCATATCAAAGTACGACACTATTCCTTTTCAAATTCTAAAATTCAATCACATAATATACAATCATGATATGAAAACCTGGCTCTGATACCAATTGTTGGTTAAAATCTGGTTTTGTATCTCATACAAACCGCACAGCGGAAGCAACAAACAATGATCTATTTCATTTATGATTGACAACATGCACTATGTAAATTTCAGAATTTAAGAACAAGATAGCGTACCTTTGTGTGGAGAATTTCAAAACAAAGATTAGAAGCACTTGGGAAAATTTTTAATCTTCACTCCAATTTCACTTTACGCCCAAGATGTGTGGTCTCTCAATCAGTTTCCAAAGGGAGAATGAAAGTGTGTCTCACACTCTCTCTTTTCTCTACAATCCTTTTTCATTAGTTAATTAAAAATTCTGTATGTTTCTCCTTTTATAACTAACTGATTATCTAATTGGGCCGGCCTATTGGGCATTTCCAATTGGTCTTTAATGTGTGGCTTGAAATGGGACCAAAAGGGACCAATAAGACACTAGCTTCAATGGGCCTTGGGCTTTTCCGTCAACTCTTGACAAGTCCAAAGTTACCATTAATTTTATTTAATACTACTATATAAATATAATTGCACTCTAGGTCTTATTAATAAATTATATCCTAAGACTTTATTTTACATGCAACCCCTTCATAAAATATTCGTAGTAACACAAAGTCATGAATGTAGACTATCACTTTGTAAATTACTACATCTTATCCTTGAGTACTCGGTTTAATCCTTGAAAGTTATTCATCATATATATATGAAATCCAATTTCATAAATATATGCTTTAGTAATTGCTTACCAAAGTGGTTAAGCCTAACTCTCTAAATAACCAAACCCATTAAACTTATCTCAAGGGAATATTTTGTATCTCCATTAAGAGACTATGAATTCCATCTTGAGAATATATGTTCCATCAATACTAGATGTGGTTGCCCAACATACTGATGTTTTGACTGTTACTTTAGATCTCACTCCTGATATATCAAAGCAACCTACACCTCATGATTAGGTCCATTATTCTCTCAGCATTAAGAGTTCATGCAAATAGAAGTCGTGAGATTTATTATTCATTTGACAGTCGTTAGGAGAATAATAAATCTCACAGCAGTCCAGTTCAATAAGTCTTAACTCTTAAAACATATCAACATATCAACTAGAAGTCACTACTTCCATGATCAAGACAAATCATCTTAATTGATACGTTATGGTCTTTGCAGATGAAATGCCCAATTTCATCACCGACTACGAACTATAAATTTTGAGTTTACAAAGAACTTGTGATTTATATCTTTTGTGACTAAATCACATACTATGCATCTCATGGACTATATGATAATGTCCAAATATTCATGTTACCATTATTTTAGATAAAAACAAACAACTTTATTAAACACAACATTAAGTCATACATAATGTCATACATAGCATCGTACAATAGAATTTAAGGGCACATATCCTAACATTATTTGCATGTCCAACACTCAACCATAAACACCATAACATAAACAACATAATGTAAAATGCTTAAGGGTTTGCTCCCCCTCAAAGTAGTGCTCCCCCTCAAGAGCTACTTTTCCCCCTTTTTGACTGGAATGTCCAAAGGGCTACCGCTGGGTAGTGAAGTTGTCAAACTTTGCTGAAAGAAGATTCATCTGCTCTTAGATAGCAGCCAGTCTATCAGATTGCTCATTTTGAACGTCACGAAGCCCGTTAATCCTTTCAAGAATGATCTGAACTGCATCTGAAGGTACTGCAAAAGATGATGAAGCTCGACTTCGTTTGCCATGGCCTCTTGAGCTTGAGGGTTGTTCTTTAGCTTCTATCTTAGTTTCCATAGGTTCTCTTTGATCTCGATCACCCTTCAGTTCATCACCCGGAAGATGAACTTTGATCCATGTAATGGTTAAAGCATTTATAGCTAAAGGAGTAGACATGAGACTGATATATTGAGGAATTTCCACACCTTTTGCTCAAAAGAGCTGCATGAGTAGACTAGGGAAAATCAATTTTTCCCTTAAAGAGGTTCTTGTTTCATCAGCTATAACGTAGAAGATATGAGCACTAATATCAATATAAGTGTTCTCCCCTAGCTCCATGAGAAAAATGGCTCTTGCATTGTTGATGGTTGTTAGCTTCTTTATCGGATATAGGTTGAACATCATAATGTATGTGAGACATCTAAGATCTGGTGGAAAGGCAATAGTATTGAGGCATTTTCCTTCTCTAACTCCACTAATGTGAGATTGGACAGTTTATATGGAGAGCATTCTATCCTTGTAGTGTGTGAAATCATAGACTAACTCTTCAGAGCCAAGAATTTCATCTATGTCCTTCAAGTCAATATTGAACTCATGGCCTTTTATCCAACAATTGATTTCATCCTTTCTTAGGACTGCATTGGCATAGAATTCTCTGATCAATGGTTCACATACCACGGGTTGATCACTAAGGAGCTTGTCCCAACCTATATTCTGAAAACAACCTGGAATGAAGTAGTCCTTCAAATCAGCCAAATTCACAAATCTCTCTTGGATGATAGGAGCCTTTGAGTAAAACTGATTGTATCTCTCAAAATGTTTGATAGACCTGAACTTTGTATTGTCCATTTTCTTTCTCTTGTCAGCCTTTTATGCAGTGGTCTTCTTCTTTGGAGCCATCTGCATAAACACAACAGCAAAGACCACAAAACAGAATGCAACATATGATAACACCAAATGTTAGTAACAAATTAGAATCACTGACAAGGACAAAGAGGTAGACCAAAGATTTAGTTTACAAGATAGTTCTAGACATGAAGGAACACTCAGCAACAAAACATAGTAGAGTTAAAAAAAATTTCAAGCAGATCACATTGTGAGTGTATGCTTAAAAACTTCCATACACAACCTAGGGCTAAATGCAAAACACATAACCAGTGATGCCAATCACAATCAGTGTATACCAAGGACACCCCACAAACATTATATTACATAGAAACCAAAAAAAGAAAAACACAAGAAAATTTCTATGAGACATTTTGCCAAGGGTATGATATGCAAAACACAATACAGATCAAGTATCATACTCAAAAATTGAGACAGAAACTTGAACACATGTATAACAATCAACATATTATCAATATCAACAAAACCCATTCAACAAACTCAACAAAAATATACCCAAACCATATTCGAAACACAAGTTTTCAAAACTTATCAAAAACCCAAAATCCAAGAAATTAAAGGGCATAAACATGAAATACTTTGAGAAAAATTAAAACCCATACCTTTTCTTGAAGCTTGAAGTTTAAAGATGATGAAAATGATGGATTTTCAAGTGAAACATGGTGAGTTTGTGATAAGGGGACAATGAATAGTCATAATGTGCGAGGCCAAATTGAAAAGTTTCTTAAACCTGCCCTAAAAATAACCTTTAGTGTGCAAAACATACGATTTTCACGACTGGATTGAGTTGCGAATAAGTCGCCATAGCAAGTCGCCAAAAACCCTTATGACAGAATTTTGAGAAATTTGTCCAAGTGTTTTTTGGCGACTAGAAGTTCCACTCGCGAGGGAGTCGCAATCGAAGTCGCCAAACTCTTTAAGTAAACTCACGATTGGAGGTTTCACTCATAAGCAAGTCGCAAAAATGAGTCACGAGAATTTTAAAAACCTAGATTACGAAAAAAATTTTAAGTCTTTTCATGATTGGGGCCATGACTCGCCAGAGAGTCGCCAGGAACTTCTGTATAAGCTTGAGACTAGGGTCTCGCAACTGGCTTGACTCGCGAGACAAGTCACCAAAGCAGGGTTGCATAGTTTTTTAAATTTTTGAAATTTTTTAAAGCAAAAATACTTTTCAAAAATAAACAAAACACTCAAAAATCTTTTTGTGTTTGATTAACATATAATTAAGCATGTGCAACATATTTAATCATGTACAATCACACAAATGAATAAGGAATTCATTGAACATAGACATGTGTGATGTGTGTGGGTACCAAAGATGAGATGGTCCTTAGTCTATTGTGAAGCTTCAATGATCAATTCAACCAAGACATAAACAATTAGCATGAGGAAAAGTGACCAATCTCAATTATAGAAATATGCATATATGACCTCCCACAAAACATGATTACATAATTCTAAAGCTTTTCATTTGGCTTCATACACATCATATCATTTGATCTTTTATAATCAATACATCTCATTTTGAGATCAATGCCTGAAATTTTTGATATTTCAATTTGATGAGTAAGCCTTTGGCTTCTTGGGCATCAAAACATTTTTATAAAAGTCGCTTTCCCTTTTTGCTAGTCAAATACTAGTATGTGCGACGGCTTTTGCAGCTCATTATCTCTTTTCATTTTGAGATTTACATTTGTTGAGCTCTTTAAGCAAAGAATAAAAGAGTGGGATGATATATAGGCACAAGTCTATGCAAGTTTTAAGATCAACAAAACCATTGACTAATCATACATGACAAGTTTGAAAATCTATTTAAAACAGTCACATAAATTTCAAGATTTTTCCCACAATAATAAGAGTGCATAAAGAACAAGCTACGCTCGTAAATACATCAAGCCATTAGTAGAAAGGTACAAGGCTAAACATGCTTGTGACAATACACAAAAATGTCGATAAAACTTTTAGGATTTTCTACTTTTATGTGTTTTTCGATTTTTGACACAAAAATAAGTAAAGATTGACCAAAACAAATGTAAAAACATTCAAAGCAAAAAGAAGCAAACAAACATAATATGCTATAAAAATAGCCAACAAAGTAGTGTGTGCCTTACAAAAGAGAAATCAAAACAAGATAGAGAGATAGAGCACACATCACACATGAGATTCAAGGAATTGTACCAACACCAATAGTCTTCCAGAGTGATTCAAACCATGGACCATCGAGAGGCTTGGTGAAGATGTCTGCCTTTTGATTATTTGTATGTATGAATTCGAGACACACAACTTTATCTTCCACCAAATCCTGGATGAAGTGGTAACGTATCTTTATGTGTTTTGACTTTGAATGCTAAACTGGATTCTTAGAGAGATTTATAGCACTGGTGTTATCACAGAAAACACACATTGTATCTTGCGGAATCCCATAATCATGATGTAGCTTTTTCATTCAAAGGAGTTGTGTGCAGTAACTTCCAGCAGCTATGTACGCTGCTTCAGCCGTAGAGAGAGATACAGAATTTTGTTTCTTGCTCATCCAAGAGACAAAATTGTTTCCAAGATAGAAGTAGCCACCTAAAGTACTCTTTTGATCATCCACACTTCCAGCCCAATCTACATTTGAATATCTTGCAAGGCAAGCATTAGAGTCCTTTGAGTACCATAAGCCATAATCCGAAGTTCCATCGACATATCATATGATTCGCTTGATATCGAGCACAAACACCCACGCTAAAATCAATATCCGGTTTGCTGGCCGTATGATAGAGTAAACTCCCAATGATACTCCTATACAAGGTTGGACTCACTTCTACCCCAGAGGAATCAACATTAAGCTTTGTAGATGAACTCATGGGAGTAGAGGCATGCTTTTTGGACTCTAATCGAAACTTCTTGAAAATATTTCTAGCATATTTTTCTTGTGAAATGAATATGCCTTCCTTCTTTTGCTTAACTTGAAGACCCAAGAAGAATGTAAGCTCCCCCACCATACTTATCTTAAATTCTTTCTTCATCTCCTTGGAAAACTCTATAGCTTGAGCATCAATGGTAGCTCCAAATACTATGTCATCAACATATACATGGGCCACAAGAAGATAATCCCTATCATCTTTGACAAATAAAGTCCAGTTGGCATACCCTCTTTTGAACCCTCTATCTAGGAGGTAATGGGTAAGTTGATCATACCAAGCTCTAGGAGCTTGTTTTAAGCCATAGAGAGCTTTCTTTAATCTCAGCACATGGTCCAGGAAGTGAGGATCTTCGAAACCTTTGGGTTGTTCAACATATATTTCTTCATTCATGTAACCATTTAGAAATGTACATTTTACATCCATTTGGTGGAGTTTGAAGTTCACAGCGCAAGCAATTGACATAAGAATGCGGATAGACTCAAGTCTTTCCATGGGAGTGAAGGATTCATCAAAATCTACTCCTTCTACTTGAGTGTATCCTTGAGCCATGAGCCGAGATTTATTCCAAATAATCTCTCCATCTTTATCGGTCTTGTTTTTGAAGATCCATTTGGTGTTAACGGCATAAACATTTTTAGGCCTAGGAACAAGTTCTCATACACCATTTCTCACAAACTGATTCAGCTTTTCATGTATTGACTCAACCCAATTTTCATCCGGAAGAGTTTCTTCCACCTTTCTCGACTCAAATTGGGCAAGGTAGCAGTGATACGTTACATGATTGGCCAAAAGAATGTTTCCTTTTCTAAGGCGAAGACCTTCAACTAAAGACCCAATGATGTTACTGTCTAGATAGTTTTTAATCACTCTTGATAATGGTTTCTTTGATGTGGACACTTCATCATTCCTGAAGATAGAAGGATGGACTTCAAGAGGAGTGAGAGGACTTGATGTTCTAGACATTGATCTTGTTTCCATTCTTGAGTTCAAGGGAGTTGATTCCTTTTCTGGTCAAAGTCCTTTAACTTCAATATCAAGAGACTCGATCTCAGTTGTGGGCTCTTTGGTGTTTGGCCCTTCTCCATCATCAACCATCCCAACTTTTGTTATAGCATCATCAATTTCTACATTGATGGATTCCATTACTGTCTTTATTCTCTTGTTGTAAACTCTGTATGCCCAGCTAGTAATAGAATACCCTAGGAAGATGCCTTCATCACTTTTTGCATCAAAGTTTCCAAGGTTCTCCCGATCATTTAGCATGTAACACTTGCTTCCAAAAATTTGGAAGTACTTCACTTTTGGCTTCTTTCCATTTCAAATCTCATAAGCGATATTCTTTATTCTTGCTCGGAAGAATATCCTATTACCAATGTGACATGAGGTGTTCACGGCTTCTCCTTAAAAATTTTAAGGAATTTGCTTGTTGAGTAGCGTAACTCTTGTCATTTCTTGAATCACTTGATTTTTTCTCTCAGCCACCCCATTTTGTTGAGGAGTTTTGGGGGCTGAAAGTTCCTTTTTGATCCCATTCTTCTCACAAAAATGACTCAAATCTTGTATTCCTTTTTCATCATTCCTAGAGATAAGAGGATGAACTTTAAGAGGAGTGAGAGGACTTGATGTTCTAGACATTGATCTTGTTTCCATTCTTGAGTTCAAGGGAGTTGATTCCTTTTCTAGTCAAAGTCCTTTAACTTCAATATCAAGAGATTCGACCTCAGTTGTGGGCTCTTTAGTGTTTGGCCCTTCTCCATCATCAACCATCTCAACTTTTGTTATAGCATCATCAATTTCTACATTGATGGATTCCATTACTGTATTTGTTCTCTTGTTGTAAACTCTATATGCCTAGCTAGTAGTAGAATACTCTAGGAAGATGCCTTCATCACTTTTTGCATCAAAGTTTCCAAGGTTCTCCCGATCATTTAGAATGTAACACTTGCTTCCAAAAACTTGGAAGTACTTCACTTTCGGCTTCTTTCCATTCCGAATTTCATAAGCGGTATTCTTTGTTCCCACTTGGAAGAATATCCTATTACCAGTGTGACATAAGGTGTTCACGGCTTCTCACTAAAAATATTGAGGAATTAGCTTGTTTAGTAGCATAACTCTTGTCATTTCTTGAATTACTCAATTTTTTCTCTCAGCCACTCCATTTTGTTGAGGAGTTTTGGGGGCTGAAAATTCCTTTTTGATCCCATTCTTCTCACAAAACGACTCAAATCCTGTATTCCTTTTTCATCATTCCTGGAGATAGGAGGATGAACTTCAGGAGGAGTGAAAGGACTTGATGTTCTAGACATTGAACTTGTTTCCATTCTTGAGTTCAAGGGAGTTGATTCCTTTTTTGGTGAAAGTCCTTTAACTTCAATATCAAGAGATTCGACCTCAGTTGTGGGCTCTTTGGTGTTTAGCCCTTCTCCATCATCAACCATCTTAACTTTTGTTATAGCATCATCAATTTCTACATTGATGGATTGCATTACTATCTTTGTTCTCTTGTTGTAAACTCTATATGCCTGGCTAGTAGTAGAATACCTAAGGAAGATGCCTTCATTACTTTTTGCATCAAATTTTCCAAGGTTCTCCCGATCATTTAGAATGTAACACTTGCTTCCAAACACTTGGAAGTACTTCACTTTCGGCTTTTTTCCATTCCAAATTTCATAAGCGGTATTCTTTATTCCCACTCGGAAGAATATCCTATTACCAATGTGACATGAGGTGTTCACGGCTTCTCCCTAAAATTTTTGAGGAATTTGCTTGTTGAGTAGCATAACTCTTGTCATTTCTTGAATCACTCGATTTTTTCTCTCAGCCACCCCATTTTATTGAGAAGTTTTGGTGGCTAAAAATTCCTTTTTGATCCTATTCTTCTCACAAAACGACTTAAATCTTGTATTCTCAAACTCCTTGGCATGATCACTCCTTATCTTGACAATCGGAACCCCTTTCTCATTTTGTAATCTCTTGCACAGAATTTCCAACTTCTCACATGCTTCTAATATTTCTCTAAGAAACTCCACCCAAGTGTATCTTGAGAAATCATCAACTGTGACCATAATGTACCTCTCTCCTCCAAGAATTTCAGTTCTTGTAGGCCTCGTTAAGTCAACATATAGAAGCTCTAAACAACGTGAGGTAGCAATCACATTCACCTTATGATGACTTGCCTTTGTTTGGTTTCTCATTTGGCATGCACCACAAATTGTCTTCTCTACCTTTCCAAATTTTGGTAGTCCCTCAACAACTTCAAGTTTAGATACTTTGGCTACTTGTTTGAAATTTGTATGCCCAAATCCCTGATGCCAAAGTTCCAACATGTCAACACGAGTACTTCTATAGGAAATTGGTGTCGTAGGGACTACATTGTAGCAATTGTCAGTAGTCCTATTTCCCTCCAAGACTTGAATCCCTTCTTCATCAATGATTATGCACCCCTTCTTTGAGAATCATCACATATTTGAGTGATGCTTAAGAGATTTGCCTTTAGCCCTTTGATGTATAAGACATCCTTCAATAGAGGTAATTCTGGTATCTCAACAGTCCCTTTGTCGAGAACTTGAGCATAACTCCCATCTCCAAATGTCACATAGTCACCAACCTTCTCTTTGAGTTTCTTAAGCAGTGATTTATCTCCTATCATATGACGAGAACAGCCTCTATCAAGATACCATAGAAGTGTGTACAAATAAGTAAGCAAGGGACAAACACTATTGACCTTCAAACAAAAACTTATCTTCATTTTCCATGCTCTTGTTAGATTGAATTTTCTTTTTCATATTATCAACCTTGTCACACAATATTCTATTTCTTCTTTTATAATTCTTAACCAAAGAATTAGACTCACATAGACTATTTTGTAAGATGTGATTCTTATTTTCAAAATATTTCAGCATGTGAACAAATATTCTAGCATGTTTCTTTGTTTTTAATAAATCTAGGAGTTCATTGTTAGGAAACCCTTCAAATATACTCATAGAGTCATTATCACAAACATTTAAACCACAATTCAGCATAGGCTTCTTCATAGCTTCATCCATAGGTAAGGGGTCTAGGATCACACTTAGGTAATTAAACCACAGCAAGTGCACCCACTTTGATACCAATTGAATGGTCAAAAAGTGTGTAAAACACCTATGAACGTTTAGACCTCCAATTTACAAATTACCAATACAAGCTTATTATCAAACAATGTATGTACGGAATATGAAAATAAGCTAAATCAGAATAGGTAAAACAATCTAAATTGAAATTAATCACAACTACTGTAGTAATTGAAAGGTAAAGATTAAGGGAGGAGAGATGCAAACACAAAGACAACACAATGATGTGTTATCAAAGAGGAAACCGAAGTCCTCAGTGAAAAACCTCTCGGCCGCCCTCCAAGCGATTAATAATACACTAGAGAATAGAGTTGGGATACATGAATAGTAGAAGACCCTCCAATCCTAATCTACCTAGTGCACCTAAGCCCTCCAAGCTTCTTGTTCCAACAGGGTTACTCCGAACCTTGTCTTATCGGATCCTGTAATAAGCCCATTGCATCAACCAAAATGAATTGGTCTTTGTTAACTGCTTCCCAAGTACCAAAATGCCTCCTCACAGATATGGGTATTGTGAGATAAGGATTTGGCTAATGTACCTCTCAAGGATGTAACAATGGAGAGGATGAGAGTAAAGGAATTTGGAGAATCAAAGGATGAAGATTGTGGATGTGTCAATCTTGTTTTTCTCTAGGGTTTCTCTCTCAAAATTCTCTTTGGAAGCTCTCAACATTTCTTGGGTATAAAGGTATTTATAGTAGGGTGTGTATGGAATGCAAAAAGTCAATTACAGCCAAATAGGACATTCTGACGACACGAGCTCGCGACTGGAAAGAGTTGTGAGTTTGAGTCGCTAGTTAACTGCCTGGCCAGTTGGAGGTTTTGTCCTAAAGTACGACAGCTAGCATGACCTTTCAGCTCCCCCTACATGCTTCAAATGTGTGCCTCCTCTAGCGACTCGCCAATCGTGAGCTAGTCAAGAGATCTAGTCATGAAGCCCTTCTTGAATGCACACTCTTAATCTTTACTTCACACTCTCTCACACACTACCCTTACATGATTCCCACCTATATAAGAAATCACTATATCAAACACAAAGAAAAATAGAATTGGTTGCCAACACAATTCAAGAAAAATAAGACTACTCATAATTAAAAAATTAAACATAAGTTATTATACTTAACTGGCCTTCAGTCAAACTTTGATGATCTTTAGTAATGTTCGATTCGTCACTTTCGTCTGTCCGTTGGCTTATGAATGTCTCGGTGAAGAAAACTAGTTCTTGATTCCAAGTCCCAAGTAGAAGTTCCTGAAGTCTTGACTATCAAACTAACGTCCATTGTCTGATATTATCGTCCTTGTAATCTCGAACCTATAAACTATGTTCCTGCAAACTAGTTGGTATTGCTTTTGCTTCAACCCACTTTGTAAATAGTCAATTGCAACTAATAAGAACTTTGCCTATATTTTACCTTGGAGTAAGGGACCCATGATGTCCATCCCCCATTAAGGAAATGGCCACGGGGAAACTATGGCCGTTATCTTTTCTCCTGAGACACACTGGATGTTCAAAAACCTTTGACACTTGTCGCACCATTCAACAAACTCTTTTGCATCTCTCTACACGGTAGGCCAAAAGTAACCTATTCTAATGATTTTGTTTACTAGGAATCTCAGGCCTATATGGTTTCCATATATTCCTTTGTGGATTTCCTCCAAGATGTACTTAGCTTCATCTTCTTAGACACACCTTAGGTAGGGCATGGAGAACCCTCTTTTATACAAAATGTCGTTTAGGACTGTGAACTTAGCCATTCGCTTTCTGACCTTCCTAGCTTCATCAAAGTTTGCTGAAAGTTGTCTGTCTTGGAGAAAAGAGAGAATTGGATTCATCCAACTTTTTTGGTCTTGAATCGCAAAAGTGTGGAATTCTTCAATGCTAGGATGCTTTTGCACTTCTATTGTCAAATCTAGTGACATTGTTCCTTCGTCTGTCAATGCTTTCCTTGCTACTTCATCTACTTCTCTGGTTCCTGGGGACTTGCATGAAGTCTACCTGATCAAATTTTTGGGTTAGGTGGTTTGTCAGCCTGAGGTATTTCTACATCATGTCCCCCTTTGCTTCATATTCACTTGTTACCTGCCCTATTACCAATTTAGAATTGTTTTTAAGGAGTATGTTCTTAGCACCCAAAGCTCTCCCGATCCTAAGCCCCATCAATATGGCCTCGTATTCTACCTCATTGTTGGTGGCGAGGAATTAAAGTTGTACTTCGTACCTGAGCACATCTCCTTTTGAAGTATTAATTATGACCCCGACTCCCCCCTTTTTTGGACTGACAACCCATCTATTTGGATCGTCTATCTCTCCGATTCATCTTGGATCTCTTTATTGTCTGGCATAGTGAACTTAGTAATGAAGACTGCTAATGCCTGTGCCTTGATCGCTATTCTAGGGTGGTATTCAATGTCGAACTGGCTGAGCTCAATTACCCATTGCACCATTCTTCCTGTAGCTTCAGGATTGTTCACCAATTTCCTTATCGACTGGTCAGTCATTACCAAAATGGGATTTTCCTGGAGGTAGTGACGTAGTTTACGGGAGGCAACGATTAGGGCAAAAAATGTTAGGACATATGTAGTTCAAGTGGTTGTTACCATATGTCGCTATTTTATGTAATTGGCTTATCCTTAGACAAAACACACTTTACTTGTAATTGGGTAGATCTAGGATGTGTTTAACACCTCAAGAAACAGTGTTTCAAGATTTAGTGTTGAAGCCATCAAAGTTTGTCCAAGGAACAAGTAAGGAAGTGCAAGTTACTAAATCTCGACACCTACCTCGACACATGCATCTATCGAGATTTAAGAAGCTGTTTTGCCTCGAGCCTCGACAGCTTCTCGACAGATCCTCGACACCTCTATCTGTCGAGAATTAAAGAAAATAGATTTTCAGTTCTGTTTCAAGTCCAATCCGTGAATGTGTCTTTGGGGCTTCTTTTCTCCTAACCCTAGGCATATAAAAGGATTATTTTAAGGGCCGTCAAGATGATGCAAGTTGCACATTCATTCTTATTCATGCAATTTGTGATCTGAAAGACAAAGTTCGTGCCCTAGTTCATCTCTAATGATTTGAAGAACTTTGCAGCCAACAATTCTCTCTCTAGTTGGTGTTTGAAGTCGCGTACTGTGATCCACGCATCTGGTTAGTCACGTACTTGGGAGTCGTGCATTGAAAGGAGAAACTGTCACTACAAAACAAGTCCAATTGGGTATTGGGGTAAAAGTTCAACTGTAGGTTGGTAACATACTGGGATTCCTTGCTTGTAACTGCTTGTTGTGATAATAGTGGAGTTTCGGGAGTGGTGACCTTAAATCACCCGGTGGGGTTTTTGCCGTAAGGTTTTCCCCATTCGCAAACAAATCACCGTGTCATTTAATTTCCGCTGCATTACTTAGTTTTGGTGATTTGTTTGTGCTTCCACGTGATATTGCATGCTAATTTGATTAATTAATAACTGGGCTAATTAATTAATCAAGTTATCACAAGGGGTCAACGTGTTTGTGGCCTATCAAGTGGTATCAGAGCCAGCACACTCTGATTAGGGTTTAATCTATTGTGTGTGATCCATTTGACCCCTGCTGTCATGGATAGAGGACAATCTATAATTATACCTCCTTTATTTGATGGCACTAACTATGCATACTGGAAAGTACGCATGAGAGCTTTCTTGCAGTCTTTAGATGAGAAGGTGTGGCAAGCTGTGGAGATAGGTTGGACCAAGTCTACAGAAGCGCCGGTCGACTGGGATGATGCTAAGATCAAGGCGGCAAACTTCAACAGCAGAGCATTGAACGCCCTATTTAGTGTAGTCACCAATGAGGAGTTCAAGAAAATTTCCTCAATTGAAACTGCTAAGGAAGCATGGACCATCCTCCAAACAACCTATGAGGGCACCAAGGCTGTCAAAGACTCAAAGCTACAGAGGCTCACCACACGCTTTGAAGAAATTAAGATGGAAGAGGATGAGTTGTTTGATGAGTTCTATGCCAAGCTTAAGGACATAGTAAACTCAGCCTTCAATCTTGGGAAACCATCCCTGAACCCAAGATAGTAAGGAAAGTGCTCAGATCGCTGCCCGAGAGATTCCATGCTAAGATCACGGCGATCGAGGAATCAAAGGACATTGACAGAATTCCTCTGATTGAGCTGGTTGGAAACTTGCAAACCTATGAGTTAGGGCTAACTAGGTTAGGCAAGACAAGTAAGGGCAAGAGCTTGGCACTAAAGGCCAAGAGCAGTGATACAGATGATTCTTCAGATGATGAAGATTCCAAGATAAAGTCCTACATCACAAGGCAATTTAAGAAATTCATGAAGAATGCAAATGGAAAGGGCTTCAACAAAGACCGTAGACAATCCAGTTCTTCACAATTCAAGAATTCTGATAAAGGGAAGAAGGATGTCAAGGATGGCGGTCAGTACACTGTTCCCGCTGGGCCAAAATGTTTTTGGTGCCAAGGCTTCGGACACATGAAACAAGAGTGTCCTACATATCTTAAGAGCATAGGGAAGAGCAAGGCACTTGTTGTTACCTTAAGTGACATGGAGCCCGAGGACGATTCCGAAGATGAAGACGACGGAATCTTGAATGCCTTCACTGCCACTGTTAATCCTACTGATGGGATTACTGAAGAAGTGGATGAAGAGAAAGAATTGGTGGATTCCAAGTGTGAGATTATGGATGATCAAGATGATATCCACACCGCCTATGAGAAATTGTACAAGCTTTCTAAGAAGCATGAGAAACTCTATAGGCTGGCCACCAAGAAGCTCAGTGATGTGGAACTCAACCGTGAGGAGCTGTCCACAAAGGTTGATGAAGCGAATCAAACCATTGGAGCACTGAGGTTCGAAAACAATTTCTTGGTTGAGAGGACCAAAAAGCTTGAAGCGGAGTTGTTTCAAGTCAAAGCACAACTGGAGAGGACGTCAAGTGCAAAGCTGGACGAGATGCTAAGTGCTCAGAGATCTTCTTTAGACCGTACTGGATTGGGGTATGAATTCTCTCTCTTTAATACTCCTACTGCTAGTACTACTGTGTTTGTTCCACCTGCTAATAACATTGAAAATGAAGATAAGAATGTTAAAACTGAATTAGCTAGTGAGAACATAGACAAGGGCAAGTCCATCCTAGGAGCACCCCCTAAAATTGAGAAAAAGGAATCTAGAAACCCTAGGAATAAGAAGGCTAACTCTCAAAAGCCTAAACAGAAGAAGCCACATCTTGTTATCATTGTGGTGTTGCCGGTCACACTTGACCAAATTGCTATAAGTGGCGTGCCACTCAACAGAGCAATGGCATGATAGCATCTGGGAGCCAGAATCAGCTTCAGTCTTCTCTCGCTCCTCTTGGAGACATTCTTAAAACCATCATGTTCCTATCGAACTTGAACGGTTCATATTCTTCTCCCTCTTCACCGGTTCAAGAGTCGACCAAAAGAAAAGGTTCTTCCAAGGTGTGGAAGGCAAAGGGATCTAAGTGATTTTAGTCACACTTTCTTCTCTCTCCTGTTTTTGTGTGTTGCATTATTTGTGTGGTTCTTTACTATTTTGAGTCAGTCTAGTTTTATGCTTTGTTTTGCTTTACATGTTTTTGTTTGTGTGTTTTCAGTTTTGTGTTTTATTTTTGTTTTTCTGATAAAAATAAAAAAAAAATTGAAAAATTGAAAAATACAAAAACAGTGTGGGTTTGTGTGCATTAGTTCATGTGAACTTTTGAAATGGCCATTGAAACAGAGTTTTCTAAACTTTGTATCACCTGTAGCTTAGATGAGCATTCTTCTGCACAACTAAGCAAGTGAGCTTTGTAGCTTTTTGTTTGTGATGAGTAAGGTTAAGTGATCTCTTCTTCTTAACACTCATATCACTCCTTTTGACAGGTTGAACTAGAAAATCCTAAGAGAAAGGCATAAATAACCATCTCACCACTGTTACTTGCCAATCATAATATGACATCTGTATGCTTCGGCATAGCAAAAGTGCAATGTCAATGACATCTTGTATGCTTCGGCATAGCAAAAGTGCAATGTCAAAAGCTTAATATAATTGGGTATTTCTTTTCTTTCTCTTGTATGCCCATGCATGATATGCTTGTTAAAAGAAAATATGCAAAGATATAAAAAGCAAAAAGATAAAAAATGCTTTAAAATATGGTTGCAAGCGTGTTTTCTAGGAGATGTGGGAGTTATAGGATGTACCTCGAAGGTGATAGTCCCCATCAAACAGTTGTGATTGTGTGTGAGTTAAAGTGATTTTCTCATATCTCAAATCATCATAGCATTGAGACACTTATGCAATCTTGCGATGTTTTCACACACAACACGCAACACTCTTTGCTATTCTTGATACATGTGCAGGTACAATGTGATTTGGCCATCACAAGGTTTACATGCGTTAATGTATGCTCATTAAACTGTCTAGACTTGTTTTTGAAATATAAAATTGGTTAGACTTGTTTAGTGTGTGTGTGCGTGTTTTGAGATACATGTGCATCAAAATTCTTGTTGAGAGATGTTTTTGAGAGCTTAATGTCTTGCTTGGATCTTTGGTTGAGTTGCATGCATGATTGCATTCATGTCTGTGTTTTTCTTCTTCTAAAAAACTGTTTTTAAAGGCATCTCGACACCTCCTCGATACCTCTCGACACATAGCTGTCTGTCGAGCTTCTTAGACTTTTTCTTATCGCAGTCTCGATAGATACCTCGACACCTGGTGGATCGATCGAGAAACTTTCTGTCTGCTCGATAGCTTCTCGATAGCTTCTAGATCGATCGAGGTTCCTTCATGGTTGATTCTTCCTTCTCGACACATGACCTCGATAGCTTCATCTGTCGAAGTGCTTTTTCTCGATAGCTGTCTCGATAGCAGTCTCGACACCTCTCGATACCTGCAGCTGTCGAGAATTACTGAAGGTCTATATATTGATTCCTCGCGATTTCTCAGTCACTTCGCTCGACCTCTCTTGCTCGAAAGCACCTGTTTTCTCTTCCAAAACACTTCCAACTCACTCCAAACCTCTTCCCAAGGCTTTCTCAAGTGTTTTTCTCGATTCTCATCACTTGGTAAGTATCTTATCTCTCATTTTCATGCATTTCATGTTTTCTAAAACCCTAGGTTTTGTGTTTTTGAAAATTTTTGGGATTTTTCAAAATTTTTAAGGTTTTCATGAAATTGTTGAGTTGGTTTTCGAGATTTGATCTTCAAAACCACATGCATTGCATCACATTAGCATTCTCATTGTATTGTCATGCATTTAGATGTGTGCAAATTTGTTGTGTGCTGTTAGGTTTGGATTGGGTTGAGCCCATGATGTTTTTATGTTGCATGTCACATGTTCATGCATATTCCATGCATACGTTCTTTCTTTTTAGTATATTCTACTTATATTGAAACTGTTTGGAACTTTTCTGTGTGTCTATTCTTCTCCCCCCTCTCTATGTTTGCGTTAGTAGTGTCTATGGCACCTAAACGTAAGTCCATTCCATCCCAGAACCCTCTGCGTTCTAAGGGATCGTCTTCTTCCGATACTACTCCTCTTTCTATCCGGTTCCGTGATGAGAAAGCCCATAAGGGACTTCTCAGAGAACTTCTCTAAACGAGGTGTTCATTCGGAACGCCACATTGTCCTGGCAGACTTTACCGGCACTGTCCTTCCCGATGTCATACACAGTCGGGCTTGGGAGTCACTGTGTGACATCCCGATCACATGTCCACTCGTGTTGATACAGGAGTTTTACTCCAACATACACGGGATAGATTCTTCAGTACCTCTTTTCTACTCTTGCGTTCGAGGTACGCGCTTTGCTGTCACCCCAGAGTTAGTCTCTAAGGTTCTTCATGTCCCTAGGGTGGATCATTCTGATTACCCTAGCTGTGAGCGTCTATGGACTGTGTCTAAAGACGAGATGATCTCGGTGTTCTGTGAGCGTCCTTCCTCTTGGGGAGATCATATGTACACACCATGTCGACCTTTTGCTAAAGGTCCTCATTTCCTTAATATGGTGATGACTTTTGTGTTGCACCCACTTTCTCACTACAACTCTATCACAGAGCCTCGTGCTCGGTTTTTTTTATCCCTCTTAGAGGATCTCTCTATAGACTTTCCTTCTCACTTTATCTTTTCCATCATAGATGTCTATAGAGATACGGCCACCCGTGATAAGCTCATTTTTCCTTCTGCTATCACAAGGATTCTTCGCCATTTTTCCATCCCATTCCCTTCGTCCGATCCTTACAATGTCATGTCTGCCATAGATGCCGCTACCGTAAAACGTAGCGAGGCACAGTTTAGATCGAGACAGTCCGACGGTGCCACTCTTTCCTCCCGTCCGACTACCTCTAGATCCGCTCGAGCATCTGCTTCTTCTTCTTCAAGCGACGTCACATTAGGAAACATCATGGCGCAGCTTCAGCGCATGGATGCTCGCCTAGATACACTCTTCATAGAGCTGTATTAGGTGAACGTTCGTGTTGTTCGCATCGCTAGGCGACAGGCGACCATGGGCGGCTTTGCACTAGAGGCTTCTCCTCCGCCACCTCATGTGTCGATTGAGACTGAGGCAGATGATGATGGCGATGACGATGATGCTTCTGACGATGATGATGATGGAGATGCGAGCTCTTTGGATGAGATGTCTACATGACCTACCCTTTGTCACTCGTGACAAAAAGGGGGAGTAGTTTGGTCTGTATGAGAGTAGTCATGCTTAGGGGGAGTGTTAGCATAGGACATTTTTGTTAGGGGAAGTGTGGATTGAGGGATGTAGTGAGGTGATCATATGTATTTTTTTCTTTTTCATCTTTTCAGAGATACATTGATCACGTATTGACATACATTGTATTTATTCTCTTCTTATATATGATGATGTATGTTTTTCTTTCACCTACCTTGACATGTGTTGTTTCTTTTCTGTCTTTATACACATGTTTCTTTATTTGTATGCAATCTATTATTCTACTTTACACAAAGATGCCTTGATGAGTTTTGTTTAAAGTGTTTCAGAAATACAGGTTGTCAAAGTCTACTTGCCATAAACTCTCTTCTTGCAAAGTTTTTCAAGAGTTTGTGTTAGGATAGATTTTACTGTATGTAACAAGTGAGTATGAGTTGAGTGATTTATGACTTCTTTCATATTTTCATTTGTTTGTTGTGGTTTTGTCACGGATTGCCAAAGGGGGAGATTGTTAGGACATATGTAGTTCAAGTGGTTGTTACCATATGTTGCTATTTTATGTAATTGGCTTATTCTTAGACAAAACGCACTTTACTTGTAATTGGGTAGATCTAGGATGTGTTTAACACCTCAAGAAACAGTGTTTCAAGATTTAGTGTTGAAGCTATCAAAGTCTGTCCAAGGAACAAGCAAGGAAGTGCAAGTTACTAAATCTCGACACCTATCTCGACACATGCATTTATCGAGATTTAAGAAGCTGTTTTGCCCCGAGCCTCGACAGCTTCTCAACAGATCCTCGACACCTCTATCTGTCGAGAATTAAAGAAAACAGATTTTCAGTTTTGTTTCAAGTCCAATCCGTGAATGTGTCTTTGGGGCTTCTTTTCTCCTAACCCTAGGCATATAAAAGGACTATTTTAAGGGCCGTCAAGATGATGCAAGTTGCACATTCATTCATGATAGGCCATAAACGCGTTGACCCCTTGTGATAACTTAGATTAATTAATTAGCCCAGTTATTAATTAATCAAATTAACATGCAATATAATGTGGCAGCACAAACAAATCACCAAAACTAAGTTATGCAGCAGAAAATAAATAACACGGTGATTTGTTCACGAATGGGGAAAACCTGACGGCAAAAACCCCACCGGGTGATTTAAGGTCACCACTCCCAAAACTCCACTATTATCACAACAAGCAGTTACAAGTAAGGATTCCCAAGTATCTCACCAACTTACAGTTGAACTCTTACCCCAATACCCAATTGGACTTGCTCTGTAGTGACAGTTTCTCCTTTTCAATGCACGGCTCCCAAGTACGTGACTAACTAATTTGATGCGCGGATCCCAATACGCGGCTTACTCCTTTGCACGAATCCCAGTACGTGACTCACTCACCAACTTGAGGAAGAAGAATGTTGGCTGCAAAGTTCTTCACTTCATCAACAATGAAGATTAAGAAGCACTTGGTTACAAACCCCTAAGACGCAAAGACGCAGTAGCTTCTTTTAGAGAGAATAAGGCTTCGATCACCTTTTGCATATGTTCTCCTTGTATTCTCTTGTGTGACGGCCTCAAAAATAAGCCTTATATATGCCTAGGATTGTGAGAAAAGAAACCCTACACAAATACAAAAGCCTGGCCCAAAAATCAAATCTGGAAATCTGAATTCCCGTAACCTCGATAGATACCTCGATCGATCGGGCAGCTGTCGAGCCTCATTAAATCTCGATAGATACCTCGATAGATAGCTCGATAGATAGCTATCTGTCCAGCAGCTATCCGCCAGGTGTCCACCAGGTGTCCAGCTTTAGTACACACTTTTTCTTCACTTGTTTCTTGGTCCAATCTTCATGGCTTTAATACTAGACTTGAACAACATGTTCTTTGAAGTATTAAACACATCCTAGATCTATCCAAATACAAGTAAAGTGCGTTTTGTCAAAGGATTAGCCAACTACATAAAATAGCGACATATGTTAACAAACTTAAACTACATATGTCCTAATAATCTCCCCCTTTGGCAATCCGTGACAAAACCACAACAAACAAATGAAAACATGAGAGAAGTCATAAAACACTTTAACTCATATTCACTTGTTACATACAATAAAATCTACCCTAACACAAACTCTTGAAAAACTTTGCAAGAAGAGAGTTCATGGCATGGAAGACTTTGGCAACCTGTATTTCTGAAACACTTATAAACAAAACACATTAAGGCATCTTTGTGTGAAGCAGAAATAATAGATTGCATACAAATAAAGAAACATGTGTATAAAGATAGAAAAGAAACAACACATGTAAAGATAGGTGAAGAAAACATACATCATCATATATATACCACTTGATAAATACCATGCTGTATGTAAAAATGGTCACAAGACCTAGGTACATGAACAAGGAGATAAACACTCCCCCTAACAAGATGAAACACAACTCCCCCTTACAAGGGCATGTATTTCTCCCCCTAACTTGTAGAATCTTAAAGAAAGAAACCACAAATTCTCCAATTTCTCCCCCTTTTTGTCACGATTGACAGAGGGTACCGAGAAACATAAAGATGATCAAGGATGATCAAGGGGGCACAAAGAATCCATAAAAATGCATGAATGTAATGAAACAAGATGCTATGGATGACAAGATAAGAGAAACATGCAAAACATGTGAAAAACAATGCAAGCAGAGAATCTCGATCGATCGAGAGGTATCGAGGAGCTATCGAGCAGACCTCGATGGATCGAACAGCTATCGAGGAGACAGAAACTTTCTCGATTGATCCACCTAGCTATCGAGAGGTGTTGAGATTGCGATGACATGCAACGGAAGATCTCGACAGATAAGCCAGGTATCGAGAGGTGTCGAGGATGTGTCAAGATGGCTTAAAAACAGTTTTTCAAGAAGAGAAAAACACAGATGTGAATGCAATCATGTATGCAACTCAACCAAAGATCCAAACGACATATTAACCTCTCAAAAACATCTCTCAACAAGAATTTTAATGCACATGTATCTCAAAGCACGCACACACACACTAAACAAGTCTAACCAATTTTATATTTCAAAAACAAGTCCAGACAGTTTAGTGAGCATACATTAACGCATGTAAACCTTGTGATGGCCAAATCACATTGTACCTGCACATGTATCAAGAATAGCAAAGAGTATTGCGTGTTGTGTGTGAAAACATCGTAAGATTGCAAAAGTGTCTCAATGCTATGATGATTTGAGATATAAGAAAATCACTTTAACTCACACACAATCACAACTATTTGATGGGGACTATCACCTTCGAGGTACATCCTATAACTCTCACATCTCCTAGAAAACACGCTTGCAACCATATTTTAAAGCATTTTTGATCATTTTGGTTTTTATATCTTTGCATATTTTCTTTTAACAAGCATATCATGCATGGAAATACAAGAGAAAGAAAAGAAATACCCAATTATGTTAAGCTTTTGACATTGCACTTTTGCTATGTCGAAGCATACAGATGTCATTGACATTGCACTTTTGCTATGCCGAAGCATACAGATGTCATATTATGATTGGCGAGTAATAGTGGTGAGATGGTTATTTATGCCTTTCTCTTAGGATTTTCTAGTTCAACCCGTCAAAAAGAATGATATGAGTGTTAAGAAAAAGAGATATCTTAACCTTACTCATCACAAACAAAGAGCTACAAAACTCACTTGCTTAGATGAGCATTAGTTGTGCAGAAGAATGCTCATCTAAGCTACAGGTGATACAAAGTTTAGAAAACTCTGTTTCAATGGCCATTTTAAAAGTTCACATGAACCAATGTACACAAACACACACTGTTTTTGTATTTTTCTGATTTTTCCTCCTTTTTTTTTTTGAAAACAAAATAAAATAAAAACTAAACAATCAAACAAAAACAGACAAACAACATGAATGCATGAAAGAAAGATGCATATGCATGAGAGCATGATAGAAAGGTGCAGATGCATGAAAGCATGATTCTAAAAGGAGATAAGAAATCAAGCAAAGAGAGTCCTACTTTAGATAGAAATAATTAAAGCAGAGGACAAACAGAAAAGACAATTAAGTCTTAGACTCCTTTCTCACCCACACAGCACGGGTCTTTGGCCGTGAAGATGAAAAGGCACGTGTCCTAGTATGACTACTAAAGGACATAGAAGAATTAAAATTCTCCTGAAATTGAGTTAAAAAGCTCAAGACTTTTAATAACTCTCCAAACAAAGGTGTAGGCCTTTGAGAAGAAACCTGTGACCGTTTGGACAATTGCTTATGAGGATACAACTTAAAGCAATTAGGACGAGTGTGTCCAAAAACACCACAATGGTGACAAACATGAGCAGTTTTAGAGCTACTCGGCTTCCTAGAAGGAGGTCTAACCTTAGAGGTTGACAGGGTCCTCAGTTTAGAACAATTTGGCCTAATATGACCAACAATGTGACAATAATGACAAGTGGGGACAAAAACAAATTTATCATTCAACCTAGGAGGAGTTTTAGACATAGGTTTAGAAACTTCAGTGTTAGCATCAGTTTGTTTACCTTTGTTTATCCTAGCAATATTAGCCTTCAACTCTTCATTATTCCTTTTGAATGGAGGAATATAAAAATCCTTTTCTTTTGAGTTAGGCTCAACAACAAGTTTGGTACTAGTTAATTTTTCAACTTCAGTTTTAAATTCAACTAGTTGCTCTTCCAAACTCTTAATTTTGTCCACCTGAGATGAAATTTGATTTTTAAATTTCTCATTCAAATTAGTGGCTTCATCCAATTTTGCAATCAAATCATCTTTTTCAAGCTTGACCTTTTTAAATTTAGCTTTTAATTTTGTAGAATACTCAAGAGATTTCATACAAAAATTATAAAGCTTGCAATAGGCATCATGAATATCATCATCATCATTCAACACAAGATCATGCAAATCAAAACAATCAAGAGTTTCCATGACAACAGGGGTCAATGGATCACACATCAAAGATTAAACCCTAATCAGAGTGTGCCTGCTCTGATACCACTTGGGAGCCGTGCATTGAAAGGAGAAACTGTCACTACAGAATAAGTCCAATTGGGTATTGGGGTAAGAGTTCAACTGTAGGTTGGTAAGGTACTGGGATTCCTTGCTTGTAACTGCTTGTTGTGATAATAGTGGAGTTTCGGGAGTGGTGACCTTAAATCACCCGGTGGGGTTTTTGCCGTAAGGTTTTCCCCATTCGTAAACAAATCACCGTGTCATGTAATTTTTGCTGCATTACTTAGTTTTGATGATTTGTTTGTGCTTCCACGTGATATTGCATGCTAATTTGATTAATTAATAACTGGGCTAATTAATTAATCTAAGTTATCACAAGGGGTCAACGCGTTTGTGGCCTGTCAAAAACGATCTTCTCAATCCATGGATTTTCCTCGGCTCTTTGGAATGCTTGGTTAACATAGCAAACCGAGAGCTATACTCTATTCTCTTCTTGAATCAAAGCTACGCTCATGGCTGTGGTTGACACTGCTAAGTACAAAAATAGATTTTCCCCTTCCTTTAATGGGCTTAAAAAAGGGGGTTTACTTTGATTTAAATTCTTGGAAAGCTTCTTCACACTCCTCTTTCCAAATAAAAGCTTGCTTTAGGGTTTTGAAGAAAGGCTGGTATTTTTCTGTTGCTTTAGAGACGAACCTGTTGAGGGCCGCAATCCTCCCAATTAACTTCTGGACGTCCTTTACCGTTCTCAGAGATGTCATCTCTAATATAGCCTGTACTTTCTCTGGATTAGCTTCTATTCCTCACTGGGACACCATATACCCTAGGAACTTCCCTGATGCAACCTCGAAGGTGCATTTGCTAGGATTCAACCGCATCTAGTATTGTTTAAGGGTTATGAAGGTCTCTTTGAGGTCATCTAGGTGTGTGTATTTTGCTTGCTCTTGACGAGCATATCATCCATATATACCTCCATATTTCTCCCGATCTGTTTATCGAACATTTTGTTAACTAACCTCTGGTAAGTTGCCCTTGCATTCTTCAGTCCAAAGGGCATTAACTTGTAGCAATAAAAGCCCTGGCTAGTGATGAAGGCAATCTTCTCCTAGTCTTCTTCTAACATTTTGATTTGGTTGTATCTTGAGGATGCGTCCATGAATGTGAGGAGCCTATGCCCCACCGTAGAGTCCACAAGCTAATCTATTCTTGATAGGAGGAAGCTATCTTTTGGGCAGGCCTTATTCAAATCTATGAAGTCACGCACGTCCTCCATTTCCCATTTGCTTTCTTTACTAGGATAATGTTGGCTAGCCAGTCCGGGTAGTAGACTTTTAGGATAAAATTGGCTGCCAGCAATTTTTTTACCTCGTCCATGATGGCTTTGTTTCGTTTAGGGGCAAAGACTTATCGTCTTTGCTGCGCAGGCATCTTCTCAGGGTCTACATTCAGATGGTGTTGGATGACTTTGGTTATGCCTAGCATGTCCTTATGCCTCCATGCGAAAATATCTAAATTGCTCTTTAGGCATTGGACTAGCCTCTTCTTCATCTAACCACTCAAGTTTGTCCCTATCTTCGTGGTCTTCGTCGGTTCTCCATCTACCAGTTCCACAGTTTCTAAGGCTTCCACTTTCTCCTTCTCCTTCTCCTTCTCCTTAATCATCCATGTATGGTTTTCCTTTACAGCTAGTATTGCTTGGTAGCATTCCTTGGCTAGAGCATGATCTCCTTTTACCTTGTCCATGCCATACTCCATTTGGAATTTTACCTTTAATTAGCACATAGACATTCCTGCCTTTTAGCGGTTGAGTGTGGGCCTTCCAATAATCATGTTATACGAGGATGGGTTATCTACCACAAGGAAGTCAAGATGCCGGGTTAATTGTTAGGGGTGAGATCCCACTATGACTGTCAGTGCTACTACACCTTTAGGGTATACTCGGTATGTACTGAAACTAACAAGGGGAGATTCAAAGGGCTGTGATCTTTTGGGATCTACCTTCAGCTGTTGGAAAGCTAAAAGATAGATAATGTCTGCAGAGCTACCATTATCTATGAGAATCCGTCTAGTGTTGAATCCTTCTATCATAAGCATGATAATCAAGGGGGTCGTCGTGCAGTTGCATTACACCTCTAGCATTTTCTTTTGAAAATAGGATGTCCATCTCTGCTTTTCTTCTCTGCTTTAGGGGTGGTCTCCTGGGGACACTCTTTACCTACCCTTGCTGTGACTTCTTGAGGGGCTTAAAGGACTCACTCATGGATGGTCCTCCTATGATCATCTTTATCTCTCCTATTGCACTTTGTGGACGATTAAACGTATTAGCCTCGTCCTTGGGAATAGTCTTGTGCTTCTCCTTGTTATCATCTCTAGGTCAGTTGGATTCCCCATTTTTTACAGATTTCTATTGCTTCCCTTTCCGAATGAGTTCCTCTATCTGCTACTTCAGGTCTCTGCAATCTTCTTCAGTGTAATGGCCGTGGTCTTTGTGGAAGTGGTAATATTTTCTCTTGTCATGCACATTGGGTGAGGAGTGTAACGGTTTTGGCCACTTGAGGTAATAATCATCCTTAATCTACATTAAAATTTTATCAACAGACATAACTAGAGGGGTAAATTTTACTGTCCGAGACGTTTTATCATCTACTTCATCAACTGCCAGGACTTTTCTAGTGAAACGCTTAACATATGATCTTAAGGTCTCCCTTTCTCCTTGTATAATGGTGATCAAATGGTCTACATGCCTTTTCAAGCGTTGTCCACCAACAAAATGGCGCATAAAGGAGTTTCCTAGTTGTTCGAAGTTGTCAATGGACGATGTTGCTGGCTTACTAAACCACACTTACGCGGCTTTTTTAAGGGTGGTAGGAGAAGAGCAGCATAGATCTCGTCTAGGGGTTGCTATAAACTCAGAGTCATTTTGAAGGTAGTAATATGGTCCAACAGATTTTTCAAGCCATTAAATGACAAGAGCTATGGAAGATGAAACTTCGGGGGCATAGGGCACTCTAGGATTTTTGTGGTGAAGGACGAGTTTGTCCTTCTAACCATCCCATCCAGATTCTGATTCGTCTTTTCCCTCATTGCATTCCTCATCTCATGCACCTCTCTCCTCATTTCTCTAAAGAGGTCCGAATTTGCTTCATCAGAAGTGTTTGGTCGTCGGTGGTTCTCTCTTTTGTGGCTATCTCCATCATCATTCCTGTTAGTCCTAATCCTCGTGGGTGAGTGAATTTCCTCCTATTGTAACTGCAATCTCATCTCATGGTTCTGTCCGGTGAAATCTTTTATGTTGGATGTGAGCGTCTGGATCTGTAATGCTAGTGCTATAGAATCTTGCGGCGTGTTGGACTCCATTTGGACCTTAGAATTGAATGGAACTACACTTTCAGACCGAGGTATGAAATTGTTTTTTCCACAAACAGCACTAAACTGATGATGCGAAAAGCGTCAGCAGTCGAGTTTGTCCAGAAGGTTTCCAACACATGCTCGTCAAGGGTTTTGCAAGAAGCTGCAAACAAGTACTCTCTTAGGAGGACACCGATGTGGTGCCAGCCAAGGAGTCTCCAATAATAAAGTTAGGAAGAAAAGAAGTTTAGGGCTAGATTGAGAAATAAGAGTTTTGTAAATCACTGTGTATATTATCTGTGCCTTGTCCAATTTTGAGGTGCCTATAAATAGGCTCTTCTTCTAGCCGTTGGTCTCCTTTAATGGTGAATTAAGCGTCTTCTTTGTAATGTTTTGGGCCTATTTAATGTAGACTTTGATGGAGATCTCAACAGTCTTCTTGTTGATATGTAACCGTTGGGATATGGCCTTCCTTCTTCGTCCAAGCTAGGATATGATTTTAGTATTTTTAATGAAGACGTACATGATTTAATTTTCGTTACTCTATTGTAGTTATCGATTTAATTAAAAAAAAAAATAACAATGGAGAGAGAGAGAGAGATATAGAGAGAAAGAGAGTGATATGGACGTAGGACAGTCGCTATAATGAAGAGTTTTTGGAACTGATCGGAACCTCCTAGCTCAAACTAACGATTCAAGTGCTACTCCTACCTCTTCACTAGATCTCGGGTTTGATTCGATGGCTTGCCCCTTTACCTAACAGAAAGGGAGAAAATGAAAAAAGAATAAGAAAGAGATCACTAGTGGAAGGTAATACTAAATTCCAAACCATGTATAGTAATCATGAAAAGCGGAAAACCAGTGACCGACATCTATCTTTTCAAAAATAAAAATGCGGACAAGCCAAAAACAAGAACCCCACATGTTGTATGTATCTGTTAACTTTTTAGTTACATGAATTTGATCACTACCTTGGGGCAGGTGGACAATATAAGGACCAAATTTCTCTCTCTCTCTCTCTCTCAACACCAAAGTCAATAATGGAAATTATAATAAGATTAAATTTTTTAAAAATAAAAATAAAAAATAAAAAAGAAACGGTTCATATATTTTTGTTAAAGTTTATGCTAAACCATGATATTTGATTCTCTACATGAAAACATTCTTGGTTTAGTTAGTATTAATGGAGTTATATGTTACATTCATCTTTACTTAAGTAGTTTAAGGCTATTGGGTGATTCATAGATAATTGTTAAGTGAAGTTGCATTAATACATTTGATGAATTAAAATCTATTGTAATGTCCTTTAAAATTTAATTTATTCTTATTATCTTAGAATTTCAGATTGTAGAAGATGCATCTTTTATTTGTAATTTTTTTAATTATAAATGTCTACTAAAAATATCAATCTTAATATAAAAAACCAAAAAAAAAAAAAAAGGGGGAATCTCAAATAGGATCTTTGTATAAATATTTTACTAGCAATAAAGAAAAATAAAACTAAAAACATAAGACCAAAATCTTACAAATAAACTACAAATCAAAGGGGTAAAAAATAATGAAATAATACTATAAAATGATCAAAATGAAAATAATTAGAATGATGTTTAAGGAAAATATATGATTTTTTTAAAAATAATAATAAACTAGATTCTTTTTAAAATTCATATTTCACTTACAAAATTTTATTCAAAAATACTTAATTGTAGTTGAACTTGCATAAAATTTTGTCAAAATTAAAATTGATAAAGTTCTACTTAATATCTATTATGTCAAAAAAGATTAATTGATCGGTTATATTGAAAAGTAAAATTTAGCAAAACTTAAATGTAAAATATCTATTAAATCACAAAAGATTAATTGATCGGTTATATTGAAAAGTAAAATATAACAAAACTTAAATGTAAAATATCTATTAAATCACAAAAACTAAATTGATCGGTTATTTTGAAAAGTGAAATTTAGTAAAACTTTAATGTAAAACTTAATTAGAAATTTTACATTTAAAAAAGCAAGAAGAAAAATAGATTTTAAATAAAAATATAGAAATTTAAACAAATATTATTTCATTAGCATTATAAAAGTGATATCTTAAACTATCAGGTTTGAACCCACCTACCTGGGAAAAAAATTTCCAATTCGAACAGATGTGGCTCTCAAATTTTAACTGTAAGGAGGTGGTAGTTTCAGCTTAGGGTAGTGGGAGTGAAATCGGTTTAGAGGATGATATACTAAGAAAAGTGGAGAAGTGTGGAAAGGAATTGGGGCAATGGCAGAAAATGTGTTTGGGAATGTGAGATTGGAATTGAACGGTTTGAAAAAGGACCTAGCTAGAGAAGAGAGGGCAGCCATGGTTAGTGGGAACAATTTTAGGGTGAGACAAATTAAAAAGGAGATTAAGGTACTGCAAGATAGGGAAGCTATGATGTGGGCTCAATAATCATGAATTCTATGGGCAAATTAAGGAGATAAAAATACAAAATATTTCCATACTTGTGCCACAAGGAGATTTAGGAAAAACTCAATGGAAGGTATTAGGGATGAGGTGGGTGTGTGGAGAGCTAGACAAGAGGATATTGAAGAAGTTATGGTGAACTATTATAAGTCCCTCTTTGCCTCAACAAAGGGGAGGGTTTCCACAAGCATCTTAGATTGTGTGCCTACGATGATTGGTGAGAAGATGAGTGAAAGTTTATGTAGAGAGTTTGAAGCAAGTGAAGTATCTACTACCCTCCAATAAATGGTGCCCCTTAAGGCACCTCATCCAGATAGTATGCCTCCGCTCTTTTATCAACATTTTTTTAAGCACGGTAAATCATGATGTCACCTCATCCATCTTGTCATGGTTGAACACAGGTACTATACCTACTCCCCTAAACCATACTTTTATCACACTTGTTCCAAAAATAAACTCTCTTGAATTTGCACACCAATTTCGCCTAATCAGCCTTTGTAATGTCCTTTACAAAATTTACTCCAAAGTTCTTGCAAATCGTCTCAAAAAATTACTCCCATCCATTATCATAGAACACCAATTAGCCTTCACTAAGGGTAGATTAATTTCTGATAATATTTTGGTGGCCTTTGAGACCTTGCATAGTTTACAAAACTATAAGGGGGATAACTATGGTTATATGGCACTAAAATTGGATTTGAGTAAGGTGTATGACTGGGTGGAGTGGTATTATTTAGAGGGGATAATGAGGAAGATGGGTTTTATGTTGGAAAATAGATGTAAAAACGTGTTTGTATCTCATACAAATCATGCGCAGTGGAAAAATTTATGGATCTACTTCATTCGCAATTGATAACATGTACTATATAAGTTTCAGAATTTAAGAACAAGAAAGTGTACCTTGGTGCGATGAAATTAAAAAACCGAAGATCAGAAGCACTTGGGAATACTTTTAATCCAATTCCACTTAATTCCCAAGATGTGTGGTCTTTCAATCAGTTTCCAATGAGAGAATAGGAAAGTGTCCAACACTCACATACGAACCATTTCATTCCTTGTATGTTCTTAATGAAATTACTTATGAAAAGATTAATGAAAACCTTAATGAAATTATGTATGTTTCTCTCCTTATATATAACTGATTATCTAATTGGGCTAGCCTTTTGGGCCATTCCAATTGGGCTTTTGTGTGTGGCTTGGAATGGGACTAAAAGGGACCAATAAGACACTAGCTCCAATGGGCCTTGGGCTTTTCTATCAACTCTTGATAAGTCCAAAGTTACCATTAACTATATTTAATACCACTATATAAATATAGTTGTATTAAATATAGTTGCACTCTAGGCCTTATCTATAAATTATATCCCAAGACTTTATCGTACCTACAACCCTTTCATAAAATATTCGTAGTGATACAAAGTCATGGATATAGACTGTCACTTTGAAGATTACTATATCTTAATCCTTGAGTACTTGGTTTAATCCTTTAAGTTATTCATTATATATTTATGAAATCCAATTCCATAAATATATACTTTAGTAACTCCTTACTAAAGTGGTTGGGCCTAACTCTCTGAATAACCAAACCCATTAAACTTATCTCAAAGGAATACTTTATATTTCCATTAAGAGACTATGAACTCCATCTTGAGAATATATGTTCCATCAACACTAAATGTGGCTGCCCAACATACTGAGGTTTTGACCGTAACTAATAAATCTCACTCCTGATATATAAAAGAAACCTACATCTCATGATTATATCCATTATTCTCTCAGGATTAAAAGTTCAAGTAAATAGAAGCCGTGAGATTTATTATTCATTTGACAGTCGTTAGGAGAATAATAAATCTCACAGCGGTCCAGTTCAATATGTCTTAACTCTTAAAACATATCAACATACCAACTAGAAATCTCCATTTCCATGATCAAGACAAATCATCTTAGTTGATATATTATAGTCTTCACAGATGAAACGCCCAATTTCATCACCGACTACGAATTACATTTTGAGTTTACAAGGAACTTGTGATTTTCATCTTCTGCGACTAAATCACATAAATCACATACAATGCATCTCATAGACTAAGATAATGTCCCATTAGTTCATTTATAAATAGTTTCATATAATTAAACAAATTAATTATTTATGACATGCCAATAAATTGGATTTTAGGGCATAAACCCCAACATTTTAGGGAGAGGTGGATAAATCTTGTAATAGGTTGTGTGAAAACAGTATCATATTCAATCTTGGTAAATGGTGAACCATGTGGGATGATTTTTCCTACAAGGGGGATTAGGCAGAGAGACCCATTTTCCCCCTTCCTATTCCTTCCTTGTACGGAGGGGCTAAATGGTTTAATTAAAAATGCAGAATTACAAGGTGATATCTATGGCTACTCCCTTTATAGGAGGGGCCCCTAACTAACGCATCTGCTCTTTGCAGATGATAGTCTTATTATTTGCGGGGAAACAATGGAGGAGTGTGACAAGGTCTTGGAGCTACTAAAATAGTATGAAGAAGCCTTGGGTCAAAAAATGAATAGGAGTAAAACCTCCTAGTTCTTTAGCAAGTCTATTCCAGAAGAGGTGAAGCATGGAATCAAGGCGATCTTAGGTGTTCTATAAATCTTGCACCATGAAAAATACCTTGAAAAGTTTTAACTACATTAAGGAGAAGGTTTGGCAAAAACTTCAAGGGTGGAAAGCAAAATTACTTTCACAAGCCGGGAGAGAAGTGCTCTTAAAGGCGGTCATACAAGTCATCCCCACTTACACTTTGGGATGTTTCAAATTGCTAGTGAGTTTGTGCAATGAAATTAAGGCTCTAATTAAAATATTTTGGTAGGGCCAAAGGGAAGAGATGACAAGATCTAAGACTATTGGAGGTGTGGGCTTTTGAGACCTTGCTATGTTCAATGATTCACTTTTAGCAAAGCAAGCATGGCAACTCTTGCATAATGAAACTTCACTCTTTTACAAAGTGTTTAAGGCTCCTTTCTTCCCCAATTCATTACTTATGGATGCTGTCGACTCAAGAATGGGTTCTTATGCTTGGAAGAGTATACTTAAAGGATGAGACATCATTCAAAGGGGGGCATTATGGAGGGTAGGGAGTGGAGAAAAAATAAATATTTGGCAGCATTGTTGACTGCCAAGAAAACACCCAACGCATCAGCCTACTTGCCCATTGGAAAGTTTCTAAAATCATATCGTTGAATGACTTATTGACCCAAGCACAAGATGGAATGAAGAGATGGTGGATGGATTATTTATGGAAATGGATGCCAAGTTGATCAAGAAAATTCCCCTTAGCCGACATGTGACAGAAGACACTTTGTATTGGCCTTACTCTCCCTTAGGAAATTACTCCTGCAAGTCCAGATATAGGTTCCTTAAAGAAAAGGAAGAGCTGCAATTAAATGCTCAAACACCTCCAATCTATCGTAAGCGGGGTTGGAAGGAAGTATGGCAGATGCAAGCTACACCAAAGATAAAAAAATTTTCTTTGGAGAGCTTGCCCTATTGTACTTCCAACCAAACAAGCATTGATGCGAAGGAAAATTTTGGAGGACCCAATCTGTGAAGGTGTAAACTGGCAATAGAGGATTTGGTGCATGCTTTATGGCCATGTCTAGAGGTAGATGTTGTGTGGGCTGATTTGGAAAAATGGGGGTTCAGAAGTGAAATTGACTTCACGTGTAAAGGAGCTACTACCATGGATGATAAGGGAAGGAAAGCGATTAGAGCTGCTAGCATACACGGCCTAGACTGTTTGGAATCAAAGGAATAAAGTGAGGCTCAATCTACAAGCTAGTTCGCTACACCAAGTTGCTGAATAGACAGTAGAAATGTTGGCCCAATACAGAGCCAATACAAAAGCTTTAGGTATGTAGGTGAGGTGCAACAAAGTTGTAGGAAACAGATGGAGAGTACTGCAAGCTGGTTTTGTGAAAGTTAATTTTGATGGAGCGGTCTTTGGTGAATTAAATAAGTCGGGTGTTGGATTTATGATAAGTTTTAGCTTCATGTTCAAAGGAGATGTCTTAGGCATATAAGGCAGAGGAGAAAAAAGCATTGGCTGCTCGGAAAGCCTTGATGTTTACTCATGAGTTAGGGTTCCAAAATGTCATACTAGAAGGTGATGCTCTTGGTTTGATTCAAGCTTTGAAGTCACAAGAGCAAAACCTAAGTCCTTTGGGTCTGCTGGTGGAGGATGTGAAACTTTACTCGAGTCATTTTCAAAGAGTGCTGTATTTTCATGTAAAGAGAAACGGCAATGGTGTAGCTCATAATATGGTGAAACAAGCTATAAGCATACCAAATTTACAAGTATGGATGGAAGATGTACCTTCTCATATTGTTTCACTTTTACACTCGGATGTAACTCATTTATATTAATAAAAGTATTTAAGTTCTTTCTCAAAAAAAAAAAAAAAAAGCCGAGCTTTCAGGTTTTGGCTAGATGGGGTTTAGTTATATATATATATATATTATAGTGTTTAGCTTCATTAATTTTTTTGTTTATTGAGAAAAAATGTTTAGCTTTATTAATAATTGGCTTTTTTTCACTTTTTGGGAAGAATGGAAGTTCCCACAGTACTAATATTACTGTTTTTAAATAAAGCTTTCTCAATTTTCCCCTACTCTAGTAATTAAAGTTGTGTTTATTTCAACTGAAAATCTTTTCCCCAATTTTCAGAGAATTGGTGTGACCAAAAATATTGATCAACTTGAAATTTCTTATAGGTCGACCTTAAAATTTGTGACTGTTTGGCATAAAATGGTTTACTTTCCTAATTTTAGGGAAAACATTTTATGCCTCATACACAAAACTCATCAATCCAACCTCTATCCCCCAACTATTAGTATAGATGATCTCACCCAACCACATTCTATTGTTGTCGTCGATCTCACCATGTGGCTGTTAATCTCACCCTAATCACCATGTTGTAATTAATCTCTTACCAACAATCATGTTGTCGTGAATCTCGTCCCAACTAGTTGTTGTGACCAATATATCATTCACCAATTTTGCCACAACCAATCACCATAGTTCTCTCTCTCTCTCTCAAGTTGGGTTAAATCATTAGTTTGGGATCAATTTGTTAGACATGATAAATTGGAGTGTTTATTATTTTAGCTCATTATTCAACAAATCATTATGATTTAATACAATTGAGCCTATATTTCAATTTTATCAAACTAATTCTTAAAATACGAAACAAAATGAAACGTGAGAATTTAAACTAGATCTCAAAACACCAAAATAAAAACAAATTGATATATATATATATATATATATAAATGAGCTGTTTTTATTGGGAAGTGATAAATACAGAAGAAAAATGCAAAAGAATATGATAGGAGGACCCAGATTCTTAGAAAAATTACTTCCTAACCCAAATCAATATTTGATGAAAATAAAAAAAAAAATACAATCTGGCCAACAACCTTTTTGATCTCTAGGAAGAGCATTACAATATCACTGTAGACATTAAAATTTTATGATGCATTCACAACGGTCTGATTGATCATGATCAAATATTTGTGATCAAATTAATCTCCAATTGATGATGTGGGATCATCAAATGAAATCAAGCCACATGGCAATATCAAATGAAGAAATCCATATGGCAATGTCAAGAGAAAAGATTTATATGGAAAGTTCTTATTAAATGAAAGTCCAAATTAAATTCATAATTAATTCTCAATAAATTCTGAGAGAAAATTTCAAATTAAGGATGGGTTTGGATTGGGCTAAAACGCGTGCGTCTGCGTTTCAGCCCCTTTTTTTTTGGCTAGACATGCACCTGTCATTGTTCATTGGCCATGAACAGCGATTTTAGGTGTGAATAGTGTTTTTCACACATTAAAAATTTATTTTGGTACAATGTTTTTTAGTTTTCAGTTTCAGTTTTCAGCTGTATCCAAACGAACCCTAAGTACTATTAAGTTGCCTATAAATAAAGACTTCTCGTATGAGAAAAGGGGGACACTAAGAGAGAAAACTCTGCTGACACTTTGCCAAAATAGAGAGTCATCTCTATGTTCACAAGAATTCCATTGTTCATCAAGGCTTATTCCTACTTTTTCAAATCAATGTGGGGATTCTCCTTTAATCCAGTTCGAGATTACTTCTTCCACGGCCCTCGCATCAAATCAAGCACGTTCAAATATTCATTCAACTTGGAGACATCAAAACATGATTCAAGATCAAGCTTCATAGCCCCTTCAGATTGTAACGTTACTTGGAGATCAAATCTAACGAATTTATTTTACTATTTCATTGTAAAGATTCGTATGTTAGGATGTGTGCCCTTAAATCCTATTGTATGATGCTATATATGATATTATGTATGACTTAATGTTGTGTTTAATAAAGTTGTTTATTTTATCTAAAATAATGGTAACATGAATATTTGGACATGATCATATAGTCCATGAGATGCATAGTATGTGATTTATGTGATTTAGTCACAGAAAATATAAATCACAAGTTCTTTGTAAATTCAGAATTTATAGTTTGTAGTCGGTGATGAAATTGGGCATTTCATCTACGAAGACTATAACGTATCAACTAAGATGATTTGTCTTAATCATGGAAGTGGAGATTTCTAGTTGATATGTTGATATGTTTTAAGAGTTAAGACATATTGAACTGGACTGCTGTGAGATTTATTATTCTCCTAACGACTATCAAATGAATAATAAATCTCACGACTTTTATTTACATGAACTCTTAACCCTGAGAGAATAATGGACCTGATCATAATGTGTAGGTTGTTTTGATATATCAAGAGTCAGATCTAAAGTAACAGTCAAAACCTCAGTATGTTGGGCAACCATATTTAGTGTTGATGGAACATATATTCTCAATATGGAATTCATAGTCTCTTAACGGAGATACAAAATATTCCCTTGAGATAAGTTTAATGGGTTTGGTTATTCAAAGAGTTAGGCCTAACCACTTTGGTAAGAAATTACTAAAGTATATATTTATGAAATTGGATTTCATAAATATATAATGAATAACTTTAAAAGATTAAACCGGGTACTCAAGGATAAGATGTAGTAGTTTTCAAAGTGGCAGTCTATATTCATGACTTTGTATTACTACGAATATTTTATGAAGGGGTTGCGTGTATAATAATGTTGGATAAAAATCTGGTTTTGTATCTCATACAAAACACACAACGGAAGCAACAAATAAGGATCTATTTCATTCATGATTGACAACATGCACTCTGTAAATTTTAGAATTTAAGAACAAGATAGCGTACTTTGGTGTGGAGAAATTCAAAACAAAGATTAGAAGCACTTGAGAAAACTTTTAATCTTCACTCCAATTCCACTTTACGCCCAAGATGTGTGGTCTCTCAATCAGTTTCCAAAGGGAGAATAAAAGTGTGTCTCACACTCTTTTTTTTTCTTTTTGATAAAAATCGCTTAAAAAATTCTGTATGTTTCTCCCTTTATAACTAACTAATTATCTAATTGGGCCGGCCTATTGGGCCTTTCCAATTGGGCTTTAGTGTGTGGCTTGGAATGGGACCAAAAGGGACCAATAAGACACTAGCTCCAATGGGCCTTGAGCTTTTTCGTCAACTCTTGACAAGTCCAAAGTTACCATTAATTATATTTAATACCACTATATAAATATAATTGCACTTTAGGCCTTATTAATAAATTATATCCCAAGACTTTATTTTGCACGCAACCCCTTCATAAAATATTCGTAGTAATACAAAGTCATAAATGTAGACTGCCACTTTGTAAATTACTACATTTTATCCTTGAGTACTCGGTTTAATCCTTTAAAGTTATTCATCATATATTTATGAAATCCAATTTCATAAATATATACTTTAGTAATTTCTTACCAAAGTGGTTAGGCCTAACTCTCTGAATAACTGAACCCATTAAACTTATCTCAAGGGAATATTTTGTATCTCCATTAAGAGACTATGAATTCCATCTTGAGAATATATGTTCCATCAACACTAAATGTGGTTGCCCAACATACTGAGGTTTTGACCGTTACTTTAGATCTCACTCCTGATATATCAAAGCAACCTACATCTCATGATCAGGTCCATTATTCTCTCAGGATTAAGAGTTTATGCAAATAGAAGTCGTGAGATTTATTATTCATTTGACAGTCGTTAGGAGAATAATAAATCTCACAGCGGTCCAGTTCAATATGTCTTAACTCTTAAAACATATTAACATATCAACTAGAAGTCACCACTTCCATGATCAAGACAAATCATCTTAGTTGATACGTTATAGTCTTCGCAGATGAAATGCCTAATTTCATCACCGACTACGAACTATAAATTCTGAGTTTACAAAGAACTTGTAATTTATATCTTCTGTGACTTTTCACATAAATCACATATTATGCATCTCATGGACTATATGATAATGTCCAAATATTCATGTTACCATTATTTTAGATAAGAAATAAACAACTTTATTAAACACAACATTAAGTCATACATAATGTCATACATAGCATTATACAATAGGATTTAAGGGCATATATCCTAACAATCTCCCACTTGCCCTAAAGACTATTGTGCACTAATCTAACTCCCATTCCCTCCAAATGTGACTCGAAAGTCCTTTGAGGCAAGGTTTTGGTAAAAGGATCTGCTAGATTATTTGCACTTTCAATCTTTGCCACCACAACATCTTCACGAGCAACAATGTCTCGAATGATATGGTACTTCCTCTCAATGTGCTTTCCTTTCTTGTGATTTCTTAGATCTTTGGATTGTGCAATGACTCCACTGTTATCACAAAACAATGTGATGGGAACTTGCTCCATTCTTATAACACCAAGATTAGAAAGGAATTTCTTGAGCCAAACAGCCTCCTTTGCCGCTTCACAAGCAGCAATGTACTCGGCTTCCATGGTGGAGTCTGCAATGCAAGATTGCTTAACACTCCTCCAACTTATGGCTCCACCTCCCAAGGTGAAAACACATCCTGAAGTGGATTTTCTGAAATCTAGATCCGATTGAAAATTTGAATCCGTATAGCCAATGGGAATCAAATCCTCACAATGGTAAACAAGCATATAATTTCTCGTTCTCCTAAGATACTTGAGAATATGCTTTACAGCTTGCCAATGTTTTGGTCATGGATTTGATTGATATTGGCTGACTATGCCAACTGAATAACAAATGTCTGGTCTAGTACAAAGCATGGCATACATGAGACTTCCCATTGCAGAAGCATAAGGAACTTGTCTCATCAAATTTTCTTCCTCTTGAGTCTTAAGCCTTTGGTCATCAGACAGAGGAACATCAAACAGAGGAACTCCATGTCTAAAAGGAAGCAATCCTTTCTTGGAGTTTTGCATGCTAAACCGTTCTAGAACCTTATCTATATATCCAGCTTGTGATAAGCCTAACATCTTATTCTTACGATCTCGCCAAAGCTTGATCCCTAGAATAAAGTTAGCCTCACCCAAGTCCTTCATATCAAATTGGCTAGACAACCAAACTTTAACCGATGACATTACCCCTACATCATTTCCAATGAGTAGAATATCATCAACATAAAGCACTAGGAACATTACTACTTTGTCTCAATGTCTTTTGTACACACATGGTTCATCAAGATTTTGTTCAAAACCAAATGACTTGATTGCTTGATCAAATCTGATGTTCCATGACCTAGATGCTTGCTTAAGTCCATAAATGGACCTATTCAACTTGCATACCATATGCTCTTGGTTCTTTGCTATGAATCCTTCTGGTTGCATCATGTATATTTCTTCTTCAAGATTGCCATTAAGAAATGTAGCCTTGACATCCATTTGCCAAATCTCATAATCATAATGAGCAGCAATGGATAAGAGAATTCTGATAGACTTAAGCATGGTTACTGGCGAAAAAGTTTCATCATAATCAATGCCTTCTTTTTGTGTATACCCTTTCGCCACTAGTCTTGCTTTAAAGGTTTCAACCTTCCCATCTATCCCTCTCTTCCTCTTGTAAACCCATTTGCAACCAACAGGTTTAATGCCGTTAGGCGCCTTTACAAGATCCCATACATGATTGGAATACATAGAATCCAATTCAGATTTCATAGCTTGGATCCAATGATGTGCATCTATATCATTCATGGCTTCATCATAAGTGTAAGGATCTGATTCAACCTCTTCTGAGATAGCATCATAGGTTTCTCCCAAACCTATAAATTTTATAGGAGACCGAACAATTCTCCCACTACGACGAGGCACCTGTGTATTAGACATTTCATGAGTAATATCTTGTGGTGTATCTAATACAGTCACATCATCCCTAGTTTCATCCATTGGTTGTTCAACTACAGGTTCATTCATTTCAGCCAAGACAACTCTACTTCTAGGAGTATAATCATTCATATAGTCATTTTCCAAGAATTTGGCATTTGTGCTAACAAATACTTTGTTATCCTTATGACTATAGAATAAACCTCCAACAGTTCCTTTTGGATACCCTACAAAGAAAACTACTTCTGTTTTAGACTGTAACTTGTCAGACTTTCCTTTCAACACATGTGCTGGACAACCCCAAATGTGGAGATGTCTCATACTAGGCTTACGCCCATTCCACAACTCTACAGGTGTTTTAGGAACAGACTTCGAAGGTACTAAATTCAGAAGATACATTGCAGTATTTAAGGCATATCCCCAAAAGGAAATTGGTAGAGTCGAATAACTCAACATGGATCTAACCATATCCAAAAGAGTCCTATTCCTTCTTTCTGCTACACCATTTTGTTGTGGAGTTCCAGGTGCAGTCAACTGGGATATAATCCCATTTTTAGTCAAGTAATCCTTGAAGTCACCAAGAAGATATTCGCCACCTTGATCAGATCGAATGGCCTTTATGCGTTTACCTAATTGATTCTCAACTTCAGCCCTAAACTCTTTGAACTTTTCAAAGGCTTCGGACTTCCGTTTTATTAGGTACACATAACCAAATCTAGAGTAATCATCAGTAAAAGTAATGAAATACTCATAGCTACCTCTTGCTTGGATTGACATAGGACCACATACATCTGAATGCACTAGTTCTAACAAATCTCGGGTTCTTCTACCTTTTGCATTAAAATGCCGTTTGGTCATTTTGCCTTCCAAACAAGATTCGCAAACTAGAAAACCATCAAAGTCCATGGGCTGTAAAAGTCCATCTTTGATTAGTCTTTGAATCCTACTTGAATTAATATGACCCAAACGCAAGTGCCAAAGATATGCTTCACTAGTAGAAGGAAACTTTCTCTTTAATGATTTTACATGAGAGCTATTATCTATTTCAGAATTGTATAATTCATGCATGTCAGGAGTTAAAATATAAAGACCATACACAATATTGCCAGAACAGATAAACATTTTATCCTTCTTTATTACAACATTGTCTTTCCGGATAACACAATATCCATGTTTACCTAAATAAGTTGCAGAAATTAAATTCCTACGAACATTAGGTACATATAAACAGTCTTCTAATATTAAAACTCTAGACTTAAAACACAAATTATACACTCCAACAGCTACAACTGGAATCTTGCTCCCATCAGCCAAAGTAAGAAATAGTTCTCCCTCATTCAACTTTTTGGTCTCCTAGAACCCCTGGAAAGAATTGCAGATATGATTAGTACAACCTGAATCCACACACCAGGAATCTGTTGGATTCTGTACCAAACATATTTCAAGAAGAAAGGAACTTTTCATACCCTTATTCTTGGCAGCTTTGAACTTTGGACAATTCCTCTTCCAATGTCCTTTCTCACCACAATGGAAACACTTCCCTTTGCTTTTCTTTCCTTTATCGGCAACCCCTAAGGCAATTTGTTTACCAATTTTCTTAGTGAAGTCCTTCTTCTTCTTCTTACCCTTGCCTTTCGACTTAGGTTGAGAAGTAGAAGCTTCACCCACATTGGCTTCAACACTAGAAGTACCAAGGATGCCTTCTGCCGCCACTAACTCATTCATTAATTCAGACAAAGAGTAAATCTTTTTGTTCATATTATAATTGAGTCTGAATTCCTTGAATGAATCCGATAGTGACTGGAGTATCATATCCACTTGGGATTCTCCATCAATGTCGGCACCTAAAACTTCTAATGTGTTCAGATTAGCAATCATCCTAAGACAATGCTCCCTTACTAAACTTCCTGCAGCCATTTTGGTATTATAAATTTGCCTCATGGTTTCTTGCCTTGCAGACCGGCCTTGCTCACCAAACATCTCCTTCAGACTAAGCATGATGTCCGAAGTATGTTCTACATCCTGCATTTGATGCTGTAGAACATTTGAAATAGATGCTAGGATATAGCACTTGGCCATCTCATTAGATTTCTGCCAACGATCATATCGCTGTTTTTCCTCAAGAGGAGCATCTAATGAAGGAAAGCTAGGACATGGTTGAGTAAGCACATATTTGTGCTCTTCAGCAGTAAGAACAATGTCCAAATTCCTTTTCCAGTCAACATAGTTGGATCCAGTCAGTTTGTTTTGATTAAGAATAGCAACAAGTGGACTAAATGATGCCATGATTTAAATCTGAAAATAATAAACATGAATACAATAAGTAAACTGGACATTATCAAATTTAGCATATAAGCATATAATATGGAACCTTAATAAAACCATAAAATAATATATGCAACGACAACCCAATCCCATATTCAATATCCCTCAGCATAGAGTGAACATTAAATACTATGATTGATTGAGAACTACTCTCATTATTAGTGCTATCATGATAACTCTTATCAAACACTAATAATATGCCGTTTTACATTTAGCCTCTAAGTAATAATAACAAGAACTCAGCATAGAGGATGCTAAAATACTTAGTCTAGTGTATACCATTGTTTAGAATCATGTGTAGCCACATTTCATCCCTTTAACAAGCTTATTTTGTGGTACCATGATAAAAACACCCTCCGCATGGAATGCAAAGCTCGAGGCTAAGACAAGGTGTTTATCAAACCACTATAAACTAGGAAATTCAATCTTATAGGACCATGAAATAAATACTCTCCGCATGGAATGCTAAGCTCGAGGCAAAGACAAAGTATATATTTCACACTACTATGAACCAACAATGGAGGCCATGAGATGCAACCCTTGCATCTCTCTCCCACTAGATATTTTAAAATAAAGGTTTTTAAGGTTAAGGGCCATAATAATGCTAGACACGTGAAAAACATAATCCTAATCTCATTAAGAATAAATTTCATTAAATTAGCATTTATATATATATATATAAAAATATATATAACGTAACGTAAAACTATATATTATATTATATAAATAATATAATATATATATTACGTTATAAAATTATATTTATATTATATATATATATAATCCCTTTATTATATATTACATATATATATATATATATATATATATATAACCTTCAGACCAAGACAAAATGGTCAAACGTGCAAAGAGATCCAAGCCATTGCATTAAATGCTTGGCTTTACAAAATGATCAATTCATGGAATTAAATGCATGCAAGATGGTCAAACGGCAAAGTTACGTTCATGCCATGCCATGCAAATCATGCATTGACGTGAATACACCAAGCAGTGCAATAATAACTTCCCATTTTCAATAACTACCCATTCGAATAAGCATCAAGGCGAAAAGATATTGAAGGTTTTGTGCAGAACAGTAATGGCTATATATATATATATATATATATATATATATATATAAATCATTTTATATGAATTCCAACACTAATAACGTTAATTCATAAAACAATGATTATCAAACCATGTCTACACTAAAATAATAGTTTTCTTAAATTCTAAAAATTTAATCACACATTATACAATCATGATATGAAAACTTGGCTCTGATACCAATTGTTGGATAAAAATCTGGTTTTGTTTCTTATACAAAACACACAACGGAAGCAACAAATAAGGATTTATTTCATTCATGAGTGACAACATGCACTCTGTAAATTTTAGAATTTAAAAACAAGATAGTGTACCTTGGTGTGGAGAAATTCAAAACAAAGATTAGAAGCACTTGGGAAAACTTTTAATCTTCACTCCAATTCCACTTTACGCCCAAGATGTGTGGTCTCTCAATCAGTTTCCAAAGGGAGAATAAAAGTGTCTCTCACACTCTTTCTTTTTCTTTTTGACAAAAATCGCTTAAAAAATTCTGTATGTTTCTCCCTTTATAACTAACTGATTATCTAATTGGGCCGGCCTATTGGGCCTTTCCAATTGGGCTTTAGTGTGTGGCTTGGAATGGGACCAAAAGGGACCAATAAGACACTAGCTCCAATGGGCCTTGGGCTTTTCCGTCAACTCTTGACAAGTCCAAAGTTACCATTAATTATATTTAATACCACTATATAAATATAATTGCACTTTAGGCCTTATTAATAAATTATATCCCAAGACATTATTTTGCACGCAACCCCTTCATAAAATATTCGTAGTAATACAAAGTCATAAATGTAGACTGCCACTTTGTAAATTACTACATCTTATCCTTGAGTACCCGGTTTAATCCTTTAAAGTTATTCATCATATATTTTTGAAATCCAATTTCATAAATATATACTTTAGTAATTTCTTACCAAAGTGGTTAGGCCTAACTCTCTGAATAACTGAACCCATTAAACTTATCTCAAGGGAATATTTTGTATCTCCATTAAGAGACTATGAATTCCATCTTGAGAATATATGTTCCATCAACACTAAATGTGGTTGCCCAACATACTGAAGTTTTGACCGTTACTTTAGATCTCATTCTTGATATATCAAAGCAACCTACATCTCATGATCAGGTCCATTATTCTCTCAGGATTAAGAGTTTATGCAAATAGAAGTCGTGAGATTTATTATTCATTTGACAGTCGTTAGAAGAATAATAAATCTCACAACGGTTCAGTTCAATATGTCTTAACTCTTAAAACATATTAACATATCAACTAGAAGTCACCACTTCCATGATCAAGACAAATCATCTTAGTTGATACGTTATAGTCTTCGCAGATGAAATGCCCAATTTCATCACCGACTACGAACTATAAATTCTGAGTTTACAAAGAACTTGTGATTTATATCTTCTGTGACTTTTCACATAAATCACATACTATGCATCTCATGGACTATATGATAATGTCCAAATATTCATGTTACCATTATTTTAGATAAGAAATAAACAACTTTATTAAACACAACATTAAGTCATACATAATGTCATACATAGCATCATACAATAGGATTTAAGGGCATATATCCTAACAAATAAAGTCTTGGGATATAATTTATTAACAAGCCCTAGAGTGCAATTATATTTATATAGTGGTATTAAATATAATTAATGGTAACTTTGGACTTGTCAAGAGTAGACAGAAAACCTAAAGGCCTATTGGAGCTAATGTCTTATTGGTCCCTTTTGGTCCCACTCCAAGCCACACACTAAAGCCCAATTGAAAAGGCCCAATAGGCCGACCCAATTAGATAATCAGTTAGTTATAAAGGGAGAAACATACATCATTTTTTATTTGAAGAAAGAAAAGAAGCGTAGAGAAAAAGAAAATAAAAAATGAGAGAGTGTGAGACACACTTTCATTCTCCCTTTGGAAACTGATTGAGAGACCACACATCTTGGGCGTAAAGTGGAATTAGAGTGAAGATTAAAAGTGTTCCCAAGTGCTTCTAATCTTTGTTTTGAATTTCACCACACCAAGGTACGCTATATTGTTCTTAAATTCTGAAATTTACATAGTGCATGTTGTCAATCATGAATGAAATAGATTCTTATTTGTTGCTTCCGCTGTGTGTTTTGTATCAGATACAAAACCAGTTTTTTCCAACAATTGGTATCAGAGCCAGGTTTTCATATCATGATTGTATAGGGTGTAATTGAATTTTAGAATTTAAGAAAAATGGTTTCTAAATAGTTTTTGCATCAATTGGAAATTATAAAGCTTCATCCAGTCTGTGTATAAATATATATGAGTTTACAATGCAATTGTTTGTAAAGTCACTGTTTTGAGTTTCAAAGTTTTTTGTTTCATGGCCCATGGATTGTAATGCTTTTTGGTAGTTATTGCTTATTGATGTAACTGTTTTGTAACTACCATATGCATTATTCATGTTGATTGTACCGCATGTCCATTATGCACGAAAACTTAAACTATGCATGGTTTGCATGGCTTGAACGTGATTCCACATATTGTCATTGCATGGCTTGGAATAAATTTGCACGTTCAGGACTTTAAGGCATTCATTGCATGACTTCAATGTCAATGTTTTTCTTGTCATTTATTGCATGGAATGACTATCACATGCCTTGGTTGATACGGATTGGTTGATATGCATTAAGTCAAGAATTGTACATGGCCGTAAGACATATATATTGTCATGTAATAATATAATATATTATTATATAAAATATATATTATATTATATGTATAATATAATATAATTTTATAACATAATATATTATATTATATATATTTATATATGTTAATGCTAGTTTAATGAAATTTATTCCTAATGAGATTAGGATTATGCTTTTCACGTGTCTAGCATTATTATGATTCTTGATCTTAAAAACCTTTAATTTAAAATATTTAGTGGAAGAGAGATATAAGGGTTGGATCTCACGGCCTCCATTATCGGTTCATAGTAGTGTGGGTAAACACCTCGTCTTGGCGTATATGCCTCGTGATCCCAAAGGAGGGTGTTTACTTCATAGTACAAGATTGAACTTACCCGTTTAAAGTAGTGTGGACAAACACCTCGTCTGGGCGTATATGCCTTGCGATCCCAAAGGAGGGTGTTTTGTTCCATGGTACTACAAGTTTAAACACTATAAAAGGGAGATGAAATATGGCTACACATGACTCTAGATAATGGTGTACACTAGACTAAGTGTAATGTTAACCTCCCAAAGGAGCTATGTCATTATTACTTAGAGGCTAAAGTTAATACGGCATATTATTAGTGTTTGATAAGAGTTATCATGATAGCACTAATAATGAGAATAGTTCTCAACCAATTAATGTGTTTATAATAAACTTGCTACCAAGGAATTATAGACATGGATTGGGCTATCGTTGCATATATTATTTTATGGTTTTATTTTGGTTCCATATTATATGCTTATATGCTAAATTGATAATGTCTATTTTACTTATTATATTCATGTTTATTATTTTCAGATTTAAATCATGGCATCATTTAGCACACTTGTTGCTATTCTTAACCAAAACAAACTGACTGGATCCAACTATGTTGAGTGGAAAAGGAATTTGGACATTGTTCTTACTACTGAAGAGCACAAATTTGTGTTTACTTAACTATGTCCTAACTTTCCTTCATTAGATGTTCCTCTTAAGGAAAAATAGCGATATGATCGTTGGTAGAAGTCTAATGAAATGGCCAAGTGCTACATCCTAGCATTTATCTCAAATTTTTTACAGCATCAAATGCAATATGTAGAACTAGCTTCGGAAATCATGCTAAGTTTGAAGGAGATGTTTGGTGAGCAAGGCCGTTCTGCAAGGCAAGAAATCATGAGACAAATTTATAATACCAAAATGGCTGCAGGAGGTTCAGTGAGGGAGCATTGTCTTAGGATGATTGCTAATCTGAACACATTAGAAGTTTTAGGTGCCGACATTGATAGAGAATCCCAAGTGGATATGATACTCCAGTCACTATCGAAATCATTCAAGGAATTCAGACTCAATTATAATATGAACAAAAAGATTTATTCTTTGTTTGAATTAATGAATGAGTTAGTGGCGGTGGAAGGCATCCTTGGTACTTCTAGTGTTGAAGCCAATGTGGGTGAAGCTTCTACTTCTCAACCTAAGTCGAAAGGCAAGGGTAAGAAGAAAAAGAAGAAGAAGGACTTTACTAAAAAAGATAGTAAATAAATTGCCTTAGGGGTTGCCGACAAAGGAAACAAAACCAAAGGAAAGTATTTTCATTGTGGTGAGAAAGGACATTGGAAGAGGAATGTCCAATATTCAAGGCTACCAAGAATAATGGTAATAAAAGTTCCTTTCTTCTTGAAATATGTTTAGTACAAAATCCAACGAATTCCTGGTGTGTGGATTCAGGTTGTACTAATCATATCTGCAATTCTTTGCAAGGGTTCCAGGAGATCAGAAAGTTGAATGAGGGAGAACTATTTCTTACTGTGGTTGATGGGAGCAGGATTCCGGTTGTAGCTATTAGAGTGTTTAATTTATGCTTTAAGTTTAGGGTTTTAATATTGGAAGACTGTTTGTATGTACCTAATGTTTATAGGAATTTGATATCTGCAACTTACTTAGGTAAACATGGGTATTGTGTTATCTTAAAAGACAATGTTGTAATAAAGAAGGATAAAATGTTTATCTGTTTTGGCAAAATTGTGGATGGTCTTTATATTTTAACTCCTGACATGCATGAATTATACAATTCTGAAATAGATAGTAGCTCTCATGTAAAATCATTAAAGAGAAAGTTTCCTTCTACTAGTGATGCATATCTATGGCACTTTCGTTTGGGTTATATTAATTTAAATAGGATTCAAAGACTAATCAAAAATGGACTTTTACAGCCCATGGACTTTGATGGATTTCCAGTTTGCGAATCTTGTTTGGAAGGTAAAATGACCAAACGACCTTTTAATGCAAAAGGTAGAAGAGCTCAACAGTTGCTTGAATTAGTTCATACAGATGTATGTGGTCCTATGTCAACCCAAGCAAAAGGAGGTTATGAGTATTTCATCACTTTTACGGATGATTACTCAAGATATGGTTATGTGTACCTAATGAGACGAAAGTTCGAAGCCTTTGACAAGTTCAAAGAGTTTAGGGCTGAAGTTGAAAATCAATTGGGTAAACACATAAAGGCCATTCGATCTGATCGAGGTGGTGAATACCTTCTTGGGGATTTCGAGGATTACCTAATTCAAAATGGGATTGTCTTCCAATTGATTGCGCTTGGAACTCCCCAACAAAATGGTGTAGTGGAAAGAAGGAATAGGACTCTTTTGAAAATGGTTAGGTCCATGATGAGTTACTCAACTTTTTCAGTTTCTTTTTGGGGATATGCACTAAAAACTGCTATGCATGTTTTGAATTTAATTCCATCAAAATCTGTTCCCAACACATCTAAGGAATTGTGGAGTGGACGCAAGCCTAGTATGAAATTTCTCCATATTTGGGGATGTCCAGCACATGTGTTGAATGGGAAGTTTGATAAGTTGGAAGCTAAAACGGAAGTATGCATGATTTTAGGGTATTCAAAAGAAACCAAGGGTTATTTACTCTATAATCATAAGGATAACAAAGTATTTGTTAGCACCCAAGCCAAATTTTTGGAAGATGATTATATGAATAATTTTAATCCTAGAAGTAAAGTTGTATTGGCTAAAATAGATGAACCTGCAGTTGAACAACCAATGGATGAAACTAGGGGTGATATGGCTGTATTGGATACACCACAAGATATTACTCATGAGATGTCTAGTACAGAGATGCCTCGTCGTAGTGGGAAAATTATTCGGCCTTTAATGAGATTTAGAGGTTTGGGAGAAACTTATGTAGTTATCTTAGAAGAGGCTGAATCGGATCCCTACACTTATGAAGAGGCAATGAATGATATAGATGTATATCATTGGGTCTTAGCTATGAAATCTGAATTGGATTCTATGTATTCCAATCATATATGGGATCTTGTAAAGGTGCCTAACGGCATTAAACCTGTTGGTTGTAAATGGGTTTACAAGAGGAAGAGAGGGATTGATGGAAAGGTTGAAACCTTTACAGCAAGACTAGGGGCGAAAGGGTATACACAAAAGGAAGGTATTGATTATGATGAAACTTTTTCGCTAGTAGCCATGTTTAAATCTATCAGAATTTTCTTATCCATTGCTGCTCATTATGATTATGAGATTTGACAAATGGATGTCAAGACTGTATTTCTTAATGGCAATCTTGAAGAAGAAATATACATGTTGCAATTGGAAGGTTTCATAGCAAAAAACTAAGAGCATATGGTATGCAAGTTGAATAGGTCCATTTATGGACTTAAGCAAGCATCTAGGTCATGGAACATCAGATTTGATCAAGCAATCAAATCATTTGGTTTTGAACAAAATCTTGATGAACCATGTGTGTACAAAAGACATCGTAATAAAGTAGTAATGTTCCTAGTGCTTTATGTTGATGATATTCTACTCATTGGGAATGATGTAGGGGTAATGTCATCAGTGAAGGTTTGGTTATCAAGCCAATTTGATATGAAGAACTTAGGTGAGGCTAACTTTATTCTAGGGATCAAGCTTCGACGAGATCACTAGAATAAGATGTTAGGATTATTACAAGCTGGATATATAGATAAGGTTCTAGAACGGTTTAGCATGCAAAACTCCAACAAAGGATTGCTTCCTTTTAGACATGGAGTTCCTCTGTCTGATGACCAAAGGCCTAAGACTCAAGAGGAAGAAAATATGATGAGACAAGTTTCTTATGCTTCTGCAGTGGGAAGTCTCATGTATGTCATGCTTTGTACTAGACCAGACATTTGTTATTCAGTTGGCATGGTCATCCGATATCAATCAAATCCAAGACCAAAACATTGGCAAGCTGTAAAGCATATTCTCAAGTATCTTAGGAGAACGAGAAATTACATGCTTGTTTACCATTGTGAGGATTTGATTCCCATTAGCTATACAGATTCAGATTTTTAATCGGATCTAGATTACAAAAAATCCACTTCAGGATGTGTTTTCACCTTGGGAGGTAGAGCCATAAGTTGGAGGAGTATTTAGCAATCTTGCATTGCGAACTCCACTATGGAAGCCGAGTACGTTGTTGCTTGTGAAGCAGTAAAAGAGGCTGTTTGGCTCAAGAAATTCCTTTCTGTTCTTGGTGTTGTAAGAATGGAGCAAATTCCCATCACATTATTTTGCGATAATAGTGGAACAGTTGCACAATCCAAAGATCCAAGAAATCACAAGAAAGGAAAGCACATTAAGAGGAAGTACCACATCATTCGAGACATTGTTACTCGTGGAGATGTCGTGGGAGCAAAGATTGAAAGTGCAAATAATCTAGCAAATCCTTTTACCAAAACCTTGCCTCAAAGGACTTTCGAGTCACATTTGGAGGGAATGAGAGTTAGATTAGTGCACAATAGTCTTTAGGGCAAGTGGGAGATTGTTAGGATATGTGCCCACAAATCCTATTGTATGATGCTATATATGACATTATGTATGACTTAATGTTGTGTTTAATAAAGTTGTTTATTTTTATCTAAAATAATGGTAACATGAATATTTGGACATTATCATATAGTCCATGAGATGCATAGTATGTGTTTTATGTGATTTAGTTACAGAAGATATAAATCATAAGTTCTTTGTAAACTCAGAATTTATAGTTCGTAGTCAGTGATGAAATTGGGCATTTCATCTGCGAAGACTATAACATATCAATTAAGATGATTTGTCTTGATCATGGAAGTGGAGACTTCTAGTTGGTATGTTTTAAGAGTTAAGACATATTGAACTAGACTGCTGTGAGATTTATTATTCTCCTAACGACTATCAAATGAATAATAAATCTCACGACTTTTATTTACATGAACTCTTAATCCTAAGAGAATAATGGACCTGATCATGACGTATAGGTTGCTTTGATATATCAGGAGTGAGATCTAAAGTAATGGTCAAAACCTCAGTTTGTTTGGCAACCACATTTAGTGTTGATGGAACATATATTCTTAATATGGAATTCAGAGTCTTTCAACGGAGATACAAAATATTCTCTTGAGATAAGTTTAATGGGTTTGGTTATTCAGAGAGTTAGGTCTAACCACTTTGGTAAGAAATTACTAAAGTATATATTTATGAAATTGGATTTTATAAATATATGATGAATAACTTTAAAGGATTAAACCGGGTACTCACGAATAAGATGTAGTAATTTTCAAAGTGGTAGTCTATATTCTTGACTTTGTATTACTAAGAATATTTTATGAAGGGGTTGCGTGTATAATAAAGTCTTGGGATATAATTTATTAATAAGGCCTAAAGTGCAATTATATTTATATAGTGGTATTAAATATACTAAATGGTAGCTTTGGACTTGTCAAGAGTTGACGGAAAAGCTCAAGGCCTATTGGAGCTAGTGTCTTATTAGTCCCTTTTGGTCCTACTCCAAGCCACACACTAAAGCCTAATTGAAAAGGCCCAATAGGCCGGTCCAATTAGATAATCAGTTAATTATAGAGGAAGAAACATACAAAATTATTTATTAGAAGAAAGAAAAGAAGCGTAGAGAAAAACAGAAAAAAAAAAAAAAAAAAAAAAGAGAGGGTGTGAGACACACTTTCATTCTCCCTTTGGAAATTGATTAAGAGACCACACATCTTGGGCGTAAAGTAGAATTGGTGTGAAGATTAAAAGTGTTCCCAAGTGCTTCTAATCATTGTTTTGAATTTCTCCACACCAAGGTACGCTATCTTGTTCTTAAATTATGAAATTTACATAGGGCATGTTGTCAATCATGAATGAAATAGATCATTGTTTGTTGCTTCCGCAGTGTGTTTTGTATGAGATACAAAACTAGTTTTTTCCAACATCGTATAGAGGATTGTACTCACATATATATAAAAAGCAATACAAAATGATTATTTGTTATACTATTTCATGATCATGTGATTTATCTTTTACAAAAATTATGTGTACAAATTTCTGGCATGCTCAGTGGGGCAACTCTACCTCTCATCTCTTTCTCCATCGTAGAAATCTTCAAGTTTCTAATCCACCAAGTTTAATGGCCTCGAAGAAGTCTCAGATTCCTAAGAATGCTACCAAAAGCATTGGGAGGTCAATAACAAGAGTACTTCCATGGGTCCTATGACTCAAAACAAGGCTAAGGCAATAAGGCTCCTCACATCAAAAGAAGTTGAGGGAAAAGCTCGTGTGACCAAACTCATAAGTGCTCCAACCCAGCCAAAGACTATCATCTCCTTGAGCACTTGGAGGACAAGCAGGCACATTTCCTCTAGGAAAGGAGATTCAGCATTCATTCCAGAGGACGTAACAATAGAGAGTGAATATCACTATTCTACATCAAATGCTGGATCGAGTATTGCTTCACAATCAGGTTCTTCCTAAGGATCCCCCCTAAAAAGTCACATCATCTATCTTCTCAAAGAATTCTTCTCGTACAATATCCATGGTAGCCATGATGACAGAGACTGCCACCATTGACGAAAAGATTGCTGAGATAGGGCATGCCATAGCTAAACTTACTAAGACTGTGGAGGAGAAAGTCCTTCAAATCGCCACGCTTATGAACAAGCTTGAGGTCCATAATCGAGGGGAGTCTAGCAAAGGAAATTCTCACACGCATCATCATACGTCCCAAGGTGCTCATACATCTTCCCGAAAAAAGGTTGATGGTCCATAAGGGGGCTCTACCTCAATTTCATTTCTATCAATCCAACAGTTATAGGACATGACAACGAACTCCATTCGAGCTCAATATGTTAGGGCACCATAAAGCTTTCTAATGTATTCAAAACCATATAGTGGGGCACCACATAAATGTTTTATGTTTTACCCCTAGACAAAAAGCCATGTAATTATCTAGTAGTTTGTAACCAGAACCCAAAGCCATGTAATTTTTCAATTTTTCAAATATGTAATTTTTATATTCAATCAATGAATGGAACAATTCAGTCATGTATTTGTATATATTTAGTTTTTTTTTTTTTTTTTTTTTTTTTGTATAAAAAATAAGTGGCGACTCTATACCACTTACCCAAAAAAAGAGGTGCCCTAAAAAGGTACACAAAAATCTCTCTTTTTTTAGAGGCACTTTTCGTGGTCTCTCACATGTCACTTCGAATTTCTATCCAAGAAGGGCTCACAAACGAAGAAAACACGCATTTAAGACTTGAAGAGTTAGAAGCACTTGATGAAAAGAGATTTGAAGCTTAACAACATCTTGAATTCTACCAAGCACGGCTTTTACAAGCATTCAACAACAAAGTGTGGCCTCGATCTTTCGAAGTAGGGGACCTAGTACTTGTAGTGCGAAGACCCATCAACATCTCCCACAAGACTAGGAACAAGTTCACATCAAAATCAAATGGCCCCTATGTCGTGCAGGAGGTCTACACTAATGGTGTTTATATGATAGTCGACAGAGTTGGCTTGAGGGTAGTTCCCATAAATGTGAAGTTTTTGAAGTGATATTATGCATGATGTATTGAAGTTGCTCCTCAATAAGAGCTTAAACTACCTATTAGAAAAAATAGAGAAAAAAAGTCCCGCTAGGTTGAAAGCCTTGAAAGATGCGACCTAGGCAAAAGTCAGGGACAAAAAGAAATCCCACTAGGTTGCAAACCTTTACAGAGGAGACATAGGCAACAGTTAGGGAATAAAATAAAAATAAAATAAAATAAAGGAAAAAAGAAACAACTCTCTTGAACTACGTTATGACTTGATCCCTTTTGGGCACGTAGACAGCTTGGTATTCATTACTAAGTTCAGTCATATATGTGCTTAAAATAATAATAATAATAATAATCATAAGTCCTTTGAACTATGTTATGACTTGTCCTTTTTGGGTACGTAGGCAGCCTAGCATCCCTTACTAAGCATAGTTGCAAAAAAAAAAAAAAAGAAGGATGTTCTCAAAATTGATCATATTAGCTCGTGCCAAAAAAAAAAAAAAAGGAGCAAACATTGATTTGGAGATAAATGAATTTTTATTAATAATGAGATTGGTGTCATTACATTCTAATGACTACATCAATGAAAAAAAAAAAGATTATCCTATCCAATCTAATGCCTCAACTCCTCTTTGCTAGTCTCTAGTAACTCTTGTCTCTAAGTTTTGAATCATCATAAGCTTCTAGAGTTGGAGTAGCCTCAATCTTGGAAACTTCCCCCTTGATTTGAGAAATTATCACTTGTTGTTAGGCTAGCTCTACATCACAAAGGGTGCTTGACGTTGTAAACTCTGCCTTTTGCATTGAAAGTGACTCAAGTTCCTTCTTCAATTCAATCTCCCTAGCTAAGGCCTTGTCCAAGTTTGCCTTGATTGCAACTTTCTAATTGATCTTAATGGTTTTCGAGTCGAAGGAAAGAGTGAGACGATGCTGAGCGTTGGTGAGCTTCCGTTCCTTGACTTCAGATGCAATGCCTTGTGAAAGAGCATGATGGAGGGAAGAATATTAGTCTACCTCATCCATATATTTGAAATACGCTCTCTTAAAGGCATTGCATCCACAAATTTTATTTGTGTGATAACTTGGAGGACCTTCTTGACTCCATCCCTAAGTGAAGTCACAAAAGTAAAAGGGGTTTAGACGACCTTCTCAATCGGGTCCCCTTCTAACATTTTTGCATGTCGTCGATTAGCCTTCGAAATCAAATCATCGGGTTCAAACTTTGTAACAATTGAAGTGGCCAGGATGCTCTAACTACACATAATGGATTTATTTTGAGTCACATCCCTTGAAGGCTTGTGAATGGGGTTAGAAGAAAGAGTGGTGTCAGTCTTCCCTGAATGTGGTTGGTCAATTTCCTTAGTAGCCAAATCAAAGGCCATCGATCCTGGAATGGAAAACTCACTCGTAGAAAGGCTAGTGGTAGCTGGTGTACACTTCTCTCCCGCTTTTTTTGAAGGATAATTGTCATCCTGCATTTAAGGAATACCAAGATTGTCATTCTCAAAAAGTTCTTGGATATCGAAAATAGCTTCAAGTCCATCATGAAGGTAACATAGTGTTAGGATGTGTGCCCTTAAATCCTATTGTATGATGCTATGTATGACTTAATGTTACGATTAATAAAGTTGTTTTATTTTTATCTAAAATAATGGTAACATGAATATTTGGACATTACCATATAGTCCATGAGATGCATAGTATGCGATTTATGTGATTTAGTCACAGAAGATATAAATCATAAGTTCTTTGTAAACTCAGAATTTATAGCTCATAGTCGGTGATGAAATTGGGCATTTCATTTGCGAAGACTATAATGTATCAACTAAGATGGTTTGTCTTGATCATGGAAGTGGAGACTTCTAGTTGATATGTTTTAAGAGTTAAGACATATTGACCTGGACCGCTGTGAGATTTATTATTCTCCTAACAACTGTCAAATGAATAATAAATCTCACGACTTTTATTTACATGAACTTTTAATCCTGAGAGAATAATGGGCCTGATCATGACGTGTAGTTTGCTTTGATATATTAGGAGTGAGATCTAAAGTAATGGTCAAAATCTCAATATGTTGGGCAACCACATTTAGTGTTGATGGAACATATATTCTCAATATGGAATTCATAGTCTCTTAACAGAGATACAAAATATTCCCTGGAGATACAAAATATTCCCTTGAGATAAGTTTAATGGGTTTGGTTATTCAGAGAGTTAGGCCTAACCACTTTGATAAGAAATTACTAAAGTATATATTTATGAAATTGGATTTCATAAATATATGATGAATAACTTTAAAGGATTAAACTGGGTACTCAAGAATAAGATGTAGTAATTTTCAAAGAGTTTAGGGCTGAAGTTGAAAATAAATTGGGAAACGCATAAAGGCCATTCGATCTGATCGAGGTGGTGAATAACTTCTTGGGGATTTCAAGGATTACCTAATTCAAAATAGGATTCTCTCCCAATTGACTGCACCTGGAACTCCCCAACACAATGGTGTAGCAGAAAGAAGGAATATGACTCTTTTTGAAATGGTTAGGTACATGATGAGTTACTCAACTATACCAGTTTCTTTTTGGGGATATGCACTAAAAACTGCTATGCATGTTTTGAATTTGGTTCCATCAAAATCTGTTCCCAACACAACCAAGGAATTGTGGAGTGGGCGTAAGCCTAGTATGAAATATCTCCACATTTGGGGATGTCCAATACATGTGTTGAAAGGGATGTCTGATAAGTTGGAAGCTAAAACGGAAGTATGCATGTTTTTAGGGTATTCAAAGGAAACCAAGGGTTATTTATTCTATAATCATAAGGATAACAAAGTGTTTGTTAGCACCCATGCCAAATTTTTGGAAAATGATTATGTGAATAATTTTAATCCTAGAAGTAAAGTTCTATTGGCTGAATTAGATGAACTTATAGTTGAACAACCAATGAATGAAACTAGGGATGATGTGGCTGTATTAGATACACCACACAATATTACTCATGAGATGTCTAGTACACAGGTGCCTCGTCGTAGTAGGAGAATTGTTCGGCCTCCTATAAGATTTATAGGTTTGGAAGAAACTTATGAAGCTATCTTAGAAGAGGTTGAATTGAATCCTTAAACTTATGATGAAGCAATATATGATGTAGATGCACATCATTGGGTCCAAGCTATGAAATCTGAATTGGATTCTATGTATTCCAATCATATATGGGATCTTGTAAAGGCTGATGGAATCATTACACAGCGCAGCGGAAGGAAATGTAATGTGAACGGATCTACTTCATACATACAAGTTAACATGGACTATTTAAGTTTCAGAATTAGAGAACAAGAGAGTGTACCTTGGAGCGGTGAATTTCAAAACTTGAAGATGAGAGGCTCTTGGGAATACTTTCAATCTTCACTCCAATTCCACTAACGCCCAAGATGTGTGGTCTCTCAATCAGTTCCAAAGGGAGAATATGAAAGTGTGTCTCACACTCTCTCTTTTTCTCTATGAAAATCTCTACAAATTTTCTTACACAGAAAAATTCTGTGTGATTCTCCCTTTGTATCTAACTGATTATCTAATTGGGCCGGCCTTTTGGGCCTTTCCAATTGGGCTTAAGTGTGTGGCTTGGAGTGGGACCAAAAGGGACCAATAAGACACTAGCTCCAATGGGCCTTGGGCTTTTCTGTCAACTCTTGATAAGTCCAAAGTTACCATTAACTATATTTAATACCACTATATAAATATAGTTGCACTCTAGGCCTTATTAATAAATTATATCCCAAGACTTTATTATACATGCAACCCCTTCATAAAATATTCATAGTAATACAAAGTCATGAAAGAAGACTGCCACTTTGTATATTACTACATCTTAATTCCTTGAGTACCCGGTTTAATCCTTTAAGTTATTCATCATATATTTATGAAATCCAATTCCATAAATATATACTTTAGTAACTCCTTACTAAAGTGGTTAGGCCCAACTCTCTGAATAACAAACACATTAAACTTATCTCAAGGGAATATTTTATATCTCCATTAAGAGACTATGAATTCCATCTTGAGAATATATGTTCCATCAACACTAAATGTGGCTGCCCAACATACTGAGATTTTGACCTTAACCATAGATCTCACTCCTGATATATCAAAGCAACCTACACTTCATGATCAGGTCCATTATCCTCTCAGGATTAAGAGTTCATGCAAATATAAGTCGTGAGTTTATTATTCTATTGACAGTCTTTAGGAGAATAATAAATCTCACACCGGTCCAGTTCAATATGTCTTAACTCTTAAAACATATCAACATATCAACTAGAAATCTCCATTTCCATGATCAAGACAAATCATCTTAGTTGATATGTTATAGCCTTCGCAGATGAAATGCCCAATTTCATCACCGACTACAAACTATAATTCTGAGTTTACAAAGAACTTGTGATTTATATCTTCTGTGACTAAATCACATAAATCACATACTATTGCATCTCATGGACTATATGATAATGTCCCAATATTCATGTTACCATTATTTTCAAATAATAATACAACTTTATTAACCAAAACATTAAGTCATACATAATGTCTTACATAATAAAATACATAGCATCATACAATAGGATTTAAGGACAAATATCCTAACAAAGGCGCCTAACGGCATTAAACCTGTTGGTTGCAAATGGGTTTACAAGAGGAAGAGAGAGATAAATGGAAAGATTGAAACCTTTAAAGCAAGACTAGTAGCGAAAGGGTATACACAAAAAGAAGGTATTGATTATGATGAAACTTTTTCGCCAGTAGCCATGCTTAAGTCTATTAGAATTCTCTTATCCATTGCTACTCATTATGATTATGAGATTTGGCAAATGGATGTCAAGACTGCATTTCTTAATGGCAATCTTGAAGAAGAAATATACATATTGCAACCGGAAGGTTTCATAGCAAAAAACCAAGAGCATATGGTATTCAAGTGGAAAAGATCCATTTATGGACTTAAGCAAGCATCTAGGTTATGGAAAATCAGATTTGATTGAGCAATCAAGTCTTTGGTTTTTGAACAGAATCTTGATGAACCATGTGTATAAAAAAGACATCAGGATAAAGTAGTAATGTTCCTAGTGCTTTATGTTGATGATATACTACTCATTGGGAATGATGTAGGGGTAATGTCATCAGTAAAGGTTTGGTTGTCAAGCCAATTTAATATGAAGGACTTGGGTGAGGCTAACTTTATTTTAGGGATCAAGCTTTGGCGAGATCGCAAGAATAAGAAGTTGGGCTTCTCACAAACTAGATATATTGATAAGGTCCTAGAATGGTTTAGCATGCAAAACTCCAAGAAAGGATTGCTTTCTTTTAGACATGGAGTTCCTCTGTTTGATGACCAAAGGCCTAAGACTCAAGAGGAAGAAAATATGATGAGAGAAGTTCCTTATGCTTCTACAGTGGAAAGTTTCATGTATGCTATGCTTTGTACTAGACCAGATGTTTGTTATTCAGTTGGCATGGTCAACCGACATCAATCAAATCCAAGATCAAAACATTGGCAAGCTGTAAAGTATATTCTCAAGTATCTTAGGAGAACGAGAAATTATATGCTTGTTTACCATAGTGAGGATTTGATTCCCATTGGTTACACAAATTCAGATTTTCAATCTGATCTAGATTTCAGAAAATTCACTTCAGGATGTGTTTTCACCTTGGAACCTCGTCGTAATGCTTGGCTGCACCTTCCCCGAAGTATCTAAACATGCGTGGAATAGCCTTAGAGCAAGACCCCTCAAGTTCAAAGTGAGTTTCGAAGTATTCAGCCAACCAAGCATTCAAGTAGTGTGCAGGGAAAGTGGCTTTGCATTTACTAAGAGTCATAGAAGACATAATTTCATTCAAGCCCCTATACATGTTGGCTAGGATTGGGACTGCAAGGTAGTATGTCTTACCATGAGCCTCACACCTGCACTCTTAAAGACACCAGGCCTAATTAAGTTTGGTTCCCTGTCGAGATGAGTGAACTCACATAGCCAACATGCGATCAAAGCAGATAATCAAGTCTCTTTTATGAGCCTTCTCTCCACTTTGAGCATGTTGAAGGGATCATCGTCTTCTACTGTAAGAATTCTGGGGGCATTGATTTTCCTAGAGGGGTTGTGAGATTGTTTGCCTCTTGCAATCCTTTTTATTGACCTTCTAGTTGGCAGTTTCCAATATTTAGACTTGCCACAAAACCAAAACTTCACCCATGTGGCCATAGTGACCAAGTGTGAACTACCAAGCTCAAGACTTGGGTGATGGAAGGTGGCAAATAGATGATGACAACTTGAGGGGAGAGATGATATGTCTTTCACGTTTGGAACGACCTCTTTGTAAAATGAGTTGTACATGGGAAGCCCACCAATTGAATGTAAGTCCCATAAGCTAATGGAGACCTCTCCTACAAATGTGTGCAGTGTGTTCGTAGCCACACACCAACACTCTAGGAAGGCTTGCAAGACATGGATGTTCCGATCATATGTGAATAACGATGCAAGTAGTGGCTCATAAAGCCTGGCATCACTTAAAACTATAGAATTGCGACTCAATATGTCTTCCAACCACTCCCAATATTTAAGGAGGTAGGAAAACTCGCCCTTATATTGGAGTGGAGGAGTCCTGGAAGTAGGTAGGGCCCATTACACTTTTCCTACACTTATTCGATGGTCGAGGAGAGGAAATTGATTGATGTGGTTCGCAATTGAGTGAAGGTTGGAGGCCAAAGAAAACATCCTTGAGATGACATGCAAATCCTTTGTAGTTGGGTCATATAGTTCATGAGATGATTCGACCCACCATTGAGATAAACTCAGAGGTCGATAAATGGCAGTAGAAGAGGATGAAGGGACACTGCTACCAGGTGGATGGACTTTCAAAATGATGCCTTCCTCCATAGGTTTATTCAAGAGAGTGATGGATTGATCATTGAGAGTCTTCGATGAGTCGTAAAAGATGACCATGATGGAGTGCACTTGATTGCAACCACTTGGAGAAGAAAAAGCGTGTAGAGGTCACGACCTAAACAAGTAGAAGAGTCACAAGTCAACCAAAGGGTTCACAGGCCCAAATCACCTGGCACACTTGACAGCAAACCAAAGAAAAGGATGAATAACTTATTCGTTCAAATGCTCTTTACTAATAAATTGATATGAAAAAAATAAATAAATAAAAAAGGCATGTGCAGTCATGGCTTAAATAAAAATAAAAATAAAATAAAGGGGCACATGGCATTGAGATTCAAAACCACGGGCAAGCCATTTATTCAATATTAACATGCAAACATCATATGTAGGTGTTGAAATAGCCGTAGGTGTTGAAATAGCATAGGTGCATGTAAAGAGAATGACACGTATAGGCTTGCATGTACACTATCCAAACTTGAAAACCATGTTCATGGCTTATTAGTTATTAGGTGTGGCATTGAAATTCAAGACTACAAGGAAGCCATGTGTCTACATGGGGCATTGAAGCTTTAGGTGTGTATTTAATATGCACCTTAGTTGTCACATGAAGAGGAAGGCAGCAGCACAAAGTCTAGGATGAAGCCCCCGATGCTCGAATCTGCAAGACGCTAAAATAAGAGGAGCGTAGTTCAGAGATGACGCAAAGATCTCACTACAGTATTGCCTCCAAGAGATGACAATTGGTGCTTGAATCCGATATGTGGCTCTGTCTATGCTCTGGCGCCAACAGCTGCGAGGTGGAGACAACGAATGCGCGAACAAAGCTATGCACCTATGGTTGTGGAACAAGGGCAGTAAGTGCAATCCGTTTGATACTAAGATGAAGAGCAGAACAAAGCTCTGGACTTAGCGACGACTCAAGAAGTTTGATCAATGACGAAGCCGCCAATGCTCGATTTTGTTGGACACCAAGAGGAGAAGAATATGACGCCACAATTTGCTTTGAGTCTTAGCGAATAGCATAATGGAGGTAGTTCAGAAAAAAGCAATTGATGTCCTGCACAGAAAAGTATAAGTAAACAAGGTGTTTCAAAGAGGTAAAAGAAAGAAGACAAAAACTGATTTAAAAATATATATATATATATATATATATATGCTACAGTAGAAGAGTGAGTGGCAGATGACTCCATGACTCCATGCCTCCTTTGAAGTTTGTCTTCACTTAGGGCATTCATAGAAGGTGTGTTAAATGCTATAATATGACACATTTGACACATCAAATATCACAAACGGAGCTTTATTAGGTGTGTCAATCATCTTAAAATTTTGAGACATGCTACAATACCATTCCAAAGATAAAACAGTACGGACAGATGTGTTAAAAAAATTACTTTTTTATTCATTTCTCTCTCTTCTTTTATTACTTTTCTTTCTTCTCTTTCTTACTTTCTCCGCCTGTTCCTCATGTTCAGTCACTCCCTCTTCCCTCTTTCTTCTTCTTTCTTCTCCAGCATCTTCATTGGCTTTAGGTTCTTCTTGTTTTTTTCTTTTTTTCTTTTTTCCTTTTTTCTTTTTTCCGTTCCCTTTCTCTACGCTTCTTTCTCTATTTTTTTTTTCTTGTCACGAAGAAGAAGGCAATTCTGATTCGATTCGATAACGCATCTGATAAATGGGATATTGTAAAATGATGTGGTAAAATAATAAAATAAGTGTTTGATGTGTCAAAATGATATTTTTTTAAAAACATCTGATGAGAATGCTCTTATAGGCTATCAAGCGCTCTTATAGATGATGTTGACAAGAAACCCTAGCAATGTGCGGCCAAAAGAGAAATATTTGCAAGGGAAGACAATAGCAATATTGACTCCCTTACGAAGACTAGGGCATGTGTTGCAGCCCAAGACAAGGTCTTGGCGTGTAAAAAAAAAAAAAAATCAAAAGAATTGAGCCAACTCTCGCCAATCCCAATTCACAATATACAACATCAGAAGGAAGGAGGCCAATCCTTCACATGAGTATGGGCATTGCTTACCCAGAAACCAAGTTTCAGAAATATATATATACTCTTCAATCTTCATCTTCCTTGCATTAAAATCATGCACAAAGTCAAATCTTGAAGTGGGGACATTTGTAGACATCAAACTTTTTTGATGCATTCACAATCGTCTGATTGATCATGATCAAATATTTATGATCAAATTAATCTCCAATTGATGATGTGGACGATTAACAAATGAAATCAAGCCACATGGCGACGTCAAATGAAGAAAGCCATATAGCAATGTCAAGAGAAAATACCTATATGGAAAGTTCTTATTAAATAAAAAACCAAATTAAATTCATAATTAATTCTCAATAAATGCTGAGAAAAATTTCCAAATCAAGTACTATTAAGTTGCTTATGAATAGAGGCTTCTCATATGAGAAAAGGGGGACACTTAGAGAGAAAATCCTACTGACACTTCACCAAAATAGAGAGTCATCTCTAAGTTCACAAGAATTCCATTGTTCATCAAGACTTATTCTTACTTTTTCAAATCAAAGTGGGCATTCTCCTTTAATCCAGTTCGAGATTAAGCCAACGGCCCTCGTATCACATCAAGCACGTTCAAATATTCGTTCAACTTGGAGACATCAAAGCACGATTCAAGATCAAGCTTCATAGCTCCTTTGGATCGTAACGTTTTTTGGAGATCAGATTAGAGGAATTTATTGTACTCTTTCATTGTAAATATTCATACAGAGGATTGTACTAACATATATACAAATCAATACAAATTGATTATTTGTTACTCTATTTCATGATCGTGTGATTTATCTTTTATGCAAATTGTGTGTACAATCACCAACTTCAAGTACACCAAAATTATTCAAGGAAAAACTAAATCTAAAAAAGAAATTCCACCTCATTGTGAAGGAAATAAGGCTTGATGCCAAAAGGAGGAGACCGTTGGTTTTTGAGAACTCATGCTTAAGAAAATCATATTTGAAATAGTTCGAATCAAATTTGAAATACATATATGGTCTGTTTGGATGACATGGATTTGGATTTAGATTTGGATTTGAGTGGGTCCAAATCCAAATCCAATCCTTTGTTTGGATAAGTTAAAAGAGTTGGATTTGGATTTGGCCCAAATCCATCTTGGATTTTAGAGGTCCAAATCTGCGGATTTGAAATCCTCTAATAAACCCAAGAATTTAGAAATCCTTCACCTCACACTTGCCCTCTGTTCTTAGAACTTCATCGGCTCCAACAACTGTCATGCTCTCTCTTCCTCTGGTCGCAGTACTTATTTCTCTCTTTCTCATAGTATGATTTGTCTCTCTCAACTCTTTGTTTCTTCTTTATCCTCTCTATCTCTCTTTCTACTAAATCTGAATCATAAAGGCACTGGAGTTTCAGTGGGTTTCTTTTTTTTTTTTTTTTTTTTTTTTTTTGTTGTGGGTTTGTTTGGGTTTCCTTTGATTTATATGTGGGTTTTGTTTGGGTTTCGTTTGATTGTTTGTGTGTTTTGTTTCATAGTATTTTCAATGATTTGTTTGAGTTTGTCTTCATTTTTTATTTCTACTTTCGTTTGTGGATTTGTATTGCAAATTATGTGTTTGATGAAATGCTTCTATGAAAATTCATGTGAAATTACTTCTTGGGCATGCTATTCATGACACAAGCTTAGAATGTTTAGAAATTACAACCCATTCTTGCAAGAGCACCGGCTGCCCTTATCTCCCGAAAGGAGTCCTGGACTTGGTTCTTCCAAGACATGGACACGGACACAGACATGGACACGATATATTTGTTAAACATTGTCTTATTCAAGTGTTGTTGTTTTACTATTCAATGTCTTTATGTTTTCTGATTTGAATGTCCATGTTGTCCTGCGGTTGAAATCGTTATCTAGATTTTATAGTGAATGGTATTTTGGTACTTGGGACAAACTGGGAACAAAATATATGACCACTATATTAAGATATTGGAATAGGTACTTTACAAATTTTTGGGTTGTGTTCAGTCATAGCTCTCTGTTTGTTGTTGTATATTGCTTGATTGACTACCCTAGGAGGGAACATTGCTAAACTTTTTTGAAACTCCATTGATAGGGAGCACTGCTAAACTTGGGAATATGCATAATCCAAGTTCTTAAGTTTTTTTGCAATTTTCTTTGATAAAGATTTGGGCCCAAAATTCATGAATCCAAAAGAGTATGGAAGATGAAATTGGTGCAAGTGTATTCAAGCATCTTGTTGCCTAAAATCAATACTTCATTGGAAAATATTCTCATGTTATTATTGTCCAATATATATATATATATATATATATATATATAAAGGGGGTGATGCACCAAGATGAAGGCAGAAGCGGTGAATGATTAAGGGGAGTGATGCTCAGTGCTGTAGGCGAAAGCACAATAATATATTGGAAATATATTGAAAATATAAATAATGAAAATAAGGTGGTAGAACCAGCCAAGTAGTTATAATTCAAAGCGATTAAAATAGGAAGTAGTTGATATTATTGAATATAAATTGAAAACACTTACACCATTAGTAGTTACAAGATTACAACAGGTTTAGTAGCAAGGGTTGAAGACTAGTTCTAGTTACAAGCTTTGTGAGCAGGTAAACAGGTGAGAATTCTAGAGGGGAATCCTAGAAGGAAATTCTAAGGGAAAATTCTCTACTTTAGGAAGTTCTTTTTTCTCTAAGAAGTTCTAATTTGCAATAAGGGACAACCCCCCTTATATAGGTAAATAAAGAAGTGAATAGTAAAAGTGAACAGTAACTTTTTCACTATTCATATCAGGGTTCGTGAGGGATAGTAGGAGCAAAATCCAAAACTTTATCAAAAGAGCCGGCTTTAATAGGTTGGCGTCTTATGCCGAAAGTAGTTTGTCATTTTGTGCCGAAAGCATTAACAGTCCCTAGTGGTGAGCAATCAAAGCAATAGTTAGAACTTTAATCTTGGGTACATATTGTAGCATTTTAGCCTTTGTGCAAGCTAGACAAACAATGAAAGCATCATTAGTAGTAGTGGCCAGCAGAACATTGATCGGCCTGTGCAGGCTAAACAAACAATTGAGCATTTGCAGTAGGAGTTAATCAAGTTGGTGAGAAAACAATAAAATTCTGGATAATCAGAAGTCAGGATGGCCTGGGATGGCTAATTATTAGTTAGTATCAGGGGCATCAGATGGGTAGCCATTATAAGGATCCCAAGGGGGATTATCATTACACTCATGTTCATGATAAATGGCATACTGGTTGCAGTACCTGCAATATAGAAATGGTTCATACTCAGGATTTTTTCTTGGCATAAGAAACCTTCTTGGATCATCATGGCCAGTTCTTTGTAGATGGCAGACATTGGAAACATAGGGTTTAATACCAAAAAACATAAATTCTATCTATGCTTCCTATGAAATGGTAGTCTTTCCATAGGTCCTGGATGACATAAAAATTTGGTTATTGAATTAATTTCTCAAAAATTTTGCAAGAGCACGGGGATTTTTGAAGGACAAGTGAGATTCTCCTTCATACCATTGTCCTTGGTGAGTATACCCATTAATGAGAACGAGATGCTTTGAGGGCTGGATATTCATCTAGTTGTCTCTTTCCCATTTTGGCAAGGTGCTCCAGCATCTGATAGAGACAAAAGGACTATTGATTATTTTAATAGCTTCATGTATGATTTGGGGAAGCTAGCTGATCTAATCATGGCTCGTTAGTTTTATGAGTTTAACAAAGTCATACTCAAACATCTGGGAAAGTCAGTAGGGATCCCTGTCAGCATCATCGAAACTATCCTCATAATTGACCAGAAGGCCAGGAAAGGGATGTTTCTTTTCATATACTCTAAGACTACTCCCAAAGCATTCTTCCCTATCAGCTTGTTCGTGGATGTTACTAAGATCATATGAATTAGCAAGATCAAGAATAGCAGTTGTAACAAGTATCTTGAAATATTCGAACCAGAGATCAAAAGATTTGAACATAGTCTTGCTTTCTAAAATACAAAATTGTATTTTAGTTGGCAAGTTGGCAACAACACTTTTTAATAGAGATTGGGTCTTAAGACTCAATCTAACATAATCAGTGCCCATTATAGTCTTTTTATCCTTTAAATGGATATTCTCTTTGCCAAAGAGTTGACTAATGTAGGCTTCATTTATGGCAGTAGTATTAACAAGGTAGATTCTAGTGCTTAAAGGGTTTTTTGGAAAAGGGTGTGGTGTTTTAGGGTGAAAGCAGCTTGGAGGTTATCAAGGATAAATTTTATAAGGTTTGGTAGTTTTGTGTAGGTTCCGTTGTGGAATTGCAAACTTCTAGACAGAACTTCCTATTGGATAAAAATCTGGTTTTGTATCTCATACAAAACATACAGCGGAAGCAACAAATAAGGATCTATTTCATTCATAATTGACAACATGCACTCTGTAAATTTCAGAATTTAAGAACAAGATAGCGTACCTTGGTGTGGAGAAATTCAAAACAAAGATTAGAAGTACTTGGGAAAACTTTTAATCTTCACTCCAATTCCACTTTACGCCCAAGATGTGTGGTCTCTCAATTAGTTTCTAAAGGGAGAACGAAAGTGTGTCTCACACTCTTTCTTTTTCTCTACGATTCTTTTCTTGAAAAATCTCTTAAAAATAATTCTGTATGTTTCTCCCTTTATAACTAACTGATTATCTAATTGGGCCGGCCTATTGGGCCTTTCCAATTGGGTTTTAGTGTGTGGCTTGGAATGGGACCAAAAGGGACCAATAAGACACTAGCTCCAATGGGCCTTGGGCTTTTCCGTCAACTCTTGACAAGTCCAAAGTTACCATTAATTATATTTAATACCACTATATAAATATAATTGCACTCTAGGCCTTATTAATAAATTATATCCCAAGACTTTATTTTACACGCAACCCCTTCATAAAATATTCGTAGTAGTACAAAGTCATAAATGTAGACTGCCACTTTGTAAATTACTACATCTTATCCTTGAGTACCCGGTTTAATCCTTTAAAGTTATTCATCATATATTTATGAAATCCAATCTCATAAATATATACTTTAGTAATTTCTTACCAAAGTGGTTAGGCCTAACTCTCTGAATAACCAAACCCATTAAACTTATCTCAAGAGAATATTTTGTATCTCCATTAAGAGACTATGAATTCCATCTTGAGAATATATGTTCCATCAACACTAAATGTGGTTGCCCAACATACTGAGGTTTTGACCGTTACTTTAGATCTCACTCCTGATATATCAAAGCAACCTACACCTCATGATCAAGTCTATTATTCTCTCAGGATTAAGAGTTCATGCAAATAGAAGTCGTGAGATTTATTATTCATTTGACAGTCATTAGGAGAATAATAAATCTCACAGCAGTCCAGTTCAATATGTCTTAACTCTTAAAACATATCAACATATCAACTAGAAGTCACCACTTCCATAATCAAGACAAATCATCTTAGTTGATACGTTATAGTCTTCGCAGATGAAATGCCCAATTTCATCACTGACTACAAACTATAAATTTTGAGTTTACAAAGAACTTGTGATTTATATCTTCTATGACTAAATCACATAAATCACATACTATGCATTTCATAGATTATATGATAATGTCCAACTACTCATGTTACCATTATTTTAGATAAAAATAAACAACTTTATTAAACACAACATTAAGTCATACATAGCATCATACAATAGGATTTAAGGGTACATATCCTAACAATCTCCCACTTGCCCTAAAGACTATTGTGCATTAATCTAACTCCCATTCCCTCCAAATGTGACTCGAAAGTCCTTAGAGGCAAGGTTTTGGTAAAAGGATCTGCTAGATTATTTGCACTTTTAATCTTTGCCACCACAACATCTCCACGAGCAACAATATCTCGAATGATATGGTACTTCCTCTCAATGTGCTTTCCTTTCTTGTGATTTCTTGGATCTTTGGATTGTGCAACCGCTCCACTATTATCACAAAACAATGTGATGGGAACTTGCTCCATTCTTACAACACCAAGATCATAAATGAATTTCTTGAACCAAACAGCCTCCTTTGCCTCTTCACAAGCAGCAACGTACTCGGCTTCCATGGTGGAGTCCGCAATGCAAGATTGCTTAACACTCCTCCAACTTATGGCTCCACCTCCCAAGGTGAAAACACATACTGAAGTGGATTTTCTGAAATCTAAATCCGATTGAAAATCTGAACCTGTATAGCCAATGGGAATCAAATCCTCACAATGGTAAACAAGCATATAATCTCTCGTTCTTCTAAGATACTTGAGAATGTGCTTTACAGCTTGCCAATGTTTTGGTCCTGGATTTGATTCATATCGGCTAACCATGCCAACTGAATAACAAATATCTGGTCTAGTACAAAGCATGGCATACATGAGACTTCCTACTGCAGAAGCATAAGGAACTTGTCTCATCATATTTTCTTCCTCTTGAGTCTTAGGCCTTTGGTCATCAGACATAGGAACTCCATGTCTAAAAGGAAGCAATCCTTTCTTGGAGTTTTGCATGCTAAACCGTTCTAGGACCTTATCTATATATCCAGCTTGTGATAAGCCTAACATCTTATTCTTGCGATCTCGCCAAAGCTTGATCCCTAGAATAAAGTTAGCCTCACCCAAGTCCTTCATATCAAATTGGCTAGACAACCAAACTTTAACCGATGACATTACCCCTACATCATTTCCAATGAGTAGAATATCATCAACATAAAGCACTAGGAACAATACTACTTTGTCTTGATGTCTTTTGTACACACATGGTTCATCAAGATTTTGTTCAAAACCAAATGACTTGATTGCTTGATCAAATCTGATGTTCCATGACCTAGATGCTTGTTTAAGTCCATAAATAGACCTATTCAACTTGCATACCATATGCTCTTGGTTCTTTGCTATGAATCCTTCTGGTTGCATCATGTATATTTCTTCTTTAAGATTGCCATTAAGAAATGCAGTCTTGACATCCAATTGCCAAATCTCATAATCATAATGAGTAGCAATGGATAAGAGAATTCTGACAGACTTAAGCATGGCTACTGGCGAAAAAGTTTCATCATAATCAATGCCTTCTTTTTGTGTATACCCTTTCGCCATTAGTCTTGCTTTAAAGGTTTCAACCTTTCCATCTATCCCTCTCTTCCTCTTATAAATCCATTTACAACAAACAGGTTTAATGCCGTTAGGTGCCTTTACAAGATCCCATACATGATTGGAATATATAGAATCCAATTCAGATTTCATAACTTAGATCCAATGATGTGCATCTATATCATTCATGGCTTCATCATAAGTGTAAGGATCCGATTCAGCCTCTTCTGAGATAGCTTCATAGGTTTCTCCTAAACCTATAAATCTTATAAGAGGCCGAACAATTCTCCCACTACGACGAGGCACCTGTGTACTAGACATCTCATGAGTAATATCTTGTGGTGTATCTAATACAGCCACATCATCCCTAGTTTCATTCATTGGTTATTCAACTACAGGTTCATTCATTTCAGCCAAGATAACTCTACTTCTAGGATTAAAATTATTCACATAATCATCTTCCAAAAATTTGACATGGGTGCTAATAAACACTTTGTTATCCTTATGATTATAGAATAAATAACCCTTAGTTTCTTTTGAATACCCTAAAAACATGCACACTTCCGTTTTAGTTTCCAACTTATCAGACTTCCCTTTCAACACATGTACCGGACATCTCCAAATGTGGAGATATTTCATACTAGGCTTGCGCCCACTCCACAATTCCTTAAGTGTGTTGGGAACAGATTTTGATGGAACTAAATTCAAAACATGCATGGCAGTTTTTAGTGCATATCCCCAAAAAGAAACTGGTAAAGTTGAGTAACTCATCATGGACCTAACCATTTCCAAAAGAGTCCTATTCCTTCTTTCCGCTACAGCATTTTGTTGGGGAGTTCCTGGTGCAGTCAATTGGGAGACAATCCTATTTTGAATTAGGTAATCCTTGAAATTCCCAAGAAGGTATTCGCCACCTCGATCAAATCGAATGGCCTTTATGCGTTTACCCAATTGATTTTCAACTTCAGCCCTAAACTCTTTGAACTTGTCAAAGGCTTCGGACTTCCGTCTCATTAGGTACACATAACCATATCTTGAGTAATCATCCGTAAAAGTGATGAAATACTCATAACCTCCTTTTGCTTGGGTTGACATAGGACCACATACATCTGTATGAACTAATTCAAGCAACTCTTGGGCTCTTCTACCTTTTGCATTAAAAGGTCATTTGGTCATTTTACCTTCCAAACAAGATTTGCAAACTGGAAATCCATCAAAGTCCATGGGCTGTAAAAGTCCATCTTTGATTAGTCTTTGAATCCTATTTGAATTAATATGACCCAAACGCAAGTGCCATAGATATGCATCACTAGTAGAAGGAAACTTTCTCTTTAATGATTTTACATGAGAATTACTATCTATTTCAGAATTGTATAATTCATGCATGTCAGGAGTTAAAATATAAAGACCATCCACAATATTGCCAAAATAGATAAACATTTTATCCTTCTTTATTACAACATTGTCTTTCAGGATAACACAATATCCATGTTTACCTAAGTAAGTTGCAGAAATTAAATTCCTACGAACATTAGGTACATACAAACAGTCTTTCAATATTAAAACTCTAGACTTAAAACGCAAATTATACACTCCAACAGCTACAACCGGAATCTTGCTCCCATCAGCCAAAGTAAGAAATAGTTCTCCCTCATCAACTTTCTGGTCTCCTGGAACCCTTGCAAAGATTTGCAGATATGATTAGTACAACCTGAATCCACACACCAGGAATCTGTTGGATTCTGTACCAAACATATTTCAAGAAGAAAGAAACTTTTCATACCCTTATTCTTGGCAGCCTTGAATATTGGACAATTCCTCTTCCAATGTCATTTCTCACCACAATGGAAACACTTTCCTTTGCTTTTCTTTCCTTTGTCGGCAACCCCTAAGGCAATTTGTTTACCATTTTTCTTAGTGAAGTCCTTCTTCTTCTTCGTGAAGTCCTTCTTCTTCTTCTTACCTTTGCCTTTCGACTTAGGTTGAGAAGTAGAAGCTTCACCTACATTGGCTTCAACACTAGAAGTACCAAGGATGCCTTCCGCCGCCACTAACTCATTCATTAATTCAAACAAAGAGTAAATCTTTTGTTCATATTATAATTGAGTCTGAATTCCTTGAATGATTCTGGTAGTAACTGGAGTATCATATCCACTTGGGATTCTCCATCAATATCGGCACCTAAAACTTCTAACGTGTTCAGATTAGCAATCATCCTAAGACAATGCTCCCTTCCTGAACTTCCTGCAGCCATTTTGGTATTATAAATTTGCCTCATGGTTTCTTGCCTTGCAGACTGGCCTTACTCACCAAACATCTCCTTCAGACTAAGCATTATGTCCGAAGCAAGTTCTACATCCTGCATTTGATGCTGTAGAACATTTGAGATAGATGCTAGGATGTAGCACTTGGCCATCTCATTAGATTTCTGCCAACGATCATATCACTGTTTTTCCTCATAAGAAGCATCTAATGAAGGAAAGCTAGGACATGGTTGAGTAAGCACATATTTGTGTTCTTCAGCAGTAAGAACAATGTCCAAATTCCTTTTCCAGTCAACATAGTTGGATCCAGTCAGTTTGTTTTGATTAAGAATAGCAACAAGTGGGCTAAATGATGCCATGATTTAAATCTGAAATTAATAAACATGAATATGATAAGTAAACTGGACATTATCAATTTAGCATATAAGCATACAATATGAAACCTTAATAAAACCATAAAATAATATATGCAACGACAACCCAATCCATGTCTATAATTCCTTGGTAGCAAGTTTATTATGAACACATTAATTGGTTGAGAACTATTCTCATTATTAGTGCTATCATGATAACTCTTATCAAACACTAATAATATGTCGTATTACCTTCAGCCTCTAAGTAATAATGACATAGCTCCTTTGGGAGGTTAACATTATACTTAGTCTAGTGTACACCATTATCTAGAGTCATGTGTGGCCACATTTCATCTCCCTTTTATAGTGTTTAAACTTGTAGTTCCATGGAACAAAACACCCTCCTTTGGGATCGCGAGGCATATACGCCAAGACGAGGTGTTTATCCACACTACTTTAAATGGATAAGTTCAAACTTGTAGTTCTATGAAGTAAACACCCTCCTTTGGGATCGCGAGGCATATACGCCAAGACAAGGTGTTTACCCACACTACTATGAACCAATAATAGAAGCCATGAGATCTAACCCTTGTATCTCTCTCCCACTAGAAAATTTAAATTAAAGGTTTTTAATGTCAAAAATCATAATAATGCTAGACACGTGAAAAACATAATCCTAATCTTATTAGGAATAAATTTCATAAAACTAGCATTAATATATATAAATGTATATAGCGTAATATAAACCTATATTATATTATATATATAATATAATATATATATTACGTTATAAAACTATATTATATAATATAATATAATATATATATATATATATATTTATATAAGTCTCAGATGCTTGCTTAGAATCCTTTATATGTATATAACTATATAAGTACGGATTCTACTTTTCCAAAAGGTTCAAACATCATTCATGCAAGACAAAACCAAAACAAACTTTGAATAGTCAAGCCATGCATGCCATGTTCAGACGTGAATTAACATTCTAACCATGCAATTTGATTCCAAGTCAAACGGTGCATTAAATGAGAATAACTACCCATGAATAACTACCCATATTCGAATAAACAATAAAGGCAATAGACATTGAAGGTTGCCGTGTAGTACAACAATGGCTATATATATATATATATATATAAATCATTTTATATGAATTCCAATGCTAATAACGTTAATTCATAAAACAATGATTATCAAACCATGTGTACACTAAAATAATAGTTTTCTTAAATTCTAAAATTCAATCACATGCTATACAATCATGAGATGAAAACCTGGCTCTGATACCAATTGTTGGATAAAAATCTGGTTTTGTATCTCATACAAAACACACAGCGGAAGCAACAAATAAGGATCTATTTCATTCATGATTGACAACATGCACTCTGTAAATTTCAGAATTTAAGAACAAGATAGCGTACCTTGGTGTGAAGAAATTCAAAACAAAGATTAGAAGCACTTGGGAAAACTTTTAATCTTCACTCCAATTCCACTTTACGCCCAAGATGTGTGGTCTCTCAATCAGTTTCTAAAGGGAGAACGAAAGTGTGTCTCACACTCTTTCTTTTTCTCTATGATTCTTTTCTTGAAAAATCTCTTAAAAAAAATTCTGTATGTTTCTCCCTTTATAACTAACTGATTATCTAATTGGGCCGGCCTATTGGGCCTTTCCAATTGGGCTTTAGTGTGTGGCTTGGAATGGGACCAAAATGGACCAATAAGACACTAGCTCCAATGGGCCTTGGGCTTTTCCGTCAACTCTTGACAAGTCCAAAGTTACCATTAATTATATTTAATACCACTATATAAATATAATTGCACTCTAGGCCTTATTAATAAATTATATCCCAAGACTTTATTTTACACGCAACCCCTTCATAAAATATTCGTAGTAATACAAAGTCATAAATGTAGACTGCCACTTTGTAAATTACTACATCCTATCCTTGAGTACCCGGTTTAATCCTTTAAAGTTATTCATCATATATTTATGAAATCCAATCTCATAAATATATACTTAAGTAATTTCTTACCAAAGTGGTTAGGCCTAACTCTCTGAATAACTAAACCCATTAAACTTATCTCAAGGGAATATTTTGTATCTCCGTTAAGAGACTATGAATTCCATCTTGAGAATATATGTTCCATCAACAATAAATGTGGTTGTCCAACATACTGAGGTTTTGACCGTTACTTTAGATCTCACTCCTGATATATCAAAGCAACCTACACCTCATGATCAAGTCCATTATTCTCTCAAGATTAAGAGTTCATGTAAATAGAAGTCGTGAGATTTATTATTCATTTGACAGTCATTAGGAGAATAATAAATTTCACAGCGGTCCAGTTCAATATGTCTTAACTCTTAAAACATATCAACATATCAATTAGAAGTCACCACTTCCATGATCAAGACAAATCGTCTTAGTTGATACGTTATAGTCTTCGCAGATGAAATGCCCAATTTCATCACCGACTACGAACTATAAATTTTGAATTTACAAAGAACTTGTGATTTATATCTTCTGTGACTAAATCATATAAATCACATACTATGCATCTCATGGACTATATGATAATGTCCAACTATTTATGTTACCATTATTTCAGATAAAAATAAACAACTTTATTAAACACAACATTAAGTCATACATAATGTCATACATAGCATCATACAATAGGATTTAAGGGCACATATCCTAACACTTCCTGCAAAGCAATAATTATGTCACCACTGGAATATTTTACCTCTTTCGGAACAAATTCTTGAAGGGTTGTTGATCCTCCTTGGTTTCCCTTGGAGAATACGCCTTTATGCATTACAAAAGACTATCCTGCTAGAAGCCTTTTGTCTTGAGAAAAGCCCTGTGCATGGGCTTTTCCCTTATTCCTCTTCTCTGCCGAAGAAGTCAAATTATTCCATTCTCTGGTAGTGTAAATATTCTTAATCCACTTATTAGTGGTACTAGTGTCAGCAATAAACTTCTTTTTCTACCAGGAAATATTGATGATATTAAAATGGGTGGTGGTGGAACATTGAAAGGAATCTATTAGTGTTTCTAGAAAGAACACATTAGAAACATATTGGGAAGTATTGGAATTTTTGGGGAAAACCAGTTTCACAGGTTGGTTCATAAGGATTAAAGCATAAGGATCATAATATGACACTGTAACAGATGGATAATTGGGCCTAGGAATGGTTTTTAAGACAGTTGGGAGACTCCAATAGAGAAGCAAGCTAAGAATAATATGACAACCATTGTTGGTCAAAATTTTCTAAAAATTGTTAGCTTTGGTTTTGACATTTTATCAACAAGTTATTCAGCAATTCTCTTGTACTTAACTTCTTATTTAAGGAAGTTTAGATGTTTAGTCTTAGCATGAATTAATTCCAAAGCACCAGCAGTATCAATTTCATGTTTTGAGGCAAATTTGAATTTGACTTTTTGACCAAAAGGATCAGTGGCAATACCATCATGTTCAACAAGCATAGAGGGTATCTTAAAGCAAACATTTTCATGGCAAACATGAGCATTATTCAATTCATATCGAATCTTCATTTGGGTACCATTAGCAGAAAACAATCTTTCAGTTAATTTTTCAAAATATTTGGAAGGAACTAGTCCTTCCTGGATACAATTCATATCCGCACCAGAATTAATCATAGCAATAGTATTGAAAGCATAATCACAACAAACAACAATTTTAACTTTTGTAAACCATTTCGGAGGTAGCATTTTTTTAACAAGAGCAAGGTGATTAATTTGTTAAAGAATTACCAGAAGCATCACTAGAAAGAGGAGCTTATTGAGTGGATTCATCTGCACCTTCTTGCTCATCATGTTCACTATCAGACTAGTGTTTGCCTAGATTCTTATCAATTTTTAGCAATAGTAATTCTTGTTTAAGATTAGCATTATCACTTTTAATAGTTTTGAACTCATTTTTTAAATTAATTATGTCTTGTTTAACAAAAACAATTTCATGTTGGAGATCATTAACCGTTAAGTCTTTGGGCTTCTTTTTATTAAATCTTTCCAAAGTTTCTTCAAAACCTATCTTTGATTTGAGATTATTAACATTTTCATTTCTTGTTAAGTTTTGATTAAACTTATCAAGATATTCTTTTTGTAGTTCAGGGTTTTCAATTTTACTTATCAAGGTTACCAGCAAGTTTTTTTTTCTTCACATTTGTTTAACACATTAACAGATTTTATAGCATTGTAGCAGGAATCTCTACAAACAAGTTTAATATTGGGAGAACTGGAGGTTTCACTACAAGAGTGACAAGCAGAATCATCCTTTTCAAAAGAATCAGACAAAGCAACAGATTCAAGAATCTGAAACGCAATTCATTTTGATCATCATCATTAATGTTTAACATTTCTTTTAGAAAAAAGGCAGCATTTTTCATGAGTTTTAGAGATAGAAAATGTTTGTTAACTCTATATTAGGAAAAAGCAGTGTTTTCAGCCCAACTATCCATATAGACAAACTTGGTACTGACTTTAGGCATATTCCATTTTTGGAAATCAGGGTACTCACTTTTTTAACAATGTAATCTTCTTCATTTATAATATCAGGAGGACAATCAGTCCTGGAGCTAATAGAGGACTTGGTTCTCCACAACCTATCCATACTAGCCTAGTTATAACACTCAATTATCATGTTTTTCTCATAATTGTTGCATTTCGTAACACATACCATAACCAACCCTATACCTCTCATGCCCTCATGCTCTCTCTAGCTTCATGGGCCTTACCATTCGGTTTTGGGAATTCACTTTACAACTATGGTGGCGCCAACGACAGTAGGAAGGTAACATGACAACGAAGTATCACGATTTCGGGTAGACACAAACATATCACAAAGAACACAAATTATATATATATATATATATATATATACATGCATATATTATATTTTTTTGCTTGTAATATTTGATATATTTTTTATGCTCCCTTGTGTTAATTTATATGCATAACTTAGTTCTGTTGTAATAAAATCCCTTGTCTAGTTTAGGCAATGAATAACCGAAGTTTTGCACATTTGGTAGTACTGTTAACTTATAATTTTTTGATTTGTGGGAATGTTGACCCTAGTTTACTTGAGATCAAGACAGAGGGCTAAGAACACATGCTATCTATCTATACTTTCACTATGTTCTAAGGAATATACCTGAATCCTAAAGAGCTAAATTGTTTTTTAGGACACCCATTAAAAATCTATAGGGAAGAAATTAATCCATTATTGATGTTCAAGTGATTTGTATGGAAAAATGTAATGAAAACATAATACTATTTTTCTTTCCATTTCTATTTGTATGGGAATACTGTGTCTTTTTTCCTTTCTTGTTGCTAATCTAACATTTTTTAGGATGTTGACAGATTTGATACGAAGGTCCAAATACCAAATACCAAATTTGAAAACATAATAGAAATGGGAAGAATAGATAAGCAACCTTAATCCCTATCCATATCACAATCTCAATCTCAATCACAATCACATTCAAGACAATATATTCAATGGAATATGAAAATGGACAAAGCGTTAGCAAGTATTTTATATGATCAATTAGCTCAAGGAAATAGGGAGGATGGATACTGGAAAGAGTTGGCATACCAAGCTACAGTGGAGTACATGCATGCTCGATTGATTCTCAATTTGACAAAGTACAATGTTAAGAATAGACTAAAGGCGTGGAAGCTACATTTTGCTATAATTACTGATATAAAAAATCAAAGCGGGCTTGTTTGGTATGAAGCAAAGAAAAAGGTTGTTGACACAGCAAATAATCATCATGTGTGGGATGCTTAAGTTAAGGTATGATCCCTTATGACTTTTTCTCTGAAATATGTTCACCATACATTTGAACAAAGATTTAGGTTATGTTTGGTAACGAATTTTGTTTTCTATTTTTAAAAACTTTGGAAATATAAAGAAAAAACAATTTTCTTGTATTTTTTAAACCAAAAACATGTTTGGTTAATTGAAATAAGAAGATAGTTTTTTTAAAGAAAAAAAATAGAAAATCCTAAAATATGTTGTTACTAGGATGTGAACTCTAATGTTAACTCAATTAAATGAGATAGATTCATTAAATTAAATACATCTTTTTATTAACTTTTAAAAATAAGAAACTAAAAATAGCATTTTGCATGTTTTCAGTTTTCTTCACAAATTGAGTTTTAAGAACAGTTTTTGTTTTCAGTCCATTTTGGAATCCCAAACAAGTTTTTTAGTCTCAAAAATAGAAAATTGTTTTTGAAAACAGAAAATAAAGGGAAAAAATAGCTACCAAACATAATCTTAGTTTGTTCTCTTTTGTATTCTAAAAAAATAAATATAATAAAAGTTGTTTATGGAACGTTACATTATATGGTTGATCAATTAGACAATTAGTGGATTCTCAAAAAAAAAAAATAATAATAATAATAATAATAGACAATTAGTGTATTCTTTTGTAATGGACAGCAAATGTATTGGTAAAATTTAATTACTATATATTTACTTATTAATAGTGGGATACTACAATCAGAGCTTCAGATGATGATTTGGATTTGGCTTTGTTTTGGGGTTTCTTTGAAGACTTTGCTTTCATGGCATCATTGGATGAAAGCTTTCTCACTTCTGTCTTCTCAGAATTAATAATTTTATCTTTTCTTTTTTTAATGAGTTATTTATTTATTTATTAACTCTCAATAATTAGTTCCGAAGAAAAAAATCTCAATAATTGAGGTACATTAAAAGATGGAGTAGTAGTTTGGTTTTGTTATAATCTATCGAAAAAAAAAAAAAAAAAAAAAACTACTTTTTTGACTCGTATTGCAAATGGGGCTTGTCCTAGTTGCCTGTGATTGTGTTTATACGTACGTGTGTGTAGGGTAATCTCTCTATAGCTGAATTTGAGTTGGTCTTGAAGTGAATATCAATGTTTTAATTACAAGCTATCCTTCTTGACTCTTCCATGTTCATTTGCATATAAACTTCCTCACTTATAAGAATTTAAGTACCAACTCTCTTAACCAGACATACCTCTCTTAACTCTCTCTCTCACTCGGTAATATTTATAAGATTGTCATAGACATGTCTGTAAATTTAGTAGAAGCCATTACTGAAGTAAGAAATGAGGAGGTTTCTCAAGAGGTTAAAGAGAGCAAAGTTTCATGGCAAAAGTATTAAGTTTTCAAGATTGTAATGATCAAATGTAGCAGCGTATAGTAGCTAGTAACAGTACATTAGTCATTGCTGAATATGTTTCAACTTTTTTTGCATAATTGGAAACTTTCTTCTTGTTAGGACATATATGATTCATGTTAGGAATATATGTCATATAGAATTGGCTGATCCTTTGACAAAATGCATTCTACTTGTAATTGGGTAAGTCTAGAATGTGTTTAATACTCAAGGAACAAGGTTTCAAGTCCAAGTGTTAAGGCCATGCAAATCTGTTCAAGAAACAAATGAAGAGATGCTGGATTTTAAAGCTTGACAGATAGCATCTATCGAGGTTTAAAAGGTTGCTTTAGCCCGATGCTCGATAGCTGCTCGATAGATACCTTATCTATCAAGATTTATGAAAATCAGTTTTTCAAATTTGATTTCACTCCAATCCGTGTGTACATATTTAGGCTTTCTTTTCTTACAACCCTAAACATATATAAGGATTATTTAAGGGCCCTCAAAAGTGGATAGTTGCATAAGTGTAGAGCAAAGTTTTGTTCATGCAAATTGTGATCGGAGATAGAATTGCCCTAGTTCATCTTTCTCTTGAAGAAGCTACAGCATTTGTATGTCGTTGGGTTTTGTGACCAAGAGCTTTGTGATCTTCATCGTGTTGATGAATTGAAGAAGTTTGTAGCCAACATCTTTCTCAAGTTGGTGATTAAGTCGCATATAGGGATCCATGCATCTATTAGTTAGTCACATACTAGGAGCCATGCATTGAAAATGAGAGATTATCACTACAGAACAAGTCCAATTGTGTATTAGGGTAAGAGTTCAAATATAGGTTGATAGAAGGTACTGAGATTCTTTTACTTATAACCGTTTATTGTGATAATAGTGGATTCTCGTGAGTGGTGGCCTTAAAATCACTTGGTGGGGTTTTTGCCTTGGAGGTTTTCCCCATTCATAAACAAATCACTATGTTAACTTTAATTTCCGCTTCATATTAACTTAGTTGGTGACTTTTTTGTGCTACCACACTTTTTGCATGCTAATTGGATTAATTAAGTAACTTGGATAATTAATCAATTAATTTATCACAAAGAGTCAATACATTCTTGGCCTATCAAGTGGTATAAAGCAGGCACACTCTAAGTAGGGTTAATCTTTGTTGTGTGATCCATTGACCCCTGTTTGTCATGGATAGAGGACAGTCGCTCATTATACCTTATTTATTTGATGGCACTAACTATACATACTAGGAAGCACGTATAAGAGCTTTTTTGCAGTTATTAGATGAAAAGGTGTGACAAGCTATGAAGATAGGCTAGACTAAGCCAAAGGAAGCACCGACTGATTGGGATGATGCTAAAATCAAGGCGACTAACTTCAACAGCAGGGCATTTAACGCTTAGTGCGGTCACAAATGAGGAGTTCAAGAAGATATCCTCCACTGAAATTGCAAAGGAAGCATGGACCATTCTCTAGACAACCTATGAAGGAACTAAGGCTGTCAAGGACTCGAAGCTTCAAAGGCTCACTACAAGCTTTGAATAGATCAAGATGGAGGAGAATGAGTCGTTTGATGAGTTCTATACCAAGCTCAAGGACATAGTGAACTCAACCTTTAATCTTGGGGAAACAATTCCCGAATCTAAGATTGTGAGAAAGGTACTTAGATCTCTACCCAAGAGATTTCATGCCAAAATCACCGCAATTGAGGAGTCAAAGGACATCGACAAAATTCCTTTGATAGAGCTAGTTGGCAATTTGCAGACCTATGAGTTGGGTTTGACAAGGATTAGGAAATCATGTACGAGTAAGAGCATGACACTGAAGGCCAAGAGCAGTGACATGGATGAGTCTTAAGACGATAAAGATTCTAAAATGAAGTCCTACATCACCAGGAAATTCAAGAAGTTCATGAAGAATGCCAATGGGAAGGGCTTCGACAAGGATTATAGGAAATCTAATTCTTCTTAATTTAAGAGACAAGACAAAGGGAAGAAAGATGCTAGGGATGGCGGTTAGTACAATGTTCCCTCAAGACCTAAGTGTTTCGAGTGTCAAGGTTTTGGACACATGAAGCAAGAGTGCCTTATGTATCTCAAGACCATTGGGAAAAGCAAGGCATTTGTTACTATATTGAGTGACACCGAACCTGAGGATGATTCTAAAAATGAGGACTATGGAATCCTGAATGCCTCCACTGCTACTGTTATCCTATTGAAGGGATTGTTGAAGACGTAGATGAAGAAGAGGACTTGGTGGAGTCTAAATTTGAGAAGATGGATGAACAAGATGACATCTACACAGCCTATGCGAAATTATACAAGGTCTCGAAAATGCATGAGAAATTGTATAGGTTAGCCACCAAGAAGCTTAGTGATGTGGAGCTTGAATGAAAAGAAATCTCCACAAAGTTTTATGAAGCCAATTAGACTATTGGAGCAATGAGATTTGAGAACAATGTTTTGGCTAAGAAGACTAGGAAGCTTGAAGTGGAGTTATTTTAAGTTAGAGCTCAGCTGGAGAGGATTTCAAGTGCAAAGCTTGATGAGATGTTTAGCCTTCAAAAATCTGCTTCTAATAGAACCGGTTTAGGGTATGATTTCTCTTCTCCTAATAATGCTTCCTCTAGTACTACTGTTTTTGTTTCTCCTACTAATAATGTTGAATCTGAAAACAATGATTTCAAAACTATGTTAGCTAGTGAGAACATAGACAAAGGTAAATCTGTCTTAGGAGCACCCCCTAAGCTTGCTAAGAAAGAGGCTAAAACCCTAGGGCTAAGAAGGGTAATACTCAAAAGTCTAAATATAAGAAACAGCATCTTTGCTATCACTGTGGAGCAATCAAACATACTTGACCTAATTGCTATAAGTGGCTAGCCACTCAACAGAGCAATAGTATGATCTCATCGAGAACCATAATCAGTTTCCATCCTCTCTTACTCCTTTTGGAGATCTACTTAAAGCCCTCATGTTCCTTTCTGAAAGCTCGGACTTGTGTTAAAAACACAAGAGCTATTCAGACCCCAAATTAAAAAATTATGGCTCGGTTGATTTTAAACTTAAACTAAGTGCGGAATAGAGTAAAGGCGAGCGAACAAATAATAAAACTACTCTAAGCCATATTCAACAAATATTAGTAGTAAAAAGAAAGCTAAAAGAGTAGGGAAGAGAGATGCAAACACAAGATAACACTTTGATGTGTTATCGAAGAGGAAACCGAAGAACTCAGCAAAAAACCTCTCCACCACCCTTCAAGCAGTAAATTGATCCACTAGACAATAAGTTGGGATACACGAATAGTAAAAGACCCTCCAAGCCTAGTCTACCTAGTGCACCTAAGCCCTCCAAGCTCCTACTCCAACAAGGCTTCACGAAACCGTGTCTTGTCTAGCTTTCCAAATCCCGCAATGCGTCCGATTGCATCCGCCAAAACTTGGCTTCTTCCAATGCTTCCTAGCAACACCAAAACTTCACTAAACATTCAGTATGGGTGTGGTAAGTGTTTGGGCTATCAACCTTTCAAGGATTTGGAAATGTAGAGGTAGGAGTAGAGGAAAACCACTACGGATGGTGTAGAGAATTATGGGTATGATAATTTTACACTCTCAAGGGTTTGAGGTTAGGGTTTTCTCTCTGAAAAGCTCTCTACTCAATATGTGGGTAATGATGGTATATATAGTGTATATGAGGATGTAGTGGAGCAGATAGGACAAAATAGCAGAAAAAACTCTTTCGCGGGTATCTCGCGGGAAGGCCTTACCCGCAAGACACTCGTGAAAACCAGTTATCGCCATCTGTCATGACTCTTCGTATTCTAGTCATGTGCTAGGCACATGCATCACTTCGTGGGATGGCTAGTCGCGAGCTACCCACGAAAACTCCTTTGTCTTCAATAGTTGCCTTGAGTCTTCACACTCTCTCCATCACACACAACCCTTACAAATGAATCCCACATAAAATACAGGGTACAAAATATTGAACAAAATTACAATCAAATTTGGCACAGAATTAATGCCAACACATATTAGTTGTACAACATGACAATCTCCCCTTTTGGCTATTTCGTGACAAAATACCCTATAACAGAATCTAGACTTAAACGTGAGTTTGGGAACAATGGAAAAACTCACTCACACCTAATCTAGAAGCTGTAAAGCACTTGCACGAAGACACTTGTATCTTGAAACACTTGCACACAAACGAAACTTTCATTAGGCTCATGACAAGTTGAATAGAAGGTACGTATACGAGCAAGTATAATGCGATCAAGGTAAACAACAAGATATAAACTATGAAGCATAACTTGATAATACAAGAACAGTCATTAAGAAATGACTACAATGATCATTTAACTAGAAAATGATCATCCGGACACATAATGCAATTAAGTGCAAACCAAAAAATCAATTGCATGTCCAAAACACTCAACCAACGCAAAGTACCAAATTATTTGCATTAAGGATACAAGATCTAACAAGGGCACAAGAGTGTAGTAATCAAGATAAACTAAAGTACAAAAAAAATGCTACAAAGCAATGAGATAAACACAAAGTACTGAACATTAAACTGGGATTAAACCAAAGTATTTAAAGCTTTAAAACAAAGCAATGTAAATAAAAGCGTTCTAGACTATGGCAAAAGAAAGTAAACAACTAAACCACCAAAAAAATGTCTATGAAGTGCATGTGCTACACTATGCTCCGCTATGCTCCTTCTCAAAAAGTACAACTCCCCCTCAAAATTTTCTCCCCCTTTTTGACCAGAATGGCCAAAGGAGTTAGTCGTCATCTTCCTCTAGTTTCCTTTGTATTTGATCCAATTGAGTTTGGAGAGAAGTGAACTGAAAGGAAGGCAGTTCCTTAAGGCAGTCCTCTCGGCTGTTTTTCGTAGGATGTGGAAGATGTGAGAGCAAATGTCAATCTCTTCAACATGGAGTAGGTTATGGAGAAATAAAGCCCAATTGAGATTCACGTAACTGGTGCTTGAGAGAGGATAAAGGTTGTGGAACATGATTGATGTGAGCAGCCTCAATTTGGGTGATATTGTGCAACACTCATTGCTTTTCCATTGGAAGAGAATTCCAAGTTTTTTCCTAGAGTTTCCTGAAGAATATCCTACTTGGGATCTAACTCATCGTACACCGAGGGCTTCGGAAACATAGGCCAGTTGATATGTAGAATGTCATCAAGATAAGTGGGTGTTATTGTGAAATTATATCCTTTAACCCAACATTTCAGCTCATCTCCCTCAGCAATGGCAATCACATAAAATTCCTTCACCATATTCTCATACGGTTCATCAAAACTTGACAGAAGGAAATTCCAATCCTTGGTAGGAAACCATTTTGGAATGCTCATATCGAGGAGAATGGCTTGGTCAACTACTCTTTCAACCAACAAGGGGCCATCTTTGAAATATTTCTTATAATCTTGAGATGCAGCAAATGACTTGAACTTGTTAACATCATAAAGCCTTATTGAAGATCTGGTCCTCTTTGGCTACAGGGTAAGACTGTCAAAATCTATCACTGGTTCTTTTCTTTTACTACTTCCCCCTTTACAGCTGATTTCTTGAAGGGTGACATCTGCATAAACAGGCACAAAGCACACAAAGAGAATGCATAAATACAAAGAAAGGAACACAAACTTGATTAGATTCAAGTTAGTCCAAAACAAATAAGCACAAATACTTAAAAAAAACATAACAGTGTTAAAACTTCATGCATTACGCTCTAAACCATGTAAACACTAACAAAATGCAAGAATATATCAATTGTTCATGTGTGTGCACAAAGTGATGCAAGGAGTGTGCCTAGGTGATGCATGGCATAGCATAGAGGCATAAATTGGGCAAAGTGTGTAAAACACACACCGAATGATCAAAACATGTCAAGCATGTTCAATCAAGGGTAAACCCAAACATTGGAACTCATTCGAGTTTAAACCAACACAAAAATGTCACTTGAACATTTTGTCAAACACTTAGCATGCAACACTATTCTACACATGTGGGCAATGCATGAACACATGGAAATATGCCTAAATACATGTTTAGAATGCCACAAGGGGCCAACACAGATACACAAAAACCAAATGGAACTCAGCCTAATCAAAATATTGAAAAAAATTTGCTTAAAAGTCATGAACCCAACCCTTGTTTAGAAAATCTCCAAAATTTATAACCTTAGGATATCTTTTGCATAATCTAAGATAGAAATGAAAAGAATGTTTTAGAAAACATACTTTGAAGTTGATTTTGTATAAAACAATCTTGAAAATGGGGTTTTGAGAGAAAATAAGATTTGGGTTAAGAGAGGTTTGAGAGAGGCAGTGCGAGGGAAATAGAGAGTATTTTAAAAACTCAGTCACATCAGCCCTATAAAACTGAAAACACGCGTTTTTTGTGGGTTAGACAGTCACTAAATTACTCATGAAAAACACCACTGAAGCACAAACACTTTCACGGGAAGTTTTTAGTCTCGAAACAGTCGTGATACAGTCGCAAAAGTCTTTGTCTGAAAATATGTTTTCCAGTTTTTTCCTAAAAAAAATTTCGCTAGAAGAGCTTGGTCGTGAAATAGTCGCGATACTCTCTGTATGAAAAATGATATTTTTGATTTCCCTTAACCTCTTTTAGCGGGAAGTTCTTAGTCGCAAGCTTCTCGTAAAAATGCCTGTAAACCAGTTTTTGAAGAACGACACAAAAATGCATTTTGAACAAAAACTTAAAGCACGAAAGTATAAAACACTTTAAAAAACATAAAAAAAAATACTCAAAAATCTTTTGGGTTTGATCGACAAGCAATTGAGCATATACACCACATTTGATCATGTACAATAACACAAATGAAATAAGTATTCATTGAACAAAGTCTTGTGTGTTGTGTGTGAGTATCAAAAGTGGAATAGTCCTTAGTCTAGAGTAAAGCTTCAATGATCAATTCAATCAAGTCATACACAACTAGTATTAAGTCAAGTGGACTATCTCAATTATAGAAATGAACATATATGATCTCCCATAAGAAAATGATTACATTTCTTTGAAACTTTTCATTTGTCTTCTTTAAAAATCATAACATTTGATCATTTTGAACAAAGTACATCTCATTTTGAGATTGATGCTTGAACTTTTTGATATTTCAACTTTGTGCGTAAGCCTTTGGCTTTTTGAGGCACCATACATTTTGGTACAAGTCGCTTTCCCTTTTTCCTAGTCAAATACTAGTATGTGAGACGGCTTTTATAGCTTAATATCTCTTTTTGAGACTAGAAATTTGATGAGCTATATAGAAAAAACATAAAACGTGGGAAAAGATAAAGGCACAAGTCTATGCATGTATCAAGACCAACAAGACTATTAACTAATCATTCATGACAAGCTTGAAGATCGATTTACAACAATCACACATAGATTTCAATATTTTTCTCACAAAGATAGATGTGCATACAAAATAAGTTAAGCTCGTAAATGCACTACGCCATTAGTACAAAGGTACTAGGCCAAACTCACATGTGATATACATAACACAAGCGATCAAATTTTTTGGAGATTTTTTCAATTTTTATGAGTTTTTGAATTTTTCAACACACTCAAAAGCATTACGGGAAAAGTAAGATAAAAAAAAAAAAAAAAAAAAAAAAAAAAAAAAAAACAAGAACAAAATGCAGCTAGCAAAATAAACATGTAATCATGCACATGTGGCCTATAATGCATGTATGCAACTTTGAATAACATAAGGTCACATAAGGGATGAAAGTCAAGGGGTGATACTGACATCGATAGTCTTATGAAGAGACTCAAATCGTGGACCATCAAGGGATTTGGTGAAAATATCCGCCTTTTGATTGTCGGTGTCGATAAACTCCAACCACACAACCTTGTTCTCCACTAGATCTCAAATAAAATGATACTAAATCTCGATATGCTTCGATTTTGAGTGTTGAACTAGATTTTTTTACAGGTTTATGGCACTTGTGTTATCACATAACACACACATAGTGTCTTGAGTTGTTAGGACATATGTAGTTCAAGTTTGTTAACATATGTCGCTATTTTATGTAGTTGGCTAATCCTTTGACAAAACGCACTTTACTTGTATTTGGATAGATCTAGGATGTGTTTAATACTCCAAAGAACATGTTGTTCAAGTTTAGTATTAAAACCATGAAGATTGGACCAAGAAACAAGTGAAGAAAAAGTGTGTACTAAAGCTGGACACCTGGTGGACACCTGCGGATAGCTGCTGGACACCTGCGGACAGATAGCTATCTATCGAGATATCTATCGAGCTATCTATCGAGATTTAATGAGGCTCGACAGCTTCCCGATCGATCAAGGTATCTATCGAGGTTACAGGAATTGAGATTTCCAGATCTGATTTTTGGGCCAGGCTTTTGTATTTGTGTAGGGATTCTTTTCTCACAACCCTAGGCATATATAAGGCATATTTTTGAGGCCGTCACATAAGAGAATACAAGGAGAACACATGCAAAAGGTGACCGAAGCCTAATTCTCTCTGAAAGAAGCTACTGCGTCTTTGCGCCTTAGGGTTTTGTAACCAAGTGCTTCTTGATCTTCATCGTGTGTATGAAGTGAAGAACTTTGCAGCCAACATTCTTCTTCCTCAAGTTGGTGAGTGAGTCACGTACTGGGATTCGTGCAAAGGAGTTAGTCACGTACTGGGATCCGTGCATTAAAAGGTGGCGTTCATATATTGAAGAGTTCAGAGGTTCTGAAGCAGTAGAAGGTTTCTGCTGTGAGTTCATCTATGGGGATTGTAGAGTCTAGTGACAAAGGTTTTGTACTAGATCTGAAACTTCTCTTTACTATAGTGGATTGCTTTTCGGGAAGGTTTCCCCCCAGGTTTTTTTACTGTGAAACTGGTTGGTTTCATTGGTTTTCTTGGGTCATCATATCTTGTCTTATTTATTTTTCCGCTGCACTTAGTTTTGACATGATATTGATATTTGTTGTTTTAACAAGTTTTATGCATAATAAATCTAATTAACAACTTGGGTTTAAAACTTGTTAATTCTATCAACCGGGGTCTAAATTTCCCAATAAGTGGTATCAGAGCAGGCACACTCTGATTAGGTTTTAATCATTGATGTGTGATCCATTGACCCCTGTTGTCATGGAAACTCTTGATTGTTTTGATTTGCATGATCTTGTGTTGAATGATGATGATGATATTCATGATGCCTATTGCAAGCTTTATAATTTTTGTATGAAATCTCTTGAATGTTCTACAAAATTAAAAGCTAAATTTAAAAAGGTCAAGCTTGAAAAAGATGATTTGATTGTAAAATTGGATGAAGCCACTAATTTGAATGAGAATTTTAAAAATCAAATTTCATCTCAGGTGGACAAAATTAAGAGTTTGGAAGAGCAACTAGTTGAATTTAAAACTGAAGTTGAAAAATTAACTAGTGCCAAACTTGTTGTTGAGCCTAACTCAAAAGAAAAAGATTTTTATATTCCCCCATTCAAAAGGAATAATGAAGAGTTGAAGGCTAATATTGCTAGGATAGACAAAGGTAAACAATCTGATGTTAACGCTGAAGTTTCTAAACCTATGTCTAAAACTCCTCCTAGGTTGAATAAAAATTCTGATTTTGTCCCTACTTGTCATCATTGTCATATTGTTGGTCATATTAGGCCAAATTGTCCTAAGTTGAGGTCTCTGTCAACCTCTAATGTTAGACCTCCTTCTAGGAAGCCGAGTAGCTCTAAAACTGCTCATGTTTGTCACCATTGTGGTGTTTCTGGACACACTCGTCCTAATTGCTTTAAGTTGTATCCTTATAAGCAATTGTCCAAGCGGTCACAGGTTTCCTCTCAAGGACCTACACCTTTGTTTGGAGAGTTATTAAAAGTCTTGAGCTTTTTAACTCAATTTCAGGAGAATTTTAATTCTTCTATGTCCTTTAGTAGTCATACTAGGACACGTGCCTTTTCATCTTCACGGCCAAAAACTCGTGCTGTGTGGGTGAGAAAGGAGCCTAAGACTTAATTGTCTTTTCTGTTTGTCCTCTTCTTTAATTCTTTCTATCTAAAGCAGGACTCTCTTTGCTTGATTTCTTTTCTGCTATTGAAATCATGCTTTCATGCATCTGCACCTTTCTATCATACCTTCATGCATATGCATCTTTCTTTCATGCTTGCATGATTGTTTGTCTGTTTTTGTTTGATTGTTTGGTTTTTATTTTGTTTTGTTTTCAAAATAAAAAAAAAAAGGGAAAAATTGAAAAATACAAAAACAGTGTGTGTTTGTGTGCATTAGTTCATGTGAACTTTTGGAATGGCCATTGAAACAGAGTTTTCTAAACTTTGTATCATCTGTAGCTTAGATGAGCACTCTTTTGCACAACTAAGCGAGTGAGCTTTGTAGCTCTTTGTTTGTGATGAGTAAGGTTAAGTAATCTCTTCTTCTTAACACTCGTATCACTCTTTTTGACGGGTTGAACTAGAAAATCCTAAGAGAAAGGCATAAATAACCATCTCACCACTGTTACTCGCCAATCATAATATGACATCTGTATGCTTCGGCATAGCAAAAGTGCAATGTCAATGACACCTGTATGCTTCGGCATAGCAAAAGTGCAGTGTCAAAAGCTTAACATCATTGGGTATTTCTTTTCTTTCTCTTGTATGCCCATGCATGATATGCTTGTTAAAAAGAAAATATGCAAAGAAATAAAAAGCAAAAAGATAAAAAAATGCTTTAAAATATGGTTGTAAGCGTGTTTTCTAGGAGATGTGGGAGTTATAGGATGTACCTCAAAGGTGATAGTCCCCATCAAACAGTTATGATTGTGTGTGAGTTAAAGTGATTTTCTCATATCTCAAATCGTCATGACATTGAGACACTTATGCAATCTTGCGATGTTTTCACACACAACACGCAATACTCTTTGCTATTCTTGATACATGTGCAGGTACAATGTGATTTGGCCATCACAAGGTTTACATGCGTTAATGTATGCTAACTAAACTATCTTGACTTATTTTTGAAATATAAAATTGGTTAGACTTGTTTAGTGTGTGTGTGTGTGTGTTTTGGATCAAAATGCATGACATTTTTCTTGTTGAGAGATGTTTTTGAGAGGTTAATGTGTTGCTTGGATCTTTAGTTGAGTTGCATGCTTGATTGCATTCACATCTGTGTTTTTCTCTTCCTGAAAAACTGTTTTTAAGCCATCTCGACACATCCTCGACACCTCTCGATACCTGGCTTATCTGTCGAGATCTTCAGTTGCATGTTATCGCAATCTCGACACCTCTCGATAGCTAGGTGGATCGATCGAGAAAGTTTCTGTCTCCTCGATACCTTCTCGATAGCTGTTCGATCCATCGAGGTCTGCTCGATAGCTCCTCGATACCTCTCGATCTATCGAGAATCTCTGCATGCATTTTTTTTCCACATGTTTTGCATGTTTCTCTTATCTTGTCATCTATAGCATATTGTTTCATCACATTCATGAATTTTTATGGATTCTTTGTGCCCCCTTGATCATCCTTGATCATCTTTATGTTTCTCGGTACCCTCTGTCAATCGTGACAAAAAGGGGGAGAAATTGGAGAATTTGTGGTTTCTTTCTTTAAGATTCTACAAGTTAGGGGGAGAAATACATGCCCTTGTAAGGGGGAATTGTGTTTCATCTTGTTAGGGGAAGTGTTTATCTCCTTGTTCATGTACCTAGGTCTTGTGACTATTTTTACATACAACATGGTATTTATCAAGTGGTATATATATGATGATGTATGTTTTTCTTTCACCTACCTTTCATGTGTTGTTTCTTCTCTATCTTTATACACATGTTTCTTTACTTGTACGCAAGCTATTATTTCTGTTTCACACAAAGATGCCTTGATGTGTTTTGTTTATAAGTGTTTCAGAAATACAGGTTGTCAAAGTCTTCCATGCCATGAACTCTCTTCTTGCAAAGTTTTTCAAGAGTTTGTGTTAGGGTAGATTTTATTGTATTCAACAAGTGAGTATGAGTTGAGTGATTTATGACTTATCTCATATGTTCATTTGTTTGTTGTGGTTTTGTCACGGATTGCCAAAGGGGGAGATTGTTAGGACATATGTAGTTCAAGTTTGTTAACATATGTCGCTATTTTATGTAGTTGGCTAATCCTTTGACAAAACGCACTTTACTTGTATTTGGATAGATCTAGGATGTGTTTAATACTCCAAAGAACATGTTGTTCAAGTTTAGTATTAAAACCATGAAGATTGGACCAAGAAACAAGTGAAGAAAAAGTGTGTACTAAAGCTGGACACCTGGTGGACACCTGCGGATAGCTGCTGGACACCTGCGGATAGATAGATATCTATCGAGCTATCTATCGAGATTTAATGAGGCTCGACAGCTTCCCGATCGATTGAGGTATCTATCGAGGTTACGGGAATTGAGATTTCCAAATCTGATTTTTGGGCCAGGCTTTTGTATTTGTGTAGGGATTCTTTTCTCACAACCCTAGGCATATATAAGGCATATTTTTGAGGCCGTCACATAAGAGAATACAAGGAGAACACATGCAAAAGGTGACCGAAGCCTAATTCTCTCTGAAAGAAGCTACTGCGTCTTTGCGCCTTAGGGTTTTGTAACCAAGTGCTTCTTGATCTTCATCGTGTGTATGAAGTGAAGAACTTTGCAGCCAACATTCTTCTTCCTCAAGTTAGTGAGTGAGTCACGTACTGGGATTCGTGCAAAGGAGTTAGTCACGTACTGGGATCCGTGCATCAAAAGGTGGCGTTCATATATTGAAGAGTTCAGAGGTTCTGAAGCAGTAGAAGGTTTCTGCTGTGAGTTCATCTACGGGGATTGTAGAGTCTAGTGACAAAGGTTTTGTACTAGATCTGAAACTTCTCTTTACTATAGTGGATTGCTTTTCGGGAAGGTTTCCCCCCAGGTTTTTTTACTGTGAAATTGGTTGGTTTCATTGGTTTTCCTGGGTCATCATATCTTGTCTTATTTATTTTTCCGCTGCACTTAGTTTTGACATGATATTGATATTTGTTGTTTTAACAAGTTTTATGCATAATAAATCTAATTAACAACTTGGGTTTAAAACTTGTTAATTCTATCAACCGGGGTCTAAATTTCCCAATATGAGTGATTCCATAATCAAATAAGTGTTTCTTCATCCACAATAGTTATGCACAACAACTTCCTGCTGTGATGTATTTAGCTTCAGCTGTTGAAAGAGAGACTGAATTTTTCTTTTTGCTCATCCATGACACCAAGTTATTCCCAATATAAAAACAATCACCGAATGTGCTTTTCCTATCATCAATGCACCCAGCCCAATCAGCATTCGAATATCCAATTAAGCACTCATTGGAGTCTTTTGAATATAAAATTCCATAATCAAATGTGCCATTGATATAGTGAATGATTTGTTTTACTGTAGACAAATGTGATTCTTTGGGCGCTGCCTGAAATTGAGCACATACTCCTACACTAAAGGTGATGTCTGGCCTACTTGCCGTGAGATAGAGAAGACTACCGATCATGCTCCGATAAAGTGTTGGATCTACTTCCATACTGGCTGGATCAAGACTTAATTTTGCCCATGAACTTATAGGAATGGATGCATGCTTTTTGGAGTCTAAGTCGAATCTTTTTACAAGCTTTTTAGCATATTTCTCTTGAGAGATAAATATTGCTACTAGAGCAAATGACTCATCAAAGTCTACTCCTTCAACTTGAGTATATCCTTGAGCCATCAATCTAGACTTGTTTCGAATGACCTCACCATCTTCATCGGTCTTGTTCTTAAATATTCACTTGGTGCCGATAACATGTGTATCCTTATGCCTTGGTACCAACTCCCATACATCATTTGTAACGAATTGATGCAACTCTTAGTGCATGGACTCCACCCAATTCTCATCTTTCATGGCTTCTTCCGCTTTCTTGGGTTCAAATTGAGCAAGATAGCAATTGTATGTCATATGATTCAAGCTATAGCTCGGTCCTCTTCTTAAACGAAGTACCTCATCTAAATCACCAACGATGTTGCTTGTCAGATGATTTAGACTTACTCTTGATGATGGTTTCTTGGATGTAGAGGGTTCCTCATCTTGTGAAATTGGAGGTTGAACTTCTAGAGGGGTGAGTGGCCTCGAAGGCCTTTGCATTGATCTAGTCTCCCTTCTTGAAGTAGGAGATGTGGACTCATTTTCTGGTGATTCTTATTCACCGCTTCAGCCCAAAATTTTTGTGGAATATTTTTATTAAGAAGCATTACTCTTGCCATCTCTTGGATCACTCAGTTCTTTCTTTCCACCACCCCATTCTGTTGTGGTTTCATTGGAGCGAAGAATTCCTTTTTGATACCGTGCTCATTGCAAAATGCTTCAAATTTTGCATTTTCAAATTTTTTTCTCATGATCACTTCTTATTTTGACTATGGGAACTCCCTTTTCATTTTGTAGCTTTTCACATAACCCTTCCATCTTGTCACACGCCTCCAACTTCTCTCTAAGGAACTTTACCCAATAATATCTTGAGAAATCATTAACCACCACCATGATGTATCATTTTCCACCCAAGCTTTCTATTCTCATTGGACCCATTAGATCCACATGGAGTAACTTCAAAGGATGAAAGGTAGCCACTACATTAACTTTGGGATGGGTTGATTTTGTTTGTTTTCCCAATTGACATGGACCACAAACATTGTTCTTAATCTTTCCAAACTTTGGCAAGCCAATTATCGCTTCAAGCTTGTAATTTGCATGCCCAAACCGTTAATTCCATAGCTCCAAAATATTTACTTGAGCACTTCGACATAATATGTTTGGCCTGGGGACAACACCATAGCAATTGTCCGTGGTTCTAAGTCCCTTCAAGACTTTAACACCTTCTTCATTGAGAATTAGACATCACTTCTTTGAGAATTGAACTATGAAGTCTTCATCGCATATTTGGGTTATACTCAGCAAGTTCACTTTTAACCCTTTGATGTAAAGAACATCAATCAACAAGGGAAGTCCTAGAATTCAATGGTTCCCTTTCCAAGAACTTGTGAATGGCTACCATCTCCAAAAGTCACAAAGCCATTTTCCTTCTCCTTAACAGTTTCGAACAGTGCTTTATCTACAGTCATGTGCCTTGAACATCTGCTATCAAGATACCACAAGCACGAATTAAACACTTTCAATGCGGTATGAATGAAAAGACAAGCATGAGATAAACACTCTTGACCCACAAAGATAAACTTCTCTTCTTTTACTTCATTCATAGATGAGTAAAGTTTTCTTTTCAAACCATCAAATTTTCATACAAATGTCTACTCCTTCTCTTGTATTCAGCAATTAAGGAATTCGACTCACACAATCCATTATGAATATAATGATTCCTTTGTTCTAAGGATTTCAGCATGTTTACAAAAATTCTATCATGTTTCTTAGATTTGAATAACTCTAAAAGTTCATTGCTAGGACAATCTTTATAGATGCTCATAGAGTCATTTTCACAAACACATGAACTACACTTCATGTTGGCCTTAGCCATAACACTATCCATAGCAAGGCAAGGGGTCTAGGATTGCACTTAGGTAATGAAACCACAACAAGTGCACCCGCTCTGTTACCAATTGAAAGCTCGAATTTGTTTTAAAAACATAAGAGTTTTTTAGACCCCAGATTAAAAAAAATTACGGCTCGGTTTATTTTACTCTAACTTAAACTAAGTGAGGAATAGAGTAAATGCAAGCGAACAAACAATAAAACTACTCTAAGCCATATTCAACAAATCACAATAGTAAAAAGAAAGCTAAAGTAGTAGGGAAGAGAGATGCAAACACAAGATAACACGCTGATGTGTTATCAAAGAGGAAACCGAAGAACTCGGTGAAAAACTTCTCTGCCGCCCTCCAAGTGGTAAATTGATCCACTAGACAATAAGTTAGGATGCATGAATAGCGAAAGACCCTCCAAGCCTAGTATACCCAGTGCACCTAAGCCCTCTAAGTTCCTACTCCAACAAGGCTTCTCGGAACCGTGTCTTGTCTAGTTTTCTGGATCCAGCAGTACACCCGATTGCATCCGCCAAAGCTTGGCTTCTTCAAATGCTTCCCAGCAGCACCAAAACCTCACTGGACACTTAGTATGGGTGTGTTAGTGTTTGGGCTATCAACCTCTCAAGGATTTGGAAATGAAGAGTAGGAGTAGAGGAAATCCATAATGGATGGTGTAGAGAATTGTGGGTATGACAATCTGACACTCTCAAGGGTTTGAGGCTAGGGTTTTCTCTTTGAAAATTTCTTTACTCGATATGTGGTAATGATGGTATATATAGTGTGTGAGAGGATGTAGTGGAGCAAATATGACAAAATAGAATAACAAACTATTTCTCGGGTATCTCGCGGGAAGGCCTTACTTGCAAGACACTCGTGAAAACCAACTGTCACCATTTGTCATGACTCTTCGCATTCCAGTCATGTGCTGGGCACATCCATCACTTCGTAGGATGGCTAGTCGCGAGCTACCCACGAAAACTCCTTTGTCTTCAATAGATGCCTTGAGTCTTCACACACTCTCTCTTACATGCAACCCTTACAAATAAATCCTACATAAAATACAGGGTACATAAGATTAAACAAAATTACAATAAAATTTGGCAAGGAATTAAAGCCAACACATAATAGTTGTAAATTACAACTTTACACTTTCAAACTTGAACGGTTACAATTCTTCCCCCTCACCACCGGTTCAAGGGTTCATTAAAAGGAAAGATTCTTCCAAGGTGTGGAAGGAAAAAGGCTCTAAGTGATTTAGTCGCTTTTCTCTCTCTCCCTCTATTTTCGCTTGCATTACTTGTGTGTTTGCTTTCTTGTTTTGAGTCAATCTAGTTTTATGCATTGCTTTGCTTAACCTGTTTTTGTTTGTTTGTTTTTAGTTTTGCTTTATTTTGTTTTTCATAAAAATAAAAAATTGAAAAATCAAAAAAATATAAAAAAACAGTGTGTGTTTGTGTACATTGGTACTTGTGTACCTTGAATGGCCATTGAAAGAAAGTTTTCTAAACTTTGTATCTCTTGTATCTTAGATGAGCATCTTTGTGCACAACTAAGCAAATGGGCTTTGTGGCTCATGTTCGTGATGAGTAAGATTAAGTAATCTCTTGTACTTAACACTCGGATCACTCTTTTTGATGTGTAGGACTAGAAAATCCTAAGAGAAAGGCATAAATAACCATCTCACCACTGTTGCCCGCCAATCCTGAAATGACATCTGTATGCTTTGGCATAGCAAAAGTGCAATGTCAAAAGCTTAACATAATTGGGTATTTTATTCTCTCTCTTATATGCCCATGCATGCTATGTTTAAAAGAAAATATGCAAAGAAGAATAAAATCAAAAAGAATAAATATGCTTTATTTATGATTGTAAGCATGTCTTCTAGGAGACGTGGGAGTTATAGGATGTATCTCAAAGGTGATAGTCCCCATCAAGCAATTATGATCATGACTGAGTTAAAATTGATTTGCTCATATCTCAAATCGTCATAACATGTTGACACTTATGCAACCTTGCATTGTTTTTCACACACAACACGCAATACTCTTTGCTACTTTTGATACATGTGAAGGTACAATATGATTTGGTCATCACAAGGAATACTTGTGTTAATGTATGCTCACTAAATTGTCTTTTAATTGGTTGTGAAATATAAAATTGGTTAGACTTATTTAGTGTGTGTGTGTTTTGGATCTATATGCTTGACATTTTTCTTGTTGAGAGATGTTTTTGAGAGTTTAAAATGTTGTTCGGATCTTTGGTTGAATAGCAAGTTTGATTGCATTCATGTCTTTGTTTTTCTCTTCTTTGAAATACTGTTTTAAGCAATCTCGACAGCATTTCAATACCTCTCGACAGCTAGGCTATCTATCGAGCTCTTGATCTTTCTTTCTCGATAGCTGCTATCGTAATTTTGATCCATCGAAGTTTTTGAAAATGTGTCTCGATATCTACTCAAAAGCTTCTCGATCCATCGAGATAGTTTCAATATTCTCGATAGCTGCTCGATAACTCTTTCTATCACATTTTAATTCTCGACACCTTTTGACACCTCTCGATCCATCGAGCTACGTATACATATATATATATATAGGGTCAGCACGAATTTTTCTCATTTCTCCCTGATCTCTCTTGACAAAAAAGTGTCTTTCCTAAACACCACAAACTTAACCTCTTCATCTTCCCCACTCAGTCTTTGGTCTTTTACTTGCATTTTTCACTGGTATGATCTCCTTTCATCTCTTTATCATACATTTCATGCATTTTTTACCTAACTTGTGGGGTTTTTGAAAATTTTTAGGGGTTTTCAAAATTGTTGAGGTTTTTGCTAAATTTTTGGGATGGGTTTTTGTTTTAATGAGTTTAAATTATCATGCATTGCATCAAATTGCTTTTTAACAATGTTTGATGCATTTTAGATGTGTGTTTACTTTGTTGCAAGCTTGTGTGCTAGTAGTTTGGATTGGGTTAAGCCCATGATGCTTTCACTATTGCATGTCACATACTCATGCATTTTTCATGTATACGTACCTTCCATTTTCTATCATATTGACATTAAATTGTTTGGTGCTTTTCTGCTTGTCTCCCTCTCATTTTCTTTTAGTTTGCATTATGGTACCTAAGCTTAAATCCACTCCATCCTGGAATCCTCTTCATTCCAGGGCATCTCCTTCTGATTCTACTCCTTCTCATCTTCGATTCTATGATGAGAAAGCCTGTAAGGACTTCTGGAAGAACTTTTCTTGACAAGGCATTCATTTGGAATGCCAAGTCATCTTGTCAATTTTTCCGATACTGGCCTTCCTACTATCATCCACAGTAAGGGTTAGGAGTCACTGTATGATGTCCTGGTCACTTGTCATTCCATGATCATTCAAGAGATTTACTCCAACATACACGGGTTTGATCATTCAGTACCTCTTTTTGTCACTCACGTTCAAGGTACGCGCATAGTGGTCACTCTAGATATTATATTCGGGGTGCTCCATGTCCCAAATGTAGTGCATCCTGACTACCTTGGTTGTGATCATCTTGGGACTGTGTCCAAAGATGAGCTTATATCTCTGTTTTGTGAGACTCCTTCTTTCTGGGGGATCATCAGAACACCCATTGCTCAGCCTTTGCTAAAGGTCTGAGGTTTCTTAACATGGTGATGACATTCATTCTCCATTCTTTGTCTCAATATAACTCTATCACAAAGCCTTGTGCTTGATTTTTTTTATCTCTCCTAGAGCCCTCACTGTAGACTTCCCTTCTCACTTCATCCTCTACTCACAGATTTCTATAAGGATATGACAACTCGTGATAAACTTATCTTTCCTTCAGTTATCACGAGGATCCTTTGCCATTTTTCTGTATCCTTTCTCGTATTGGACCCTCTCCGTGTCATTTGTGTCATCGATGCGGCTACTATTAGACGAAGTAAGGCCCAGCTTCAACTGAAGTGGCCACGAACCAAGACGGCGACTCCTCCAACTTCTTCAGCTCCATCCACATCTGCTCTTTCATCTTCTGCGAATGGTGTGACACTCGAGGTGATTATGGTGTAGCTTCAGTACAAGGATGCTCACCTTGACACTCTCAGCGATGAGTTGTGTCAAGAGAACACTTGTGTCGGTCGTATTGCATGACAATAGGCTCGCTTTGGTGGCTTCGTCAAGTCTTTTACTCATTCTCTAGAGACTTTTGAGGATGAGGACGTCGATGATGGCTCTGATGGCGGTGGTGATGAGGATGATGGTGATAGCTCTTCCAGTGATGATAAGATGACTGCTTGAGTTACTTGCCCTCTGTCACTCATGACAAAAAGGGGGAGTAGTTTTGGATATGAGAGTAGTCATGTATTTAGGGGGAGAGTTAGTATAGGAGATTTTTGTTAGGGGGAGTGTCTATACTTGTTGAGAGATGCAGTGAGAACTTATGTATTATTTTCTTTTCTATCTTTTATAGATACATTGTTCTTACATTGTGATAGCAAATCTTATACTCATTATTGATATATATATTGAGGTTGTTATTACATTTTCACATATTTTATTTTTGTTTCACACTAAGATGCCGTGATAAGTTTTGTTTAAACTGTTTCATAAATACAGGTTGTCAAAGTCTTCTTGCCATGAACTCTCTTCTTGCAAAGTTTTTCAAGAGTTTCTGTTAAGAAAGATTTTATTGTATTTAACAAGTGAATATAAATTGAGTGATTTATGACTTCTCTCATATGTTCATTTGTTTGTTATGGTTTTGTCACGGATTGCCAAATAGGGAGATTGTTATGACAAATGTGATTCATGTTTGGAATATATGTTATTTAGAATTGGCTAATCCTTTGACAAAACGCACTCTACTTGTAATTGGGTAGATCTAGGATGTGTTTAATACTTCAAGGAACAAGGTTTCAAGTCCAAGTGTTAAAGCCATGCAAATCTATCCAAGAAATAAGTGAAGAACTGCTGGATTTTAAAGCTCGACAGCTGCTTGATAGATACCCTATCTATCGAGATTCATGAAAACTAGTTTTTAGATCTGATTTCACTCCAATCCATGTGTACATGTTTAGGCTTTCTTTTCTCACAACCCTAAACATATATAAGGATTATTTTAAGGGCCGTCAAAGGTAGCACAATTGCACAAGTGTAAAGCAAAGTTTTGTTCATGCAAATTGTGACCTGAGACAGAATTTGCTCTAGTTCATCTTTTTCTCGAAGAAGCTACTGCGTTTGTATGCCGTTGGATTTTGTGATCAAGGAGCTTCATGATCTTCATCTTGTTGATGAACTGAAGAACTTTTCTGCCAACATCTTTCTCAAGTTGGTGATTAAGTCACGTACTGGGATCTGTGCATCTATTGGTTAGTCACGTATTGGGAGCCATGCATTGAAAATGAGAGATTGTCACTACGGAATAAGTTCAATTGTGTATTGGGGTAAGGGTTTAATTGTAGGTTGGTATAAGGTATTGGGATTCCTTTACTTATCACCGCTTCTTGTGATAATAGTGGATTATTAGTAGTGGTGACCTTAAAATCACCCGGTGGAGTTTTTTGCCTTAGAGGTTTTCCCCATTTGTAAAAAAATCACTATGTTACCTTTAATTTCCACTGCATATTAACTTAGTTGGTGATTTGTTTATGCTACCATGCATTTTGCTTGTTAATTGGATTAATTATGTAACTTGGCTAAATAATCAATTAATTTATCACAAGGGGTCAATACATTCTTGGTCTATCACTTCTTGTGTGCATGGTAGCTAGTTGTAAAACATGATGCCATGAAAGCAAAGTCTAATCTACTAATCTCTTTTTTTTACTGTGCAAAATAAGCTGCTAATATATTTTTTCTTTTTTTACTTCTTTAGAAAAATTCAAAAGCGGGTCCTTTTAAAGGCAATATTATTGACAATTGGGAGGACATTGAGATCTTGTGTGGGAGGGATAGAGCTACTGGCATTGGGGTAGAGCATATGAACGAAGCAGTTAAAGTTATGGCTAATGAAGGTGAAAATGAACTGAATTCTCCCATTGCACAACTACCACACTAGCATTCTGCATCAACAAGTTCTGCAGCTAAGACTCACCAAAGAAAAAGGAGTAGGAAAGATCCACTTGTTGGAGTTGTTTCAGAAATTGGTTCCTCTCTTAAAGAGTATTGTTCATCTGTAAAAGAGTACTTCACAGCAAAGAAAAATCAAGAGCAACCACAACCTTCCAGTGAGGAGATACATGCAATGGTTTCAAAAGCGTCTGGATTCACGCGACTTGAAATATTTAAAATAGTTGAGAAGTTAATGCATAGAGGTGCAGAGGACTTTAAGTTTTTGATAAGTCTTTCAAATGATGATGATAAAAAGGAGTGGATATGACATCTGCTTAGTCCTCATTAATTTGTTATTTTGGAAGTTGTGTGAAAGACACATATTTTGGGTATTTAATCTATCTCTCTTGATATATAACTTATTAGTTGTTAATAACTTTAGAGTAATTTTTTTAGTTTGTGATTTTGAATGTTGTCACAAAAAAAAAAAAAAAAAAATCCCATGCATTTGGGTGTCCTCTCTAGTTGATATAAAATATTTTAGTTGTCAATAGCTGGCCAGATATTTTTTAGTTAGTTATGACTAAAAATTTTTAATCGTCATCTTGTTAATTGGATTATTAATATTACCTCGTGTATTTAAAATTAAAATGTAAAATGATTAAGATAAATAATAATTAAAAAATATATTTTATTCATCTTAAATCCAAATCCAAATTTTCGTATCCAAACAATGAAATTTTAAATAATGAATTTCAAATCCTTTATTTTTTAAAAAGATCCAAACAAAGAATTTCAAAATCAAGGATTTTCAAATCAAGGCATTTTACCAAATCCAAATGTTACCATCCAAACACAACCATAATGTTTAAACTATTAATAGCATGTGCTGGGTTACTTGGATTGAAATTTTACCTATGCAAGCCTGACAAATCAAAACAAAAGAAAAAAAAAATTTAAACCTAATGAGCATGGATGAAGCCTCATTAGGTGGGGGGCAGGACTTTAGAATATATATATATATATATATATATATACTATTATTTAAGGGCTTCCCTTATTTGGATTCCTCATTTTTTAATTAAAAAATGCCCCTACATCTCTATGTTTAAGTAGAGACAAAACTACAGGACAATTTGGTAAAAATACAACTCTAACTCCCACTAAAACATTGCCTAAAAAATAGGACCACTCTCTTATTAATTTTTAAGTTGATTTATTCACTTATAAATTAGATTTTCAAAATAAAAATTATATATATATATATATATATAAAATAAAAAAATACAGTTTTTTTCTACAAAATAAGACCACTTAAAAAAAAAAGCCTCATCACACGCACTTTGCGCGTGCGATGAGGCTAGCATATATTAATGATAATTACACAATGAGCCCACATTTGATTTTAGAGGGGCATAGTAATACGTAGTGTTGTACACTTACCCAAGCAACTCGACTCACCCGAAGGATACAACCAGACCTGAACTGGAATTCAATCGATTCGGTGACTACTGTGGTCAACAACAAGTCTTTCCTAAGAATGCTCGACAATCACAGTTTGAGTGATGGGTCTTTGCAAGAAAATCTATTTCCAACTGATCCCCATTGTTAGACTTGCCATTATCCATCTATATGTTGGTTTCTCCACTAGATGTGGTGAGATCTGGTTAAATCTAGTCAAATCTCAACTAGATCTAACGAGATCAACCAAATATCCACTGGAAATTACAGCTTTGCTATGACCTAGTAATTTCAAATGATTTGACTGTTGGATCTGTGAAGCTATGGCAATTGAAGGCCCATGGTTTCATAACTACCAGTGGGTGGAGCAATTCTAGACTTGAGTTGATCCGCTTGAGGGGCAGTTTACGCCCAAACCTAACTTATACCAACCTATGGACACTCCTAGTAATACACGTACATATAAACACACATGATATTACACAATTAAAATAATGATTAATAATATATGAAAATAAAAATGAACTAATAAATATATAAACTAGTAAAGTAAATTTAATTAGTTGTATACAAATTAATTTTCCTTAAGAATGACAAACTATACAGCAAAATTAAAAGAATAAGTTGTTAAAACTTGAAAGGTACTATATTATTCAGTTAGTTTGTATTAATTTTGTTCTAGAGATCTGATCTATTCTTGTTTTTTATTTATATTTTTTAAAACTTTTTTGTTTGGAGAAGAATATGTTTTAAAACTTAATGATATGAATAAAACAGGAAAGTTTTGCGCCATGAAATTTTATTTGGCGCCTAACTTGTCAGCGACGGAATTTTATTTTTGTTGCTAAAAGTTATTCATTTTTTATAATTGGGAACAAAATTTAAATTTTGTAACTATATGTTAGCTTTTGGTGACGAAAAAAATTTCCTCACTAAATTGTATTATAGTGAGAGATTATAACCAAAAAAAAAAATTAAAGAGATTATAGTCAATAAGTAATGTTGTAAAACATATCATGAAAAAAAATAATGACAAAAACAATATATATATATATATATATAAACATCTCGTGCACATATTTTTATTTTATTTAATATATATTTGAATTACTTATAATCTTTCATATACATTTTCTAGTTTTAATTTTTTTTTTTTTTATACATCCTCCAATACACTTATCTCTCATTCTTTCATAATACTCTTATAATCCCCATTTTCCATTCTATTTTATCCTTATATAGTTTCATCTAATTACAATTAATAAACTACCTCTAATCCAACCCAAATTCAACTTGTTCTGCTCCTACCCCGTGCGAGTTTTTCTTTCTTTCAAAAGTGGATGGGGCATCTATGACCCCTACCCCACCCCACCCCACCCCACACCATTACAATCCACAATTCCATACTTTCAATAAAAAGAATTTAATTTAAATATTTACTTTTTTCAGCTAAAAAAAAAAAGAAAATCATTTAATGACGGTAAACAATGCCTCTATAAGTCTAATAAGATTACAAAATTTTATACTTGAAGACAAGAGGACTCTCTTTGTGGGCACTATGGATAACGTTCACTTATCCAAAAAGGAATTCAACATGTGAGATTTGTTTTATGCATAATTTCAACTTGTGTAGCCAAGAGCATGGTGTTTGGAAAATTTAAACCTCGGTTGATAGAATTAACAAGTTTTAAACCCAAGTTGTTAATTAGATTTATTATGAATAAACCTTGTTAAAACAAACTAACATCAATATCATGTCAATATCATGTACAATGGAATAGTAAATAAGATAAAATATGATGACCCAAGAAAACCAATGAAACAAACTAGTTTCATAGTAAAAAATTGGGGGGAAACCTTCTCGAAAAGCAATCCACTATAATAAAGAGAAGTTTCAAATTTAGTGCAAAACCTTTGTTAGGATATATGTCGTTCACTTATTAAGAACATATGTCGTCCTTTTATGTAGTTGGCTAATCCTTTGATAAAATGCACTTTACTTGTATTTGGATAGATCTAGGATGTGTTTAATATGTCAAGAAACCTTGTTTCAAGATCAAGTGTTAAAGCCATGCAAGCATGTCCAAGAAACAAGTTGAAGAAGTGCCTGTCATTAAAGCTCGACAGTTGGCTCGACAGCTAGCATCTATCGAGCTTAAGAAGCTATTCTAGCCTTGAGACTTGACAGCTGCTCGACAGCATCTCGACACCTCTAGTAGTCGAGGTATAAGAAAAACAGACTTTTAGATCTATTTTGATTCCAATCCTTAGATATGTCTTTGGGCCTTCTTTTCTCATAACCCTAGACATAAAAAAAGATTATTTTAAGGGCTGTATTTGGTTACACATAGCTGAGACACAAGTTGTGAAGTTTGTTCAAGCAATTTGTGATTGGAGACAAAATTTGCCCTAGTTCATCTCTTTGTGAAGAAGTTGCTGTGTTTGTGCACCGTAAGGTTTTGTAACCAAGCATCTTCTTGATCTTCATTGTGAGGATGAACTGAAGAACTTTGCAGCCAATATCTTTCTCAAATTGGTGATTGAATTAGTGTACTGGGATCCGTGCAATTGGTTAGTCACGTACTGGGAGCTGTGCATCAAAAGAAGAGATTGCCACTACAGAACAAGTCTAATTGGGTATTAAGGTAAGGGTTCAATTGTAGGTTGGTATAAAGTACTGGAATTCATTTACTTGAAACTGCTTGTTGTGATAATAGTGGATTCTCGGGAGTGGTGACCTCAAAATCACCTGGTGGGGGTTTTGCCTTGGAGGTTTTTCCCATTCGTAAACAAATCACAGTGTCAAATTTATTTTCCGCTGCACTTTAGTTTATTAGTAATTTGTTTGTGTTATCATGTGTTTGCATGATTAACTGGTTAATTAATTAAACTTGGCTAACTAATTAGTTAATCCATCACAAGGTGTTAATACGTTTTTAGCCTATCAACCTTTTTCCCTAAACTCTACAATCCTCGTAGAAGAACTTACAGAAGAAACTCTCTACCGCTTCAGAACCTCTGAACTCTTCAATATATATGAACGCTGCCCTTTTGCATGGATCCCAGTACATGACTAACCAATGACGCACAACTTTCAATATGTGACTAACTCTAGCAACTTGAAGATATTGTTGGTGTTAGGATGTGTGTGCTTAAATCCTATTGTATGATGCTATCTATGACATTATGTATGATATTAATGTTGTAATTAATAAAGTTGTTTCATTATTATCTAAAAATAATAGTAACATGAATATTGGGACATTATTATATAGTCCATGAGATGCATAGTATGTGATTTATGTGAAAAGTCACAGAAGATATAAATCACAAGTTTTTTGTAAACTCAGATTTTTAGTTCTAAGTCAGTGATGAAATTGGGCATTTCATTTGCAAAGACTATAACATATCAACTAAGATGATTTGTCTTGATCATGGAAATGGAGATTTCTAGTTGGTATCTTGATGTGCTTTAAGAGTTAAGACATGTTAAACTGGACTGCTATGAGATTTATTATTCTCCTAATGACTGTCAAATGAATAATAAATTTCATGACTTCTATTTAAATGAACTCTTAATCTTGAGAGAATAATAGACTTGATCATGAAGTGCAGGTTACTTTGATATATCAGGAGTTAGATCTAAAGTAACGATTAAAACCTCCATAAGTTAGGCAGCCACATTTAGTGTTAATGGAACATATATTCTCAAGATGTGATTCATAGTCTTTTAATGGAGATATAAAATATTTCCTTAAGATAAGTTTAATGGATTTGGTTATTCAGAGAGTTAGGCCTAACCACTTAAGGGTTTACTAAAGAGTATATTTATGGAATTGAATTTCCTAAATATATGATGAATAACTTAAAGGATTAAACTAGGTACTTAAGGAATTAAGATGAAGTAATCTTCAAAGTGGCAATCTACTTTCATGATTTTGTATTATTACAAATATTTTATGAAGGGGTTGCATGTACAATAAAGTCTTGGGATATAATTTATAAATAAGGCCTAGAGTGCAACTATATTTATATAGTGATATTAAATATAGTTAATGGTAACTTTAGACTTGTCAAGAGTTGACAGAAAAGCCCAAGGCCCATTAGAGCTAGTGTCTTATTGGTCCCTTTTGGTCCCACTCCAAGCCACAAACTAAAGCCTAATAGGAAAGGCCCAAGAGGCTAGCCCAATTAGATAATCAGTTAAATACAAAGGGAGAAACATACAGAATATTAGAGTGGGTGAGACACTATTGTGAAATGGTGTGTATGTGTGAGAGACAGCCACTCTCTAATACTCCTTTGGAAACTGATTGAGAGATCACACTTCCCGAGCATTAGTGGAATTGGAGTGAAGATTAAAGTGTTCCCAAGTTCTTCTAATCTTTGTTTTGAAATTCACCGCTTTAAGGTATGCTCTCTTGTTCTTAAATTCTAAAATTTACATGGTGCATGTTATCAATCAGAAATGAAGTAGATTCGTTAATTTTCCACTGTGCATGTTTTGTATGAGATACAAACCATGTTTTTCCAACAATTGGTATCAGAGCGGTCTTCAATTTAGAATTGTATAACATGTTTTTGTAAGGTTTGGAATCAAGGATGATAATTTCATGATGATAGAAAGTTATGCAATTGATTTTCTACATGGTTGGTTGAAATTATGTTTTGATGAAAACTAATATGGATGTTATGATGTTATTTAAGTTTGAATTAAGTGTGTTAAATTGAACTTTAAGGCTATAGCATCAATGAAATTTATTTTTGATATCAATCTTTATGTATTATGTTCATATAATGGTTGTTTGTTCATGAAAAACCATTAAACACTGCCTTTGAAAAAATTCAGAAAATTCGAAGTTCATGAGTTTCGATCGGTCAACAATTGCTTTCGATCGATTGAGTGAAATAGGGGCCAATCTACTTGATTTGATTGATATTCGATAGCTAGTTGATCAATCAAATTTTATTTTTCAAACGATCGAGTATCAATCGAGCCAGGCAGATTGTCAAGTTCAAATTTTTTAATTTTTTCGACCGATCAAGGGGCATATTCGATCAATCGAAAGAAGTAATTTTTGAATTTTTCTAAGTGTTTTCAAATGGATTATGTGCAAGGCAGTGTGTGTTTGGATTACACATGATTTCTAAATAAGAAACCTTTAATTTAAAATATTTAGTGGGAGAGAGATACAAAGGTTGGATCTCACGGCCTCCATTGTTAGTTCATAGTCGTATGAAATATATACTTTGTGTTTGCTTCGAGCTTAGCATTCCATGCGGAGAGAATTTATTTTATGGTGCTACAAGATTGAACATCCTAGTTTATAGTAGTTTGATCAAACACCTTATCTTAGCCTTGAGCTTTGCATTCCATGCGGAAGGTGTTTTGAATCATGGTACTACAAGATAAACTTGTTAAGGGAGATGAAATGTGGCTACACATGACTCTAGACAATGGCACACACTAGACTAAATATTATAGTATCCTCTATGCTGAGTTCTTACTATAATTATTTAGAGACTAAAGGTATAACATATTATTAGTGTTGGATAAGAGTTATCATAATAGCACTAATAATGAGAATAGTTTTCAATCAATCATAGTATTTAATATTCACTCTATGCTGAGGGATATTGAATATGGGATTGGGTTGTCATTGCATATATTATATTGTGGTTTTATTAAGGTTCCATACCATATATTTATATGTTAAATTGATAATATCCAGTTTACTTGTTATATTATGTTTATTATTTTTAGATTTAAATTATGGCATCATTTAGCCCACTTGTTGCTATTCTTAATAAAATAAACTGATTGGATCCAATTATATTGACTGGAAAAGAAATTTGGACATTGTTCTTACTACTGAAGAGCACAAATATATGCTTACTCAAACATGTCCAAAGTTTCCTTCATTATATGCTCCTCTTGAGGAAAAATAGCGATATAATCGTTAGCAGAATTCTAATGAGATGACCAAGTGCTATATCCTAGCATCTATTTCAAATCTACAGCATCAAATGCAGGATGTAGAACTAGCTTCAGGCATTATGCTAAGTCTAAAGGAGATGTTTGGTTCTGTAAGGCTAGAAACTATGAGGCAAATTTATAATATCAAAATGGTTAAAGGCATTTCAGTTAGAAAGTATTGTTTTAAAATGATCTCTAATCTGAATACACTGTAAGATTTAGGTGCTGATATTAATGGAGAATCCCAAGTGGATATGATACTCTAGTCACTACCGGAATCATTCAAGGAATTCAGACTTAATTATAATACGAACAAAAATATTTATTCTTTGTTTGAATTGATGAATGAATTGGTAGCGGCGGAAGGCATCCTTGGTACTTCTAATGTTGATGCTAATATGGCTGAAGCTTCTACTTCTCAACCTATGTTGAAAGGCAAGGGTAAGAAGAAGAAGAAGGACTTCACCAAGCAAGATGGTAAACAAATTGCCTTAGGAGTTGCCAACAAAGGAAGGAAAATCAAAGGAAAGTGTTTCCATTGTGGTGAGAAAGGACATTGGAAGAGGAATTGTCCAATTTTCAAAGCTGCCAAGAATAAGGGTATTAAAAGTTCATTTCTTCTTGAAATATGTTTAGTACAGAATCCCATGGATTCCTGGTGTGTGGATTCAGGTTGTACTAATCATATTTGTGATTCTTTGCAGGGGTTTCAAGAGACTAGAAAGTTAAATGAAGGAGAGCTATTTCTTACTTTGGCTGATGGGAGCAAGATTCCGGTTGTAGCTATTGGAGTGTTTAATTTGTGCTTTGAGTCTAGAGTTTTAATATTGGAAAACTGCTTTGAGTATTTCATTACTTTCACCAATGATTACTCAAGATTTGGTTATGTGTACCTAATGAAATGGAAGTCTGAAACTTTTGAAAAGTTCAAAGAGTTTAGGTTGAAGTTGAGAATCAATTAGGTAAACACATAAAGGCTATTCAATCTGATTGAGGTGGCGAATACCTTCTTGTGGATTTCATGGGTTACTTGACTGAAAATGGGATTATATCCTAGTTGACTGCACTTGAAACTCCATAACAAAATGGTGTAGCAGAAAGAAGGAATAGGACTCTTTTGGATATGGTGAGATCCATGATGAGTTATTCAATATGCCTTAAATACTATGATGTATCTTTGAATTTGGTACCTTTGAAGTCTATTCCTTAAACACGTGTAAAGTAGTGGACTGGACATAAGCCTAGTATAAGACATCTCATATTTGGGATTGTCCAACACGTGTTGAAAGGAAAGTCTGACAAGTAATAGTCTAAAATAGAAGTGGTATGCTTTGTTGGGTATCCAAAAGGAACGATTGGAGGTTTATTCTTTAGTCATAAAGATAACAAAGTTTTTGTTAGTACAAATGCTAAAATTTTAGAAAATGATTATATGAATAATTTTACTCCTAGAAGTAGAGTTGTTTTGGCTGAAATGAATGAACCTATTGTTGAACAATCAATAGATGAAACTAGGGATGATGTGGTTGTATTCGATACATCAAAAGATATTACTCATGAGATGACAAGTACACAGGTGCCTTGTTGTAGTGGGAGAATTGTTTGGCCTCTTATAAGATTTATAGCTTTCGGCAAAACTTATGAAGTTATCTCAGAAATGGTTGAATTGGATCCCTACACTTAAGATGAAGTAATGAATGATATAGATGCACATCATTGGGTCTAAGCTATGAAATCTAAATTGGATTCTATGTATTCCGATCATGTATGGGATCTTGTGAAGGTACCTAACGGCAATTAAACATGTTGGTTGCAAATGGGTTTACAAGAAGAAGAGAGGGATAGATGGAAATGTTGAAACCTTTAAATCAAGATTAGCGGCAAAAGGGTATACAAAAAAAGAAGGTATTGATTATGATGAAACCTTTTCATCAGTAGCAATGCTTAAATCTATCAGAATTTTCTTATCCATTGTTGCTCATTATGATTATGAGATCCAACAAATGGATGTCAAGACTGCATTCCTTAATGGCAATCTTGAAGATAAAATATACATGATGCAACCCGAAGGTTTCATAGCAAAGAACCAAGAGCATATGGTACGCAAGTTAAAAAGGTCCATTTATGGACTTAAGCAAGCATCTAGATCATGGAACATTCAATTTGATCAAGCAATCAAGTCATTTGGTTTTGAACAAAATCTAGATGAACCATGTGTGTACAAAAGACATTAAGGTAAAGTAGTAATGTTCCTGATACTTTATGTTGATGATATTCTACTTATTGAAAATGATGTAAGGGTAATGTCATTAGTAAAGTTTTGGTTGTCAAGCCAATTTGATATGAAGGACTTGGGTGAAGCTAACTATACTCTAGGGATCAAGCTTTGGAGAGATCAAAAGAATAGGATGTTAAGTTTGTCACAAGCTAGATATATAGATAAGGTTCTAACACGGTTTAGCATGCAAAACTCCAAGCAATGACTACTTCCTTTTAGACATGGAGTTCCTCTATCTGATGACCAAACGCCTAAGACTTTTGAGAAAGAAAACATGATAAGACAAGTTCCTTATGCTTCTGCAGTAGGAAGTCTCATATATGCCATGCTTTGTACTAGGCTGGATATTTGTTATTTAGTTGGCATGGTCAGCCGATATCAATCAAATCGAAGACTTAAACATTGGCAAGCTGTAAAGCATATTCTCAAGTATCTAAGGAGAACGAGAGATTATATGCTTGTTTACCATAGTGAAGATTTAATACCTATAGGTTATACAGATTCAGATTTTCAATTAGATCTTGATTTTAGAAAGTCCACTTTAGGTTATGTGTCCACCTTGGGAGGTGGAGCCATAAGTTGGAGGAGTGTTAAGCAATCTTGTATTGCCGACTTCACCATGAAAGCTGAATATGTTTCTACTTGTGAAGCGGCAAAGAAAGCTACATGGCTCAAGAAATTCCTTTTTGATCTTAGTGTTGTGAGAATTGAGCAAATTCCTATTACATTGTTCTACGACAATAGTGGAGCGGTTGCACAATTCAAGGATCCAAGGAATCACAAGAAAGGAAAGTAGATAGAAAGAAAGTATCACATCATTCGAGACATTGTTGCTCGAGGAGATGTAGTAGTAGCAAAGATTGATAGTGTAAATAATCTAGTGAATCCCTTTACCAAAACTTTGCCCCAAAAGACTTTTGAGTCACATTTGGAGGAGATGAGAGTTAAATTAATGCACAATAGTCATCAGGGCAAGTAGAAGATTGTTAGGATGTGTACCATTAAATCCTTTTGTATGATGCTATATATGACATTATGTATAACATTAATGTTATGATTAATAAAGTTATTTTATTATTATCTAAAAATAATGGTAATATGAATATTGGGACATTATCATATAGTCCATGAAATGCGTAGTATGTGATTTATGTGAAAAGTCACAGAAGATATAAATTACAAGTTCTTTGTAAACTCAAAATTTTAGTTCATAGTCAGTGATGAAATTGGACATTTCATCTACGAAGACTATAACATATCAACTAAGATGATTCATGTTGATTATGGAAATGAAGATTTCTAGTTCGTATCTTGATGTGTTTTAAGAGTTAAGACATATTGAACTGGACTGCTGTGAGATTTATTATTCTCCTAACGATTGTCAAATGAATAATAAATCTCACGATTTCTATTTACTTGAACTCTTAATCCTGAGAGAATAATAGACTTGATCATGAAGTGCAGGTTGCTTTGATATCTCAGGAGTTAGATCTAAAGTAACGATCAAAACCTCAGTATGTTGGGTAATCACATTTAGTGTTAATAAAACATATATTCTCAAGATAGAATTCATAGTCTCTTAACAGAGATATAAAATATTCCCTTGAGATAAGTTGAATGGGTTTGGTTATTCAGAGAGTTAGGCCTAACCACTTTAATAAGGAGTTACTAAAGTATATATTTATGGAATTGGATTTCATAAATATATGATGAATAACTTAAAGGATTAAACCGGGTACTCAAGTAATTAAGATGTAGTAATCTTCAAAGTGGCAATCTATTTTCATGACTTTGTATTATTACAATTATTTTATGAAGGGGTTGCATGTACAATAAAGTTTAGGACATAATTAATAAATAAGGCCTAGAGTGCAACTATATTTATATAGTGGTATTAAACATAATTAATGGTAACTTTGGACTTATTAAGAGTCGAAAGAAAAGCCCAAGGCCCATTAGAGCTAGTGTCTTATTGGTCCCTTTTGGTCCCACTCCAAGCCACATAATAAATCCCAATTGGAAAGGCCCAAAAGGCCAGCCCAATTAGATTATCAGTTAGATACAAAGGGAAAAACATACAGAATATTAGAGTGAGTAAGACACTATTGTGAAATGGTGTGTATGTGTGAGAGAAAGCCGCTCTCTAATACTCCCTTGGAAATTGATTGAAAGACTACACTTCTTGGGTGTTAGTGGAGTTGAAGTGCAGATTAAAAGTGTTTCCAAGTTATTCTAATCTTTGTTTTGAAATTCACCACTTCAAGGTACGCTCTCTTGTTCTTAAATTCTCAAATTTACATAGTGCATGTTATCAATTGCGAATGAAGTAGATCTGTTAATTTTCCACTGTGTATATTTTGTACGAGATACAAACCATGTTTTTCCAACAATTGGCTGCAAATTTTTCACTTCATCAACTATAAAGATTAAGAAGCACTTGGTTATAAAACCCTAAGGCACAAAAGACCCAGTAGCTTTTTGTAGAGAGAATAAGGCACTTGGTCACTTTCTGCATATATTCTCCATGTATGGTCACTCAATACATATTTAACGGCCTTTAAAATAAGCCTTATATATGTCTAAGATTGTGAGAAAAAAAGCCCTACACATACACATTAGCTTGGGTCAAAAATCAAATTTGGAAATTCTAATTTCGTAGATCTCGATAGATTTTCTGTCGAGCTTCTATCGAGCTTTTGTTGAGCTTTCTTCATTAAACCTCGATAGATATGAATTTGTCGAGATTTAATTAACAACACTTCTTCACTTGTTTCTTAGATAAATTTGTATGGCTTCAATACTAAACATGAACTCTTGTTCCTTGAAGTAATAAACTCATCCTAGATCTACCCAACTATAAGTAAAGTGTGTTTTGTCAAATGATTAGCCAATTAACATAACATATGTCTCTAACAATTCTCACATATATCCTAAAAATCTCTCCGTTTGGCAATTTGTGACAAAACCACAACAAAAAAATAAATTATGAGAGAAGTATTAAATCACTAAACTCATAACTATTTGTTGAATACAATAAAAATCTAACCCTAACACAAAACCTTAAAATACTTTGCAAGAAGAGTGTTCATGGCATGATATAATTTCACAACCTGTCTTTCTGGAACACTTTAAACAAAACTCATCAAGGTACCTTAATGTGAAACAAAAATAAAGATTGCATATATAAAGAAGCATGCGTATTAAGAGAGAAAAGAAATAACACATGTAGAGGTAGGTGAAGAAGACATACATCATCATCATATATATATATATATATATATATATATCAAAGATAAGCACAATATATATAAACATGATCACAAGATTGGTGTACAAGAAGCAAAAAGAAGCTCCTAAAACAACAAGAAGGTAAACACTTCCTCTAACAAGATGAAACATAACTCCCCCTTACAAATGCATGTATTTCTTCCCCTAACATGTAGAATCTTAAAAAGAAACCACAATTTCTCCCCCTTTTGTAATGATTGACAAAGGGTACAAGAAGCTATAAAACTTCACCCGAGAAATATAAAGTTGATTAAAGATGATCAAGGGAGCAAAAAGAATCCATATAAATGCATGAATGTAATGAAACACAATACTATGGATGACAAGATAAAAGAAAGATGCAAAACATGTGAATAACAATGCATGCAAGAGGGTCCTGACAGATCGAGAAGCTATCGAGCTGCTACCAAGTAGAAGCCAACCTCGATGGATGGAGAATTTGTCGAGAATCTATCGGCCAAACAGAAAGTTTCTCGATTGATCGAGAAGTTGTTGAGAAGCTATTGAGACAAATTCTAGAAATCTCGATGGATTAAGTATGTGCTAACTTTTGTCGAGAAAGGAAGTCCAAGGGGCTCGACAAATAGGAATTTGTCAAGAAGCTATCGAGCTTGATAAAAAAGAGTTTTACAAAGAGAGGAAAAATACAAAGGGATGAATGTAACAAGCAAGCTACTCAAATATAGATCCAATCAGCATGTTAAGCTCTCAAAAACATCTTTCAACAAGAAAAATACACAGCATTCAAGACCCAAAACACACACACACACACACACACACACATACACACTGAACAAGTCTAACCAATTTTATATTTCAAAAACAAGTTACGACAATTTAGTGGGAATACATTAATACATGTATTTCTTGTAATGGCCAAATCACATTGTATCTGCACATGTATCAAAAGTAGCAAAGAGTTTTGTGTGTTGTGTGTGAAACATAGCAAGAGTGCATAAGTGTCTCATATTATGAAGATTTGAGACTTAGACAGAATCAAATACACTCACTCACAATCATAACTGGTTGATGGGACTATCACCTTTGAGGTACATCCTATAACTTCCACATCTCCTAGAAACATGCTTGCAACATTATTTAAAAGCATTTTGATTCTTTTCTTTCTTTGTATATTTTTTCTTTGCATATTTTTTTTATTTTTGAGCATATCATGCATAGGCATATAATTTATGTTAGCTTAAACATCACAATTTTGCTACGCCGAAACACACAGATGTTATACATGATTGGCAAGTGTCGATGCCTAGCCTCGATTGGGAATGGCAGTGGAAAAACCTGTCACTGCTGTCGCGGGCCCTCATTCAACCACCTGTCGTGGTGACAGCTCCCGTGCATGCAAGGCCCCGTTGGAGGGCCCCTCTTGAAATGGATGTGATGGTATGTGTTAGCACATAGCTTTAGGTGCTTTCTCTCTCAATGGAGGAAGGTATGTCTACCTTTGGCGTAGGAGTGTGCATGGGTCGGGTTGGGTCGGGTTGAGGGAATTTTTTGACCCAACCCACCATGGTGGGTCAAAAAAAATTCGACCCAACCCGACCCATCACATATGTCCAACCCAACCCAACCCAACCCACATGGGTCGGGTTGGGTCGGGTTGAACCATGGGTTAGACTTTTTTTTATTTTTTATTATTATTAAATTGAACCTATGTTTTTTTTATTAATTATATAATATATTTAAATATATATTAAAGAAAGTAATATGATTTTATATTATATATGTTTGTAGGATTTTATTTTATATTATATAATATATTTTACATTATATATTACTAGGTTTTAACTAAAAAAAATATTTATTAAATATATAATATATTTTAAATATATATTAAAATATGGGTGGGTCGGGTCGGGTTTGGCGGGTTTGTAATTTTATGGCCCATAACCCAACCCGACCTGCTACAAAAAAAATTTTTATAACCCAACCCAACCCACCAAGCCCTAAAAACCGACCCAACCCGGCGGGTTGGGTCGGGTTGGGTCGGGTTTGGCGGGTCGGTGGGTTTTCTGCACACCCCTACTTTGGCGTTAGGGCAAGAATCTGGGCCAAATTTTAGGTGATTACTAACACCAATCATTGGGTTTTTCTAAGGTGTGATTGATCACCTATTTCTAGTTGATTTTATTACCAGTCTTAGGTAAAGAGAAAATGTCATTTTTCCTAATCTATTGTGGATGGAAAAAAAAAAATCTTGATTCTTAGGTACAGAAGTTTGGTTACATGTGGGGAAGGTGTTAGGCACCCAACAATGCTTGTCCAAGGACAGTCCTTTTGTTTTGATAAAACCTTAATTTTCAGAAATTGGCAGTAAAAACATGATTTTGGCATTGGTTTTCGGGGCTTTGCATGCATAGGTTATTTGAGGTTTGGCTTTTGAAAGGGCACAGTTTCAATCTATGCTTTCCTACGGCACTGGAGCAAAATGCCACATTTCTAAGGCGAAAATCTGGTGACGAGTCACCTTACTTTCATGGCAGAAATTAGGCATCGCTTACCTTAGGTGACACAGACTATGACAATCACACCGAAAGGGGGTGAGCAGGTATATATATACATACATCACGCACGAGGGATGCACACAGAGTAGGAAAGTAAATGCCTACATCCCTAGGGCATGACCCAAAATATAGTGCATGAAAATAAACAAGGGTCGCCATGCTCTAGAGATAAGGACGAATGGTACACATATACCTAATACAACCCATCTAAAAGAAAAAGGGTGGAGGAAGAAAGGGGTTTTAGAAGAGTACATAACCAAATGGGAAAAAACAGACTCCTAAACCTACTAGACAGCACCGCTCAGCTCATATCGACTCCCTTGCACCTGCACGCTTTTTGCTTGCACCTGGGAGACCGTGCCCTAGCTCCAAGCGTCATCACTCCATGTGTGTACATACAAAGACCTTTGAGCCACATTTGGAGGAGATGAGAGTTAGATTAGTGCACAATAGTCATCAGGGCAAGTAGGAGATTGTTAGGATGTGTGCCCTTAAATCCTTTTATATGATGCTATATATGACATTATGTATAATATTAATGTTGTGATTAATAAAGTTGTTTTCTTATTATCTAAAAATAATGGTAACATGAATATTAGGACATTATCATATAGTCCATGAGATGCATAGTATGTGATTTATGTGAAAAGTCACAGAAGATATAAATCACAAATTCTTTGTAAACTCATAATTATAGTTCGTAGTTGGTGATGAAATTGGGCATTTCATCTGCGAAGACTATAACATATCAACTAAGATGATTTGTCTTGGTCAAGGAATTGGAGACTTCTAGTTGGTATGTTGATATGTTTTAAGAGTTAAGACATATTGAACTGGACAACTGTGAGATTTATTATTTTCCTAAGGACTGTCAAATGAATAATAAATCTCACGACTTCTATTTACATGAACTCTTAATCTTAAGAGAATAATGGACCTAATCATGAAATGTAGGTTGCTTTAATATATCAGGAGTGAGATCTAAAGTAACGGTCAAAACCTTAGTATGTTGGACAACCACATTTAGTGTTAATGGAACATACATTCTCAAGATAGAATTTATAGTCTCTTAATAGAAATATAAAATATTCCATTTAGATAAGTCTAATAGGTTCAGTTATTCAGAGAGTTAGGCCTAACTACTTTGGTAAGAATTTACTAAAGTATATATTTATGAAATTGGATTTCATAAATATATGAAGAATAACTTTCAAGAATTAAACCAGGTACTCATGGATAAGATGTAGTAATTTACAAAGTGGCATTCTACATTCATGACTTTGTATTACTACGAATATTTTATAAAGGGATTGCAAGTATAATAAATTCTTGGGATGCAAATAAGGCCTAGAGTGCAATTATATTTACATAGTAGTATTAAATATAATTAATGGTCCCACTCCAAGTCACATACTAAAACCCAATTGGAAAGGCCCAAATGGCTAACCCAATTAGATAATCAGTTATAAGGAGAAAAACACACAGAATTTTTATGTATGAAAAAGAAAGACATTATTATGAAATGATGTGTGGATTTAAGTGGTACTAATCATATCTGCAATTCTTTACAGGGGTTTCAGGAGACCAAAAAGCTGAATGAAGGGGAATTGTTTCTTACTTTGGCTAATGGGAGCAGGATTCTGGTTGTAGCTATTGGAGTTGTTAAATAACGCTTTGAGTCTAGGGTTTTAATATTGGAAGAATGTCTATATGTACTTAATGTTCGTAGGAATTTAATTTCTGCAACTTATTTAGGTAAACATGGATATTGTGTTATCCTAAAGACAATGTTGTAATAGAGAAGGGTAAAATGTTTATCTGTTCTAGCAATATTGTTGATGGTCTTTATATTTTAACTCTTGTTAAGTATGAATTATATAATTCTGAATTAGATAATAATTCACATATGAAATCATTAAAGAGAAAGTTTCCTTCTACTAGTGAAGCATATCTTCGGCACTTGCGTTAGGGTCATATTAATTCAAACAGAATTTAAAGACTTATCAAAGATAGACTCTTAGGGCCTATGGACTTTGATGGTTTTCTAGTTTGCGAATCTTGTTTGGAAGGTAAAATGACCAAACGACCTTTGCTAGAACTAGTACATTCAGATGTATGTGGTCCTATGTCAATCCGAGCAAGAGGTGGCTATGAGTATTTCATTACTTTCACTGATGATTTCTCTAGATTTGGTTATGTGTACCTAATGAAACGAAAGTCTGAAACTTTTGAAAAGTTCAAAGAGTTTAAGGCTGAAGTTGAGAATCAATTAGGTAAATGCAGAAAGGCCATTTGATCTGATATAGATGGCGAATAATTTCTTGGGGATTTCAAGGATTACTTGATTAAAAATGGGATTATATCCCAGTTGTCTACACCTAGATCTCCACAACAAAATGGTGTAGTAGAAAGAATGAATAAGACTCTTTTAGATATGGTTAGATCCATGTTGAGTTATTCGACTCTACCAATTTCCTTTTGAGTATATACTTTAAATATTGTAATGTATCTTCTGAATTTAGTACCTTTAAAGTCTGTTCCTAAAACACTTGTAGAGTTGTGGAATGGGCATAAGCCTAGTATGAGACATCTCCACATTTGGGGTTGTCCAGCACATGTATTAAAAGGAAAGTCTGACAAGTTATAGTCTAAAACAGAAGTAGTTTTCTTTGTAGGGTATCTAAAAGGAACTATTGAGGGTTTATTCTATAGTCATAACGATAATAAAGTGTTTACTAGCATAAATGCCAAATTCTTGGAAAATGACTACATGAATAATTTTACTTCTAGATGCATAGTATGTAATTTATGTGAAAAGTCATAGAAGATATAAATCACATGTTCTTTGTAAACTCAGAATTATAATTCGTAGTCGGTGACGAAATTGGGCATTTCATCTGCGAAGACTATAACATATCAACCAAGATGATTTGTCTTGGTTATGGAAGTGAAGACTTCTAGTTGCTAGGTTGATATGTTTTAAGAGTTAAGACATATTGAACTGGACTACTGTGAGGTTTATTATTCTCCTAACGACTGCTAAATGAATAATAAATCTCACAACTTCTATTTACATAAACTTTTCATCCTAGAGAATAATGGACTTGATCATGAAGTGCAGGTTGCTTTGATATATCAGGAATGAGATCTAAAGTAACGGTAAAAACCTCAGTATGTTGGGCTGCCAAATTTAGTGTTGATGGAACATATTTAACCCACATAGAAAGCAACTCAATTTTTATGCCTCAGATAAACCCAAGATTCTATTTGACAGAGTTTCGAAGTTACCTTTGTAAGCCATCATAGTGCAAGTCTGCTTGAGCCTAGTAAGAGCCTCCATGGGATCATCATAAGCAATGACACCAAAACGCGTCTGCAAAGCTTTAATGAAGACCTCCTAGCTACTAAACCCACCCGTTTGCTCAGCATCCTGGAACCAAATAGGAGCTTCTTCCTCAAGATGATACAAAGCCATCATCACCTTCTGATGCTCTGGAGTATTATGATATGAAAAAAATTGGTCGACCTTATAAACCCAACAAGTTGGATCTTCTCCATGGAATCTTGGAAAGTCCAATCTTAGGTTCTTGATGGAATTGAGGGGTGAAGACTCTAAAATTCCCCCATTATTGCTGATAAAAAGATCTCGAGAACCTAAATTTGGAATCTGTTGGCATTTTTCCTCTAGTTCAGTAAGCTTTTGCATGAACCAAACAATGGTTTGCAATTGCTTCTAGATTTCCTATAGTGCATATTCATGATTCTCAGAGATCGTCGCTAAAGCCGCAATTTTCTCAGAATTTTGTTTCTCGGAATTTTGTGAATTGGAATTTTGTGAAATGGAACGGGTTTTTCTGTCATGGTGGTGTGAAAGGATAGGGTGCTCTTATACCAAATTTTAAGGTTTTTTCTAATGGATTAAGCAGAGAAAGACGTGGGTCACTTCAAGAGGACCTGACCTCCATGGAAGAGAAGACAGAGAGAGAGAGAAATAGAGAGTAAACTGAATGAGTATTATTCACACAATAATCCCTCTGTTACAAACCTTTACACCTTATACCCGTGGACTCTTCTAACTAACCTATGGTCCACTCTAACTAACCCATGGTCAACTAACTACCACTTGCTTAGCCAATGTAACAAACATTAACCCATAATAACTAACACAGTAACTAACTATCTGTTATAACCAATATAGCACAATTGTGTAATTACAACTCAATGACAATAGATTCCTAACACGTAACTAGGCCAATTGTATGCAAAGGCTTAACTGGTAGGTGGTTCCTATCCTAGGGTACTTAATCGCCATACCCTTCCCTTCATGGAAGTTATGGGGTAGGAATGATCAAGGGGTCCTTTTCAGCAACTCCTGTCCACCCATGGACCTAGAGATGCCTACAATATTAGCCCTGAATCTAATTATAGGTAACACAGCTGATGTGTGTGTCTCGGCATCTGTAGATGGGCTGATGAAATCCCCAAAGAGATGTGACTATGCTAGCAGTGCGGAGCTCCAGTCCAACTCAAAAATGGTGTATATGTCATGCAATCCTTAATGAAAGGGAAAGACATTTTTAAAGCACAGTAGATATATATATATATATATATATATATATATATATATTGCTACCCTATGTTTGCATGTGAAGGAAAGTTATAAAGCATATGAGGAAAGTGGTAAAGCATATGAGGAAAGCAGTAAAGCCCCACGGGAAAATACCTTATAGCGTCCCTTTTGGAAAAGGATTTTTGTGTAGAAAGGATTTTTGATCTTTTGAAAATGGTCTACTAGGATATAGTAGAAGCCTTTTTTTCTAAAAGGAAAGCCCTGAAGGCCAATGCCAATTTCTGTATTTTTGAAAGCTAATGTCCAAAGATTATGGTTTTATCAAAAGCTCTAAAGGCTAAACTCTCATCGATCCCCAGTGGGGTTGCCAGTCTATTGATTCCTAGCCTTGATCGGGAATGGCAGCGGAAAAACTGCCTCTACCTTCGCGGGCCCTCATTAGATCACTCGTCATGGTGACAAGTCCCGCACACATGGGGCCCCATTAAAGGGCCCCTCTCAAAATGGATGCGATGGTGTGTGTTCGCACAGAGCTTCAAGTGCTCTCTCTCTCCTCTCTCAGTAGAGGAAGGTAGGTCTACCTTTGGCATTATGGCAGGAAACTAGGCCAAATTTTAAGTGATTACCAAAGGTAAGTGGAGTCGCTACAAATCATTAGGTTTTTCTAAGGTGTGATTGGTCACTTGTTTCTAGTTGATTTTATTACCAATCTTAGGTTAAGAAAAAATGGAATTTTTCCTAATCTAACATGGATGGCAAAATAATCTTCATTTTTAGGTCTGGAAGTTTGGTTACGTGTGGGGAAGGTGTTAGGCACCCCATAACGCTTGTCCAAGGACAGTTCTTTTTTTTATAAAACCTTAATTTTGAAAAAGTGGCAATAAAAACATGATTTTGGCATTGGTTTTCAAGGCTTGCATGCATGGGGGCCTTAAGGTTTGGCTTTTGATAGGGCATGGTTCCAATCTATGCTTTCCTACGGCATTCGACCAAAGTGCCAAGTTTCCACTGTGAAAATCCAATGACAAGTCACCTTACTTTCGCAGCGAAAATTCGGCATCGCTTACCTTAGGTAACACAAATTGTGATATCGAAAGGGGGCGATCATGTATGTATATATATATATATATATACATACATCATGCATAATGCTAGCACACAGAGCAGGAAAGTAAATGCCTACATCCCTAAAGCATGGCCAAAATATAGGTACAGGAAAATAAACAGGGGTTTCCATGCTCTAGAGAGGAGGACAAATGGTAAACAACATGATATACCTAATACAACCCATCTAAGAGAGAAAGGGAAGAGGAAGGAGGGTTTTTAAGAGAGTACATAATCAAACGGGAAAAACCAAACTCCTAAACCTATTAAACAGCACCACTCAGCTCATATCGACATGCCTGTGCTCGCACCCTTTTTGTTTGAACCTGGGAGACCATGTCCTAGCTCCAAGCATCCTCGCTCCATGTGTGTACATGTAAAGGCAAAGACAAGAAGCCAGCAGACAAGCAATGGGAAGAAAAGATGCAAAGAGGGTACAAAAAGGCATAAAGTGAGTAAACATGATAGGCATGGCAAGCAACAAGTGAGAAAGCAAACAAACACACAAAAAGGCAAACAAGTAAGAAAACACACAAAAGGTGGTGTTCGCAAGGGAAAAATGTAGGTTTGGATCAAATGTCCATAACTTCATTATGTTGAAGCATGGAGGACACACTAACAAGCAAGACTCATGCATGGACATATAAGCAAGCGTGTAGGAATGCATAGGGAGCTAACAGGTGGCACAAACAAGCATGGTAAGCATATCATCGTGCGGAGTGGAAAGGGGAAAAGTATGCATGAAGCAACCGGCATCTAGAGATGCATCCTGAGTGGTTGCATCCAAACACAGTCTTATGGGCATTAGATGCAACCATATAACCACAAACCCGCCAAGGGTGTCAACGTGGCAAAGCCTAAAACAAGAGAGGCTAACACAGATATAAAGCATAGATGCCAGCAATCATAGAGGCACAAAATAGGAATGATCCAAACCCTTTGATGTGGGCCTTGGTGTGCAGATGGTGACAAAGACCATAGGGTCTAGGTCGGGTCCTACCAACAGGCCAAAACACAAGAAAAAAAGATAAATCGACAAAAAGGCTACAATAGCACATGGCATGACAAACATAGCCTAGTTCTAGGCACACAAACATGGCATAGGGCATACAAGCACATGGGAGATGGCATAAAGCAAGCAGAGCATAGATCCAAGCACACAAGCATGTGAAAACGTAGACCTAGGCATAGGCATGACGACATGTGTGTGAACATGTGAAAGCTAGCACATAGACATGGAAGAACATGGATTCAAGCATATAAGCATGTACGGATGCAGATCTAAGTATAAAACATGGTCAAAAGCATATGAACACATAAATGTAAGCAAAGCATAACCATAGACATGATATCAAGCATGTGAGCATACAACCCTAATGTCAACATAGAGCAAAAGGAGGAACGAAACATAGGAAAACATGGCATAAAACCCTAAGCATGTAGATCTAAACATATAAGCATGTAAAACATAGATCTAAGCATAAAGCATGGCACAAAACAAAACAGCCAAGAGATCTAAGCTAGAAGCAAAAAAAAAAAAAAAAAAAAGGCAAGCAAGAAACTTGCTAAAGAAAGCAATAAATCATGTTATTCAAGCTAAAAAAAAGCAAGATAAATGCTAAAAGGAGATTTAGGAGGTTAGGAGTGTGGATGGTAACCATAAATACTACATCCACACCGTTAAACCCCAAATCCAAAGTGTAGAAACAAAGAAAAAGAAGATTGGGTATATGAACAATACCTTGTGTTTTTGGTAAAGAGAGAAGAATTAAGAAGCTTTGATGGGTTTTTTGGAGTGTTTTTGGGTGTTTTTTGTTTGTGTTTGGAAAAGAGAAAAAATGTGTAGAAAGGCTAGGCAAAAGGAAAATTTCAGGAAAAAAGTGTCTTTTCTAGCCTGGGGGTGCCTTAGGTTATTTATAACCCTAGGAGTGTTTTTCGAGGTGGCGGCCTTGGAGTGCTGCTAGCCTCAAGTACCCCAAAATGAATGGATCCTAACACCCCTAGAAAGATATTGACTTCCTGTTTCTAAAAATGTATGGATCTTGAAAATTCAATGGTCGGATTGAAAGTTGTGGCTCTTAGAAGTTTGTGGTGCATCATATTAGCTTTTGTGATATCTCGGCCGTTGTAACTCCAATTTTGACCCATGAATAGTCATTGGAATGGGAATTTGATAATCTTCATAATGGCATTGGTTTCAACCCGTTCTGACAGTTGGATCAAAATTAGGGTTTTTGGGCCCACCTTAGATTGACTTCGAGTCAAACTTAATCAAAGTTGCTAAAAATCTTCGAGAAACTCGGGTTTGGTGTAAAGTTGTGAAAAAAATTGTTTTGTGAAAGTTTGGACCTTATTTGACCTTTAGTCAAACCTAGGGCTGATTAGGGACATTTTGTCATTGTAGCAGAAAAAGGCACTTCGAGTGGTTCCGTGCCCAAACGGGTTGCACCATGTTGTTCTAGATGTTCCCATGGCCCCGTAGGGAGAAATAATATTCTTGGATTTTTGGGGGTCTGGCACGCAAACCGATGGCTATTTATGCCTTTCTCTTGGGATTTTTAGTCACTCCTGTCAAAAAGAGTGATATAAGAGTTAAGTATAAGAGATTACTTAATCGTACTCATCACAAACATGAGCCACAAAGCTCACTTGCTTAGTTGTGCATAGAGATGCTCATCTAATGCTACAAAAGATACAAGGTTTTGAAAACTTTGTTTCAATGGCCATTCAAGGTACACAAGTACCAATGTACACAAACACACACTGTTTATTTTTTTATTTTATTTTGAAAAAGAAACAAAATAAAGACTAAAAAACCAAACAAAAACAGACATACAACATAAAAGCATGAAAAAAAAATGTAGATGCATGGAAACATGATTTCAAAAGCAGATAAGAAATCAAGCAAGGAGAGTCCTACTTTAGATAGAATGAATTAAAGTAGAGGACAAATAGCGAAGACAATTAAGTCTTAGGCTCCTTTTTCACCCATACAGCACGAGACTTTGGCCGTGAAGATAAAATCCATGTGTCCTAGTATGTTTACTAAAGGACGTTAAGACACTTGCTTTTAAGGATGAAACTTAAAGCAATTAGGACGAATGTGTCCAGAAACACCACAATGGTGACAAACATGAGGTCTAACAAAAGATTTAGAATTAGCCAAATCAATTTTGGATTTCATACCTTTATCACTTTTCTCAAATTGGGGCATAAAGACAATCTTTGATCAAAAAGCTGTGGAAGAGGAGGGGTCGGAGGAAACAATATATCCCAAGCTAGTCTTATCAAAACTAGGCTTTTGAGTGCTCAATACCTTATTAAGTCTTGCACTAGACATTCTCTCTATTTGAGTTCTAGCTTGACTAAGCTCAACCTCAAGATTCTTGACCTTCCCTTCTAATGAGGTGTTCTCTTATTCTCATATAACAGTTCAGCTTTTTTAGTTTTTACCTCAATAAGTTCTTTTCTACAAAGATCAGAAGTATTTTCAAATTTTATAAATTCAGTGCATAGCTTATCATAGGCTTCCTGAAGGGTCATCTTCTTGGGTACTTCATCATTAGAAGAATCCTTACTGTCACTAGCACTCTTCACAATCACCTTATCAGTTGTGGCAGTAAAAGCCAGAAAGGGACCACATTCATCCACATACTCATCATAAAATCCATTCTCAGTATCACTCTAGGTAGAAACCAACCCTTTATCTTTTGACTTCTTAGTCTTTTCCTTCATACGGTAGTTTGGGCACTCTATCCTCATATGACCAAAACCTTTACACTCATGGCACTGGATAAGGGGTTTCTCACTCTTACCCTTCCTAGAGGATTTAGATTTCCTAGGAGGTTTGTCCTTATCTTTTTTCCAGTATTGAAGAAGCTTGATAATCTCATTAGCTATAAAGGTTAGATCCTCATCCTCATCATCATCTTTATCTTCATCTTTGCTTTCATCTTCATTTTCACTTTCATCTTCATCTTTAGAGTCTTCAATCTCTTCCTTTATACCCTTATAGACAAGTTTCTACTCTTTCCACCTTTTCCCATTAAACCTAATCCCATCTCATAGGTTTAAAGGTTCCTTACAAGCTCAGTCAAAGGAATTTGATAAATGTCCTTCACTTCTTCAATGACAGTGATCTTAGCATGGAATCTTATAGGTAAGGACATGGCTTTTCCTAACAATTTTGGATTTTACTATAGATTCTCCAAGGTTAAAGGCAGAATTCACAATATCCTTGAGTTTAGCACAGAACTTGTCAAAGGTCTCATCCTCCTCTATCCTTATTTCTTCAAAACTACTAGTAAGTCTTTAAAGCTTCACAGTTTTTACTGCCTTGGTACCTTCATAAGTGGTCTTAAGAATGGTCCATTCTTCCTTGGCAACTTTCGTGGATGATATTTTCTTGAATTCCTCATTGGTCACCCTACTAAACAAAGCATTCAAGGCCCTACTGTTGAAATTTGCCTCTTTGATTATTGCTTCATGTCAATCCACCGGCGCTTCCTTAGGCTTAATCCAGCCAACTTCAACAACTTGCCATACTTTTTCACCTAGAGTCTACAAAAAAACTTTCATATGAACTTTTCAGTAAGCATAATTAGTACCATCAAATAAAGGAGGAATCAAAAGAGATTGTCTACGATCCATGACAATGGGGGTCAAGGATCACACCCAAGAAATTAATCCAATTAGAGTGTACTCACTCTGATACCACTTGTTTGGAAAATTTAAACCCATGTTGATAGAATTAATAAGTTTTAAACCCAAGTTTTTAATTATATTTATTATAAATAAGCCTTATTAAAACAAACTAACATCAATATCATGCATAGTGGAATAATAGAAAACCTGCGGGGAAACCTTCCTAAAAAGCAATCTACTATAATGAAGAAAAATTTTAGATCTAGTACAAAATCTTTTGTTAGGACATAAGTGGTTAACTTGTTAAAAACATATGTTGTTCTTTTATGTAATTGGCTAATCCTTTGACAAAATGCACTTTACATGTATTTGGGTAGATCTAGGATGTTTTAATACTTCAAGAAACAAGGTTTCAAGATCAAGTGTTAAAGCCATGCAAGTCTGTCCAAGAAACAAGTTGAAGAAGTGTCTGTGATTAAAACTCAACAGCTATCATCTATCGTGACAGGCCACAAACGCGTTGACCCCTTGTGATAATTTAGATTAATTAAATTAGCCCAGTTATTAATTAATCAAATTAACATGCAACCACGTGGCAGCACAAACAAATCACCAAACTAAGTTATGCAGCGGAAAATAAACAACACGGTGATTTTTTCACGAATGGGGAAAACCCTAAGGCAAAAACCCCACCGGGTGATTTAAAGTCACCACTCCCGAAACTCTACTATTATCACAACAAGCAGTTACAAGTAAGGAATCCCAGTACCTCACCAACCTACAGTTGAACTCTTACCCCAATACCCAATTGGACTTGTTCTGTAGTGACAATTTCTCCAGTTTAATGCACGGCTCCCAGTACGTGACTAACCAATGTGATGCGCGGATCCCAGTACGCGTCTTACTCCTTTTGCACGAATCCAAGTACGTGACTAACTCCACAGCAACCCTTTGATTGTTGTAGTTGATTTGCAGCAGCTTCACATAGAAACACCAATAAGATCTTCAATGTTGGTGCAAGAGACTTTGCTTGGTTACAAAACCCTAAGGCGTACAAGAAACGCAGCAAGAACTCTTTCTTCTGTAGGAGGAGGCTAGGGTTTCAAAAAGAAAACCTTATGAAGCTCTCTAGGGTTAGGTTTTTCTTTTTCCACCTCCTTTAAATAGGAGCTTAATGGGCTCTCCTATTCCAAATAGGTTTACACAAACCTTGGGTTTTCCTAGTCCAATAAGAATTATACAAACCCATAAACAATTAGCATTTTAGAATAAAAACGTTGCTGGCTATAATCTGAAACCCGTAAGCTCGATCGATCGGGACATCTGTCGAGCTTTAATGAATCTCGACAGATCGAGATTCTGTCGAGGAGGTATCGAGACCTGCAGATTGCACTTTTCTTGAGCAGTTCTTGAGTAATCTTCATGTCTTCAATTTAACCACTTTGTAATGATCAACTTGAACCTACTTAGATTTACCCAAATACAAGTAAAGTGCGTTTTGTCAAAGGATATGCCAATTACAAAATATGTCCCCAAACAATCTCCCCCTTTGGCAATCCGTGACAAAACCACAAGAGTACATTGAATGTCCTAGAATACATTCTACTCAAGTACAAATAAGCCTAGTCTAAAAGATTTGAACCTTAAAAGTTGCTGCAAGAAGAAGGTTCGGAATCTTGACTTGGCTTTAACTTGTCTTTCCTGAAAGGCACTAAACAAAACACATCAAGGTACCATGTGGAAAACAATGACAAGTTAAATAAACAAGAAACATGTGTACAAATAGAGAAAAGAAACAACACATGTGAGATAAAGAGTGAAACACATACATCATCACATATACCATTTGATAAGCATTATGTATGTAAAAATGGTTACAAAACCAAAAGAATACACAATAAAAAAAATATATCAATCAATATCAATGTCTATCAAACTAACTCTCCCCCTAAGTTAGTTACAACAAAAACTTTCTTCCCTTTAACATGAAGTTCTCCCCCTAAGTCTATTACTCCCCTTGAGGAATGACATTCAATTCTCAAATTTCTCCCCCTTTTTGACACGATTGTCAAAGGGTATAAAAAGCCAAAAGACTTGACCGGAGAGAGACAGAAAACAGATAAAGAGGGAAAGAGGAGAACAAGGAACCATAGACCTACAAGAGAAAGAACAACAAGATGCTATGGACACAAAGGGAAAAACATGCAAAATAAAGAAGGATGAAATGCATGCAAGGGTATCTCGATGGATCGAGAGGTGTCGAGAAGCTATCGAGCATACCTCGATGGATCGAGAAGGTATCGAGGATCTATCGAGCAGACAGAAAGTTCCTCGATCGATCCAGCAAGTGTCGAGATATGTGTCGAGACTGCGATAAGGAAAAGTCTAAGAAGCTCGACAGACAGCTATGTGTCGAGAGGTATCGAGGAGGTGTCGAGATGCCTTTAAAAACAGTTTTTCAGAAGAAGGAAAACACAGACATGAATGCAATCATGCATGCAACTCAACCAAAGATCCAATCAACACATTAAGCTCTCAAAAACATCTCTCAACAAGAAAAATGTCATGCATTTTGATCCAAAACACACACACACACTAAACAAGTCTAACCAATTTTATATTTCAAAAACAAGTTAAGACAGTTTAGTGAGCATACATTAAAACATGTAAACCTTGTGATGGCCAAATCACATTGTACCTGCACATGTATCAAGAATAGCAAAGAGTATTGCGTGTCGTGTGTGAAAACATCGCAAGATTGCATAAGTGTCTCAATGTTATGACGATTTGAGATATGAGAAAATCACTTTAACTCACACACAATCATAACCGTTTGATGGGGACTATCACCTTCGAGGTACATCCTATAACTCCCACATCTCCTAGAAAACACGCTTGCAACCATATTTTAAAGCATTTTTGATCTTTTTGCTTTTTATTTCTTTGCATATTTTCTTTTTAACAAGCATATCATGCATGGGCATACAAGAGAAAGAAAAGAAATACCCAATGATGTTAAGCTTTTGACACTGCACTTTTGCTATGCCGAAGCATACAGGTGTCATTGACATTACACTTTTGCTATGCCGAAGCATACAGATGTCTTATTATGATTGGCGAGTAACAGTGGTGAGATGGTTATTTATGCCTTTCTCTTAGGATTTTCTAGTTCAACCCGTCAAAAAGAGTGATACGAGTGTTAAGAAGAAGAGATTACTTAACCTTACTCATCACAAACAAAGAGCTACAAAACTCACTCGCTTAGTTGTGCAAAAGAATGCTCATCTAAGCTATAGATGATACAAAGTTTAGAAAACTCTGTTTCATTGGCCATTTTAAAAGTTCACATGAACCAATGCACACAAACACACACTGTTTTTGTAATTTTCAATTTTTCAATTTTTTTTTTATTTTTGAAAACAAAACAAAATAAAAACTAAACAACCACACAAAAACAGACAAACAACATGAATGCATGAAAGAAAGATGCATATGCATGAAGGCATGATTTCAACAGAAGATAAGAAATCAAGCAAAGAGAGTCCTGCTTTAGATAGAAAGAATTGAAGTAAAGGACAAACAGAAAAGACAATTAAGTCTTAGGCTCCTTTCTCACCCACACAGCACGAGTCTTTGGCCGTGAAGATGAAAAGGCACGTGTCCTAGTATGACTACTAAAGGACATAGAAGAATTAAAATTCTCCTGAAATTGAGTTAAAAAGCTCAAGACTTTTAATAACTCTCCAAACAACGGTGTAGGTTCTTGAGAGGAAACCTGTGACCGTTTGGACAATTGCTTATGAGGATACAACTTAAAGCAATTAGGACGAGTGTGTCCAGAAACACCACAATGGTGACAAACATGAGCAGTTTTAGAACTACTCGGCTTCCTAGAAGGAGGTCGAACCTTAGAGGTTGACAGAGTCCTCAGCTTAGGACAATTTGGCCTAATATGACCAACAATATGACAATGATGACAAGTGGGGACAAAAACAGATTTATCATTCAACCTAGGAGGAGTTTTAGACATAGGTTTAGAAACTTCAGCGTTAACATCAGATTGTTTACCTTTGTCTATCCTAGCAATATTAGCCTTCAACTCTTTATTATTCCTTTTGAATGGGGGAATATAAAAATCCTTTTCTTTTGAGTTAGGCTCAACAACAGGTTTAACACTAGTTAATTTTTCAACTTCAGTTTTAAATTCAACTAGTTGCTCTTCCAAACTCTTAATTTTGTCCACCTGAGATGAAATTTGATTTTTAAAATTCTCATTCAAATTAGTGGCTTCATCCAATTTTGCAATCAAATCATCTTTTTCAAGCTTGACCTTTTTAAATTTGGCTTTTAATTTTGTAGAACATTCAAGAGATTTCATACAAAAATTATAAAGCTTGCAATAGGCATCATGAATATCATCATCATCATTCAACACAAGATCATGCAAATCAAAACAATCAAGAGTTTCCATGACAACAGGGGTCAATGGATCACACAACAAAGATTAAACCCTAATCAGAGTGTGCCTGCTCTGATACCACTTGACAGGCCACAAACGCGTTGACCCCTTGTGATAATTTAGATTAATTAAATTAGCCCAGTTATTAATTAATCAAATTAACATGCAATCACGTGGCAGCACAAACAAATCACCAAACTAAGTTATGCAGCGGAAAATAAACAACACGGTGATTTGTTCACGAATGGGGAAAACCCTAAGGCAAAAACCCCACCGGGTGATTTAAGGTCACCACTCCCGAAACTCTACTATTATCACAACAAGCAGTTACAAGTAAGGAATCCCAGTACCTCACCAACCTACAGTTGAACTCTTACCCCAATACCCAATTGGACTTGTTCTGTAGTGACAATTTCTCCAGTTTAATGCACGGCTCCCAGTACGTGACTAACCAATGTGATGCGCGGATCCCAGTACGCGTCTTACTCCTTTTGCCCGAATCCAAGTACGTGACTAACTCCACAGCAACCCTTTGATTGTTGTAGTTGATTTGCAGCAGTTTCACATAGAAACACCAATAAGATCTTCAATGTTGGTGCAAGAGACTTTGCTTGGTTACAAAACCCTAAGGCGTACAAGAAACGCAGCAAGAACTCTTTCTTCTGTAGGAGGAGGCTAGGGTTTCAAAAAGAAAACCTTATGAAGCTCTCTAGGGTTAGGTTTTTTTCCACCTCCTTTAAATAGGAGCTTAATAGGCTCTCCTATTCCAAATAGGTTTACACAAACCTTGGGTTTTCCTAGTCCAATAAGAATTATACAAACCCATAAACAATTAGCATTTTAGAATAAAAACGTTGCTGGCTATAATCTGAAACCCGTAAGCTCGATCGATCGGGACATCTGTCGAGCTTTAATGAATCTCGACAGATCGAGATTCTGTCGAGGAGGTATCGAGACCTGCAGATTGCACTTTTCTTGAGCAGTTCTTGAGTAATCTTCATGTCTTCAATTTAACCACTTTGTAATAATCAACTTGAACCTACTTAGATTTACCCAAATACAAGTAAAGTGCATTTTGTCAAAGGATATGCCAATTACAAAATATGTCCCCAACATATCGAGCTTAAGAAGCTACTCTAACCCTGAGACTCAACAGCTGCTTGACAACACCTTAACACCTCTAGTTTTCGAGGTTTAAGAAAACAGTCTTTGGGCCTTCTTTTCTCATAACCTTAGACATATAAAATGATTATTTTAAGAGTCATCAAAGTAGACACAAGTTACACAAGCATTGAGAAAAGTCTGTTCAAGCAATTTGTGACCAGAGACAAAGTTTGCCCTAATTCATCTCTTTGTGAAGAAGCTGTTGTGTTTGTGCACCGTAGGGTTTTGTAACCAAGCATCTTCTTGTTCTTCATGGTGAGGATGAACTGAAGAACTTTGCAGCCAACTTCTTTCTCAAGTTGGTGATTAAAGTCGCATATTGGGATTCGCATAATTGGTTAGTCACATATTGGGAGTTGTGCTTTGAAAAGGAGAGATTGTCACTGCAGAACAAGTCCAATTGGGTATTGAGGTAAGGGTTCAACTATAGGTTGGTATAAGGTACTGGGATTCCTTTACTTGTAACCGCTTGTTGTGATAATAGTGGACTATCAGGAGTGGTGACCTTAAAATCACCCCGCGGGGTTTTTGCCTTGGAGGTTTTCCCCATTCGTAAACAAATCACCGTGTCAAATTTATTTTCTACTGCACTTTAGTTTATTGGTGATTTGTTTGTGCTACCGCACATTTGCATATTAAATTGGTTAATTAATTGTACTTGACTAATTAATCAATTAATTCATCACAAGGGGTCAATACGTTTTTGGCCTATCAAGTGATATCAAAGCAGGCACACTCTGATTAGGGTTTAATCCTTGTGTGTGATCCATTGAACCCTGTTTAATCCTTAGGATAAGGCTAAGATCAAGGTGGCAAACTTCAACAGCAGAGCACTGAATGCATTGTTCAGTGCAGTCACGAATGAGGAGTTCAAGAAGATATCCTCCACTAAACCTGCAAAGGAAGCATGGACCATCCTCTAGATAACCTATGAGGGAATAAAGCCTTTCAAGGATTCGAAGCTACAGAGGCTCACTACAAGCTTAGAAGAGATGGAGGAGGATAAGTCGTTTGATGAGTTCTATGCTAAACTCAAGGACATAGTGAACTCTGCCTTTAATCTTGGAGAAACTATCCCAGAACCCAAGATTGTGAGAAAAGTACTTAGATCTCTGCTGAAAAGATTCCTTGCCAAGATCACTGTGATTGAGGAATCAAAAGATATTGATAAAATTCCTTTGATAGAGTTGGGTTTGTCTAGAATTGAAAAGTCTAGTAAGAGCAAGAGTATGGCACTGAAGGCCAAGAGTAGTGAGACTGAAGAGTCTTTAGACGATGAAGATTATGAAGAATGGTAGGCCGTAGGCAATACATCACCAGGCAGTTCAAGAAGTTTATGAAGAATGCCAATAGAAAAGGTTTCAACAAGGACCGTAGGCAATACAATTCTTCTCAGTTCAAGGGCCAAGACAAAGGGAAGAAGGATGTTAGGGATAGCGGTCAGTACACTGTTCCTACATGACCTAAGTGTTTTAAGAGCCAAGGCTTTGGACACATGAAACAGGAGTGCCCAACATATCTCAAGATAATTGGGAAAAGCAAGGCACTTGCTATTACGCTAAGCAACACCGAGCTTGAAGATGATTCCGACAATGAGGATGATGGAATCTTGAATGCCTCCACTACCACAGTTAATCCTACTGAGGGGATTGTTGAAGATGTGGATAAAGAAGAGGAATTGGTGGAATCCAAGTTTGAGAAGATGGATGATCAAGATGACATTCAAACAGCCTATGCTCTGTTAAGATTAGTGTCCTTAAATTCTATTAAATGATGTTATGTATGATATTATGTATGACATTATGTATGACATAATGTATGACTTAATATTGTACTTTATAAAGTTGTTTTATTTTTATCTAAAATAATAGTAACATGAATATTAGGACATTATCATATAGTCCATGAGATGCATACTATGTGATTTATGTGATTTAGTCATAGAAGATATTAATCACAAGTTTTTTGTAAACTTGGAATTATAATTCGTAGTTGGTGATGAAATTAGGCATTTCATCTACAAAGACTATAACATATCAACTAAGATGATTTGTCTTTATCTTGGAAATTGATATTTCTAATTGGTATGTTGATATGCTTTAAGAGTTAAAACATATTGAACTAGACTGTTGTGAGATTTATTATTCTCCTAACGACTGTCAAACGAATAATAAACTCACGACTTCTATTTACATAAACTCTTAATCCTGAGAGGATAATGGACCTGATCATGAAGTGTAGGTTGCTTTGATATATCAGGAGTGAAATCTAATGTAACGGTCAAAACCTCAATATGTTGGGTAATCACATTTAGTGTTGATGGAACATATATTCTCTATATGGAATTCATAATCTCTTAACAGAGATATAAAATATTTCTTTGGGATAAGATTAATGGGTTTAGTTATTCAGAGAGTTAAGCTTAACCACTTTAATAAAAAGTCACTAAAGTATATATTTATGGAATTGAATTTCATAAATATATGATGAATGACATCAAAGGATTAAACCAGGCACTCAAGGAATTAAGATGTAGTAATTTACAAAGTGGCAGTCTATATTCATGACTTTGTATTACTACGAATATTTTATGAAAGGGTTACACGTACAATAAAGTCTTGAGATATAATTTATAAACAAGGCCTAAAGTGCAACTATATTTATATAGTGGTATTAAATATAGTTAATGGTAACCTTGAACTTGTCAAGAGTTGACAAAATAGCCCAAGGCTCATTGGAGCTAGTGTCTTATTGGTCCCTTTTGGTCCCACTCCAAGCCACACTTAAGCCCAATTGGAAAGGTCTAAAAGGCTGACCCAATTAGATAATCAGTTAGATATTAAGGGGGAAATATACAAAATTTTAATGGATGGAAAAGTGACACTATTGTGAAATAGTGTGTATGTGAGTGTGAGACACTTTATCAGTCTCCCTTAGAAACTGATTGAGAGAACACACTTCTTGGGAGTAAAGTAGAATTGGAGTGAAGATTAAAAGTATTCCCAAGTACTTTTGATCTTTGTTTTGAAATTCATCACACCAAGGTACGCTCACTTGTTCTTGAATTCTGAAATTTACATCGTGTATGTTATCAATTGTGAATGAAGTAGATCTATTTATTTTCCACTGTATATATTTTGTATAAGATACAAACATTTAATTTTCCAACATGCTAAGCTATTCAAGGTCTCAGAAAAGCACGAGAAGCTATATAGGTTAACCACCAAGAAGCTTAGTGATATGGAGCTTGAACGTGAAGAGCTTTCCATAAAATTTGATGAAGCAAATCAAACTATTGGAGCACTGAGGTATGAAAATAACTTCTTGGCTAAGAAGACTAAAAAGCTTGAGGCAAAAATATTCCAAGTTAGAACTCAGCTAGAAAGGACTTCAAGTGCTAAGCTCGATGAGATGCTCAGTTTTCAAAAATTTGCTTTAGATCGAACAAGTTTAGGGTATGATTTCTCTTCCTCTAATATTACATCTTCTAGTACTACTGTTTCTGTTCCTCCTAGCAATAATGTTGAAATTGAGAACACTAATGTTAAAACTGAATTAGCTAGTGAGAACATAGACAAAGGTAAATCTATCTTAGGAGCACCACCTAAGCAAGATAAGAAGGAAGTTAAAAACCCTAGGGCTAAGAAGGCTAACTCTTAAAGGCATAAACAAAAGAAGCAACATCTCTGTCATCACTGTGGAGCAGCTAGTCAAACTTGACCAAATTGCTATAAGTGGTTAGCCACTCAAAAGAGCAACAGCATGTTGGTATCGAGAAACCAGAATCGGTTTCCGTCCTCGTTTGCTCCTCTCGAAGATCTTCTCAAAGCCCTCATGTTCCTTTCGAACTTGAACGGTCTCAATTCTTCTCCCTCACCACCGACTCAAGGTTTTGCGAAAAGGAAAGGCTCTTCCAAGGTGTGGAAGGAAAAGGGTTCCAAGTGATTTAATCACTTTTTCTCTCTCTCCATTTGTTTTTTATTTTGCATTACTTGTGTGTCTTGCATTTATGTTTTGAGTCAGTCTAGTTTTAAGCATTGCTTTGTTTTGTCTTACATGTTTTTGGTTGTTAATTTTTCAGTTTTAGTTATTTTATTTTGTTTTAAAAATAAATAAATAAATTGAAAATTTTGAAAAATACAAAAACAGTGTGTGTATATGTACATTGGTTCTTGTGAACCTTAAAATGGCCATTGAAACAAAGTTTTCTAAACTTTGTATCTCTTGTAGCTTAGATGAGCATCCTTATGCACAACTAAGCAAGTGAGCTTTGTGGCTCTCTGTTTGTGATGAGTAAGGTTAACTAATCCCTTGTACTTAACACTCGTATCACTCTTTTGGAAGGACTAAAAAATCCTAAGAGAAAGGCATTAATAACCATCTCACTACTGTTATCCGCCAATCATGACATGACATCTTGTATGCTTTGGCATAGCAAAAGTGCAATGTCAAAAAGCTTGACATAATTGGGTATTTCTTTTCTCTCCTTTGTATACCCATGCATGGTTTGCTTAATAAAAAGAAAATATGCAAAGACCTAAAAGCAAAAAGAATAAAATGCTTTACATATGATTACAAACATGTTTTCTAGAAGATGTGGGAGTTATAGGATGTACCTCGAAGGTGATAGTCTCCATCAAACAGTTATGATTATGTGTAAGTTAAATTGATTTTCTCATATCTCAAATCGTCATAACATAAAGACACTTGTGCAATCTTGCGATGTTTTTTCACACAAAACACGCAATATTCTTTGCTACTTTTGATATATGTGTAGGTACATGTGTTGATGTATCCTCACTAAACTGTCTTAACTTGTTTTTGAAATATAAAATTGGTTAGACTTGTTTAGTGTGTGTGTGTGTGTGTGTGTTTGGGAGCTAAATGCTTAACTCTCTCTTGATTAAGAGATGTTTTTAAGAGGTTAAAATGTTGGTTGGATCATTGGCTGAGTTGCATGTTTGATTGCATTCATATATGTGTTTTTCCCTTCTTGAAAAATTGTTTTTAAGCCATCTCGACACCTTCTCAACACCTCTCGACACTTGGCTTATCTGTTGAGATCTTAAGCTATTTCTTATCGCAATTTAGATAGCTTCTCGACAGCTGGTGGATCGATCGAGAAATCTCTTGGCCTCTCGATAGCTTCTCGATAGCTAGTGGATCGATCGGGCTTCTTTTTCGTGTCTGATGTTTTGTTCCTCGACACTTCCTCAACAGCTACATCTGTCAACGCCTGTGTTATCGACACCTACCTCGACACTTGTCTAGAGACCTCTTGATACCTGTATCTGTCGAGATTTATTGAGGTTCTATAAAAAGGCTTAAATGCGATTCAAACTTCATTCTCTCGATCTCTCTCGATCTGTCCGCGCCTGTTCATCTCCCAATCACTATCTTCTCTCTCTAAACCTTCAACCCATGTGATTTTCATCCTTTCTTGCTTCAAATCACTTGGTATGATCTCTCTTTCTCTCTTTCCTCATGATCTTTTCATGCATTCATACCTAGGTTATGAGTTTTTGAAAAATTTTGGGGTTTTCAAAATTGTTGAGTTTTGTGAAATTTTTGGGATGGGTTTTTACCAAATTGAATTTCAAATCTCATAGATTGCATTCCATGAGCATTATAACTGTGTTATCATGCATTTAGATGTGTACAATTTGATTGTGTGTCGGTAGGATTGGATTGGGCTGAGCCCATGATGTCTTATACATTGCATGTCACATGTTCATGCATTTTTCATGCATACGTTCTTTCCTTTCAATATACTTGTTATATTTGAAATGTGTTGGGACTTTTCTGAGTGTTTCTTTCTTTCCCCGCTCTCTCTAGTTTACGTTAGTACGACAATGGCACCAAAAAGTAAGTCTGCTCCATCCCAAAACCCTCTTCGTTCTAGGGCCTCTTCATACTCTGATCCTTCTCCTTCTTCTGTTCAGTTCTGTGATGAGAAAGCCTAAAAGGACTTCTCAGAGAACTTTTCTAAATGAGGTGTTCATTTGGAACGCCAAGTTATTTTCTCGGATTTCACCGACACTGACCTTCCCAATGTCATTCACAGTCGAGAATGGGAGTCACTGTGTGACATCCTGGTCACTTGTCCTTCCGTGCTTATCCAGGAAATCTACTCCAATATGCATGGAACTGATACTTTAGTACCTCTCTTTAATACTCGCGTTCGAGGTACACGCATAGTAGTCACACCGGAGTTGGTATCGGGTGTGCTTTATGTTCCGAAGGCTGCACATCCTAACTACCTCGATTGTGAACGTCTACAGGCTGTGTCCAAAGACGAGATGATCTTTGCCTTTTTTGAGCACCCAGCTGATTAGGGTGAGCATCAGTTTACATCATGTTGACCTTTTGCTAAAGGTCCTAGATTCTTGAAGATGGTGTTGACTTTTGTTTTGCATCCTCTCTCTCACTACAGCTCTATCACTAAGTCTCATGCTCGTTTTCTATTGTTCCTTCTTGAGGATCTTTTTATAGATTTTCCTTCAAACTTCATTATTTCTATCATAGATGTGTATAGGGATATGACAACCTATGATAAGCTCATCTTTCTTTCTGCTATCACGCGGATTTTATGCCATTTTTCTGTTCCTTTTCCCTAATCCGACCAGTTCTCCATTTTTCTGTGCCATTGACTACGCTATCGTTAAACGAAGCGAGGCACAGTTTCGTTCGTGCCAGTCCAGTTCAGCAGCTCCTCCCACTCCTTCAGCTTCTTCTACCTTCGCCCCCTCTTCTTTAGTGGGAGGTGTGACTTTGGATACGATCATGGCACAGCTTCAGCGCATGGATGCTCACCTTGATACACTTTCTACGGAGTTGTATTAGGTGAATACCCGTGTTGGCCGTATTGCTATACGACAAGCTTGCCTTGGTGGTTTTGTGGAGTCACCCTCTCCTCCTCTTGAGGCATTCGAGACACCTGATGATGATGAGGATGGAGGTACTAGCTCTTCCAGTTCTGACGAGATGTCTACTTGGCACTCTTACCCTTTGTCACTAGTGACAAAAAGGGGAAGTAGTTTTGGATATAAGAGTAGTCATTCTTAGGGGGAGAGTTAGGATATAGGAGATTTTTGTTAGGAGGAGTGTTTGCTTTTTTTTTAGGATGTTGTAAGGATTACTTGTATCTTTTCTTTTCTTTCTTTGTTGGAGATACATTGTTCTTATACCTAGGCCTTATGACTATTTTTACATACATGATGCTTATCAAGTGGTATATGTGATGATGTTTTATTCACCTATCTCTACATGTGTTGTTTCTTTTCTTTTTTTATACACATGCTTCTTATTTTTGTATGCAATCTATTATTTCTGCTTCACACAAAGATGCCTTGATGTGTTTTATTTAAAGTGTTTCCAAAATATAGGTCTACTTGCCATAAACTCTTTTCTTGCTAAGTTTTTCAAGAGTTTGTGTTAGGATAGATTTTATTGCATTCGACAAGTGAGTATGAGTTGAGTGTTTTATGATTTCTCTTATATAATCATTTGTTTGTTGTGGTTTTGTCACGGATTGCCAAAGGGGGAGATTATTAGGACATATGTGGTTCACTTGTTAAGAACATATGTCGTTCTTTTATATTATTGGCTAATCCTTTGACAAAACGCACTTTTCTGGTATTTGGATAGATCTAGAATGTTTTAATACTTCAAGAAACAAGGTTTCAAGATCAAGTGTTAAAGCCATGCAAGTCTGTCCAAGAAACAAGGTAAAGAAGTGTCTGTCATTAAAGCTCAACAGTTGGCTCGACAGCTATCATCTATCGAGCTTAAGAAGTTGTTCTAACCTTAAGGCTTGACAGCTACTCGACAGCACCTCGACACCTCTAGCTGTCGAGGTTTAAGAAAAACAGTTTTTCAAATCTATTTTGATTCCAATTCGTGAATATGTCTTTGGGCCTTCTTTTCTTAAACCCTAGACATATAAAAAGATTATTTTAAGGGCCGTCAAAGTAGACACAAGTTGCACAAGCATTGAGAAAAGTCTGTTCAAGCAATTTGTGACTAGAGACAAAGTTTACCCTAGTTCATCTCTTTGTGAAGAAGTTGCTGTGTTTATGCACCATAGGGTTTTGTAACCAAGCATCTTCTTGTTCTTCATTGTGAGGATGAACTGAAGAACTTTGCACCAACATCTTTCTCAAGTTGGTGATTAAAGTTGCATATTGGGATCCGCGTAATTGGTTAGTCACATACTGGGAGCCGTGTATTGAAAATGAGAGATTGTCACTGCAGAACAAGTCCAATTGGGAATTGGGGTAAGGGTTCAACTATAGGTTGGTATAAGGTACTGGGATTCCTTTACTTGTAACCGCTTATTGTGATAATAGTAGATTCTCGAGAATGGTGACCTTAAAATCACCCGGTGGAGTTTTTACCTTGGAGGTTTTCCCCATTCGTAAACAAATTACCGTGTCAAATTTATTTTCCGCTGTACTTTAGTTTATTGGTGATTTGTTTGTGCTACCACGCATTTGCATTTTAAATTAGTTAATTAATTGAATTTGACTAATTAATCAATTAATCCATCATAAGGGGTCAATACGTTTTTAGCCTATCACCTTTGTCCCTAGACTCTACAATCCCTATAGATGAACTTACAATAGAAATCTTCTATCGCTTCAGAATCTCTGAAATCTTTAATATATGAACGCCGCCCTTTTGCACGGATCCTAGTACGTGACTAACCAATGATGCATCACTCTCAGTACGTAATTAACTTCAACAACTTGAAGATATTGTTGGCTGCAAAGTTCTTCACTTCATCAACAATGAAGATCAAGAAGAACTTGGTTACAAAACCATAAGGCGTAAAAGACACAGTAACTTCTGGTAAAGAGAATAATGCACTTAGTCACTTTTTGCATGTGCTCCCCATGTATGGTCACTCAATACATATGTGACGGCCTTTATTAAAATAAACCTTATATATGTTTAAGGTTATGGGAAAAGAAGCCCTACACATACACATTAGCTTTGGCCGAAAACCAGATCTAGAAATTCTGATTTTGTATATCTTGACAGATTTTCTATTGAGCTTTCTTCATTAAACCTCGATAGATATGAATCTATCGACCTATCTGTCAAGATTTAATAAATAACACTTCTTTACTTGTTTCTTGGACAGATTTGCATGGCTTCAATATTAAACTTGAACTTTTGTTCCTTGAAGTACTAAACCCATCCTAGATTTACCCAATTACAAGAAAAGTGTGTTTTGTAAAAGGATTAGCTAATTAACATAACATATGCCTCTAACAATTCTCACATATGTCATAACACATGGTAACTTAATTGACATCTCTTGGTGTTAATCTCAATAAAAACATTCAAGTTCAAATGAATTGGCATCTCATGGTGTCAAACTCCTATAATTTGTTTTATGGTAATTTAAATCCATTTTGGCTTCTAATTTATTTTTTTGTATTTTATATTATTTTTAAATTATAAAGATTAATTCCAATGCATGTCTAGGTAGGAAGTAAGGAACTGAACCCATAAAAAGCATGTTACCTTTCAATGATTTTTTTTTTTATTTTTTTTTTTTTATTGACATAATCTAACTTTATATGTGTGTAAAGTTTTCTTCTAGAAACTTTAATTCGAGCTTTTGCCCCTTACACCCCACAATCACTTATACATGTGGAGTGACTATCACACCAAGGTGCATAGTGGTTATTAAAGTATCTAATACCCAACACCTATTCAATGACAAAAATTCATTATGTACCCTTTTTTATAAAAAAAAAAAAAATCAATAAATAAAAGTGAATTAGCCTATGGCACTTGGTTCATAATAATTGCTTCTTATCATCAAGCTAAAACACCAATTAATTTTTGGCGTAGACGAGTTCGAACCTCTAATATCTTATTCATTGATAAGATTTTACCATTGAGTTAACTTGAACTCACATTTATGGGAGTTAAATATATCATTCATTCAATTACCAATTCTTATATATCTATAGTATTACTAACATGATTCCCTACTTGGGTTTTATCATTTTACGTATTAAAATATCTTCACACAAATTTTTAAACTCTCTAAAATGCCCCTATCTTTTTGTTAAATAATTTTAAATTTAAAAAACACAAAAAAAAAAAAAAAAAAAAACACAAACTGGTTAAAAGAGTAATTTACTCTTTTAAAAAAGTTATTAAGTTTTAGGCTTTCAAACTTTTATCTATTCTTATGTAACTAGATAAAAGACATTATCTCTATCTTACTTTTTAATATTAATTCACTATAACCAAAATAAAAAATAAAAAAGAGCCTAGTTGCACGCATAAGAGCATGTGATGAAACTAGTATATATATATTTTACCAATTATGCCCAAATATACAGAATCCTTTAATTCAATGACATAATGTTGGCTTCATCTATAATTTTTATTTTTTAAAGTTGTGTCATCACCTGCCATTTGTTATTACTATTAAGAGTGCCCTAACCAGCCATTTTTCGCAACTAATAAGGACTCAGACTCCTTCCCTACCAAACTTTTTTGGTCACCGTTTCAATGGGAGTATTCTATATTCTATTCAATTGTTAAAAACAAAAGTAAAATGTTAATTATGAAAATTTTCTACTCTCATTATGAAAGAAACTTTATGGATATGGGGGCACATGGACTGTGTGATGCAGACCAATGATCAACGGGAAAAATAGAAAAAAATAAATATATAGCATATCGATCGTTTTAATTTGTATAAACTTTTCCAATACGATCCATATCGTTTGAGAATTTGGAGTCATACAATTAGACAGTAGTATAAACTATAAACTATAAACTATAAACTATAAATATGAGCATTAAAAAAAAAAAAAAACTATAAATATGAGCATATTCCAGAAGTATATTTTATTTTACAGTACTAATTTTGGGAGAAGATTCCAGCTGTATACTGATCTGAGCATCAAAGAAAGTGCGAGAATCGTCCCCTCAGAAATTATGCACATATATATCATCCTAAAGACAAAAGGAAAGACTAAATAAATTGAGTAATTAAAAATAGTTTTTTCTCTGTCTTACTTCTCTATGAGAAACTAGGCTGTAGAAACTCTATTATCTTCTTCGGAATGATATCTCTCTCCCTCTGTTAACACTGTTATCAGTAGGGCTTGTTGGCTTTATTTTTCGAGGGTTTAGGGATCACATTCTTCTCTTTCTTTCCTCCTTCCTACTCTCCTCTCTACCCTAGTCTTTAATCGCAATTATGGATGAAGTTCTCAGTGAATGGAAAAAACTATTCCTCACGGATGAGGAAGGTGCCAAACTTAGCCTGACAAAATCCAAAAATTTGAGAAGAAAAGAATATGTTCTTGCAGCAAAGTTTCTAACAAAACGTGCACTAAATGTGGATGCCATTGGGAGAACCCTCAAACCACTATGGAGGGCTAGGAACGAATTTAAGATCAGGGAAGTAGGTGACCACACTCTATCATTCGTTTTCGAACTTGAGACAGATGCAGAAAGAGTACTAGCTCAAGAACCATGGTCGTTCGATAAGCATCTTATCCTTCTACAACGATATGACTATTCGTTTCCGGCCAAACACTTACGTTTTACAAAGATTACTTTTTGGGTGCAAATGCATGGTTTACCTCTGAGATTTCTTGACACAGAGACAGCCATTGAACTAGGAGAATCCCTTGGGGAAGTGTTACTTGGTGAGGCAGAAAAGGAGATGGTGGGTGGGGATTTTGTACAGGTTAGGGTGAGAATGGATGTCTCAAAGCCATTGAGTAGAGGTCGAAGAGTGATTTTGGATGAGGGAACTGAGACTTGGGTCTCTTTTAAATATGAGAAGCTTACAAACTTCTGCTACTGGTGCAGCATGGTAACCCATGATGAGAAAGAGTGTGAAAAAAGGCTTGCTAGGAAATGTTCAAATCTTCAGGCACAGCAGGAATATGGAGCCTGATTAAGGGCTGTTCCATTCAATCTAGGAAGGTCTCCTTACACGACGGTATCAGGTATGGGTGATGGGCTTGGAGGTGTCACTGAGCAGACGTCTGGAAGAAAGAATAGGGTGGCAGAGGAGCTACATCCGGTGGCATCACAGGGCAGACCAACTCCGGCAGAGGATAGTAATGCTCATTCCAATGTTAACAACCATCGTGCTTCTCACATGGAAAACACAAATTTTGTGGAGGATTTTATGCAGAATTTAAGTCCATCATTATGTCCAATTATACGGGTAATTAATTCCATCCCAAATTCCTCCCTATCCGATAATTGTCCTCAAGATTTTGAAAATCAAATTGAAGAAATTGATTCAGCTTTGAATAAATTTGACTCCATCTCAATATCTACAACCGATATGCCTTCTGTCACCCCCACACATTCACAACCCGGTGAAATTAATTCTGAAATAAGTACTAATTTTTTAGGAGTTGAGGCACAAAGCTCCCCCCCTCCCCCCACATGACCAATCAAGTTACCCCACATGATACTACTACTCTACGCACGTGGAAGCGGCTAGCCCGAAATAACATGTTACCTGAGAACCCTACCCAATACTCTGTTTTACACAAAAGAAATAGGGAGCTTGATGAGGAAGTCCATCCTGAGTTACCAAAGAAGAAGGTCTTGGTTTCGAAAGAAGAGAGCACGAAAATTTCAATGGCGAAGGCTACTTTGCAGTCCCGCCAAGAACCATGAGCATCATAGTGTGGAACTGCAGTGGGTTTGGGAACCTGCGGATAGAAAAAGAGCTTAAAGTAGTGATTCGAGCAAAAGATCCCTCCGTCCTGTTTATAGTCGAAACTTGGGCGAATGAAGCAAGGCTAAAGGAGATTAAACAGAAAATTGAATTTGATCATTTATTTTTTGTTGAAAGAAATAATAGAGGTGGGGGTCGAGCACTCTTTTGGCGAAATTCAATCGACTTGCATGTTGATTCTTTCTCACCAAATCATATAGATTCCATCATCAATAAAGGGAAGGAGGAGGCTTGGTGATTCACAGGCATTTATGGTGAACATGTGACCCATAAACGATTTGAGTCATGGAATAAGCTTCGACAACTTCACAAAAAATTTAGTATCCCTTGGCTGTGTGCCGGGGATTTTAATGAGATTATGAGAAGCTCTGAGAAATTGGGAGGAAGTGGTAGGAACCAAACACAGATGCAATTATTTCGGGATGTAGCAGATGAGAGTGGATTTATTGATCTCGATTTCGTAGGCCCCTAGTATACATGACAAAAACATTTTTCTGCAGGTCATTTAATATGGGAGAGGCTTGAATCGTCTTTGGCTACTAATTATTGGTTTTTGAGATTTGCAAGTACAAAAGTCCACCACCTAAAGTCAGATTCTTCGGATCATAGCCCTCTATGGATTGATATGATGGGTTTAGAAGCTCAATCTGTAACAAAACCGTTTAGGTTCAAAGAGGCGTGGCTATCAGACCATACATGCTCATAAGTTGTTGAAGCAAGTTGGGAAGCAAGGGAGGTAGACGATCCAGCAATAAAAATCATTAGAAAAATTGAAAGGTGTGGCCTTGAACTAAAAAATTGGGAGAGGGACCACTTTGGCAACATTAGAAATACTTTAAAGGAAAAAAGCAAAGGGTTGGCTGAGCAAAGAAGGAGGCAATGTGCACAGGACAAAATTTCAAAATACAAGAATTAAAAAAATGAGATTTCAATGTTGGTGGAAAAGGAAAATAAGCTATGGCTTCAAAGATCAAAGGTGCTATGGGCTACCCAAGGTGACCGGAATTCAAAATATTTTCACAGCCGAGCTACTCAACGATGGCGAAAAACTACCATTTAGAGGCTTCGGTCAACAAGTGGGCAGTGGAGTTCAAGCAATGATGAGGTAGCCGAGATACTTATTGGCTATTTTCAAGAGTTATATACTTCGGCCAACCAGGCACTATGTGATGTAGCCACAGAGTCCATTGAGAAGGTGATAAACTCATATTTGAATAATCAGCTGGCAAGATTTCACTGCATGGGAAGTTCAGAAAGCAATTAAAGAAATGGCACCTCTCAAAGCCCCAAGACCAGACGGAATGCCTCCTCTGTTTTACCAACACTATTGGGGTACAATTGGTAATGATGTTACTCAATCTGTATTACATTTTCTCAATTCCACATATCTTCCTGAAAATCTCAACCACACTTTTTTTACACTTATCCCAAAAAAAAAACCTCCCCCAAATATGCTTCAGATTTTAGACCCATCAGCCTCTGTAATGTTTTATATAAAATATTTTCAAAGGTTTTGGCCAATAGAATCAAAACAATTCTCCCAAGGATCATTTCTGAACATCAAAGTGCTTTTGGAAAAAGCAGATTAATTTCTGACAATATTTTAGTTGCTTTTGAATCTCTCCATAGTATGCAAAAACATGTGGGCAAAGAAAACTATATGGTTATCAAATTAGACATGAGCAAAGTTTATGACAGGGTAGAATGGTCGTCTTGAATCAGTCATGAGACGTGTGGGCTTTACTGAAAGATGGATAAAACTGATGATGCTTTGTGTCAAGACGGTTTCTTATTCCATCTTGGTGAATGGAGAGCCAAAAGGGATGATAAAACCTACTCGAGGTATCCGTCAAGGAGATCCATTGTCACCATTCCTTTTCCTGTTATGCACGAAAGGACTAAAGGGTCTTATCACTAAAGCGGAGGAGAAAGGTGATATCAAGGGTTATGCCCTATGCAGAAATAGCCCAAGACTAACCCATCTCTTTTTTGCAGATGATAGTCTATTATTTTGTAGGGCAACAATCCAGGAATGCCAACAAGTTTTGGATATACTCAAAATTTATGGAAGGTGTTCAAGCCAACAAATCAATAAGGCAAAAACCACTATCTTTTTCAGTAAGTCCACCTTAGTGGGAGTCAAAAACCAGATCAAATCTGCCTTGGAAGTACCAGAGATTTTACAATACGAGAAGTATTTGAGATTATCATCTTTGGTGGGAAAAACAAAAAAGGTCAGTTTCAACTACATTAAGGAGAGAGTATGGAAAAAAATTCATGGGTGGAAGGAAAAGCCTTCTATCTCAAGCAGGTAGAGAAATCTTTATTAAGGTCGTGGTCCAAGCAATACCAACCTGCACAATGAGCCGCTTCAAACTTCCTTTGGGACTTTGTGCAAATATTGAGAGTCTCATAAGAAAGTTTTGGTGGGGCCAAAAAGGTGATAGAAGGAAGGTACATTTAGTCAAGTGAGATACCCTTTGTAAGCCAAAGTTGGAAGGGGGCATGGGGTTCAAGAATTTAGCAAATTTCAATGATGCCCTCTTAGCAAAACAAGCATGACGATTACTTCACCAAAAAAAAATCTCTATTTTATAGAGTTTTTAAGGCGAGATTCTTTCCACATTGCTCTATCCTAGAAGCTTCTTACTCCAGTTCGGGGTCTTATGCATGGCATAGCATATTAAAAGGGCGAGATTTATTGTTGAAGAAAGCATGGTGGAGAGTGGGTTGTGGTGATGCTATTAGTGTATGGAACGATGCTTGGCTGCCTTCTAAAGCTCATCTGAGAATTGAATCCCAAGTGGTACCTGGTTTTGAGGATATGAAAGTTTTGGCAGTCATAGACCCTGTCACAAGGAAGTGGGATTCCAATTTGTTGAATGGACTCTTTATCCCACAGGAGGTAAAGCTGATTTCAAGCATCCCTTTGTGTCCAAATGCAGTGGAGGATATAGTTGTTTGGCCTTTCACCCCATCAGGAATTTACACAGTGAGATCGGGTACAAGGTTCCTCATAGCAGACCAAGCACCAAACCTACAAGCTATGTCAGCACAGCTAAGTAATGAAGTGTGGAAGTTAATCTGGAGTCTCAATGTGCAAAACAAAGTCAGAATTTCTTATGGAGTACCTGTCACAATGTGTTACCGGTGAAAGAAAATCTGAGACGAAGGCATATTATAAATGAAGACATATGTGAACTGTGCAAGTTAAAGACCGAATCGGTTTTCCATACTCTCTGTTGATGCTCACAGCTTACACTGGTGTGGGGATCTTTGCCTACATTTTCGTTCAAGCAAACAAGAGGCTTTTCATCCATTCAAGAAGTGCTCACTTACACGGATAAAGAATAGAAAAATCCGGAGCTGCTGGCCTCAGTGATGTCGATGATTTGGCATCATAGAAACCAGGTTCGCACCTCTTCAAAGGATTTCCCACTAGCACAGGTAGCACCAACAGCGACTCAACATTGGCAGTCTTTCAACAAGCCAATACCAATGATACTGCGCATCTTAGAGTCCTCAAACCCGGATTCGATGGTCAGCACCGGCGGAGGGGGAAATTAAAGTTAACTTTGATGGAGCTCAGTTTAGGGATATGGGCAAAGCAGGTATAGGAGTTGTTATCCGGAGCAACAGAGGACAAGCACTAGCTTCCCTATCCGAGCAAGCAAGTCTTCCTTTCTCTCCAGACATAACTGAAGCAATAGCGATTGCTAGAGCTATTTCTTTTGCACAAGGGCTCGGCTTTACTTCATTTATATTAGAGGGGGACTCCGCAAATATTATTAAAACTCTGAAGTCTGAGGAGGTATCATTATCCTCTGGTCATATTCTCAGTTCAACGAAAGCCATGATAGCAAGTAGCAATGTAGGTTTTGCTCATGTTGGTCGAATGGGTAATATGGTAGCACATAACCTAGCTCACCATGCTAGACATGTTAAAGGTTTCTTGGTATGGACGAGAATGTTCCTCCACGCCTTTCTCATGTACTCTGTGCCGATTACGGCTGATTTGTTTTCTTAATAAAGTTCAAGTCTTGATTCTCAAAAAAAAAAAAATTAAAAAAAAAAAAAAAGTAGAGAGAGATAGCATGGAAATTCGCACGTGCACAGTGCCAACTAACCCACTTTCTTTATTTCTCACTATACGTGTGTAAATCTGTTGATTTTCGAAAAAGGCATAAGAAAAGCATGACATGAAAAGCGTACAGGCAGTTCCAAAACCTCTCTCGACAAACCTTCCCCTTTCTCCTCAATCTCATTTCCTTTGCCTTCTTGCTTCTTACTCCCCTCCCATGTGGTCCCCTCCCCACTCCTACACTCTACGTGTCATTCAGCCATCATCTCAAGTATTACACGTGTCACGTTATTATCGGATCCCTTATCAGCACCCATATGCATGCCTCCTTTAATTAGTGCTTATTATATTATGCCATAGTTTATACTAATTAGTTTATATATATAGTAATTTATAATAAACCACACCTCTCCCTCTCTCTCCCTTCCTAATTCTTCAATAATGGAAAGCACAGATTCATCATCTGGGTCACAACACCCTCAGCTTCCACCTGGGTTCCGGTTTCACCCTACAGATGAAGAACTCGTGGTCCACTATCTCAAAAGGAAGCTTGCCTCGGCTCCTCTACCCGTTACTATCATAGCCGAGATCGATTTATACAAGTTTGATCCATGGGAGCTCCCAAGTAATTATACTACTACTACTACGTACTAATAATAATAATAATAATAATAATAATATTTAATAGTCCTTTTTTTTTTGTATTTTCCTATTTTTAAAAATAATAATTAAATTGTGTGATTATTTTGTACTTATATAATATATATATATATATATATATATATATAATTATGTAACGTTTTTTGAATTATATTTGTGAGTAATTTTGTTGTAGGTAAGGCTACGTTTGGAGAACAAGAGTGGTATTTTTTCAGTCCTAGGGACCGGAAATACCCGAACGGAGCTAGGCCTAATAGGGCTGCAACTTCAGGATATTGGAAAGCAACGGGGACCGATAAACCTATACTAACATCTAATGGAACTCAAAAGGTTGGTGTTAAAAAAGCCCTTGTGTTCTATGGTGGAAAGCCCCCTAAGGGTATTAAAACCAATTGGATTATGCATGAGTACCGCCTTGTGGACAACACTTCTACTTCCAAGCCTACTACTACTGCTTCTGATGCTACAAACAAGAAAGGTTCTTTAAGGGTACGTTAAAAAAAATAATAATAATAAAAATAAAACACTTATACCATTTTATTTTCAATCTTGTATATACATGTTATTATTAATGTAATGGGGTTCTGTTTTATGATTTTTATTTTTATTTTTATATATAGCTTGATGATTGGGTTTTGTGTCGGATTTATAAGAAAAACAACACCCAAAGACCTATTATGGATCAGGACAAGGAGGATTCAATGGAGGCTATGATTCCAACTATGTCAACCATGTCGACGGCTAGCCAGCACAATGGGAAAGTACCTCTACCTTCAAAGACTGCAAACTATACTGCATTACTTGACAATGATTTTGAGAATTACTTTGATGGAATTTTGAGTGCGGAGGGCATGCAAAATGGTTCCATTTCTCATAATTTAGCCACTTCAAGCTCAAAAAGTAGTACACTTGCGGTGAAACGCACACTCCCATCACAGTTTTGGAATGAAACAGGATCTCTAGGCTCTTCTTCCTCTGGTGGTAAGCGATTCCATGGTGATCTTAATAGTGGAAGTGCAGGGCTTGATGAAAACAACTCGTTTGTTTCTCTGCTAAATCAGCTCCCTCAGGGTGCTTCATTCCATTCAAACTCGTTTCTTGGGTCTCTTGGTGATGGGGTTTTGAGGCAACAATTTCAACTTCCAAGCATAAATTGGAGCTCATAGTATGGTTTAGCGTAATGGGTGTGCTACAAGTACAACCATCATATTTATTTTATACATAACAGTCAAAGTCAAAACTCTCCGTTAGAAAGCCTTTTCTCATAGATTATATACGATGATACGTAACAAACTGAAAGGTTGAGTTATTTTCTCTCAGTGTAAGTACTATGGTTAGCAGCGAATGCCAGGTTAGGCTATACGTATCATACTCTTGGTTTCATTTCAGAAATGATGAACGACTTTGCTATATATATATATATAAATGAATTTTTTAGAATTGTTAGATATTGAATAGAGAGGAAAATGAAGAAGAATGAATATTTTTATGTTTGAACTCTGAAGGAAGTTGATAAGCACTTTACCTTGTATAGAATCCTAAACCATATATATTTTATTTGATTCCTGAATATTATGTGATGATTTATTATTTTTCAGTTTAATTAGTCTTAACTAAAAACTTTGAGCCATGATGAGATGAAATTGAACCTGGAACTGGATGCGTTGTCACTCAGATACATATATCCTTATTTTCGTTTTATTATTCGTTTTCTTTTTTAGTTTTAATTAGACTGTCTTCTCTTGTTTACAACGCACGAAAATCCTGATAAAGGTAATTAGGTGACAACCTTTTCGATTTTGATTTCCTTGGCTCTAAAGCATTAATAGTTTTTTTTTTTTTTTACTTAAGTTTATCCTTTTTCTTACGCGCGCGCGCGCATTTATATATATATATATATATATATATATATATCCTTTTAGAGATGAAAAGCGAAAAAATCATCTTCATATTCTCTAATGCTGTGTTCAAACATTAATGTTGTTGCTAGAGATTTCCAAGACAATATTATGCGTGTTTGGTATATTGGCTAAAGATGAGCAAGAAAATGGTTTTAAGCAAGTAAACTGGCTTATTTGATGAAAGGCATTTTCTTTGAGCAAGCAAGATTGCCAAACTGACATTATTCTCCAATTTAAGTTCGACCATTGATAAAAATAAAGGTCACTATCAAGATGTTATGATTTGTAATAAATGAGAATGATTCAATGCCTTAGAAGGGAAAAATGAATGTTAATAAATTCATTGTCAGGTTGTTTCCAAGGAAATCAATATCGTACTGGAGGCTATACCTGTTTGGATAGCGGTACGATATAATTCGAATACCGGTCAATACTAGTGTACTGTTTCGGGATTACCGCTAATATATATATATACTTTAAAATGATAAATTTATGTCACTCATCTAATCAATAACAGCAATAATAATATATACTTTAGAGAAACCAACAAGTTCATTTAAAAAAAAAAACCGTAAATATCTTTGAGTGTGTACCATTGTAGTTATAATATATATATATATATATATATATATATATATTCCTCTATGTGTGGGTGGGTGAGTATTGGATTGGCAAGTCAAAAACAGGTCCCATCAATTTACTTAACATTAATAATGATACTAATAATAATAATAATAATAATAATAATAATAATAATATCAAAGACAATCCCGTCACATTTCAAATTAGAGTTAGATTTCACATGGGCTTGAGGTCTTGAGCAGATAAAAAGAGAGAAAACCGGAAAGGGAAGGGTAAAAGCAAAAAGTAAAAATAATAAAGGAGAGGAGATCCCAACCGGTGAACTTATTGTTGAGAAGAAACTTGGGTGATCAACAACGACAACAAATGGCATTCCGGTACTGCTTCTTGCTTTAAATGCTTCTTCTTCCTTTTTTTCTTCTTCTTGTTAGCCTTCCCCTCTCTCAAAATTTACAAAGCAACTCTCTCTTTTGATAAAAGTTTACAAATAAATCAAAGATTTTTGCTTCAGTCCGAAATGCACTCACCGGCCAGAATTCGGACTTTATCTCGGTACGATCAAAACAGCTCCTATATGGCCGGTGTTAAATCTGATATGAAATGAGAGTGTACATGTACCAGTGAAGGTGCCGGAACGGAAAATTTCGGCCGTACAGTCTGGTACGGTACGAAACTGACTTCCTTAGTTGTTTCTGGTGTAGGTTCATACTTGATATAATTTAAAAAATAGATATGAGTTACATTTTCTTTAAATTGTTATCATGTTTGAAATTATATAAGTTCAAGCAACCAATGATCTTGTAGTCTAGATATATTTCCATGAAACATATTTGGGTTTTGACCATTAATGGTTGAGGGATTTATGAATTATGAGAAAGAAGATTCAATTCTTGCTTGATGAAACCCAAAAAAAAAAAAAAAACAAAACAAAACAAACAAATAAATAACAAAAAGAAAAAAAGAAAAAAGAAACAAAATGAAGAAACTCGATTACGGCATTATAAAATTTACAAGCCTATAAACGACACGAAAGAACCTGTTAGGGACATAATTTCCACTAATGACGTAGGATTATTCCTCATCACAATCAGCTATTGTTGTGATAAGTGATGGCAATGAATAAGGTTTAGATTTCAAATGTCAACATGGGGAACATGGGCTTTTTAAGTCACGATGGGATGCTGTCGCATTCTCTGTGCTAACGTAGCGCCCTCGCATTGGCTCATCAGAAACCACTAAACATAGTTGTCACTTCTCCTGATTGGCTCCATTTTATTCTTATCGTTTGATTATTGAATCTAATTAAGCGGGATATAATCCTATATTTAGAGAACGCTTAACTATTCCCTTTGGTACGTGCAGTTTTCTCATGGTTTTGAAATCCGGACCGTTCATTGAACCGTAAAAGGGAGAGGTTCAAGGTTTTTAAGGTCGAACCGAGGTGAACCGAGGTCGAACCGTGATGACGTCATAATTAATTTAATAATTATTTAAATATAAATAAATATATTAAATTTGTAAATATTAGCAAAATTTACTAAAATAATTCAATTAAAATAAAGATCCATATTTCAAATATATTTTCCATGTCATAATTTTTACCAAATAAAAAAAATCAAATCTTAAGCACATATAGATATAGTATTTATTTATTTATATGTTAATTAGTAAAACCTTGATGATAATAATAATAATGATGATAGAAGTAGTATAATAATTATTATAATCTAAGAACTTTTGTGCTTGTGGCAAATTGGTAATAAAGATAATCTGAGGGCTTAGTATTATCAAGTTGTTTTTTCCAAAAAAAAAAAAAGTATTATCAAGTTGTCATAGCAAGTCACATCACGTTGGCTCAATACTGAAAAGTGAAAAAAAGTCATGGCTGAAGCTGAAATTTCAGCTCATTTTTTATTCACAAATTCAAAGTTTTCAACCTTTCCCGTACAAGTGCCAGGCAAAGTCACGTGGAGGCTTAGGAAACTTCAAAAATAAATACAAAGAAAGAAAGAGAAACCACATCTAGCACAGGAGAAACCAGTGGAGAGCAAGCACGTCACTGTCAAGTACTATGGACACGTGAAGAGCTTAGAAGCTTTCAATTTTTCATTTTCCAAAGCTGGTGTCAGTATAGTACAGCCATAACAAATACAAATACAAATTACAAAGAAGAAAGTGAGAAATCAGACCACATTCAGCAAAAAAAGAGAGAGGGAGACGGACAGAGAAGAAGAAGAAAAAACAAGAAAGAAGAAGAAGAAGCAGCAGAAGAAGAAGAAGAAGAAGAAGCAGTTGCTTCATGGCGCCAACCTTGCTTCGTCGTCGCCTTCTTCCTTTTCTCCTTTTCTGTGTTTTTTTTTTTTTTTTCTAAGGTTCAGATTCGGAAGTAGGGAACCGTGAGAAGTGGTCTGATCACGGTTCTCAGAACCGTGAGGTCCGACCGCGGTTCTCACGGGTCCTTGCTTTTTCTCCTTATGACGGTTTTTGAGGTTAAAAGAACCGTAAAAACAAACGGTTCGAGGGTTTTCCGGTCGGACCGTACGGTCCGGTCCGGGTTTCATAACCATGAGTTTTCTACACCACGTTGTGGAGAAATTATAAGGTTCTCATAGTGATGTGGTCCATCATTCTACTAAAAAATTCTCACATGTTTAAAATTGCTAAAATAGAAAATTTTTATAAATAGAAACTAATTACTGATTCAACAATTTTAAACAAGTGAAAATTTTTTAGTAGAATGGTGGACAAATGATATGGTCCACTAGAGGACTGTATAATTTCTTCACATTCTGTCATACATATACTAAATAAGTAGTCACAAATCCATACAATATATGAGAAAATTATTGAAAATAAATATTAAAAAGAATAATTTTAGAAATTTTGTTTGAATAATGCTAGAGATACAAATCATTATACAAAAAATATTTACAAACTGCTGATGTAATGAGTCATTATTGGTTAATGAAAAAGTAATATTAATGTCGGGTCTAGATGAAACCCAATAAGTGGTTGACCACATCAAAATTTTTTAAAAATAATGTAATATAGTTTGTGACGGTAGCATTTCTCATTTTGTTTTTATTACATATTTATTTATGGTAATTTAATTAAAAGATTATTTCAAATCTTATAATATTTGATCTTTCACAAACTATAAACAAAAATGTAATCAAAAGAAATTAAGATACCATCACTTAACTGGGAAGAAATATTTAAAAACATGTTTTCTTCAAGTTAAATGGTGAGAAATGTATCCTTCTTTCATTTTTCATCCTCTTACGACAAACACAAATTTAGGAAAATGAAACTCGACTTCAACTTTCATTCTATTATGACTACCAAGCCTTATATAAATGTTCCTTCTAAATTATTCCAAAGATTAATATAATAATTTCCCCTTAGTTAGATACCCTATCCATATGCTTAGCTTAAATTTAGAAATACCGTTTCCCTAAGTATATCTTATATTGAAATAACTATCTTGAAACACTGTTGTCATATATAGTAAGAATTTTCAAGCAAAGTCATAATGCCCCATTTAATTTATTTTAAAAAGAAATGAAGGTTTCATGAATGTTTTAACCTCTTCCCTAATTTTATGAGCCTATCTAATGTATTTCAAAAAGAGAAAAAAAAAATATATATATATATATATATATATTGTGTCATAAGTTTTACTAAGTTGTCAATGTCAACTGTGAAATCAATGACTCAATTTAGGTAGTTGGCAAAACCGAGGTGTGGGGGGGGGGGGGGGGGTAGAGTTATTTTAGCAGTATAAATTTTAGTCTCATTACATTGCATTATTTGAAAATGTTAGACGAGAGTTACTATTTTAATATGTTTTTATATTTGTAACGTGGTAATATTTAGTGGTTAGTCTTTTGTCTCAATGAGTATTATGTAAAGGTCTAGAATTTTGAAGAAAGGGCACCATACAATTTAGTGTGATCCAAAACCTATCAATTAAAAGGGCCATTGATGATATAAACTACACAATATTTTTTGAGTCAATCAAAGCAACAAACATACATATATCAAACTCATAACACTGATAGGAACATAAAAATCCAATGCATTCAATAATCTACATCTAACCCCATCAATCTGTGAATTCAATTTATAATTCACCCATGATCCAATTCTAACCATCAGTATGATAATAATAATAATAATAATAATAATAATAATAATAATAATAATAATAATAATAATAATAATAATAATAATAACAATAACAACAACAACAACAAATTAATGCAAATCTAGAACCAATAACCAAAAACAAAAGAAGAATATGGAAGACCTTTAATCTCTAGAAGAAAAAGCCCAAGTTCAAAAGCCCCATTAAAATATTCAACTCTTACCATAATAAGACACATAAACAATAAAATAATATCAGTAATTATATGAAAAATTAACAATCACAATCAAATTCAAAAATCAAGGGAAAGAACACGTTAGTCTCACAATTCATGGACTATTTCTATAAAGAAAAATATAGAAGAACAAAAAAAATAATAATAAAAAAAATTCTTTCAAAAAATCGTATGCCCAAACCTAAGCCTAAATAAAAAAAAATTAAAAAAAAAAAAGATAAATGCACAAGCATAAATCATAGTTAACTACATCATAATCTAGATTAAAAAAAATATTATAAAAAAATACTGCCACAATTGTAGGGAAAAGCATTGAAGTGCTTCTCATCATCAACTCTACTTGCTTTATATATTCGCACAAAAGACATAAGCAAGAAGGAAGCAAAAGTAGGCAACAGAGCAAGCATTAGAATGAAAGTTCTCGGCTTGTCCTTGCAAAATATTGCATACGCTTGGATAAAAAATATCGATAACAGTGTGAACCGCAAGATGGAGGGAGTGTTAGGATGTATGCCCTTAAATTCTATTGTATGACATTATGTATGACTTAATATTGTGTTTAATAAAGTTGTTTTAGTATTATATAAAATAATGGTAACATGAATATTGGGACATTATCATATAGTCCATGAGATGCATAGTATGTGATTTATGTAAAAAGTCACAGAAGATATAAATCACAAGTTCTTTGTAAAATCAAAAGTGTATTTCGTAGTCGGTGATGAAATTGGATATTTCTTCTGCGAAGACTATAATATATCAACTAAAATGATTTGTCTTGATCATAGAAATGGATATTTCTAGTTGGTATGTTGATATGTTTTAAGAGTTAAGACATATTGAACTAAACCGCTGTGAGATTTATTATTCTTCTAATGACTGTCAAATGAATAATAAACTCACGACTTATATTTATATGAACACTTAATCCTGAGAGGATAATGGACCTGATCATGAAATGTAAGTTGTTTTGATATATCAAGAGTGAGATTTATAGTTATGGTTAAAACTTCAGTATATTGGGCAACCACATTTAATGTTGATGGAACATATATTCTCGAGATGGAATTCATGATCTCTTAACGGAGATATAAAATATTCCATTGAGATAAGATTAATGGGTTTGGTTATTCAGAGAGTTAGGCCTAACCACTTTAGTAAAGAGTTACTAAAGTATATATTTATGGAATTAGATTTCATAAATATATGATGAACAACTTTAAAGGATTAAACCGGGTACTCAAGGAATTAAGATGTAGTAATCTACAAAATGGCAGTCTTTTTTCATGACTTTATATTACTACGAATATTTTATGAAGGGGTTGCATGTACAATAAAGTCTTGGGATATAATTTATAAATAAGGCCTAGAGTGCAACTATATTTATATAGCGGTATTAAATATAGTTAATGGTAACTTTATACTTGTCAAGAGTTGACAGAAAAGCCCACGGCCCATTGGAGCTAGTGTCTAATTGGTCCCTTTTGGTCCCACTCCAAGCCACACACTTAAGCTCAATTGGAAAGGCCCAAAAGGCCAGCCCAATTAGATAATCAGTTAGATACAAAAAAAGAAACATACAGAATTTTCTAAGAGAATAGAGAAAACAATAAGAACACTATTATGAAGTGGTGTAAGAAATGTTAGACACTTTGACAATCTCCCTTTGGAAAACTAATTGAGAGACCACACATCTTGGGTGTTAGTGGAATTAGAGTGAAGATTGAAAGTATTCTCAAGTGCTTCTGATCTTCGGTTTTGAAATTCATCGCTCTAAGGTATACTCTCTTGTTCTACATTTTGAAACTTATATAGTGCATGTTAACATTTATGAATGAAGTAGATCTGTTATATTTTTCCGCTGCGTATGTTTTGTATGTGATACAAGCATGCTATTTTCCATCAAATGGTATCAAAGTGGTCTTCATTTTGTATATGTTTAACATGCTTTAAGTTTTGGAATTGTTAACAATAGTTTCAAGTTGTTAGAAATTTATTTTTCTGCATGGTTGTTGAAATTATTGTTTGATAAAAACTGATATTGATGTTATAATGTTGTTTAATTTTGAGTTTAAGTATGTTAAACTGAACTTTAAGGCTATAGGATTAATGAAATTCATTTTTTATATCAATTTCTATCCATTATGTTCATATTATGGTTGTTTTGTTCATGAAAACGTTAAAAAACTGTCTTAGAAAAATTTTGGAAAATTCAAAATTCGCGAAGCTTGATCGATCAAGAATCTATCGAGAATCGATTGAGCTGGCAGAAGTTTTCTCGATCGATCTAGGATCTATCGAGAATCTATCGAGCTTCATGGAAATTTCTCGATCGATCAAGAATCTGTTGAGGGTCAATCGAGTAGCTAGAACTTTTCTCGATCGATTGAGGTACATTCTCGGTGAATCGAGGACTGTTGATCCAGAATTTTCTCTAAGTGTTTTTACCTATATAAAGTGCAAGGCTATGTGTAATTTGTTTATGCATGTTTTAAAATTAAAAACTTTATTTTAAAACATCTAGTGGGAAAGAGATACAAGGATTGGATCTCATGGCCTCCATTGTTGGTTCATAGTGGTGTGAAATACATACTTTGTCTTTGTCTTTGCCTTGAGCTTAGCATTCAATGTGGACAGTATTTATTTCATGGTCCTACAAGATTGAATTTCTTGGTTTATAGTGGTTTGATCAAACACCTTGTTTTAGCTTCGAGCTTTGCATTCCATGCGGAGGGTGTTTGTATCATAGTACTACAATATAAGCATGTTAAAGGAATGAAATGTGGCTACACATGATTCTAGACAATGGTATACACTAGACTAAGTATTAAAGTATCCTCTATGCTGAGTTCTTGCTATTATTACTTAGAGGCTAAATGTAAAACGGCATATTATTAGTGTTTGATAAGAGTTATCATGATAGCACTAGTAATGAGAATAGTTCTTAATCAATCATAGTATTTAATGTTCACTCTATGCTGAAGAATATTGGATATGAGATTGGGTTGTCGTTGCATATATTATGTTATGGTTTCATTAAGGTTCCATACTATATGTTTATATGCTAAATTGATAATGTTCAGTTTACTTTTTCTATTCATGTTTATTGTTTTCAGATTTGAACATGGCATCATTTAGCCCACTTGTTTCTATTTTTAATCAAAACAAACTGACTGGATCCAACTATGTTGACTGGAAAAGAAATTTGGACATTGTTTTAACTACTGAAGAGCACAAATATGTGCTTACTCAACCATGTCCTAACTTTCTTTCATTAGATGCTCCTCTTGAGGTCAACCATATCCTAACTTTCCTTCATTAGATGCTCCTCTTGAAGAAAAAAAGCAATATGATTGTTAGCAGAATTCTAATGAAATGGCCAAGTGCTATATCCTAGCTTTTATCTCAAATGTTCTACAACATTAAATGCAGGATGTAGAACTAGTTTCGAACATTATGTTAAGTCTGAAGGAGATATTTGGTGAGCAAGGCTGTTCTGCAAGGCAAAAAACCATGAGGTAAATTTATAATACTAAAACGGCTAAAGGAACTTCAGAAAGGGACCATTGTCTTACAATGATCTCTAATCTGAATACATTGGAAGTTTTAGGTGCCGACATTGATGGAATCATTCAAAGAATTTAGACTAAATTATAATATAAAAAAATATATTTATTCTTTGTCTGAATTAATGAATGAGTTTGTAGCAGCAGAAGGCATCCTTGGTACTTCTAGTGTTGAAGCCAATGTGAGTGAATATTCTACTTCTTAGCCTAAGTCGAAGGGCAAGGGTAAGAAGAAGAAAAAGAAGGACTTCACTAAGCAAGAGAGTAAGCAAATTGCCTTAAGGGTTGCCGACAAGGGAAAGAATACTAAAGGAAAGTGTTTCCATTGTGGTGAGAAAGGACATTGGAAGAGGAATTATCCAAAGTTTAAAATTGCCAAGAACAAGGGTATAAAAAGTTCCTTTCTTCTTGAAATATGTTTGGTACAGAATCCCACGAATTTCTGGTGTGTGGATTCAGGTTGTACTAATTATATCTACAATTCTTTGCAGGGATTTCAGAAGACCAGAAAGCTGAATGAAGGGGAATTATTTCTTACTTTGGCTGATAGGAGTAGAATTCCGGTTGAAGCTATTGGTATTGTTAATTTGTGCTTTAAGTCTAGGGTTTTAGTATTGCAAGACTGTCTGTTTGTATCTAATGTTTGTAGGAATTTAATTTCTACAACTTATTTGGGTAAATATGGATATTGCATTATCCTTAACGACAATGTTGTAATAAAGAAGGATAAAGTGTTTATCTTTTCTGGCAATATTGTTGATGGTCTTTATATTTTAACTCCTGATAAGCATGAATTATATAATTTTGAATTAGATAATAATTCACATGTGAACTCATTAAAGAGAAAGTTTCCTTCTACTAGTGAAGCATATCTTTAACGCTTGCGTTTGGGTCATATTAATTCAAACAGAATTCAAAGACTTATCAAAGATGGACTCTTAAGGCCCATGGAATTTGATGGATTTCCTGTTTGCGAATCTTGTTTGGAAGGTAAAATAACCAAACGAATTTTTAATGCAAAAGGTAGGAGAGCCCAAGGTTTGCTAGAACTAGTACATTCAGATGTATGTGGTCCTATGTCAATCCATGTAAGAGGTGGCTATAAGTATTTCATTACTTTTTCGGATGATTACTCTAGATTTGGTTATGTGTACCTAATGAAACGAAAGTCTAAAACTTTTAAAAAGTTCAAAGAGTTTAGGGCTGATGTTGAAAATCAATTAGGTAGACACATAAAGGCCATTGGATCTGATCAATGAGGCAAATACCTTCTTGTGGATTTCAAGGATTACTTGACTGAAAATGGGATTATATCCCAGTTGACTGCACTTGGAACTCCACAACAAAATGGTGTAGCAGAAAGAAGGAATAGGACTCTTTTAGATATGGTTAGATCCATGATGAGTTATTCGACTCTACCAATTTCTTTTTGATAATATGCCTTAAATACTGCAACGTATCTTCTGAATTTGGTACCTTCAAAGTCTGTTCTTAAAACACCTATAGAGTTGTGGAATGGACGTAAGCCTAGTATGAGATATCTTCACATTTGGGGTTGTCCAGCATATGTGTTAAAAGAAAAGTCTGACAAGTTACAGTCTAAAACAGAAGTTGTTTTCTTTGAAGGGTATCCAAAAGGAACTGTTGGAAGTTTATTCTATAGTCATAAGAATAATAAAGTGTTTGTTAGCACAAATGCCAAATTCTTGGAAAATGACTATATGAATAATTTTACTCCTAGAAGTAGAGTTGTCTTGGCTAAAATGAATGAACCTGTAGTTAAACAACCAATGTATGAAACTAGGGATGACGAGGTTGTATTACATACACCACAAGATACTACTTATGAAATGTCTAGTACACAGGTGCCTCGTCGTAGTAGGAGAACTGTTCGGCCTCCTGTGAGATTCATAGGTTTGGGAGAAACTTATGAAGCTATCTCAGAAGAGGCTAAATCGGATCCCTACACTTATGAGGAGGCAATGAATGATATAGATTGATATCATTGGGTCAATGCTATGAAATCTGAATTAAATTCGATGTATTCCAATCAAGTTTGGGATCTTATAGAGGCACCTTGCGACATTAAACCTGTTGGTTGCAAATGGGTGTACAAGAGGAAGAGAGGGATAGATGGAAAGGTTGAAACCTTTAAAGCAAGAATAGTGGTGAAAGGGTATACTCAAAGAGAAGGCATTGACTATGATGAAATTTTTTCGCCAATAGCCATGCTTAAGTCTATCAGAATTCTCTTATCTATTGCTGCTCATTATGATTATGAGATTTGGCAAATGGTTGTCAAGACTGCATTTCTTAATGGCAATCTTGAGAAAAAAATCTATATGATGCAACCAGAAGGTTTCATAGCAAAGAACCAAGAGCATATGGTATGCAAGTTGAAAAGGTCCATTTATGGACTTAAACAAGCATCTAGGTTATGGAACATCAGATTTGATCAAGCAATCAAGTCATTTGGTTTTGAACAAAATCTTGATGAACCATGTGTGTACAAAAGACATAGAGATAAAGTAGTAATGTTCCTAGTGCTTTATGTTGATGACATTCTACTCATTGGAAATGATGTAGAAGTAATGTCATCGATTAAAATTTGGTTGTCAAGCCAATTTGATATGAAGGACTTGGGCGAAGCTAATTATATTCTAGGGATCAAGCTTTGGCGAGATCAAAAGAATAAGATGATGGGCTTGTCAGAAGCTCGATATATAGATAAGGTTTTAGAACAGTTTAGCATGTAAAACTCTAAGAAAGGATTACTTCCTTTTAGACATGGAGTTCCTCTATCTGATGACCAAAGGCCTAAGACTCAAGAGAAAGAAAATATGATGAGACAAGTTCCTTATGCTTTTGCAGTGGGAAGTCTCATATATGCCATGCTTTGTACTGGACCGGATATTTATTATTCAGTTGGCGTGGTTAGTCGATATCAATCAAATCCAGGACCAAAACATTGGCAGGCTGTAAAGCATATTCTCAAGTATCTAAGGAAAACGAGAGATTATATGCTTATTTACCGTTGTAAGGATTTGATTTCCATTGGATATACAGATTTAGATTTTTAATCGGATCTAGATTTCAGAAAATTCATGTCGGGTTGTGTATTCACCTTGGGAGGTGGAGCCATAAGTTGAAGGAGTGTTAAGCAATCTTGTATTGCTGACTCCACCATGGGATCTGAATATGTTGCTATTTGTGAAGCAGCAAAGGAGGCTATTTGACTCAAGAAATTCCTTTCTGATCTTGGTGTTGTGAGAATTGAGCAAGTTCCCATCACATTGTTTTACGACAATAGTGGAGCGGTAGCACAATCCAAAGATTCAAGGAATCACAAGAAATGAAAGCACATAGAAAGAAAGTACCACATCATTCGAGACATTGTTGCTCGCAGAGATGTGGTTGTAGCAAAGATTGATGGTGCAAAGAATCTAGCAAATCCCTTTACCAAAGCCTTGCCCCAAAGGATTTTCGAGTCATATTTGGAGGAGATGGGAGTTAGATTAGTGCACAATAGTCTTTAGGGCAAGTGGGAGATTGTTAAGATGTATGCCTTTAAATCCTATTGTATGACATTATGTATGACTTAATGTTGTGTTTAATAAAATTGTTTTATTATTATCCAAAATAATGGTAACATGAATATGAAGACATTATCATACAGTCCATGAGATGCATAGCATGTGATTTATGTGAAAAGTCACAGACGTTATAAATCACAAGTTTTTTGTAAACTCAAAAGTGTAGTTCGTAGTCGGTGATGAAATTGGGCATTTCATCTGTGAAGACTATACCATATCAACTAAGATAATTTGTCTTGATCATGGAAATGGAGATTTCTAGTTGGTATGTTGATATGTTTTAAGAGTTAAGAAATATTGAATTGGACTGCTGTGAGATTTATTATTCTTCTAATGATTGTCAAATGAATAATAAACTCACGACTTATATTTACATGAACTCTTAATCCTAAGAGGATAATGGACCTAATCATGAAATGTAGGTTGCTTTGATATATATTGGGAGTGAGATCTATAGTTACGGTCAAAATCTCAGTATGTTGGGCAACCACATTTAGTGTTGATAGAACATATATTCTCAAGATGAAATTCATAGTCTCTTAACAGAGTATAAAATATTCTCTTGAGATAAGTTTAATGGGTTTGGTTATTTAGAGAGTTAGGCCTAACCACTTTAGTAAAGAGTTACTAAATTATATATTTATGGAATTGGATTTCATAAATATGTGATGAATAATTTTAAAGGATTAAACCGGGTATTAAAGGAATTAAGATGTAGTAATCTACAAAGTGGCAATCTTCTTTCATGATTTTGTATTACTATGAATATTTTATGAAGAGATTGCATGTACAATAAAGTCTTGGGATATAATTTATAAATAAGGCCTAGAGTGCAACAATATTTATATTGTGGTACTAAATATAGTTAATAGTAATTTTGGACTTGTCAATAGTTGACAGAAAGCCCAAAGCCCATTGGAGCTAGTGTCTTATTGGTCCTTTTTGGTCCCATTCCGAGCCAGACACTTAAGCCCAATTGGAAAGGCCCAAAAGGCTAGCCCAATTAGATAATCAGTTAGATACAAAGGGAGAAACATACAGAATTTTCTGTAGAGAACGGAGAGAACAACAAGAACACTATTCTGAAGTGGTGTAAGAAGTGTTAGATGCTTTGACAATCTCCCTTTGGAAAATTGATTGAGAGACCACACATCTTGGGCGTTAGTGGAATTGGAGTGAAGATTGAAAGTATTCTCAAGTGCTTCTGATCTTTGGTTTTGAAATTCATCATTCCAAGGTACACTCTGTTGTTCTATATTCTGAAACTTACATAGTGCATATTAACATTTATGAATGAAGTAGATCCGTAATATTTTTCCACTGCGTATGTTTTGTATGCGATACAAGCATGTTATTTTCCATTAGGGAGACCAATTGAAGCGGAGAGAGAAAGAGAGCAATATATAATGATTTACCTAAGGTATATATAGATTAGAAGATAGATGGATTGATCTGAGGTAATCTGAGACTTATATACATTGCCTATGTGTCGTACATTTGGTTTTATAATTTTTTTTTTATAGGGAAATATTATGATTTCATTGATCTGAAATTGGAGTACAGCAAAACTAGAAAACAGAATTACATTAAATCATCATTTAGAATATGCTAAATGAGAGGAGGTGAGACCCCCTTCCATGTGTGGGATTGACTTGAGAGTTTTGCTTTTCGAGCTAACTCATGGGCAGCTCTGTTGCCCTCCCTTTTTAGATGCTTGAAGGAGCTCCAATTGAAGACATAAGCCAAGGACCTAATATCTTGGAGGATGTGGCTAAGATCTCCCCCACTTTCATTCGAGTTTAAAGCCTGAATAAGAGCTAAGGCATCAAACTCGAAAATAGCTTTGGAAGTTCCCATTTTTGTAGCAAAGTGAACTCCTTGACGCAGAGCGAATGCCTCAGTGACAATGGCAGGGAGCGCCAATGGGAGGAGTCTGTTGAAGGTTCTAATAGTGGCTCTGGTGTGGTCTCTAATGATGATGCCAATGCTAGAGCGGTCTCCATCGTTTGTTGTTGCCCCATCAATGTTAATTTTGTGGAAACTCAGTGGGGAGGAGACCAATGGGTCCTAACCATGGGATGAGGCGGGTGATCGTGTGGGCAGGAGGTAGTGAAGTCTATTTGAGATTGCTTTAAACTCTCCCAAGCTTGAGCTGGCGAGCAACCTGCATCATTGTGTATGGCATTGCTCCTGTTTCTCCAAATAGTCCAAGTAGCCATGTAGAAGAGGTCTAGATCAGTGGAAGACCCTTTTTCAAGGAATTGGGTCGTGGTACCAATGAAGTCATGTGCTGAAAAAGAGAGGTCCACAAGGCAATCATTCCAACAAGCCCATGTTTTTTGTGTATGGTTGCAATGGAGTAGAGAATGGTTAATTAATTCCAAGTCCTTGTCACAAATTTGGCAAAAACCAGAGGTATTCAGCCCCTACACCGAAGGTTGAGCATTGTTGGCAAGCCATCCAAGCACACCCTCTATGCAAAATTTCCATCCGAATAAATTTTTTTAAGGGTACCTATAGCTACATTTTTTTAAAATGTGGCTATAGCCAAATCTTCTTCCAAAAAGGGGAGGCTTGGTAGTTTGATGAATTTTCTCTAGTAGTACCTACATCCATCAGCCCCTTAGCAACGTAATAGGCACTTTTAACTGTGAAAGAGCTCTTTTTGTTCCCCATCCAGATCAGTGAGTCCTTAGGGATGATTGACCAATAAAACACAAAGAATATTATGTTTTCTAAGTATAATTAAATTTTCATTCCCCCTTAAGTTTATCTGGGATGATAATAATTCATAATTCTTAACAACCTGACCAGCTTTATATGCTAGCAATATACAAAAGTTAAAATCTACGATTACTTATTACCTGACAACAATCAGAGGCTTTTCAGGGAAAAAAAATCAGATCCTTAAATTATGGACTCTCAAACTAAAATAAAGGACCAAACAACTAAAGACTCCATTGGATAAAACATCCCAAGTACATTCTTTTTTGTTTTTTGAAGCCGACAAAGACAATGGCAATTTCGTGGCCGACTTCTCCTCCTACATGCTTGTTGTTATGCCAGCCCAATGCAACTACTCAATCCCATGTAAAAAAAAAAAAAAACTAAACTAGAGAGAAATGATATGTCCATGACATTTTCACAATAAATACTAAATAGGAGGTTGTTACTAGTTGTTATTGTTGGGGCAAAAAAATAATCTTAGTGCTAGGTTCAAATTTGAACCAATTTCAACTAACCACCTATGATTTGTTGTGAAAATATTATGGACGTAGCACCTTTGAAAACTAATCTCATGTAATTTTCACGTATCATATGAACCAAACTAGGCTTACTTGTACTTCAGCTTAAAAAAAAAAAAATAACAATGTAGTAAACTTTCAAGAGGTCAACAAAAAGTCAAAAGCTTCAGTTTTATATATATACTAGTCGGTAACTCGTGCTATGAACGGGAAAGTTCAGGAAATTTATTTTAATATATTATGCGTATTTTTTTTTTCTTTATTAAGCACTAATAAATAAAATTTGTATATTTGAACAAATAAATCAAGGTTTATAGTAACAATTTCCACATTAAAATTGCAATAATATAACATCACAAACTTACATACAATAAATACAGAAATAATTTGTTTATGCTTATATGCTTCCACTTCTTATGGTTGGAAATCTTCATTACTATATACAATTGCATCTTTTTATGCTGTAATCAAGGCAAAGTTAAATCATGGTCCCAAAGAGCAACATAAATTTGTTTTCGGGCCCTTGCCAGTGTTCTTTCTTTTCCATGGTACCCTAGATCTCCCAAAAGTGCAGCTTATATACCTTGAAAAAGAAAATGACTTATTAACTTCCTTGACAATAACAAAGACCTCCACATGAAAATGTCCACCTAATAGAATAAAAATCATATTATTTAGTTTCACTAATCCACAGTTGAATTTAGTTAGTCACATTAAAGATAACACCAGAAAATTTAAATTACATAGTCCATCATTTCCATCATGAAAATCAAAAGATACGAGCATGTGCTTTGAAAATCATCATCTAAAGCATTGCCATGTCAAATAAGAAAAAAATATATATCAAGCATTAAGCACACACTTAACATGAAAAGTAAAAACCTGGTCCTTTTTTGATTTGATAAGTGTAGCTCTTTTATCTAACTTCAATTAATGACAATTAATAAGCATTAAAGGATCCATTGCATGTTCCAGTTGGTCCTATTAATAGAGCAAGATCTAAGAAGATCAAAGAAGCACTTGATGGGCTAATTAAAGAGATTTGGGCTGATTCTTGTTGGAAAATCTAGTTTTGTATCTCATACAAAACACACAGCGAAAGCAATAATCACAAATCTACTTCATTCATGAGAGATAACAAGTAACCTTGAGTTCTAGAACAAATAATAGAAAGCGTACCTTAATGCAGTGAAATTCAAAACTAAGATTTAAGAATACCTCTAATCTTCATCTCAATTCCACATGATGTCCAAAAAGTGTGGTCTCTCAATCAGTTTGCATATATGTGTTCAAGGGAGAATAAAAGAGTGGCTCACATACACACCATTTTTCATCTACTGAAAAAAATTGTATGTTTCTCTCCTTATACAAAACTAATTACCAATTGGGCAAGGCTTTTGGGTCTACCCAATTGGACTTTAGTTTGTGGCTTGAGATGGAACCAAGGGAAACGAGTAAGACTCTAGCTCCAATAGGCCTTGGACTTTTCTGTTAACTCTTGACAAGTCCAAAGTTACCATTGATTATATTTAATATCACTATATAAATATAATTGCACTCTAGGCCTTATTAATAAATTAAATCCCAAGACTCTAATGATATCATTTGACCCCTTTATGAAATATCCATAGTGAACAAAGTAAAAAAAAAAAACTGTCACTTTGAAAAAAACTACTTTATCCTTGAGTACCCAATTTAATCCTTTAGTTATTCACATTTATTGAAATTTAATTTTAATAAATTTAAGCTTTAGTAACTCCTTACTAGAGTGGCCGCCCTGACTAACCAGTTCCCATTAAACTTATCTCAAGGGGATATTTTGTGTCTCTATAAAAAGAGATTATGGATTCCATCTTAAGAATATATGATTCCCCAACATATTGAGATTTTGACCATGAAATATTAGATCTCAATCCTGATATATCAAAGTAACCTACATTTCATGATCGGGTTTACTATCCTTTTAGGATTGAGAGTTTATGAAATTAGAAGTCGTGAGATTAATTATTCAAATGACAGTTGTTGATTGAATAACTAATTTCACAGCGGTCCAATTCAATTATCTTAACTCTTAAGACACATCAACACATCAACTAGAAGTCTTCACTTCTATGATCAAGACAAATCATCATAGTTGATGTGTTATAATCTTTGCAGATGAAACGCCCAATTTCATCACCGACTACGAACTACATTTTGAGTTTACAAGGAACTTGTGATTTACATCTTCAGTGACTAAATCACATAATCGCATATAATGCATCTCATGGACTATGATAATGTCCCATTAGTTCATTTATATATAGTCTCATGTAATTAAACAATTTAATTATTTATGACATGCCAATAAATTGGATTTTAGTGCATAAACCCCAACAATTCTAACATAGGACATTCCAAGCTTGGCCCAAAGGAAGATGAAGGAATAATAAATCTAATCCAAGCTATTGAGGGCTGATTTGGCTTAATTAGGCTGATTTTATGGTGTGGATTAATGGCTAATTGACTTTCCAGCCCCATATCAATTAATATATATTTTGCTATTTTGGAGCTGCTAATTTCAGACCAAATCAACTTTAATTTAGGCTTTTATTATTTAGTACTTTATTTTTTATTTTTTATATTTTCCTACTTTCAGTCATGTCTTATAAATAGCATGCACTTATTGTAATAGAGGGTCATTGAATAAAAATCAGAAAAAGGTGAGGCTTTGCTCTTCTTTTGGTTCTTCAAGAGCTGTGAACTTATCAGGGATTCTTCCTTGTGGCATTCAAATTTTATTCCTTCGGTTTGTGATTACGTTATAATCATTAGGTATAAGTCTATTACTTATACCTTTAGTCTGCATTTCACTTATGAAATGATATAGTTTTCTATCATTTGTTGGGTCTTAAAGCGTGTCAATTGAGGTTCGCATCATTTGGTATCAAAGCACAGGTTCTAAAATTAGTTTTACTATCCCTTTATATTTTGTTTCCTATTATCATCCTATCATGTTCCTTTTGTGTTCTTTATTCCTTGTTCTTATTTTGTGATGTGCACCAGATTAAAATTGTGCACCAAGCTCAAAAAAAAATAAATAAATAAATAAAATAAATCATGAAAAAAAAGAAGTAACTTCAGAAAAGAAATAGAAAATAGAAAAAATATTTTTGTAGTTTCAGTTCTCTCAGACCAAAATATTGTCTTCTTTAGTCCTCTTCCTTTGATTTATTGTTTCTGTAATATTTTCTTATTATCAATATTAGTTTAAATGCTACAAGTTAAATTTCTTGATCAAGTTTATTAGTTTAATGAAGAACTGAAAATGGGAAGCTACAAGTGGAAAAAGGCAAGAGAATGTGAAACTAATATTGGGAAAAAGCCAATTTAAGAGTGAAACATGAGTGTGAGTGGCATAATTTGAGTGAAAACACATGACGGAGTCTTGTGAGGAATAATTTCTAACATTTCTCTGTAGTTTCAAAGGTATGACTTTTAGGGGTGAAGCATCAAATAGGGAAGGAGGGAGGAGTTGTCCTTCATGTTGTAGGCTATGCAACAATAGTTTGAGCTCTTGAATGTGGTGTTTAATGAGATTCAAGATGGATAGGCAAGACGCTGTTATTACCACTTTGCTTTAGAAGTGCCCCCAAAGAGCCCCTAATGCTAGAAGGCAAGAAAGGTGTGCATGCATGGATGAATTGGATGATGACCACAGGGATGAGTTCAAAGATGAAGAGGAACAAGCTTCATTGAACAATGATGGCAGGTTCGTGCTAAGGGGAGAAAGGCGTGGTAAAGGTTTTCAAAGAGATTCGAGATGGCAAGATGGCATTGATAGAAACCTAGGAAACATTAAAATGAAGATACCATAGTTCCAAGGGAAAAATGATCCTGAAGCGTACTTGGAATGGGAGAAGAAAGTGGAGTTGATCTTTGAGTGCCACAACTACTCCAAGGAGAAAAAGGTAAAACTTACTGTCATTGAGTTTACTGACTATGCTATTATATGGTGGGATCAACTTCTGATGAAGAGAAGGAGAAACCATGAGAGGCCGATTGAGACTAGGGAGGAAATGAAGGTCAGCATGAGGAGGCAGTTTGTCCCTAGTCACTACTGTAGGCAGTTGTGTAAAAAAATCACAATCTTACTCAAGGTTGTTGGAGTGTGGATGACTACCACAAGGAGATGGAGATTGCCATGATTCGGGCAAATGTAGATGAGGATAGAGAAGCTACTGATAGGCCAATAATGTATTGACCCATTGTGATGAATTAACCAAGTGAATTAATTAGGTTCAATTACATGCAATGAGCATGGTAGCATAAAAAAATCACCAAATAACTAAATATGCAACGAACAATAAATTTGACAGAGTGATTTATTTACGAATGGGGAAAATCGCGGAGGCAAAAACCCTCACCGGGTGATTTTAAGGTCACCACTCTCGAGAATCCACTATTATCAAAACAAGCGGTTGCAAGTAAAGGAATCCTAGTTCCTTATACTAACCTATAGTTGAACCCTTACCCTAATACCCAATTGACTTGTTGTGTAGTGACAATCTCTCCTTGTTGTGTAGTGACAATCTCTCTTTGTATTGGATGGATCCCAATACGTGACTAACTCCTTTGTATGAATTCCAGTACGTGACTCACTCACCAACTTGAGAAGGATGTTGGATGCAAAGTTTTTCTGTTCATAAGACGATGAAGATCATAAAATTGCTTGGTCACAAAATCCTATGGTGTACAAACACAGTAGCTTCTTTAAGAGAAAGAAGAACTAGGGCAAACTAGGTTTTCGGTCACACTTGTGTAATTGTGCTCTTATGCAACCTTTGACGGCCCTTAAAATAATCCTTAAATATGCCGGGTTGTGAGAAAAGAAAACCCAAACATACATTCACGAATTGGATGAAAATCAGAACTGAAAAATATGTTTTTCATAAACCTCAATAAATATCCTATCTGTCGAGTAGTTGTCGAGCTTTGCGCTTAGATAGCTTTTAAACCTCGATAGATACTAGTTGTCAAGATTTAAAATCCAGCACTTTAATACTTGAATTTTGGACAGAGTTGCATGGCTTTAACCCTTGAACTTGAAACCTTATTTCTTGAAGTATTAAACACATCCTAAATCTACCTAAATACAAGTAAAGTGCATTTTGTCAAAAGATTAGCCAATTACATAAACTGTTGACATATGTTCCTAACATGAATCACATATGTCCTAACAATCTCTCCCTTTAGCAATACGTGACAAAACCACAACAAACAAATAAAAATATAAGAGAAGTCATAAATCACTCAACTCATACTCACTTGTTAAGTATAGTAAAATCTATCCTAACACAAGCTCTTGAAAAACTTTGCAAGTAGAGAGTTCATGGCAAGAAAGACTTTGATAATCTGTATTTCTGAAACACTTTAAACAAAACTCATTAATGCATCTTAGTGTGAAATAGAAATAAAAGATTGCATACAAATTAAGAAAAATATGTATAAAGATAGAAAAGAAACAACACATGTAAAGATAGGTGAAGAAGACATATATCATCATATATATATATATATATATATATATATCAAAGATACACAATGTATGTAAACATGGTCATAAGACCGGTGTACAAGAAGAAGAAAATAAAAGAAGCTTTTACGACAACAAGGAGGTAAACACTCCCCCTAGCAAAATGTATCACAACTCCCCCTTACAAGGGCATGTATTTCTCCCCCTAACTTGTAGAATCTAAAAAATAAACCACAAATTCTCCCCCTTTTTGTCATAATTGACAAAGGGTATAAGAAGCTATAAATCTTCACCCCAGAAACATAAAGATGTTCAAGGGGGCAAAATGATTCCATAAAAATGCATAAATATAATGAAACAAGATACTATGAATGACAAGATACTAAACAGATGCAGAACATGTGAAAAACAATGCATGCAAGAGGATCTCGATGGATCAAGAGCTACCGAGATGTTATTAAGCCAACCTCGATGGATCGAGAAGCTGTCGAGGATCTATTGGCCAGACAGAAAGTTTCTAGATGGATTGAGAATCTATCGAGAAGTTATCGAGATTGTGATAAAAAGAAGCTAAAAAGCTCGATAGATAGCCTAGCTATCGAGAGATATCGAGAAGCTATCAAGATTGCTTAAAAGCAGTTTTTCAAAGAAGTGAAAAACAAAAATATAAATGCAATCAAGCATGCTACTCAACCAAAGATCCAAACAACATTTTAAGCTCACAAAAACATCTTTCAATAAGAAAAATGTCATGCATATAGATCCAAAACTTAAACACACACTAAACACATCTAACCAATTTTATATTTCAAAAACAAGTCAAGATAGTTTAGTGGGCATACATTAACACAACCAAGCCTCGTGATGGCCAAATCATATTGTACCTGCACATGTATCAAAAGTAGCAAAGAATATTGCATGTTGTGTGTGAAAAACATCGCAAGATTGCATAAGTGTCTGCATGTTATGACAATTTGAGATACGGGTAAATCAATTTAACTTACACATGATCATAACTGCTTGATGGGGACTATCACCTTTGAGGTACATCCTATAACTCCCATATCTCCTAGAAGACATGCTTTCAATCATATTTTAAAGCATTTTGATTTATTTGTTTTAATTTTCTTTGCATATTTTTCTTTTATTAAGCATATTATGCATGGGCATATAAGAGAGAGAAAAGAAATACCCAATGATGTTAAGCTTTTTGACATTGTACTTTTCCTATGCCGAAGCATACAAATGTCATTTCCTGATTGGCGGGTAATAGTGGTGAGATGGTTATTTATGCATTTTCATTAGGATTTTATAGTCCTTCCCGTCAAAAAGAGTGATACAACTGTTTAATACAAGAGATAACTTAATCTTACTAATCACAAACAAGAGCCACAAAGCTCACTTACTTAGTTGTGCGTAGAAATACTCATCTAAGCTACAAGAGACACAAAATTTAGAAAACTTTGTTTCAATGGCCATTCAAGGTACACAAGTACCAATGTACACAAACATACATGGTTTTTTGTATTTTTCTGATTTTTCAATTTTTATTTGAAAAGATAAAATAAAGACTAAAAAACCAAACAAAAATAGACAAATAACATGAAGGCATTAAAGAAAGATGCAGATTTATGAAAGCATGATTCCAAAAGCAGATAAAAAATTAAGCAAAAAGAGTCCTACTTTAGATAGAAAGAATTAAAGTAGAGGATAAACAGAAAAGACAATTAAGCCTTAGGCTCCTTTCTCAGCCACATAGCACGAATCTTTGGTCATGAAGATGAAAAGACACATGTCTTAGTATGTCTACTAAAGAACATAGAAGAATTAAGATTCTCCTGAAATTAAGTTAAAAAGCTCTAGGCTTTTAATAATTCTCCAAACAAAGGTGCAGGTCCTTGAGAGGAAACCTGTGACTGTTTGGACACTTACTTTTGAGGATACAACTTAAAGTAATTAGGATGAATGTGTCCAGAAACACCACACTGTTGACAAACATGAGGTCTAACAAAGGATTTAGAACTAGCCAAATCAATTTTGGATTTCATTCCTTTATCACCTTTCTCAAATTGGGGCATAATGACAGTCCTTGATCTAGAAGCCGTGGAAGAGGAGGGGCCAGAGCAAACAGCATATCCTAAGTCAGTCTTATCAAAACTAGGCTTTTGAGCATTCAATACCTCATCAAGCTTTGCACTAGACATCCTCTCTATTTGAGTTCTAGCTTGACTAAGCTTAACTTCGAGATTCTTGACCTTTTCTTCTAATGAGGCGTTCTCCACAACAAGAGTCTCAACTAACCACTTAGTCTCATCTAGTTTGACAAACAGATCAGCTTGTTCAGTTTTCACCTCATTAACTTCTTTTCTACAACGATGAGAAGTCTTTTTAGATTTTATAAATTCAGTACATAACTTATCATAGGCTTCCTGAAGGGTCATCTTCTTAGGTACTTCAACATCAGAAGAATCATCGCTGTCACTAGCACTCTCCACAATCATCTTATTGGTTAAGGCAGCAAAAGCTATAAAGTGACCACATTCATCCTTGTACTCATTGGAAGAGTCATCCTCAGTATCACTCTAGGTAGCAACCAACCCTTTATCTTTTGAATTCTTGGTCTTTTCCTTTATAAGATAGTTTGGGTACTTTATCCTCATATGACCAAAACCTTTGCACTCATGGCACTAGATAAGGGGTTTCTCATTCTTGCTCTTCCTAGAGGATTTATATTTCCTAGGAGGTTTGTCCTTATCTTTTTTCGTAAATTGAAGAAGCTTGATAATCTCATCAGCTATGAAGGTTAAGTCCTCATCCTTATCCTCATCTTCATCTTCATCTTCAGAGTTATCACTCTCTTCCTCTATACCCTCAAGAGCCAAGTTTCTACTCTTTCCACCTTTTCCCATTAAACCTAATCTCATCTCTTTCCACCTTTTCTACTCTAAGCTTGTCCTAAAGGAAGATGAAGGAATAATAAATTTAGTCCAAGTTACTGAGGGCTGATTTGGCTTAATTGGGAGCAATTTATGGTGTGGATTAATGGATGATTGACTTTCCAGCTCCATATCGATTAATAAATATTTTTCCTATTCTAAAGCTGCTAATTTCAGATCAAATCTATCATAATTTTAGGCTTCTATTATTTAGAACTTTTTTTTAGCTATTTTCCTATTTTTGAGCTGCTAATTTCAGACCAAATCTACTTTAATTTAGGTTTTTATTATTTAGTACATTTTTAATATTTTCCTATTTTTAGTCATGTCTTATAAATAGCATGCACTGATTGTAATAGAGGATCATTGAATAAAATCAGAAAAAAGTGAGGCTTTGCTCTTCTTTTGGTTCTTCAAGAATTGTGAACTTATCAGGGATTCTTCCTTGTGGCGTTCAAATTTTATACCTTTGGTTCGTGATTCAGTTATAATCAATAGGTTGAGGTTTGTTACTTATACTCTTGGTTCGCATTTCACTTATGAATGTTGGGTTAGGGTTTCTATCAAAATCTAAATTTTAGCATTTTTGGGCAAGTACTCCAAAATTATTTTTTGGGTCTCAAAGTGTGTCGATTGTGGTTCGCATCATCAATATTAAAATTTACAAAATAGGAATTTAATATTTTTTGAAAAAATTGTTCCTAAACTTATTATTTAATGGGCAAAGAGAAAGCAAAGAGTTAAAAAAAAATGCTTTCACATCTACCTTAGACGTGAATCTCCTCTATTATCCACACAAAGTCAATCACTAAGCTATCATGCATGGAAATGTTTATGGAGTGTTCTCACACCTTTGGCATAAATGATTTGCATTTCAAAGTGTTTTGATTATTCAACCTTCCATCAAACCCCATTTGTTAGATCATAATGCCCAATTCAATTTTCCATTCTCACTACTTTAAAGTAGCATCACACCAACAATAACAATATTAAAAAGTTAAGTGACATGATTATGAATCTTTAGTACTATTCTCAGATACTACCAATATGAATGAGTATTCATTTATCTGATAAATAATTTAATATGCATATAAGTAATCAAGTCAGTATGTGGAAACTTAATATGTAAATTTTAATTTGGTGTATGCAAACATGTAAATATGACATTTCAAGTTTAATTTACATTTAACAACGTGTGATTGCAAAATCCTTAAAAGTGAGGTGCACAACTTTTATTTTTCTTTTTTCTTTTCTAGCTAAATGTGCATTACCATTTTAGAATTTTTCAAAGTATATTAGAAGATACTGTAAAACTGGAGGAAAAAAAAAAAACAAAAAAGAAATTGAAAGAAGTTGTAAACACACACACCTAAAAAGATCTGTCAATTCGATTAAGCACTCATTATATATTAATAAATTCATGATCAATTTTCTATTAATTGTAAATATCAAGAAACCAACTCTACCTCAAACTAAGAAGTCTGTTTTTGTGAGTTTCTCATTGATTTGAGAACTTCTACTTTTAAGATCCCCTTCAACAAAAAGAAGAGTTTTGACATTTTGTCCTTGGAGGATAAATTGACCCAAAGTTGTAATCCCTTTGAATTTTTCTTCTTGTAGGCATTTCAGTGTTGGATGATTCCTCTACCTGCTGTCATCCACTGCACAAATACACACACACACACACACACACACACACACACACACACACACACACACACACACACACATATATGAAACAAAGAGGAATAATTTTCATATAATAAAGCTTTGACATAAATTTTCTAATTCCTATTCATCAACAGCGAGTTAACAACTGATATGTCTTACTTGCACATCACCAAGTCCAATTGTACCCTTATGGCCTGCGCAATTTTAATGAGTAATGCCTTCGTAAAATCCAAAAAACTCAACTTTGGTTTCTTTACAATTTAACCTAATAGTAATCAAGTAATTGAATACCTTTGAGACAAAATATACTTGCAACATGTACTTGACAGTCTCAAAACTTGTATAACTTAAATCTCATCAGAATATACCTAATTAATTGTACACAATAAGCCACAATCAAAGAATGCACATAACATCAAAAACAAAAATGAAGGCAGAACCTCAGTGTGGATGATCTGGAAATCCACTGGAAGGAGTCACTACAATCCATATCAATAAGTGAAATTTGAAATTTGAAAAAGATCAAATTGTAAATTTTCATACTTGAAAAATAGTCCAACATCAAAAAGGATCTCAATTCTTTAGCAACTGATATGTCTTACTTGCACATCATCGGGTCCAATTGTACCCATATGGCCTGCACAATCTTGATGAGTAGTGCCCCCTTAAAATCCAAAAAACTCAACTTTAGTTTCTTTACAATTAAACATAATAGTAATCAAGTAATTGAATATATTTGAGACAAAGTATACCTGCAACATGTACGTGACAGTTTCAAAACCTGTAAAATATAAATATGTTAGAATATACCTAATTAATTATACACGATGATCCACGATTAATGAATGCACATAACATCAAACAAAACAACGAAGGCAAAATTTCTGTGTGGATGATTTGGAAATCCACTAGAAGGAGTCAATGCAATCCATATCAATAAAAGAAATTTAAAATTTTAAAAGATCAGATTGTAATTTTTAATACATGAAAAATAATCCAACAGGAGAAAAGGATCCCAATTCTTTAGGTCAATCTTGAAAATTTAATACCCAGAAGATAGAGACATGTACCAAATACAAAGAAGAGAGGGTAAATATAAAACCCAAACATGGCAAATTGGTAATCAAATTCCACTCAAACACACCTAACTTAATACTGTTATGCACTAAAAAATTAAAAGAAACCAAAATAATAAAAAATAAGCAACAACTTTGAGGTTATGCTCAAGCCAAGTCAAAAATCTCTACCTTGATCCTTGAGTTAGATCAAACCTCACAAACAAAACTTCTATGTACACTTTCACCAAAGCCTTTGAGTGAGGGTTAACTCAAATTGCAAACACCAATCAAATTCATATAGTACTTGAACTCGTGCAAAGGAACTGATTTAGTAATCATGCATCTCAGTTGGATTATCTACATTCTTAACCTTCCGAAGAGGAATACCTCTCTAATCAACAATTTCATGAACAAAGCACAGTGAACATTAATTAAAACTGAACCTAACCCAGTTAGGTAAATCAAAACCAACCAATCAAAATACCCAAAACTAAATTCTATTAAATGCCCAAAACGGACCTGGAATGTGCCCAAAAACAAAAAATAAGTCAATTTAGTCATGGCTAGGCTAAGTGACAATCGGCAGCCTTAGAGTGCCAATCGGCATTTAGGGAGTGCCAATCGTCACGTTAGGGTGCCGATAGGCATACCCAATTTGGCCCTGACTCCTCACGTTTTTCCTACATGTTTTCTATGTTTTTTAGGTATTTGAAAAATATTTAATTTGTTTGGGACTATGAAACACTTTCCCAGTTAGTTGCAAACTCTTTGAACTGATTTAAACCTAATTAGAGACTTTGAGAGCCTATCTTAGCATTAAACCTACAAACAAATCTTTGCATCAAAGCTATCAAGAAACAACAATCACATACAAGAATTATTCATGGCCAACAATCAAAAATTTTCAATCACACATGATATCAACAGATGGGTTCGTAGCTTCGATTTTGTCACCAGGACCAATTTCACTACCTACAAGCTAGAGGGGATTAAGGCTCTGAGGAATGTCAAGATCAAGTGGGATTTTCTCCATGCTTTCATGAAGTTCTGGGATACTGAAGGCCATGTATTCTGCTTTAACACTGCTGAACTTTTTCCCACAATCAAAGAATATTTTGCTATTCTGGGTTATTAGCTTGGCAAAAAATCTGTAGCAATTTCTTGTGATCCCAACCACAGGGAGATCTTATCTAATGCTCTGGGGTTTCTACTTCGATTACCAGTAGCATGATTGAAGGCCACATGGTGAATCATCGTGCAATTGTTACAAGGCTTATTAATAAATGTACTCATGGTGTGTCTAACAACATGCAAAAAAATTTTGGTGAGCTCTTTGCTTCATGAGAGAATTCTTGATTTGCTCTAGAAGACCTGGCTTTGTAGATGCTCAACCCATAAACATTGTGAGTCAAATTAAGGATGGTGATAATCCTACTTCTCTGATCTTGGTAGAAACTCTTTTAGGGTTGGACTTCATATTTCTTGGTGGAGAGTCACAACAATTTCTTGGGAGTCCCAAGACTTTGTAAATATGTTTGATGGAAAGACTGGACATGATCGCTATGCCCACTGTGGCCAATTATGGTCCTAGTAATTTCCTTAGTAGGGCTATTCTTAAGATTGAGTGTCAGACTAAAAGTAACTGGGTGAAATTTCTGAACAAGAAATCTAGTATCTCAATTCGATGGGATTGTTATAATTGGAAGTGCCCACCTCTTTTGTTGCAGTCTTTGGAATCAAACCACTTCTTCTTAGTTGGATTGAGGATGGCAACTTTCTATAAGGCTAATAGACTTTTAAGACAATTCCAGTATAAGCAGGGAATGCCTGGTAGTAGAGGAAGAAAACCTTTTACTTCTGTAGACACAACTTCTACTTCTGTAACGAACATTTTATTAGGTTTGGACATTGTTAACTGAGTGGATCAATCTTTTGTTAAGGTTTACTTTCACAGGATGACCGTGGAATATTCTAACTGGCTGGTGAACAAGATTGTGGATAAGGAGGCTGACATGGATTCTATGAGAAAACAATTTTTTAAAGATAACCAGAACAAGCACCAGGATAACAACTATGAGCTCAAAAGGAGAGACAAAGATGATAAAGTGCCTACCACAAATGGAACAAAACCAAAGAAGAAAAGACTGAAGAAAAAATGATTCTCTTACTTTTGGCTTTAAACATGTTTATTTTTAAAGTTAGTTTGAAACTTTTAGTTTTAGGAATTATTTATGACTTTCAGGTTTAGGGTTCTGTTTAGGGTTTGGCCTTTTTTATTTAGGGTTTGTTCTTTTTTTTTTTAGAGTTTGGTTTAGGGTTTGGATTTTAAAGTTTATGTAATGGCTTGGTTTAATGAAATGCTTAAATTTTGGCATAAATTTTCTCTTATTTTGTACCTAATGGGTAAATGGTGGGTTTGGGTAAGTTATGACTAGACCAATATATGGTTGCCTACGTACCTCCTTGGTAGAAGGATTAAGTCATCACATAGTTCATTTTATTTGCCTTAACTTTTGCCTAGGCCACCCTTTCGGGTTTTCAACCTAGTAAGCTCTCTCACTTTTTTTTTTTTACTCTCCTTTTGTGTAGATCACCCTTTTAGGTTTTCAACCTACCATTGTTTTGGGAACCTAGAAGAAAATAAGATAATCATTGGAACCTAGGAAAGAAAATAACATAATCTACAACCACTTTAGACATGGTATTCTCATTCTACCACCTAAGAAGTGGTATTTCTTCAATTGTTCTATATTGGTTGGTTTAGTAAAAGGGTTTGCATCTAAGTCCATCAATCTTACTACTCCCCCAGCGTATATCTATTTGATGATATATGGACCTACCCACTTTTGCTTGAATTTCCCATTTGTTTCCTGAATCGGGGCTCGAATCTCCTTCAGCACTATACCTCTTATCTTCAAATCTCTATCTCTAACTTTCTTGTCAAAAGCTTTTCTAAGTCTCCCTTGGTAACCGTGAATGTGATACAAGGCCTTGTCTCTTCTCATCCATGATGCATGACTTGTCATAGCTACTTTGTAACCAATCTACTTCGGGGCTTTCACCCTCTAGTATTGTTCTCAATGAACGAACACCCATATCAATGGGAAGGACTGCCTCCATCCCATACACCAATGAATAAGGAGTGGCTCCTGTGGATGACCAAATTGATGTCTAGTACCCCCAAGTGCATAGGGTAACTGTAAATGCCAATCCATATAGTTCTTCGTGCTCTTCTTCGAAATTCACCCTATGTTCTTGTTTGTAGCCTCAACTACTCCATTAGTCTAAGGATGGTAAGGTGAGGATTTATGGTGTTGAATATTGAACTGCTGAAGTAGCTTCTTCATTTCTCCCTTGAAATGTAGCCCATTGTCTAAGACAACTTCATGTCATACCCCATATATGCAAGTGATATTAGTCTAAATAAACTGAGTAACTTTCTTTGAGTTCAAGACCTTATACGAGGCAGCTTCCACCCATTTAGTGAAGTAATCAATAGCAACAGGTATAAATTCATGGCCATTTAATGTCGTTGGGTAAATCTTCCCAATAATATCTATCTCCCATATAAAGAATGGCCAAGGTGAAGTCATGGTATGTAATGGCATTGCCAACATGTGCTTCAGGCTTTCATGGACTTGGCACTGATGACATTTTCAAACATGAATTGCGTAGTCTGCTTCCATAGTATTCTAGTAATAACCCTATCTCATTATCTTCTGTTACAGCATGTGTGCATTCATATGTGACTCATAATTTGATTCATGAACCTCCTTAATTATTTGTTGTGCTTTCTTGGCAGTCATGCAAAGGAGATGAATTCCATCATACAATCTTCCATACAACCTTTCACCATAAACAGTGTAATTAGTGGACAACCTTCTAATAGTCAATTGGTCATTTTTGTTAGTAGACTTCGAGTATGTCCCATCCTTAAAGTATTGCAAGATGTTTGAATACCATTCACCTTCCCCATTCATTCCCTCGTCTCCTTTTATTGACATAAAATAAGCCGACTCTTCTTTTTGTTTCACCACTATTGGCCAAGCTTCATCTTCCTTAGGCCCATCCATCATGGATGCCATTGTTGTTAAAACATCTGCAATCCGATTCTGCATTCTTGGCACATACTATTACTGAATCTTACTAAATTTCGATGCCAACTTCTGAAGACATTCATGATAAGGCATGGGCTTTTCTTCTTTATTTTCCATTTATTCTAAATCTGAGAAATTATCAAACCTGAATCACCATATACTTCCAACTCTTTCACTCTAAGACCTAAGGCCGCTTGTAACCTCATGATGCAAGCTTCATATTTAGTGGCATTATTAGTGGCAAGAAAGTTGAGCCTAAAAGCTTGAATTTGTGTTAAAAACACAAGAGCTATTTAGACCCTAAATTAAAAAAATTACAATTCGGTTGATTTTACTCTAACTTAAACTAAGTCCAGAATAGAGTAAATGTGAGCAAATAAACAATAAAACTACTCTAAGCCATATTCAACAAATCACAGCAGTAAAAAGAAAGCTAAAAGAGTAGGGACGAGAGATGCAAACACAAGATAACACTCTGATGTGTTATTGAAGAGGAAACTGAAGAACTTGGCGAAATACCTCTTCGCCGCCCTCCAAGCGGAAAAGCAATCCACTAGACAATAAGTTGGGATACATGAATAGCAAAAGACCCTCCAAGCCTAGTCTACCCAATGCACATAAGCCCTCCAAACTCCTGCTTCAACAAGGCTTTTTAGAACCATGTCTTGTCTAGCTTTCCAGATCCCGCAATGCACTTGATTGCATCCACCAAAGCTTGGCTTCTTCTAATGCTTCCCAATAGCACCAAACCTCACTATACACTCAGTATGGGTGTGGTAAGTGTTTGGGCTATCAACCTCTCAAGGATTTGGAAATGGAGAGGTAGGAGTAGAGGAAAACCACAATGGATGGTGTAGAGAGTTGTGGGTATGACAATCTCACACTCTCAAGGGTTTGAGGCTAGGGTTTTCTCTCTCAAAAGCTCTTTACTCAATATGTGGGTAATGATGGTATATATAGTGTGTATGAGGATGTAGTGGTGCAGATAGGACAAAATAGTAGTAAAGACTGTTTCGCGAGTATCTTGCGAGAAGGCCTTACTCGCGAGACAATTGTGAAATCCAGCTGTCACCATCTATTATGACTCTTCGCATTCCAATTATGTGCTGGGCACATGCATCACTTCGCGGGATGGCTAGTCGCAAGCTACATGCAAAAACTCCTTTGTCTTCAATAGATGCATTACATCTTCACACTCTCTCTCTCTCAAACACAACCCTTACAAATAAATCCCACATAAAATCCAGGGTACAAAAGATTGAACAAAACTACAATCAAATTTGGCACGGAATTAAAGCCAACATATAATAGTTGTAAATTACAACTTTAAAATCTTCCCCTTTGGCTATTCCGTGACAAAACACCCTATAACAGACTTTAGACTTAAACGTGAGTTTGGGAACAATGGCAAAACTCACTCACACCTAATTTAGTAGCTGTGAAGCACTTGCACAAATACAGCTGTATCCTAAAACACTTGCACACAAATGAAACTTTCCTTAAGCTCATGACAAGTTGAATACAAGGTACGTATGGGAGCAAGTATAATGCGATTAAGGTAAACAACAAGATATAAACTATAAAGCATAACTTGATCATACAAGAACAGTCATTAAGAAACGACTACAATGATCATTTAACTAGAAAATGATCATTCGGATACACAATGCAATTAAGTGTAAAGGAAAAAATTAATTGCATGTCCAAAACACTCAACCAATGCAAAATACCTAAGTATTTGCATTAAGGATACAAGATCCAACAAGAGCACAAGAGTGTAGTACTCAAGATAAACTAAAGGACAAAAAAATGCTACAAAGCAGTGAGATAAAAACAAAGTGCTGATTAAACTGGAATAAAACCAAAGTACTTAAAGCCTTAAAAGAAAGCAATGTAAATAAAAGCGTTCTAGACTATGGCGAAAGAAAGTAAACAACTAAACCACCAAAAAAATATCTATGGAGTGCATGTGCTACGCTATGCTCCCCCTCAAAATGTACAACTCCTCAGCAAAATTTTCTCTCTCTTTTTAACCGGAATGGCCAAAGGAATTAGAATTGCTCAGATTCTGAATCGAATCCTTGCACCACAGCCATATCCTCAATCTAAGATGATAATGCAATGATTTGGCCTTGGGTGTAAGCAAATTGATCCGTAGTGTACTACACATGAGACTCGAGCAAGCCATATATCTGCTCCACCATAGTAAGAAGTCGATCAAGATGATCGGATCCTCGTGGTTGTGCTTGGGAAGATGGCTATGCAAAACCCTCTTAAGTAGAAGTAAATCTGTCAATCTCATCTTCCGTGTCTCCATCGTCTTCTTCAACAGCAGCCCTTGGAATTTAAGAAGTGCCGGTTTTTTATCCTTTAATGTGAGCTGTGCTTCGACCCATAATGAGAGAGGGAAATGGCATGATTGTTTTGGAGTTCTGCTTCGCAATGCTTTTGGTCAAGAGGTGGAAGATGTGTCCACAAATATCAATCTCTTTGTAAGTGAAGAGATCGTACAAGAAGATTGTCCTTGCAGCGAACAATGTCGTCAAGTTGGTGACCGGATACAAATTGTGGATCATCACATAAACAAGAGCCCCCATTTCCGGACTGAATGGAATTGTGTTCATAGACCTCTTGGTTGGTGTACCACCAAGAATTTTTACTATTTCCTCAATGGATTCCAAACGATCATTGTATTGCACGGTAATTGGCTGAGAAGGAGGACGAACTTCAAGGAAGTCTAGGATTGAATCTCTTGTAATCACAAATTCCTTGTGTCTCACCCAGCAGTTAATATGGTCTTCACCTACACTAGCATTGGAAAAGAACTCTTTAATGATTGTTGAGTACACATTTCCACTCAGAGTTAACAGCTTTGACCATGTCCACTCCTTGAACACATCAGGAATGAAAGTGTCTTCAAGGGTATCCAATTGGACAACTCTCTCCATAATTATTGTAGCTCGCTTGTAGCAATCATTGTAAGCCATATCTGCCTCAACATATTTGAAGTTGTCAAAATCCGTGCGAGCACGCTTGGAGGATTTCTTGGAAGCAGCATGGTTGGTGGGAGACATTTGCATAAATAGACATAGAACACACAAAGAGAACGTAGAAACACAAAACAGACCAGAAAACTTGATTAGATTCAAGTTAGTCCAAAACAAATAAGCACAAATACTTAAAACAGAACATAACAATGTTAAAAATACATGCTTTACGCTCTAAACCATGTAAACACTAACAAAATGCAAGAATATATCAACTGTGCATGTGTGCGCACGAAGTGATGCAAGGAGTGTGCCTATTGTGTGCCTAGGTGATGCATGGCATAGCATAGAGGCACAAATTGGGAAAAGTGTGTAAAACACACACCCAATGATCAAAACATGTCAAGCATGTTCAATCAAGGGTAAACCCAAACATTGGAACTCATTTGAGTCCAAACCCACACAAAAATGTCACTTGAACATTTTGTCAAACACTTAGCATGCAACACTGTTCTACACGTGGCCAATGCATGAACATATGGAAATATGCTAAAATACATGTTTAGAATGCTATAAGGGGCCAACACAGATACACACAAACCAAATGGGACTCAGCTTAATCAAAATATTGAAAAAACTTTTGCTTAAAAGTCATGAACCTAACCCTTGTTTCGAAAATCCCCAAAATTTATGACCCTAAGATATTTTCTACATAATCTAAGACAGAAATGAAAAGAATTTTTTAGAAAACATACCTTGAAGTTGATTTTGCAGAAAACAATCTTGAAAAAGATGTGGTTTTGAGAGAAAATGAGATTTGGGTTGAGAGAGGTTCAAGAGAGGCAGTGAGAGGGAAATAGAGAGTGTTTTAAAAACTCAGTCACAGTAGCCCTATAAAACTGAAAACAAGCATTTTTCACAGTTTAGACAGTCGTGAAATTACTCTCATCCAAAACTTTTCTTTCTTCTATAGCAGTAACCTTCACATGGTAGCTATCTGGTAAGGACCTCAAGATCTTTCCCACCACCTTAGCATCCTCAATCTTTTCACCAAGATTGAGCTTGGCAATCACGATTTTGTTGAGCTTCCTATAGAATGAATCAAATGACTCATCATCACTCATCTTAAGCTCTTCAAAACGAGTGGTAAGCATTTGGAGTTTTGTGTCCTTGACTTTCTTGGTACCTTCGTAGGTAGTCTAAAGAATCATCCAAGCTTCCTTGGCGATCTTCACATGCGATATCCTATGAAATTCATCAGTAGACACACCACAAAAGATAGCATTAATTGCTTTGCTATTGGCATTTGCTAAAGCAAGAGCTACCTTATCCCATTCGGACTTACCTGTTGTGGGTCTAACATACCCATTCTCAACGGAATCCCATATAGACTTATCTCTAGAACAAAGGAACGCAATTATACGGACTTTCCTGAAAGCATAGTTGCTCCCATCAAAGTATGGTGGAGCATTGAGAGATTGTGACTGATCCATCACAAAAGGGGTCTTGAATCACACTTTGGTAATGAAACCACAACAAGTACACCCACTCTGATACCAATTGAAAGCTCAGATTTGTGTTAAAAATACAAGAGCTGTTTAGAACCCAAATTAAAAAAATTACAGCTCTGTTGATTTTACTCTAACTTAAACTAAGTGTGGAATAGAGTAAATGCGAGCGAACAAACAATAAAGCTACTCTAAGCCATATTCAATAAATCACAGCAGTAAAAAGAAGGCTAAAAGAGTAAGGAAGAGAGATGTAAACACAAGATAACACTTGGATTTGTTATCGAAGAGGAAACTGAAGAACTCGACCAAAAACCTCTCCGCCGCCCTCCAAGCGGTAAATCAATCCACTAGACAATAAGTTAAGATACACGAATAGCAAAATACCCTCCAAGCCAAGTCTACCCAGTGCACTTAAGCCCTCCAAGCTCCTACTCCAACAAGGCTTCTCAAAACCATGTCATGTCTAGCTTTCTGGATCCTGCAATGCGCCTGATTGCATCCACCAAAGCTTAGCTTCTTCCAATGCTTCCCAACAGTACTAAAACCTCATTAGACACTCATTATGGGTGTGGTAAGTGTTTGGGCTATCAACCTCTCAAGGATTTGGAAATGGAGAGGTAAGAGTAGAGGAAAACCACAATGGATGATGTAAAAAATTGTGGGTATGACAATCTCACACTCTCAAGGGTTTGAGGCTAGGGTTTTCACTCTAAAAAGCTCTTTACTCGATATGTGGCTAATGATGGTATATAGTGTATGAGGATGTAGTGGAGTAGATAGGACAAAATAGCAGAACAGACTGTTTCACTTGTATCTCGCGGGAAGGCCGTCCCCGCGAGACACTTACAAAAACTAGCTGTCACCATCTGTCATGACTCTTCACGTTCTAGTCATGTGTTGGGAACATGGATGACTTCGCAGGATGGATAGTCGCGAGCTACCTGCGAAAATTCCTTTGTCTTCAATAGAAGCCTTGAGTCTTCACACACACACACACTCTCTCTCTCACATACAACTCTTACAAATAAATCCCACATAAAATACAGGGTACAAAAGATTGAACAAAATTACAATCAAATTTGGTACGAAATTAAAGCCAATACATAATAGTTGTAAATTACAACTTTATAGAGCCTACCAAAGAATGGGATGTGTGTCCCTTTTGGAGAAAATAGGAGAACTCCAATGTCACTTCCATTCTGTTTGATTGCTCCATCAAAATACATCTTTTATGGTTCTAACTTTATCCCCATGATATCTTCATCTGAAAGTCCCTTTAGATTTCTTCAACTTCTGCTGGTGAACAATGAGCTAAGTGATTAGCAATTGCTCTTCCCTTTACAGACTTCTGAGTCATATATTTAATATCAAATTCTGACAAAAGCAAAACCCACTTGGCTATCTTTCCAACTTGCACCGGCTTCTCCTTAGATATTTCAAAGGATCTATTCTTGCAATCGACAAGATCTTGAAAGCAAGCATTTAATGCTTGAGTTTTTGGGTTGCCCATACAAGTGCTATAGATGTCTTCTCAAGTGGTGAATATTTCTCTTCATAAGCCAACATCTTCTTGCTAATGTGATAAATTGCATTCTCCTTTCTAGACTCCTCTAGGTATTGAGCAAGCAAAGCCCCCATTGCTGTATCCATAGTTGTAAGAGATAGAATAATGGCTTCTCAGGTATTAGTGGAACCATTATTGGTGACTTCATCAGATAACTCTTAATCTTCCAAAGGCTTCTTAGCATTGTTCATTCTAGACTGTGGGAACTTCTTTCTTAAGCAATCGAAAAAGAGATTCACAGGCCATGGTGAGCTAGGCTATGAATCGACTTATGTATTGTATCCTCTCTAAAAACCCTAGGATCTCCTTCTTAGTGCACTTTTATGGATTCAATCGCAAGTTATAGAATTGGATTCTCTCAAAGAACTTCTGTAAAGCAGGAATGTGCCCTTCACGGTTTTTGGATTTCACTATCATGTCATCAACATAAACTTCTACTTCTTTATGTATCAAATCATACAACAAAGGAGTGGCTGCATGCTGGTAAGTGGCACCAGCATTCTTAACGCCAAATGGCATGACCTTGTAGGAATATGTCCCCATGGAGTAATGAAAGAGGTATTCTCCATATCTTCTAAAGCCATATTTATCTAATTGTATCCCGAAAATTCATACATGAATGACAGCAAGGCGTGTCCTGCTATGTTATCAACCAAGATATCAATATGAGGTAAGGGAAAATCATCTTTCGGGTAAGCCTTATTAAGGTCCTTGAAGTCTACACGTGCACATAATCTTGGCTACGTGTGTAGGCTAGATTATGCGCACTCAAGCTTGTTCATGCGTGCACATGATCTTGCCTAGAAACCTTAACCCTAGTTTTCTTGATTTTGTTTCTTATTTTACATGTGATGCTTTTGTTTAGAATCTTTTTCTCATACATGTAATTTGGGTATTTATTTCACATGTTTGTTGTTTTTTTGCCTTTCACATTTTAGAATTAAGTTTTATCTTGTTTTTTGCTTTTTTTTTATGACATGAACATGCATTCACATATTCATGCATTGATGCTATAGGTGCTGAGGTACAGCAAGGTAAGTAAGGTAAGTCATGCATTGATATGTACATGTATTTGTTTATGATATAGTCTTGTTTAGGTTTGTTGAACATGATATGATGATTTGAGCAAGTATGTTTGCGTTCTTAATGCTTTGGGAGATAACATGATTTTTTTTTTCATGTTTCTATTTTGATTTAATGTTTCCATGTTGATGCCTTGGATGATATAACATGATGTGATGAACAACATGATAGATGTATTCTTGGATGCGTTGTGATATGCCATGCTAGATGAATGTAGGGTTTTGTTTGATTGCCATGATAGATGTATGATTAGGTCCTTTTGGGATGATAGATGCCATGTCATATGCTTAGATGAATGCTAGTGTGTGTGTGTGGGTTAGAATGCAATATTGAGTATGCCTTTAATAGGGTTAAGAAATAAGACACAATGAGAGGAAGCTAATCTTAAGGTTGAGCAATTTTGGGTGCTTGACACCATCCCAAGATCGTACCTTAACTATGAACCCATATCACTAGTAGTAAGATAAAAAAAAGGTCATTTCTCGAGAGGACGCTATATATATGGTTCCTACACCATTGCAAAAACTAGGTTGCGACTCCCTTTTGTTGTTTCCACAGGGACAAGTTTAGAGTTTAGTCGACCATGGCATTATCTGGATAGAAAGAGAGGTCGTACAAAGGAATGATTGCATGGCAACTAGCCTATGCCCTTTAAGTACCCAAGCGGGAACTAGCTATAGCTCTACGTCAATAGGATCAAGGAAAGACTAGAATGAGTACTTATTAGAGTGCCTTTGTAAGAGTCCTCCAGGGATGAGGATGCCAGCTCCTCTGACTTTTATTGTTATCGAAGAGAATATAGAATCGCTTTGTGGATTTAGGAGTGCCAACTCCAAAGAAGGAACAAACCATGCCAGCCATTGAGGGTTTTGCTCCTTTGATCTTATCTTTTCCTAGGATCACCAAGCCATCTCAGGATTTTTCTAGAAGGCAACCCCTATAGTCCCAACCATTCGAGGTTTCGATCCTTTAGTTCTACCAAAACCTATCCAAGGAATCTCTAAGGCTTCTAGCCCAAAAGCTTTAGAAGCTGCTCTGCCCAGTCTAGTCATCATCAGTCCAAGGATGTTCTCCCTGGTGCCATTTATAGACTCAAGAAGGCATGGTCATTCATATGTCAAAATCCTTCCTTTATAAAGAGAGCCATCATGTCCCATGGAAGTACGATGTGACTCTAATCTCCACCCGAATTAGAAAGGAAGAGGTTTGCACTAATGTCTCTTTAGGCCTATTTAGGCTTACTAAGAATGGCCGATGTTAAACACTTGAGGAACTAGAAAAGAGGAAGAAAGAGATTGGTGAGGGCACGGTCGAGCCAATCAGGAATAAGGTCACCACTAAAGAAGCCGAGGAATTCTTGAAAACCATCGAAAGGACGATTATAGTGTGATTCAATAGTTGAACAAATATCCAATTCAGATTTCTATCATAGCCTTGTTGTTATCTTTCGAGGTTCATCGTGAGGCTATATTCAAGGTATTGAAGGAAACGCATATTCCTCCTAGTATTATAGACTCTCCTTCAAGGATATGGTATCATCGATGTTGGCCACCAACCAAGTCTCCTTTTTAGATGATGAGTTACCTCCAAAAGAAGGAGATCATACTTTGTCCATGCATATCGTGGTCAAGTGTGTAGACATGATTGTCATAAAGGTATTAATCAATAATGGATAAGCCTTGAATGTCTACTTGATGGCCACTCTTGAGCACCTAAAAGTGGATATGTCTCTTATTCGGTCTAGCACTATGATCATTAGGCCTTTGATGACACGCATCACAAAGTGTAAGGTGAAATTGAGCTAATGATTGAGACCGGCCTAAGATCCTTCATGGTTAACTTCCAAGTGATTAAATTAGACTCTTCGTACAATCTACTTTTAGGAAGGCCCTAGTTACATGTAGCAAGTGTAGTCACATCTACCCTCCATCGGAGACTCATGTTCATATTTGAGAATTAGTTGATCTCCATTATGGCTGAAGAGCCCATGACTATCTTCCAAGAAACATCTATCCCCTACATCGACATTAATACTTTTCTAGAGGTGTCCTTCTATAGTTTCAAACTAGTCTTAATGATTCTTAATGCTTCAGAGCCTAAGTGCAGCTGGATGACAGCAGTTTTTATGGCCACTAAGGAAATGCTCAAGTTTGGATACAAGTTAGGCCAAGGCCTTGGAGCCGTAGGACGTGGGAGCTCTACTTTAATTGAACTCTCAGATGGAAAAGGAAGATTTAGTTTGGGGTATTAACCTACTCATGAAGTACTCTTTCAAGCTTCCAGAGGAAAGAAGAGGAAGTATGCCACTCCACGGATGCCTATTCCCCATATCAGGGCCATCTTTCCAGCTCTGGCCGAGGTCATTAGGCTAGAACCTTTTAAGGAATTGGAAGACAAAGAGCCAAATCTAGCTTGCATAATTCGGCTCTGTTCTGAAGATTTCTTCGTGAATGATATCACACCTTCTGAAGATAATCTGACTTCTACTATCCAACTAGGGATGCCAAGTGAGATGACAGGCCTTTGAATCATCAAGTCTTGCTTTATGGTGGCACTGGGTAAGTAAGAAGTATTCTATCATTGAGTGATTGGGCCTCCCGATCACTCGAAAGGGTCGAATAGCATATTTAGTTTATTTTGTATGCTTCTATCATTTCTTGCTTTATTTGTACTCCTAGTTCATTTCCCTAGTTTGATTTCCCAGAAACGACAAAACAAAGTATTTCCCTTTTATCATTATCAAGCATGAACTTTGTTTCCCCCTACCTAAAATCCATTAATGAAATATTCAGCGTACTATTCGAGAGAATTCTTGCATCTCTCTTTATTTTCTTTCCTATGAATACATGTGTGTTGATTATCTTATGTTTCTTTGTATATGTTCCGCTCTATAGGATATGTTCTGATTTTCAAGTGGGTACATCATCCCTTTGCCATAACAAAGGTGTGGATGATGTGAATGAAACAATAGATTTGGATCATGATGTTGAAGGATTAGAAGAGGTTCTAAACTTACCTTGGGACATCCTAGAAGCTCTAAATAGAGAGAGTGAAGGGTCCAAGTGTTAGGATATGAGCCCTTAAATCCTATTATATGATGCTATGTATGACATTATGTTGTGATTAATAAAGTTGTTTTATTATTATCTAAAATAATGGTAACATAAATATTTGAACATTATCATATAGTCCATGAGATGCATAGTATGTGATTTATGTGATTTAGTCATAGAAGATATAAATCCCAAGTTCTTTGTAAATTTAAAATTTTAGTTCATAGTTAGTGATGAAATTAGGCATTTTATCTGTAAAGACTATAACACATCAACTAAGATGATTTGTCTTGATCATGGAAGTGGAGATTTCTAGTTTATATGTTTTAAGTGTTAAGACATGTTGAACTAGACTGCTGTGAGATTTATTATTCTAGTAATGACTGTCAAATGAATAATAAATCTCACGACTTCTATTTACATCAACTCTTAATCCTAAGAGAATAATAAACCTGATCATGAAGCGTAGGTTGCTTTGATATATCAAGGGTGAGATCTAAAGTCACGATCAAAACATCAATATGTTGGCCAGCCACAATTAGTGTTGAAGGAACATATATTCTCAAGATATAATTCATAATCTCTTAACAGAGATATAAAATATTCGATTAAGATAAGTTTAATGAGTTTGGTTATTCAGAGTGTTAGGCCTAAACACTTTAGTAAGGAGTTACTAAAGTATATATTTATGAAATTGGATTTCATAAATATATAATGAATAACTTAAAGGATTAAACTGGGTACTCAAGGATTAAGATGTAGTAATCTTTAAAGTGGCAGTCAACATTCATGACTTTGTATTACTACAAATATTTTATAAAGGGGTTAAATGTATAATAAAGTCTTGGGATATAATTTATTAATAAGGCCTAGAGTGCAACTATATTTGGGCTTGTCAAGAGTTAACAAAAATGTCCAAAATCCATTGGAGTTAGTGCCCTATTGAAGGAATTCAAGGAAATCTTTGGTTTGTCTTATCAAGATGCCCACCTCTGTAGTAGCAACTCTCAAAGCCTCCTTCCATTTAGCTATCTTAGTCTGAAGGTGATGCAAGGCCAACTACTACTCACCAGGCTCGTCGCCTTCTCGCCCATACTCCATGCTTAAAGTGGAATGAATGTAGGCCTTCACCTATACTAGCTCCAATGCTAAGCCATTAGTCCTGCTACTAGCCCCAGCCTTTTCGGCCTCCAGTGCGGCCTTCTCCTCATCCCAAGTATGATCCAAAGCAGCAAACCACTAAGTAAGATCTGCAAGCTCATCCTCCAGACCCGTAACCTAGGATCTCAGCTAAGCACACTCTGCCTCTGTATTGAGAAGGGCCAACCCTCTCCGATCAAGCTTCTCCTTAAAAGTAGCAAGCTCACTCTCATGTGCACTGCTCATCTCCTCAATATCCTCCATAAAGGTATTAGCCAGCTCCCTAAAACAGTCTTTATCCCTAACTTCCTCTCTCAGGCACTCCTTTAGATCCATAAAGGCCCTTTCAACCTTGATCTCAAACTCTAGAGTATAGCCTCTTAAAACGCTAGTCGGAAGTGGCAACTCAATTGAGACTGGTGATGATAAGTCAAACACAAAGCTGAGATCTCTAGTGTCTTGCAACACTCTAAACTCAACAGAAAACCACTCCTAGTCATCCCTAGAACAAAGGGGGAAGTCAATGCTTAAGTTGTGCACCTCCTAGAACTCAGAGGACAACTAGATCGATATCCACAAGCCCGTACTCCCAAGTGACAATAGAAAGATTGCTAAGTCGGGGGATGTGCTAGGTACTCCCGAACTGCCACATGGCCATACCAGAAAAGTACCTCGTGCACTCTGAAATACCCACTAGAGGAATGCCAAGTAAACTAATGCAATGGGTCTGCCTCTGCCATCTAGTGATACCCCACTTAACTCTCCAAGTCTAGTCAATGAGACTCAGGTTGCACAAGTTCCTCAGCCAAACCTCAGTATCCCTAGAAAAAGGAAGATCAAGACCTACAATAGCCCGAACTCTATTCCTACTCACAAAGCCCACAGGTTGATCCCTAGTAATAGCACTCAGGTGGCTATAGAACCACAGCTGTAACATATGAACACAGCAACCTAGCCTACCCCTACCAATCTCCCGACATAAAGATAAAAACCATGAGGTAGGGCACTCACCAAAGGGAGAACGGTGAAACTAACAGCTCCTGATGATAAAGGGAACAACACCACACATAAAACACCACCAAGAAGGCTTGATGCTGGTAGGATGTCCCTTGTTCCTCTAAGCCCACAAAGTCATCTTAGTAGGTAATAGGACACTTCAATGAGTGGAACCGATCATACAGGAAATTCAAATACATGCTCCCTCCTATCCTGCTACCATACTAAGTTAGGGCCTCCACCATGGGCGTTTTCAACCCCAGCAAATCAGTGAGTCTCTTACGGTAGCATGGTCGCACTAGTGGAACAAAAATAGTGCTTAGAGGGGTAGAAAGAGAAAGCAAACAATCATACTCCTCCATTGTAGGTACCAGATCAACATCTCCAATGGTGGTACAACTCAAGACAGGGTCCCAACAAGAGGTGATGACCTCCAACAAATGCCAATCTAGTGTGATGTGAAGAAGAGTAGTGGTATCTACAAGAAGTCACTAGAGGAATGCCTGGTCACCACAAAAAAAGGAGCTCCATTACCTCCTAAGATTCTTCTCACAGTAAGAATTCCTCTCTAGCTCGACCAAAGTGTCGTAGGAGTGAGTACCAAGAGCATCCATGAATGGATCCTGCTAAAGCTAATGATCTGATGAGAATCTACACAAAAAAATGATGGAAAATAGTGTTTTCTACATGTTTTGAGTGAAGAAAAGAGTAGGAGAAGACCCAAAAAAAATCACAAACCCAAATGAGCTGAAATTGGGCTAAACCTAGCTTTTATGCATGCAAATTGAGGCAATTGTCCTTGAAGGGCCGCCAACCTTTAGGACATGTGACAGGGCTTTTTAGCCCCCAAAGCACAAACCCCCACACATTTTAAGCATTATCCTCCTATTTAGCATGTTTTTGACCACCTTAGAGCAAAGATTCCCTCTTTTTAGCACCCGCCGTAATGTGCGGTCGGCCTAGTAGTGAACCAGATTGTTAGGAACTCCTTCTCGTGCACCCAAGACCACACAAATCCTACACTAGGGTAGTTTATCTTTATGCGTCTAGTTTAGCACCTCTAGATATCTTGAACCTCATTTTTTAAAGTCTGGCTCACTTGGTTTAGGGGTCAGTTCAACCACGGTAATTAGAGCTCACAATGAAAAAACACTAGAGCCCATTCTCAGCCATGTGGTAGCTTTTTCAGCTTATTTTAAGGACAGAGGGAGCCATTTCCCACAAGGTCACTCTAAGGAACCCATCTTTGAATTGATAGCCGGCTCGGGTAATAACAGGGGCAATCAGTGCATACCACCTCATGGCTTGTCTAAGGAGATCTCGTTCAAAATGTTCCCATATATTACCATCATTTAGTATAGCCCATGAAGTCGAGGCCATTTTTAGCCAATCTATAGGCTTAGAAATGTTCAAGATGTCCCTTCATAAACTAGGACAGTTTGTTTTGTGCGTTTCCCTTCCCCTTGTCCAATATATACAAGAATGGGTCCATATTGCTGAGGATGTGTCCCTCATGTTGAGAATCGCATGAAACCCTAAACTGGGGTAGTTTATTTCACGTGATCTCTCCATTCTCTCTCCCCCCAGCGGGACTGCGGTGCAAATCAAGTAAGTGTGACATAAGCTAGTTCAAAACCATATCCACAATGAAAATATGATAATACATGCACACATCAGTAGCTCGTTTAGAGGTGACATCCAGAATTATACATGTAAGTCCTACCCAAAGGCATTGTTTTTCACACACATCAGTAGCCCTCTCAAGGGCGATTTTTTTTTTTTTTTGTGGTTGTACATGTAAGTTATAATCATAGGCATTGTTTCTCCTACAGTAGCCCTCTCAAAGGAAATATTTTAGAGCTATGCATGTAAGTCCTAATTAGAGGCATTGTTTTTCACATATATCAGAAGCCCTCTCAAAGGCACATTTCCCAAAGTTATACATTAGCAAAATTTTTAAAGGCGAAATCTAGAATTGTACATGTAAGTCCTAATCAGAGGTATTGTTTCTCATACATGTCGGTAACCCTCTGAAAGGAAATTTTCCTATGGTGATATATCAGTGTCCCTCTTAAAGGCACTTGTCCTAAAGTCATACATTAGCCCTCTCAAAGGCATTTTCCAGAATTGTACATGTAAGTTCTAACAAGAGGCATTGTTTTATGCATACACTATGAAGCTACAAAGAGATAATATCATACATCAAGGCCCACTGTAGGGCAATATAATACACGCATGTCTAGGACTATCAAGAGGCAATGAATAATATACATACATAATTGGCCCACCATGGGGCAATGTCTATAAGATACATGAAAAATACATACATGCCCATGAAAGGGCTACACCATGCTACAACAAAGGCTAACCCTATTGAGAATTATCATCCCTAATATACTGGTCGATATTGTCATCATCATCATCATTGTCGTTACCAATAAAAGCGTCGGTGGAAGGACCTATACTGCCTAAAGTGCTTGGAGTGTACCTTGAGTCTTAAGAAGTCCCCTAAGTCTGAACAAAAAAGTCCTAACCACCCGACAAACCTGGAGGAGCTAGCATATACTCCAGCTCATATGGAGGAATAATGGGCCCCTGGCCTGGAATATAAGGTGAAGGTAGAACAGGAATACGAGTCGCTCGTAACTCTCCCATCAAAATCATGGTATAGCCATGAAGCATGACTAGCTTACTTTGAAGCTGGTTCTGCTCTTTCTCTACAATAGTAGCTCAGGCCTCCCTAATTCTCTACCAAAGCTCCCTCTCCTAAGCTAATGCTTGAGCAATCTCCTTCTACATGTACACCTCCCTAGAGGTAGTAGTAGTCTCGAGCTCTGTCACTCTAGACTGTAAAGCCACTGTAGGCAATCTCCACTCTACTTCAGAAGCCACCTGAGCACGAACAAGCCTTCCAGCACCCTACCTCCACTCACAAGAACGTCTCCAATTATAAGCCCCACGGAGGACTCTGCGAACCAAGTGGCATAATCTCTGTTAGTATCCACGTAGGCATCAAAACAACCTATTGTGTAAGCCGGGTCATCCACGATAATGGACTCAAATGACAAGCCAAGAGGAGGTGGATCCCTGGGTACCCTATATACCGGCATAACTTGATGGAAGGTCCTCTTTGCTAGGAAATCTCTTAACTCTATAGGGCCCAAAACCAGCATCATATCCTCGACTAGCCCATAGCAATAGTAAGCTCTGGTCTCCCCAACAGCAAGTCGTGATAAGGGAGAACTATCATCTCACCCCAGGTGACGCAGTCTAAGGCCGCAGAGATAGTAAATGGCTACACAAGGATAACCCTAGTGATCGTACAAAGAGCCCAAGCATATGCTCAAGGATACACTATCGCTAACAAACCCGAGAACCGTGGTCGCAAAGCTGGGATGTACTCATATGCCCACCATGTCAAAATCTATCAACATCCCTCCAGACTCCTGAAATCCTACTAAGAAGCTCGCCTTAGGAAAGTGATGAAAAAACTGTAAGTGACAGACCCCTAGTCATATCTCCCAACATTGGAGACTACTCTTATGGCCCACAATAGTTGGCAGGATAATACCGATCGGTTGTTGCCAAAGAAGCAACTATTGGGAAAACACATGAAGAACCGCTGAAGATGACTATTGGTAGGTGCCACACCTTAGAGGATGCTACCCTGCAACCACTCAGTGCAGATCTATGGTGACGCTGTAGGCCCAAAGTATCCTTTCGTGTCTATAGTCAATGGAAGAAGGATGCCTAGGAGCTTACAAGCCATCTCAAAGCTCATGTCATCAGTCAAAATTGGGTATCTACCAAATTTGATACTTAGGATGGCTGTCCAATCAAGAGGGAGGATCGCATACTCCCCACAGCTCAAGTGAAAGGTGCCTGTCTCGACATGAAACCACCGCACCAAAGCCTCCTCAATCCCATGCCTTATAGTGTATGGTGGGATCCTCAAGAAATCCTCAAATCCCTGCTCTCTCAAGAAATCTGCACAGTGTCGGTGGGTTCTGAGAGGTAGACCAAGCACCCCGACCATGGATCTTGTTAGGCCCCTACATTCAAATTAGAAACAATTTGTTAGCACATGCATATAACAAGAATCTAAATGACAAAAGAAGAAATACAACATACCTCTCCCTTCCATATCTGAATGGAAGGATGATCCTTTAGCCCGTGCTAAAGGTGAGCGTCTCTATTACTACCATCTGTTGCTTCAGTACAAGCGTTGGCCCCGACCTAACATGACGGGAATCTTGGCCTCAAACTGTGCCTCCGAGTGCCCAAACCTAGCAAAATCTCGTCCCCAAAAAAATTATCCTCTATGTCAATGAGGAGATCCTCAGCTGGCACCTCTCCTCTAGAGGCCCCTCCCCCTGTAGCCGACTTGCACCATGAGGAAGCCCCATTGGAAATAGTGTGGGACTCAAAGGAGACACTGGCTGTCTCAACTAAATGCCACCTCCTAGATCAGGTCTCCATAGGGATCTCGCTAGTGGGCTTTGTGTCATCACCTCAGCGGTCTAAATGGCTCTGTAGAACTTGAGCTGCCCGCTTGCCAGTCGAAGTGGTCTTACCATCAAATGAAGCGTCCACATAGGACGTGGCGTAAATGGGGGCCTTCCCATGGTCTCCCTTGGAACTTGTCCTCCAAAACATTATCTAAAAAACAACTAGAAATTTAGACACCAGTGGTTAGCCCATGAACCAAATGGCAATATAGATGAACTAACACTTTTTCCTAAACATGTTATGCAAGTTCATGTCAAGTATATGTTCTCACGAGAAAGTAGGCTCTTGCACGATCTACAGTGGGTAAGCTAGCGGCTGCACCTTGGGTTCACATTCTAAAGTGGGTAAGCTAGAGACCGCGTCCTAGGCTCACATTCTGCAGCGAGTAAACTAGCAGCCGCACTCTGGGCTCGCATTCTACAGTGGGTAAACTAGCGACCACGCCCCAGGCTCACATTCACTCAAAAGTCAAGTTTTTGATCTACAATGTGTAAACTAGCGACCGCATCCTAGGCTCACATTCTACAGTGGGTAAAGTGGTACTCGGGCCCCAAGCTCACATTCACTCAAAAGTCAAGTTCTTGATCTATAGTGGGTAAACTAGCGGTTGTGCCCTGGGCTTACATTCAATCTTGAGGTTAAGAAAGTAGTTGTTTATATGCCGTGCCATCACACAGCTACCAAGTCACTTAAAAGTTTTCAAGTTCTTGATCTACAATGGGTAAAGTAGCAACCACGTCCTAGGCTCACATTCTATAGTGGGTAAACTGGCGGCCATGTCCCCTGGCTCACATTCAATAAAAAGTTTTCAAGTTCCTAATCTACAGTGGGTAAACTAAAGGCCACGCCCTAGCTCACATTCCATCTCAAGGTTGAGAAAGCGGCTGCATCGTACTCCTTGGCATCACACAACTAGCAAGTCACTCAAAATTTTTCAAGTTCCTAATCTACAATAGGTAAACTTAAGGCGATGCCTTAGGCTCACATTCCATTTTGAGGTTAAGAAAGTGGTTGTGTCATACGCCTTGCCATCACCCAGCTACCAAGTCACTAGTTCCTGATCTACAGTGGGTAAACTAGTCGCCGCACCTTGGGCTCACATTCTATCTTGAGGTTAAGAAAGCAGCTACACCGTACACCTCGCCATCACACAGCTACCAAGTCACTCAAAGAGTTTTCAAGATTTCCAATTTACAGTGAGTAAACTAGCGGCCACGCCTGAGGCTCACATTTCCACTATTCCCGCCTACCAAATAAGTCCCCGTACCTATATCCCACATTTTATTTTCAACATTTAAATTCCCGCTGTAGACACTCAATTTTGCACCAATGATTTAATCAAGAAAGATGACTGGAGTGACCATCCATGTACCCAAAAAAATCATTCTTGCATTACATGCATCATTTTGCTCTTGCATCACATGCATCAATTTGTTCTTGCATTGCATGCATCAGTCTATTCATTGCATAACATAACAATGATCTTGAGATTCTAACGGTTGCAATGATGTATCCAGTCTCTAAATTGAACCATCGGATAGAAAGATATCGCATGATAAAGTTTGCACAGTCAATAGGCATTGTGTCTAGAAAGAGTCACATGATAAAGTTTGCACAATCCATAGGCATTGTGTCTAGGAAGAGTCGACCATACATGATTAATTTAAATTAATTCTGATTGGTCAAACAATTAATATTAATTAAATAATTTTATGATTGGTTGATAATTAGGTTTTAAAATAAGGATGCGTGCATAGGAATAAAAGGGATGATTGGATAACAATAAAATTGTGGATAATTTGAACTTTATCAAGATTTATTTTAGTATATTTATCTACAAAATAATTGTTCTTAAAAAACCCGAATTATCCAGAAAAGAGATAAAAAAAAAATCATAGATAGACAATGAAAACATGTCTAGGTATAAGGACCTGTCAAAAAACCCTAGAAGAGAGTCTAATTGGCACCCCAACATGAAAGTCTAAGAGCCAATTCGATACTTTTGGAGTGTTGGCACTTTAAAAGTGTCGAATTCCCACCTTTTGGGCTTTGGCCCAATGACCTTTGGGTGACGGTAAGGCACAGCCCATTCAACCTTTTCGTAAAAGGATGCGTCCTGATTCGCATTTTAAGCATTGTTACTTATTTTTTAAGCACTCCAATCCCTATATGCTAGGTCTCATAATTCAACACCTTCCTCAGACATAACCAAACTCCTGGACTCAAAAAATCAAGACTTTTTTTACCATCCACATTAGATTAGGAAAAATTCTCTTTTTCTTAGCCTAGGATTGGTAATAAAATCAACTAGAAACAGGTGACCAATCACACCTCAGAAAAACCTAATAATTGGTGGCGACTCCACTTACCTTTGGTAATCCCTTAAAATTTTGGCTTAGATTCTTGCCACAAATCCAAAGGTAGACCTACCTTCCAACCACCGAGAGAGAGAGAGCACCCAAAGCCCCACACGAACCATGCCACACACACTACACGCACACACCATCATCCAAGAGGGTCCTCCAATGAGCCCTGTGGGTGCAGGAGCGTCGCCATACGGGTGGTCTAACGAAGGCCTCGACGGTTCTCTATTTTTGGGCTAGGCGTCGATAGACACCATTTAGTAAAAATCCCAAGGTTATCAATACTTGGAAAAATACTATATCATAAGTATTTCTCTTAAAGTCCAATAATGAATAGTGCTTTAAATTCTTAAACCAATTACTATAATATTACAAGCCTATGGAATCTATCTTATGAAACCCATGGTAACTATTTATGTTACGTAACACTATTCATTTTTCCAAAACCCACGGGAAACATACATCAAGCCCATGGAGACTTATGAATTTGTGTTATTAATATAAAAGACCATGGAAAGTTATAATTATTTATCTTAAACCCATGCCATTTATTTATTTCAAATTATATTATAAACCCATGGTAACTATTTATGTTACGTAACACTTCATATTTCCAAAACCCATGGCAAACGTATATCAAGTCCATGTAGAATTATGAATTTGTGTTACTAATATAAATGCCCGTGGAAAGTTATGATTATTTATCTTGAATCCATGACATTTATCTATTTCATACCATATTATAAACTCATGGAATTTATATAATACCTCATGGTCACTATTTATCTTATATCACAACATTCATAATGTTTATTTCCAAAACTCATGGTAATTATTCACCTTACAAGCCCATTATGATTATCTATATAAAAACCCACAAGAATATCACATTATTTCATTATAGTGGTTGTTACCATATATTATTTGAAACCCATGGATATTGTCTTCATTAAAACTCATTGTAAATATTATTCACAAGAAACATTGGAGGTTATTATTTAAATTCCCCAAAGAAAATATCATTTACAAAATAATCAATGGCAAAAATTATGAGAAACTATATTAATTGTTATTTAAAGTCCATGGAAATTTATACCTAAAACCTATCATAAATATTTATTAAAACTTATGAATACATTTCATTTTTACTAACAACTAAAGCCCATGTGGAATAAAAATCCTTGGCAATATATAGTAGCTTTGTCCTTTTTATAGGGCTCACAATGAGAAAGTAAAAGGATAGGCCCAAGTGGAGAGAACCACCAAGTTAGAGGCCCACCGAAAAACTCAACTCTCATGGCCAAACACAACATGAAATCTCAGCCAAAATAGCCCATGTGTGCAAACTGACCCAGCTGGAGAACTCCCTTCAGTTTTGCCTTCAGCTAGGAAATATCTCAAGAAGCAACCAAACTCCCAAACCAAATTAGGAGCTGGACATCTGTCCCATCAGCCTCTTTGCCATTGCCAACTTTGATGTGAATAGTACTAGAGGCTGGGTTGACACCAAAAAGCTAATGGGCAATAAATGCCCTTCTTCTCCAAGTTTTGATCACAACTCAAGGAAGCCATAACCGAGACCTCCAAGCTCATGAAATCCTTAACTAAATAGTTTATTCTATTACTAAAAATGTATGTAATTTATTCATGAACCAAGTCCATGAATACCACAAGGGGAAAGTTAGGGAAAAGTGATTTGGAGGGCATAAGGGGTTGTCCAGTAGAAGATCCCATCATAGGCGGTAATGGTTCCATAAGGGGCTGTCAATCAACCCTCTTGAGGTTTGATGCTAGTTGCAGTAAGCAAGATCTCTAGTCCTTATACATGCTTTAAACCTGTGGGACAAAATTAATCCCCAAATCCCACCATTTAATGCCTAAATTAGAAACTATTGGAAAAATTGATTTTGCATCTCATACAAAACCCACAGCAGAAGCAACACAAGGACCTACTTCATTTATGAGAGATAACATATAACCTTGAATTCTAGAACAAAGAAGAGAAAGCGTACCTTGATGCAATGAAAATCAAAAACAAAACTTGAGAATACTTTTAATCTTCATCTTAATTCCACATGGTTCCCACGATAAGTGGTCTCTCAATCAATTCTTGTGTACATTGATTTTCCTTTGGAAAAGTGTATTTCTAAGATCCTGTAGGGAAAAATTGTTTTTTCTTCTTTAATCATACGTACATCTTAATTGCCTTGGCAGTTGCTATATTTAATAATTCTTATTAAATAAAAACTGATTATCTAATTGGGTTAGCTTTTTAGGCTTTAGTATGTGGCTTGGGATAGGACCAAAGGGACTAATAAGGCTCTAGCTCCAATGAGCTGTAAACTTATTTCTTAACTCTTGACAAGCCTAAAGTTACCAATAATTATATGACAAGTACCACTATAGAAATATAATTGTACTTTCGGCATTATTAATAAAATATATCCCAAGACTCTAATATAATATCATTTGATCCCTCCATGAAATATCCATAGTGAACAAAGTCGTACTAAACTGTCACTTTGTAAATAACTATTTTATTCCTTAAGTACCCGATTTAATCTTTTAGTTATTCATATTTATGAAATCTAATTTCAATAAATATAAACTATAGTAACTCTTACTAAAGTGACTGGCCTTGAATAACTAGTTCACATTAAGCTTATCTCAAGGGGATATTTCATGTCTTTATAGAAAGAGATTATGGATTTCATCTTGAGAATATGTGTTCCCTTAATACTATGTGTGGTTACCCAACATACTAAGGTTTTGACTGTTAATCTAGATCTCACTTCTGATATATCAAAGTAACCTACATTTCATGATCGGCTTCACTATCCTCTCAGGATTGAGGGTCTATAAAATTAGAAGTCTTGAGGTTAATTATTTAGGTGACAGTTGTTAGTTGAATAATTAATCTCACAGTAGTCCAATTTAATATGTCTTACACACTTAACACATATCAACACTTCAACTAGAACTTCGATGACCAAAACAAACCATCTTAGTTGACGTGTTATAGTCTTCGTAGATGAAACAAAGAATTTCATCATCGAACTACGAACTCCATTTTGAGTTTACAAGGAACTTGTAATTTATATCTTCTGTAATTAAATCACATACAATGCATCTCAAGGTGTATGATAATGTCCCATTAGTTCAGTTGTAAATAGTCTTATATAATTAAACAATTTAATTATTTATAACATGCCAATAAATTGGATTTTAGAGCACAAACCCTAACAACAGCATCTTAGCCTCCAACTTCATTACCTAAATTAGCAAAACACTCTAAAAGCAAGTCTCACCATTTTAGGCCAAATCTCATGAGAGATATTCTGAGATTTTGTTGCCATTAGACTTGGTCCCCTTTAAATTTTGCTTATCAATCCCTTAAGTTTCACTATAAAAGGAACTACCATCAACTCATCAAAGGAGACAATATCTTCTTGTAAAATTCCTCATCTATCATATCATTTTCAATTCATAAGTCCGCTCTTTAGTTCATAAATCAGTTTTTAATACATAAATACCCATGTACACTTACCCATAAAATAGTCATAGACAGCCCTTTTTCTACCTTATAGTCGAAATAACTAAACACTACTCCATCTCTCTCCCATACTTCCATATATTCACTCATACTTTCCATAAAGTCCCTCCCACCACTTACTATGCACAGATATTCAACATTATGGTTTATGGGCATAATATGGCACATAGAAATCTTATTTAAACATTTGCTGCACTAGATGGACACTCTTTCTCTCCTTCATTTCGTCATAATTTTTCCTTTTTTACTTGTAAATTATGAAACCTTTAATCATTGTTTATTAATATTATAATGAAGGCCATATTGTTTTGGTTACTATGTAAGATTTCCCTTATGTTGACTTAATAATAATGAAGAAACTATATGATGTTTTATCATGTAAACACACTTATTAATCTGTTAGACGTCTACTACTAGAGGTTTGTTATTTTCACGATTGGACCATTCTCCTCTTGTATACTTGTTATAATGGGCCCACTTTTATATTAGCAGACTACGGAGGAAATGCATAATTTTTACTATGTGCGCATATTAATTGATTTTCCTAACATCTACCGTTGGACATTTCTTATTTTTACCACTGGACTATTATTTAAGCACTTGTAATGGTGGGCCATCCTTTGTGCTAGCTTATCTTTGTAAGAGGTGTTTTTGGGGCCTTATTATAATCTTTGTTAGATGCAACCCAAACCTTGAACAAAAATGGGTCTTTGACACTTCACCGATAGCCTATGAGCCATATTCTAAGTCCAAAGTTGAGTCTAGGTCTTGGCTTCCCAAATATCATATTGGCAATGAAAAAATTGCCCTCGACAACTTTTTGTCAACCCAGGGTTGACCAAGGGGCATTTTGGTCTTCTCATCGATTTTAGTTTCAACGTTCATTCATTTTTCAATGTTCATGCAATAGGCCGGCATGTCGTGGACCTCTATGCACAATTGTTGCATTTCAACTCCTTCTACCAATTTAACCTTGCTAGCCAAGGTTGCTAAAGCATCTGTGAACTGGTTTCATGCTCAGGACAAATAACCAAAGGTAATGTTCCGAAGCTTTAGGATTAGGCGGTTGATGCACTTTTGATACAGAATCAACTCGGTGCCTTGGGCTTGCCACTTTCCCTTTATTTGGGAGATGATCAATAGGGAGTCTCCAAAGAAGCTTATATCATACGCGCCAAACTCTAAAGCAACTTGTAGGCCCACTATGCATGCCTTATACTCTGTGACATTGTTCGTGCAATCAAAATTCAACTTAACTGATACAGGGGTTTGTTGTCCTCTCGAGGATACTAGAATTGCTCCCACTCCATTTCCAATGCTATTGGCAGCTTCATCGAAATAAAGCTTTCAATGCCATGATTCTACATTGCTTGGTTCTGGCTCTATTACCAAAACATCTTCATCTAGGAAGAGGGATTTTAAGAAATCTGGATCGTTCAATAGTTCGTCGGCCAGGTAATTGGCTATGGCTTCGCCCTTGATAGCCTTCGCACTACAAATACAATATTGAATTCGAATAGCATAATCTCCCAATGGGAGATCTTCCATGTAAGGCTAGGCTTCTCAAAGATGTACTTGATGGGGTCCATGCTGGAGATGAACTGTGTGGTGAAGTAGAACACATACTACCACAACTTTTGTAAGGCCTAGGTTAGGGCGTAACACGTCTTCTCAATGGTGATGTAATTGATCTCACAGCTAGTGAACTTCTTACTTAGGTAGTAAATCACCTTTTCCTTTTGATCGTGTTTATCTAGATGGCTTAACATACAACCCATGGATGGCTCTTGCACCACCAAGTAGAGAATCAACGAATGTCCCGGTGTTAGGGAAACCAAAATAAAAGGGTTCAAAAAATACTACTTAATCTTGTCAAAGGCCACTTAACACTCATCTATCCATTCTATCTTCGTATCCTTCTTCAAGAACTTGAATAAGGGGTCACACATGGCAGTCAAATATGCTATAAGCGTGCTATGCAATAATCCTTCCCAAGAAGCTTCAAACTTGTCTCTCAGTTTTCAGTGCAAGCATGTCCCTGATGGCTTGGACTTTTGTTAGGTCCACATAAATTCCTCTTTGGTTGACTATGAAGCCAAGTAATTTCCCTAAATTGGCTCCGAAAATGCACTTGTTAGGGTTAAGCCTTAACTTGTACTTGATAAGGCACTTGAGTAGCTTTCCCAAATCTATGAAATTATCTCTAGGAGTGTGTGACTTGGCAATCATATCATCCACATAGACTTTAATCTCTATATACATCATACTATGGAATAGGGTTACCATGACTTGCTGGTAGATCACCCCATCATTCTTTTAGCTAAACAACATGATGTCATAAGCGTAGGTTCCCTAATGAATGGTCAACGATGTCTTAGCTTTGTCTTCTTTAGCCATCTTGAGCTGATTATAACCCGAGGATTCTTCCATAAAGGAGAAGAACATGTTGGTCGCAGTATTATCAATCAGGGTATCAATATGTGGTAAGGGAAATTATCCTTCGGGCTGGTCTGATTCAAATCTCCATAATCGACACACATGAGTACTTTCCCATCTTTCTTTGACATGGGAACAATGTTACCAACCCAATCAGAGTAAGCTATAGTGGTAATAAAACTGGCTTTTAATTGCTTTTCCACCTCTTATTTGCTGCACTGAGGGCATGTAGGTTTAACTAGAATCCTATGGACAATGTTTTCAATATCCAGTCCTAGGTCATCTTGATAAGACCAAGCAAAGATTTCCTTGACTTCCTTCAACAGAGCTATGAGCTCATCTTTCATGTCTTTAGGAAAGTTTACCCCGATCTTGATGGGTTTTTTTGTCTCGCCTTCATCAGCTAGGTTTATCATCTCTGTCTCTTCTACATTGTGCTTGGACCCTTCGCTCTTTCTATTTAGAACTTCTAGGATGCCTCGAGGTAAGTTCAGGACCTCTTCCATTCCTTCAACATCATGATCCAACTCTATTATCTCATTCACATCATCTACACCCCGTTATGGTAAAGGGACAATGTACCCATTTGGGAATTAGAAAGATCCTATAGAGCGGAACAAATATAGAGAAACATAAGATAATTTGCACACACATATTCATAGGAAGCAAATAAAGAGAGATGCAAGGATTTTCCTGAATAATACGTTGAATATTTCATTAATGGATCATGGGTAGGGGGAAAACAAAGTTCATGCATGATAATGAAAGAAGAGAAATGCTTTTTTTTTTCCTGGGAAAACAAACTGGGGAAACGAACTGGAAATACAAATAAAGCAGGAAATAACATAAGCATGCAAAACAAACTAGATATGCTATTTTGACAATCTCGGTTAATTGGGAGGCCTAATCACTTGATGATGGAAAACTCCTTACTCAGCCAGTGCAACCACAAAACAAGGCTCAATGGTCAAAAGGATTGCCGTCTCACCTGACATCCTTGGTTGGATAGTAGGATTTGGATTATCTTTGGGAGATATAATAGCGTTTATGGAGAACTCTTTGGGACAAATCCAAATAATGCAAGCTAGATTAGGCTCTTTGTCATCTAATTCCTTAAAAGGTTCTAGCATAATGACCATGGCTGGAGCCAAAAAAGTGGTTCTAATATGGGGAATAGGCATCTTTGAAGTGTCGCACTTCCTTTTCTTGACTCTAGAAGCTTGAATGAGTTATTCATGAGTGGGTTTATACCATGTCAATCTAGATGTTTCCGCGGCCCCATGGAAAAAAGATAATATTTTTGGAATTTTTAAGGTCTGGCACACAAATTAAGAGTGAACAAAATATGGTGTCTACAATAATCATGGAACCTCTTGCTCAAATAGTATACGACTCTCTCATTCTTATCATCGTCTTCTTGTGCAAGCATACTTCCAACCGCATCCTCTATAATAGAGAGGTTGAGGAGTAGTGGTTTTTTGTGTTGGGGTTTATGCCATAAAAATCCAATTTATTGACATGTCATAAATAATTAAAAAGGTTTAATTATATGAGACTATCTATAAATGAACTAATGGGACATTATCATAGTCCATGAGATGCATAGTATGTGATTTATGTAAAAAGTCACAGAAAATATAAATCACAAGTTTTTTGTAAACTCAAAATTTTAGTTCGTAGTTTGTGATGAAATTGGGCATTTCATCTGCAAAGACTACAACATATCAACTAAGAATCAACTAAGATGATTGGTCTTGATCATGGAAGTAGAGACTTCTAGTTAGTATGTTGATATGTTTTAAGAGTTAAGACATATTGAACTGGACCGCTGTGAGATTTATTATCCTTCTAACGAATGTCAAATGAATAATAAATCTCATTACTTCTATTTACATCAACTCTAAATCCTGAGGGAATAATGGACTTAATCATGAGATGTAGGTTACTTTGATATATCAGGAATGAGATTTATTAGTCACGGTCAAAACCTAAGTATGTTGGGCAGCCGCATTTAGTGTTGATGGAACATATATTCTCAAGATGGAATTCATAATCTCTTAACGGAGATATAAAATATTCCCTTGAGATAAGTTTAATGGGTTTGGTTATTCAGAGTGGTGGGCCTAACCACTTTAGTAAGGAGTTAGTAAAGTATATATTTATGAAATTGGATTTCATAAATATATGATGAATAACATAAAGGATTAAACCGAGTACTCAAGGATTAAGATGTAGTAATTTTCAAAGTAGTAGCCCACATTCATGACTTTGTATTACTACGAATATTTTAAATGAAGGGGTTGCATATATAATAAAGTCTTGGGATACAATTCATTAATAAGGCCTAGAGTGCAATTATATTCATATAGTGGTATTGAATATAATTAATGGTAACTTTGGACTTGTCAAGAGTTGACAGAAAAGCCTAAGACCCATTGGAGCTAGAGTCTTATTTGTTCCCTTTTGGTCCCATTCCAAGCCACATACTAGAGCCTAAATGGAATAGCCCAAAAGGTTAGCCCAATTAGATAATCAATTATATATATAAAGAGAGAAACATACAAAATTTCTCAAGAGACTTTTCATAAGGGTCTTTCATTAAAATCATACAAGGAATGAAATGGTTTGTATGTGAGTGTTAGACACTCTTTTGTTCTCTCCTTGGAAACTGATTGAGAGACCACACTTCTTGGGTATTAAGTGGAATTGGAGTAAAGATTAAGAGTGTTCCCAAGCATTTCTATTCAGATTCTTTTGAATTTCATAGCACCAAGGTACGCTTTCTTGTTCTTGAATTCTAAAACTTACATAGCACATGTTATCAGTTGCGAATGAAATAGATCCATTAATTTTCCACTGCATATGTTTAGTCTGTGATACAAACATGTATTTTTCCAACATTTTGTACATTGGGGATACCAAGATAGGTGGATAAGGGAGATATTCCTTAATGAGCTCGAAAGCTTTTTGACATTCATCATTCCATTCATGACGTTCATTCTTTCATAGGAGCTTAAAGATTGGCTCATAAATGGAAGTCAGTTTGGTAGTGAATCGGCTGTTGCATTGCAATCGGCCCAAAATCCCCTTATCTCCTTCTCACTCTTAGGTGGAGGCAATTCTAATATGGCTTTGATATTCAATTTGTCAACTTCTATCCCTCTATTGCTTACCAAAGGGCCTAACAACTTCTCTGAGGTTAATCCAAAGGTACATTTCTATTGGTTCAATCTCATCCTATACTCCTCGATCCTTTCGAAGTACTTCCTCAAGTAAATGATATAACCCTTTCTCTCCTTGGATTTCATAATCCTATCATCAACATACGCTTCAACCTCATTGTGCATCATATCATGTAACAGGGTTGTGGCCATTCCTTAGTACATTGTATCAGCATTCTTGAGCCCGAATGGCATCATGGTGTACTAATAGATTCCCCATTTTGTGGTGAAGGCAGTAGTGGTCACATCCCTTTGAGTCATTTTGATTTGGTTATATCCCAAGAAACCATCCATGAAAGACATCAAAGCACTAACAACTATGTTATCCACTAAGACATCTATATGCACATGGGGGAAGTCATCCATAGGGCAAGCTTTGGTCAAGTCCCTAAAATCCACGCACATTCTTACATTCCCATCTTTTTTGGGTACGGGTACAACATTGGCTATCCATTCGACTTGGTGTACGGGTTTAATGAACCCTGCCTTTAATTGCTTGGTAACCTCTTCTTTGATCTTTAAGAGTCATTCAGTCCTTATATGTCTGAATGTGGTGTTGGGATGTCTCACAGTTAATACCGAGCATATCTTTGTAGGACCATGCAAACACCTCTTGAAACTCGGTGAGCAAATCTTGAAGATCTTTTCTTTCTCTTTCATTTAGGGTTAAGCCAATTTTAATTAAATGTGGATTCTCATTATTACTCAAATTAAGAGTTTCTAAAGTTGGTTCCATATGTTCAATTTTCTTTTACAATTTTTTTATTAATTTCATTTTCAAATTAATTGGAATCATTTGAGTATTGAATTTCAATGTTATGGGACACATCAAAGTACGCCAAATTAGAATTCATCTTATTAAAAATGTTTAAAAGTACATTGGGACTTGCATTACAAACTTTCTTTCCCACATTTCTAGAAAACCCAACCCAAGTCCAATTATTAAGTTGCCCTAAAATAGGCATGCTGAAGGCAGAAGGATCATTAGGTTCCTCATTGGTGATGGGGAACACGTCCTCCTCCATCTTCAACATAGTCTCCATTACTTCAGCATCTATGTAGTCCACACAGTTGACTTCTTCCTTAATCACCATTGTAGGCTTCTCCTTGAAGGTGAGCTTCTTGTTAAAGAATATCTCCCAACCTGGATACACCTTTCCAATCACTTCATTCCTTACTGGTGATGGCAAACACGTCCCCCTTCATCTTCAGCATAGTCTCCATTACTTCAGCATCTATGTAGTCCACCCAGTTGACTTCTTCCTTAATCACCACCGTAGGCTTCTCTTTGAAGGTGAGCTTCTCGTTGAAGAAAATTGCCTAACTCGAATACACCTTTCCACCCTTACTTATCCAAAGTTCAAGAAAGCCAAAAAAGGGAAGTTTCCCCCTTCCTTCACAATGTTCCCATTAAGGGTACCAAGGTTCTTCTTGATTCCATCGTCGCCTTCAAAGAATCCTAAACCTTCCATGGTCAGTTGAGTCTTGAAATTGGGGAATTCAACCACCCCTTTTCCATCTTTTCTAAGGCCCATACCTGGCATATACCCCAAGTTCTTCATAATTGCAATCACCTTATGGCTACAATATAGGACTAAATCCTAAGTATACCTTTCATCCTACAATCCATAATCAGCCATGTTCACAAATTCAAAGCCACTCATTTGGAGCTCACCTTTTCCTTTCTCAAGTCCATAAACTGGTGCTAGGATCTCACCATCATCGAGCACTACAACAATTTCTCACTTACATTGGATCTTCATCTTTTGGTGTAAAGAAGAGGGAATAGCCCTAATAGACCAGGAATGTATTGATCCCTTTAGTAAAATTAATCAATTAATTAACCAAGTGAATTAATTAGATTCAATTACATGCAATAAGCGTGGTAGCACAAACAAATCACCAAATAACTAAATACAGCGAAAAATAAATTTGAAACGGGTGATTTGTTTATGAATGGGAAAAACCACTGAGGCAAAATCCAACTGGGTGAATTTAAGGTCACCACTCCCGAGAATCTACTATTATCAAAACAAGTGGTTATAAGTAAAAGGAATCCTAGTACCTAATACCAACCTACAGTTGAACCCTTATCCCAATACTCAATTGGACTTGTAATGTAGTGACAATCTTTCCTTTCAATGCATGGCTCCCAGTACATGACTAACCAATCGATGCATGAATCCAAGTACATAACTAACACACCAATTTGAGGAAGATGTTGGTTGCAAAGTTCTTTAGTTCATCCAAACGATGAAGATCAAGAAACTCCTTGGTTACAAAACCCTTGGTGCAAAAACACAACAACTTCTACAAGGAATATGATGAACTAGAGCAAATTTTCTTTGATCACAATATGCATTAATAATCACTTTTCATCAAGTTGCATCTTCTGAGACGGCCCTTAAAATAATCCTTATATATGTCTAGCATTGTGAGAAAAGAAGCCCTGCACAAATACACTTGGATATCCATGAAATCAAATCTGGAAATCTGAATTTCGTAATCCTCGATAGATACTATTTCTGTCGAGCATCAACATTAAACCTTGATAGATATCTATCTATTGAGCTTTAATGAACAACACTTCTTCACTTGTTTCTTGGATAGATTTGCATGGGTTCAATACTAAGAGAAGGTTGTAGTTAGGAGTGATGTCCATGGCATGGTATTCCACAATTGTCTCTATTAGGCCAATCTTGCATGGAGCTTTGAAAGTACCCATAACTTTTCTTGAGGTATTATCATATGCCATAACAGTCAAAGGAGAGAGTATGATGGTCTCCACATCTAGGCCCATGGTAAGGGCATACATTCAATGTAGATCCAATATCAATCAACACCGTGGGAACCTTGGCACCCATGCACCCAATGGTGATTTGTAAAGATCTAGTGTGAGTGGCTTTGTAGACACCTCAATTTGTACCCAATTAATAAAATTTAGTCCCCGGTTCCAATGATGAGCTTGACATGTATACAAAAGGTAATTAGAGTTATTTTTTGATAGTTTGTAAGTAATCACAACTCAAAAGTGCATAAATCGCTTTGAAAACAATGCTGAAAATTATCATTTCTCACTGTTTTGGCCATAACTTTTGATACACAAAGAATTTTTGGAGTGGGTTTTTTTTTTCCATTGGAAAGTAGATATCCTGGGCTTCAATTTAAACACAAATTTTGCCTAATTTGGACTTAAATTTTGTGAGTTACAACTGTTTGAAGTTAGGCCAACTAGGCTGTCTGATTTTTTGGGTTTTAAATCTTCATTTTAAGGGTTCAAAACATAATGTTTTGATGTAGGCCAGCCCATGGACCCTTGAGAACTTTCAAAGATCATTCAAAAGTTTGGAAACCCTAATTTTAACTTATAAATAGTCATCTTATGCCTCCAATCAAAACCCTAGCTATAGAGGGTGATTTTTTAGCCTCCATCTTCTCTAAAACCGTATTTTCTCTTTTGAAAATCCTAAGGCAGCCCTTTAGCACGTTTTTTACAAAAGAAAAAAACCTATCTTTAGTTAGGTCTAAGGCAGCAAACTATTTTCTAATCTCTCTTAAAAACCTTTTTCAAACAATCTCTTCAAGAACATCTTTTTATTTTGACTTGTGATTACAAATGAACTATTGATACATTTGATTCCTTTGATTATCGTTCAATCTTGTTGTGCAGGGACTGAGGGGCTGGTTAAATATCAGTCAAGTTTGTGTTCCATAACAATGAGAGTCTCTCTTTATGGCTTTTCCTTGATTTGGTTCTTTTATAAGTTGTGTTTTTTGTTGCTATTAGTTAATTTATATGTTATTCATGTTTAGAAATATGTGCTCTTTTGTTGTTTTTTTTTTTTTTTTTTTTTTGTTTTATCTCATCATATTTTGATTAGAAAGCTAAATGATTTGATATATTGATGAACATGTTTTGATGTGGTTCTTGTTTATTGTTAGATCCAATGCATGTTTAGGAGTAGATTTTATTTTGTTTATCTTTGATATATTTGTTCTTAGTTTAGGTTGTTTAGATTTATATTAGAAGCATGTTAGGATGTTAGATTTATCATTTTGAAGCTCTGCTTTAGTTTTTGTGTTGTTAGGGTTTTTGGGCTGAAACCCACATGCATGTAATCTTGGTTGTGTTTGCAAGCTTGATTATGCACATGCAGGCTTGTTCATACGTACACAGGATTGTTCATGCGTACGCATGATCCTGCCTAGAAACCATAATTTTTCTTATTTCGTTTATGATTTCACATGCAATACTTAATATATTTGTGTTTCTAATATTACGCTTCACATGCTTATTATTCACTTGCTTTTTCACATGTTTAAATTACAGTTTGTCTTACGTTTTCTTGTTTTAATGCCATGAACACGCATTCACATGTTCATGCATGAATGCCATAGGTGTTGAGTTATTGCAAGGTCAGTGAGGTAAGTCATGCGTTCACATTCCTATGCATCTATAAATAAGATATTGCCTTGATGATGGAGTTAAACATGTTTGTTATATTAAGTTCTTCTTGAAGTATAGATACAATCACATATTTGCTTCGATCTTTCTATGTCTATGTTGTTTCCTTGGATATGACATATATGATAGTAACATGCTAGAGTTTATGTTATAACATGATAGATGTATGATTAGGTCTTTTTGGGATGATGATGCCATGCTGTATGTTTAGATGTATGCTAGTGTGTGTGAAAGTATAGATGCAAGTGTTGAACATGTTTTTAATGAGGTTAAGATGTAAGACACAATGATGGGAGGCCAACTTTAGGGTTAGGTGGCCTTGGGTGCCTAAAACCTTCCCAAGAACGTACCTAAACTCTGAGCCCATATCTCAGGCAGTAAGATCAAAAGGTCCTTCCTCGAGAGGATGCTATATATATGGTTCCTAAACCATTGCAAAAACTAGCTGGCAACTCCCCCTTGTGTCCACAGTGGCGACTCCGCTAGGGATAATGATTTTAATTCATATGTGTTATATATCTTAACCTTAATAAAGGCTTATTCAATACATGTTTGCACACATGTCACTTGGTTCTATTGTCCTGATAATAGCATAATTTTTCATATTTAAATCATTATTAGAGAGCATTATCATACTTATTTTGGGTTAAATTATGCATTTTATATTTGGTTTTGCAATAATGTTTAATAATCAATTTTGTGCTTAATTGAATTTTAATGCATGAATTTGTCTTTTGTAGAATAATGAAATTAAATAAGTTGATTTGTGTAAAGAAGAAAGCTAATGGGCTTTACTTTTGCAAGGGACATGATGAAGTCAAAGAAGGCCAACCCGATTAAATTTGAATCCAATTGAAGCAAGGAATTAAAGGAAATTTGCACCAAATCCAAGTCCTATTTAGATTAGGATTCCAGATTGCGCACCAATTAGTATTTAGAGCATAACGTTCGGCTCATATGTCCAATCGAGATGATTCAAGTTGGGCTAGAAAGTTAGCTTAAAGGGTTAAAACTTTATATTTTACTAAAGGTCTTAATTATGAAGTTAAATGGTACAAAATTGTTGGTTAAGTGAAGCCTAAAAACTGGGATTTTCTCCATATGGGAATTCAACTTGTAATAGGATTCCTTGACCTATTTAAAGGTTCTTTAGCGCAAAATTTAGGGGGGAGCTACCATAGAACATAATTTATGTTTTCCTAAAGTTTCTTTACAATTTTTAGAGTTGTATTTGTGTTATGGCTTGCTAAACCATTAATTGGTATGTTTTTAACAATTATTTATTGGTTTTGATGCCTATGTTTTTATGTTTTTGATTTGATTTTTGTACTCATCTAGAAAAAAAAAAGTGTATAGTTTTTGTATAATTTTTTGATTTATTGTAGCCTCCGGGCACGTTAAATGCTTAGTATTCCCTACAAACTAATTCACTGGTTTTGATTTGCCAAAAATGAATCAATTTAATGAAACTAACATAGACAATTAATTCTTACGTTTTTTATTGTTAAATCATCCGACTAAGGTCATCCTTCGTATGAATTTTAGTTGAATTATAAAATAAATATTGTTAAAACTACCAATAGATGTGTTGTGTGTGGATCCTCAAACCTTAGCACCTTAATATATTGTTATTTTCTCTCAATTTAAATTAACTTTACTAAACCATCAAAAATCTCTTCAATTAAACTTTATTATTTTAGTTTTATTCTCTTATGGTTTACTAATCAATTTCTTTTTCCCTGTGGATTCAACCTCAGACTTACCAAGTTATTACTTAGCAACAATCCTACACTTGGGAGCATTATTTAAGTCACAAAATGTCCCTTTTACCTCGATTGGTGATGAGTGGGAAGATGGAAGGCTCCATTCAGGCCCAAATTTTCCAAAGTTCATCCCACCAACTCATGATCGGTGCCATCACATATAATGGGCTTTGATTAAATTAAAGATTTGCTTCCAATCCACTATGGGGGTCCACTTAGGCCTTCGATTGGAATCATAGCCCACCAAGTTATGAGTAACCTACTTATCTATCCTTTTAGCCTTAAGGAGCTTACCCACACTTAAAGAGATCCTAGGTCCTATCAAAAGAGGATACCCTTTATATATCTATTATTTTTTCAATCATATATCTTGTGATCACAGAATTCTAAAGGACAAATAAAAGATGTAAAAAAATGGAAGGATGACCCTAAAGTTATGGCATACCCTAAGATATTGAGATGAAAAGAAAAAAAGTTCTCACATACGAGAGACTTACCACAAAGTCCAAAGGTATGTCTTAACTTGAAAGGTTCATAAGACCATAGCCTAGTTACTATCATAAGCCCAAACCAAAAGGCCTCTTGAAACGGAGAACCTTGGGCCTAGGGTAACAAATATGCTACAGACATAGCATCTAACATCCTACAAAGTCAATATGAACCTCCCTAATCTTGGGTCTCCTTGTTATATGCCAAGGCCCAGAATGATGAAAGATTCATAGCTTTTGAAAGGAGGGCAACAATATGTTCTAGCTAGTGGGCTACTTCAAAAAACAATTCAAGAAAAGAAGAAAAATTTTTGAAAAGAAAAATTCAAAAAAGAAGATGAAAGATGACCCACGGAGCCATGATATACCCTAAGTTTTAGGCCCATTCAAAAAAAATTCAAATCAAGGGGGCCCAAGATCATAAGCATACCATAAACTTTGGAGGAAGGTATTGGGCTAGAAAGTCATAACATACCCTAGATTTTGGGTTGAAATTAAAAGATCTTTTTCAAAAGTAAGAGAGTCCAAGATCATGAGTATGCTATAGGCTTTATTGAAAAGATGTTGAACCCATCCGTGCTTTGGGAAGTTTTGAAACCCTAAAACCCAAAGACATGGGTAGGCTCGCCAAGAGCCCAATAAGGGTTAAAAGAGTAAGTCTTTTGAAACAATTGACCACACTCTTCGAGCTAGGGGCATGACCCATTTGAGAATGAAAGATAAAAGTAGGAGATGCAGTGTTTGCATAGGAAGACGATGATAAGAATGAGAGAGCAGTGTACTATTTGAGCAAAAGATTCCACGATTATGAAACAAGATACACACCCATAGAGAAATTATATTTAGCAATTGTATGGGCTGTGCGAAAGTTGAGGCACATTATCCTATCTTTTTAGATATAGATTGTAGCCAGAATGGACCCATTGAAGTACCTATTTGAGAAACCCTCCTTGAGTGGAAGGTTGTTAAGATGATTGATCCTAGTAGCAAAATTCGATTTAAAGTATGATGGAAAAGAGGATTTCCCATATGAGGATATTTTGGAAGTTGAAATAGGTGCATGGAAGATGTACTTTGATGGAGCCGTGAACTAATATGGGAATGGGATAGGAGTACTTTTGATCACCCCCAACAGATCTCATGTGCCCTTGGAAGTCAAATTAAACTTTGAGGCAACTAATAACATGGTGAACTGGAGCTTGTATCGCCTAAATGGAAGCTCTTTGAGAGTTATGGGTAAAAGAAACAGAGGTCTTTAAGGACTTGACTTTAGTCATAGCCCAAGCATAAAAGTTGTGAAAGGTAAAGGCAGAATATTTGAAACCTTATCAACAATATTTAGAGGATTTGACCAAAACCTTTTATAAGATTAAATACACTATCATCCCTAGGGCTCAAAATTAGTTTGGAATGCCTTGGCTACCTTAGCCTTCATGGTTGAAATACCTGAAGGAATATGGACACGACCCTTACAAATTGAGCAGAGTTATAAGTTATTGCACAAGGGGAAAACCGAGTCTTCAGCCTTGGCTATAGAAGAAGAAGTGATTCCTTTAGTATTATGACATCATGAAATTCTTGGAATTGGTAGTATATCCTGACAGTGCCAATAAGAGAGAACTCCATTCAATTATAATGATGGCTATGCAATATATCCTATGTGGAGGACAGCTTTATAGGAGATCTTACGAATGGCATGCACTTTCATTGTTTGAATAAAGAAGAAGCCAAAAGAGTCATGGAAGAAATTCATCAAAGGATTTGTGGTCCTAACATAAATGGGAGAATGTTAGCCAAAAAGATCCTAAGGATAAGGTACTATTAGAACTCAATGGAGACTGATTGTGTAGACTTTGTGAAGAGTTGCCATGATTGCCAAACACATACCAACTTGAATCACATGCCACTAAGTGAGCTATATAGCATAACCTCTCCTTGGCCTTTCTCTGTGATTGGAAGGATAACCTCTAAGGCTTATAATGGACACAAGTACATCCTAGTGGCGATTGATTACTTCACCAAGTGGGTAAAGGCAACCTCTTACTCCGTATTAAAAGCCAAACATGTGGCTCGGTTTATAGAGAATAACATCATTTGTCGAAACAAAGTACCACAAGAGATTATCTCAAATAAGGGCTCCCACTTTGAGGGAGTTATACCACATTGAGCATCACAAGTCTTCACCATACCGACCACAGACTAATGGGACCATAGAAGCAGCAAATAAGAATCTCAAGAATATCCTTGCCAAATGGTAGTAACATACAAGGATTGGATTGAAAAACTGTTGGATAAATACATGTTTGTATCGCATACAAAAATTACGCAGTGGAAAAATAATGGATCTACTTCTTTCATAAATGTTAACACCTACTATGTAAGTTTTAGAATTTAAGAATAAGATAATGTACCTTGGTGTGGTGAATTTCAAAAAAAAAGATCAAAATCACTTGGAAACACTTTTAATCTTCACTCCAATTTCACTAACGCCAAAGAAGTGTGGTCTCTCAATCAATTTTCCAAGGGAAAATGTCAAAGTGTCTAAAACTTCTTACACACCATTTCACAATAGTGTTGTTACTTTCACACACAAAAAATTTTGTACATTTCTCCCTTTCTATCTAATTGATTATCTAATTGGGCTGGTCTTTTAGGCCTTTCCAATTGGGCTTAAGAATGTGGCTTGGAGTAGACCCAAAAGGGACCAATAAGACACTAGCTCCAATAGGCCTTGGGCTTTTCTGTCAACTCTTGATAAGTCCAAAGTTACCATTAACTATATTTAATATCACTATATAAATATAGTTGAACTCTAGGCCTTATTTATATATTATATCCCAAGACTTTATTGTTCATGCAACCTCTTCATAAAATATTCGTAGTAACACAAAGTCATAAATGTATACTGCCACTTTGAAGATTACTACATCTTAATTCCTTGAGTACTCGATTTAATCCTTTAAAGTTATTCATCATATATTTATGAAATCCAATTTCATAAATATATACTTTAGTAACTTCTTACCGAAGTGGTTAGGCCTAATTCTTTGAATAGCTGAACCCATTAAAATTATCTCAAGAAAATATTTTATATCTCCATTAAGAGACTATCAATTCCATCTTAAGAATAGATGTTCCATCAACACTAAATGTGATTGCCCAACATACTGAGATTTTGATCGTTTCTTTAGACCTCACTCCTGATATATCAAAGCAACCTACACTTCATGATTAGGTCCATTATCCTCTCAAGATTAAGAGTTCATGTAAATAGAAGTCGTGAGTTTATTATTCACTTGAAAGTCGTTAGGAGAATAATAAATCTCACACCGGTCCAGTTCAATATGTTTTAACTTTTAAAACATATCAACATACCAACTAGAAATCTCCATTTCCATGATCAAGACAAATCATCTTAGTTGATATGTTATATTCTTCACAGATGAAATGCCCAATTTTATCACCGACTGCGAATTAAAATTCTGAGTTTACAAAGAACTTGTGATTTATATCTTCTGTGACTAAATCACATACTATGCATCTCATAGACTATATGATAATGCCTCAATATTCATGTTACCATTATTTTTAGATAATAATAAAACAACTTTATTAATTACAACATTAAGTCATACATAATGTCATACATAGCATCATACAATAGGATTTAAGGGCACACACATCCTAACAAAAACTCTCATTCGCCCTATGGTTTTATAGAACTACTGTTCGAGCATCAACTAGGGCAACCCCTTACTCTTTGGTCTATGGAAGCAAGGTGGTCTTCCTATTGAGGTAGAGATACAATCTTTGTGGTGCTAGTGGAAACCAAGGTCCTAGAGGAAGATTGGATGAAAGAAAGGTATGAACAATTGGTTTTGATAGATAAGGAGAGTGCTAGGGCACAATACCACAAAGATGCTTCACCCAATCTACATAGATAGACTCCTAAGATATAACATTTGAAAGGGAAAAAAGAGGGAAAAAAAAGCCTGCTAGGTTGAAAACCCAAAAGGGTTGCCTATGCAAAAATTAAGGCAAAAGAACCCCGCTAGATTGAAAACCCGAAAGGGAAGTCTAGGCAAAAGATAAAGGAAAAGACCATAGGCATGGCAAAAATTCCCTAAGGATGTCATAGGCAAAAATTACATGGCATGAAAAAATAAAGAGAGAGAGAGAGAGAGAGAGAGAGAGAGAGAAGTAATGACAATAGGCAAAGATAATAAATGGATGATTCTCTTATTGCTCAAATTGAAAGATAATAAATTGTTTCGATTGGGGATTTGGAACATTCCAATCCTTTGATAAATTCAAAAAAAAAAAAAAAAGACATAAGAACCACAAAATGCAAAAAAGTAAAATTTGGGGCAAGTTCAAACACTATAAAAGGAGATGAAATGTGGCTACACATAATTCTAGATAATGGTGTACACTAGACTAAGTGTAATGTTAACCTCCCAAAGGAGCTATGTCATTATTACTTAGAGGCTGAAAGTAAAGCGGCAAATTATTTTTGTTTAGTAATGAGAATATTTCTCGCCTGCTCATAGTGATTGGTATAAACTCGCTACCAAGGAATATTAATTGAGGAATATTAAGGTTCCATATTTTATGGTTATGGTTGCAAAATATAATGTCCTTGTAATTAAGTTCATAGTCTCGAATTAAAGTTGTCATAAATTTTTGTTCTTTAACTACTATTTTAATAGAATCACATTAACTAAGAAATAATTTTGGACATGGTACTTAAATGAGCTGAAGTACATATTTATGTTTTGATTCAGCATTGTCATAATTTCATATACATTATGCATTTATGGAAGACATCTTATGATGTGATCATAGTCTCCATTGGAATGCTAAAAAAATTACATTAGCTTCTATCTCAATTGTGCTACAGCATGAGATGCAAGAGTAAGTACTAGACTTAGACTTCATATTAAGTCTAAATGAGATGTTTGGTATGAATCATATTGAGTGCTAAGAAAGACTTAAAGAGTTCTAATTCTATATCATTTTATGAAAATATTTTATTTTTAAAATGAATTGGAATTCTTGGATGTAGAGATTAATTGTTAATCTCATTTGGATATGATCCACAAGTTCTTGTTAGAATCATTTGATCAATTCAGATTGTTTTGAAAATAAATTCTCTTTATATTATCTGAATTGATGAGTGAGTTCTACGCAACGGAAGACATCCTAAAAGCTAAGGCTAGGATCAATATGATTTAATTCACATTCTTAGCCTGAACCAAAAGGTAAGGGTGGTAAGAAGAGGAATAAAAATACCAAGCAATTTGACAAGTTTGTTGCCCTAGTAGTTCCCAAAAGGAAATTAGACTCAAAAGTATGATCAAAAGGAAAATGTTTCCATTTTGGTAAAGCTAAGCATTGTCCATGATTGTTTTCTAGATGGAAATTTAAATGTTTTACTTTTTAAAGAGAAAGTTTCATCCTTTGGTATTGTATGTTTTGGCACTTATGTTTAGATCTTATTAATCTAAATGATATTCAATGGTGAAGGATGGGCTTTTAGAACCATTATATTGTTATATTCCCAGTCTATGAGTTCTATTTAGAGGATAATAAGATCTAGGGCTCTTTTCGTAAAGGAATGAAGTTCCAAGGACTTCTTTAAGTCGGTGCATAAATAAAGGAGGAATAGGGCTCTTTTAAAGGTAGATTGTTCTAGAAGAAAAATGTCAGAATTTGTTGAAAGACAACTATAAAATACATTTAGAAATGAGATGGTTGTATTAGATACACAACAAGACATTATATTGTAGATAACTATTATACCAGTACAATATTGTAATGGGACGATTATCAAATAAATTCATACTTTTAGGATAAACTTTTGGAGTCATTCTACAAGGGTATGAATTTGATCCTCGGTCCTACGTAAAGGCAATAGATGATATGAATATGGATTACGGGATCAAGGTTATGTAAATAGAATTAGATTCTATTTAAAGTCTAGAACTTGTAGAGGTGCCTAATGGCATTAAACCTATTGTTTTTAAATAGGTCTACAAGAAAATGAGATTGATAGATTTGAAGGTGCAAACCTTCAAAGTAAAGACTAGTGGTGAAAATATTTATTCAGAAAGAAGTGGTTCGATTATGAAAAGATTTTTTCACCAATAGTCAAGTTTGACTCTATCCAGATTCTCTTATTTATTATATTTCATTAGGATGAAATATGGTAATGGATATCAAGAAAGCTTCTTTTAGTAGTAATGTTGAGGAAGACATCTATATGATGTAACTACATTTGATCATAGCAAAGAACCAATAGTGTTTAGTATGCAGGTTGCTTAAAGTCCATTTATGGACTAAAGCAAGCATCTAATTCATAAAATATCATCTTTGATCAAGCAATCAAATTGTTTGATTTTGATCAAGTATTTAAAAGCCTTATGTGTGTAAAAGCTATATAGAATAATAAATTTCTTAATGTATGTTGATGACATTCTAATCATTTAGAATGATATAGAGTAATTGTCATCAATAGAGTTTATTTTTGTCTAGTCTAGTTTGATATAAAGTACTTGGGAAAGACTGATCACATCCTAAGAATTTAAACTTTGTTAAAATTCAGAAATTAGGATGTTAGGTCTATCTTAAACTGCTTAAATAGATTAGATTTTAGCCAAGTATAGCATGTAATACTTCAAGAAAGGATTCTTTCCTTTTAAGTTTGAAGTTCCTTTATATAGGACTATAGTCCTCAGACATATAAAAGGAAAAAAATGTTAAGATGGTTCTTATACCCTATCAATAGGTAGTCTTTATGCTATGCTATATACTAGGCTAAATATCTATTTTGTGGTGGGCATGGTAAATATCTTAGGAGAATGAGGAATTATATGCTTGTCCATCAAAGTGAGGATTAGATGGTTACTAGTTGTACAAATACTAACTTGTAGTTTGATTGTGATTCATGAAGTTGGACTTCAAGATATGTGTTCATCCTAGGTGGTGAAGATACACATTAAGCGTAAGTATTGTCACATTAGTGAGATATGATTACGTGATTTGTAGTAGTAGAAAAGATAATTTATGCAATAAATCTGGCTAAAACTTGTTTCCAAACCTTGCCTTAGAGTGATTATGAATTACTCTAAAAGGAAATAAGTGTCGGATGTATGATAAATTGTCTTTGAGGGCAAGTGGGAGATTGTCAGGGTTTGTGCCCTAAAATCCAATTTATTGGCATTTCATAAATAATTAAATTGTTTAATCATATAAGACTATTTATAAATGAACTAATGGGACTTTATCATAGTCCATGAGATGCATTGTATGTGATTTATGTGAAAAGTCACAGAAGATGTAAATCACAAGTTCTTTGTAAACTCAAAATGTAGTTCGTAGTCGGTGATGAAATTGGGCATGTCATCTGCGAAGACTATAACACATCAACTAAGATGATTTGTCTTGACCATGGAAGTGAAGACTTCTAGTTGATGTGTTGATGTGTCTTAAGAGTTAAGGCATATTGAACTGGACCACTATGAGATTAATTCTTTAATCAACAATTGTCACCTGAATAATTAATCTCACAACTTCTAATTTCATAAACTCTTAATGCTGAGAGGGTAGTGGATCTAGTCATGAAATGTAGGTTACTTTGATATATTAGGAGTGAGATCTAATTTTCACAATCAAAACCTCAGTATGTAGGGTAACCACACGTAATGTTGAGGGAACACATATTCTCAAGATGGAATCCATAATCTCTTTTTGTAGAGACACGAAATATCCCCTTGAAATAAGTTTAATGGGAACTAGTTATTCAGGGTGCCCACTTTAGTAAGAAGTTACTAAAGCTTGTATTTATTGAAATTGAATTTCAATTAATGTGAATAACTAAAAGATTAAACCAGGTACTCAAGGATAAAATAGTTGTTCACAAAGTGACAATTCATTATGACTTTGTTCACTGGGGATATTTCATGGAGAGGTCAAATGATATTATTAAAATCTTGGGATATAATTTTTCAATACGGCCTAGAGTGCAATTATATTTATATAGTGGTATTAAATATAATTAATGGTAACTTTGGATCTGTTAAGAGTTGACAGAAAAGCCCAAGGCCCATTGGAACTAGTGTCTTATTGGTCCCACTCCAAGCCACACACTAAATCCAAATTGGAAAGGCCTAATAGGCCAGCCCAATTAGATAATCAGTTAGTTATAAAGGGAGAAACATACAAAATTTTTTGATAAAAAAAAAAGAAAAAAGAAAAAAAGAAGATACATCATTGTGAAATGGTGTGAATGTGTGGTTAGAAGCCATTCAATTATTCTCCCTTGGAAACTAATTAAGAGACCACACTTCTTGAGTGTAAAGTGTGAAAGTTCGGATTTGTGTTAAAAATACAAGAGTTGTTTAGACCCCAAATTAAAAGATTACGGCTCGGTTGATTTTACTCTAACTTAAACTAAATGCGGAATAGAGTAAATATGAGCGAACAAACAAAACAGCTACTCTAAGCTATATTCAACAAATCACAGCAGTAAAATGAAAGCTAAAAGAGTAGGGAAGAGAGATGCAAATACAAGATAACACTCCGATATGTTATTGAAGAGGAAATCGAAGAACTCAGCGAAAAACCTCTCTACCGCCTTCCAAGCAATAAATTGATCCACTAGACAATAAGTTGGGATACATGAATAGGAAAAGACCCTCCAAGCCTAGTCTACCCTATGCACCTAAGCCCTCCAAGCTCCTACTCCAACAAGACTTCTCGGAATCGTGTCTTGTCTAGCTTTTCGGATCCCGCAATGCTCCCAATTGCATCTGCCAAAGCTTGGCTTCTTCCAATGCTTCCCAACAGCACCAAAAACTCACTGGACACTCAGTATGGGTGTGGTAAGTGTTTAGGCTATCAAGGGTTTGAGGCTAGGATTTTCTCTTCTGAAAAGCTCTCTACTCAATATGTGGGTAATGATGGTATATATAGTGTGTATGAGGATATAGTGGAGCAGATAGGACAAAATAGCAGAACAGACCATTTCACCGGTGTCTCACGGGAAGGTTTTACCCGTAAGACACTCGCGAAAACCAGCTGTCACCATCTGTCATGACTCTTCGCATTCCAGTCATGTGCAAGGCACATGCATCACTTCGTGGGATGCTTAGTTTCGAGCTACTCGTGAAAACTCTTCTGTCTTCAAATGCTTGAGTCTTCACACACTCTCTCTTTATCACACAACCCTTGCAATTAAATCCACAATAAATACAAGGTATAAAAGATTGAATAAAATTACAATCAAATTTGACACGGAATTAAAGCCAACACAAAATAGTTGTAAATTACAACTTTACAATCTTCCCCTTTGGCTATTCCGTGACAAAACACCCTATAACAGCCTCTAGACTTAAATGTGAGTTTGGGAACAGTGGCAAAACTCACTCACACGTAATCTAGAAGCTGTGAAGCATTTGCATGAATATACCTGTATCCTGAAACACTCATACACAAACAAAACTTTCATTAAGCTCATGACAAGTTGAATACGATCAAGATAAACATCATGGTATAAATAGTGAAGCATAACTTGATCATACAGGAACAGTCATTACGGAATGACTACAATGATCATTTAACTAGTAAACAATCATTCGGACACACAATGCAATTAAGTGCAAAGTAAGAATCAATTGCATGTCCAAAATGCTCAACCAATGCAAAATACCAAAGTATTCACATTAAGGATACAAGATCCAACAAAGGGCACAAGAGTGTAGTACTCAAGATAGACTATAAGTACAAAAAATGCTACAAAACAATAAGATAAACACAAAGTACTGAATATTAAACTGAATTTAAATCAAAGTACTTAAAGCTTTAAAAGAAAGTAATATAAATAAAAGAGTTCTAGACTATGGCAAAAAGTAAGTAAACAACTAAACCACCAAAAATTAACCAAAAAGTCTATGAAGTGCATGTGCTACACTATGCTCCGCTATGCTCCCCCTTAAAATGTGCTACTCCCCCACAAAATTTTCTCCCCCTTTTTAATTGGAATGGCCAAAGGAGCTAGAACTGATCGAATTCTGAATCCAATCCTTGCGTCACAACCATATCCTCAATCTAAGATGATAATGCAGTGATTTGGCCTTGGATGTAAGCAAATTGATTCGCAGTATAATGCACATGGGACTCGAGCATGCCATATATCTGATCTACCGTAGCAAGAAGGTGATCAAGGCAATCAGATCCTCGTGTAGGTGCTGAAGAGGATGGTTGTGCTGAAGTCTCTAGGGCAGATGTGAATCTATCAATCTCATCCTTTGTGTCTCCACCTTCTTCTTGAACAGCAGCCCTTGGAATTTGAGAAGTGCCGATCTTTGATCCTTTGATGTGAGCTGCACTTCGAGTCACTGTGTGTGCACCAATAGTATAATCTCTATGCACGATAGTGAGACCACTCGGAAGTTTGAGTTTTGCCTTTGCAATGAGACCCATAATAAGAGAGAGAAAGGGCATAACTGTTCTGGAGTTCCACTTCTCAATGCTTTTTGTCAAGAGGTGGAAGATGTGTCCATAAATATCAATCTCTTTGTGAATGAAAAGATCATACAAAAAGATTGTCCTTACAGTGGACAATGTTGTCAAGCTGGTGACCGGACACAAATTGTGGATCATCACTTAAGCAAGAGCCCTCATTTTTGAACTGAATGGAATTGTGTTCATGGACCTCTTGGTTGGTGTACCACCAAGATTTTTTATCATTTGCCCAATGGATTCCAAACGATCACTGTATTGCGCGGTAATCGGCTGTGAAGGAGGATGAACTTCAAGAAAATCTTGAATTGAATCTCTCGTAATCACAAATTCCTTGGGTCTCGTCCAACAGTTAATGCAATCTCCATCCACACTAACATTGGAAAAGAACTCTTTATTGATTTTTGAGTACACATTTCCACTCGAAGTTAGCATCTTCATCCATGTCCTTTCCTTGAATACATCGGGAATGAAAGTGTCTTCAAGGGTATCCAATTAGACAACTCTCTCCATGATGATTGTTCCACTCTTGAAAAAATCAATGTCAGCCATAGCTGCCTCAATAGATTTGAAGTTGTCAGAATCCGTGTGAGCATGCTTAGAGGATTTCTTAGCAGCATGCTTAGTGGGAGACATCTGCAAAATAGACATAAAGCACAAAAAGAAAACGGCAACACAAAACAGACCACAAAACTTAATTAGATTCAAGTTAGTCCAAAACAAAAGTAAAAAAAAAAACTTAAAACAGAGTATAGCAAACTCAAAACAACATGTTATAAGTGTTGAAACATGTAAACATAAACACAATACATGAAAATAAGTGATTGTGCATGTGTGTGCATGTGCTGATGCATGTGTGTGCAGCAGGTGATGCATAGTGTGTGCCTAGGTGATGCATGGCATGGCATTGTGAGGCACAAAATAGGCACAATGTGTAAAACACACACCCATTGACCAAAACATATTAAACATGTTCAATCAATAGTAAACCCAAGCATTGGAACTCATTTGAGTCCAAAACAACACAAGGATGTCACTAGGACATTTTGTCAAACACCTAGCATGCAACATTTTTCTATACATGTGGGCAATGCATGAACACATGGAAATATGCCTAAATACATATTTAGAATGCCACAAGGAGCCAACACAGATACAAACAAACCAAATGGGACTAAGCCCAATCAAAATTTTGAAAAATTTTTTGCTTAAAAATCATGAACCTAGCCCTTGTTTCGAAGATTTCTGCATAATTTAAGACAAACATGGATAGAAAGTTTTAGAAAACATACCTTGAAGTTGATTTTGTAGAAAACAAGCTTGAAAAGATGGGGTTTGAGAGAAAATAAGATTTGGGTTGAGAAAGGTTTGAGAGAAGCAGTGCTAGGGAAAAAAGAAATGTTTCAAAACTCAGTCACATCAGCCCTATAAAACTGAAAACACGCATTTTTTGTGGGTTAGACAATCGTGAAATTACTCGCGAAAAAACCATTGAAGCACAAACATTTTAGCGATAAGCTTTTAGTTGCAAAACAGTCGCGAAAGTTAATGGTATTAGATCGGTCTTTAATTCGAATCTGTATAACATGTTTTGTGAGTTTTGGAATTAGAGATAATAGTTTTATGATGTTAGAAGATTATATATGTAATTAATTTTCTGCATTGTTGTTGAAACTATGATTTGATAAAAACTGATATTGATGTTATGATGTTGTTTAAATTTGAATTTAAGTATGTTAAATTGATCTTTGAGGCTACAACATCAATGGAATTTAGTTTTGATATCAAATTCCATCTATTATGTTCATATGGTGGTTGTTTGTTCACTAAAAACCGTTAAAAACTGTTCAAATGTTCCCTTTGAAAACTAAAAACACAGGTTTTACGCGGGTAAGCTTTACTCGCGAAATAGTCGCGAGACAATCGCAAAAGCTTCTGTCTAAATTTTATGTTTTCACAAAATATTTTGCGGGTAAGCTTTACTTGCGAAATATTCGTGAGACAGTCGTGAAAGTTTTTATCTGATTTTTGTGTTTTCACTTTTTTGCCTTATTTCATTTTCGCAGGAAGAGTTTAGTCGTGAGATACTCTCAAAAATGTCACTGAAGGGAATTTTGAACTTTTTCTAAGTGTTTTCGAATATATATATATATATATATATATATAAAGTGCAAGGCTATGTGTAATTAGATTATGCATGTTTTATATTTAAAAATCTTTCTTTTAAAACATCTAGTGGGAGAGAGATACAAGGGTTGGATCTCATAGCCTCCATTGTCAGTTTATAGTAGTGTGATTAAGCATCTCGCCTTGGCGTATATGCCTTGCTCCCTTCGAAGGGTGTTTAATTCATAGAACTACAGATTAAACTTCTTCATGATGGATAATATGTGTTTTTACATTAAGAACGACCACGCCACCGTGGAGTTACTTAATGACTCACATAGAATTCAGTCAATGGTGTACACTAGACTAAGTTTAATGTTAACCTCCCTTTGGAGCTATGTCATTATTACTTAGAGGCTAAAGAAAAACGGCATATTATTAGTGTTTGATAAGAGTTATCATGACAGCACTAATAATGAGAATAGTTGTCAATCAATCATAGTATTTATAATTTACTTGCTTCTAAGGAATTTTAAACATAAGATTGGGTTGTTGTTTCATATATTATTTTATAGTTTTATTAAGGTTCCATATTATATGCTTGTATGCTAAATTGATAATGTCCAGTTTACTTATTGTATTCATGTTTATTATTTTCAGATTTGAACATGGCATCATTTAGCCCACTTGTTACTATTCTTAATCAAAACAAACTGACTAGATCCAACTATGTTGATTGGAAAAGAAATTTGGGCATTGTTCTTACAGCTAAAGAGCACCTATATGTGGTTACTCAACCATGTCCTAACTTTCCTTCATTAGATGCTCCTCTTGAGGAAAAACAACGATATGATCGTTGGCAGAAATCTAATGAAATGGCCAAGTGCTACATCCTAAGAAAATTGCTCAAATCTAATGCTCACCAAGTTCATTTTCCAAATTGCTTAAATCATCCTTAGATTCAATAGAGGTAATTGTCATGAAAGCCCTATAATTCTCGTCATTGTCACACTCTTCTTCCATGTTTGAATTTGAGCTTTCAAAGTCGCTAAAAGTAGTGGCAAACACCTTACCCTTACCTCTCAAGTAGTTGGGACATTCTTTCTTGATGTTTCCATGGTCGTTGCATTCAAAGCACATAACTCCTTGGGGGGGGATTAAGAGTCCTTCCCATCTTTCTTCTTGAACTCCTTTCTACCACCTTTGGGTGATAAGAACTTTCCTTTGCTAAAGGACTCCCCACTGTCTTCATCTTCAGAAATTTTTGGAAGTTCTTTTCAAGGAATGCTACTTCTTTCTCCACATCATCTCGTTCGAAAGAGTCTTCCATCCTTTCATTGATGGTTTTAAGTACAAGTGATTTGCTTGGCTTGTGAGAAGGCAGTCCAAGTTCATATGCTTGGAGAGATCCAATTAACTCTTGAACCTTAATCTCATCCAAATCTTTACTTTATTCTATAGCAGTAACCTTCGTACGATAGCTCTCCAGTAAGGACCTTAAGATCTTTCTCACCACCTTAGCATCCTCAATCATTTCACCAAGATTAAGCTTGGCAATCATGATTTTGTTGAGCTTCCCATAGAATGAATCAAATGACTCATCGTGACTCATCTTAAGCTCTTCAAATCAAGTGGTAAGCATTTGGAGTTTTATGTGTGACTTTCTTGGTACCTTCGTAGATAATCTCAAAAGTTGTCCAAGCTTCCTTGGCTATCTTCACATGCGATATCCTATGAAATTCATCAGTAGACACACCACAAAATATAGCGTTAATTATTTTTCTATTGGCATTTGCCAAAGCAAGTGTTGCCTTGTTCCATTCGGACTTGGCTGTTGTGGGTCTTACATACCCATTCTCAATGAAATCTCATACGGACTCATCTATTGAACACGAAAATTCCCTTATACGAACTTTTCAAAAAGCATAGTTGCTCCCATCAAAGAATGGTGGAGCATTGAGAGATTGTGACCAATCCATCATAAAAAGGGTCTAAAATTGCACTTAGGTAATGAAAGCACAGCAAGTGCACCCGCTCTGATACCAATTGAAAGTTTGTATTTGTGTTAAAAATAGAAGAGATATTTAGACCCCAAATTAAAAGACTACGACTCGATTGATTTTACTCTAACTTAAACTAAGTGCAAAACAACTACTTTAAGCCATATTCAACAAACCACAGCAGTAAAATGAAAGCTAAAAGAGTAGAGAAGAGAGACGCAAACAGAAGATAACACTCCGATGTGTTATCAAAGAGGAAACCAAAGAACTTAGCGAAAAACCTCTCTGCTGCCCTCCAAGAGGTAAATCAATCCACTAGACAATAAGTTGGGATATACGGATAGCAAAAGACCCTCCAAGCCTAGTCTACCCAGTGCACCTAAGCCCTCCAAGCTCCTACTCCAATAAGGCTTCTCAGAACCGTGTCTTGTCTAACTTTCTAGATCCCACAATTTGCCCAATTGCATCTGCCAAAGCTTGGCTTCTTCCAATACTTCCCAACAGCACCAAAAACTCACTAGACACTCAATATGGTTGTGGTAAGTTTTTGGACTATCAACCTCTCAAAGATTTGGAAATGGAGAGGTAGGAGTAAAGGAAAACCACAATGGATGGCGTGTAGAATTGTGAGTATGACAATCTCACACTCTCAAGGGTTTGAGGCTAGGATTTTCTCTTCTAAAAAGCTCTCTACTCAATATGTAGGTAATGATGGTATATATAATGCGTATGAGGATGTAATGGAGCAGATAAGACAAAATAGCTGAACAGACTGTTTTGCGGGTATCTCACGGGAAGGCCTTACCCACAAGACACTCGCGAAAACCAACTGTCACCATCTGTCATGACTCTTCACATTCCAGTCATGTGCAAGGCACATGCATCACTTCCCAGGATGCTTAGTTCCGAACTACCTGTGAAAACTCTTCTGTCTTCAAATGCTTGAATCTTCACACTTTCTCTCTCTATCACACAACCCTTACAATTAGATCCCACAATAAATGCAGGGTATGAAAGATTGAATAAAATTACAATCAAATTTGGCGCAGAATTAAAGGCAACACAAAATAGTTGTAAATTACAACTTTACAAAGTGGAATTGGAGTGAAGATTAAAAGTGTTTCCAAGTACTTCTAATATTCTGTTTTGAATTTCACCACACCAAAGTACACTATCTTGTTCTTAAATTCTAAAATTTACATAGTGCATGTTATTAATCATAAATGAAATAGATCCATATTTGTTGCTTCCACTTTGTATTTTGTATGAGATACAAAACCAGATTTTCCAACACAGAGTCCCCCAACTAAGTGTGTCCAAGGAAGAGTACAAGTAGGCAAGACACGTCTGCCCCTAATTGGCCTCTCAGGCCTCCCCAAAGTTGAGAAAGAGAGCTAGCCACCTCAGAGATACCATCTTCCCTTTGCTAGCAAAGAGATATACCCCTAGAAGATATAGTAAGAAGGCCCAAACCATCCAAGCGTAGTCATCGGCTGTCACCTCTAGGGAAGCCAGTAATCACCAATTTTGGACTAGCGGATTGTCTCGATGGTGTACCTCCTCCTGGAAAGTCTATACCTAGCTAAGTGCCTGACTCACCCTTCAACTTTATGAAAGCCCCATCGACCTAAGTCCGATCATGTGATGGAAGTCATAGGGAGTCACAGTCATCTCCTTATCAGCAATGTGGAAGGTGTGGGTAGTGTCGAACCACCTCTCAACCAAAGACTACACCAGAATGGCACTAGCAGACCTCTTTGATAGTAAAGGATGATCGGCTCAAAGCCCATTGTAAAAATATGGTCCATTGTTTCCGAAATAAGAACCCTATATCATACCGCCACACGATTAGTGCTTCCCTACATAAAAATAGGGGTAAAGCCTACAAAGGATAAAAATAGGGTGTTAGATTTGCATTTGTTTAAGAAACAAATAAAATAGGAGTTAAAATAGGGTCTATGTTTGGTGACATGCGCACACAGGCCCATGTCAGCATACATAGACACTTAAGTACACGTATGTAGGTTGGAAACCATGTGCACAATAACTCAAGAATAGACATACATATGCATGGATAAGCCCATGTACATATAATGAATGGCCGCATATGCATGAATATAAGCCACGTACCTAGCTCAAATTCATGTTCGTATAAACACAGACAGAGAGTTGTTCTTCGATAGTTTCAAGCACATTTTGATCAAAACTCATCCTAAAACATGTTCTCATCCCCTCCTAAAGTGTCAGGTTTTCATCTAAACCCATCCCACAACAAAACCCAATCATTTGCATGTCCAAAAATAGATTAAAACTAAATACCAAAGAAGAACTCGAAAATGAGAAAATTTTAAAAAACTTACCGATCTAATCCTTGCACCCTCTAAGAGATGATCTTATGGCATGAATGTCAACAAAGGGGACTCGTTTAGCCTCACCACTCCATTCCAACACGTGAGGTTGAAGGCATCACTAGGGAGCACATAGGAAATTTTCTTGGACTTAGGTGCCATGGATGAGATGAGAGAGTTTCAGATAAGAAATTTGAAAGAAGAATCAGATTGTGAGAAGAAGTGAGAGAGGAGCAAGGTTTTTGTAAAGAATGAGGGAAGTGAGGAGTTAAAAAGGATATAAAGAGATGAGGAAGATGAAGAGGATGAGAAGAAAAAATAAATGATTAGTGAACATTGAAGAAAAATGAATAGACGGGAAGGCATCTAATGGCTAAACTACATGTAGTTTAGTAAGAAAACATTTCATTTCTCCAAATATAAATGGGGTTTGAAATGGCTCCCAGACGATGTGAGATTCGTTTCAAACCTCAATCTTTAATGCAAAAAACTTGTCTTACATAATTTCTAGAACCTTAGCTACGTGCGTAGGTCCATGCTTGCATGCACAAATTTTGTATTCTACTCTTCTAACTTGTATAGGTTTGTGCCTGCATATTCAATTCCCATAGGATATGTGCACAAGTTGCCTTTGTGTTTCGATCCACGGAGTCTTGGGTGAAGAATCCACTAAGGATGATGGAAGACTCATTGGGGAGTATGATTTGCTGAGGAATATGTTGGTGACTCACAAGGGAGTCTTCTTGGTATGTAGTTCATTAGGGATGGTAACTTGTTAAGAAGTTTGGTGGTGATTGTGACCCACAAGGAAGTCCTTGATAGTGTGTGGTCCACTGGGGAAGATTCTGTGTCTTCTTCATGGCTCACTGGGTAACTTGTGTTGATTCTACCCACAAGGGAGTTTTATCAGCTCCATGGGGAAGTTTTTCTTCATAACTCACGAGGGAGTTGTCTTTATGCCTTGGACCAACAGGGGAGTTGTTACATGACATTGTACGTAATTGGGGATTTGGTCGATGATCTGAACTCACAGGAGAGTTCCCTTGGCAGCTTCTGATCCGTTAAGTGATATTCTTGATGTTTTCGATCCACTAGAGATGCTCTGAGGATCTCTGTGTCTTTTACCCAACTAAGAGTATTTTTGACATTTTTTATGCATTCTTGAATTTTCCTTTGCATTTCATACCTTCCGAGAACCCACTGAGATTCCACTGTATAAAGCCTTACATGGTATATTCCAAAGACACACTAAAAATCCTAAGGGATTACCTAAGATTCACACTACAACAAAATGTACTTTTAGTGACGAAATTAGTGAGGATATATTTTTCATCACTAAAAATACAGATATAGCGACGATATATGGATTTCATCGCTAATAATGAAAAAAATTATAACATTTAGCGACGAAAAGTAATTTTTGTCGCGATTGGTGATCTAAAATATAGGCGCTGGCAAGGAAAAATTTGGCACGAACTTAAATAATCTACAGCAATGAAATATTGCATCGCTAAAAGTAGAAATTTTTAGTGACGAAACATTTCGTCACTGTTGGTGTTGTTATGAATAGTATTAGCGACGAAAATCATTTCGTCGCTAAAAGGAAGAACTAGCGGCGTGATTTTCGTCGCTAAAAGGAAGAACTAGCGGCGGAAAACAATTGTCGCTAAAAAAAATCATACAAAAATTGGTTTTTCATTTCATAGTTTGGGGAGGAAATTTGAATTTGTCGCTAAAAGTATGTTATAGTGATGAAACTACATTTGTAGCTAAAAGCATAACAAGAATCTGGGACCTTTTGCAACGAAAAATTAGGCAATAGCAACAAAAAATTTTCGGCGCTAAAGGTGATAGTATAAATATACCAATTCAGTTTTTTTGCTCAAACCCTAACATTTTTTTTTACTCTCTCTCTCTCCACCGTTCTCCATCAAGCTCCCTTCGCAGCCGACTAGGAGCTTCCTAGCCATCGCCATTGAGCTCCCTAGCCACCGTCGTTAGCCTCTCTAGCCACTACCGTCAAGCTCTTTAGCCATCGCCAATCAACTCTCCTTCTTAGTCTCTCCCTAGCCATCGACACGTAATTTTGTTGGTCATTTGCCATGATTTCAACCTTGGCGACTCCACTAGTTCATTCCTTCAATTTTTCAAATTCCTTTTTTTTTTTAATCTTTTCCCAGTTCAAAACTAAATACAAATTTACTTGACTAAATGTTCCATTCATTGATTGAATAAATAAAAAGTACAAGTTCAAAAATTTGAACTTTACATGGCTTTGGGTCCTAGTTACAAACTACCAAATATACATGTCTTTTTGTCCTAGTTACAATCTACCCAAAATAAAAACAAAGATAAAACTAAGTCTACTTAACCAAAAATCTAAATCCAGAGGTTAGGTTACAGAATGGGAAGGTGTTAGGCACCCATTCCGCCCATGTTACAAGTCCTTTTGCTTTAGCTTTGGCTCGAGACATCTTTCTTACTTCCATCTCTAGCAAATCATCATCGGTGGGCTTGTAACCTAGCCCAAAGGGTGGTATGACAGTAGGGATTGTCGGGTCCTGAACAATTGGCTTCTTCACAATTGTCCCCAAATTCATCCCCGGAAGGTAATTCATTCTCCTCATCATTGTTACCACATAGTTGTTACCTTAAGAAGCAAAGTCCATCAGAATCTTCTCAACTTCTCCCTTTCTCTTTCCAAAAATACGCCTTTCAATCACGAAGCCATCCAAGGTCAATGGCTCTTTCTCAGAATCTATACCATAAACGGGTTTAGGCATGGTTAAAGTATCCCCACAGATGGTCACAATAGCTCCTCATGTGGAAACCGAACCTTTTGATGTAGGGAAGAAGGTACGGCCTCTATGTCATGAATTTATTGTCGCCTAAGGAGCATGTTGAAGCATGAAGCTATATTAAGGACCTAAAAATCCACTTTCTTGACCATTGGTCCTCTGGTAAGCTCCAAGGTTATGGTTCCTAAGCCTTCTCTTCTACTTTTGTCATATGCCCTCACATGTTGGTTAGTAGGCACAAAGTCTTCAATGCTGAGGCCCAAGCAACTCGCAGTCTTTAATGGACACACATTCAAAGCCCTTCCATCATCTATCAAAACCATTGGTATCCTCTTCCTCATGGAATCTACAGTAACATGCAAAGGTCATTATGGTGCTTCCCTTTCTTGGTCAGATCATTGTCAAAATAAGAGATGGTAAGTCCCTTATTTATAGACCCAATCATAACATTCAAATCTTGGGAGGTTGTCGTTGTAGGGACTTGGATTTAGCTGAGCAGGTTTACTAGGTTTTGACGGTGCTTGTATGAGGCCATAAGTAAACCCCATAAGGATATGTTGGCTTGTGTCTTTTCTAGTTACTTGAGGACCTCATCTTCCTCGGCAAGTGTCTGTTGGGTAGATCTATTCAACACTTCCACAGGGCTGTCGGTCTTCAAATGTGGGGGTTTGAAGTGTCTCCCCCCTTATGATGTGGACGATTTTTGTTAAATCATTAAGGTTAGTGTTTTGGGGTTTGAAGTGTCTCCCCCCACTTGTGGATCTTTGGTTGTTTATTTAGGGTTTGAAGTGTCTCCCCCCATTTATGGATGTTTGGTTGTTTATTTGGGGTTTGAACTATCTCCCTCCACTTGTGGATGTTTGGTAATCCTTAGATTCATCATTCCATATGTCATATATTACTGCAATGGTAGATTCCCCATCCATGAATTCTTCCCATGTCATCATGAAGCATGCAGGTAGGTCATAAATCAGGTCAGATGGATCCTCCGTATTCTCCTCTTTAATCATTAAGCAATTAATCCTTGGTCATTTCCTAAAGTTGTGATTGGGTAAGGGTTGTTAGCAATGATAGGCCTTGTAGGCAGCGCGATCACTTTGTTGTATATTAAGTCTTGAATTGCATGATGAATGGTGAAACAATGGTCAATGTCATGACCAAGGACTTGGTGGTAAGCACATCTTTTATTTACATCAAACCTTGAGGGCAAGGGGTTTGGAATTGGTCTTGGGTCTAAGGGCTTCAGTAACCCTTTTGCTTTCAGCTTATCAAACACTTGGCTCATGGGCATGTATAACTCATGAAATTCTCTTTTAGGCCTAGGCCCTTGTGGTACTTGCACAGGTGCAACGGGTGCAATCAATTGATATGGATCATTTTTATTAATATTAGAAATTTCTGCAGCCTTGGAATTAGATCCTATACTCTTTCTAAACCTTTGGTGGGTCATCAGTTTCTATGGTTCCATTATTCAAAGCATCCTCAATTTGGGTTCTAGTAATAATTAGAGCTTTAAAATTGTGAAAGTATTGTACAAACAAATATTTATGATACACAAGTAACAAATTCTTTATAACCATGGCTAATTGTTCTTCCTCACTTGGCCTACTCATCATCTGTGTGGCCTTAGCTCTCCACTTGGTGAAGAAAGTAGAGAAGGACTCCTTTGGCTCTTGCTTGATAGTCTCGAGGTCTCTTCTTATGATGTCAACTTCCGTATTGTACTTGTATGACTTGTGGAATTCTCGATAGATGTCCTCCCAACTTCATGCTCTTGCATCATCTAGATTAAGGAACCACCTAAAAGCGGCTTCGGTCAGTGTGCGTTGGAACATCTAAGCAAGTACTTCCTTAGTCACACCTAAAGGCTGTATAGCCTTTATGTACATCTTTAAATGGGACTTTGGGCAACCGGTCCCATCAAACTTATCAAGGGTTGGCATCTTGAACTTGAGTGGCAATCAATGAGAGAGAATCATGGTCCATAAGGTCCTCCATCTTATAGGATGTTCTAATCATCTCCTCCATCTTTTTCATTCTCTTGTTGATCTTCTTCTCACTTCTACAGTTGGTGAATCATGATCAGTCTTGTCTTCCTTTTGACTACTTTTAAGATTCTAGAACTGTTGCATCATACGGTTCACGTCTTCCCTCAGCTGAATCTAACTAGCTACCATAGTGTTAAGTAGCTCTTAGGTGTTCATGAGTTCCTTTGGGTTTGGATGTTCTTCTTCCTCTACCATGGTGTAGGGAGTTTTACTCTTCTTATGGCTTAAACTATCTTGGAGGTCAAAGATGGGGTTATGATGTTGCAGCAGTGGAGTCTCTTCTATACTTGACGACTTCAGTATGCTGATGGGAGTGATGAGCTTGGAACTGGAACTACTAGCTTGTGTGTCGGACTTGTGTTCTCTTTGTAGCCTTCCTTCAAATCTTAACCAAATTCTCACCTAATGATAGGCTTGGTCGGGTTAATCAAAGCTACGACCCCATCCACATTCATCATTCAACCAAAACAAGCACACACAACATGCAATGCAATCTTAACCGGGATAGACCTAGAGATAGGTTCTAAGTCATTATGTTGGAGGGTGGGTTTGTTGTTTCATTGTTTCCCATAGCTTGGATGTTACACCTCCTAACTTATAATGTAATGAATATTGCGTTGGTCCAAACGACATGGCTTATTTTTTTACAGTCAACAGGAAATGATCCACTGACTTTGGGCTATGAGTTGGTGAGTTTGCCATTGGGTACCCGAATCTCATGAAGACCGGTGATCCATGGTTACTACTACCACAAAATTATTGAGAAGGGGTGCATACATATTGTTTGGATGGCACACACTATGATAGTTAGAAAAAGATTTTAACAAACAATACACACAACAAGATATCATACACCAAAATATCATACAACATCCCATCAAACATAAATGAGCAAACAACAACTATATCATGCAAGACCATGCAAAATAATGGCACATATTTGGTCACTTAGGTCTAATAAGAAGCTTAGCCCACGACATTCCCAATGGAGTCGCCACTATGAGAGACTGAGGAAATCACCTCTCAAAAAAGAGAGATTTTTGGAGTGCTTTTTAGGGCACCTCTCTTTTTAGGTAAATGGTATGGAATCGCCACTTATTTTTATATACAAAAAATAAGAAAAACTAAATACAAATTTATTTGATTGAATGTTCCATTCATTGATTGAATAAATAAAAAGTACAAATTCGAAAATTTGAACTTTACATGGCTTTGGGTCCTTGTTACAATCTACCAAATATACGTGGCTTTTTGTCCTAGTTACAATCTACCCAAAATAAAAACAAAGATAAAGCTAAGTCTACTTAACCAAAAATCTAAATTCAGAGGCTAGGTTATGGAATGGGAAGGTGTTAGGCACCCATTCCGCCCAGATAGAGTCCGATCTTCTAGACTCTTGTGACCAATGTACCATTTTATGCATGTTATGTATGATATGTTGAACATGTGAAATAAACTAAACAACACAAAACCATTTATGAATGTATCCTCTTTTGTTTAAAACTTCAGATCTGTTTTAATGATTAGGAAATATTGATTTTGGCAAAAAAAATCAGATCTATTTTTGTTTGTGGAAAATATTTTTGAAGAGAAAATTTAGATATGTTTTTGCTTAATAAAAACACAATATTTTGATTGGTTTTAAAAAAATCAGATCCGTTTTCATATTTAAAAAAAGAAAGATTTTTTAATGTGAAGAGTATCTCATTCATAAAATAATTTCATGCTTCATGAGTCAAACAAAACAAACAACAATATATGATCTCCTTTATTATTTCAAAAATCTGCATGCATTAAAAAGTCAGATATATATCTAAAAGAGATACAAAATCCATTTTTATCTTAAGAAAAATTCAGATGGAAGATGTAGATCTGTTTTGTTTTGAAGAAAAAGAGTTAATTGCATGCAAACCCTTAAAACTAGGAAATAAATTATAGTAACAATTACGAAAAGCAAGATCATATTTTCTCAATCTACATTAACAAGTCAAAATATGTATAAAAAACTAGAGGGCATACATCATCATGATTAGAAAAATATAAGAACAAAAAGTTTAGAGAACAACCTCTTGCATGAGCACACTTTGTTCTTGAAAAGATGTTTTAGGGTTCAAAGAAATTTGTTCAATTCTCTTTGAAACCTAAAATCCCTAATTTAGGTAGCAAAACTTCAAAAAGGGATCAGGAAATATGAAGGATTTGAGAGCCAAAAACGTGTGCCTCTCAGAGTGTAGCAAAAATGTGTTGAATTATGAGGTTTAGTCTCTATTTATAGAGGTCAAAAATCCCTAAAAAATAGGTATGGACGACTAGGGTTTGAATCCGGACACATCCTTTTGCGAAAAGGTCGAAAAGGGTGTGCATTATCGTCACCCGAAAGCCGTTGGGCCAAAGCCCAACCAAGTGTAATTCAGCACTTTCAAAGTGTCGTTCGGCATTCCAAAAGTGCTGAATTGGCCCTTGGATGCTGAACACACTTTAATGTTTGGGTGCCAATTGGACTCTCTTTCTAGGGTTTTTTGGCCGATCCTTGTACCTAGACGCGTTTTCATCCTCCGTCTATGATTTTTTATCTCTTTTTTGGATAATTCAAGTTTTTAAGAACAATTATCTTGAACAATTAACTTGACCCATTATCTTGTGAATAAATCCCTTAAAATAGATCTTGATAAAGTTCAGATTATCCACAATTTTATCGTTATCCAATCATCCCATTTATTCCTATGCATGCATCTCTATTTTAAACACTAATAACCAATCACAAAATTTTATATATATATATATATATATATACACAACCAAAGCCTCTAAAATTCCCACAATTTTCTATCTCAACACAATATTAAAAAAGAAACACACACCAAAAAAAAAAAAAAAAATTCACGCAACATAAAACTTTTCTAAAGCCCAATAAATGCAAAACCCACTCAATCAATACCCACCATACCCACAAACCCTATTTTTCCTTCCTTAGACCCTATTTCTCCTAATCCCCTTCTCTTTTCCCATATCAACCACAACCACCATAACTCAACATGTAGCACCACCACCACCACCCACAACAACTGCAAACTCTCTGGATTGAAGAAGAGCCTTTCTCTTTCTCACAGTGTATCTGAGTTCCTTCCTTCCTCGCCCTATCTAAGTTCCTTCCTTCCTATCTTCCTCTCCTCACAGAACATGGCTGCTTCGGTTGAGGTATCTCTCCATTCTTTTGCTTGATGATTTTTGTTTCCCTTGTTACATTTTGTTATATGGATGGGTGGTAATGGTTTGCTACTCGGTTTTGAACACATAACTCAATTTTTGAGATTATAAGGAAGACAAACACACATTCAAAATTGATTCTTTATTATTGGTTTGAGAGTTTCGGTCTTTGACAGAGATATAATTGATTAATTAAGAAACAGAGAGAGAGAGAGAGAGAGAGAGAGAGAGAGAGAGAGAGAGAGAGAGAGAGAAGCCCAGGAAAATTGATACAGATATGGACTCTTTAAGTCTCATCTATATCTCTACGTTGTTCTTGTAATTCATGGATTTAATGGAGTGTGCTTTGGCAAATCAGAGAATTGTGGGTCAACTTTCATCCAAAACATTGTATCTTGCCACAAGCTGTTCGGTTTTACTTCCAAAATATAATGTAAAAGTCAGTCTTTTACAAAGCCATAGTACTTTCCTAGGTTCTTTTATTTTTATACTTTCCTTCCTATTGTTTTTCTTTTTTGTATCTTATTTTTATGCGTAAGGTAGGTTTTAATTTATAAAATAAGCTATAGGTGGGATTAATAACCAATTAGTTGTGGTGAAATTATCCTTCTGGCTTAGGCAACCATGCCCACTGACCGATTGGAAATAACTTGGAATGTAAATGTTCAAAGCCCTATTGTTTTGCAACTTATCTTTTGGAATCCAGGTAGGATAGGCTTAGCAGAGGTGCAGTCATTGTAATTGTTTATTCAATTAGAAATAACAATGAATTGCTTTGCTGTGGCGTGGATGATTGTTTTGATTCCTGTGGTTTTTAATTGGAGCTCTGTCCTTTGGTTCAATTCTGACAGACGCTACAAAAAAACTGCCACTACTGTCACATGCTATATTTTAAAACTACAACCATAGTGTCATGTTTTTTCACCAGTTGTTTTTTTAGCACATGCATTTCTTATTATGCTTTGTGTTTTTGTTTCTTCAATTAGAAATAAAAATGAATTACTTTGCTGGGAAATTCCAAATAGTTGTCTACAAACCATTTTTAAGATTGCTTTGAATGTTGTGTAAAGAAGAAAATATAGATCGGTCTTACTTTATTTACTTATTATGTTTTTTGATTTGTGAGAAATTAAAAGTTATGCATAAGTAAGCAGAAATAATGTGTGAACCAAATAACTTGAATATTTGTTTCAAAAACTTTAAAATATAAAGAAGCAAAAGCAAAGAGAAAAAGAAAAAAAAAAAAAAAAGGTATATAGAGCATGTAGGTGAGAATTCGGGGCAGAGCTCAAATTCAATTAGAAATAAAAATGAACAAAAGCAATAATCGATTGCAATGCTGAAGCTATTTTTTTTTTTTTTTTTTAAAAGATGCAAATGATATGGGAATTTAATATTTTGTTGCCTTTATGATCAGCAAATGATGAGTGTATCAAATAAATTAAGCCACAACCTTGCTTTTCTATTCTTTAAAGCAGTGTAGATGTCAAGTTTATTCATTTTCTTGATTGTAGTTTTATTTCTCAACCTATTAGTAAAATATATAACTTTTAATTGTATAGAATATATAACTTTTAACTTTATACAATGAAGTTTTGCACAATTCTAGAGTCGTTATATTTTTGAAAAAAAAAACTCTCAAACTTCTTAGCTTTTGTAGCAATTTCCTCAGCTGGCAGACCACCTATGATAGCAGCTATCAATCAATTACTCTTTAGCTTTAATAGAAATGATTATAGACTTATTTAAATTTGATAAAGATTTAAATTTTAGATTTAAATGTATAGTTAAATCTGCCCCCAAACACACTGTATTCTTTGCTATGTTGTTAATTTAATATCCAATAACATATTTGGTGATCAGCTTCTTCAATTACATCATTACAGTCCAATATTTCTGGTGCTCAATGCACTTTGTGGTCATGTGCTATATTTTAAATCCACAATCATAGTGTCATGTTTTGTCACCAGTTGCTTTTTTTTCTAGCACATTCATTTCTTATTATGATTTGTGTTTTTGTCTCTTCAATTAGAAATAAAAATGAATTGCTTTGGTGGGAAATTCCATTGTTGTGAATCCATTCTACTTTACTTGGAAATAGCATAACAATTGATGAGATCCTTTGCTTTGTAATTTTAATCTCTAAGAATATGTGAAAGGAGTTTTAGGGGATTTTTTTTCAGATAGTTGTCTGCAAAACATTTTTAAAGTTGCTCTAAATGTCGTGTAAAGAAGAAAATACAGATCTTACTTTATTTACTTATTGTGTTTTTGGTTTGTGAGAAATTAAAAGTTATGCTTAAGTAAGCTGAAATAATGTGTGAGATTTTGTAAATCTTGATGAGATTTTGTAATTGAAACCCACATTAGAGAATGTTATTCATGCTGTTTTTTTCTTTTCTTTTCTTTTTAAGGAAGAGGGATGCAAATAAGGTGTTTTTTTGTCTAACATTTGTTTGATTTGGCAAAAGCTTTTATATCACCAAAGCTATGAAGCTTAAGCTACAATTCTTCCAACTATTGATGGCACTTGGAAAGCCTAAGCATTCGAGGAAAAAAAAACTAAGAATCATATTAAAAGTAGTATGAGATTTTAGTTCTAAAATAGTGTTCAATAGATAATAGTAAGTTTATTGATTTTCATCTGTTCATCTTTTCCTAAAAGAACACCATCACTACAAATATACATATATATATATAAAGGGCATTTTGTAAATTTAGTTATTATTTTAATACTTTGAACCAAGTTCTCATGTTGTAGTTGCTTTATGGTTAGAATTGTTAGATACATATGTTTGATCATTAGATACTCCTTTTTTTTTGTTGGTAAACAATTTCCACACCATGCTGTTGTTGATTAGTCATAAATTTAATTAAGCTATTTGTGTCTTAGTGAGCAAATATTTTCATGCTCTATGGTTCCATTAGACACTTAATACTTTGGATGATATTTTTGCATATGAAAGAAAGCATTACTTTACAATTCTACCAAATTACTCTATGTTCTTGGTCTGCAAAAGTTTGTGTCTTCCTCACTCATTTTAAAGGCTTTAATCCTTTAATATAATGCTATGAAACAAATGTCTTTGTTCTTTAAATTTAATGTAGTTGTAAATTTAATGTCTTTGATATCATTTTCATTGTCCTCACATATGTACAATTCTGTTTTTAGGTTTAATTTCAAAGAAAGTAAAAACTAATTGTATTTTTTACCAATTTTTTAGTTAAACATTTATTTTGAACCAAATTATTTATTTTCCTTCATTTTTAACTCAATTTTATTTAACTATCCCGTGCATCGCACGGGTTAGCGACTAATTTAATTCATTTTAATTGATTGACCAATCAAAATTAAATTAAATTAATCGTGTGTGGTCGACTCTTCCTAGACATAATGCATATGGACCGTGCAAACTTGATGATACGATATCTTTCAATTCAATGGTCCAATTTAGAAACCGGAAACACCGTTGCGACCGTTAGAATCTCAAGATCATTTTCATGATATGTAGTGAATAACATGATGCATGTAATGCAAAAACAAATTGGTGCATGTAATGCAAGAAAAAATTGATGCATGTGATGCAATTATGATTTTTGGGGTACAAGGATGGTCATTCGAGTCATTCTCCTTAATTAAATCATGGGTGCAAAATCGAGTGTCTACAAGCACAACATCGATGTCATGCATATGGAGGAAAACATTAATGAGAGTACTTATGGTACTTTGTTGGGCATCGAGGGAAAAAACAAAGACACTAATAAGGCATGGATAAAATTGTAAAATATGAACTTTAGGCACACGTTGCATTTAAAACAACGTCCTGATGGATCATATGACAAGTCTCAGGCTTTCTTTTCATTAAAACCTGATGAAATGGATGGTTTTTATGAGTTTATGAAATTAGTCAAGTGTTGGAAAAACACATGGAAAATACGTGTTTGTATCTCATACAAAACATGCGTATCGGAAAATTAACAAATCTAGTTCATTCGCAATAGATAACATGTACTATGTAAGTTTCAGAATTTAAGAACAAGAAAGCGGAACTTGGTACGGTGAAATTCAAAACCAAAGATTAGAACCACTTAGGAACACTTTTAATCTTCACTCCAATTCCACTTAATGCCCAAGAAGTGTGGTCTCTCAATCAGTTTCCAAAGAGAGAATAGGAGAGTGTCCAACACTCACATACAAACCATTTCATTCCTTGTATGTTCTTAATGAAAACACTTATGAAAAGGACTTATGAAATTCTATATATTTCTCTCCTTATATATATAACCGATTATCTAATTGAGCTAGCCTTTTGGGCCATTCCAATTAGGCTCTTATGTGTGGCTTGGAATGGGACCAAAAGGGTCCAATAGAACACTAGCTCCAATGGGTCTTGGGCTTTTCTATCAACTCTTGACAAGTCCAAAGTTACTATTAATTATATTTGATACCACTATATAAATATAGTTGCACTCTAGGCCTTATCTATAAATTATATCTCAAAACTTTATTGTACATGCAACCCCTTCATTAAAATATTCGTAGTAATACAAAGTCATGAATATAGACTGCCACTTTGAACACTACTACATCTTAATTCTTGAATACCCGGTTTAATCCTCTAAGTTATTCATCATATATTTATAAAATCTAATTCCATAAATATATACTTTAGTAAACTCCTTACTAAAGTGGTTGGGCCTAACTTTCTGAATAACAAACCCATTAAACTTATCTTAAGGGAATATTCTGTATCTCTGTTAAGAGAATATGAATTCCATCTTGAAAATATATATTCCATCAACACTAATGTGGCTGCCCAACATACTGAGATTTTGATCGTGACTTTAGATCTCACTCCTGATATATCAAAGCAACCTACACTTCATAATCAAGTCTATTATCCTCTCAGGATTAAGAGTTCATATAAATAGAAGTCATGAAATTTATTATTCATTTGACAGTCGTTAGGAGAATAATAAATCTCACAGCGGTCCAGTTCAATATGTCTTAACTCTTAAAACATATCAACATACCAACTAGAAGTCTCCACTTCTATGATCAAGACAAATCATCTTAGTTGATATGTTATAGTCTTCGTAGATAAAATTCTCAATTTCATCACCGACTACGAACTAAAATTATGAGTTTACAAAGAACTTGTGATTTATATCTTCTGTAACTTTTCACATAAATCACATACTATACATCTCATGGACTAAGATAATGTCCCAGTAGTTCATTTATAAATAGTCTCATGTAATTAAACAAATTAATTATTTATGACATGCCAATAAATTGGATTTTAGGGCATAAACCCCAACAATCTCCCATTTGCCCTCAAAGACAATTTATCATATATCCGACACGTATCTCCCTTTAGAGTAATTCATAGTTACTCTAAGGCAAGGCTTGGAAACAAGTTTAAGCCATATTTATTGTATAAATTATCTTTTCAACTGCTACTTCTCACGTACTCATATCTCTCTAATGAGATAATACTTACGCTTAATGTGTATCTTCACCATCTAGGATGTACGCTTATCTTGAAGTCTAACTTCATGAATCACAATTAAACTACAATTCAGTATTTGTACATCCAGTATCTATCAAAACCCCACTTTTGTGGACAAGCATATAATCCCTCATTCTCCTAAGATATTTGACTATATGTTTTACTCCCACTAAATTAAGTGATCTTTGATTCAATTGATATTTGCTTACTATGCCCACTGGAAAATAGATAATTAGCCTAGTAATTAACATAGCATAAAGACTTCCTATCGATTTGATATAAGGAACCTTCTTAATATGCTCTTCCTTTTATATGTCTTAGGACCATGGCCCTTTATAAAGGAACTTCAAACTTAAAAGGAAAGAATACTTTCTTGAAGTAGTACATGCTATACTTGGTTAGAATCTAATCTCTTTAAGTAGTTTGAGATAGACCAAACATCCTAAATTCTAAATTTTAACAAAGTTTAATTCTTAGGATGTGACCAGTCTTTCCCAAGTACTTTATATCAAACTGGACTAGACAACTAAAAACTCCATTGATGACAACAATTCTACATCATTCTAAATGATTAGAATGTCATAAAATACATTAAGAAATTTATTATTCTATATAGCTTTTACACACACAAGGCCTTTTAATACTTGATCAAAATCAAACAATTTCATTTCTTAATCAAAGATGATATTTTATGATTCAGTTGCTTGCTTTAGTCCATAAATGGAATTTAATCAACTTGCAAACTAAACACTACTGGTTCTTTGCTATGTTCAAGTCTAGCTACATCATATAGATGTCTTCTTCAAGATTGCTATTATAAGAAGCTTTCTTGATATCCATTGCCATATTTCATTCAAATGAAATATATTGAATAAGAGAATCTAGATAGTATCAAACTTGACTATTGGTGAAAAAGTCTTATCATAGTCGAACCATTTCTTTCTGAACAAATCTTTTCGCCACTTGTCTTGACTTTGAAGGTTTGCACCTTCAATTCTATCAATCTCACTTTTCTTGTAGACCTATTTGAGAACAATAGGCATAATGTCATTAGGCGCCTCTACAAGTTCTAGACTTTAAATAGAATCTAATTCTATTTACATAACCTTGATCCAATAATCCATATTCATATCATCTATTGCCTCTACGTAGGACTGAGGATCAAATTCATATCCTTGTAAAATGATTCATAAATTTTATCCCAAAAGTATAAATTTATTTGGTAATTAACAATCCTCCCACTACAATATTGTAATTGTGTACTAGCTATATATTTAGAATAATGTCTTGTGGTGTATCTAATACAACCATCTCATTTCTAAATGTATTCTATAGTTGTCTTAAAACAAATTCTAACATTTTTCTTCTAGAACAATTCTATGTATAGCTTTAAGATTATTCATATAGTCATCATCGAGAACTTTGTATTTGTACTTGTACTTTACAAACATCTTGTTTTCTTTATGACTACCAAAACAATCTTCTGCAATTCTGGATACCCAACATAAACACACATTTTTCTATCTTTTGATTTCAATTTGTTAGACTTTATTTCTAGCACAAGCGCTGGACATCCCCAAAAGTGGAAGTATCAAATACTAGGTTTTCACCCAATCCATAATTTCACAAATGTCCTATGAACAAACTTTTGAAATCAATTTTAGAAAATGTATAGTAAAACATAGAGTATATCTCCAAAAGAAATAAGCAAATGGAAATACTTATCATGTACTTTACTATTTCTAAAATAGTCTTATTCCTCCTTCATGTATGCACTGACTTAAAAAAGTCATTGAAACTACATTCCTTTACAAAAGAAGCTCTAGATGATATTATCCTCTAAATAGAATTCATAGACTGGGAATATAACAAAATAATGGTTCTAAAGGCCCATTTTTCACCAATCTTGAATATCAATTAGATTAATAAGATCTAGACATAAGTGCCAAAACATACATTGCTAAAGGATGAAAACTTTCTCTTTAAAAAAAAAACATGTAAATTTCCATCTAGAAAATAATCATGAATGATGCTTAGCTTTACCAAAACAAGAAACACTTTTCTTTTAGTCATACTTATGAGTCTAACTTCCTTTTGGCAACTACTAGGGAACTATATTGTCCAACTGTTTGGTATTTTAATTCCTTTTCTTACCACCCTTACCATTCAGTCTAGGCTAAGAATTTGAATTAAATCATATTGATCCTAGCCTTAGCTTTTACGATATCTTTTGTTGCGTAGAACTCACCCATCAATTTAGATAATATAAAAAGAATTTATTTATTTTCAAAACAATCTGAATTGATCAAATGATTCTAACGAGAACTTATGGATCATATCCATATGAGATTAACATTTAATCTCTACATCCAAGAATTCCAATTCATTTTTAAAAATAAAATATTTTCATAAAATGTTATAGAATTAGAACTCCTTAAGCTTTTCTTGGCACTCAATATGACTTATATTGAATATCGTCTAGTAGCACGATATTTCATACCAAAACATCTCATTTAGACTTAGTATTAAGTCTAAGTCTAGTACTAACTCTTGCATCTCATGTAGTAGCACAATTGAGATAGAAGCCAATGAAACATTATAGCATTTCAATGAAGACTATGATCATATCATAAGCTATCTTCCATTAATACATCATGCGTAGGAAATCATGACAATGCTGAATCGAAACATAAATATGTACTTCAGCTCCTTTACGCACCATGTCCAAAATTATTCTTAGTTATTTTGATTCAATTAAAATAGTAGCTAGAAAACAAAATTTATGACAACTTTATTTTGAGACTACGAACTTAATACCAGGACATTATATTTTACAACCACAACCATATAATGTGGAACCCATAAAACCATACAATACTAGGCGCAATGAAAACCTAATCCCACAATTAATATTCCTCAACATAGAGTGAATACCAACCACTATGATCAGGCGAGAAATATTTTCATTATTAATGCTATTATGGTAACTCTTACCAAACCAAAATAATTTGCCACTCTTTCTTTAGCCTCTAAGTAATAATAGCAAGAACTCAGCATACAAGATACTATCAAACTTAGTCTAGTGTACACCATTGCCTAGACCCTTGTAAGGTTCAATCTTATGGTACCATGATGCAAAACACCCTCCGCATGGAATGCAAGACTCGAAGCTAAGACGAGGTGCTTGCCCACACCACTATAAACTAGGAAGTTTAATCTTGTAGTACCATGAAATAAACTACCTCCGCATGGAATGCAAGGCTCGAGGCCAAGATGAGATGTTTACCCCACACCACTATGAACAATGAAGGCCATGAGATCCAACCCTTGAATCTCTCTACCACTAGAAATTATAAACAAGTGGATTGTATTGAAATCATTGTGATCTCATCACAATTTTAATGCTACACATCATATGTGTTTAATTGTTTAAATTCGATGTGATGTTACTAAGTCACATTACAATAGCGTAACGAATATTCGCGCAATCACAAAGAAGTTTAACCTTGTAATCCATGAAGTAAATACCCTCTGCATGGAATCCAAGACTCGAAGTCAAGACAAGGTATCTATTCACATTATAGTAAACTTAACAAAAGGGTTATTTAAGCACTCCCACTCGTTATTTGGGTTTTTCTTAAATAATTGTGATTCCATCACAACTAATAACCTTGTGCTTGTTCAAGACTCTAATCTCATTAGAATCACTAACTAAAATGGAATTACTAAACTATTTAGGATTCCTTAAACACTAATGAATCAAAAATTAGTTAAAAAGAACTCTATCCTTAATTTCCTAAATGAAAAGTTCTAATATCATTAGAAACTATATACCTTTTAATTAAGCTTTAATCTCATTAAAACTTCTAATTAAAATAAATTAAGGACTTTCAATCATACAACAATTCCAATCTCATTAGAATGCTTGTTAAAAGAGAAGTCCCACACTATTTAGGACTAAGAGTTCTATTTAACTAATAAAATTGATCTCATTAGGTCTTTTAGTTAGAACTATGTGTAATGTCATCACACATATCCCTGCTCTTTATATATGTAAAAAACACTTAGAGAAAATTCTAAATCTTGAGTCCTCAATCGATCGAGGATGTACCTCGATCGATCGAGAAAAATTTTGCTAGCTCAATCGATGCTGGATAGATCCCTGATCGGTCGAGAAAAATTCTGCCAACTCGATCAATTGAGCTGATCGATCGAGCTTCGCGAATTTTGAATTTTTGAGAATTTTCTAAGACAGTTTTTTAACTTTTTTATAAACAAACAACCATCATATGAACATAATGGATAGAGATTGATATCAAAACTGATTTCATTGATGCTATAGCCTTAAAATTCAATTTAAAATACTTAAACTCAAATTTAAACAACATCATAACATCAAAATCAGTTTTCATCAATCAATAATTTCAACAACCAAGCAAAAAATTAATTTCTAACAACATGAAACTATTGTCACTAATTCCAAAACTCACAAAACATGTTATACAATTCGAAATTGAAGACCGCTCTGATACCAATTGTTGGAAAAACACATGGAAAATAAGTGTTTTTATCTCATACAAAGCATGTGCAGTGGCAAATTAACGGATCTACTTCATTTGCAATTGATAATATGTACTATGTAAGTTTCAGAATTTAACAACAAGAAAGCATACATTGGTGCAGTGAAATTCGAAACCAAAGATTAGAAGTACTTGGGAACACTTTTAATCTTTACTCCAATTCCACTTAATGCCTAAGAAGTGTGATCTCTCAATCAGTTTCCAATGGGAGAATAGGAGAGTGTCCAACACTCACATACAAACCATTTCATTCCTTGTATGTTCTTAATGAAAACACTTATGAAAAGGACTTATGAAATTCTATATGTTTCTCTCCTTATATATAATTGATTATCTAATTGGGCTAGCCTTTTGGGCCATTCCAATTGGGCTCTTATGTGTGCTTGGAATGGGACCAAAAGGGTCCAATAGGACACTAGCTCCAATAGGCCTTAGGCTTTTCAGTCAACTCTTGACAAGTCCGAAGTTACCATTAACTATATTTAATACCACTATATAAATATAGTTGCACTCTAAGCCTTATCTATAAATTATATCCCAAGACTTTATTGTACATGAAACCCCTTCATTAAAATATTCGTAGTAATACAAAGTCATGAATATAGACTACCACTTTGAAGATTATTACATCTTAATTCTTGAGTACTCGGTTTAATCCTTTAAGTTATTCATCATATATTTATGAAATCCAATTCCATAAATATATACTTTAGTAACTCCTTACTAAAGTGGTTGGGCCCAACTCTCTAAATAACCAAACCTATTAAACTTATCTCAAGGGAATATTTTGTATCTCCATTAAGAGAATATGAATTCCATCTTGAGAATATATGTTCCATCAACACTAAATGTGGTTGCCCAACATGCTGAGGTTTTGATTGTGACTTTAGATCTCATTCCTAATATATCAAAGTAACCTACACTTCATGATTAGGTCCATTATCCTCTCAGGATTAAGAGTTCATGTAAATAGAAGTCGTGAGATTTATTTTTCATTTGACAGTCGTTAGGAGAATAATAAATCTCACAGCTATCCAATTTAATATGTCTTAACTCTTAAAACATATCAACATACCAACTAGAAGTCTCCACTTCCATGATCAAGACAAATCATCTTGGTTGATATGTTATAGTCTTCACAAATAAAATGCACAATTTCGTCACCGACTACGAACTAAATGACTTTTCACATAAATCACATATTATACATCTCATGGACTAAGATAATGTCACATTGGTTCATTTATAAATAGTCTCATATAATTAAACAAATTAATTATTTATGACATGCTAATAAATTGGATTTTAGGGCATAAACCCCAACATTAAGTATCTAGATGGCTATGCAGCCAACATATCAAGGTCAGTGAATGCAAAAAATGGTAAATTATCTTGTTTAAAAAGCCACAACTATCATGTGCTATTACAACAACAATTGGGTTACAGAGGGTTTGCAAATAAAAACATTAGTATTGCATTGTTTGAGTTGGACAACTTCTTCCAAGACTTATGCTCAAAGACCCTAAAGCGGAGTGAATTGGAGAAACTAGAAAAATGTATAGTTCTTATACTATTCAAGCTTGAGAGGTTCTTTCCTCCAGCATTCTTTGATGTTATGGCCCATCTTGCTGTTCACTTGTCTCGAGAAGCAATTCTAAAAGGTCCAATACAATATCGATGGATGTATGCAATTGAAAGGTAATTAGATCCTTTGATGCATCCATCAATTGTATCTTTCCCATGTAGTATAAAATCACATACTCCAAATATTTTTCCCTCATAGGTACCTTGGAAAATTGAAAAGATACATTTCCAACCGAGCTCGACTAGAAGGTTTGATTGCAGAGGCTTATATTCTTAAAGAATGTATTAACAACTGGTCTTTGTATATTGATGGGATCGAAATTGTGCATAATCGAAGGGAAAGAAATGAAGATTTTGTCGAGTCTAGCGAAAGGATGTATGGTTTTTTCACAAACTGCCCGACCTTTAGGTGGTAGTTGAAATGATAGCAACTTGTCTCGTACATTGCTTGATACTGCTTATTGGTACTTGTTGTACAATAATCCTGAGCTAGAGCCTTATTTAAAGTATTTGATTTCATTTGCATATATTGTATGATCAAGTTTTGAATATTATCTACAATGCTTAGCTGAATATAAATCACCTTATTTTTAACAGTGAACACAAAAGCACATTGCATAATTCTACTAGAAAAGCCATAACTCAAATACAACGACAAGAGTTTTCCAAGTGGTTCAAAGAACGTGTAAGACATTTGAAATTTAATCACACGCTAATAAAAATTAAACAATTAAATAGTTTTGTTATTGCTTATTGCTTACTGCTAATTGATGTCACTTGTTGTATGTTATTATAGATGAATAGACTGAAAGTTAACAAATCATTAGAAGCTACTAAATAGTTATGGTCATTAGCAAATGGTCCTAAACTACAGGTGAAAGAGTACACATTTTGTATGGTCAATGGTTTAAATTTCCATACAAGGGACCTAGAAAATTTCCGTGTAACCCAAAATAGTGGTGTATGTGCCGAAGGGGGCCATGAGGGAGAAATGCACGACTTCTATGGTCATATGTGCAAAATTTGGGAATTAGAGTATAAGTTTCACCATAAAGTTGTTTTATTCTAGTGTGAATAGTACAATACTAGTACCAATGGTCAAAGGAGAACGATAAGAACCGATGCACACTACACAAGCATTGATGTTACAAGTTGATGGTATCAAAATGACCCTTTTATACTTCCTAGTCAAGCGAAACAAGTTTTTGGCCTTTAAGATTCCAAATTGAGTGAACCTTGGCAAATTGTGCAATACATCCAACATAGGGAAGTACTTGATGTCTTGGAAGTCGAGGGTGGAGAATCAAATGATAATACAGAAGATAGTGACGCATTCCAATAAGAAGCGATTGTTGATGTTATCCCTATCAATGTTGAAGACAATATTGAGTATTGTATGGGTGATGTTGAAGCTAAGATTCTTCCAGAATGTGGAACTTCAAGAGACACTAATCAAAATGAAGAGCATGACATACTTGATGTTGATGTTGATATGGATTATGATATGTAGAGTTCATAACAATTGTCTCAAATGTTTCATGCTTGTCTTAATCTTTATAGGTAATGATGTGGGTTATGATGAGTCATCTAAGTAGCAACTGTTTTAAAGTTTTGTGCTTATCTTGAACTTGATATGGATAATGATATGGATTATGATGAGTAGATTATTAGTAACAATTGTGTAGTTTGCAGTTGTCTTGATTTTGATATGGATAATGATGTGGATTATGTTATGTAAAGTTAGTAGGAATTTCTTAAAGTTTTGTCCTTGAACTTGATATATATATATATAAATATATATATATATATATATATATATATATATATATATATATATATTGATGCGGTCATTTGTTGTATTGAGTTAGTAACAATTGTGTTAAAATTTTGCAATTGTGAATTGCTTGATATGGATAATGGTGTGGATTATTATATGTAAAGTTAGTAGCAATTACACTTATCTTTCATGTCAATACATAGTTTCAAAAAGGCCAAATACACTCATAATATACCAAAGTATGAGATGACAAGATCAGATAGAATGAGGCAAAACCAAGAGAGAATTGATGTTTTGGGATTGAAGCACATCTCAACTTCTCTAAAGGATTCTGCTCAGTCCAATTGTGTAAAAGGGAAAAGAAATAGAGCTAGTGTTGTGGTAGATGATGATGATTATGTACCACTTATTGGTGACGATGACAGTGAAGATGAGTCGTTTAATTCTTTAATCCATAAGGTACTATGAATGTGATGTATTGGCTCACCACTTAATGAGACATAGATTAACACCACCCAAGAGATACAGAAACCGATACTCACCACCCAAAGGAATCCATACAAGAGATAAGAGTTAATTTAGAAGACATCAATCTTCTGAAAAACAAAAGGTTTTTAATTTAAAAAATACACTTTGATATTTATTTGATTCAGCCAAAAGGCTTAAATAGAATTTGAAACAACCCCCAAGCATAAGAAAACAAAAATAATGATTAAAACATTCACTTAACCTGACCAAAGTCAAATATGACTCTTAGGAACTAGAAACACAATAAAATACTCATCTGCCTAGGAGAAATAAAATATAAAGTTGGATACATCTTAGGAGACACTAATTAAAGATTGTTTGACTTCTTTATTAATAATATAAAAAAAAGTTAAAAATAATGGGCTAATCTTCAAGGAAAGTCTTTGGGCCGGACTAACATCAAATTGGGCATGCTGGATCTTGGGATACTTTGGTGTAAACTTCATACATACAAAATTATTTAAATTCTTCAAGTGATAGTATTCGTTCAATGTGCAGAGTATTCAACATCATTTAAAAATTGCATACTTTGAACATACAAAATTATGTAAATTCTTTGAGTAACATTGTTCATTCAATGTGCTGTATATTCAACATTCTCTAAAAAATTGTGTACATTAAAAGTGGAATTTTGAGCATTCTTCAAAAAACCGTAGACTTTGAAAGTGTAAAATTATGTAAATTCTTCGATTAATAATGTTTGTTCAATGTGCAAAATTCTCATCATTCTTTTAACATTTATGTACATTAAACGAGCGGAATTTCAAGCATTCTTCAAAAAATAGAGTACTTCGAACGTACAAAATTACGTAAATTCTTCAAGTAATAGTGTTCATTAAATGCATGGAATATTAAAAATCATTTAAAAATTGTGTATGTCGAATGTGCGAAATATTGAGCGTTCTTCAAAAAATTGCATATTTTGAACATACAAAATTATATAAATTCCACGAGCAATAGTGCTTTTTCAATGCATAGAATATTCTACATTCTTTGAAAAATTGTTTACGTTGAATGTGTAGAATTTTGAGTATTCTTCGAAAAATTGCATACTTCGAACAAACGAAATTATGTAAATTCTTTGAGTAATAGTGTTTTTTCAATGCACAGGATATTCAACATTCTCTGAAAAAATTTTGTACATCGAACATGTGGAATTTTGGTGTTTCTTTGAAAAATTGTGTACTTCAAATAAACAAAATTTTGCGAACCCTTTGTGTAATAGTGTTCATTTAATGCATAGAATATTCAACATTCTCTAAAAAATAGTGAACATTGAACATGAAGAATTTTGTACATTCTTCATAAAATTTTGTACTTCGAAAGTGCCGAATCATGTAAATTCTTCAAGAAATAGCGTTCATTTGGTGCGCAAAATATTTATCATTCTCTATAAAATTGTGTATGTGGAACATGCAGAATTTTGAGCGTTCTTCAAAAAATTGCATCATTTATTTTGTTTAGGATTTTTTTTGGCCCATTTTTGTGGTTTTTGGGGGGTATTTTAGTTATTTTAGAGGTTTTAGGGGGTACTTTCGGCATTTTTAAAGGTTTCGTTGGTATTTTTGGTCATTTTTTGGTTTTAGGGGTATTTTTAGTTGTTTTGTGGTTTTTTGCCCATTTTAGAGGTTTAGGGGGTTATTTTGGTTATTTAAAGGTTTACTAGGGTATATATGCTATTTAGAGGTTTCATGGGTGTAGAGAGGGAAAATTCCCGGCCTATCACAAGCTGACATGTCATGCCACCAAGTCCGCCAGGTATGGCTAATTACAAAGTATCATATACTACTACTAAAAATTTGCTAAATTTCATTAAGACAGGAACAGGAAAAAACATGCAAAATGCTAATCACATGGAGGCGCGTGTAAGCGATGATGCAAGCGAACTGTGTAAGCGATCCGCAACTGTGTAAGCGATGACTCAAGCAATCCGGCTGTGTAAGCGATGACACAAGCAGACCAATCAAGTTGTGACATGTGTCACCAATCAAACTCCGCCACGTGTCGCTCACCTACCTTCAAACTCCTATAAATAGAAGTCTTCCTAAGGCATTTGGATAGACCAAGCTATCTAGAGTGCAAGCTGCATCAAAGAAGCACTCAGAAGTATTGAAGCTCTGCTGGAATCAAGCCTTGAAGCCTCCAGGAACTTCAAGAACTTCAACTTCGAATACAAAGAACATTCGAAGAAAGATCATCCAAATCATCCTCCTAGATCTTGAAGGTCACTAGAATCAAGCTCAAAAGCCTCTAGAAACCTCATAAATCACAAATCAGTGAAGCTCTACGGATTCAAGCCTCTAAAGCCCCGAAGAACTTCCACCACAAACCTTCGAATACGAAGAACATTCGAAGCTAAATCATCCAAATCATCCTCCTAAATCTTAAAGATCATTGGAATCAAGCTCAAAAGCCTCCAGAAACCTCATAAACCACAAATCAATGAAGCTCTACGGATTCAAGCCTCCAAAGCCCCGAAAAAATTCCACCATAAACCTTCGAAGACGAAGAACACAAGAAGAACACACGAAGAACACGAAGAACACGCGAAGAACACGAAGAACGTGAAGAACGAAGGATTTCTAACAAGCTCATAGCCAGAAATTCATTGTAATTCTGCTTCAAAGATCTTCGATCTATCCTTCAGCCAAATTGAAGGATACTTTGTGTTTAAAATCAAAACCATATCACAAATCTTTTAAGGAGATCGAATCAGAGGATTGTAATTACAGAGAATTGTACCACACATTCATCAATACAAATTCGCATTTGCGGAACTATTTTACTTTGTTTGACTTATTTCCAACCGAGAAATTTAGTCGTCCCCAATGGGTATTTTTTATATTTTTAAATTTTGTAGTTATTTTGCCCATTTTTAAGGCTAGGGAGTATTTTGGGTTATTTTAGAGGTTTTGGGGTATTTTGGCTAGTTTAGAGGTTTTGGAGGTATTTTAATTATTTTGGTCGTTTTAGATGTTTTAAGGGTATTTTGATTATTTTAGAGGCTTTGAGGGGTGTCTTGGATATTTTAAGGTTTCATGGGTATTTTTTGTCCTTTTAGAAGTTTTCCAGGTATTTTACCCATTACAGGTTGTTAAATTATTGATTGTCCTAAAAGCTTACGTTATTAGAAAATGATGAATTTAATCACTTAACCATAATTCCAACACTCCTCACTTGTGAGTTTAAACTTCCTCTTAATAAGTAGGGGCCTAAGAAGTGAGAATTTAACATTTTAAATGGGAGGTATAGTAAAAACAAGAATTAAACTAGGATCTCCTGCTCTAATACTATGTTAAATTAATGATAGTCTTAAAAGTTTAAGCTATTAGGAAATAATGAATTTAATCACTTAATCATAATTCTAATAGAGGTTTTGGAGGTTATTTTGATTATTTTAGATGTTTTGGAGATTTTTTTTTAGTGTAATTTAAAGGTTTCGTAGGCATTATTTGATAAAGTTTAAGGATATAAAGTCAAACATTTTTAATTGTTTAGAAAGGAAAAAAAATATTTTTAATAAAATAGGGATGGAGAAAATACTTTTAAAGCTTAGGAATGAAAAGCAAATTTTTGGGTACTAAGTGTATGTTTGGATTGCGATTAAAATCTGCGTTTGTGAGTTTGCATTTTACACATAGTGGGACCCATGTCTACACTAACCAAAAAATATCATGCCCAAGACTGAAAAATTCATTTGTTAGTGGGTCTTGTGTACTGTTCAGGGGACCTACAAACCTCTTTTCTCAACAAAATTTTCATTAAAAATGGGCCCCACAGCATTATACACAAATTTAAAAATTATTTTGCTACAATATTTTCATTTTTCAATAATAAGCGGTACCCAAATAGACCCTAAGAGCATCTACATTGGTGGAATTATTTTTTTAACTATTTGGCACAAAAAGCTACTTTATCTATTTTACCTACTCACTTTAAAAACATCCACCATAAGTGGATCTATTTTAGCTTTTAATACAAAAAAAATAATATAAATATCACGATAAAATAATATATCTACTATAATAGTAGTGTGAACGCACAAATAAAAAAACAATATATAACAAAAGAAAAAAAAAAAAAGCAATGTAAATGCACAAACAATATATAGCAGTGTGAATGCTATATAAAAAAGAAAAAATAAATGAGTAAAAGAAGTGTAACCGGACAAAAAATAACAGTGTGAATGTAAAAAAAGATAAATAAGAAGAAAAGAAAGAATAAAAATGAGTAAAATAATCAAAAGTAGTGTCAACGTTTTTTTTTTTTTTTTTTTTTTTGCCCTTTTCGCTATAGTGCCGGAAATAGCTGTGTGTAGCTATGGAGCCAATATATATAGAGAAATGATATGTCCATAATATTTTCACAACATTTTCACAACAAATCCTAAATGGCAGGTTATTATTGGTTGTTATTGTTGGGGCAAAAAAGTAATCTTCGTGTTAGGTTCAAATTTGAACCAATAACAACTAACCACCTGTGATTTGTTGTGAAAATGTTGTGAATGTAGCATCTCTCATATATATATATATATATATATATATATATATATAACTTTGGCTTTATCTAGGGCACATTTTGGGGGTCCATATCCTGTGCAATACCTAGGGTATTGCACAGTGTGCAATAGCTTTATTCTCAGCCATAGATTTAATCTAATGGCTTAAATATTTGACACCTCACCAAATGACAAAAAGACTATTTTGCCCTAAAAAAATTTCACACCCACCCACTGTTTCAGAATTCAGCCTGCCCACTATTTCATAAAACATGAACTCATATTTGTTTTTCTCTCTCTCTCTCTCTCTCTCTCTCTCTCTCTCTCTCTCTCTCTCTTTCTCTCTTCTACGCAGTTGCCTCTCCTTCGTTCCATTGTCGCAGCTACCTCTCCTTCAATCCATTGTCACAGCAACCCAGTACTAGTCCACACAAGGCCAAGCCTCTCTCTTTGCCATCATTGTTGCTTCCAAAGCTCCAGGGAAGCTTCAAGCCCGTCCGATTCTGATGCAGACGAAGAAGACCCATCTCGCTCTTTAACAAAAAAACTTCCTCTTTCTCATGTGTGAAGCTGTCCCAAGTCCCAACTCTCATGGAGTGAAGGTCTCCCTCTTTCTAGTCTCCCTCTTTCTAGTACCCCTTTTCCCTCTTTCACTTCCTATATATTTGTGTGCGTGTTTGTTATGTATAAGATTTTTTTTTTTTTTTTTTTTTTGAGAATCGTTGTGTATAAGATAATTGAATGGTAGTGAAGAAGAATTTCAAACAGGCAATGAAGTTTTTGGAGTCTAATTAAGTGGAATCGTTAATTTTTGAAGTGTCCCATATAATAAAAATTACTCTACTTTCATTTTCTTTGTCCTACCTAACAAAACAGAGTATCAATAATGGTTGGCCATTTAGGTTTTACGCTAAAAATTCAATTTTTGCTTCAAGAAAACTAAACATAAAAAAATCTAGGCTTTTGTTGTAAATTTGATAACTTTTCATAAAATGAAGCTTAATTGCTTTAAACTTGAAGGTTAATTTCTTTAATCTTAATTGCTTAATTGATGTGATGTAGGAATGGAGGATGTTCTGGTGAGCTATATGTTTGGGAAGAAGAAGACAACAGAAGTTGCTCACTTGTAAGTACTTAAAGATTGGAATCCTTGAAATATTGATTTTATATGGTTTTATATTTGGTTTGCTATTTTGATTCTTTGCAAAGATTTTAAACCTTGCTAATTCAGATTAAGATGTAGTTGATTAGAAGGAAATAGAAGCATAAGTTGGAACATTAGGCAGGTTGGATCACTCTCTACAGTTTTCTTATCTTTTTTATCAATCTAACAATTAACAGAAGTCACTTTTAAGGTGGATGGGTGGTCAAAATTGGGTAGAGTTAGTGAAATTGAGAGTGTATTGAAAGCAATGTTAGTGGATGGGTTTAGTCCTGATTTTTTGACTTTCAGTTACCTTATTGAGGGTTTAGTGAAGGCTGGTCGGATTGATGATACCGTTGAGATTTTTGAGCACATGAAGGAGAAAGGTTATGTGCCAATGCTAGACACTAGGACTTAGAATGCAATGATCTCAAATATATATTAATATATGAATAAAAGTCAGCATTGTTTCAGTAGAACCTTCAAAATGCTTGTTATTAATTCACATATAAAATGATACTTTAGTTCTCTCTCCCCCTCTTTTGCTTAGTTTGGAATTTGAATCCCAGCATGTGCGTGTAATGACTAATTAAAGAAAATGTTTCTATATCTTTGGGTAGTATAACATTCTTTCAGTTTATATTTTCTTTTGGTCTTTGTTCATTTTGTAGTTCCAAAGAATGTTTCTTGTTAGTTTCTATCTGTTACTAGTGTATGGGACAATACAATCAGTTGGGAACCACAGCTCATAAACACACACACACACATTGCAAATTTTTATTGGTAAGCACAATATTGGTACACAAATTTTCAGCTTTTATTTTTAATGAAAAACATTCATTCTTCAATAATTATAATAGTTGATATTTTGTACATTTGTTTGTTAATTGCAGAGTATTCTTTAATTATAAACATCTCTTTTTAATTCCAGCAACCATGTGCCATTTTTTTTTAATTACTAATATCATGAATTTTTACTTGCAGAGATAATTAGCATTGAAGTCCAAATTAGAATATTTGTAGGTACACCATGAATGAAGGTTGATGGCTCAAGGCTAAGCTAAAGCAACGGTGATAGAAAAAGTTAAGTTGCTAGAGTTGAAGCCCAAATTAGAACACTAAGATTTAATTATATAAGACAATGATGAGGTCAATCTGAAACTTAGGGGGAGGGGTGGTGAGCGTGGGAATATTTTTGTTTTCTTGAAATTGAACTCTCTTTAGTTGTACAAGTTCATTTTATAAATAACTATAATAGAAAGGATGCACAAAAATGTTGTTGGAACCTATTTTTCTCTTTACTTTTGCACATCTTTGTTTTAGAGATTGGTATTGGTTTATTCAAATCAAGTTCTTACAAAGATTGAGAAACATATAATGTATTTATGCCTCACATAAATTTGTGGATTCCATTTGTGTAGTCCTTCTTATGTAAGATAACGTACTACTCTAAACGCACTAAATAAGGATAAGTTGGTTGAGTTTTAGGTGATTAGCCTCTAAGAATTTGAGAAAGAGAAGAATTTTGAATTATAGTACTCCTTGATTCTTTTATTTTTCATTGATTTAATATCTCCAATTACACATAATCTGATATGCTAAACTAAAAAAAAATAATGAATTACATTTGAAGAATAATCTATTAACAAGCAGATAACTCTTCCTAAATGATAGTAGCCTTAATTTGATAAGCCTATCAATAAACTAAAACTAATCCACCCAAATCTCTTTCTTCAATTCGATAACCCAGCCAGTAGATTGGAGTCCTTCAGCAGCAGCACTTATTCTGCATTGAACTCCTTTAACCGCATTTGTTCTACATTCCAAGACTAAATGAGTCGAACCAAGAGCGCCTCTAGGCAACATTGTCAAGTTTCTTTGCATCGTCCTGAAAAGGAAGATCAAAGAATTAACTCTGTAGCCCATAACAAATGACAAAATGAGCCAAACCAATAAAGGTAAAAAAATCTACAGCTTCTAAATATGAGGCATTTCCAGTGAAAAAAAAAAAGTTAAGTCTACAAACACTCGTGACAACTATGTCTCAAGTAATGAGGTGAGGCATGGAGGAAGGAAACTCTTAGCGGCTACAATTTATGGACTTGCCACAAGACTGTTGGAGGAATACTCTGCAGTACGGGAAGACCTAATTCAACCCCAAGGAATTTCACTTGGAAGTCACAAATGGACTCCTCCCCCAATTGGATGGTACAAGGTGAATACTGATGGTGCAGTTTTCCCTAAGCACAAATGGACAGGTATTGGAGTAGTTGTAAGGGATGATCAAAGGCAGGTTGTTGCTGCAATGAGCAAGAAGCTGATGCTCCCCTTAGGAGCGTTGGAAGTTGAAGCAAAAGCACTTGAAGTGGCAGCTGTTTTTGCTAGAGACATTGCTATCCAAAGGGTGGCTTTTGAAAGTGATAATTAAATTGTTTGCTCTTCACATCAGGGAGCCAATGAACCACCTACAGCCATTGCCAACATTATCTCTGGCACCAACCAATATATGTCCCAGCTACAACAGTTTGAAGTTCAGCACACGTGAAGAGGGGGCAACAAGGCAGCCCACGGTCTAGCACAATATGCTCAATTTGTAGATGACTGTGTAACATGGATGGAGGAAACTCCACCCATTATAGAATCTGCAGTTTTCGCAGATGTAAACCTTTTGTTTCAGACTTGATTATGGTTTAATGAAATGCTGGTTGTTCGTATCAAAAAAAAAAAAAAAAAAAAAGCTATGTCTCAATATAACATCATATCCAAAAGAAACAAGAATTGCCAATGGTATAAAATGCACCTTTATTCCCAAGTATAGAGAGACAAGTTCCAGTGAAAAAAAGATTGGTGCACCAAAGATCTTACTACAACTTGTATCCAAATAATTTTAATCGCGTATTATACTTCCAAAGGCAAAAATAAATTCAAGAACTTTACAAAAGAAGATACAGAGCAATTAGACAGTAAATATAAAAATTATGTAACCAAATTAAATATTCATTGCAAATATACTTGATTGTTGATATAGGTATTATCAAACTCCATTAAAATTTCTAAAAGTAGCCCTTGCACCTTCTACAAAAACAACATAGCAATTAATCAATAAACATCAGAATTCATTACCACCAACTATTGAACTATGCATCATAACTGATAGTATCAAAGGTGGATTTTTTCGGCAAAATCAAACAAACCCAATTCAAAAAAATTAAGATAAGATCAAAACAAATACTCTCTAGATAATAAAAATCCAAACAACAAGATCCCCTAACCATTTTAAAAAAAAAAACCCGAAGTACCGATTAGAGAGACATAGGAAATTTACCAAAACCACCACCGGAATTGGTGGAGTGGAATGCATTGGCTACTAGCTATAGCCATGGAGATTGAGCCATGGAGTCCTAGATAAATATTTGATGAAAGAGAGTTGTGGGTTTCAGGGTAATCTGACAGACCAAGCCTGCTCTTGTCAAAAATAGCAAGGCGGAGCAATGGCTGTGCTGGAGGCATAGTTAGGGTTGAGAGGAGCGTCAGGGAGAAGGAGGTAGAGAGAGGAAAACCCCTGGTGCGAGAGAGAGAGAGAGAGAGAGAGTTTTTCTGAAATCATTTGGGTTAACTGTTGTTAAATGAAAACTGAAAAGAGAAGAGAAAGAGATGGGCACGCAGATCGCCACCTTGGATAGATTATGTGTCAATATTTTGAGCATTGGATTTAATCTATGGCTGATATTAAAGCTATTGCAACCCTTGCACATTTTGGGACTTAGTGATGCTAAATATATATATATATATATATATATATATAAGAGTTTGGCTTTATCTAGGCTACATTTTGGGACTAGGATCCGTTTAGATACAGCTTATTTTGCTAAAAAATTAAAATTAAAAATACTGTAGCAAAATAATTTTTAAATGTGTAAATAGTACTGCGGAACCTATTTTTAATGAAAAATTTGCTGAGAAGTGAGGTTTGTGGGTCCCGTGACCCACTGATGTGTTGAAAATTGGCTGAAAAGTCAAATATTATGGCTACTGTTCATGAACAGTAAATAAACAATGAAATTTGTCTCCTAAAAAGTGAGGTTTGTGGGTCCCATGACCCACTAATGTGCTGAAAAATGGCTGAAAAGTCCAATATTACGGCTACTGTTCATGAACAGTAAATAAACAATGAAATTTGTCTCCTGAAATGCATGCCAAAAAAAGAGGAAAATGCAAAACTCAAAATGCTAGACGCAGATAATTCCTATCAAAACTCATCACTTTAAAATACCACACCCGTTTGGCACTATCACTCAACTTGTCATTACTCAATATTTTTCAACTATTTGTGGGCCCCATACACTGACCCAATGTTAGTTGACTTCTCTCTCTCTCTCTCTCTCTCTCTCTCTCTTCTTTTTTTTTTCTTTTTCCCCTGCCTCTCCCCTTCATTTTTGTTTTGCTTTTCTCTTCATTTTACCCTATTTTTCTCTGCTTTTCTTTTCATCCATGTTAACACAGTGACAAACCCATAGTGACAAACCGTCACAACAACCACCGCCGTAATCACCGCTACAACCCACCATAGCCACAACAGCAACATCAACATCAACAGCGGCGACAAGCTCGACGAACTCGAGAAGAAAAAAAAGGAATGGAAACCCAGTGAAAAGGAAAGAAAAGAAGAAAAAAAAAACTGAAGCCTAAAAACCCAGTGAAAAGGAATGGAAAAAGAAAAAAGAAAAAAGAATGAACTAGAAAAAACCCACACCACCACCGCTCACCACCACCACTCACCAAACCCAGAAAAAGCCAACACCCAAACTGGCAAGCAACCCACCGATTCAAGATCGAAATTCAAACCGTCCTTCAACACTGATCTCAGACCGATTCGAAACCGATTCAACCCAAAACTCAAACAACACCACCAGTAACAAGCCGATATGACGAGACGATATGAGCCGGCACCATGATGTGGCGGATCGGATTTGAAAGGTGGTGGATGAGGACCCGGCCCACTTCAAGATCTTCATCCACAGTCTCGGCTGGGACACCACTGCTGAAGCCCTAAGGAATGGGTATTTTGAAATCCATTCATGTTTGTATTTTGAAACCCTAAATCCAAATCCAAACCCATCCTTACCTGGTCATGGAGTGTAGTGAAGACCAAAATACCTTTTGTGATGAAGAGCAAAAAAAAAAAAAAAAAGAAAAAGAAAGAAAGAAAGAAAGAACTGTAGAGCTGAGACCAAAAAAAAAAAAAAAAGCTTACAATGAAGGAAAAAAAATTTTGTGATGATCTGAGATGGTCTGAAGGATGGGTGGCAGATGGGTATGGAGAGAAGAGAGTTGCTTAGGAAGAGAAAAGGAAGAGGAAAGAACAAAAAAAAAAAGAAAAAAAAAAGAGATGGTCTGATGAAGGATGAGACAGGACACAGATAATGAAGGCCACCGTATGAATATGTTTACGAAAATGCCATTGAAAATAGAGTTATGGAAACTGAAAACTCCTTAAATGTATTTTTAGTTTACATAACTCACAACTCAAAAATTAAAAATTAGTTAAGAGATAAAAAAAAAAAAAAAAAATTGAAAACAGAGTTCTGGGGTGCCAAATGGACTTCTCAGCTATGAGTCCAACCATTTTTGAGTTATGAGGTATAGGAACAGATATATGAGTTATGAAAATTATCAATCTAAACAGCCCTTTAGCTAGGTTGCACCAACACGCCATTTTTGGCGACGTGTCGATGTCCGACACATGTCAGATACCGGAACCGGTATGACTTGTCGAACTCCGGCGTCTGAGCAGTGTCTGTTTTTTTTTTTTTTTTTTTTTTTTCGCATCTCCGACACAGCTCTGACACACCAGTAATGAAAAAAAACAAGAAAAAAAGAAGAAGAAAATCACAGATTTTGAAACCTACATCTCAAATTCTCAACCCACCCTCCCTCTGACCTCTGCTTGCTGTCGCTGCCACTGCCGCTGCCCCCTGTCCCTCGCTGAAGCTAGATCAGCGCGCTCCATAGACATCGACGCTACCCTTGTCCCTTTCGATCTCTCTCTCTCTCGGCGTGGACAACAGGTCCGACCACTTCTCTTCTCTCTCTCTCTCTCTGTTTTTTTTTTCTTTCTTTCTTTCAGATATTTGGGTGAATCTGAATGGGTTTCTATTTACTAACGCATTTTGTGTTATAACTTATAACGCGTTTTGTGGGGTTTTTTTTTTTTTTTTTTTAAATCCCACGTATAAGTCACTGTGTTATACTTATTATTATGATTTTTTTTCAAAAATTTTTTGTTTCTCCACTCAAGCCTTTTATTTTTCTTTATATATTATAATGTTTATTATGAATTTAGTGATTTTTGTTATTGTGTAGTCCTTACATAATTTAAATTCTAGACATTAACATATTTTAAGCCTAAAAATATTAAAAATATATTTAAATATAAAATTTAATTACCGTAATGTAATCTTATTTTTCTAAAATTGCCGAATCCTCTGTGTCTGTGTCGTGTCTGTGTCCTAGCATCGTAGCCCCTTAGTGATGCTAAAAATAGCAATACAACGATTTCATCAATTGGCGTGCTGTATGCGATTTCTTTGCTTTGGCTCATAAGAATACGATACATTTCGGTAATTTTATGATCCAAATATCCAATATCTTCAATTGGCGAGCTGTATGCGATTTCTTTGCCTCATTATACACACACACACACACACACACACACACACACATACTAAATCTTTTGTTTATTTGCTGTTTTTTACTTGTTACTGTTATTGTTGGTAGATATGGGCGGGTCTGAGCAAGTGTGGGTTAGGAGGTCACTGGGCTTTCTACTATTGATACCAGGAATTCTGGGTTGGGGAAAGGAAGGCCACTATGCAATTTGTAAAATAGCTGAGGTAAAGTATATATGCATAGACTTTTTATTTTTAATTTTAGATGATTTTGTCATTAACATGTTTATTTGAAAAACCAGAGAAAGAAGAAATTTGTGAAGATGGGGTTGTAATTAGCCTTAGGAAGCAAACGATCAAACCCACATAATAATAATAATAATAATAATAATAATAATTTCACCATCTCATCAACGTATTTGCATTGTTTGTGGGTCTGCCCTGCTATAATTTTTGTAGAGTAGAAATTTGATGAGGGGTGCACTTGATTTGTGGTGTTTCAGGGATATCTAACTGAAGACGCTGTAGCCGCTGTGAAAGAATTGCTTCCAGAGTCTGCTGGAGGTAATCTTGCGACTGTTTGCTCCTGGTCCGATGAGATTCGACATAACTTTCGTTGGCGATGGAGTAGTGCATTACATTATATTGATACGCCGGATTTTAAGTGTGACTATGAGTACTGCAGTAAGTTTGCTTACTTTTTGTGGTTCAAAGATGCCGTTTTCTATGTTGTTATGTTCAGGCTATCCGAGATTATATGAGCTTAAGCTTTACATTATGGATGCATATGTTAGACCGTCTCAATATCATAGGCTATTACTTTTATGGTCTAAACAGTTAATTGATGATTTCTTTTGTTATAGTCTATACTCCATATGTTCAATAAGTTGTTTGTATTTATGCACAAAACTGATAGGAAAGAGTTTTCCATGATCATGCGGGGAGAGGGGGGGGGGGTGTTTAAAAAAAATCTTATGAAATCTACAGATATTTCTGCAATTTGAAGCACGAAGTCATTCTATTATCAGCTCTCAAGCCACTTAGGCTTTGAATGTTGCCACAGAAAAGTAAATTATGAGCAGAAGTTCCTTGATGCTGTTAAATCAGGTGTTTGTACATATGATGGTTATTGAAGTATATCATGTCACCAGAGAAAATAAGGGACAACATATTCTTCTGTGCTATACATTCTAATCTACTTTTGCACTGTCATGATTATTTTCTTTAACATAAATTCCAAATGAAATTGCTCTATGATTTTTATGTAGGAGACTGTCATGACTCTGCTGGACATAAAAATAGATGTGTAACTGGAGCAATTTACAACTACACAATGCAACTTGCATCAGCTTACCAGAATACCAATTTAAAATTGCATTGTAAACGCTCTATATCTATGTCACTAGAATCAATTGTTGCACATGATATAACATGATAGTTCCAAGAACTTCAATTCTCTTCCTTTTGTCATTCACAGACAATTTAACGGAGGCACTTATGTTCTTATCACATTTCATGGGAGATGTCCATCAGGTTTGTTCTTTCTACTGGCAGCTCAAAAACTTGAAGGCAGTTTGAAGATACAAACTATGCCAGCAAACTAATTGAATCTGTAATGAACAGTAGAAATTTATTTTCTCACATTCTGTGCTTGTCAAACTCTCTCTCTCTCTCAGAAAGGGAATTTTATCAGAACAATGTTCTAAATGTTTTAATGGAAATTACCATTCAGATGGTGTGCCTCAGAGATTTACGAGATTTGTGTGTAAAACGGAACAAACAATAGTCATATTTGTGAAAACCATCTGAGTTGTATTTAGAGTGGCAACAATTATTTTTAGCCTAAAGTACCATTGTTATGTTTTTTTTTTTTTTTTTCTTCCCACCTTGATAAGTCGGTTTAGCTTCAAGGGGTGGAGCAGGGGGAAGTCTCAAACAAGTGACTCTCATTTCATGACATATGGTTCTTAGCTTTAGTGTATTAACCCTTGTTTAAATTTAGCGTAAGTTCTTAAAAAATTCAATAAAATATTTTTTTCAGTCTTGCTTGTATATTACCATAAGTCTATCTGATACAATCAATGTCAATGTAATGGTGTTTCTATGAGAATCATGATTAAGAACAGTGTATATTATAAGAAGGATGGCTGCAGAATATGATATCACTACTAATTGTGCGCATCTACCATAGTGAGCAGCCACTGGAATTAACTGCCAGTTTTTCTCAGTCTTTTTCTCCCTTTACTCTAAAGCTAAATTTTCTGTAAAGATTTTGTGCTGAGGAAAATAATATGTTCTCATGTCATCTAACTTCCTGCTTTCTGATGGAAGCCCCTACATGTTGGTTTCACTGGAGATGAAGGCGGGAACACAATAGTAGTGCGCTGGTTCCGTCGGAAATCAAATCTCCACCACGTAAGTCTTAGTAGTCCTCCAATTGTGTACCCTTTTCCATCTTTTTCTGCTTTTACTTGATAACCATTGACAACGTATTGGGCAAAGAAATATGCATAAAATTTTACTAATATGCAGAGGTTAGAATTTTAAGCTCTAAGGATAGCAGTTTGTATACAACAGATAGCAAACTAAATAAATGTTGCAACCTGGATAATGTCTGTGCATGCATGCACTTTTCTTTTCTATCGATTATTCTAGTCAATAATATTATTTAATAAAATTGGTTTTGTTCCAGGTATGGGATGACATGATCATTGATTCTGCTCTAAAGACATTCTATTGTTCAGATCTTGAAATCATGATTAAAGCCATTCAAAGGAACATTACAGTATGCTTTTCCTTCTTCCTTTCTACATGCAATTTTGAATGCAACTGATGGAGTCATGGAAATTAATATGCTATTACTTTGCAAATTTGCCTATTCAAGAATTATTTTATTGGGTCCTCGTGTGAAGTCCAATTGAAGTGAGATTATATTGAGGGGCAAATCTGTAATTTCTGCAAATTAAGGGTATTTTGGTAATTTGGTTGAGTCTAGAATCTTCTAAGGTATTCTAAGTATCTTAGGTTTAATTACTTTGGGTCCTAGTATTTAGTAGGTTTTATTAGTAGTCCTAATACTGGTAGGAATCCTATAGTACTAGTACAAGTAAGAGTCTTTATATATATTGTCCTCAAATGTATTCAAAGAAAAGAGAATGAGTTGATTAATAAAATTGAGTAGTTTGAGCAATAGGCACGTTGGCCTTTGTTGTTTCTTTCTCTTCTTTTTTTCTAAGGTTACTCTTTATGAGTACTATTCACAGAGCCCCTAACAGCCCTAACTTCTCTCTAATTCTTCTTCTTTCCTAACCTTAAACCCACCAAAACTAAATGTAGACAACTCCCTAATTTGTCCTCCATCAAATTGGTATTAGAGCAAAATCCTATCACAAGTCTTTTGCCAAAATTATCTTCAAGCGCTTGACAAAATTTATCATCTAGGATCATGTTGATGCTCAGAGATGGTGATCTCAAGGAAGATGAGGAAGATGCATCTCTTCTCTCAATTGTTAGGCATATTCAAGTTATACCCAAGCAAGAGGAGGATTGGAAGTGTACTTCAATATTTAGGACCATAGTGCTTTGTGAAACTAGATGTCGAATGCTTATTATTGATGGTGGCCGCGAGATTATGTTGCTTCTGAAGCTATTGTTGACAGGTTGAAGCTACCAATAGAACCACATCCAAAACCATATAAGGTAGCGTGGATAAATAGCTCCTTTATTCTAGTAATGAAATGATGCTTGGTTTCTATTTTTCTTGGGAAATATAATGGTTCTATATGGTATGATGTTTTTCCTATGACTGTGACTCATTTTTATTAGCTTGCCCTTGGCTTTTGAGATGTGTATCATATTGAAAGGACAATACATATAAATATATGTGCAATAATGCACAAATTGTGTTAAAGTCTATGAGTGCAAAACAACTAGAACAGCTAAGGAAAGAACAAAAGGTCAAGCCTAAGGATGCTACTAAAACTCCAAAACAAAGAGCTATAGTACCACTAAAGGGAGCTGGAGAGCTGGAGCAAGATGAGAATAAGTTTGATCATGGGAAAGTTGATACCAGGGAAGATAATGGTGTTCTTGCAATGGAATCACAAAGGAGCAAGGCGAGCATAAAATTGATCATGGAAAAATCAAGATGAAGGAAGACGTTGATGTTACTACCAGAGATCAATTCAAGAAGGGTTTCAAGTTGAATAATCCTTTGGTTGTAGATTTAATCATTCCAAACGAATTTAATGATACAAGGGAAATAAAGATTTTTCATTCTTGATGCTTCCAAAGGTGATTGAAGAGTTGGTGCAAGTTTCAAGTTTGAAGGTTATTATACTTAAAACACTAAAACTCGAGGTCAAGTTTCTTTCAATTGGAGGAGTATGATGGAGTCATGGAAGATTAATATGCTATTACTTTGCAAATTTACCTATACAATTATTTTATTGGGTCCTCATGTGAAGTCCAATTGAAGTGAAAGACATTATATTGAGGGGCAAATCTGTAATTTCCTAATTCCTTCGAATTAAGGGTATTTTGGTTATTTAGATGAGTCTAGAATCTTCTGAGGTATTCTATGTATCTTAGGTTCAATTACTTTGGGTCGAAGTTAGTATTTATTAGGTTTTATTAATAGTCCTAATACTGGTAGGAATCCTATACTAACTACTAGTAAGAGTCTCAATGTATTCAAAGAAAAGAGAATGAGTTGATTAATAAAATCGAGTGTTTTGAGCAATAGGCACATTGGCCTTTGTTGTTTCTTTCTCCTTTTCTTTTTTCTCTTATTCATGGGTACCGTTCACACAGCCCCTAAACAGCCCTAACTTCTCTCTAATTCTTCATCTTTTCTAATCTTAAACACACCACAACTAAACGTAGATTTGTCTACATCGGCAACAGCTAAATACATCAGATGGCACAGTTGACTCCAAAGTTAGACCACCTGATGTGAAGACAGTTTCCCACAGGCGATACATGCATGAACATCTTTGCTAGCACAATCGCCTAAAACTCTTAGCCTGCACTTTGAAACTCTTTGTTGAATTAATTCTTGTGCATTATATGCAGTAAGCATGAGCACTATACTATTCCAAAACCAATGCTAAATAGAACATTCAATGGCACATACATTCAAGATTTTTGAGTAACAAGAACTGCTGTCTCACCAAAAAAGAAAGCATAAATGCAGGATACCCAAAAGACAGATTTATTAGGTTATTTCATGTAATTTAATTTAGAAATGCAGTCAGAAAATAAAAACTATATGTTGATATTTTAATATCATTTCTTTTTCATCATAATTTTTGTTTGTTATGGATTTGTGTCTGCTAACAGCCTAACATGAGCGTGCTCTGTGAATGCCTGTGCAGCAGAGTGATACCAATGCTTCTTTTTTTCTTTTCTTTTTTTCCTTTTTGATTACTTTCTTGTCTATAGAATGGTTGGTCCAATGAGATATCATCATGGGAAAACTGCTTACATAACGACACAGTTTGTCCGAACCCGTAAGTATATATGCCCGTATTCCTTTCCTGATTCCTTGGATTCTTTGTATATATGTAGTTCTGTTTGTGATAATGGCTTTGATATCTTAAATAACGTACAGGCTTTATAAGCACATTCACAGATAATATACTGGAGTAACATAAATACCAATGATGCAGAACTGCTACTTCCCTCATAGAGCCTTGTTCACAACTAAATGTTAACTGTGCCTAGTAATTTACTCATTCACCATTTGGTTGGATTCCTGTGAAGAGGAAAAAAAAATCATATGTATATATATAGTACACAATGCGGGAGAAGAAGGGAAATGAACTAAATCTATATTTGGTTGTGGTAAATTAATGAATGGAATAGTATACCAGGTTCTAATATTTTCCATTAATAGTAAGAAAAAGGGCAGGGTGGGATACCAGTAAAAGGACAATATCAATATGAATAACCCAACATGGGAAGAATTGAAATAAATAAGCTATGGTTTCAAAACTAAGGGATGATGTGGCTTGCTTTGTTTAAATTTTTTTTCTTAAATAATATATATATATATATATATATAAATATATATATATATATATATATATATATAATTGAATTTGATTGACAGCGCTTGTCTAGTTTTTTTTTTTTTTTTTTTTTTCCACTTTAGATAAAAGAAAAGAAATAAAATTTAGTTGTCTTATAAGGAATTAATACACTTGATCAGGACCAGGTTGCTTTTAATTTTTTCAGGTATGCTTCTGAAAGCATTAGTTTGGCGTGCAAGTTTGCATACAAGAATGCCACGCCAGGAAGTACTCTGGGAGGTATTTTCTCTTTTCAATTGATGTTTTACAGTTCATCTCTTTTGACTTTTGGTATATAAAATAATTAAAGGTTGGACTTTCTAGTTTTAAGGGACATAATTAAGCTAGCAATAAACTGTATATATCTTGCCTGGTATTAACGCACTGAAAAAATCGTTGCCAAAATTATAGTCCCCAAAAGTTATGTGAGGATTAATTGTTTTAATTTATGCAAGTTATGGAACCCTAATTTTAGCTTCTCTCTTCAGTCTTCACCTTGCTTTCATTTCCTGTGAGTTATAATTATTGTTTGGTAAAATAGTCCTTAATTTTTTTTGCCCAATGATGTAAACCAAAATTTTATTGAGCGGTTTGGCATGGTTTTTCGATTCATTATCAGCCCTTTACTCAACACCACTTTTCACTACCACCACAACCACAACTACGACCACATTCTACTCCTGTTATCATATATGCATATAATTTATGCAAGTTGAAATTATTTAAGTAAAAAAAAAAGATACATATCAACATGCATAAAAATAAAAATAAAATAAAGAATCTAAGCTGTAGAGATACATAGGCATACCGCTCAATGCAAGAGAAAAACTTCAATAAAATGAATATGGCTCTATTCCTTGTGTACAGGCTAGACTATTTTTTACTTTACGTTCAGGTCGTTCCCCCTCTTAATACCAGTGGCAACTGGCAAACGACATTGAATGTGGTTGTTTCAAAAGAGCATACAATTACATTATTATTATTATTATTATTATTATTATTATTATTATTATATAAAATTGGAATTTTAATCACAGAAAAGATTATTTCTTAAAAAATAAAAATAAAAATAAAAATAAAAGATCGGAAGCATCCAATTGAAATGTCTGGTGGCCAACCCGTTTATTTTTATTAATTGTTGCACATGGCCAGCACCAAATTAAGTTGGCGTGAAATGCTAAAAAAAGCTGTGGCACATCATTGCTTCCCCTACATAATCATCTATCTGAAGTTGATTACGTAATTACCATTTCTTTCTGTGTTTCATAGTTCCTTGTTTGTGTTGTAGATGATTATTTTCTTTCAAGGCTGCCAATTGTGGAGAAGAGGCTAGCCCAAGGTGGGGTCAGACTAGCTGCTACACTAAACCGTATTTTCACTTCTCAATTGAAAATTGATGATGATGATAGACTACTTGGGTGGGCCAATGCCATCTAATATTATAGTATACGTGACCGTGAGAGTAGTTGTTGTTGAGACGACATCATGGGTCATGATGCAAATTAATTAATTATCATTTTTAAGCTTCTCTCAACGATGATGCCCTTCTATATACCAGAATATGCCCCAACCTTGCTTGTAATAAAGGTCAACAACAGCCATTGGGGCGGGTACTTTAAATAGTGGCAACTATAAACTTGTACTCAATGATTAACTTGTATATATAACTCTGACATTCTGTTAACTCTTATTTCATCTTTTTTGTGTTGTTAGTCATATAAAAATAAAATAAAATAAAATAAAATTTGTTGGTATTTTGAGAGAATGGCCAAGTTTGAGGTTTTGGGGAGATGCTCTACATTCTGGTTTGTTTTGTTGCTGTGTTTTGCTTTCATGATAGTCCCCGGAGCTCAGGGCTGGAGCAAAGAAGGTCATATTATGACATGTCGGATTGCACAGGTAACGTTGAAATTTTACTTTAATAATAATTTATTCAAGAGAAAATTCCTATGTTGAAGAAATTGATTCTTAAAATAAAGTAAAATATACTTTTCAATTTTTATTTTATTTTATTTTTTGAGTACTTCTCAAAAGTTATTTAAAAAAAATGGTTCTTGATCAAGCCATCAATTATATACTATAGTGGGTTCAAAATAAAACACTCGGTTATTTTCATTTCTATTTTCTAGGCAGTTGAAGGGTTAATGGAGGGAGCTTTTAACTGGATGTTTAAAGAAAGTGTGTTTTTGTTTTAGTTGTATTAATGGGTCAGTAATACTCAATGGAAACAATTGAACCCATGAGTCCATGACTAACCTTTTTCCCCCATGGCCATAATTGTCAATCTGTTTTTGTATCATCGTGTTGACTGGTTTTGATCATCTTCTATTATCACTCTATCATTGATGACTTTCCGTGAACTTTCTTTCTTCAGTTAGCTTCGCTAGGCCACCTAACATTGACGCGACTGTCTGGCGTTTGCTTGTTTTACAATTGATTTCTTTTTCTTTTCCTTTTATTCTTTTGTTAATTATTTGGAATTGTAAATTTTTGCACGCTTCCTTGGCCTGTGTGCTAAGAAATTGAATACCTTTGATTTATAGGCACTAATTGTTAGAAAAATGTTAAAAGCGGTGAATAGGAAATTTTGACTCCTAATATGTCTATTTGAATACGGTATTAAAGTGGTGAAAATTATTGAGTTCTACATAAAAAGGGCAAGAGAGGGAGTATATTTTATATACTCATGGATTGGACTTTCGAAATCTGTGGGCTAGGCCCTTTTATCTAAATAATAATATTTTATTATTTTATTTTTTGAGCAAGTCTGTGCACAACATTTTATTCTGAATAGTTTTTTGTTCACCAACGTTCATATTTATAGTCCATTTTTCATGAAATACTTTGATTAAGAAACTTTCCCATAGAAAATATTTGTATGCATGTAAAAAGTCAGAGAGAGAGAAAGAGACGTAGTCCAATTCATTGAGCATGAAGATTGTAATCCTTCTTCTTTGTATTGTTGATTATTTTATTCTAGAAGGCAAACATCTGAGTCTCTAAGCACCATTGTATGTGTGTGGAGTGAAATCTACTTTAAGATTGTTGGATATATATATATATATATATATATATATATTAGAAACAATTCCCTTTTGTTATTATGAAAATAAAAACAATATATATATATATATATATATATATATAATTGTAGGGAAGCTAAAAATGAGTTAGGTTAAGGCCCAATACAACTAATTTATAGAGGTGGATACTTTAGATAACTCCCACCACATTTGGTAGTCCCAATCCAGTAGTTAGAAAAACAGAAAAAGACAAGAAAAACAGTGTAATTTAGGGACTTAGTTAAGGAGAAAAAGAAAGATTCTGATATTAATTTCTTCTTCAAGCTAGCCGAGGAGCAACAATTCTTTGCTCATACTTTTCGGTTTTACAATGATGAATTTCTCTCCCTATGACCTTTATTTCTCTCTCCTCACTTTTTTTGATCCCCTTTCTTGGAGGAACTTTCTTCCATTAAATAGGCTACTAAGGTGGGGTTGCACCCCTACCTTCCACTTAGACTACTATTGATTCTTACATGGATACTTGTCCCATCATTGTCTTGTCGGTGGTGGTAGAGTAGGTTGCAAGTAGTAAGGGCACTGTTCATTTCATTCTGCCATTAATACGTCAGTCTGAGATGGTATAGTGCATTTAATGTGGAAGTGATGGGTGCTTTATCAAGAAGCTTCTCCCTTCCCTTCCTCCTTGGCCTTCTTGGACATATACTCCCCTTGATTCTTGGTATTTGGTTATCTCATTTGGATTGGGCCTAATCTAATGAACAGTGAGGCCTAATTGCCTCTTTAAGATGTTTTCATACAACGTGTCTCTGCTTCTCGGGTTCATCCCTCCCACTATAATCATAAACAAGAACACAAAAAGATTTAATAGCCAAAAACAATAAATAAATTAAGAAGTTAGTACAATAATTAAATAACTCACAAATCAAATGTGTGAATTTGATTGGATAGTAATGTGTACAATAATTCCAATGTTTATTTTATAATTTTCTTTGGATGAAATATATGATACATGCCTTATTTGACATGCTTGGGTTGTTTATTGTTTACGAATGCATACGAGTCTGTTATGTGATCTTGCCAAGTAGCAAGGATAAGGCATTAAAGATGTTTATTAATTATAAGAATAACATTAAGAGATTACTCAATGAATGGAACTAGTTCTTGATTGCCATAGAACTTGGGGACCGGGGGGGGGGGGGGGGGGGAGCTATTCTTTTCACCAATTATATTCTCAACGAGTTGCCTTAAAAGAAATTATCAACGAGTTACCTCCAAAGAAAACCACTAAGATACCTTGTGAATTATAAAAGGTTATACGCCTTGCTATAAATTCTTTAAATGTGGGGTGTTAAGAAAAGGTGTTGGTTCCATTCCTTCAAGGATAAAATTAGGACTAATAGAAATTAATTGTATTATGGTCATAATGACAGTGCATGCTGATTTATAATTTATGAGTATACTATTTTTGATATGCATAGAAATTACTTAGAATATATTTCAAGTGCTATTCTTTCTTAAAAGAAAGTTTGAGTTTATGTTTAGTACCTCTCATGATCAAGAGTTGATTGAAGAGCGGTTGAACCTAAGCATAGTAAAAGGACAAGCGTCCTATTCATATGGTTCATATTTTCTAATTTATATTTTAGAAGATGAACCTCAAGGCTTCAAAGAAGCAATATTCACACATGAGGTGCCTCATTGGAAAAGAGAGTGTAAAAAATACATTAAACCCATCTTAGAAATCCATGCATAGTAATTAGTAGATCTACCACCTAGAAATTTGAGAGTTGATGAAATTATTGACTAGTATAAGGGGAAATTTGTTGTAGAGGCTACAAACAAAAGGAAGGTATGAGATTTCTTGAGGAGTTTATGGTTCCTAGATAAGGAAACAAAGTGTGTAGGCTTGTTAAATCCTTATATGGATTAAAGCAAGCTCCAATGCAATGACATGAGAAATTTGACAATTTAATGATGTCAAATGGGTTTAAAATTAATGCGATTAGTGTGTCAAGGATATCACAAGAGGTCGTGTCATTATGTGAAGAGCATATATAATTGGCAAGTCTCATTAATCTAAACAAACATGCATTGCTAAATACCTGTGCTTGTTCGTATATAATGGTAGGGCATGGAGTTATGGTAAGCCTTGACATATTCATCGTAGACATAGTACATGCTCTCAAATGGAAATATTTTTCAAATTATAAAACCAATCTATAATCATTTGTTTAAGTGGAAAGCAAGTAAATTGTGTGTTTATTGAGGGGGCGAGATTAAGCCTATAACCTCAGTATTTCCAAGATGACAACCCAACCTAGCTAATTGGAGATCCCAAGATCAAGGTTCAAAGGGACCACTGAATCATGGAGACTAGTTTTATCACTATTAAGATAACATCTCCCAGATATTCCTATGATGAAATAGTGATGCCTACAAGTACAAGCAATGATCAAGGTAAGCTTTGCTTTCAATAATTCTTATATCTTAAAAATCCAAGTGGTGTATAACAATAAAAATAAGAGTCACCTATATAAGTGTGAAGTGAGCCACTTCTATGAGAGTTCCAATGATGAATTCTCTAGAGCACGTCATGAAAATACTAAGATATGTTTAGGACCAAAATGAACAAAACCATAAGAACGAACTATGTTCAAAAAGGAGTTGTGTGAATTATATTGTCTTGGTATACATAAACAACTAAACAGTTCAAGACAACATATTCAATGATTAGTTTGTATATCCAATAATCTTTCAAAAAAGAAGGAAAAGAAAATACATTTATGAATACATCTATATAAAGTCAGAGAGAGAAACACAGTCCAGTTCGTTGAGCATGAAGATTGAAATGTCTTCTTTTATGTGGTGTTGATTATTTTATTTTGAGAGGCAGACATTAATGAGTCTCTAAGCACCACTGAATGTGCGAGGAGCAGTATTTGCCTTAAGAAATTATGTCAAACATAAGACTCAATTAGTTTTGCATCTTTCATTCTTTAGAAATCTTGTATGCGAGTTATTTCATTATTGTACAGTTTTCTTAATTTAGTTATTATTCTTGCTTTTGATTTTTTTTGTGTTCTTGTTTATGATTAGGTCTGTATATTATTCTTATTTGTATAATCACAAATTGTAAATTGTTTCCAATATATATCCAACACTAGTTTCTTCAGTTAATTAAATCTGTTTTTGTCAAATAAAAAACCCAAGATCAAATTCTGTGCAACTAAAAGAATTCATTAATGTCTTGATTTCATGGTAAAAGACAATCATCATGAAACTGACACTATAGATTCAAATTCTATCAAATCTCTAAAAATAATAATAATATTAAATAGTAATTGTATTAACAAGAAAAATTTTCAGTTTAATGAAATTAAAAGTTTTTTTTTTAATAAATATTTTGGAAAATTGAACGTTAGTCTTAATTATTGGTGGAATTTGAAGCAAGATACTTTAAGAGTGACTTGGTGTAGGCAGGGACTTGCTTCAGAAAGATCAAAGGCCCAAAAGTGTTAAAAGGGGGGTTACAAATCACCTAAATGTAGGTTTGGCCATTTGGGGCAACCTTGCTGGCTCCTACGCTTTTTCTTTGATCAGGTCCAATCCTAGCTATGAGAATTGTGTGTGGCCCAGAATTCATTCAATTAAGCATTTTAGAGTAAGTGAGTACACAAGAACAAAGACATACGAGAGAGAGAGAGAGAGAGAGAGAGAGAGAGACGCAATCAAATGTGTAAAATCTCCAAGGAATAATTGCGGCTTCATCTTCCTTAAAATAAGTAGATAACAATAATTTGTACACCATAATCAATCAAATATAATGATGATAGCTAACTAATTGCTACTACTTGCTTGCTTAATTAATAGGGTCTTCTAGGGTCTGAGGCATTAGAAGCTATTCAAAACTTATTACCCCTTAATGTCAATGGCGACCTGTCGGCCCTTTGTACATGGCCTGACCAAATCCGGCATTGGCATAAATATCGGTGGACAAGCCCACTTCATTTCATTGACACACCCGATGATGAGTGCACTTTCAATTATCAAAGTAAGCCAAATATTTTCTTCTTTTTAGTGATATAAGTATATTTGCAATTAATATATATATATATATATATATTTTTTAAATTAAAAAAATATGTTTACATGGCATGGGGTTAGGGGACTGTCATGATCCGCATGGAGTGGAGGACATGTGTGTTGCAGGTGCCGTTCAAAATTTCACCTCTCAGCTTGTGCACTACAGAGAGGGAAGTGCTGATCGTAGATGTAAGGAAATCCAATGAAACAAAGTTAGATTGTATAGTTTGTCCTAATTAATTATATATAAGATTGTTTTGGTTTAGCAGTTCCATGTGTATATATATATATATATATATATATATATATATTTGCAGATAATATGACTGAGGCCTTGTTATTCTTGTCACACTTCATGGGAGATATCCATCAAGTATGTGAGAATTTTGACATCTTTTTTCTTTGATAAAATTATCTCTTGTCCAAAAAAGATAATTTTTTTTTCTTGATTTCTCCAGCCAATGCATGTCGGATTTACAAGCGATGAAGGAGGAAACACCATAAATCTACGCTGGTTTAGGCATAAATCTAATCTGCATCATGTAAGCTGCCTAGTTAGGATCTCTATAATAAGTGATAATGTATTTGGCTGCCTAGTTAGGATCTCTATAATAAGTGATAATGTATTTGGCTTTTTTAAGTTTTGAAAACTCTCAAAAATTTAAGGGCCCGTTTGGTACATACGCTTAAAAACTGAAAATTGTTGTTTGAAAACATTTGTAGAAATATGTGTGAGTGAAAAAGTATATTAAAATATGTGTAATATTGTTTAAAAACTGAAAACAGTTGTTTGAAAACACAAACCAAACACCTCCTAAGTAACTCGCAATTAACTTTACGTACAGGTATGGGATAGGGAGATCGTCCTAACTGCTCTATCAGATTATTATGAAAAAGACATGGACCTCCTCCGAAAAGACATTGAGGGAAATTTCACCGATGTAAGACTAACTAATTAACTTCCTCACTAGCATTTAAGAAACAAGATTCATTTTTTCCAATAATGAAATTAGTTGCTTTTGATTATTAACTATATAGTTACAGGGAATCTGGTCTTCTGATGTTTCATCATGGGAACATTGCGATGATATTCTTTCATGCGTAACCAAGTGATTCTCTCTCTCTCTCTCTCTCTCTCTCTCTCTCTCTCTCTCTCTCTATTCAGATTTATTTTTCAACATATGCTTCTTGCACAATTTCTAGAAAATTAAGGATCAATACTTGTCATCAATAAATTTTTTAAATTGTAAGTTTTTGAAATTTAAAATTATGTATAAAATATAACCTTATATAGATTATATAATAAATAATATTCGACTAACACAAAATTTGATATGTGTATTAAGAGTGTAAAGAACATGCAATTCAACAGTTAGAATTAAGAATACGTAGTAATGTTTATTTTTTTTTAGTGAGGTTGTAGTCTTAAGCTACAACCTTACTTAATATTTTTTTATTGGAGAAAAATTTTGACAAATTAATCATTGGATTACATTTTCTTCTTATATTCTTCATACTTGCAAAATTTCTAGAAGATTAAAAATCAATAGCAATGTCATCAATAAATTGTTTAAATTGCAAATTTTTGTAATTTAAAATTATGCATAAAATATAATCTTATAGATCATATAGTAAATAATATTCCATTAACATAAAATTTGACATACTTATTAAGAGCATAAAAAATATTCAATTCAATAGTTAGATTTTAACAATACGTAGTAATGTTTATTTTATTGAGTGAGGTTGTAGTCTTATAATACAGCTAATTTTGTTGTTAAACTTTGTCCATACATAAAATATCCTTTACACATGCATGTAGGAATGCAAACACACAAACAACACAAACACACACGGATAACACAAACACACCCCTTTAGCTCTTACAAATCACTTTCCAACGTCGATTTTTCCCCCCTTTCTTTTTTCCCTAATGGTGGTATATATGCAGATGGGCTGTGGAGGGCATAAACATAGCTTGCAAATGGGGTTACAGAGGAGTTGACCCTGGTACAACTCTCGCAGGTATGCAAATCCCCCTCACATCATAAACACCAAAGCCAGTTTAAAATGGAAAATTATTCCTGTCAATCCATTACCAATTACAACATGCTAGATCTAGCAAATTGAGGGAATATTTCAATCTTCTTGTTTGAAATTTATGTATTTAGGATTGTCCATTTGTTCCAATTTGTCAAGCATAAAATAAAAAAAGAATGTTACAATTTCGACCATCATCAAATTACAAAACAAATCAGGGCATAAAAAAGTGATTAACAGCTAGCCTTGTTTCAAATAAGGATGACATAGTAGTTAATTTGCACATTTTGTGTGCTTTCAGATGATTACTTCGACTCAAGGATGCCAATCGTTATGAAACGAATTGCTCAGGGTGGAGTTCGATTAGCTATGATTTTGAACCGCGTTTTTGGCGACACTGATGAAGGATTTGCAATAGCTACTTAAAGCAGTCCATCAACACAAAAATACTTGAATATTCTTCATTTTCTTTTGTTGACCAATAATTCCTTTAACTCAACTTGTTAATAATTGTTAATTTGTATTTAATGACTGATCCTGTAGATTAGTCATTCATCCCTAGTTTTGTTTATAGATTCAAATAAGAGAACCTCTACTTCATTCAGATATGAAATTGTTGCTTCCACACCCCTCCAACACATTATCAGAAAAACTGTGGTGAAGGCTAGTTCTCATTAATTAGAAAACAAATACAGAGTTTCGTGTATATATACCAAAGAAACAAACTAACTAACTTGCACACGTGCTGTACAGGATCTATGACTAACGCTTACATGTGCTAACTACTAACAGTTCTTAAACACTAACTACAAGTCGTTTTGTTGCTTTAAGCTACAATTACTGTTGTTTAGCTTCAACTCTGTTCTGCGGTTACCCTGGCTACCTCTATCCTCTTCTGTCAAGCCCATCTACACTTGCTTGAGTTTATTGCCTTCATTTTGATACTCCCCCTCAAGGACAACTGCTGAATGTATATTGATCATTCCCATTTTGCAAATGAGACTTGAAAATTGATTAAAATTCAATGCTTAAGTCAACAAATCTGCAAGCTGAAATTGAGTTCTAACATGATTCAATTTAATGACCTTTCCCAACACTTTGTCTCTAACTACCTAACAATCTATCTCAATATGTTCAGTCCTTTCATGAAACACTGGATTTGATCCAATGTGCAAGGCTACCTCACTATCACAAAACAGCAAGGCTTCCCTTTTATGTTCAACACCAACATCTTTAAGGAAATACAGTATCCACACTATTTCACAAGTAGCCAATGCCATTGCTCTATACTCTGCTTCTGCCAAGGACCTAGACGCTGTAGACTGTTTCTTTGATTTTCATGAGACCAAGGAATCCCCAATGAAAATGCTATAACCTGTGACAGACCTTCTAGTGTCAGGACAAGTAGCCCAATCAAAATTTGTGAAACCCTTTACATGTTACTCTGTCCTAGCTAAAAACAAGATACCTTTCCCTGGTTCATTCTTCAAATACTGTAAAATTCTATGCACTGCATCCAGATGTGGCTTCCTTGTCTTGGTCATGTATTGACTCAACCTATGAACAACATAGGTGATGTCTAGCCTAGTGATGGTTAAGTACAATAGCCTTTCAATAAGCCTTCTGTAAGCACTTGGGTCTTTGAGCTCTTCCCCTTCATACTTAACTTCACATTTTTCTCCATTGGTGTTTTGGCTGGATTACACTCTAACAAACCAGCATCATTCAACACTTCTAGAATGTATTTTCTTTGACAAAATGATATACCCTTATCTGACCTTGCAATCTCCAAACCAAGGAAGTATCTCAAATCACCTAAATCTTTCAACTTAAACTTCTGATCCAGCAACACCTTGAACTGATCCACCTCCCTTTTGTCATTGCATGCTATCATAACATCATCCACATAGACCAATAAAATCATGAAACAATGACCCTTTCGTCTAGTAAAAATGGAATAGTCTGCTTTGGATTGCTTAAAGCCTAACTGAACCAAGGTGTTAGAAAATTTGGCAAACCATTGCCTAGAAGCATGCTTAAGCCCATAAAGAGACTTATTCAACTTACAAACCATCTCCCCCGGGCTTTGAAACCCTGGTAAAAGAGACATATAAACCTCCTCAGACAAATCCCCATGTAGAAAAGCACTATTGACATCAAGCTGACCAAGATACCAACCCTTCATAGTAGCCACAGGCAAGAGGCACTTAACAAAAACCATTTTGGTAACAGGTGAGAAAGTTTCATTGTAATCAACCCCTTCCTTCTGTGTGAAACCTTTGGCAACCAACCTAATCTTATACCTTTCAATGGAACCATTAGACTTGTACTTGATTTTATAAACCCATTTACAACCAATGGGCTTCTTATTTGCAGGCAAATGTGTCAAAGTACAAGTGTGATTGGCCTCTAGAGCTGCTATTTCAACAGCCATGGCCTTTTGCCATTTAGGATAAGAAACAATTTGGTAATCGTATAAAGGTTCATCAATAGATGAGATGGAACAACAAAAATGCTTATAAGAAGGAGAAAGAGAGTGATAAGAAAGATGGGAAGATAAAGGAGGGGAAGTACTTGTCTGGAAAGCAACAGTAGTGGGAATTGAGGATACCTGATTACAGTGATAGGCTTGGAGGAAGGAAGGTTGTTTATGAACCCCAGCAGATCTTCTAAAAGGAATTGGATCAACCAAAGGCTTAGGTGGTTCAGCAGGGACATCATGTAAGAATTCATCATCAAGATCAGTGTGAACTTGAAGAATGGGATCATTAATAGGATCAGATGATAGAGAAGTAGAATGTAAAATGGATGAAGGAAGAATTGGATCAAAAGAATCAGAAGAAATAGAAGGAAAGCAAGGTAGAGGAATGGACTAAGTAGACAAAGAAGAGCAAGAATCAGACTGATAAGGAAACTCAGAATCATGAAATACAACATCCTTGGGGATGAAGATAGAATGAGAATGAAGATCAAACAACTTATAATCCTTCACATTAAAAGGGTAACCAAGAAAAACACATCTCCTTGCTTTGGGAGAAAACTTAGTCCTAGTTTGAGCAAGAGTAGATTCATAACATTTACAACCAAACACTCTCAAATGATCATAGCAAGGAGGTTGTTTAAAAAGAAGCTCATAAGGAGTCTTATTATTCAATAAGAAAGATGGTAATCTGATAATCAAGTATGTAGCAGTAAGAATGCAATCACCCCAAAATTGAATGGGAATATTAGACTGAAAATGGAGAGCTCTAGCTATGGACAGCAGATGCTGATGTTTTCTCTCCACAACAGAGTTTTGTTGTGGAGTATAAACACAACTACGTTGGTGCACAATGCCATTAGAACAATAGAAATTTGGCATGTTAAATTGCATAGCATTATCAGTTCTAACAAATTTTATTTTGCATCCAAATTGTGTAAGAACCATAGAATAAAAGGAAGTGATGAGGGGTCTAACTTCAAATTTGGATTTCATTAAGTACACCTAAGTTGCTTTGGTTGCATCATCAGCCACAGTTAGAAAGAACTTAAAACCATCCAAAGTAGGAGTAGCATAAGGTCCCTAAACATCTAAGTGTATCAAATCAAAAGCACAAGAATAGAGTTTATTATTGAAAGGAAAAGGCAAACGTTTCTGTTTAGCCAGAGGACAGACCTTACAAAGATCATTACATGATTTTTGTAAAAAAGGAAAAACATGACCTAAAACTTGAAGTTTAACATCTGATGGATGGCCTAGTCTTGCATGCCAGAGAGAGGAAAGAGAGCTTGATGACATTGCAACAGTGAAAGGATGAAAAACATCACCCAATTTGTGATTGACTAGGAAATTTGATAGGGTAATATAAGGAGGTTGTTGAGAAGTGCCATATTGTAGTAGATACAGTCCATTAATTGCATGTCCCACTTCAATCATTCTCCAAGAGGTAAGGTCCTGTATGAAGCAAAAGGTAGATAAAAGTGCAAGACAATATGGTTGGGATTTAGTAAAATAACTGATAGAGAAAAGATTGAAGGTAAAGGAAGGCACACATAGGACATTGTGAAGGATAAGAGAAAATGATAAAATAACAGTGCCAATATGTGTTACTGATGTTGTTTCTCCATTGGGTAGTTGAACCATGGACTGAGTAATAGCAATAACAGTGGTCAAAAGATAGACAAAACACACTATATGATCAGTGACACCAGTGTCAATTACCCAAGTATTGGAATCATATGCCCTTTTATTAACCACTTGTGCAAAAAAAACTAAGTGTCTAAAACCCATACCTGCCATTATAGGAGCATTAAATGATACTAAATTAGCCATGGCATTAGTGAGTGTCTTTCCCTTGAACAGGTGGATCTAATGGAGAACTAGGCATGCTAATGAGAGCAAGAAACTGTTAATATTGCTCTAGAGTGAAAACGGGTGTCACAGGACTTGAAGAAGCCAGGAAAGAAAGATCTTGGGGTTGTGATTGGGACTGTGAGAGAGTCACTTGATGTGCCTGTGGGGGACTAAATTTCTCGGTTTGAAATAAATCAAACGAGTAAAATAGTTCCGCAAATATGAATTTGTATTGATGAATGTGTGGTACAATTCTCTGTAATTACAAAGAGTGATCCTCTGATTCGATCTCCTTAAAAGATTTGTGATGTGATTTTGATTCGAACACCAAATATCCTTCAATTTGGCTGAAGGATGGATCGAAGATCTTTAAAACGGAATTACAATGAATCTCTGGCTATGAGCTTATTAGAAATTCTTTGTTCTTCGCGTTCTTCGTGTTCTTCGTGCGTTCTTTGTCTTTGAAAGTTTGTGGTGGAAGTTCTTCAGGGCTTTGGAGGCTTGAATCCGTAGAGCTTCACTAATTTGTGGTTTGTTGAGGTTTCTGAAGGCTTTTGAGCTTGATTCTAGTGACCTTTGAGATCTAGGAGGATGATTTAGCTTCGAATGTTCTTTGTGTTCGAAGATTTATGGTGGAAGTTCTTCGGGGCTTTAGAGGCTTGAATCCGTAGAGCTTCGTTGATTTGTGGTTTATCAAGTTTTTGGAGGCTTTTGAGCTTGATTCCAATGACCTTTGAGATCTAAGAGGATGATTTGGATGATTTAGCTTCGAATGTTCTTCATATTCGAAGGTTTATGGTGGAAGTTCTTCGGGACTTTGGAGACTTGAATCCGTAGAGCTTCGCTGATTTGTGGTTTATGAGGTTTTTGGAGGCTTTTGATCTTGATTCCAGTGACCTTTGAGATCTAGGAGGATGATTTGGATGATTTAGATTCGAATGTTCTTCATATTCGAAGGTTTATGGTGGAAGTTCTTCGGGACTTTGGAGGCTTGAATCCGTAGAGCTTCACTGATTTGTGGTTTGTTGAGGTTTCTAGAGGCTTTTAAGCTTGATTCCAGTGGCCTTTAAGATCTAGGAGGATGATTTAGCTTCGAATGTTCTTCGTGTTCGAAGGTTTGTGGTGGAAGTTCTTCGGTGCTTTAGAGGCTTGAATCCGTAGAGCTTCACTGATTTGTAGTTTACGAGGTTTCTGGAAGCTTTTGAGCTTGATTCCAGTGACCTTTGAGATCTAGGAGGATGATTTGGATGATTTAGCTTCGAATGTTCATCGTATTCAAAGGTTGAAGTTCTTGAAGTTCTTGGAGGCTTTAAGGCTTGATTCCAGCAAAGCTTCAATACTTCTTTGTTTTTGTTTGTGCTCTAGATAGCTTGGTCCTCCTCTTCCTCTTTCTTAGATGTCTTGGTCTCTCCTTCTTCCTCCCAAATGCCTTAAGAAGGCTTCTATTTATAGGAGTTTGGTGGTAGGTGTGCGACATGTGGCGAAGTCTGATTGGCGACACATGTCACAGCTTGATTGGTCTGCTTGTGTCATCGCTTACACAGTCGGATTACTTGAGTCATCACTTACACAGCCGGATTTGCTTGCATCATCGCTTACACGCGCCTCCATGTGATTAGCATTTTGCATGCTTTTCATGTTTTTACCTTGGTGGAATTTGGCAAATTTCGAGTAGCAGTATGTGATGTTTTGTAATTGGCCATTTTTTGTGGACTTGGTGGCATGACGTGTCAGCTTGTGATAGGCTGGGAATTTTCCCTCTCTACAGTGCCATTGGAGTTTTGCCCTTGAACTTGTAACTAGGAGGGAATCCATGCAACTTATAACACTTATCTATGGTGTGGCCAGACTTACCATAATGGGTGCAAATTGGTTTATCTTTTAGCAACTAAGGTAGCTGATTCAACCCTTGTATTGGAACAATGAGTAACAGACCTTTGTGTTTCTTCTTGAATCATCAAGGAATACACTTTATTGAGAGATGGAAAAGGATCCATAAGCAAAATTTGTGTCCTTGTGAAAAAGAGTCATTTAGCCCCATCAAAAACTTCATAACAGATTCTCTAGATTGCAAATCATTAAGTCTGTTATTCACATTACATGTACATTTCCCACAAGTACAAGAAGGTAAGGACTATTGTTTTGCAATTGATCTCAAAGAACCTTTAATTGAGTGAAGAAATTAGTAATGGAATTCTTACCTTGATCGAGGCCTGGAATCTCCTTCTGAAGGTTGTAAATCTTAAGATCATTCTTTTGAGCAAGGCAATCTCTCAAATCATTCCAGATTTCCAAGGTAGTGTCTTCATAGATGATACTAGCTTGAAGCTTAGGAGAAATTGAGTTTTTCAACCAAGTTCCTACCACATTATCACACTTGATCCAAGCTTGAACAGCTGAAAGCGTGGACGCCAATGGAGATGACAAAGTGAGTGCGCCATCAATGAAGCCTAGCTTGTTCTTGGTGAGTAAAGCTGTCCTTGCTGCTCGTGCCCAAGTTGAGTAATTCTCACTCCCTATGAAAGGTTGATTCACAAGCACAGTGCTTGGACTCTCTCCATGGTGCGAAAACAAAGGATCGTCCATCGAAGGATCGTCTAGACGGGGGAGCACTCTCTGTTGTGGGAATTGATGAAGAAGTAGCGGAAGCCATTGATGACAAGAATCTTTGACAAGTTAAGAAACGAAAAAATTTGAGAGAAAATTCAAAGAGAAAGCCAAACCCTAGATTGGAATTTGGGAAAATATCTAGAAACTTAGAGAAAATTCTAGAAAGTATGCTTTGTAACCATATCAGAAAAACTGTGGTGAAGGCTAATTCTCATTAATAAGAAAACAAATATAGATTTTCGTATATATATATATATATATATGTATGTACAGAGAAGAAGAAAACTACCAAAGAAACAAACTAACTAACTTTCACACGTGTTGTACAGGATCTATAACTAACACTTACATGTGCTAACTACTAACAATAACTAAACACTAACTACAAGTTGTTTTGTTGCTTTAAGCTACAGTTACTGTCATTTAGCTTCAACTCTGTCCTGCAGTTACCCTTGCTACCTCTATCCCCTCTTGTCAAGCCCATCTACCCTTGCTTGAGTTTATTGCCTTCATTCATTTTGATACACATGTACAAGCCATACATATAAGAAATAGAGAATAGTGTAACAATTTCAAGTAAGGAATAACATTTTTTGTAATGATTTTGTATTGTATTCCACAACATATCATGATGAATATACTATGTCATCCTAATTTGAAACAATGTCAGCTTTGAGTTCCCCAATTTCGCTTAAGAAAGTGAAAGAAGCCCATAATTTGCTAAACTGCATCCAAAAGTTTTGTTAGTGGTTGGGCCAAGTAGTGAATGAACCAATAGACGTGAATTTTTTTCTTCCAAAAGAATTAGGGCAGAGATATGAATTGAATATGTTCATGATTTCTGCTATATCCCAAGGCCACATGGAAGATAATTATTTAGCAACTAATGAAGTTTGAATTTGAATAATAAATTAACAGTAGTAGATTTGGTTGTTATTGTTTCAAATTTGTATTTGATAGGAGTTAGTTACTATTTTTTAGAATAGTTATTGTCTCATTGTAAGCATTATTTATGTTTTGTGAAAGAATGAATGGAACTCAAGCAGAAAATTAGCCCAAAAAGTCTATTCTCCCTCTCAAGTTCGAGAGACTAGTTAGCTCAAATTGAGAAAGTTATCTTTAGGGATGGCAATTGCTACCTGACCTGCAGGTACCTGACCCGACCTTAATAGGTCAGGTTTTACTTGACTCGTGAAACAATAGGGTCAGGTGTGGGTTTATAAAATAAAACCCAAATTAGGTCGAGTTCGGGTTTTAGTGATAGCCGCCCAAAACCCAGATTCGGACCCAACCCGTTAAACTAAATAACCAAAAAACCTACTATATATATAAACTTATTCAGTCAAGACTCTAATCCTTTCCTAGCTTATTCTCTCATTCTCATCTCCGAGCCACCCTCTCTCAATCTCTAGTCACTCTCACTCTTACGGTCACAACCACACGGCCACAGCCTCACCGTCGCCCCCCTTCAATGATATGTTCTTCTCTTTATTTGTTTTTTTTTTTGTCATTCCTGTTTGGGTTCATTAAGGTTTAAGATCTTTGGCTTCATTAGGGTTTGGGCTCTTGTTAGGGTTTAGGTTCATTGCCATTCCTATTTCTCAATGATATGTTTTTTTTTTTTTTTTTGTAATTTTTGTGTTTGTGTTAGGATTTGTGTTTATGTTAGGATTTGTGTTAGTGATTTTGAAAGGGAAAATTATAAATCTAAAATTTTTGTGTTTGTGTTTGTGTTTGTGTTAGGATTTGTGTTTGTGATTTTGAAAGGGAAGATAAAAAATCTGAAATTTTGTGTTTGTGGTTGGGGTTTTGGTGGCTACTTTGTTCCGATTGAAGAACATGATCTTAGGATTTTTGTTTTTGGGTTTTTGATCTTGATTGATGAACATGATCTTGGGGTTTTTGTTTTTGGTTTCTGATCTAGATTGTTGAACATGATCTTGGGGTTTTTGTTTGGGTTTCTAATCTAGGTTTGTGGAGGTTTAGGGCTTCAGGCAAACCTTCTTTTTTTTTATTAGGCCATGGATTGGGCTCTGAAGTGGCATGGGCTAGGCGGGGCCTAACAGGGCAAGTTTGGGGCTTGAAAAAAAACCTGTTTATTAAACGGGCCGAGTTTGAGTTTCAGGGGTGGGCCCGCAGGTCGGGTTCAGGCATAAAGAAACCTGACCCGAACCTGACTCGTTGCCATTCCTAGTTATCTTTTTATTGGGGAAATTACATTTTTCCACTCTAAACTATGCATCAGATTACACTGTGCACCCTAAAGGGCCTAAACTATTCAAATGCATAGTTTACACCTTAAACTGTCACACTTATCATACTTTGCACCCTTGCATTACTTTTGCTGTTATGTTTAATGGAATCTTACTACACATGACAAGTACATGCATTTTTTTAGGTAGAACAAACTTAAAAGACTGAAACACCCTTCTTCAAAATCAATTAAAATGAAGGCCATTTTTTTTCCACCTTTCTCCCTATCTTATGTGTGTGCCAGCCTTCCCTAAATTCAAATTCTGTAAAACCTAAATCTCCAATTCGAAAATTGCTTAAACTCCACCACCACTCCACCATATCTCTGCCGTCCCTCCAACACCGCGACACCATCCCTCCTCCATCCAAATCAGAACCTCGCACTCTCGCTTCATTGCATGTGCGTCTTTTGTCTTCACAGAGAGCTGGAAAAACTATTGAGGAGATTTTTTTCATAATAATGCAATAGAGTTAAAGATAAACAATTGCAAGTACATCCCTATTGCAAGGGATAATAGATTCACCTTAAGGTCAACTTGATGGGGACAAACACTTTGAGATTTTCTTTTCAGCCCTAAAAAAAATTGATCCTTGAGCTGCTTATGGAGAAGTTAAGGGGTGCCTCAAATTCGAAGAGTGCAGGAAATTATGTACTGAATGGGGACAATGGGTACTTAACTAATTATCTTGATATGTTTAAGTTCAGCACTGAGGTACATTTTGATCAGAGCATACGTGTCTAGCACATTGCAACAGTCCTTTTGAATGACTTGTTATTACTAGAATCTTGGATTGTATTTGGACACTTGAGGTTAAGAGAGATTCAAAAATAAAAATACAGAGAAAATCTTGATTTTCATGGGTTAATTAGACAAGTATCTACAAGTATGACTTTAGGTTGAGTCATGTATGACCCTGGAAGCTCATTTGGATTCGCAGTCATTTTGTGCAAATTGTAAAGTCAGCAAGTGGAAATTTCGAAAGGTTTGATTTTGATGTGTTTGGTTGCCAAGAAATTGAAAGGAAAAAAAAAAAAATTTGTAGATTAAGATTTTCATTAATTTTTTTTTTCCATTTTTCTTGTAAATTGAGGAATGAAGATTAATGTTTTTTTTTTTTTTGTTTAAAATTTTTTTCCGATGTGGTAATTTTTAAATGTCCAATAATTTTTTTTATTATTTTAAGAAAAGTGTTATATTCACAATATTTTCACAATAAATCATAGGTAACAGTTGTTACTTACTAGTTCTTATTTGAATCCAGAATTGAATTTACTTTGTTGTCTACCAATAATAACCAATCATAACCTACTATGTAGGATTTATTGTAAAAATGTTATGAATATATCATTTTTCTTATTTTAATAGCCACATATGTATTAAGTGTGCAAGCGATATACGTTGTGCGCCCAGTAAAAATTTTCCATTAGTGAGTTGCAATGCTGATTCTTACCTTAGGCGAGTTAGGCAATCGTGTAAGGCATTCAAATTTTATCCAATTAGGTTAGTTCTTTCATTCCAAAAGGAAAATTGGGGGGGGGGGGTTAATTATGTAAACTAAATAAATTAAACCCCAAATTATAGAAAAAAAAAATAAGGAAAACAAATGTAAAGAGAAAGAAAGGAAAGGAGGCCAAAAATATAGTGTGGGTGAACTGGGCCTGATAGATCGGGCTGATTGTACAAGCAAAGCCCAACATGAAGCCCAGGGCCCATCGAGTGTAGTGGGTCCAGGATACAATGGAAAGGTTATCCCGTGCTTCTTCATTCTTGAACCTGACCACTAGCCGAGCACTGGGAGTTTAACACGACCCTTCCCGAGGGGTCCTTTTGGAATGGGGGGTCTAAAACAATCATGAAAGAAGTTTATGCGTGGTCCAAAGGAGGCCGGTAACCAAGAGACAATGATTATGAAAAGAATCCACTACCAAGCCTTAATCGGTGTTTAGAACAAGTTCTAAGGGAATCCTCTAAATTTGTGAGGATCCCTTGGGATTTTGTAAGATGTTGGAATACGTGAGTGTGTGGGAATAAAAATGATGGTCACCCCACTCATAAAGGGATATAAAAGGAGGTCTACGCCATGGTTTAGGGGGTTGGAAAAAATTGGGAGGGAGAGTGATAAGAGAAGAGCTGGGGAAAAGGAGGGAACAAGCAAGGAAATTGGTGAGAGTTTAGAACTTGGGTGAGGTTGACCAGGTCTAGGTTGGAGCCCTGTTAGTAGGATTGAGATTCAACCCACAAACAAATAAGTTAAGGGCCCAAGTACTCGCACATACACACAGTCCTTGTTGCCCATAATTGGCGCCATCTGTGGGAATCTTACTCGTATTGAGGGCGTCAAATTGGTCTGGTACTTGCGGATTATGGAAGGCCCACAGGATGGAGAGGGCTTTGTAGCAGGAAATCGTTCTAAGGCCTCATCACTTGGCCAAAGAAGGTTGGCGAGGGAGAGAAGAAAGGAGCAGCAGTACATGCAAGATGGGCACGAGATGAGGGTAGATTCTGATGAATGATCTTTTCAAGGGGAGAGGCCTGTATCTTACATTCTCGAGCAATCTTGTCGGGGTGATTGCGAAAGAGAGCTAGAGAACTTGTGAAAGTAGGTTAATGATTTGGAAATCAAGCTATAATGCCGGCACCATAGAAGAGCAGGAAGAGTGGTCCTTCGAGCTTGATTACATTTCGAGGGCGTCCTTCTAAGGCAGTGGTTCATATTGGTTAAGGGAAAGATCTTGCGAAACAGCGAAGCGACATAGTGAGTCTCCCCACCATGGTCGGCATCGTTATCATAACCCGGCTTTCGACACAATAAGTTGAGCGCTAAAGAGGGTGGCCCTCTCATATTTCTTGGAGGACATAAAGCACACAGAGATACCGAGGTAGTTTACTCACCTGTTTTTTACCATTTATGATGGAAAGACTGATCCAGTTGAGTATGTAAGTCACTCTATACATATGATGTTGCTTTATTCTCATATGATGGGTTGATGTGCAAGGTTTTCCCATCTAGTCTCGGTTCGACCGCTATGAGATGGTTGAACGGGTTGAAGAAGGGTTCCATCAGGAGTTTCAAGGAGTTGATCCAAGAGTTCGGCGCTAGGTTTATCACATGCAGCAAAGTACCACAACCCATAGGTGCCTTGTTGCCCATAAGGATGAGAAATGAGGAGACCCTTCGATCTTACCCGAACAGATACTGGGAGCTCTATAATGAGATAGGCGACGGTAATGAGCAAGTTGCTTGCTAGTACTTTCAAATTAGGTCTTCTTAAGGATTCAGAGTTGAGGAACTCTTTAACCATGCGGCCACCTAAGGGAATGCACCAACTGATGAAAAGGATTAAGGAATTTAAAAGATTAGAGGATGATTGCCTGTCAGGCAAGGGTAAGGTCCTAGCCACCTCACAGTATCGTAAGGAGTATCACCCTGATAGGCTTCAATAGAAGGCCACAAGGGAGCCGAAGGCCTCTGTTGAGGACCCGAGCGACGCGTCAAAGGAGTTAATTTGACTTTCAAAGAGCTCGTTTACAAAATCCTCTAACGCATTAAGAATGAGCCATAATTTTGATGGCCAGGTATGGTGACCCAGCGAGGAGGAACTAGAGTTTGTATTGCACATACCATCAAGAAAAGGGCCATACGACCAAACAGTGCCATGTACTCAAGGATCATTTGGAATAGCTAGCGAAGGCAGGGCATTTGAAGGATTTTTTGGTTGAGCAAAGGTGGGAGGATGTGGGCCAGGGGTCTAGTGGTTGAAACAACCAGGCACGTCCCCCTCCATTAGGAGTTATTGAGGTGATCCATGTTGTTTCAAAGGGCATAAGGTTTAGCACGTAGAAGGGAATTTTAAGTGTGGCATCCGCATCTGAAATGGATTCTGGGAATTGACCAGAAAAGAAGCCTACGAGAACATTGGTCCCCATTACTTTTGACAAAGTTGATTTCGAAGGGACGTCCCAGTTGCATGATAATGCTTTGGTGATAACTTGCATCGGTGGCTTCTTGTGAAAAGGGTCATAATGGATCAGGGGAGTGAGGCTAAGATTATGTACCTCTATCTCTATAAAGGGCTGGGATTGAAGCCAGAGGATTTGAGTGAATATGATACACCTCTGATGGGGTTCGATGGAAAGGTGATAACGCTCGAGGGATAAGTCAAACTCCTAGTGGTAACTGAAGGTAGGGAAGTGGATGTAAACTTCATCGTGCTTAACGCGTACTCGCCATACACTGTGATTCTAGGGCGCCCCTAAATCCATAGCATGGGGGCGGTGCCTTCAACATTGCAACAAAAGATCAAGTTTCCTATCAAGGATGGGGTTGCGTTGGTTCGGGCCGATCAGAAGGCTGCTAGGCAGTGTTTAGTGGCCACAATAAATCACAATATGTAGCAAAAGGAACAGTTGATTGGGAGCCATTAGAGCAATTACCAATTTTCAAGAGCTCGGTGGGCATGGACATGGTGAAAGAGTTGATCCACATCAGATTCTTCCGCACTCCAACAGATACTTTCGGATTGGGAAGAACCTACCGATGGAAGATCGAGTGGAGATTTTGTTGTCGTTAGTACAAAATTTGGATGTGTTTTTTACTTGGAGCCCGTATAAAGTACCCGAGGTACACCCAGCCTTTATCATGCATGGATTAAATGTGGACCCCTTAGCCTCGCTCAAGAAGTAGAGGCTGAGGAGAGCTACAAAACCCCATGTTGAGGCTGTTAAGGACGAGGTAGAGAGGTTAAAATAGGTAGGGGCTATTAGACCAATTGGTGGACATAATGGTTGGGCGCTAGAGAATGAGCTTTTTGGATGCTTTCCAAGGGTATCATCAAATAGCTCTAGCTCCTGAGGATCAGGAGAAAATTTCCTTCATTACACCTGAGGGGAACTATCATTACACTGTGATGCCTTTTAGACTGAAGAATGCGGGGGCCATTTATCAGCAAATGGTTACCTGGATGTTCAAGGACCAGATCGGTAAAACCGTTGAAGTGTATATAGATGATATGGTGATCAAAACCAAGGATAGTGCAGGGCATGCGGGGACTTGGTGGAGGTGTTTGGGATACTAAGGCAGCACAAGCTACGCCTCAAAGCTGAAAAGTGTTCTTTTGGGGTAGGATATGGCAAATTTTTGGGCTACATGATAACCACTCAGGGTATAGAGGCAAACACTAACCAAATTACTGCAATTCAGCAACTGCAACCTCCTAGTAACCCCAAGGAAGTAATGATACTAATTGGTATGATTGCTGCCTTGAACTGATTTGTATCCAGATCGGCGGAGAGATGTTGACCGTTTTACCAGTTATTGAAAAAATGGAAGGGTCTCCATTGGACGGAGGAGTGTGAGGTGGCTTTTGAAGATTTGAAGTCATATCTAGCTAGCCCGCCCATTCAATCCCGGCTAGAGCCCGAGGAAGACCTTTATATGTATGTGGCAGTATCCGACCACGCCGTGAGCTCGGTACTATTCAGATAGCATGAAAGGGTCCAAAAGCCTATACATTATCTCAGCAAAACCCTAGTGGATGTGAAAATGCGTTACCTACCTCAGGAGAAAATGGTGCTAGCCCTAGTTCCTGTTATGAGAAAACTACCGCATTACTTCAAGCCCACATCGTGTGGGTACTGACCGAGCACCCTTTCCAATCCTTGTTGGGAAGATCAAATTTCACTAGGAGGATAGCAAAGTGGGGAGCGAGACTTGGGACGTTTGATGTGCACTATAGTTATGGAATTCCATTAAAGGGCAAGTCCAGGTAGATTTTGTTGCTGAATTCACCCCCTCATCTAGGACCTCGTTGACTATATGCTAGGTTACAGTTAAGCCATGGAATGTATATGTTGATGGAGCATCCAATGCATGGGGTTTAGGGGTCGGGATTGTACTGGAGTCACCTAAAGGCATGAGGTTGGAGAAGTTTCTTAGACTAGGTTTTAAGGCTTCGAACAAAGAGGCAGAGTATGAGACCCTTATCGTTGGACTGCAAGTGGCATAGAAGCTAGGGGTGGAATAGGTAAAAGTATTTTCAGATTCCCAATTAGTGGTAAATTAGGTGAACGGGAGTTTTGAGGCCCGACATCAGCGCATGTGCCAGTATTTAAAGTTGATTGAGAGTATACGTGTCAGTTTTAGAGAAGTTACTATGAACAAGTTACTGAGAAACCAGAATAGTTATGCAGACTCCTTAGCCACACTGGCATCATATTCAAGTGATAGGATTCCTCAAATGATATTGGTAGAATCCTTGGAACAATTGAGTATAGAGATGCGGACGGTAATAGCTACTACGTCAGAGCAGGGGTTGAGCTGGATGGACCCATATATAGCATTTTTATGAGACGAATCTCTATCGAAGGATGGGAAGGAAGCTAAGAAAGTGTAGAGGACGACGGCTTGTTTGTCGCTGTCTAATGACAAAAAATTATATCGACGCTCGTTCGAGGGACCTTACTTGCTGTGCCTACCTTCTTGCAAAACTGCCAGGTTATTATCCAAGCTTCATGACGGGGTCTGACAGGCCACAAATGCGTTGACCCCTTGTGATAACTTAGATTAATTAATTAGCCCAGTTATTAATTAATCAAATTAACATGCAATATCACGTGGCAGCACAAAAAAATCACCGAAACTAAGTTATGCAGCAGAAAATAAATAACACGGTGATTTGTTCATGAATGGGGAAAACCTTAAGGCAAAAACCCCACCGGGTGATTTAAGGTCACCACTCCCGAAACTCCACTATTATCACAACAAGCAGTTACAAGTAAGGAATCCCAGTACCTCACCAACCTACAGTTGAACTCTTACTCCAATACCCAATTAGACTTGTTCTGTAGTGACAGTTTCTCCTTTCAATGCACGGCTCCAAGTACGTGACTAACCAGATGCGTGGATCCCAGTACGCGACTTCAATTACCAACTAGAGAGAGAGAGAGTTGGCTGCAAAGTTCTTCAAATCATCAGAGATGAACTAGGGCACGAACTTTGTTTTTCTGATCACAAATTGCATAAACAACAAGTTCTCAAAGAATGTGCAACTTGTATCTTCTGCTGCTGCTTGACGGCCCTTAAAATAATCCTTTTATATGTCTAGGGTTAGGAGAAAAGAAGTCCCAAAGACACACTCACGGATTAGACTTGAAACAGACTTGGAAATCTGTTTTCTTTAATTCTCGATAGATAGAGGTGTCGAGAGGTGTCGAGAAGCTGTCGAGGCTCAGACAAAACAGCTTCTTTAAAGCTCGATAGATGCATCTGTCGAGGTATGTGTCGAGCTTTAAAAACTTGCACTTCCTTGCTTGTTTCTTGGACAGACTTTGACGGCTTCAACACTTAATCTTGAACCACTGTTTCTTAAAGTGTTAAACTCATCCTAAATCTACCCAATTACAAGTGCGTTTTGTCTAAGGATAAGCCAATTACATAAAATAGCGACATATGTTTACAGACTTGAACTACATATGTCCTAACAATCTCCCCCTTTGGCAATCCGTGACAAAACCACAACATACAAATGAAGATATGAGAGAAGTCATAAATCACTCAACTCATATTCACTTGTTACATACAGTAAAATCTATCCTAACACAAACTCTTGAAAAACTTTGCAAAAAGAGAGTTTATGGCAAGAAGACTTTGACAACTTGTATTTCTGAAACACTTATAAACAAAACACATCAAGGCATCTTTGTATGAAACAGAAATAATAGATTGCGTACAAGTAAAGAAACATGTGTATAAAGATAGAAAAGAAACAACACATGAAAGGTAGGTGAAAGAAAAATATACATCATCATATATAAGAAGAGAATAAATACAATGTATGTCAAAACATGATCAAAGTATCTCTAAACAGGTGAGAAAAGAAAAAAATACATATGATCACCTCACTACATCTCTCAATCCACACTCCCCCTAACAAAAATGTCCTATGCTAACACTCCCCCTAAGTATGACTACTCTCATACAAAACTACTCCCCCTTTTTGTCACGAGTGACAAAGGGTAGAGTGTCAAGTAGACATCTCATCCGAAGAGCTCACATCTCCATCATCATCATCGTCAGAAGCATCATCATCGTCGGAAGCATCATCATCATCGCCATCATCATCAGCCTCGGTCTCAGTCGACACATGAGGTGGCGGAGGAGAAGCCTCTAGAGCAAAGCCGCCCATGGTCGCCTGTCGCCTGGCGATGCGACCAACACGAACATTCACCTGATACAACTCCGTGGAGAGTGTATCTAGGCGAGCATCCATGCGCTGTAGCTGCGCCATGATGTCTCCTAACGTGACGTCACTCGAGGAGGAAGAAGCAGACGCACGAGCTGATCTGGAGGTGGCCGGACGAGTGGAAGGAGTGGCACTATCTGTCTGTTGCGATCGGAACTGTGCCTCGCTACGTTTTACGGTAGCGGCGTCTATGGCAGACATGACGTGGTAAGCATCGGACGAGGGGAAAGGGATGGAAAAACGGCTCAGGATCCTCGTGATAGCGGAAGGGAAAATGAGCTTATCACGGGTGGCCGTATCTCTATAGACATCTATAATAGAAAAGATAAAGTGCGAAGGAAAGTCTATAGAGAGATCCTCTAAGAGGGATAGCAAAAATCGAGCGCGAGGCTCTGTGATAGAGTTATAGTGAGAGAGTGGGTGCAAAACAAAAGTCATCACCATGTTAAGGAATCGAGGACCTTTAGCAAAAGGTCGACATGGTGTGTACATATGATCTCCCCAAGAGGACGGACGCTCACAGAACGCCGAGATCATCTCGTCTTTGGACACAGTCCAGAGACGCTCACAGCTAGGGTAATCAGGATGATCCACCCTAGGCACATGAAGAACCTCAGAGACTAACTCTAGGGTGACACAAAAGCGCGTACCTCGGACGCAAGAGTAGAAAAGAGGTACTGAAGAATCTATCCCGTGGATGTTGGAGTAAAACTCCTGTATCAACACGAGAGGAGATGTGACCGGGACGTCACACAGTGACTCCCATCCCCGAGTGTGAATGACATCGGGAAGGTCGGTGTCGGCAAAGTCTGCCAGGACAACGTGGCGTTCCGAATGAACACCTCGTTTAGAAAAGTTCTCCGAGAAGTCCTTATGGGCTTTCTCATCACAGAACTGGACAGAAAGAGGAGTAGAATCTGAGGAAGACTGTCCCTTAGAACGCAGAGGGTTCTGGGACGGAATGGACTTACGCTTAGGTGCCATAGACACTACTAACGCAACCATAGAGAGGGGGAAAGAGAAGAAGACACACAGAAAAGTTCCAAACAGTTCAATATAGGAAGAATATACTGAAAAGAAAGAACGTATGCATGGAGAATGCATGAACATTTGACATGCAACATAAAAACATCATGGGCTCAGCCCAATCCAAACCTAACAGCACAAAATCGATAGGCACACATCTAAATGCATGAAAATACAATTAGAATGCGAATGTGATGCAATGCATGTGGTTTTGAAGATCAAAACTATCAAACTAACCCAAGAATTTCATAAAAACCCCAATAATTTTGAAAACTCCCAAAAATTTTCAAAAACACAAAACTTAGGGTTTTTAAAACAATGAAATGCATGAATATGAGGGATAAGACGCTTACCAAGAGATGAAGATCGCAAAGAACACTTGAAAATGCCTTGGAAAGAGGTTTGGAGGGAAAAGGAGAAATTTTGAGAGAGAGAACAGAAGTTTCGAGCGAGAGAGATCGAGCAAGTGAGAAGAAAAATCGCGAAAGCTCTATATATAGCCTCTCAGTAATTCTCAACAGATGATGCTATCGGGAGGTGTCGAGACTGCTGTCGAGGTCATGTGTCGAGAAATACACATGGACAGATGAAGCTATCGAGATCAGGTATCGAGGAAGAAGAAACAAACAAGAAGTAACCTCGATCGATCCAGCAGCTATCGAGAAGCTATCGAGCAGACAGAAAGTTTCTCGATCGATCCAGCAGGTGTCGAGGTATCTGTCGAGACTGCGATAAGAAAGAGTCTAAGGAGCTCGACAGATAGCCTATGTGTCGAGAGGTATCGAGGAGGTGTCGAGATGCCTATAAAAGCAGTTTTTCAAATGAGGAAAAACACAGACATGAATGTAATCATGCATGCAACTCAACCAAAGATCCAATCAACACATTAAGCTCTCAAAATCATCTCTCAACAAGAATTTTGATGCACATGTATCTCAAAACACGCACATACACACTAAACAAGTCTAACCAATTTTATATTTCAAAAACAAGTCCAGACAGTTTAGTGAGCACACATTAAAGTATGTAAACCTTGTGAAGGCCAAATCATATTGTACCTGCACATGTATCAAGAATAGCAAAGAGTATTGCGTGTCGTGTGTGAAAACATCGCAAGATTGCATATGTGTCTCAATGTTATGACGATTTGAGATATGAGAAAATCACTTTAACTCACACACAATCATAACGGTTTGATGGGGACTATCACCTTCGAGGTACATCCTATAACTCCCACATCTCCTAGAAAACACGTTTGCAATCATATTTTAAAGCATTTTTTTATCTTTTTGCTTTTTATATCTTTGCATATTTTCTTTTTAACAAGCATATCATGCATGGGCATACAAGAGAAAGAAAAGAAATACCCAATTATAATAAGCTTTTGACACTGCACTTTTGCTATGCCTAAGCATACAAGGTGTCATTGACATTGCACTTTTGCTATGCCGAAGCATACAGATGTCATTTTATGATTGGCGAGTAACAGTGGTGAGATGGTTATTTATGCCTTTCTCTTAGGATTTTCTAGTTCAACCCGTCAAAAAGAGTGATACGAGTGTTAAGAAGAAGAGATCACTTAACCTTACTCATCACAAACAAAGAGCTACAAAGCTCACTTGCTTAGTTGTGCAGAAGAATGCTCATCTAAGCTATAGGTGATACAAAGTTTAGAAAACTCTGTTTCAATGGCCATTTCAAAAGTTCACATGAACTAATGCATACTAACTCACACTGTTTTTGTATTTTTTTAATTTTTTAATTTTTTTTTATTTTTATTAGAGAAGTAAAAATAAAACACAAAACTGAAAACACATAAACAAAAACATGTAAAGCAAAACAATGCATAAAACTAGACTGACTCAAAACAGTAAAGAAACACACAAGTAATGCAACACAAAAAAGAGAGAAGAAGAAGTGACTGAAATCACTTAGATCCCTTTGCCTTCCACTCCTTGGAAGAACCTTTCCTTTTGGTCGACTCTTGAACCGGTGGTGAGGGAGAAGAGTTTAAACCGTTCAAGTTCGAAAGGAACATGAGGGCTTTAAGAATGTCTCCAATTGGAGCGAGAGAAGACTGAAGCTGATTCTGGCTCCTAGATGCTATTGTGTCATTGCTCTGTTGAGTGGCACGCCACTTATAGCAATTAGGTCTTGTGTGACCGGCAACACCACAATGATAACAGAGATGCGGTTTCTTCTGTTTGGCCTTTTGAGAGTTATTCTTCTTAGTCCTAGGGTTTCTAGATTCCCTTTTCTCAATTTTAGGGGGTGCTCCTAGGATGGACTTGCCCTTGTCTACGTTCTCACTAGCTAATTTAGTTTTAACATTCTTTTCTTCATTTTCAATGTTATTAGCAGGTGGAACAAACACGTAGTACTAGAAGTAGGAGTATTAGAGAGAGAGAATTCATACCCCAATCCAGTACGATCTGAAGAATGTTTCTGAGCACTTAGCATCTCGTCCAGCTTTGCACTTGACGTCCTCTCCAATTGTGCTCTGACTTGAAACAGCTCCGCTTCAAGCTTCTTGGTCCTTTCAACCAAGAAATTGTTTTCGAACCTCAGTGCTCCAATGGTTTGATTCGCTTCATTAACCTTTGTGGACAGCTCCTCACGGTTGAGTTCCACATCACTGAGCTTCTTGGTGGCCAACCTATAGAGTTTCTCATGCTTCTCAGAAAGCTTGTATAGCTTCTCATAGGCGGTATGAATATCATCTTGATCATCCATAATTTCGCACTTGGAATCCACCAATTCTTCTTCTTCATCCACTTTTTCAGTAACCCCATCAGTAGGATTAACAGTGGCAGTGAAGGCATTCAAGATTCCGTCGTCTTCATCTTTGGAATCGTCCTCGGGCTCTGTGTCGCTTAAGGTAACAGCAAGTGCCTTGCTCTTCCCTATGCTCTTGAGGTACATGGGACAGTCTTGTTTCATGTGTCCAAAGCCTTGACACCCAAAGCATTTTGGTCCAGTGGGAACAGTGTACTGACCACCATCTTTGACATCCTTCTTCGCTTTATCTGAATTCTTGAATTGTGAAGAACTGGATTGTCTACGGTCTTTGTTGAAGCCCTTTTCGTTGGCATTCTTCATAAACTTCTTGAATTGCCTTGTGATGTAGGACTTTATCTTGGAATCTTCATCATCTGACGAGTCATCCGTATCACTGCTCTTGGCCTTTAGTGCCAAACTCTTGCCCTTGCTTGACTTGCCTAACCTAGTCAGCCCTAACTCATAGGTTTGCAAGTTTCCAACCAGCTCAGTCAAAGGAATTCTATCGATATCCTTTGATTCTTCGATCGCCGTGATCTTAGCATGGAATCTCTCGGGCAGCGATCTAAGCACCTTCCTTACTATCTTGGGTTCAGGGATGGTTTCCCCAAGATTAAAGGCTGAGTTTACTATGTCCTTGAGCCTGGCATAGAACTCATCAAACGACTCATCCTCTTCCATCTTAATTTCTTCAAAGCATGTGGTGAGCCTCTGCAGCTTTGAATCTTTGACAGCCTTGGTGCCCTCATAGGTTGTCTGGAGGATGGTCCATGCTTCCTTAGCAATTTCGGTTGAGGAAATTTTCTTGAACTCCTCATTGGTGACTGCACTGAATAGGGCATTCAATGCTCTGCTGTTGAAGTTTGCCGCCTTGATCTTGGCATCATCCCAGTCGGTCGGCGCTTCTGTAGGCTTGGTCCAGCCTATCTCCACAGGTTGCCACACTTTCTCATCTAAAGACTGCAAGAAAGCTCTCATGCGTACTTTCCAGTATGCATAGTTAGTGCTATCAAATAAAGGAGGTATAATAAGGGATTTTCCTCTATCCATGACAGCAGGGGTCGAGTGGATCACACACAAAAGATTAAACCCTAATCAGAGTGTGCTTGCTCTGATACCACTTGACAGGCCACAAATGCGTTGACCCCTTGTGATAACTTAGATTAATTAATTAGCCCAGTTATTAATTAATCAAATTAACATGCAATATCACGTGGCAGCACAACCAAATCACCGAAACTAAGTTATGCAGCAGAAAATAAATAACACGGTGATTTGTTCACGAATGGGGAAAACCTTATGGCAAAAACTCCACCGGGTGATTTAAGGTCACCACTCCCGAAACTCCACTATTATCACAACAAGCAGTTACAAGTAAGGAATCCCAATACCTCACCAACCTACAGTTGAACTCTTACCCCAATACCCAATTGGACTTGTTCTGTAGTGACAGTTTCTCCTTTCAATGCACGGCTCCAAGTACGTGACTAACCAGATGCGCAGATCCCAGTACGCGACTTCAATTACCAACTAGAGAGAGAGAGAGTTGGCTGCAAAGTTCTTCAAATCATCAGAGATGAACTAGGGCACAAACTTTGTCTTTCTGATCACAAATTTCATGAACAACAAGTTCTCAAAGAATATGCAACTTGTATCTTCTGCTGCTGCTTGACGGCCCTTAAAATAATCCTTTTATATGTCTAGGGTTAGGAGAAAAGAAGTCCCAAAGACACACTCACGGATTAGACTTGAAACAGACTTGGAAATCTGTTTTCTTTAATTCTCAACAGATAGAGGTGTCGAGAGGTGTCGAGAAGCTGTCGAGGCTCGGGCAAAACAGCTTCTTTAAAGCTCGATAGATGCATCTGTCGAGGTATGTGTCGAGCTTTAAAAACTTGCACTTCCTTGCTTGTTTCTTGGACAGACTTTGACGGCTTCAACACTTAATCTTGAACCACTGTTTCTTGAAGTGTTAAACTTATCCTAAATCTACCCAATTACAAGTAAAGTGCGTTTTGTCTAAGGATAAGCCAATTACATAAAATAGCGACATATGTTCACAGACTTGAACTACATATGTCCTAACAGGGTCTATGGCATTCATCCGGGGGGAAGATCCCTCACTCATTAAGCCATGATCCAGGGGTTCTGAATGCCAAATATGCAAAAGGAAGCGATGGAATATGTGAAGTGATGCAATCGGTGCTAGGTGCACACTCCAATATTGCAGTAACCCAGAGGGAATCTAAACCCAATTTTTAGCCCTTGGCCATTTGCCTAGTGGAGGCTAGATATAATCAGGCCTTTCCTTAGGGCTTAAGGGAACCAGTAGTATGTGGTAGTGGCCATGGGCTATTTCACGAAATAGGTGGAAGCCGAGGCCTTAGCGAGTATCAGGGACGTGGACGTGAAAAATTTTGTATGGAAAAACATCATCACCAGCTTCAGAGTTCCCTGATCAATTGTGTTCGACAATGGGTTGTAGTTTGATAGAAAGTCTTTCGGGATTATTGTAGCAGCCTTAGGATAATCAACAGTCTCTCGGGATTATTGTTTGCCATCCCCCATACCTCCAGAGTAACGGGCAAGTCGAAGCGACAAATAAGATGATCATCAACAGTTTGAAGAAGAGGTTAGAAGCAGAGAAAGGGGGCTCAGTTGACGAGTTACCAAACATCCTATGGGCATACCGAACAGCCACGAGGAGATTTATGGGCGAAACACCTTTCTTCATGACTTATGGCACTAAAGTAGTAATACCTATTGAGATTAGTTTGTTAAGCCCAAGGGTGGCCTACTTTGAGCAGGGACATAATGATGAAGGTTTGATTGGTAGTTTGAACGCGCTGGAGGAGTGAATGGATATGTTATCTATACGATTCACTACTTATCAACAGAGACTAGCCCAAGGGTACAAAGAAAAATGTAAAACCTCTGGAATTTGTGCCAAGAGACCTCGTTTTGCATAAAGCGTTAGGGAGTATGAAAGATCAGAATGCAGGCAAGTTGGCATTGAATTGGGAAAGACCCTACCGAGTGACCGCTGTAGAAGGAACAGGTGTGTATTACTTAGAAGACTTAGAGGAAAGATCCTTACCACGAACATGGAATGTTCAAAACTTGAGGAAGTATTATTAGTAAATGTAACGTGTCCCAAAAACTGATTGTTTACATTTGTAAGGTGGCAAGGATAATGTAATTGAGTGAACATTTAGTTTATTTACCCCGTGTAAAGTTATAATAGTGCATAGTTAGTTGTGTGTGCCCTTACAATTTTTCTCTAACGACAGAAGTCTGGCCTTAGCCTGACCCTGGTTACCGACCAGATAGAAACCTTACGATTTTTCTTTAAGGACAGAATTCTAGCCTCGGCCTGACCCCAGTCATCGACTAGATGAAAACCTTACGATTTTTTTTTTCTCTAAGGGCAAAAGTCTGGCCTCGGCCTGACCTTGACCATTAACCAGATGGAAACCTTACGTTCTTCTTCCTAAGGGTAGATGGGAATCCTAATCTTTCTATAAGGATGTACTCTGGCCACACTTAATTCTGAACATAAGTTGCATTGGTGTTTTAATTACTGTGACATTAAGTTTTGGATACTCGAAACCTGTGTTGATTGATGAGCACCGGGTTGAAACCTTAAATGTTAGCATCGAACGAATACACTTAAAAAAAATTCTTATTACAATTTTTAAATTTTGTTTAGCGACTAAATACCCAAGTTGATACCAAACATTCACACTTAAACTTAATACATTGGAAGAGAGAACTCAAATGTCTTGGTTTTATACAAACCATATAAGAAAAAAAAAAAAAAGAAAGAAGAGAAAAAGAAAGAAAGAGAACAACAACAGGTAAATAAAACAAAAATAGCCTAAATATCTCTGAGTTTAAACTTCTGGGGTCACAGTGGCCGCAGGATTGGTGATAGGGGCTTCCTGGACGCTTGGGGTGTTAATGGGTGGGGGGTTAGAGGTCACCATTGGTTGAGCTATCATCAGAAGTAGAAGCCTCATTTCTTGGTTGCTCTTTATCGAGCTCCACAACGTGAGAGTCAATCTATCGTGACAACTCTTAGGATTCTGGGCTCTCTCCGCCTTTATCGTTGTCGCTGCTGTCCTCTTCCTACCCTTTGGTTTGGACTCCTACTATGGGGTCCTTGGGTAAGGGCAGCTAGTCAGCCTTCCTGAACGAGGATTCTTTAGGAAGCTCGATAGTATTAACTACCACCATCCATCCCTCCATGAACCCAAACTTCCAGGCCTAAAAGATCACAGGGCCTGCTGTGTCCTCGGCATGCTTAAAGCCCTTGTTGTAGTAGTTTTGCTTATGGGTTTTTTCTTCCCCTTTATAATCAGTAAATTCCTTTTCTCGGACGGAGAGGATGCTGGTAGTTTCAACAAGCTTAAGCTCAGACTCCCTGAGCTTGTTGAGGGCTCAGTGGCCTTTAGCTTGGCTTGCTCCAGTGCTCACTTGACGGTTGTAGCATGCCATTCCATCAAATTTAGCCCCAAGACTCTTTGAGGTTCACCTCGGTTACCTACATGAGGGCTTTCTCCTTGTCAGCCTCTTCCTAAGCATCCTTCAGCCGACCCTCCACCACATGGGTCTACTGGGCAGCTTAAGTAACCAAAAAATAGAGTTAAGATAATTCCAAACTGAAAAGTAACACTTGCTAATTTTTATGATATTGTAAAAAGACTTGGGAAGAACCAAAACTTACTGTGATGGTATGCCATTTCAACTTAAGCACCAGGTCATCATCTCGGCAACTGGCATAGTGCTTCATAACAACCGAGAGTAGGAGGGCATGCCCCAAGCTATCAGATACTTGACCTCTCTCCCCTCTTCACCAGTTTATGATATAAGAATTGGAGGGCAGTGCCTTGTCTCCTAGTTGGAAGGTGCACTCCCATGGGGTGGCCGAACTCGAGGAGGATTCCGTGACTTGTGAACCGATTATGATCAGTTGGCTTGAGGATTATTTCTCCTAGGGGATCTTACTAGTTGGCGATACAATTGATTTGCCTAAGGCAGGAGTCGGTAAATGGATGGCTGGGGGAGTGCTTTCCTTGGTTACAACATTGCTCGCACCTTTGGGAGCATTTCTTTTGTTGTTTGGGCACGGGGAGAGTGGTCTGCTAAGGGGTGGACTAGAAGGAAGCTTGGCCCCTCGAAGTTGGTGAGTTCAGAAAAAAATAGTCTAAAGTCATTGACCATTTTCTCACCATCTCTACTGTAGGGTCTGGATGTACAGGGATGTTCTCTTCGGTGGTTGGATCAAGGTTTTCACAAGGAGGGGCCTTTATAGGGATGTGCTCTAGCTAACCTTGAAAGAAGGTGTCTCTCGAACCGTCTTGAATGATCTCATGGGAGTTGTGTCTAACTAGTCGGGGACTTAATTGCTTGGCTTCTACGGAAGTAAGCATTAGAGGTAAGAAAAAAACCTGGTAGCTAAACGTATAAGGATGACAACAAGGGGCTGTTGACCGTAAGGGCGCCTGACCAATACTAGTAGCTAGTGTAGGAGGGTGTGCAGCCAAAATCTGGTGGGAAGCCCTCAACTGCTCGTCATAGTGCACGAATATCTTAGAGCGAGTAATGAAGTTGAGCTCCTTGACCTGCACAATGTTGATATCTGGCCAAAAGTTCTTGGAAATTGCAACCAAGAGTTAAATTTAGTTAAGAAATAAATAAACAACAATAATAATAAATAAAGTAAAAATGTATCTATGTTGGTCGGTGTCGTTCAAGTGTATAAATAAATTATGGGATGGTAATAAGTCACAATAGGGTCAAGAGACAGGAGAATGAGAAACTGTCCTATTTTACAAGGTGAGATCGTGCAAGTCAGCTTTCTATTCAACCAATTTCCTCTCACCTTTACAAATTCCCCTGCTGAGTTCTTATTGGAATTGAGAAGGCAGGATATTAATCGGACCACAGTGCTTAGGGTTTGAAGGTAATACCCGAGGCGCAAACTCCCCCGAATAGAGTACATGAAGTTAATGTCATGATGAGTAAGGCACAGGCCTTACAAGCAGTTCAGACACCCCACGCTGCTCACTACCCTATAAAAGTTAGGCAAGCACTAGTCGTGACTTAAACCGTAGAATCTAAGAGTCCTAAGTAAAAATGGGTCTATTAGGAACCTAACCCCACCTTTTAGAATAGACATTAAGGGGAAGAACACTACGTGTGGACGCCTTTGGTCTTCTATGTCACCCTCATCACAATATGAAATTTCTACATCTCGAGGTATGTTAAACGTAGCCCTAAATGAGAAAAAGGCGTGTTGTTGAAATATAAGTAGAAATGGGAGAAGAGAGAAAGACTTACATAATTCTTTCTTGAGAAGGAGGGAGTGAGGTCTCTTAAGGAGGATGAGGGCTCAGGAACGTAGAGAGGATGACATCACTAGAGTAAGTATAAGACAAAGTGAAAGAGAAAAGAAAAGAACATAGTGGACATGGAGGAGTATTTATAGAGGGAAGAGAGCCATTAATGGTAACTGTCACATGGCAATAAATGCAGGTCATCATTACGCACCATGCGTGCTTCGATAAATAACGCGTCAGATTATCTGGACTGTTGGATGTGCCAAACCTTGCCACGCTCTTTTCTAGACAAGGCAGGCTATACAATCCATTGCGTTAAAAGATGGTCTATTGGACTTCCCGAGATGTGCACACTTCTTCCCAAGGGATTGAGCAGGAACCAGCACACTGATCATAAAATAACCAAAACCACGATCCTATCCCTACTTCGCAAGAATAGGATTGTTAGGGGCTATTGTGGGTGAATTGGGCCCGATGGATCAGGCCTACCGTACAAGCAAAGCCCAACATGAAGCCCAAGGCCTTGTGAGAGACATGAAAGTGCCTCTCAAAAAAGAAATTTTGGGTACCTTTCAGGGAACCTCTCTTTTTGGGTAAGTGGTGTGGAGTTGCCACTTATTTTTTATACGAAAAAAAAAAATACTAATTACAAAATATATGACTAAATTGTTCCATTCTCATTAATTGAGTAAAAAATACATGTTTGGAAAATTGAAAATTACATGGCTTTGGGTCCTAGTTACAATCTACCAAATATACACAGCTTTGTGTCCTAGTTAATTTCTACCCAAAGATAAAATTAAGACAAGGCTTAGATCTACTTATCCAAAGACCTAAATTTGGAGGCTAGGTTACAGAATGGAAAGGTGTTCGGCATCCATTCCGTCCAGACAAAGTTTGGTCTTCTAGACTCTTGTGACCTATGTACCCTTTATGCATGCTATGAATGATATGTTGTATATATGAACAACACTAAATCACATAAGTTTTGTATAAATGAATTCTCTTCTTTGTTTAAAATTTTTTTTGATCTATTTTAGTGATAAAAAAAATTGACTTCGGTTTGTTAAAAATACCAAATCTGTTTTGTAATATGTAGAAAAAATGGTTTTCGGAGAAAAAAATTTAGATATGTGTTTATTACATAAAACAAAGTCTTTTGATTTGAAAAGTATCAGATCTGTTTTTAAGAACTACAAAGAAATGGTTTTTTGATGACAGAAAAACCAGATCTGCTTTTAACAACTAAAAAAATTGGTTTTTGATAAATGAAAAATCAGATTTGTTTTTATGTATGTAAACAATATGGAACATATATATATATATATATATATATATATATATATATTTAAGAAGAGAGTTTCATTCATAACATAAATTTATGCAACATGAATTAAATAAAACAAAAATAAACGCAATCATGCTTAATCTTTTTCTTTGTTTCAAAATCTGCATATGTTAAAAAAAATCAGATCTGTTTCTAAGAAAGATACAAATCAGTTTTTAATTTGAAAAAAATTCAGATCTGTTTTTATTTGAAGAAAAATTCAGATTTACAACTAAGAAAGATGCAAATCTGTTTTAAGAAAAGGAGTTGGTCATATGTAGATCTTTAAAAATAAAAAAAAATAAAAAATAAAAAAAGAGATTATAACAATTGCACATAAAAAATCAAGATAATCTAAGAAATGATTAACAATTCATATTATGGATAAAGGAAAACATGCATCATTATAAACAAGAAGCATAAAAAAGAATTGGGTGATTGAAGACAACCTCTTGCATGAGCACTCCTTGTTCTTGAGTGGATGTTTTAGGATTCAAAGAAATTTATTCAATTATCTTTGAAGCTTAAAAACCCTAATTTTTGCAGCAAATATCAACAATTTGAGAGCCTCAAAACGTATGCCTCTCAGAGTGTAAAAAAAAAGGTGATGAATTATGAGATTCAATCTCTATTTATAGAGGCCAAAAAACTAAAAATAGCCCTGACGTGTAGAATGCGAATCAAGACTCATCCTTCTGCATAAAGATCGAAAAGGGTGTGTCTTATCGTCACGTGAAGGGAGTTGGGCCAAAGCCCAAAAGGAGGCAATTCAGCACTTTTAAAGTGCCGTTCGGCACTCCAAAAGTGCCGAATGGTGCTTTTGGATGCCGAACGTTCTTTTGTGTTTGGGTGCCTATTGGACTTTCTTTCTAGGGGATTTTGATTCGGTGCTTGTACCTAGACGTGTTTTCATCCTTAGTCCATGACTGTTTTTATCTCTTTTATGGATAATTCAAAATTTTTAGAAACAATTATGTTGTGGATAAATTTCTTAAAATAAATCTTGATAAAGTTCAGATTATTCACAATTTTATTGTTATTCAATCATCCCTTTTATTCCTATGCATGCATCCCTATTTTAGACACTAATTATCAACCAATCACAAAATTATTTAATCAATTTTAATTGTTTAACCAATCAAAATTAATTTAAATTAATCATGCGTGGTCGACTCTATCTTAATACAATTCATGTTGACCGTGTAAACTTGATCATGCAATATCTTTCGATCCGATGGTCCGATTTGGAAATCGGGCACACCGTTGTGACCGTTAGAACCTCAAGATCATTTTTATGATATGAAATGAATGAATTGATGCATGTAATGCAATCACAAATTGATTAATGTAATGCAATCATGATTTTTGGGGTACATGGATGGTCATTCAAGTCAATCTCCTTGATTAAATCATAGGTGAAAAATTGACTATCTATAGGCCCATTAAGTGTAGTGGGTTTGGGATACAATGGAAAAGCTACCCCGGGCTTCTTTATGTTGAACGTGACCACTAGCCGAGCACTGGGAGTTTCGCACGGCCCTTCCCGAGGGGTCCTTTCAAATTGGGGTTCTGAAACAGTCATGAAAGAACTCTAGGCCATGGTTTAGGGGGTTGGAAAAAATTGGGAGGGAGAGTGATAAGAGAAGAACTGGGGAAAAAGAGGGAACAAGCAAGGAAATTGGTGAGAGTTCAAAACTTGGGTGAGGTTGACCAGGTCTAGGTTGGAGCCTCGTTAGTAGGATTGAGATTCAGCCCATAAACAAATAAGTTGAGGGCCCAAGTACTTGCACACACACGCAGTCCTTACCGCCCACATATAGCAATAAATAAGGGGAAATACTTGTTAGGGGAAAAAGAAGAAGAAAGAAAGGAGGCCAATGAATTATACTGAAAATATAGAAAATATAAAATATAATATATATATATATATGTATATATATATATATTTTTTTTGTGATCAAAAGCTCAAGTCTCTCTCCCTTTCTATTTTGCTCTCAACAAAAGAAAATGAATCAACAAAACATAAAAATTAAAAAAAAAAAAAACTTAATTTTTTTGCTTTGTTAATATCACTATTTTTTTTTTTAAATCATCACCATAGGCCCCAAGATGCATATAACCACCCATAGTGAGTTGACTGTAGGAACCAAATTTATTGCAAGTTAAAAATAACATGACCAAATTGACTACTATCAAAATGTAAAAACCAACGTCACATCCATCAAGTTTTTCTAGTCACTTAGAAAAGGCCTATTGAGCCTTTTCTATTGGGTTTTAGTGTATGGCTTGGAGTGGGACCAAAAGAGACTAATAAGACACTAGCTCCAATGGGCTTTGGGCTTTTCTATGAACTCTTGACAAGTCCAAAGTTACTATTAATTATATTTAATACTACTATATAAATATAATTGCACTCTAGGCCTTATTAATAAATAATGTCCCAAGACTTTATTATATACGTAACCCCTTCATAAAGTCATGAATATAGACTGTCACTTTGAAAATTACTACATCTTATCCTTGAGTACCCAGTTTAATCCTTTAAAGTTATTCATCATATATTTATGAAATTCAATTTCATAAATATATACTTTAGTATTTTCTTACCAAAGTGGTTAGGCCTAACTCTCTGAATAACCAAACCTATTAAACTTATCTCAAGGGAATATTTTGTATCTCCTTTAAGAGACTATGAATTCCATCTTGAGAATATATGTTCCATCAACACTAAATGTGGTTGCCCAACTTACTGAGGTTTTGACCGTTACTTTAGATCTCACTCCTGATATATCAAAGCAACCTACACATCATGATCAGGTCTATTATTCTCTCAGGATTAAGAGTTCATGCAAATAAAAGTCGTGAGATTTATTATTCATTTGACAGTCGTTAGGAGAATAATAAATCTCACAGCGGTCCAGTTCAATATGTTTTAACTCTTAAAAAATATCAACATATCAACTAAAAATCTCCACTTACATGATCAAGACAAATCATCTTAGTTGATACGTTATAGTCTTCGCAGATGAAATGCCCAATTTCATCACCGACTATGAATTATAAATTCTGAGTTTACAAAGAACTTGTGACTTTTTTTTTTGTGATTAAATCACATACTATGCATCTCATGGACTATATGATAATGTCCAAATATTCATGTTACCATTATTTTAGATAAAAATAAACAACTTTATTAAACACAACATTAAGTCATACATAATGTCATACATAGCATCATACAATAGGATTTAAGAGCACATATCCTAACAAAATGGTCATCTCTAGTTCCTAATGCAGTCAAGGTAAATTTTGATAGGGCCTTATTTCTGAGGCAAGTTTTGGGATAGTGATTTGGAATGAAGCTGGGGAAGTTATGGCTACATTGGTAGAAAAAATTCATAAACCAGCCTTGGTGGAAATTCTGGAATTTTTGGCAACGTGATGAGCTGAAATGTTTGCAGTAGAGTTGGGTTTTTTGCAGCTTTCTTTAAAAGGTGACTCAGAGGTTGTTATTAAAGCTCTTTCTAAAGGCAATTCTTCCCTCTATAGTGTAGATAATATTGTTAAAGACATAATGTCTATTTAGGTTCGTTCGAAGCCCACACCTTCTCTCACATTAGGAGGCAAGGCAACACTGTTGCCCATGTCTTAGCATAGAGAGCTAAACTTTCCATTTTTTTGGTTGTCTGGATGGAGGATGTTCCACTGGATGTTTTTCATTTGGTAGTTTCAGATTTTCCAACTTAATTTGAATAAAGTACTATCAAGTATGGTTTTCTCAACAAAAAAAAAAAAAATGTAAGAACCAAATTAAATATGACCCCAAAATGTAGGGATCAAATTTGTATTTTTGCCTTAAATAAATTACTTCTTCATTATGTGGGCCTAACCCTCACAAAAGAGAAGGAGCCAACAAAGCGAAGGAAAGATGAAACTTTGATTGGAGGAAAAAAATCATTCAATATTTACTTTAAGGCCCCTTAAAAATTTCACATATGAGTTTGGAACACTCGTGTGAGATCATTGCATCCACGATTGGTGCCATATGAACAATGGTGACTCTAGGAATTATTTTAGGGTGGTCACTAAGAAAAATAAATTATATAAAATTTAATAAAAAGATAACATGAATATAGTAACGTCATTTATAAAAAACATGCAAATACATGAAGTATTATAATTTCTTTATAGTAACAAGGAAAAAGAAAAAAAAAATAAAAGGTTAATAAGAGATAGAGTAGAAATTGAAAATGTTGAGATGAGAATAATAAAGTGAGAAAGAGTCCAACATGATCATGCTAAAAATCGTCAGTTAGTCACACGATCCTCAAGTGCCCTAGACAAGACCTGCGCAACACAAAGAAGAAGAAAAAACCTTATGAAGAGTACTAGTGTGGAATCGGCCAAATACCCTCCGAAGGTCAAGTTAGAGAATTTTAACAGCTCTAGAGTGCCAGCGCTGGGGTGAATTATGCGTATCTTAGTCTCTGAGGGTTTTAGGCTTTTATAGTAGTGTAGAACAAACTTTGGTTTCTTGGAGAAGAGGAATATATCCTTGTAGGAAGGATCCTCATAAATGCATGTATTTTACGCGATTCTTTCCATATAAAGATTCTGTTGACTAGGGTTAATCGTGGACCACAAGACATTTCCATTTGAAGTTCCTTAAGGATCAATTAAACCATGTGGGTGCCACGTGGCTAATCCATCGTCCTACCTTGTATCCGTTCACTCCCTTGTTCGTCCACCTCAAGTGGTCCGTTCACTCACAACACGTTTCATCACCTTGCTTCCTTTCTTTGTTCGTCAACCTAATATAGTCGCCCATGGTACATTTTGTAAAATCTGACTGTCTGCCTTAATTTTGTCCTCTTCAGTTGCCCTCTCACTCTATGGGTCTATTGTCATATTTCTTAAACGGACCTGTAGAGTGACAGTTTAACATAACTCTTAGGAAATGTAACTTGATTTCATAGGCTAGCCTAGTGCTATTAATGCAGTAGGGGCACGTGGCACGTTTCTACTAATTAATTGCTAGTACTGAAGCGTCCTTTCGTCTTCTGTGCCGTTCTCTCTATATGTACCTATTGCTTATCCCTTTCATTTTTACTTTCCATAACAAATTTTTAGAGCCAAACCGATACCGTCTATTTTTTATTTCAGCTTTGCTTTCTCCGTCGCTACATCTGTCTACTACACTGTGTCTGTTTCTTCTTTGAATCATTAATTGGTAAACATCCGTTGCCTCTCACTTATCTCTAATTTCGTTCTTTAGTTTAAATATTGTTTGCCCATCATCTTTGTAGACCTATAGAGTCTTAGGGGTTTACCCGTCACGTGTAGGTGACAGATGTCTAGTGAGGTGTCGAGTAATTAATCGTGGGTCCACGAAGGAGCAGGCTATGATGAGGTGTACCCATCTGGAAATGATGACTCTAGCACCTCTCATGATGAAAAGGATCCATCTGCCAATTCTACTTTAGAGGATAAGGATGTGGACATGGTTGGATCAGAGGGAGGTTCAGGTGGTGATTCAAATAGTTCCTATGTTATCTACGTTGATCCTCCCGTCCAGTTTGTCATAGGTCCAGATACCCCTAGGGAATTTATCCTCCTTCCATTGTGGACAACAAACGATTTTAATTCTACCATCAAGCAAAAACATTTCCAAACCCTTAGGGAGAGGCACCAGATCCCTGCCAGCATATCCATCTGTCTACCTCTTAGGTCTAAAAACTGTTACTGCAAAGGCGTCGAGGATGTGTCGGTGTATAGGAGCAGATGTTTAAAGCAGGACTTTAGTTTCCTTTAAGTGCTCTCCATTGTTGTCTTCTTCAATACCTTAAAGTTGTCGTCACCCAAATCTCTCCGAATGCTTGAAGAGTCTTCCTTGGTGCTAAAGTTCTATATGGAGTCTTGAGTGATTGGGAGCGAAGGATGACGGTGGAGGAGTTCTTCCATTGCTACCGTCCGTCAGAGATCACCCAATCTAAAGGTATGTACAACTTCCTACCAAGGAAACCTGTACTTAGGTTGGTGTGTGACACTTCTAATTCCAACAGGAACTAGAAGAGTCATTTTTTCTTTATTCAAGGTGATGACTGGATGTGTCACCCTAATGACCAAGAGTTCATGCCCATAGACAAAACTTAGGGAATAATGCCTCTGTCTAGTGAGAATCCATCCTTTTTAATTTTATTTTTTATTTACCATCATTGGTCTAACCATCCTTTTCTTACAGCTCGAGACCGTCTAGAAGTGATATTGGAGCAGTGGAGCTTTTTGGAGAAATTTTTTGCAATTAAGTTGAAGAAAAGGATGTGGGCTAAGCTCATCATCTTGGAAGCAATCCATTGGTATTGCGACAGTGCCAAACCTACCGAAGTTGCCCGTTGTTATGACAGCCAGACCCATCTCTCTTTATAGTATTTTCTTTCTAATTGTAATTTGCCTAACACTTTCCATCTATCTACATTGATATAGAAATAGAGGAAGGCAGGAGGAGAGCCTACATAAAGCAGTAGGCTGCTACAAAGAAGAAACAGGAAGGCACCTTGCCGCCTAAGGCTATCACCCAAGTCCTTCCATCAACAAATAAGAGACTGTTGGAGAATCATCAAAGCTGATGATTATAAGGACTTGAGCAATCAAGCAACAGAGGCGATAAAGGAGACGGGTCTCTTCAACATCGCGTAAGTAAATTTTCCCTTCTGTTGTCCTTTTTTAAGTCAAATTGTCTTCGTCTTCTTTTAACCCTTTTTTGTTCTGCAGGAGGTGGTAATGATAAAAGGCCTAATGGACTGTTGCCTCTCCTATGAGATAGCTTTGGACCCTGGACCGGGTGAGGGCAAAGGCAAAGGCAATGGCAGCGGAGTTGGAAGAGTTGAAGGCCTGGAAGGTAGTCCAAGAGAAGAAGCTTGCTGCATCAAGTAGTTAATGGGTGAATTGGAATAGCAGACGGAGGTATTGAGGAAGGTCCTTGAGGACAAGGAAGGAGAAATCAAGGACATCAAGGACCAACTCCATCAGGCCAAGGATGATGCAATTTAGGAGTACTGTGACTCCGACACCCTCCTCGCGAAGCTTGGCAGCTCGTTCGCAGACAACTTTGACGACTGTTTCCGTCAGGTTAAGGCTTCTTTTCCTAACCTGGACCTGTCCTAAATCTCCATCAACCCCCAGGCCCAGACTCTAGCCAAACCCGTCTACTTCGGAAGCACAAACGAGTTGTTTAATGATACCGTCATTGACTCCCAAGGTGATGAGGAGACAACTTCCGCTAATCAAGTCACTTCCATCGATGATGATGCCCGCCCACTTGAGGGGGACCAGATTGCCAAGGACGTAGAACATCCTGCTGATTAGAATTAGCTATTTCTTTGCTTTAATTTTTCTTTGTTTTTTGTACATAAGAATCTTTGGGAAAACAATGTTTTATTTAGCTGTTACCTATTGTTATTTAGGCCCTTTTTGTAGACATTTGCCCCTTACTGGGCTTTTCATAATATTTCAATATTTGGTATCTTGATCATGTATTTGTTAATATGTGCTTGCCACATATCCGTCTATTTTGGGTTTAACGGCTGAGCCCATCCTCGTATGAACTTTAATAGATACAAACCATCCATTAACAAATATATTTCATCCCTTGAAGATGATGCCATCCACTTTATGGACTTGATTACTATAAGTTATCCTTTTAGAATGATCCCGTCTACTTTGTGGACTTAGTACACATAGCTTATCCCTATAAGATGAGCCCGTCCGCTTGTGGACTTGATAAAAATTTATTTAGTATGATTCCGTCCATTTTGTGGACTTAATATAATTCATCCCTTCAGGATGATCTCGTCCACTTTGTGGTCTTAGTAAATATAGCTTTATGTCATCCCTTTATGATGATACCGTCCACTTTATGGACTTGATAATTTTAAGTCAATCTCGTCCACTTTGTGGACTTAATATAATCCATCCATTTTAGGATGATCTCATCCACTTTATGGACTTAATATAATTCATCCTTTTTAGGATGATCCCATCCACTTTGTGGACTTAATATGATTTACCCTTTTAGGATGATCCTACCCCCGTTGTGGACTTAATACAATTCATCCTTTTTAGGATGATCCTGTCCACCTTGTGGAGTTAATATAACCTTATAGGATGATCCTTCCGCTTTGTGGACTTTAGTAAACATGGCTCATCCTTCAAGATGAACCTATCCTCCTTGTGGGCTTAACAAATATATGCCATCCCTTTAAGATGACACCATCCACTTTATAGATTTGATAAATATAACTCTGTAGACACACATGTGATGTTTCTGAATAACTCCTTTTATTGTGATAAATACGCAAGTGGAATTTTTTTTTTTTTGAAAAAATAACAATCTACCCTTTGGGCCTAAAAGTATCATTGATAGTAAAAACTAACTAAAAAGAAATAAATTGAAGATGAGGAGTGTTGTTGCTCATGCCCTTGTCTACTGGTAGTACTTCTTCAGGTGCTCTGTGTTCCATGGATGTAGCTTTTTTTCGTCTAGCATTTCGAGGTGGTAGGTTCCTCTCCTTTTTGGTAATACCTTTCCCTAGGCGAGGTCTCTTGTCGCACCTATCACCTTTCTCAAGACGAGATCTCCAACTTGGGAGTCCTTGTTTCCGACCTTAGAGTGGTAATGCTTCACCATGAGGTCTTGGTACCATGCCAACCTCTACTCAATCTCGCCTGGACCTTGTCCACCAAGTCAAGTTGAAGGGGCATCGCTTCATCATTCTTACTACTGTCATAGCTTCCAACTCTTTAGCTTGTGAGTCTGACCTTTGCTGGAATGACTGCCTCGCTCTCGTACACTAGTCGAAATAGAGTCTCCCCTGTAGGTGTCCTTATTGTCATCCTGTAGGCCCACAAAACGCTTGGAAATTCCTCCAACCATATCCCCTTTGCCCCCTTGAGCTGAGTCTTGATAATTTTGAGCAAAGATCGACTTGCCCATTGGCTTGTGGGTGGGCAGAAGATGAGTAGTGATTCTTGATTCCTAATTGTGAGTAGAAGTCTCGGAATGAATCATTATCGAATTGCTTTTTGTTATCTGAGACTGGTACCCTAGGTATACCATACCTGCAGATGATATTCTTCCACACAAAGCTTCGTACATTCTTCTCCGTGATCGTGGCTAGGGCTTCGGCCACCACCCATTTGGTGAAGTAGTCTATACCCACTATTAGGAATTTTAGTTGCCTGACTGTTGTTGGGAATGGTCCTTTGATATCCAACCCCTAATGAGTGAAAGGCCATGGGCCGTCATTAAGGTGAGCTCCTCCGTTGGTTGCTTGATGAGGTTACCAAACCTCTAACACTTGTCGCAAGTTTTGATGTACACCTGGGCATCTTTTTGCATGGTGGGCTGATAGTATCCTGCCCTAATCAACTTGTGTACTAAGGATCGTGATCTTGAATGATTCCCGCACAATCCTTTATGGACTTCTCTCATGACATAATCTACTACTTCAGGTTGAGACACCTCAGGTACGGATGGGAGAAACCTCATTTATATAAGATGTCTTTTATTATTATGAACCACCTATACCTTTAGCTTCCTAGTAGCCTCCTTATTGTACGGTAGCACACTGTCTCTTAAGTAGAAGGTTATGGGCATGGTCCAATTGTTTTGAACAAAAGACAATACCTAGCTGGGGATAAGCATGTGTTCTGTCGATGCAGCCTTGGCTAGGCGGTTAGCTTTCTCGTTCTCCTCTCGTGGGATTTGAACGAACTTTGTTTGGAGGTTGTTCACTCGATACTTCACTTGCTCTAGGTACTTCTTCATCCGCTCGCCCTTGCATTCGTAATTGCCAGTTACTTGGCTTGTAATTACCTAAGAGCCATAATATAAGACCACATTCGTAGCTCCTACTGCTCTGGCTAGGTCTAGCCCTGCTATTAAGGCTTCGTACTCTGCCTCGTCATTGGTCGTAGGAAAGTCAAGTCAGACCATGAACTCAATCTTGTTTCCTTATAGAGAATGAAAAACTATGCCAGCCCTTCCTGCTTGCTTATTAGACGATCTGTCCGTGTGGATGCTCCATTGCGGTTGTATTCCTGCCCCTTGGTCCTCCGGGTTGGTGAATTCCACAATGAAGTCAACGATGACTTGACCCTTGATGGTCGTCTGTGGGCGATACTGTATGTCGAATTCACTCAACTCAATCACCCATAGCGCCATTCGTCCATTTGCCTTTGAGTTGCTCATTGCTCTCAGAAGGGGTTTGTTTGTCAAGATGACAACGGTGTGGGCCTGGAAATATGGTTTGAGCTTACGTGCTGTAGTTACCAACGTGATAGCGAGCTTCTCCATAGGGGGGTTCCTCTCTTCTTCACCTTGGACCGTTAGCCTAGTGTAGTATACAGGCTTCTATACCTTGTCTTCTTCTTTAACCAAGGCTGTGCTAACAGCAGCTAGGGATACAACCAAGCAAAGGAATAGTTCTTCACTTGGTTTGGAGGGACTTAGCAATGACGAGGAAGAAAGGTATACCTTTAAGTCCTCTAATGCTTGTTGACACTCGACCGTCCATTCAAAAGACTTCTTTAGCGTGTGGAAGAAAGGTAGGCACTTGTCTGTTTCCCTTGACACGAACCTATTCAGTGCGGCTACCTTGTTCATAAGCCTCTGATATGTCACGCCCGTTTTCTTGAGGCCGAACGACATCACTCTATTGTAGAAGAGACCCTGGCTTGTGATAAAAGAAGTTTTCTCCTGGTTAGCTTCATCCAGCTTGATTTGGTTGTAACCAGAAAATGCGTCCATGAAACTCAGCAGCTAGTGTCTTGCCGTTGAATTCACCAAGATATCAATCTGGGGAAGTGGGTAGCTGTCCTTGGGACGTGCCCTATTTAAGTCTGTGTAATCTATGCACATCCTCCATTTCCCATTGGCCTTTTTTGTTGGAATCATACATGCGCAGCGGAAGGAAATGTAATGTAAACGGATCTACTTCATACATACAAGTTAACATGGGCTATTTAAGTTTCAGAATTAGAGAACAAGAGAGTGTACCTTGGAGCGGTGAATTTCAAAAACTTGAAGAACGGAAGCACTTGGGAATACTTTCAATCTTCACTCCAATTCCACTAACGCCCAAGATGTGTGGTCTCTCAATCAGTTCTAAAGGGAGAATATGAAAGTGTCCAACACTTTTCACCACTTCACAAGAGTGTTCTTTCAAACTCTCTCAATTATCTTCAGAATCTCTACCGAAAAAACTGTATGTTTCTCCCTTTGTATTTAACTGATTATCTAATTGGGCTGGCCTTTTGGGCCTTTCCAATTGGGCTTAAGTATGTGGCTTGGAGTGGGACCAAAAGAGACCAATAAGACACTAGCTCCAATGGGCCTTGGGCTTTTCTGTCAACTCTTGACAAGTCTAAAGTTACCATTAACTATATTTAATACCACTATATAAATATAGTTGCACTCTAGGCCTTATTAATAAATTATATCCCAAGACTTTATTATACATGCAACCCCTTCATAAAATATTCATAGTAATACAAAGTCATGAAAGAAGACTGCCACTTTGTATATTACTACATCTTAATTCCTTGAGTACCCGGTTTAATCCTTTAAGTTATTCATCATATATTTATGAAATCCAATTCCATAAATATATACTTTAGTAGCTCCTTACTAAAGTGGTCAGGCCCAACTCTCTGAATAACAAACACATTAAACTTATCTCAAGGGAATATTTTATATCTCCGTTAAGAGACTATGAATTCCATCTTGAGAATATATGTTCCATCAACACTAAATGTGGCTGCCCAACATACTGAGATTTTGACCTTAACCATAGATCTCACTCCTGATATATCAAAGCAACCTACATTTCATGATCAGGTCCATTATCCTCTCAGGATTAAGAGTTCATGCAAATATAAGTCGTGAGTTTATTATTCTATTGACAGTCTTTAGGAGAATAATAAATCTCATACCGATCCAGTTCAATATGTCTTAACTCTTAAAACATATCAACATATCAACTAGAAATCTCCATTTCCATGATCAAGACAAATCATCTCAGTTGATATGTTATAGTCTTTGCAGATGAAATGCCCAATTTCATCACCGACTGCGAACTATAATTCTGAGTTTACAAAGAACTTGTGATTTATATCTTCTGTGACTAAATCACATAAATCACATACTATGCATCTCATGGACTATATGATAATGTCCCAATATTCATGTTACCAATATTTTCAAATATTAATACAACTTTATTAACCAAAACATTAAGTCATACATAATGTCTAACATAATAAAATACATAGCATCATACAATAGGATTTAAGGACATATATCCCAATATTTTTAACCATCACCACGTTGGCGAGCCAGTCGGGGTAGTATACTTCTCAAATAAACTTTTCCTCCTATAACTTGCAAACCTCCCCTGTTATGGCTTGGTCTCGTTCATGAGCGAATACCCACTATTCTGGCGGATGGGAGAGAAAGAGGGCGATACATCTAGCTTGTGGACTATGACCGCAAGATCGATTCTGGGCATGTCTTTGTGGCTTCAGGCAAAGAAGTCCTGGTTCTCTCTTAGAAATGATATTACGGCCTGACGGACTGGCAAGCTAGCAAGAGTACCTATTTTTGTCGTTTGCTCGGGTTAAAGTCATCAAGGAGCACCTCTTCCAACCCTTCTATTGGTTCTACAACCGTTCGCTATTCTTCTATGCACATTGTTGGTAAATGGTCATCCATCTCCAGCATGGCAAAGTAGCATTCATGTGTCGCTACTTGATATCCCCATACTTCTCCTACCCCGTATTTAGTGGAGAACTTAATCATCAGGTGGTAAGTGGATGTTACAAGCCTTCCACAAATTAAGGGTTGGGCGGCCCAAGATGGCATTGTAAGCAGATGAACAGTCCACAACCAGGAATGTGACATCCCTAGCGATTTGTTAAAGATAAACGCCAACAGTTAAGAATAAAATGACTACACCAAATGGGTACACTCTTGTTCCTTTGAATCCAACAAGGGGTGTGTTATTTGGGATCAACTATTCTCTCCTAATCCTCTTTTGCTAGAAGGTTGGGTAGTAGAGTATATCGACGGAGCTTTCGTTGTCTACTAGGACCTTGTGAGTGTTGTAGTCCCCAATCCATATGATTGTGACAAGCGCATCATCGTGTGGATGATGGAGATTTTGAACGTTCTTCTTTGTGAACTCGATTATAGGGTTATCTATGTGCGCTATGTTCAAGACCAAACCCGTCAACTAAACGTTCTAAACCATCCAAAGGTAGGTCTTGCGTGCCTTCCTAATCGAGTAGGAAGTTATGGCGCCCCTTACAATCATCCTTATGTCTCCTATGGGTGGTTTGGGGTGCTCGTTTTCCCTCCGAGGGCCCTACTTTTATGGTTGGTCCATCCTCTCTCTGATGACAAACCTCTGCAATTTTTCTTGTCTGATCAGGGCTTCTATCTGCTGTTTCAAATCGTAGTAGTCGGACGTATTGTGGCCATAATCTTGATGGAAACGACAGTACTTGTCTCTGGACCTTTTGTTGGGGTTACCTTTAACTTATTAGGAAACGTCAGGGATCCTTTGTCCTTGATCTGCATCAATACCTGGTCGATTGGGACTTTCAGCGGGGTAAAGTTCGCGAACCTCCCAATGGGGGGTTTGGACCATCTATCCTTTCGTCCGTCTCTTGTCCTTGTGGCCTTCTATCCCATATCATGTCATGTTTCTTCTTGTCTTTCTCTTTTCCTGGGCTTTTCTTCTCGGGCATGCAATGCATCTTCTGCGTTCATGTATTTAGTAGCTCTATAAAGTAAATTCGACATGGTTTTTGGGTCGTTCTTGTATAAGGAGAAAAAAAAATTCCCTTACATAGCCCATTGGTGAACGCAGCTACGAGTATTTTGTCATCAGCTTCATTAATCAAGAGGACCTCTTTGTTGAAGCGGATAATGTAAGACCTTAGTGTCTCATCCTCCCATTGCTTGATATTCATCAAGCATGTCGTTGACTTCTTGTACCTATGTCCCCCAAAAAAGTGCAAGGCAAACTAAACGCTTAACTCTTTGAAGGTATGATAAAGTTTGGTGTCAACCTACTAAATCATACCCTTGCTGGACCTCTCAATGTAGTGGGAAAGGCCCAGCACATGATCTCATCCGCTATGCTCTGCTGGTGCATGAGGGTCTTAAATGTCTCCAGGTGGTCTAAAAGATCCCTTGACTCGTCGTAGGCTTCCATTTACAGCATACGAAACTTTGGCAGAGAGGGAATGAAGTAACGAGTGCAGTGAAGGGTGAATCCATCCGGTGCACTAGTTCGTCAAGATCGCTTGATACCCATCCTTTGAGGTTGTTCATCATCAGGTCCATTTATTCCCTCATCATCTGCATATCTGCGACCAGGTTCGGTGGGGTGATATCTATGGCTTTCGGTCTACTCATGGCATTGTTGCCTTCTAGCCTTTCCCTATTCTACCTACCATTAGCGTGCTGAAGGTTGTCACCCTCTTGCTCTTCCTCTTGATTTTGGGGCTCAGCATCCCTTTGGCACAACTACTCTTCTAAGTCATGGTTTTGCTTGGTAAGGCGTTCAACAACTGCAGCAAGTGTCTGAACCTGTCTTTCAAGGGCAGTGGTACGTGGCTTGTCTACTTGGTAATTGGTGGTGGTTGCCATCGAGTGAGTACGCACCATGCAAATTTTTGTTCAAGAAGTAGTAATATGGCTTACCTTGTTCTCATAGACGGAGCGAACTGTTGATGCCAAAAATCATCATTTAGTCAGACGGTCCTCACGTGCCCTAAACAAGACTTGTACAACACAAAGAAGAAGAAAAAACCCTATGAAAAGTACCAGTGTGGTACCGGCCAAATACCCTCCAAAAGGTCAAGTCAGAGAATTTTCACAACTCTAGAGTGCCAGAGTTGGGGTGAATTATGCGTACCTTGGTCTCTGAGGGTTTTGGGCTTTTATAGAAGTGTAGAACCGACTTTGGTTTCTTAGAGAAGAGGAATATTTCCTTGTAGGGAGTATCCTCGTAAATGCACGTATTTGATGGGATTCTTTCCATATAGAGATTCTGTTGACTAGGGTTAATCATGGACCACAACACATTTCTATTTGAAGTTCCTTGAGAACCAATTAAACCATGTAGGTGCCACATGGCTAAGCCACCGTCCTACCTTGTATCCATCCACTCCCTTGTCTGTCCACCTCAAGTGGTCCGTTCACTCACAACAAGTTTCGCTGCCTTGCTTCCTTTCTTTGTTCATCAACCTAATAAAGTCGCCCATGGTAGTTTTTGTAAAATCTGACCATCTACCTTAATTTTTTCCTCTTCACAACATAACAATAGTGAGAAAAATGGAGAGAGAGAGAGAGAGAGAGAGAGAGAGAGAGAGAGAGAGAGAGAGAGAGAGAGAGAGAGAGAGATTTACTAAAAATACAAGTTGAACTACTAGAGAGCAAATTTGTTGCAATTGCAAAGACTAAGAGAGCATAACTACTAACACTGCCAAGGAAAACTCACAACCATAGTATTTCTTTTGGTATCGTATTTTTAAGGGAAAATGAAATTAGAATTATTTTAAAGTAATAAGTTGAACAAGTTACAAATTTGAATGATTAGGACTTTTTTATTTTATTTTTATTTTTAACTATGTTTTTGTTGAATAATTTTGTTAGTTTTTATTGTTTGGTCTAGTCTTGTTTTTGTTTGGGTTATTTTTGTTGTTATTTGCGCAATCTTGTTTTTGTTTCCGTTGTTATTTGGGCTTGTTCTAATGGATAGGTTTCAACTTTGTAATTTACCCCTTTTTTTATTGTTATAATTTAAACCTTTTTTTTGTTTAAGGGCTTAAAAATTAGAGAAGTGTGATGTTCATACTACAAATCATATATGGTAAATTGTTATTGGTTCTAATTTAAATTCACAACTTAAATTTCTTTTTTTGCTCATCCCTAATAACCAATAACAACTTACACTTAGGATTTTTTTTAAAAATCCTACCGAGTGACCCTACCGAGTGACCGCTGTAGAAGGAACAGGTGTGTATTACTTAGAAGACTTAGAGGAAAGATCCTTACCACGAACATGGAATGTTCAAAACTTGAGGAAGTACTATTAGTAAATGTAACGTGTCCCAAAAACTAATTGTTTACGTTTGTAAGGTGGCAAGGATAATGTAATTGAGTGAACATTTAGTTTATTTACCCCGTGTAAAGTTATAATAGTGCATAGTTAGTTGTGTGTGCCCTTACAATTTTTCTCTAACGACAGAAGTCTGGCCTTAGCCTGACCCTGGTTACCGACCAGATAGAAACCTTACGATTTTTCTTTAAGGACAGAATTCTGGCCTCGGCCTGACCCCAGTCATCGACTAGATGAAAACCTTACGATTTTTTTTTTCTCTAAGGGCAAAAGTCTGGCCTCGGCCTGACCTTGACCATTAACCAGATGGAAACCTTACGTTCTTCTTCCTAAGGGTAGATGGGAATCCTAATCTTTCTATAAGGATGTACTCTGGCCACACTTAATTCTGAACATAAGTTGCATTGGTGTTTTAATTACTGTGACATTAAGTTTTGGATACTCGAAACCTGTGTTGATTGATGAGCACCGGGTTGAAACCTTAAATGTTAGCATCGAACGAATACACTTAAAAAAAATTCTTATTACAATTTTTAAATTTTGTTTAGCGACTAAATACCCAAGTTGATACCAAACATTCACACTTAAACTTAATACATTGGAAGAGAGAACTCAAATGTCTTGGTTTTATACAAACCATATAAAAAAAAAAAAAAAAAGAAAGAAGAGAAAAAGAAAGAAAGAGAACAACAACAGGTAAATAAAACAAAAATAGCCTAAATATCTCTGAGTTTAAACTTCTGGGGTCACAGTGACCGCAAGATTGGTGATAGGGGCTTCCTGGATGGTTGGGGTGTTAATGGGTGGGGGGTTAGAGGTCACCATTGGTTGAGCTATCATCAGAAGTAGAAGCCTCATTTCTTGGTTGCTCTTTATCGAGCTCCACAACGTGAGAGTCAATCTATCGTGACAACTTTTAGGATTCTGGGCTCTCTCCGCCTTCATCGTTGTCGCTGCTGTCCTCTTCCTACCCTTTGGTTTGGACTCCTACTATGGGGTCCTTGGGTAAGGGCAGCTAGTCAGCCTTGCTGAACGAGGATTCTTTAGGAAGCTCGATAGTATTAACTACCACCATCCATCCCTCCATGAACCCAAATTTCCAGGCCTAAAAGATCACAGGGCCTGCTGTGTCCTCGGCATGCTTAAAGCCCTTGTTGTAGTAGTTTTGCTTATGGGTTTTTTCTTCCCCTTTATAATCAGTAAATTCCTTTTCTCGGACGGAGAGGATGCTGGTAGTTTCAACAAGCTTAAGCTCAGACTCCCTGAGCTTGTTGAGGGCTCAGTGGCCTTTTGCTTGGCTTGGTCCAGTGCTCACTTGACGGTTGTAGCATGCCATTCCATCAAATTTAGCCCCAAGACTCTTTGAGGTTCACCTCGGTCACCTACATGAGGGCTTTCTCCTTGTCAGCCTCTTCCTAAGCATCCTTCAGCCGACCCTCCACCACATGGGTCTACTGGGCAGCTTAAGTAACCAAAAAATAGAGTTAAGATAATTCCAAACTGAAAAGTAACACTTGCTAATTTTTATGATATTGTAAAAAGACTTGGGAAGAACCAAAACTTACTGTGATGGTATGCCATTTCAACTTAAGCACCAGGTCATCATCTCGGCAACTGGCATAGTGCTTCATAACAACCGAGAGTAGGAGGGCATGCCCCAAGCTATCAGATACTTGACCTCCCTCCCCTCTTCACCAGTTTATGATATAAGAATTGGAGGGCAGTGCCTTGTCTCCTAGTTGGAAGGTGCACTCCCATGGGGTGGCCGAACTCGAGGAGGATTCCGTGACTTGTGAACCGATTATGATCAGTTGGCTTGAGGATTATTTCTCCTAGGGGATCTTACTAGTTGGCAATACAATTGATTTGCCTAAGGCAGGAGTCGGTAAATGGATGGCTGGGGGAGTGCTTTCCTTGGTTACAACATTGCTCGCACCTTTGGGAGCATTTCTTTTGTTGTTTGGGCACGGGGAGAATGGTCTGCTAAGGGGTGGACTAGAAGGAAGCTTGGCCCCTCAAAGTTGGTGAGTTCAGAAAAAAATAGTCTAAAGTCATTGACCATTTTCTCACCATCTCTACTGTAGGGTCTGGATGTACAGGGATGTTCTCTTCGGTGGTTGGATCAAGGTTTTCACAAGGAGGGGCCTTTATAGGGATGTGCTCTAGCTAACCTTGAAAGAAGGTGTCTCTCTAACCGTCTTGAATGATCTCATGGGAGTTGTGTCTAACTAGTCGGGGACTTAATTGCTTGGCTTCTACGGAAGTAAGCATTAGAGGTAAGAAAAAAACCTGGTAGCTAAACGTATAAGGATGACAACAAGGGGCTGTTGACCGTAAGGGCGCCTGACCAATACTAGTAGCTAGTGTAGGAGGGTGTGCAGCCAAAATCTGGTGGGAAGCCCTCAACTGCTCGTCATAGTGCACGAATATCTTAGAGCGAGTAATGAAGTTGAGCTCCTTGACCTGCACAATGTTGATATCTGGCCAAAAGTTCTTGGAAATTGCAACCAAGAGTTAAATTTAGTTAAGAAATAAATAAACAACAATAATAATAAATAAAGTAAAAATGTATCTATGTTGGTCGGTGTCGTTCAAGTGTATAAATAAATTATGGGATGGTAATAAGTCACAATAGGGTCAAGAGACAGGAGAATGAGAAACTGTCCTATTTTACGAAGTGAGGTCGTGCAAGTCAGCTTTCCATTCAACCAATTTCCTCTAACCTTTACAAATTCCCCTGTTGAGTTCTTATTGGAATTGAGAAGGCAGGATATTAATCGGACCACGGTACTTAGGGTTTGAAGGTAATACCCGAGGCGCAAACTCCCCCGAATAGAGTACATGAAGTTAATGTCATGATGAGTAAGGCTCAGGCCTTACAAGCAATTCAGACACCCCATGCTGCTCACTACCCTATAAAAGTTAGGCAAGCACTGGTCGAGGCTTAAACCGTAGAATCTAAGAGTCCTAAGTAAAAAGGGGTCTATTAGGAACCTAACCCCACCTTTTAGAATAGACATTAAGGGGAAGAACACTACGTGTGGACGCCTTTGGTCTTCTATGTCACCCTCATCACAATATGAAATTTCTACATCTCGAGGTATGTTAAACGTAGCCCTAAATGAGAAAAAGGCATGTTGTTGAAATATAAGTAGAAATGGGAGAAGAGAGAAAGACTTACATAATTCTTTCTTGAGAAGGAGGGAGTGAGGTCTCTTAAGGAGGATGAGGGCTCAGGAACGTAGAGAGGATGACATCACTAGAGTAAGTATAAGACAAAGTGAAAGAGAAAAGAAAAGAACATAGTGGACATGGAGGAGTATTTATAGAGGGAAGAGAGCCATTAATGGTAACTGTCACATGGCAATAAATGCAGGTCATCATTACGCACCATGCGTGCTTCGATAAATAACGCGTCAGATTATCTGGACTGTTGGATGTGCCAAACCTTGCCACGCTCTTTTCTAGACAAGGCAGGCTATACAATCCATTGCGTTAAAAGATGGTCTATTGGACTTCCCGAGATGCGCACACTCCTTCCCAAGGGATTGAGCAAGAACCAGCACACTGATCATAAAATAACCAAAACCACGATCCTATCCCTACTTCGCAAGAATAGGATTGTTAGGGGCTATTGTGGGTGAATTGGGCCCGATGGATCAGGCCTACCGTACAAGCAAAGCCCAACATGAAGCCCAAGGCCTTGTGAGAGACATGAAAGTGCCTCTCAAAAAAGAAATTTTGGGTACCTTTCAGGGAACCTCTCTTTTTGGGTAAGTGGTGTGGAGTTGCCACTTATTTTTTATACGAAAAAAAAAAAAGAAAAAAAATACTAATTACAAAATATATGACTAAATTGTTCCATTCTCATTAATTGAATAAAAAATACATGTTTGGAAAATTGAAAATTACATGGCTTTGGGTCCTAGTTACAATCTACCAAATATACACAGCTTTGTGTCCTAGTTAATTTCTACCCAAAGATAAAATTAAGACAAGGCTTAGATCTACTTATCCAAAGACCTAAATTTGGAGGCTAGGTTACAGAATGGAAAGGTGTTCGGCATCCATTCCGTCCAGACAAAGTTTGGTCTTCTAGACTCTTGTGACCTATGTACCCTTTATGCATGCTATGAATGATATGTTGTATATATGAACAACACTAAATCACATAAGTTTTGTATAAATGAATTATCTTCTTTGTTTAAAATTTTTTTTGATCTATTTTAGTGATAAAAAAAATTGACTTCGGTTTGTTAAAAATACCAAATCTGTTTTGTAATATGTAGAAAAAATGGTTTTCGGAGAAAAAAATTTAGATATGTGTTTATTACATAAAACAAAGTCTTTTGATTTGAAAAGTATCAGATCTGTTTTTAAGAACTACAAAGAAATGGTTTTTTGATGACAGAAAAACCAGATCCGCTTTTAACAACTAAAAATATTGGTTTTTGATAAATGAAAAATCAGATTTGTTTTTATGTATGTAAACAATATGGAACATATATATATATATATATATATATATATTTAAGAAGAGAGTTTCATTCATAACATAAATTTATGCAACATGAATTAAATAAAACAAAAATAAACACAATCATGCTTAATCTTTTTCTTTGTTTCAAAATCTGCATATGTTAAAAAAAATCAGATCTATTTCTAAGAAAGATACAAATCAGTTTTTAATTTGAGAAAAATTCAGATCTGTTTTTATTTGAAGAAAAATTCAGATTTACAACTAAGAAAGATGCAAATCTATTTTAAGAAAAGGAGTTGGTCATATGTAGATCTTTAAAATTTAAAAAAAAAAAAAAAAAAAAAAAAAAAAAAAAAAGAGATTATAACAATTGCACATAAAAAATCAGGATAATCTAAGAAATGATTGACAATTCATATTATGGATAAAGGAAAACATGCATCATTATAAACAAGAAGCATAAAAAAGAATTGGGTGATTGAAAACAACCTCTTGCATGAGCAGTCCTTGTTCTTGAGTGGATGTTTTAGGGTTCAAAGAAATTTATTCAATTATCTTCGAAGCTTAAAAACCCTAATTTTTGCAGCAAATATCAACAATTTGAGAGCCTCAAAACATACGCCTCTCAGAGTGTAAAAAAAAAAAAATGATGAATTATGAGATTCAATCTCTATTTATAGAGGCCAAAAAACTAAAAATAGCCCTGACGTGTAGAATGCGAATCAGGACTCATCCTTCTGCATAAAGATTGAAAAGGGTGTGTCTTATCGTCACGTGAAGGGAGTTGGGCCAAAGCCCAAAAGGAGGCAATTCAGCACTTTTAAAGTGCCGTTCGGCACTCCAAAAGTGCCGAATGGTGCTTTTGGATGCCGAACGTTCTTTTGTGTTTGGGTGCCTGTTGGACTCTCTTTCTAGGGTATTTTGATTCTGTGCTTGTACCTAGACGTGTTTTCATCCTTAGTCCATGATTTTTTTTATCTCTTTTATGGATAATTCAAAATTTTTAGAAACAATTATGTTGTGGATAAATTTCTTAAAATAAATCTTGATAAAGTTCAGATTATTCACAATTTTATTGTTATTCAATCATCCCTTTTATTCCTATGCATGCATCCCTATTTTAGACACTAATTATCAACCAATCACAAAATTATTTAATCAATTTTAATTGTTTAACCAATCAAAATTAATTTAAATTAATCATACGTGGTCGACTCTATCTTAATACAATTCATGTTGACCGTGTAAACTTGATCATGGAATATCTTTCGATCCGATGGTCCGATTTGGAAATCGGGCACACCGTTGTGACTGTTAGAACCTCAAGATCATTTTTATGATATGAAATGAATGAATTGATGCATGTAATGCAATCACAAATTGATTAATGTAATGCAATCATGATTTTTAGGGTACATGGATGGTCATTCAAGTCAATCTCCTTGATTAAATCATAGGTGAAAAATTGACTATCTATAGGCCCATTAAGTGTAGTGGGTTTGGGATACAATGGAAAAGCTACCCCGGGCTTCTTTATGTTGAACGTGACCACTAGCCGAGCACTGGGAGTTTCGCACGGCCCTTCACGAGGGGTCCTTTCAAATTGGGGTTCTGAAACAGTCATGAAAGAACTCTAGGCCATGGTTTAGGGGGTTGGAAAAAATTGGGAGGGAGAGTGATAAGAGAAGAACTGGGGAAAAAGAGGGAACAAGCAAGGAAATTGGTGAGAGTTCAAAACTTGGGTGAGGTTGACCAGGTCTAGGTTGGAGCCTCGTTAGTAGGATTGAGATTCAGCCCATAAACAAATAAGTTGAGGGCCCAAGTACTTGCACACACACGCAGTCCTTACCGCCCACATATAGCAATAAATAAGGGGAAATACTTGTTAGGGGAAAAAGAAGAAGAAAGAAAGGAGGCCAATGAATTATACTAAAATATAGAAAATATAAAATATAATATATATATATTTTTTTTTGTGATCAAAAGCTCAAGTCTCTCTCCCTTTCTATTTTGCTCTCAACAAAAGAAAATGAATCAACAAAACATAAAAATTAAAAAAAAAAAAAAAACTTAATTTTTTTGCTTTGTTAATATCACTATTTGTTTTTTTAAATCATCACCATAGGCCCCAAGATGCATATAACCACCCATAGTGAGTTGACTGTAGGAACCAAATTTATTGCAAGTTAAAAATAACATGACCAAATTGACTACTATCAAAATGTAAAAACCAACGTCACATCCATCAAGTTTTTCTAGTCACTTAGAAATTCTAGGCACTCCTAAATTCTCTTAGGCAGTAGCATAGTTTTTCCTACTAGTAAGGCTTTGGGCCCCTAAGGTGACACTATAATCTGTAGGGTTTGTGGTTTTCTTTTTAGGGTTTTAGGGAAATACTTGTTCTCTTCCCACTGTGATGGAGATTCTAACAAAACATTGGAGAAATCTCTCTTTAAATGATAGGGAAGGTAGAGGACTTCATCTAACCAAGGAGAGAGATCCACAAAGTTCATCATTGCTGCAAAAGTATCTCACAAAACGTGTACTGAATACTGAAGCAATCATTAGAACTTTTAATCTGTTGTGGCGATCTAGAAATAGATTTGAGGTCAGGAATGTGGATGACCATGTAGTGTTATTCTTGTTTGAAGAAAAAGAAGAGGTTGATAAGATTCTACCAAGCGAGCCATGGAGTTTTAATAAATATCTTATGATGTTGTAGAGATGTGAGAAAAAATCCCGATTAAAGATTTGGTCTTTGACAAAGTTTAGATATGGGTTCAGTTTCACAATATCCCAGCAAGGTTTATGAAAATGGATGAAACTAAAAAGATATATAAGGTTGTAGGGGTGGTAGATAAGTCCATAGAGGATTTAGATGTACAAGGGGGAAGCTTTTTAAGGGTTTGTGTAATAGTGAATGTTTCTTTACCTCTTTGTTGCGACCGTATTATTTCTCTGGAGGAAGGGACTAAGACTTGGGTTTCCTTAAATATGAGTGGTTACCTAATATCTGCTACTGGTGTGGTGTTTAAATCATGTTAATAAAGATTGTGATTAATATATAGAGAGTGACAGAACTCTGATCAAGGAAGATCAGAAATATAGTTCATGGATATGCGTAGGTCTAGTAGCTATGTTTCGAAAATCTGTGGTCAGGGTGCTGGGTTTTTATAAAGATAGGAAGAAGAAGGCCTCTTTGGGACAAAATCAAAGTGACAGTGTGGCTCCTTTGACGATTGAAAAGAGCCAAGCAAACTCGTCTAGGGGGGCGGGGAATAAATGAGAATCTTTTTTCAAAAGAGTCAACTGAAGAACAACCAATTTCAAATCCAATTAAAGATAGTCGAGCTAGTCATAGAGAAGATTTGGATAGCAGGATTTTTGAGATTGACCATGAATTAAGGAGATTTGATGATGCTGAAAATAATATTCATGGTTTTAAGGTGGATCCTAACAAGGTAATTGTCCATGATCCTTATTGGGTTAGGCTTTTTTCGGGGGTTCATAAGGAAATTGAATGGAATGATCATAAGGGAATGGAATGGAATGTATTTAAGTAAGTTAAAGGAATGGAAAAGAATGGAATGGAATTAAGTAACCTAGATTGGATGTTTTAAAATAAAGGAATGGAAAGGAATGGAATATAAGTAATCTTATTTGAGAGCAACATGGAGGGAATTGAATGGAATCATTTTATGACAATATTACTATTAGACCCTTATTTTAAAATAAAGGGTTGAATATTAGGTGTATTTTGGGAGTTTTAGTAAAAAAAATCATTAAATCTAATTTCATTCCCTCCCATTCCTCCCAATTTTAGGGGGAATGAAAATTTGAGGTTTTAAGGGAATAGAGAGGAATGAGTGTTCCTTGCTATTTATTCTATTCCCTCCTACTTAAACTCCCAAACAAGGGAATGCGCTTTCCATTCCCTCCATTAAAACTCCCAAATAAGGGAAGGGAAGAATATTCTAAAATTATTCTTTTCATTCCTTTCTATTCCATTCTCTTCTCCCAAACAAGGCCTAATAATATCCCAAAGATGAAACCCGTAGAGAACTTGAACCAAGTCTAAGTTGGCAAAAAATGGAAAAAGCTCGTAAAGGAAAAAAAAACAATGGGGATTTGTTGATGTATGGTCTAGCTTTGGCAAAATAAAATCATAATGAGGAAAGTTGTTGTGAGGCATCGAAGAAGAGGGTGGTTTCCCATAATGACATGAAAACTGTCAATGTATTGGCGGAGGTTGCTTCATAGTCCTGCCAAAACCAATGAGTCTCTTAGTCTAGAACTATCGTGGGTTTGGGAGCCTACCGAAAGAACAAGAGCTCATGGATTTAATACAGGCACAAGAGCCAAAAACATGGTTGGATAAAACTAGGCTAGAAAAAATAAGGTCGCAGATTAAATATTGAGGAATGTTGGAGGTTTCGAAGGTAGGTAGAGGAGGAGGTGTGGTACTTTTTTGGAAGTCTAATTTTGATTTTTCAATTGATACGTGTTCCCCAAATCATATCAATGCAATTATTAATCAAGGGAAGGAGGATGAATGGAGGTTTACAGGGTTCTATGGGGAGCTAGCTACAAAGAACCACCATGTTTCTTAAGCAACTCAGGCTGAAACTAAGGCACTCGATGCCATGGCTTTGCACTAGGGATTTTAATGAGATAACCTAGGCACATGAAAAATTGGGAGGAAGGTTATGACCAGTTAGACAAATGCAAGATTTCAAGGTTGTATTGGATGAATGTGGATTTCAAGATTTGGGCTTTGAGGGGGGAAAGTTTATTGGTGCAATGGACAACGACAAGGATAGATAGTTTGGGAATGATTAGATAAGGTAGTGGCTACAATAAGTTGGTTGGAACAATTTCCAGCTACAAAAGTATTACACCTAGAATGTGGGACTTCTAATCATAAACCCATTGTTATCTTCCCTGATGGAATGCCAACAAAAAACCTTAAACCTTGGAGGTTTGAAACGATGTGGATGGAAGATGAAGGATGTATAGAGATGATAGAATCAACTTGGAGGGATGATTTTCCAAGGGATCCGATGAAGAGAGTGGAAGGTAAAATTCTAAGATGCCAATCAAGATTGATGTGGTGGAGCTGATTAGTCTTTGGCAATGTCCTAAAAAAGTTAAGAGAAATAAAAAAAGAACAACTTAAGAGGCCGATAAGGTAGCAATAAATGGTAGGAGTATGGACCGGGTGATAAGTTTGAAATATGAGACCAACGATCTTTTGGTAAAGGAAAAACAGATGTGGAAGCAGTGGTTGAGAGCTCTATGGCTCCAAAAGGGTGATAAAAATACTAGGCTTTTCCATAGTAGGGTCACACACCGATTCCACAGGAATAAAATTTTTGAACTTGAAAATTCTGAAGGGTTCATATGTTCTGATGAAGAAAGCATTTCCAACATCCTCATTGATTATTATCAGTCTCTTTTTACATCATCTAATTCCAACAATCTTGATGCTGTTGTGGCTGTCTTCCAAGGGTAGTGATTGATGAAATGAATTTTTGGATAGAGGCCGAGTATACTAGGGATGTGGTGGAGAGGGCATTGAAACAAATGGAACTGCTAAAAGCTTTCGAACCAGATGGTTTTCCGTCTTTGTTTTTCCAAAAATATTAGTAGGATGTTGGGGGTGATGTCTCTCAAGCTGTGTTGCATTGCCTTAATACAAGTTGTTTCCCCTCCTCTATAAACCGCACATTTGTTACTTTAATTCCAAAGGAAAAAGCCCAACCCGTGTATTAGAATATCACCCTATTTCTTAGTGTAATATCCTATATAAAATTGTCACCAAAGTAGTTGCAAACAAGTTGAAACAAGTTCTGCCTAATCTGATCTTAGAATCCCAGAGTGCTTTTCAGTCAAATAAGGCCATCTCTAATAGCATATAAGTAGCATTTGAGACATTACATCATATAAAGATTCAGAAAGCGAAGAAGATGGCTTTTATGGCTTTAAAGCTGGATATGAGTAAAGTGTACGATAGAATGGAATGGAACTTTTTAGAAAAAATGGGTTTTGGTGTTAATGGATTACACTTATCATGAGGTGTATTAGCTCGGTCTCTTGCTCTATCTTGGTAAATAGGGAACCAAAAGATGATATTCTTCCTTTAAGAGGTATTTGACAAGGGGACCCTCTCTCCCTTTACCTTTGTCTTCTTTGCTTAGAAGATCTGGATAGTTTACACCACATGACAGCAAGGGAGGATTAGATTCGAGGCTTTTCTTTGTGTAGAACAGGTCCACAGATTAGCCACCTATTTTTTGTAGATGATAGTTTGATCTTTTGTCATGTAACTATGGGTGATCTCCATTCTATTCAAGAAATCCTGACTCTTTATGAGCATGCTTCAAGACAACAGATAAATAAAGGGAAAACTACAATCTTTTTCAACAAAGCAGTTTCATTGGATAGAAAAGAGGAAAATTCAAACTTCTTAGGTGTTCCTAAAGTTTGAGAGTATGAGAAATATTTTGGGCTTCCATCAGTGGTGGGGAGGAACAAGCAAGTCTGAATTATATTAAAGTGGGCGTTTGGAATAAATTGCAAGGGTGGAAGAAACAACTACTATATCAAGCAGGGAAAAAGGTCCTACTAAAGGTTGTTGTACAAGATATCCCAAATTTTGCCATCAGTTACTTCAAACTACCCAGAGGTCTTTGCCATGAAATTGAAATGTTGATAAGAAATTTTTGGTGGGGGTAACAAGGTGAACAACAGAAGATTCATTGGAAAAGTTAGGAGGTTCTCTGCAAACTAAAATCTTTTGGTGGCTTGGGCTTTAAAGACTTACTAAAATTTAATAAGGCGATATTGGCAAAACAGGTTTGGCTTTTATTGAGTGATCAATCCTTTCTCTTTTATTGAGTTTTTAAGGCAAAATATTTTCCACAAGGCTCAGTTTTGGATGCAAAAATCTCTTTGCGATCATATGCTGGGCAAAGCATCTTAAAGCCAGGTCAGTAGTTTCAGATGGTTTGCTATGGAGAGTGGGGGATGGTTCGAGTATCCGGGTCTACAAGGATAATTAGCTTCTTGGTAGTTTTCCAACAAAAATTGCCTCACCTTGGGATGGCTCCAAAGATGATCTGCGAGTATCAAAATTGATTAATCTAGTCACGGGGAGGTGGGATAACCAGAAAATTGACCAGATATTTCTCCCATTCAAGGCTCCAAAAATAAAGGAAGCTCCTCTGTATGAGACTAGACAAGAGGATTTTTTTTTATTTGGCCTAGAAGTAGGGATAGAAAGCACTCTGTGAAGACAAGGTATTAGCTATTGATTGAGTTAGAGAGGAGGGATAGAGCCTCAAGTTCTGATATAAATCCTCCAAAATTCTTTTGTTACCGTATATGGAAGGTGGCCTAAATAAGGTAAAGGTTTTTCTATGGCAAGTGTGTTCCAAAGCTTTACCCACAAGGACAAATCGACAGAGGAGAAAGGAGTTGGATAATCCTCTTTGTAGTCTCTGCTCAAACTATTCGAAGGAAACTTTCCATGCCTTAAGGGGCTATGTGGATCTTCACTTTATTTGGGAACCAATCTTCTACTGAATTAGAAAAGATCATCCTCAGATAAATTCTTTTGCTGTCATAGTATCTTTGGTAGATTAGCAACCTCTTGAGCTTGAGACTTTTGCTATGGTTGCTTAGTCGGAGTGGTATAGAAGGAATAAGATCTGCCGCAATGAGCCCAGCTTGCCACTAGACAAAAAATTGGAATTAGCTTGTAGCATGTTGACTAAATTTCAGATAAGCCTCGGGTTCAGACACAGCAGAGGGCATGAGCCCAACCTCGGGTTAGATGTGTTGGATAAAAATCTGGTTTTGTATCTCATACAAAATATACAATGGAAGCAACAAACAAGGATCTATTTCATTCATGATTGACAACATGCACTATGTAAATTTCAGAATTTAAGAATAAGATAGCGTACCTTATTGTAGAGAAATTTAAAACAAAGATTAGAAGCACTTGGGAACACTTTTAATCTTCACTCCAATTCCATTTTAAGCCCAAGATGTGTGGTCTCTCAATCAGTTTCCAAAAGGAGAATGAAGGTGTGTCTCACACTCTTTTTTTTTTTTTTTTCTTTTTCTCTAGATTCTTACAAAACAATTCTGTATATTTCTCCCTTTATAACTAACTGATTATCTAATTGGGCTGGCCTATTGGGCCTATTCAATTGAGCTTTAGTATGTGACTTGGAGTGGGACCAAAAAGGACCAATAAGACACTAGCTCCAATGGGCCTTAGGCTTTTCCGTGAACTCTTAACAAGTTCAACGTTACCATTAATTATATTTAATACCACTATATAAATATAATTACACTCTAGGCCTTATTAATAAATTATATCCCAAGACTTTATTATACACGTAGCTTCTTTATAAAATAATCGTAGTAATACAAAGTCATGAATATAGACTGCCATTTTGAAAATTACTACATCTTATCCTTGAGTACCCGGTTTAATTCTTTAAAGTTATTCATCATATATTTATGAAATCCAATTTCATGAATATATACTTTAGTAATTTCTTACCAAAGTGGTTAGGCCCAACTCTCTGAATAACCAAACCCATTAAACTTATCTCAAGGGAATATTTTGTATCTCCATTAAGAGACTATGAATTCCATCTTGAGAATATATGTTCCATCAACACTAAATGTGGTTGCCCAACATACTGAAGTTTTGACCGTTACTTTAGATCTCACTCCTAATATATCAAAGCAACCTACACGTCATGATCAGGTCTATTATTCTCTCAGGATTAAGAGTTTATGCAAATAAAAATCGTGAAATTTATTATACATTTGACAGTCGTTAGGAGAATAATAAATCTCACAGCGGTCTAGTTCAATATGTCTTAACTCTTAAAATATATCAACATATCAACTAGAAGTCTCCACTTCCATGATCAAGACAAATCATCTTAGTTGATACGTTATAGTCTTCGCAGATGAAATACCCAATTTCATCACCGACTACGAACTATAAATTCTGAGTTTACAAAGAACTTGTGACTTATATCTTCTGTGACTAAATCACATAAATCACATACTATGCATCTCATGGACTATATGACAATGTCCAAATATTCATGTTACCATTATTTTAGATAAAAATAAATAACTTTATTAAACACAACATTAAGTCATACATAGCATTATACAATAGGATTTAAGAGCACATATCCTAACAATCTCCCATTTGCCCTAAAGACTATTGTGCACTAATCTAACTCCCATTCCCTCTAAATGTGACTCGAAAGTCCTTTGAGGCAAGGTTTTGGTAAAAGGATCTGCTAGATTATTTGCACTTTCAATCTTTGCTACCACATCTCCACGAGCAACAATGTCTTGAATGATGTGGTATTTCCTCTCAATATGCTTTCCTTTCTTGTGATTTCTTGGATCTTTGGATTGTGCAACCGCTCCACTATTGTCACAAAACAATGTGATGGGAGCTTGCTCCATTCTTACAACACCAAGATCAGAAAGGAATTTCTTGAGCCAAACAGCCTCTTTTGCTGCTTCACAAGCAGCAACGTACTCGGCTTCTATAGTGGAGTCCGCAATGCAAGATTGCTTAACACTCCGCCAACTTATGGCTCCACCTCCCAAGGTGAAAACACATCCTAAAGTGGATTTTCTGAAATCTAGATCCGATTAAAAATCTAAATCTGTATAGCCAATGGGAATCAAATCCTCATAATGGTAAACAAGCATATAATTTCTCGTTCTCCTAAGATACTTGAGAATATGTTTTACAGCTTGCCAATGTTTTAGTCCTAGATTTGATTGATATCGGCTAACCATGCCAACTGAATAACAAATGTTTGGTCTAGTACAAAGCATGGCATACATGAGACTTCCCACTGCAGAAGCATAAGGAACTTGTCTCATCATATTTTCTTCCTCTTGAGTCTTAGGCCTTTGATCATCAGACAGAGGAACTCCATGTCTAAAAGGAAGCAATCCTTTCTAAGAGTTTTGCATGCTAAACCGTTCTAGAACCTTATCTATATATCCAGCTTGTGATAAGCCTAACATCTTGTTCTTGCGATGTCGCCAAAGCTTGATCCATAGAATAAAGTTAGTCTCACCCAAGTCCTTCATATCAAATTGGCTTGACAACGAAACTTTAACCGATGAAACTTTAACCGATGACATTACCCCTACATCATTCCTAATGAGTAGAATGTCATCAACATAAAGCACTAGGAACATTACTACTTTGACTCGATGTCTTTTGTACACACATGGTTCATCAAGATTTTGTTCAAAACCAAATGATTTGATTGCTTGATCAAACCTGATACTCCATGACCTAGATGCTTGCTTAAGTCCATAAATGGACCTATTCAATTTGCATATCATATGCTCTTGGTTCTTTGCTATGAAACCTTCTGGTTGCAACATGTATATTTCTTCTTCAAGATTACCATTAAGAAATGCAATCTTGACATTCATTTGCCAAATCTCATAGTCATAATGAGCAGCAATGGATAAGAGAATTCTGATAGATTTAAGCATGGCTACTGGTGAAAAAGTTTCATCATAATCAATACCTTCCTTTTGTGTATACCCTTTCGCCACTAGTCTTGCTTTAGAGGTTTCAACCTTTTCATCTATCCCTCTCTTCCTCTTGTAAACCCATTTGCAACCAACAAGTTTAATGCCGTTAGGTGCCTTTACAAGATCCCATACATTATTGGAATACATAGAATCCAATTCAGATTTCATAGCTAAGACCTAATGATGTGCATCTATATCATTCATTGCCTCTTCATAAGTGCAAGGATCCGATTCAGCCTCTTCTGAGATAGCTACATAAATTTCTCCCACACCTCTAAACCTCATAGGAGGCCGAATAATTCTCCCACTACGACGAGGCATTTGTGTACTAGACATCTCATGAGTAATATCTTGTGGTGTATCCAATACAGCTACATCATTCCTAGTTTCATCCATTGGTTGTTCAACTACAGGTTCATCTATTTCAGCCAATACAACTTTACTTCTAAGATTAAAATTATTCACATAATCATCTTCCAAAAATTTGGCATGGGTGCTAACAAACACTTTGTTATCCTTATGATTATAGAATAAATAACCCTTGGTTTCTTTTGAATACCCTAAAAACATGCATACTTCCGTTTTAGCTTCCAACTTATCAGACTTCCATTTCAACACATGTGCTGGACATCCCCAAATGTGGAGATATTTCATACTAGGCTTGCGCCAACTCCACAATTCCTTGGGTGTGTTGGGAACAAATTTTGATGGAACCAAATTCAAAACATGCATAGCAGTTTTTAGTGCATATCCCCAAAAAAAAACTGGTAAAGTTGATTAACTTATCATGAACCTAACCATTTCCAAAAGAGTCCTATTGCTTCTTTCCGCTACACCATTTTGTTGGGGAGTATCAGGTGCAGTCAATTGGGATACAATCCCATTCTGAATTAGGTAATCCTTGAAATCCCCAAGAAGGTATTCACCACCTCGATTAGATCGAATGACCTTTATGCGTTTACCCAATTGATTTTCAACTTCAGCCTTAGACTCTTTGAACTTTTCAAAGGCTTCAGACTTCCGTCTCATTAGGTACACATAACCATATCTTAAGTAATCATTCGTGAAAGTGATGAAGTACTCATAATCTCCTTTTGCTTGGGTTGACATAGGACTACATACATCTGTATGAACTAATTCAAGCAACTCTTAGACTCTTCTACCTTTTGCATTAAAAGGTCGTTTGGTCATTTTACCTTCCAAACAAGATTCACAAACTGGAAATCCATCAAAGTTCATGGGCTGTAAAAGTCCATCTTTGATTAGTCTTTGAATCCTAGTTGAATTAATATAACCCAAATGCAAGTGCCATAGATATGCATCACTAGTAGAAGGAAACTTTCTCTTTAATGATTTTACATGAGAGCTACTATCTATTTCAAAATTGTATAATTCATGCATATCAGAAGTTAAAATATAAAGACCATCCATAATATTGTCAGAGCAGATAAACATTTTATCCTTCTTCATTACAACATTGTCTTTAAGGATAACATAATATCCATGTTTACCTAAGTAAGTTGCAGAAATCAAATTCCTACGAACATTAGGTACATACAAACAGTCTTCCAATATTAAAACCCTAGACTTAAAGCATAAATTAAACACTCCAACAGCTACAACTGGAATCCTGCTCCCATCAGCCAAAGTAAGAAATAGTTCTCCCTCATTCAACTTTCTAGTCTCCTGGAACCCCTGCAAAGAATTGTAGATATGATTAGTACAACCTAAATCCACACAGCAGGAATCTGTTGGATTCTGTACCAAACATATTTCAAGAAGAAAGGAACTTTTATTACCCTTTTTCTTGGCAGCCTTGAATATTGGACAATTCCTCTTCCAATGTCCTTTCTCACCACAATGGAAACACTTTCCTTTGGTTTTCTTTCCTTTATTGGCAACCTCTAAGGCAATTTGTTTACCATCTTTCTTAGTGAAGTCCTTCTTCTTCTTCTTCTTATCCTTGCTTTTCGACTTAGGTTAAGAAGAAAAAGCTTCACCCACATTGGCTTCAACACTAGAAGTACCAAGGATGCCTTCCGTCACCACCAACTCATTCATTAATTCAGACAAAGAATAAATCTTTTTGTTCATATTATAATTGAGTCTGAATTCCTTGAATGATTTCGGTAGTGACTAGAGTATCATATCCATTTGAGATTCTCCATCAATGTCGACACCAAAAACTTCTAATGTGTTCAAATTAGCAATCATCTAAAGACAATGCTCCCTCACTGAACTTCCTGCAGCCATTTTGTTATTATAAATTTGCCTCATAGTTTCTTGCCTTGCAGAACGGCCTCGCTCACCAAACATCTCTTTTAGACTAAGCATGATGTCCAAAACTAGTTCTACATCTTGCATTTGATGCTATAGAACATTTGAGATAGATGCTAGGATGTAGCACTTGGCCATTTCATTAGATTTCTACCAACGATCATATCGCTGTTTTTCCTCAAGAGGAGCATCTAATGAAGGAAAGCTAGGACATGGTTGAGTAATCATATATTTATGCTCTTCAGCAGTAAGAACAATGTCCAAATTCCTTTTCCAATCAACATAGTTGGATCCAGTCAGTTTGTTTTGGTTAAGAATAGCAACAAATGGGCTAAATGATGCCATGATTTAAATCTGAAAATAATAAACATGAATACAATAAGTAAACTGGACATTATCAAATTAGCATAAAAGCATATAATATGGAACTTTAATAAAATCATAAAATAATATATGCAACGACAACCCAATCCATGTCTATAATTCCTTGGTAGCAAGTTTATTATAAACACATTAATTGGTTGAGAACTATTCTCATTATTAGTGCTATCATGATAACTCTTATCACACACTAATAATATGCCGTATTACCTTTAGCCTCTAAGTAATAATGACATAGTTTCTTTGGGAGGTTAACATTATACTTAGTCTAGTGTACACCATTATCTAGAGTCATGTGTAGCCATATTTCATCTCCCTTTTATAGTGTTTAAACTTGTAGTACCATGAAACAAAACACCCTCCTTTGGGATCGCGAGGCATATACGCCAAGACGAGATGTTTGTCCACACTACTTTAAATGGGTAAGTTCAATCTTGTAGTACTATGAAGTAAACACCCTCCTTTGGGATCGCGAGGCATATACGCCAAGACAAGGTGTTTACCCACACTACTATGAACCGATAATGGAGGCCATGAGATCCAACCCTTGTATCTCTCTCCCATTAGAAATTTTAAAAATAAAGGTTTTTAAGGTCAAGAACCATAATAATGCTAGACACTTAGAAAGCATAATCCTAATCTCATTAGGAATAAATTTCATAATCCTAGCATTAATATATATAAATATATATATATATAACATAATATAAACCCATATTACATTTAAAAATCCATATTATAATATATATAATATAATATATGGATTAATATATGTCATATATAATTATTATATTATATTATATATATATAACCTTGGAAAAGTTGAATCTGTATAATAAGGATTCCAACCATTTGTACCCTACGGATTCAACTTTTTAGGCTTGGATTCTTTTAATATCAATTGCATGCAAGTTGGCCATCAAATTTGTATAATAAGACAAATGCATGATGGCCAAGCCATGCATTAAAGTTAAGCCATGCAATGCATTCAAACCATGCAATTAATTTCCAAACGGTGCAAGCATAACTACCCCATTTCAATAACCACCTACCCCATTCGAATGAGATATATTGAATGTTGCCATGCAGAATAGCAATGGCTATATATATATATATATATTGATGCAATTCTTTACATTATATTCAAATGATGCAGAAAATTGAAGCACAAAGATAACGGTTTTCTTAAATTCTAAAATTCAATCACATATTATACAATCATGAGATGAAAACCAAGCTCTGATACCAACTGTTGGATAAAAATTTAGTTTTGTATCTCATACAAAACACACAGCGGAAGCAACAAACAAGGATCTATTTCATTCATGATTGACAACATGCACTATGTAAATTACAGAATTTAAGAACAAAATAGCGTGCCTTGTTGTGGAGAAATTTAAAACAAAGATTAGGAGCACTTGGGAACACTTTTAATCTTCACTCCAATTCCATTTTACGCGCAAGATGTGTGGTCTCTCAATCAGTTTCCAAAGGGAAAATGAAAGTGTCTCACACTCTTTTTTTTTTTCTTTTTCTTTTTCTCTACGATTCTTACAAAAAAATTCTGTATGTTTCTCCCTTTATAACTAACTGATTATCTAATTGGGCTGGCCTATTGAGCCTTTTCTATTGGGTTTTAGTGTATGGCTTGGAGTGGGACCAAAAGAGACTAATAAGACACTAGCTCCAATGGGCTTTGGGCTTTTCTATGAACTCTTGACAAGTCCAAAGTTACTATTAATTATATTTAATACTACTATATAAATATAATTGCACTCTAGGCCTTATTAATAAATAATATCCCAAGACTTTATTATATACGTAACCCCTTCATAAAGTCATGAATATAGACTGCCACTTTGAAAATTACTACATCTTATCCTTGAGTACCCAGTTTAATGCTTTAAAGTTATTCACCATATATTTATGAAATTCAATTTCATAAATATATACTTTAGTAATTTCTTACCAAAGTGGTTAGGCCTAACTCTCTGAATAACCAAACCTATTAAACTTATCTCAAGGGAATATTTTGTATCTCCTTTAAGAGACTATGAATTCCATCTTGAGAATATATGTTCCATCAACACTAAATGTGGTTGCCCAACTTACTGAGGTTTTGACCGTTACTTTAGATCTCACTCCTGATATATCAAAGCAACCTACACATCATGATCAGGTCTATTATTCTCTCAGGATTAAGAGTTCATGCAAATAAAAGTCGTGAGATTTATTATTCATTTGACAGTCGTTAGGAGAATAATAAATCTCACAGCGGTCCAGTTCAATATGTTTTAACTCTTAAAAAATATCAACATATCAACTAAAAATCTCCACTTACATGATCAAGACAAATCATCTTAGTTGATATGTTATAGTCTTCGCAGATGAAATGCCCAATTTCATCACCGACTATGAATTATAAATTCTGAGTTTACAAAGAACTTGTGCAACTTCCTACCAAGGAAACCTGTACTTAGGTTGGTGTGTGACACTTCTAATTCCAACAGGAACTAGAAGAGTCATTTTTTCTTTATTCAAGGTGATGACTGGATGTGTCACCCTAATGACCAAGAGTTCATGCCCATAGACAAAACTTAGGGAATAATGCCTCTGTCTAGTGAGAATCCATCCTTTTTAATTTTATTTTTTATTTACCATCATTGGTCTAACCATCCTTTTCTTACAGCTCGAGACCGTCTAGAAGTGATATTGGAGCAGTGGAGCTTTTTGGAGAAATTTTTTGCAATTAAGTTGAAGAAAAGGATGTGGGCTAAGCTCATCATCTTGGAAGCAATCCATTGGTATTGCGACAGTGCCAAACCTACCGAAGTTGCCCGTTGTTATGACAGCCAGACCCATCTCTCTTTATAGTATTTTCTTTCTAATTGTAATTTGCCTAACACTTTCCTTCTATCTACATTGATATAGAAATAGAGGAAGGCAGGAGGAGAGCCTACATAAAGCAGTAGGCTGCTACAAAGAAGAAACAGGAAGGCACCTTGCCGCCTAAGGCTATCACCCAAGTCCTTCCATCAACAAATAAGAGACTGTTGGAGAATCATCAAAGCTGATGATTATAAGGACTTGAGCAATCAAGAAACAGAGGCGATAAAGGAGACGGGTCTCTTCAACATCGCGTAAGTAAATTTTCCCTTCTGTTGTCCTTTTTTAAGTCAAATTGTCTTCGTCTTCTTTTAACCCTTTTTTGTTCTGCAGGAGGTGGTAATGATAAAAGGCCTAATGGACTGTTGCCTCTCCTATGAGATAGCTTTGGACCCTGGACCGGGTGAGGGCAAAGGCAAAGGCAATGGCAGCGGAGTTGGAAGAGTTGAAGGCCTGGAAGGTAGTCCAAGAGAAGAAGCTTGCTGCATCAAGTAGTTAATGGGTGAATTGGAATAGCAGACGGAGGTATTGAGGAAGGTCCTTGAGGACAAGGAAGGAGAAATCAAGGACATCAAGGACCAACTCCATCAGGCCAAGGATGATGCAATTTAGGAGTACTGTGACTCCGACACCCTCCTCGCGAAGCTTGGCAGCTCGTTCGCAGACAACTTTGACGACTGTTTCCGTCAGGTTAAGGCTTCTTTTCCTAACCTGGACCTGTCCTAAATCTCCATCAACCCCCAGGCCCAGACTCTAGCCAAACCCGTCTACTTCGGAAGCACAAACGAGTTGTTTAATGATACCGTCATTGACTCCCAAGGTGATGAGGAGACAACTTCCGCTAATCAAGTCACTTCCATCGATGATGATGCCCGCCCACTTGAGGGGGACCAGATTGCCAAGGACGTAGAACATCCTGCTGATTAGAATTAGCTATTTCTTTGCTTTAATTTTTCTTTGTTTTTTGTACATAAGAATCTTTGGGAAAACAATGTTTTATTTAGCTGTTACCTATTGTTATTTAGGCCCTTTTTGTAGACATTTGCCCCTTACTGGGCTTTTCATAATATTTCAATATTTGGTATCTTGATCATGTATTTGTTAATATGTGCTTGCCACATATCCGTCTATTTTGGGTTTAACGGCTGAGCCCATCCTCGTATGAACTTTAATAGATACAAACCATCCATTAACAAATATATGTCATCCCTTGAAGATGATGCCATCCACTTTATGGACTTGATTACTATAAGTTATCCTTTTAGAATGATCCTGTCTACTTTGTGGACTTAGTACACATAGCTTATCCCTATAAGATGAGCCCGTCCGCTTGTGGACTTGATAAAAATTTATTTAGTATGATTCCGTCCATTTTGTGGACTTAATATAATTCATCCCTTCAGGATGATCTCGTCCACTTTGTGGTCTTAGTAAATATAGCTTTATGTCATCCCTTTATGATGATACCGTCCACTTTATGGACTTGATAATTTTAAGTCAATCTCGTCCACTTTGTGGACTTAATATAATCCATCCATTTTAGGATGATCTCATCCACTTTATGGACTTAATATAATTCATCCTTTTTAGGATGATCCCATCCACTTTGTGGACTTAATATGATTTACCCTTTTAGGATGATCCTACCCCCGTTGTGGACTTAATACAATTCATCCTTTTGAGGATGATCCTGTCCACCTTGTGGAGTTAATATAACCTTATAGGATGATCCTTCCGCTTTGTGGACTTTAGTAAACATGGCTCATCCTTCAAGATGAACCTATCCTCCTTGTGGGCTTAACAAATATATGCCATCCCTTTAAGATGACACCATCCACTTTATAGATTTGATAAATATAACTCTGTAGACACACATGTGATGTTTCTGAATAACTCCTTTTATTGTGATAAATACGCAAGTGGAATTTTTTTTTTTTGAAAAAATAACAATCTACCCTTTGGGCCTAAAAGTATCATTGATAGTAAAAACTAACTAAAAAGAAATAAATTGAAGATGAGGAGTGTGGTTGCTCATGCCCTTGTCTACTGGTAGTACTTCTTCAGGTGCTCTGTGTTCCATGGATGTAGCTTTTTTTCGTCTAGCATTTCGAGGTGGTAGGTTCCTCTCCTTTTTGGTAATACCTTTCCCTAGGTGAGGTCTCTTGTCGCACCTATCACCTTTCTCAAGACGAGATCTCCAACTTGGGAGTCCTTGTTTCCGACCTTAGAGTGGTAATGCTTCACCATGAGGTCTTGGTACCATGCCAACCTCTACTCAATCTCGCCTGGACCTTGTCCACCAAGTCAAGTTGAAGGGGCATCGCTTCATCATTCTTACTACTGTCATAGCTTCCAACTCTTTAGCTTGTGAGTCTGACCTTTGCTGGAATGACTGCCTCGCTCTCGTACACTAGTCGAAATAGAGTCTCCCCTGTAGGTGTCCTTATTGTCATCCTGTAGGCCCACAAAATGCTTGGAAATTCCTCCAACCATATCCCCTTTGCCCCCTTGAGCTGAGTCTTGATAATTTTGAGCAAAGATCGACTTGCCCATTGGCTTGTGGGTGGGCAGAAGATGAGTAGTGATTCTTGATTCCTAATTGTGAGTAGAAGTCTCGGAATGAATCATTATCGAATTGCTTTTTATTATCTGAGACTGGTACCCTAGGTATACCATACCTGCAGATGATATTCTTCCACACAAAGCTTCGTACATTCTTCTCCGTGATCGTGGCTAGGGCTTCGGCCACCACCCATTTGGTGAAGTAGTCTATACCCACTATTAGGAATTTTAGTTGCCTGACTGTTGTTGGGAATGGTCCTTTGATATCCAACCCCTAATGAGTGAAAGGCCATGGGCCGTCATTAAGGTGAGCTCCTCCGTTGGTTGCTTGATGAGGTTACCAAACCTCTAACACTTGTCGCAAGTTTTGATGTACACCTGGGCATCTTTTTGCATGGTGGGCTGATAGTATCCTGCCCTAATCAACTTGTGTACTAAGGATCGTGATCTTGAATGATTCCCGCACAATCCTTTATGGACTTCTCTCATGACATAATCTACTACTTCAGGTTGAGACACCTCAGGTACGGATGGGAGAAACCCCATTTATATAAGATGTCTTTTATTATTATGAACCACCTATACCTTTAGCTTCCTAGTAGCCTCCTTATTGTACGGTAGCACACTGTCTCTTAAGTAGAAGGTTATGGGCATGGTCCAATTGTTTTGAACAAAAGACAATACCTAGATGGGGATAAGCATGTGTTCTGTCGATGCAGCCTTGGCTAGGCGGTCAGCTTTCTCGTTCTCCTCTCGTGGGATTTGAACGAACTTTGTTTGGAGGTTGTTCACTCGATACTTCACTTGCTCTAGGTACTTCTTCATCCGCTCGCCCTTGCATTCGTAATTGCCAGTTACTTGGCTTGTAATTACCTAAGAGCCATAATATAAGACCACATTCGTAGCTCCTACTGCTCTGGCTAGGTCTAGCCCTGCTATTAAGGCTTCGTACTCTGCCTCGTCATTGGTCGTAGGAAAGTCAAGTCAGACCATGAACTCAATCTTGTTTCCTTATAGAGAATGAAAAACTATGCCAGCCCTTCCTGCTTGCTTATTAGACGATCTGTCCGTGTGGATGCTCCATTGCGGTTGTATTCCTGCCCCTTGGTCCTCCGGGTTGGTGAATTCCACAATGAAGTCAACGATGACTTGACCCTTGATGGTCGTCTATGGGCGATACTGTATGTCGAATTCACTCAACTCAATCACCCATAGCGCCATTCGTCCATTTGCCTTTGAGTTGCTCATTGCTCTCAGAAGGGGTTTGTCTGTCAAGATGACAACGGTGTGGGCCTGGAAATATGGTTTGAGCTTACGTGCTGTAGTTACCAACGTGATAGCGAGCTTCTCCATAGGGGGGTTCCTCTCTTCTGCACCTTGGACCGTTAGCCTAGTGTAGTATACAGGCTTCTATACCTTGTCTTCTTCTTTAACCAAGGCTGTGCTAACAGCAGCTAGGGATACAACCAAGCAAAGGAATAGTTCTTCACTTGGTTTGGAGGGACTTAGCAATGACTAGGAAGAAAGGTATACCTTTAAGTCCTCTAATGCTTGTTGACACTCGACCGTCCATTCAAAAGACTTCTTTAGCGTGTGGAAGAAAGGTAGGCACTTGTCTGTTTCCCTTGACACGAACCTATTCAGTGCGGCTACCTTGTTCATAAGCCTCTGATATGTCACGCCCGTTTTCTTGAGGCCGAACGACATCACTCTATTGTAGAAGAGACCCTGGCTTGTGATAAAAGAAGTTTTCTCCTTGTCAGCTTCATCCAGCTTGATTTGGTTGTAACCAGAAAATGCGTCCATGAAACTCAGCAGCTAGTGTCTTGCCGTTGAATTCACCAAGATATCAATCTGGGGAAGTGGGTAGCTGTCCTTGGGACATGCCCTATTTAAGTCTGTGTAATCTATGCACATCCTCCATTTCCCATTGGCCTTTTTAACCATCACCACGTTGGCGAGCCAGTCGGGGTAGTATACTTCTCAAATAAACTTTTCCTCTTATAACTTGCAAACCTCCCCTGTTATGGCTTGGTCTCGTTCATGAGCGAATACCCACTATTCTGGCGGATGGGAGAGAAAGAGGGCGATACATCTAGCTTGTGGACTATGACCGCAAGATCGATTCTGGGCACGTCTTTGTGGCTTCAGGCAAAGGCGTCCTGGTTCTCTCTTAGAAATGATATTAGGGCCTGACGGACTGGCAAGCTAGCAAGAGTACCTATTTTTGTCGTTTGCTCGGGTTAAAGTCATCAAGGAGCACCTCTTCCAACCCTTCTATTGGTTCTACAACCGTTCGCTATTCTTCTATGCACATTGTTGGTAAATGGTCATCCATCTCCAGCATGGCGAAGTAGCATTCATGTGTCGCTACTTGATATCCCCATACTTCTCCTACCCCGTATTTAGTGGAGAACTTGATCATCAGGTGGTAAGTGGATGTTACAAGCCTTCCACAAATTAAGGGTTGGGCGGCCCAAGATGGCATTGTAAGCAGATGAACAGTCCACAACCAGGAATGTGACATCCCTAGCGATTTGTTAAAGATAAACGCCAACAGTTAAGAATAAAATGACTACACCAAATGGGTACACTCTTGTTCCTTTGAATCCAACAAGGGGTGTGTTATTTGGGATCAACTATTCTCTCCTAATCCTCTTTTGCTAGAAGGTTGGGTAGTAGAGTATATCGACAGAGCTTTCGTTGTCTACTAGGACCTTGTGAGTGTTGTAGTCCCCAATCCATATGATTGTGACAAGCGCATCATCGTGTGGATGATGGAGATTTTGAACGTTCTTCTTTGTGAACTCGATTATAGGGTTATCTATGTGCGCTATGTTCAAGACCAAACCCGTCAGCTAGACGTTCTAAACCATCCAAAGGTAGGTCTTGCGTGCCTTCCTAATCGAGTAGGAAGTTATGGCGCCCCTTACAATCATCCTTATGTCTCCTATGGGTCGTTTGGGGCGCTCGTTTTCCCTCCGAGGGCCCTACTTTTATGGTTGGTCCATCCTCTCTCTGATGACAAACCTCTGCAATTTTTCTTGTCTGATCAGGGCTTCTATCTGCTGTTTCAAATCGTAGTAGTCGGACGTATTGTGGCCATAATCTTGATGGAAACGACAGTACTTGTCTCTGGACCTTTTGTTGGGGTTACCTTTAACTTATTAGGAAACGTCAGGGATCCTTTGTCTTGATCTGCATCAATACCTGGTCGATTAGGACTTTCAGCGGGGTAAAGTTCGCGAACCTCCCAATGAGGGGTTTGGACCATCTATCCTTTCTTCCGTCTCTTGTCCTTGTGGCCTTCTATCCCATATCATGTCGTGTTTCTTCTTGTCTTTCTCTTTTCCTGGGCTTTTCTTCTCGGGCATGCAATGCATCTTCTGCGTTCATGTATTTAGTAGCTCTATAAAGTAAATCCGACATGGTTTTTGGGTCGTTCTTGTATAAGGAGAAAAAAAAATTCCCTTACATAGCCCATTGGTGAACACAGCTACGAGTATTTTGTCATCAGCTTCATTAATCAAGAGGACCTCTTTGTTGTAGCGGATAATGTAAGACCTTAGTGTCTCATCCTCCCATTGCTTGATATTCATCAAGCATGTCGTTGACTTCTTGTACCTGTGTCCCCCAAAAAAGTGCAAGGCAAACTAAACGCTTAACTCTTTGAAGGTATGATAAAGTTTGGTGTCAACCTACTAAATCATACCCTTGCTGGACCTCTCAATGTAGTGGGAAAGGCCCGGCACATGATCTCATCCGCTATGCTCTGCTGGTGCATGAGGGTCTTAAATGTCTCCAGGTGGTCTAAAAGATCCTTTGACCCGTCGTAGGCTTCCATTTGCAGCATACGAAACTTTGGCAGAGAGGGAATGAAGTAACGAGTGCAGTGAAGGGTGAATCCATCCGGTGCACTAGTTCGTCAAGATCGCTTGATACCCATCCTCTGAGGTTGTTCATCATCAGGTCCATTTATTCTCTCATCATCTGCATATCTGCGACCAGGTTCGGTGGGGTGATATCTATGGCTTTCGGTCTACTCATGGAATTGTTGCCTTCTAGCCTTTCCCTATTCTACCTACCATTAGCGTGCTGAAGGTTGTCACCCTCTTGCTCTTCCTCTTGATTTTGGGGCTCGGCATCCCTTTGGCACAACTACTCTTCTAAGTCATGGTTTTGCTTGGTAAGGCGTTCAACAACTGCAGCAAGTGTCTGAACCTGTCTTTCAAGGGCAGTGGTACGTGGCTTGTCTACTTGGTAATTGGTGGTGGTTGCCATCGAGTGAGTACGCACCATGCAAATTTTTGTTCAAGAAGTAGTAATATGGCTTACCTTGTTCTCATAGACGGAGCGAACTGTTGATGCCAAAAATCATCATTTAGTCAGACGGTCCTCACGTGCCCTAAACAAGACTTGTACAACACAAAGAAGAAGAAAAAACCCTATGAAAAGTACCAGTGTGGTACCGGCCAAATACCCTCCAAAAGGTCAAGTCAGAGAATTTTCACAACTCTAGAGTGCCAGAGTTGGGGTGAATTATGCGTACCTTGGTCTCTGAGGGTTTTGGGCTTTTATAGAAGTGTAGAACCGACTTTGGTTTCTTGGAGAAGAGGAATATTTCCTTGTAGGGAGTATCCTCGTAAATGCACGTATTTGATGGGATTCTTTCCATATAGAGATTCTGTTGACTAGGGTTAATCATGGACCACAACACATTTCTATTTGAAGTTCCTTGAGAACCAATTAAACCATGTAGGTGCCACATGGCTAAGCCACCGTCCTACCTTGTATCCATCCACTCCCTTGTCTGTCCACCTCAAGTGGTCCGTTCACTCACAACAAGTTTCGCTGCCTTGCTTCCTTTCTTTGTTCATCAACCTAATAAAGTCGCCCATGGTAGTTTTTGTAAAATCTGACCATCTACCTTAATTTTTTCCTCTTCACAACATAACAATAGTGAGAAAAATGGAGAGAGAGAGAGAGAGAGAGAGAGAGAGAGAGAGAGAGAGAGAGAGAGAGAGATTTACTAAAAATACAAGTTGAACTACTAGAGAGCAAATTTGTTGCAATTGCAAAGACTAAGAGAGCATAACTACTAACACTGCCAAGGAAAACTCACAACCATAGTATTTCTTTTGGTATCGTATTTTTAAGGGAAAATGAAATTAGAATTATTTTAAAGTAATAAGTTGAACAAGTTACAAATTTGAATGATTAGGACTTTTTATTTTATTTTTATTTTTAACTATGTTTTTGTTGAATAATTTTGTTAGTTTTTATTGTTTGGTCTAGTCTTGTTTTTGTTTGGGTTATTTTTGTTGTTATTTGCGCAATCTTGTTTTTGTTTCCGTTGTTATTTGGGCTTGTTCTAATGGATAGGTTTCAACTTTGTAATTTACCCCTTTTTTTATTGTTATAATTTAAACCTTTTTTTTGTTTAAGGGCTTAAAAATTAGAGAAGTGTGATGTTCATACTACAAATCATATATGGTAGATTGTTATTGGTTCTAATTTAAATTCACAACTTAAATTTCTTTTTTTGCTCATCCCTAATAACCAATAACAACTTACACTTAGGATTTTTTTTTAAAATATTATGAAAATGTTGTAGACATGGTATTCCTCTAATAATTATGTTTAGGGTGTCATAATTATTTTTAGAGTAATGTTACATTAACAACATTTTCACAACAAATCTTATGTGACAAGTTGATATTAGTGGGTAAAAAAGTGATGTTAGTATTGATCCTATGACCACCTTTAGTTAAACGTGGAGTCGCCCGTGCATATGAAAACAATAACATATTTTTTGAGCAAATAACGATCAATTATCTTTGATTAAAAAAAAAAAGAATAATAATAATGATCAACTATCACTAATGCCGGGCTGCTGTAATCCCTTAAATCCAACAAATTATGATGAGGATTTTCCATTTGGAGATGCATTTTTCAAGAAGTTTAGTAAACCGGGTTGCTGTTAAAAACAATGTAAAACAAACACACAGTTAGGTAGACAACGATTTTGATCAAGATAGAAAACATTAACAATTTTATTAGAGGAGATATGCCCTTGAAGTGGTTGAACCAATATGAAATTAACCAAGATATGAGAATGGTATCTCACCAATGAAGTCTCCAAAGGCAAAAAAAAAATGTGTTATTATGATTTTCGTTGAGAATTAAAAAAAAATGTGTTATGATGGGGTATCGAGATATTATAACAAAGTGACCCATGCCATGCGAAGAAGAAGGCATATAATTTGATGATGTATGAAAAGCATTAGGTTGAGATGCTTCGGGCTATGATAATAGCAATAAGTCCTAAAAAGAGAGAAAGAAAAGTCTAAGGTAACTGGTGTGACCCGGCTAAGGACCCTCCGACGGTGACTTGCTCTAAGCATTGTTAAACTCTGGACAACGACCAAGGAAGAGTGACACTTAGTTTATCCCCATCAGTTGCCCCATTGTCCCTGTGTTATCTGACACCATTCCTTTAACGTTTTTTTTTTTTATTTTTTATTTTTAATTTTGAATTTTATCCTTGATGTTGACACGTGGTGCAATTGTGAGGTCCACCCATCATGTCATTTCGTTCTTCAAGGGAAGTGTCACATGGCCTCTTTTGGTTGGTTATGTTTTTTCCTGTGACCAATTTTTTACCTATAAATAGTGAAATTCCTCTCCTACCCTCACATTTTCATATTTTCTTCTTTGACATTTGTTGTCCAGTGCCTCATCTAAAAGTCCTCCTCCGTCCTTAGGCCTTCTTCATTTAAAGCTAGGTATCCTCTCCATCTAGTCTTTAGGTTTTCCTTCAGTTTTTTAAAATGTCTAAAATCATAGTATCTTCATCTAGTAATAGTGATGATAGGGAAATAGATGTGTATCTTGATAGTTCTAGTAGTGTTGGTTCTAGTGATAATAGTAGTAGCAAAGGTAGTGGTAGCAGTGGAGGCAATACTACGGATGAGCAATACATGTCCACAGTTCTTAGGGTCCCATTAGAGGTCCTATAGGAGGAGTTAAGGACGAGGGCGGCTTTTGGGTCACATGCTGGCACGTCCGCTAATGCCCCCTTGTCTTCTTCTTTAGGTGAAAAGGAGACCGTGTTTGTTTGTGCTATTGGCGTCCCCTCTAAAACTAATGAGAAAAGACTTACTTGACTTAGGAGTTGGTACTAGATCCCAAATGACCTTAATCCCCGATTGGCCGTCCATGGCGAATGGTGCTATGAGCCTCATTTTAGGGTAGGTACTTATGAGCCTACCTTTTAGGAGGGCGTAGGTTACCTCTCAATGCTTTTGCCAGAGAAATACTTTTTAAATTAGGTTTCAAAATTTGTTAACTAAATCCTAATGCATGGAGGCTCATCATCTCTAAGTAAATTTTGTGGAGGGAAGTATTCGATAGGAACCATCCTCTCACTGTGGATGAGTTCCTATACTGTTACAAATCCTTCGAAATTAGTCAATCCTAGGGCTTTTACCAATTCAAAGCTAGGGGTTTAAACTGTAGATTAGTTAAGTCCCTCCCTACTTCTAATAGGAATTGGAAGATGAAGTTCTTCTTTGTCTTTGGGTTTTGGGCTGGAAACCCTGTTAAAGTAGGCAGGGATCCATTTCCTCCTTATATTGCAAGATAGGGAACCTTCTTCCAGAGGGTATGTCTCTTTTTACTCTTCATTTTATATCTTTTGTTGTACTCGTCTAACCCTTTTTTTTACAGCTATAAGACAACCTTCTTTAAACTAGTTTTACCTTGAGCGTGTCCAACAAGCTCGCCTATTTGTTGACAGAGGTTTCCATTCTTTGGTTAACTTGCATCGTCTTGCTACTTAGGATTTAGGACCTATACCAACTGAGGAAGCGTTAGCTCATGAACTTACCACACGCAGGCATGAGTTTTATAATTGGCCTAAATTTTTATTATATACTTCATCCAAATTTTAATCCACTTTTCCCTTGCAGGGATGGCCACTATGAAGGAAAATAAAGGGAAAGGCTTGGCAGACGAGGAGACCATGTAGGAAACCCATTCTTAACCACGTCTAACTATAGGAGATTAGAGAAAGACTTTATCTAAGACGATAGACTTAGGAAGTCTTCCAAGTTGCCGAGGCCACAAGATGGCAAAACATGGATCATCCAAATCTGGAGTTGTCAAGCCTGGTTCTGTCATCCCCTCTTGCTTCTTCCAAGTTGCCATTTGTACGAGTCCTTGACCTAGACTCGTCCAATCCTGTTGAAACTACTCCACCTAAGCCTGCTAAAACCACTTAGTCTAAACCTCCCAAGAGCACTCTCATGAACCTTCTTAAGAATGAATACCTTGCTTGGGAAAGGTTCCATCTAGTTGTAACTGATGAGGACGTTGTCGTGTGCTATGACATGTCTTTGAAAGAATTTGAGTGTTCCACAACTCATGATCTCTTCAAGGTATATATATATATATATATATATTTTCTTTATCATCATTTTTGACATTCTTGTCCACTTATCCCTTCAACCAATTATTTATGTAGGCTATGTCAAAGTTTATGGCGACGTCCAAACGAGCTACGAAGATGGATCATGAAAGGATTAGGTTGGAGGCTAGGGTTCGTGAAGCAATGTCTAAGGTTGAAAACGAGGTGCAGGAGTTGAAGAATCTCATTAAAGAACTTAAGTCAGACGCAGTTGAGAAGGACACTCATCTTGACCATCTATAAAAGATGAGTGACAAACTCAGCATCCTTCTTGGAGAGGCCAAGGGAGAAGCCATCATGGAATTTAAGGCATCCAACTAGTTCATTGACCTTAAGGATAGGAATGACGCTACAGGGTTTAAGGATTTCTGTTTGGATGCAATAGAGCTTTTTCCCGAGGCGGACTTCACCCCTAATAAGCTTCACATTGCTGCTCGGCTCTCTTCTTTATACAAGTTCTAAAGATATTAACATTGAGGATGATGCTTCTACTCAGCCTGTTGTCGACGACCCCAAGTCTAGAGAGAATCCATCTAGTGGTTTATAAAAAAGGAATTTGTAACTGTTTTATTTGTTTACCTATTAGTCTTTTTTTTTTTTTTTAGTTTGAGGTCTATTGTTTGGACCATTTGAAATTATCTAAGTACATTTAATCCATGTTTTGAGACAAGCCTTGATACAATTGTCTTTTTAGGCTTAACTTTCTTAAGGATTTTTAGACGATGATCGTCCACCCTTTTTATTTATGAATGTTTTTACTCATATTGTTATTGTTGATTTCAATTCCAAGTATTTTTCATCTATGTTTAGTACTTTGTTTTGAAAAATATATCTGTATATTCCTCGCCCTTAAACTTATTTTTGGAATTTCACTTAGTTATTCTTGTCCATAGCTTGGATTATACAATTGGTTGGACGTGTTGTCCATGGAAAATGTTGCATGCATGCTTTTCTTTTGGCCTTAATTTTTTTGGGTGAGTTTCATTGGGAAGTTTATTCTTTCCCTTGGTCATTGCCTTTTTGACAATTTGCCTCCTCTTTTTTTACTAAGGATGGCTTATAATGAAATATCTCCGCGTCTGGAGATTTTAACCATCTTTAATTTCATATGGATGTTAATTTCACAAAATCATAAATACTTAAACTAGGAAATTCAAGTTGCTTTATATACAATGTCTGTACATAACATCGTCCATGGACGTTAAGGAACATAGTATATAGCATCATCCAAACACTTCGCCCATGCTAATATTAGTCCTTTTTTAGGGAATTCAAATTACCTTATATACAAAAGGGACTTTGTTCACGACATTGTCCATAACACGTGCCAATAGCTAGTGCATTTCAGGGAATTCAAGTGCTTAGAATATAACGCATACTAAAAGACAACATAAGCAAACTACTAGCAATTACTAATAACTTTTAATCTTGTCCATGCTAACCTTCCTGACGAGTCTTCATTGGTAGTACTTCCTTAAATGCTCCACATTCCATGGGTGTTCCAGCTTTCGTACATCCAAGGCCTCTAAATAGTATGAACCACATCTTTTAGAATTAATCACTCTATATGGTCCTTCCCAATTGGGTCCTAACTTTCCGTGAGCTGGATCCTTAGTGGCTAAGGATACCTTTTTTAGGATGAGATCTCCAATGTTGAACTATCTTGGCTTTACCAAGGCATCATGGTGTTTAGCCATCAAGTTTTTGTAACGAGCCACACTTTGTTCCGCATCCATCCTCACCTCATCCTTAAGGTCAAGGCTTAGACAAAGCTACTTTTCATTTTCCTCGTTGCTATAATGAGCCACCCTATAGCTAGTTAAACTGACCTCCGTGGGTATAACCGCATCACTTCCATATGCCAATTTAAAAGGAGTCTCTCTAGTTGGATTCCTTACTGTTGTCATGTATGCCCAAATAACAGTTGGTACTTCGTCCGGCCATATCCTTTTTTCCCCTTCAAGCCAGGTCTTGATGATCTTCAGCAAGGATCAGTTTAAAAATTCTACTTTTCCATTAGCCTATGGATAGGAGGTTGAAGAATAATGATTCTTAATCCATAATTGCTCATAAAACTCTCGAAAGGGTGTATTGTAGAATTGGCGTCTGTTGTCTAAGACGAGCACCTTCAGAATTTCGAAGTGGCAAATTATGTTCTTCTAGACAAAGTTTTTGATATTTGACTCAGTGATTCTTGCCACGGGCTCTGCTTTCACCCATTTAGTAAAGTAGTCAATTCCTACTACTAAAACCTTCATTTGCCTCATCCCCATGGGAAAAGGACCAAGGATGTCAAGTCCCCATTGGGCAAAGGGCCAAGGGGCTACCATTGGAGTAAGATACTCTAATGGTTGAGATACTCTAATGGTTGCCTAAGAATACTGTTGTACCTTTGGCACTTATCACAAGCTTTAACATAAGCTTTAGCATATGCCTACATAGACAGCTAATAATATCCTGCGCGAACCACTTTATGGACGAGGGACCTGGCTCCTGAGTGGTTTCCACAAGCTCCTTCATGGACGTCTCTGAGGACATAAAGAGATTCATCTGAATCTAAACACCCTAGGTATGTCTAAGAGAATCCCCTTTTATATAACACTCCATCCATAAGGACAAACTTCGCCGCCCTTACTCTTAATTTCCTTGCTTCTTCTTTATCTTCAGGAAGTACTCCGTCCTTAAGGTAAGACATAATTGGGGTGGTCCAGTTAATAACTCCATTCACCTGATTTACGTCCATCATATCTATGCTAGGAATGTATTGGATTTTAACTTAATCTTCCATTGTCTCGTCTGCAGATGCCATTTTGGCTAAGACGTTCGCTTCTGTGTTCTCCTCCCTTAGTATTTGTTGAAACTGGGTTATTGTGAAGCTTTTCATGCACTGCTTAACTTTGATCAAGTACTTCTTCATTCATTCTTCCTTTGCTTCACACATTCCATTCACTTGGCCTATCACCAATAGAAACTCTCGAAGGATGAGAATGGAATATGCACAAAGTGACTTAGCTAACTCCAATACTTGAAGCAGGGCTTCATATTCCACTTCAATATTACTCGTTTGGAATTGTAGATGGACTACATAATCTAGATAATCCCCTTTTGAGTGAACGTAGAGTTATCACACAGACGATCCATTGCTTTGCTCTCTAATCTCCATTCTGTTGTCCACTAGTTGGAGTGAATTCAGCGATAAAGTCCATAAGGACTTAAGCTTTTATCGCTTCTCTTGGCTCGTACCACACATCAAATTCGCTAAGTTCTATTGGCCACTAGACCAATCATCCTGCGGCCTCCAGCTTATTCATAGCTTTCTCCAAAGGGTGATCTATCAAGACGTTGATTACATGAGCTTGGAAATAAGGTCTGAGCTTTCTTGTTGCTGTCACTAACAAAAACACTAACTTTTCTATTGGTGGGTACTGTCCTTCAGCTCCTCTTAAGGCTTTGCTAGTGTAGTAGAAGGGCTTCTATACTTTTCCCTCTTCTCTAATTAAGGTTGAACTTACTGCATGAGGAGACACTGCTAGGTAGAGATACAACTCCTCTCCTGGTTTGGACAGCTTGAGCAGCGGGGTTGAAGTGAGATAAGTCTTCAAGTCTTCAAATGCTTGTTGGCATTCATCCGTCCATTCAAATGCTTTCCTTTATACTCTGAAAAACATTAAACACTTGTTAATGGCTTTTGAAACAAACCTGTTAAGGGTTGCCACTCGTCCAATGAGGCTCTAGACGTCTTTGATATTCTTCAAAGGTTCCATGTTCAAGATTGCCTAGATCTTGTTAGGGTTTGCTTCAATCTCCCTTTGTGAAACCATAAAACCAATCAATTCCCCTAATGCAACTCCAAAAGCACATTTGCTTGGGTTCAGTTTGAACTTATATTCCCTAAGTGTATCAAAGGTTTCTTGAAGATCGTCCAAATGCTGCATCTCCCTCACACTCTTCACTAGCATATTGTCCACATATACTTCAACGTTCTGCCCAATTTGTGGACGAAACATGTGGTTGACTAGTCTTTGGTAGGTAGCTTCTGCATTCTTTAATTTGAACGGCATAACTTTATAATAAAACAGGCCTTGACTTATTATGAAGGTTATTTTCTCCTGGTCTACTTCTTTCATCTTAATCTGGTTATACCCTGAGAATACATCCATGAAGCTCAGCAACTAGTGTCCAGTTGTTGAGTCTAAGAGCTGATCAATACGTAAAAGAGGATAGTTGTACTTGGGACACACCTTGTTTAGGTCTGTGAAATCCACACACATCCTCCATTTGTCATTGGCTTTTTTAACCATCACTACATTAGCTAACCAATGAGGATAATAAACTTCATGGAAGAACTCTGCAGTGATTAGTTTATGAACTTCCTCTTTGATGGCATTATCTCGTTCTGGAGCAAACACTTTCTTCTTCTGACGAATGAGCTTGTAAGATGGGGACACATTTAAATAATGTGTAATTACACTTGGGTCAATCCTTGGTGTGTCTTCATGGCTCCAAGCAAAAACATTTGTACTTTTCTTGAGGAACCCGGCGAGATCTTGCTTTATCTTTTCTCCCCTACTCATCCCAATACTAGTAAACTTCTTGGGGTTGGAATCATCCAATGGTACCTCTTCCAATACTTTAATTGGTTTAGCCAATGTTCGTCTTTCTTTAATGCTCATGGTCTGCATTTTCTTGTCCATGGCAAGCATTGCTAAGTAACACTCTCTAGTAGCTAGCTAATCTCCTAGTACTTCCCTGATGCCATACTTTGTTGGGAACTTGACATACAAGTGGTAAGTACACATTAAGGCCCTCCAATTGTTCAAAGTTGGTCGTTAAATGATGGCATTATATGAGTACGAACAATCCACAACAAGAATATTTACTTCCTTATTGATTTGTCGTGGGTAAAAGCCAACCACAACTGGTTGGGGGATCGTACCCACTGGTAGAACCTTCATTCCTCCAAACCTGATCAATGGCATACTTACTAGATGAAGTAACTCCTTATTGATCCTCATCTGTTGAAAAACTGGATAATAGAAGATATCTGCTAAACTTCCATTATCTATTAGTACCCTCCTAATTGTATAATTTGTAATTGTCAAAGTAATGACAATCACATTATCATGAGGGTGGTGCAATCATCTTACATCTTTATTTGTAAAAATAATGGTTGGTTCATCGTCTCTGACCATCCATGGGGGTCATCCAAATATCTTAACATTATGAACTTCCTGTAAATAGGTCTTCTTAGTTTTGGACGAGCTTCCTGTTGACATGCCCCCCACTATAATCTCTATTTCTCCAAATGGTGGACGTACTAGTTCTTCTGCCTTGCCCTTCATCGGCTGTCTCTTGTCCTTGTGATCACATCTAAGGAAATTTTTTAACTTTCCTAGTTTGATGAGAACCTCAATTTATTGCTTCAAGTCATAGTATTCATCTATATCGTGTCCATGGTCACGATGAAATTCAAAGTGCTTGCTTTTATTTCGCTTGCTAGGATCTTCTTTCATTCTTTTTGGCCACTTCAGAGATGGATCATCTTTTATCTACATTAGCACTTAGTTAAACGAAGTGTTCAGGGGAGTGTAGTTAGAGTATAGTCTTAAGGATGATTGGCCTTCTTGCCATCCCGATCTCTTTTCTCCCCCATTTTGGCTTTCTTTGGACAAGGACCCTGTTCTGGATGGTGCACATAACTATTTTCCAATCATTCACCTTTCTTTTCTCTTTTGGCAATAATTTCACCTTTTGCGTTCATGAAACTTTGGGCTGAATGTATCAACTCAACCATCGTCTGCAGCTCTTGGTCATACATCCATCTCGTCCACTAATAGGGCTTCACTATTAAAATGGCTGATAAAAGATCGTAGACTTTCATTCTTTCCTTAATCTATGCTCAACAAACTAGATGAGGAGCGTTTCTGCCTTTGTCCATATACGAAGTTGTTAACGAACAACTTACTTAACTTCTGGAATATAGTTATGGTGTTTGGTTTAAACTTTCCAAACCACACTCTGGCTAGCCCTTTCAGTGTGGTAGGAACAGCTCTACACATAATTTTGTCTAGAACACCTTGGAGATGCATAGTCGTCTTTAATATGGCAATATGGTCGCAAGGATCACGTGTCTTATCATATGAGTCCAAGGTAGGCATTTTGAACTTAGATGGCAAGGGATGACTGGTGATCAATGCAATGAAGGGGGAATCAGTCCTATGGACGAGATCATCCACATGGTTTGCTCTCCTCATGGAATCTTTCATCCCTTTGATGGCTATTTTCATCTGGTCCATTTCTCTCCCCACATGTGGTACCCTACAAGTGATGGTACCCCTGGACTGGTCTCCTTCAACATTATTTTTAGAACCTTCATTTCCTAAATTCTGACTCCTTTCTCCACCATGTTGTTGACATTGTCTATTAACTTTCTCAGTTAACTCTTGGTTCCGTTGTATCAATTCTGCCATTGCTGCTACCATGGACTGCAATTGCTGTTGGACGGTCATGGGCGGTGGCGGTGCACGATTTGGATGACTGAAGGCATTTCCACTCTTCTAGTGTCCTAGACTAGTGGCTACTGACCTAGTCCAAACTATGCAGCCTTTTTGTCTTTTGGAAAACAAAAATGCTAAACTGATGGTGTACAAAAATGTTTAACTCCTCTTGTACTTACTTATTTCCCACAGATGACACCAACTAATGATGTATGAAAATCAGTAGGCTGAAATGCTTTGGGCAATGATAATGGTAATAAGTCCTGAAAAGAAAGAAAGAAACATCAAAGGTGGCTGGTGTGACCTGGCCAAGGACCCTCCGATAGTTAGGTCAGTTTTCTCTCTAGGACACAAGGATAGAAAATAGTGAATGATCAGAACTTACCTTGGGTGGATGGGATTTACCCCTTTGTAGAGAGTTAGACGTGGGTCTACTTGTTTGGATCCACCACCATCATGGGTGAAGTTGGTGGTTAATGAATAAAATGGGGTATGTGGAGTGAAGTATGTGAAACTCCTTCCACGTGTCAAGCAACACGTCATATTCTATTTATGTGAAACCAGTAGAGGATTTTTTACAAAATTCATAAAGTATAATTTGGTCGTCCATGTATCTAGTCATCTGTAGATAAAATTGTCCATGGAGAATTTCTTTCACTGGATCACTTTATTACCAATGAATGAGTGTTATACATATTCTCATTTTTGGGTGACTTGCTCTAGGCGTGGTTAAACTCTAGACGATGACTAATGATGAGTGACACTTAGTTGATCCCCATCATAATTAATTACGATTAATAGAGGGTAAAGTACATTAGAGGATTTATATTGACTTTTCTTAGGAGAAGTGATGATGTCGAAATCAACAGTAAGTCACATGATCTTTGTATGCTTTAGACAAAACCTGCACAATAAAGACAAAGAAGAAGACCTTAAAGAGAGTACCGGTGTGGTACCGGCCAAATGCCCTCCAAAGGTTAAGTTAGAGAGCTTTCACAACTCTAGAGTGCCAGAGTTGGGGGAAATAATGTATACCTTGATTTTTGAGGGTCTTGGGCTTTTATAGTAGTGTAGAACCAACTTTTGTTTCTTAGCAAAAATGAACTTTTCCTTGTAGGGAAGATCCTCATAAATGTACATATTTTCCGGGATTCTTTCCATATAGAGATTCTATTGATTAGGGTTAATCATAAAGCACAAGACATTTTCATTTGAAGATTCTTGGGGACTAATTAAACCATGTGGGTGCCACGTGGCTCTACTACCGTCCACTTTGTATCTATCTACTCTCTTATCTGTCTGCCACAGAGAGTTCGTTCACCTTCAGCACGTTTCATCGTCTTGCTTCCTTCCCTTTGATTGTCCACCTAGCAGTACAGTCACTCATGGAAGGTTTTGTAAAACAAGACCGTCTCTTAAGTTGCCCCCTCACTCTATGGGTCCGTCACCTTATTTCCCAAACGGACCGTAGAGTGACAGTTTAACTCAACCTTTAGGAAATGCATTATGATTTGACAAGCTATCCTAGTGCCATTAATGCAGTAGGAGCATGTGGCACGTTTCTAGTGGTTAATTGTTTGTACCGAAGCGTCCCTTCATCTTTCGTGTCGTTCCCTCTATATATATTTGTTACTTCTCTCTCTCATTTTTACTTTCCACAACGAATTTTCAGAGCCAAAGCGCTACCATCTACTTTCTTTTTAGCTTTACATTTTTTGTCTCTTTTTGGTGACAGTTCACTTGTTGCATCTGTCTGCTACGCTGCGTCCATTGCCTCTTCAAATTTTTCAACTGTTAAGCATCTGTTTCCTTTCACTGAGTTTTATTTTGGCTCTTTACTTTAAATATTGCTTGCCTGTGGTCTATGTAGACTTATAAAGTCTTAGGGTTTATCTGTCATGTATAGGTGACAAATGTCTAGTGAGGCATCGAGTGATCAATCATGTGTCCGCGAAGGAGCGGGCTACGATAAGGTGTATCCGTCTGGTCATGATGACCTCGGCACCTCTCATGATGAAAGGGACCCATCTGCCAGTTCTCCTTTGGAGGAGGATATGGATGTGGACGTGGTTGTATTAGAGGGAGGTTCAGGTGGTGACTCAAACAGTTCAGATGTAATCTACGTTGATCTTCCTATCCAGTCCATTGTAGGTCCAGATGGCCTCAGGGAGTTTATCCTTCTCCCGTTGTGGATTGTAAGCGATTTCAATTCTACCGTCAAGCAAAAACACTTTGAGTCCCTTAGGAAGACATACCAGATCCCCATCGGCATCCCTATCCATTTACCTTTTAAGTCTAAAAAGTGTTACTATGAGGAGGTTAAGGACGTCGGGGTGTATGAGCAGATGTTTATTGCAGGACTTAGGTTCCCTCTAATCACTCTCACCATTGTCTTCTTCAATACCTAGGGCTTACCATTGCCCAAATCTCTTCGAATGCATGGAAAGTGTTCCTTGGTGTGGAAGTCTTATATGGAGTCTCGAGTGATGGGGAGTGTAGGATGACGGTGGAGGAGTTCTTTCACTACTACCGTCCATCCAAGATCAGCCAATCCAAGGGTATGTATAGCTTTTTACCAAAGAAGCCTGTACTCAGGTTAGTGTGTAACACTCCTAACTCTAACAAAAACTGGAAGAGTCGGTATTTTTTCCTCTAGGGTGATGATTGGATGTGTCAACCCAATGATCAAGAGTGCATGCCTTAGAAAAAACTAGGGACATAATGCCTCCATCTAGTAGGTGCCTGTCTAGTTTAAGTTTGTCTTTTATTTATCGTTACTGGTCTAACCGTCCCTTTTTTTGCAACTCAAGACCGTCCAGAGGTGACATTGGAGCAATGGAGCTTTCTGGAGAAAATTTTTGCAATTAAATTGAAGAAGAGGACGTGGGCAAAGCTTGTCACCTTGGACACAATTCATTGGTACTGTGACGGTCCCAAACCCACTGAAGCTGCCCATCACTACAACAGCTAGGCAAGCAGATGTAAGTCTGTCATTCTTTTCTTCTTTTATTTCTTGTAATTTTCCTAACCTTTTCTTTCTGTCTACCTTGATGTAGAAATGGAGGAAGGCAAGAGGAGCTTTTATAAAGTAGTAGGCTGCTGTGAAGAAGAAACAAGAAGCAAGCTTGCCCCCTACGGCCACGGGTCAGGTCAACCCATCCATGAAGAAGAGACTGTCAGAGAAGACCGATTGTCCTTTTAAAAAACCAAAGTCATGGCGAAGACAATCGTCGGGTCAAAGGCTGAAACGAAGAAAATGCCTACTCTGCCTGGCCTAGGAAGGGTCTTATGACGATTCAGGTTCTCGTCAACCAAAAACCACCCATCCTTCTATGTGAGGACCCTCAGTACGCCCTTGAGTAGCTTTCGTCCATTATTAAAGCCGATGATTACTAGGACTTAAGTAATTATGCAACCGAGGCTATGGGGGAGATTGGTCTCTTTAGCATCGCATAGGTAAATATGTCTGTCCCTTTCCTCTTTATTTCAAATTGTCTCCTTACTTTTCTAACCCTTGTTTGGTTTCTGCAGGGGATGCTAATGATGAAAGGGTTAATGGATTGTTGTCTATCCCATGAGACGGCATCGGACTGTGTAAGGGCAAAGGCAAAGGCGACTGCTGCAGAGCTAGAGGAGTTGAAGGCCTAAAAGGTGGTCCAGGAGAAAATACTTGCTGCATTAAAGCAACCCCTTGGGATGTACCCGTTCACTTATGGACTTCATAAGTATAGGTCATCCCATTAGGATGATCTCGTCCACTTTTTGGACTTAACGGATGTGAGTCATCCTTTAAATGAGCCCGTCCACTTGTAAACTTGATATAACCAAATCACCCCTTGGGATGGACCCGTCACTTGTGGACTTAATATATTCAAATCACCCCTTAGGATGAACCCGTCCACTTGTGGACTTCATAAATATAAGTCATCCCTTTAGGATGATCCCATCCACTTTGTGGAATTAACGGATGTGAGTCATCCTTTAGATGAGCCCATCCACTTGTGGACTTGATATAATCAAATTGCCCTGTAGGATGGACATGTCCACTTGTGGACTTTATATATTCAAATCACCCTTAGGGATGAACCCGTCCACTTATGGACTTCATAAGTATAGGCCATCCCTTTAGGATGATCCCATCCACCTTGTGGACTTAATGGATGTAAGTCATCACGTCCACTTGTGGACGTAATAATGAATGTGGATCATCCCTTTAGGGTGAGCCTATCCACTTGTGGACCTGATAGATAACAATCCCAGTACATATACGCACGACATATCTAAATAACTCCTCTTATTATGAAAAACATGCATGTAGAAATTGTTCTTAAAAAGAAATAAAAAATTGTCCTTCGGGCTTAAATAGTATTGCAAATAGTAAAAATTATTTAAAAGGAAGTAAACTGGAAATGAGGAGTGTCGTCGGTCGTGCCTTTATCTACTGGCAGTACTTCTTCAGGTGCTTCGTGTTCCATGGGTGGTGTAACTTTTGCCCATCTAACATCTCTAGGAGGTAGGTGCATTTCCTTTCACATCACACGATCTGGTAGGGTCCTTCCTAATTAGGTTCAATCTTTCCCTAGGCGGGATCTCTTGTGGCGCTCGTCACCTTACTCAAGACGAGGTCTCCAACTTGGAAGTTCCTGTGTCTGACTTTGGAGTTATAGTGCTTGGCCATGAGGTCCTGGTATCCAGCTAGCCTTTGCTCAGCCATCACTCTGACCTCATCCACTAAATCAAGCTGAAGGCGCATAGCTTTATCATTCCTACTCTCATCATAGCTACCAACCCTGTAGCTTATGAGTCTGACCTCGACCAGGATGACTGTCTCGCTTCCATAGGCTAGTCAAAATAGAGTCTCTTTCATAGGTGTCCTTATCTTCGTCCTGTAAGCCTATAAAACACTTGGCAATTCTTTCGGCCATATTCCCTTTGCCCCTTCGAGCCGAGTCTTGATGATTTTAAGTAAGGATCGGTTCATGACCTTGACTTGTCTGTTGACTTAGGGGTGGGTGGGTGATAAGTAGTGATTCTTGATTCCCAACTATGAGCAAAAATCCCTGAACGAATTGTTGTCAAGCTGCTTCCCGTTGTTTGATACCAATACCTTCGGTATACTATACCTGCAGATTATATTTCTCTATATAAAACTTCGTATATTCTTCTCCGTGATGGTGGCCAGGGATTCGACTTCCACCCATTTGGTGAAGTAGTTTATACTAATTACTAGGAATTTCAATTGTCTAACTGCTGTTGGGAATGGTCCCATGATATCCAACCCCCATTGAGCAAAAGGCTATGGGGCTGTCATTCAGGTGAGCTCCTCTGTTGGTTGCCTGATGAGGTTGCCACACCTCTGACACTTGTCACAAGCTTTGACGTACGCATGTGCATCCTTCTACATGGTGGGCTAGTAGTATCCTGCCCTAATTAGTTTATTCACTAAAAACCATAATCCTGAATGGTTCCTGCACACTCCTTCGTGGGCTTCTCTCATGATATAATCTACTTCCTCGGAGTTAAGACACCTTAGGTACGGACGATAGAAGCCCCTTTTGTACAAGATGCCTTTTATTAGTACGAACCACATGCCTGTACCTTTAGCTTCCTAGCAGCCTCCTTACCATCTGGTAGCATACTATCCTTTAAGTAGGAGGTTATTGGCGTGGTCTAGTTGCTTTCGGAACCTATCTCCTGCACACTGATGCCGTTTATTAATGGTGAATTTTGAACAAAGGATAGTACTTTGCTAGGGATAAGCATGTGTTTTGGTGATGCAGCCTTAGCTAGGTGGTCAACTTACTCGTTCTCCTCCCTTGGGATTTGAACAAACTTCGCTTGGAGGTCATTCACTCAATACTTCACTTGCTCTAGGTACTTTTTCAACTATTCACCCTTGCATTCGTAATCCCTGGTTACTTGACTTATGACTACCTAAGAGTCATAATATATGATCACATTTGTAGCTCTTGCCACTCTGGCTAGGTCTAGCCCTGCTATTAAGGCTTCATACTTCGCCTCATTATTGGTCGTAAGGAAGTCAAGTCGAATTATGCACTCAATATCGTCGCCTTATGGAGAATGAAGTATTATGCTAGCTCTGCTCGCCTGCTTGTTTTACAATCCGTCTGTGTGGATACTCCATTGCGGCTGCGCTCTTGCCCACTGGTCTTCCATGTTTGTGAATTCTAGGGATGGCAATTTAGATCCGATCCGTGGATACCCGGTCCGGCTCGACCCTAATGGGCCAAATTTTACCCGGCCTGATAAAGAATAGGGTCGGCTATGGATTTAAAAAAAAAAAAAAAAACCCGAAGCGGGTCCGGGCCAGGTCCGGATTTTATAAAAAAAATCCGAAACCCGGCCCGGATAATACCCGATGAAATTACTAAAACCCCCCCTATATATATATATATATATCATTATAATTTGTTAACCCTAACCTAATTCATTTCTTTTTTCCTCTTCCCTCAGCCGTCCCCTCTCTCTCCCTCTGTCTCTCAAGCTCTCAAATCTCTATCTTAGTAGCAACTCTCTCTCTCTCTCTCTCTCTCTCTCTCTCTCTCTCTCAAGCTCTCACGGCTCTCACAGCCATGCTCAACCTCACGGCCCCATGACTTCATTCAACCTCACGACATCAGCTCTGTTCGTTCAGCCTCACGCCTTTGGTTTTTCCTTTTTCTTTTTTAGTTCGTTTCGTCTTTCATTGTTTTCTACTTTGTTTGTGTTGTGATTTTTGTATTTGTTTTCGTGTTTGCGTTTGTGTTTTTAATTTTAAAAAGGAAAATCCTAAATTTGAAATTTGTGTTTGTGTTAGGGTTTCTGTGTTTGTGTTTGTGATTTTGAAAGGGAAAATCTGAATTTTTTGTGTTTGTGTTTTGATTTGTGTTTGTGATTGTGATTTTGGAAGGGAAAATCTGAAAACTTTGTGTTTGTGAAATTTGTGTTTATGTTTGTAAAATCTGTGTTTATGTATGTGTTAGGATCTGTATTTGTGTGTTGTGATTTTGAAAAGGAAAATCTGAAATTTTTGTGTTTATGAAACCTGTGTTTGTATTTGTGTTAGGATTTGTGTTTGTGTTTGTAATTTTGAAAGGAAAATTCATAGATCTGAAACTTGTATTTTTTATATCTGTGTTTGTGTTTGTGTTGTGATTTGGGGCTGGGCATGACTGGACGGGGCCCGTGGAGCCCGCGCAGCTCGGCGGGGCGGGTTTGGGGTTGAAAAAAAAACCCGTTTACTAAACGGGGCGGGTTCGGGTAACGGGTTTATGCCCGCGGGTCGGGTCGGGCATAAAGAAACCCCACCCGAACCCGACCTGTTGCCATTCCTAGTGAATTCCGCGATGAAGTTAGCAATGACTTGCCCTTTTATGGTCGTTCATAAGCAATATTGTATGTTGAATTCACTTAACTCAATCGCCCATAGTGCCATCCATCTAGCTACTTCAGGGCTGCTCATTGCTCTCCACAGGGGTTTGTCTATTAAGACGGCCACAGTATGGGCCTGGAAGTATGGTTTGAGCTTCTAAGCTGCAGTTATCAACATGAAGGCAAGCTTTTCCATTGGGGGGTACCTCTCCTCTGAGCCACGAAGTGCCCAGCTAGTGTTGTATACAAGCTTTTGTACCCCGTCTTCTTCCCTAACTAAGGTTATGCTGACAACTGCCGAGGAGACGGCCAGATAAAGGAACAATTCCTCGCCGAGTTTGGAGGGACTCAGTAGCGGTGGGGAGGAGAGGTATGCTTTCAAGTCTTCTAACACTTGCTGACATTCAATTGTCCGTTCAAATGGCTTCTTCAACGTGCAGAAGAAAGGCAGGCACTTGTCCGTCGCTCTTGAGACAAACCTATTTAGTGCGGCTACTTTGCCATTGAGGCTCTGTACTTCCTTGATGTTTGTTGGCGCCATCATCTCCATTATTGCCTGTATGTTGTCCGGGTTAACCTCAATACCTCTTTGGGATACCATAAACCCTAAGAACTTTCTAGCCGTCACCCTAAATGCGTATTTGTTTGGATTTAGTTCCATGTTGTTCGAACGAAGGGTATCAAAGGTTTCCTTAAGGTCGTCCCAATGGTTGTCTTCCTATAGGATCTTTACTAACATGTCATCGACGTAGACTTGAACGTTCCTTCCAATTTGATGTGCAAACATCTTGTTCATCAACCTTTGATATGTGGCACCCGCATTCTTAAGTTCGAATGACATTACTTAATAGCAGAAGAGACCTTGGCTGGTGATGAAAGAAGTCTTCTCCTGGTCAGCTTTGCCCAGGAGATCTCACTCCTGATATATCAAAGTAACCTACACTTCATGATCAGATCCATTATTCTCTCAGGATTAAGAGTTCATATAAATATAAGTCGTGAGTTTATTATTCATATGACAATCGTTAGGAAAATAATAAATCTCACAGCGGTCCAATTCAATATGTCTTAACTCTTAAAACATATTAACATATCAACTAGAAATCTCCATTTCCATGATCAAGACAAATCATCTTAGTTAACACATTATAGTCTTCGCAGATGAAATGCCCAATTTCATCACCGACTACAAACTACAATTCTGAGTTTACAACGAACTTGTGATTTATATTTTCTGTGATTTTTCACATAAATCACATACTATGCATCTCATGGACTATATGATAATGTCCAAATATTCATGTTACCATTATTTTCAGATAATAAAAAAAACAAATTTATTAATCACAATATTAAGTCATACATCATGTAATACATAATGTCATAAATAATATTATACATAATAACATACATAGCATCATACAATAGGATTTAAGGGCACTAATCTTAACAAGGCATTCAACAACCACGGCAAGAGTCTAAACATGTCTCTCAAGGGCGGTGGTACATGGTTCGTCTCTTTGGTTATTGTTGGTGGTCACCATCGAGCGAGTAAGCACCATGCAACTTTTTGTTCGGGAAGTGGTATTATGGCTTACGATTCCCCACAAATGGCGCCAATTGATGATGCCGAAATCGTCAATAAGTCACACAATCTTTGCACGTTCTAGACAAAACCTATACAACAAAGACTAAGAAGAAGACCTTACAGAGAGTACCAGTGTGGTACTGGCCAAATGCCCTCTAAAGGTTAAGTTAGAGAGCTTTCACAAGTCTAGAGTGCCAGAGCTGAGGGGAATTATGTGTACTTTGATTTCTGAGGGTTTGGGGCTTTTATATTAGTGTAGAACCGACTTTTGTTTCTTGGCAAAAATGAATTTTTCCTTATAGGGAAGATCCTTATAAATGTACATATTTTACGAGATTCTTTCCATATAGAGATTCTGTTGACTAGGATTAATCGTGAAGCACAAGACATTTCCATTTGAAGTTTTTTGAAGACCAATTAAACCATGTGGGTGCCGCATGGCTCTACCATTGTCCACTTTGTATCCGTCTGCTTTCTTATCCATCTGCCATAGAGAGTCCATCCGCCTTCAACATGTTTCATCATCTTGCTTCCTTCCCTATGATTGTCCACCCAATAGTACAGTCGCTCATGGAAAATTCTGTAAAACGAGACCGTCTACTTTAATTTTATCATCTTCAAGAAGCATTAAGCCATTTTGTATGATCTTTGAGATTTCTTTATTAAATGAAAAAGTAAAGGGAAATTTTCAATCATCTTAAAATTATTGGTTGAAATAGGTATTATTTGTATGAAATTTAAAAGGAAGATGCAACTTTTTTTTTATTTTTTATTAAGAAGCTGAAGAATGAGAAAGTGAAACTCTTGCTCTCTTGGTTAAGGCATAGACTCCACAGTCTAGCTAGTTTTATTTTAGGACAAAATTTGGTTACAAAATTAGTTGTAACTTTAGGCTATAACCTTATTTAATATATTTTTATTAGAGGTGAATATTGACAAATTTACTATTGGATTACACCTTCTTTTTATATCTTCTATACTTACAAAATTTATAGAAAACTAAAGATCAATAATAATGTCATTAATAAATTATTTAATTGCAAATTTTTGTAGTTCAAAATTATGCATAAAATATAAATTTATAGATCATATAGTAAATAATATTCTATTGACACAAAATTTGACATGTGTATTAGAAATATAAAAAAATATGTAATTCAATAGTTAGATTTTCAAAATATGTAATAATATTTATTTTATTAATTAAAGTTGTAACTTTAAGTTAAAGCAGGATTGTTCCTTTGGTTGTGGCTTTGAAATTGAACCTGGTCCAAATTCCAATTGAGGCTGGAGCCAGTCTAGCCGTGGGCCATGGCTGCAATTCAACTGCAAAATGTATAAATATAGCAACGGTGCTCTTAAATTATTATTATTATTTTTTTTTTTGAGGATCAGGTGCTCTTAAATTTAATGACACGATTTTAGGAATAAATCTTTTACATTAATAATAACGCCAGACAAAACCGACAGTAATGTTTGGAGGGTTATATATTATGTTCGGTGGTTAAAATTATTTTTGTGAAAATAATACATCTATATATTGATTATTTTTCATGATATTTTTTAGGTGGTTATTAATATAGATAAAAAAGTAATGTTAATATTTATTTCGGTTTAAAATAAGTAATAACTTGTCACTTAAATTTTTTTTGTAAATTGTTTCAAAAGTATTGTAACGTAGCATTAATTTATTTCGGACGGACCAAAATTCTTGAGTAGGATGACCAATAACTTTTTGAAGGGATGGACAAAATAAATTAGTTTAAAAATAATTATTTATATAAATATATTTTTTATTTTTGATGATTCAAGTGGAGCCGTAGCTGAATATGACATCTAAAATTGCAATAAAATATATATAAGAGGGAAATTTTTCTCATCTAAAGTTTTTCATACAATAAACACCTCAAAGATTTGTTAGGATGAGAATAATCTCGATTGTGAGGTTCGTGGTAGCCTTTTCAACGAAATTTCTCATTTCTTGGGCCAAAAAGAAGGAAAGTAGACAAATGCAGTTGCCGCATTAGACTCTCTCTGAGTCTCCGTTAATGTTATAATTTTTAATTAGAGAAATTTCTAATTAATAGTAGATGTTGAATAATTTTCAAATGAATTTATTATTAGAGAAATTCTGTAGGGTAAAAGTTTTTACATAGTATTAGTGAGATACAAAGATCCCAATCCAAAAATATATGATACGGCGTATATAGCAGAGCAGGTACAGCTCACTTGGTCAAAGAACATTAGGTGAACACTGCTCTTTCATTATTAACTTTGGACGAAAAGAAGAGAATTGTCTTTGCAGATTGCAATTCCCAAACGGCGCCGAGGTATTATAATTTTATAATTTATAATATATATATATATATATATATATATGAGATTAAATTTTAGAAGAATGAAAAACATCTCATACTTTACAGTATTTAATAAGTATTGTCACATTAATATTTTATTTAAAATTTTATATATCTTACTATATCTAATATTATTTTAAAAAAATTTTAATTTAGTTAAATTCATATATAAATATTAAATTTTTTTTATAAAAATATATAAATATTAAAATTGATTGAATCTAATTATATCTATTTTTAAATATATAATAAAAAAACGTGGCATATTAAGAGATTTTTACCTTACAGAATTTAATTCATATACATATATATTTTCATTGGAAAAAAATAAAATTGTCTGAAAGCGCCAGCCTACAGCTACGAACAGAAACACATTTTCCTTCCTCGAACTTCCCAACTTTCTTTCTTGCGCCTCAAGTCGTTCTCTCTCCCTCTCTCATATATAATGTAAGTAAGACTCGTTCTTGTTAGTCGACGTTTTAAAAGTAGTAGTACCACGTCGGCCGCCACGCCCAAGCCCAACAATCTTGGACAACAGTTCTGTTCCAAATTTCTTTTTTCCTTCCTGCTTCATCTGCTGCATACAAAAAAAAAAGAAAGTAACGCTCTTTCTTCTTGATATTCATAATTTATTAATGTATCTCTCTTTATGCTCTTTTCTTTTTGGTTCATCAACATCTATGTATTATTATTTTTTTGTTATAGGATCTGTGAAAAGGTTTTTTATTTTTTATTTCCTTTTCCTAAAGGTGTGTGTTTTATGTGTTTGTCAAAATGCTTGTTGTTCTTGTAATTTCATTTTTGGTAGCTTATTTTACTCTTTTTTTTCTTAATTGTAAAAAAAAAAAAAAAAAGGATCACCATATTAAAAAATCACACATTCGAATCGTAGTTACTGTGTAGTAAAAATAATATCTCATCGTAGTTACTGTTTAGCAAAATAATATCTCCTTTCGTCTATGTATCTTTCATTACGAAGAATATTCCTGATAAAGGTGCCAAAGTATTGATTTTCTTATTATTATTTTTTTTTTTGAAAGTGGTTTTCTTATTATTATATATTTTCAATAATCCTTTCTCAAATATATATATATATATATATATGTTTATTCCTTTTTTTTTATTAGTCCTAATTACACGGGAGATTTTGTAAATTTAGGCACTCTGGACCATCTCCAGATTTTACGGAAACTTGAAAAAGAACTTGACTAATATTGCTACTGGGGGAAATTTGGTTTAATATATACCTGCTTGATCTTGATCATCATACTGTGATGCCAACTTGCTTTTCTTCTTAAACTTCAACCTTTCTGCTTAGAGCAAGTGCTTCACGTTGTCCAATTGTTGGTGATCTACGTCTCTAGAATTGCCAATCCTCCTTCATTTCTTTTTTTTTTTTTTTTTTTTTTTTTTTGAGGGGTGGATTTGTAAGTTGCATTTTTTTTTTCTTGTTGCTTGTATACATGGATCAGAATTGTGAGAAATGCCTAACTGGACCTGTGTGCATGTCCTGATTGCGAATATAAGAAGCTCCCATCTTTTTGGACTCTGTGGACATCTTGGCCATTTATTATGTTTCATGAATGAATTAAGAAGTTAATTGCTAAAATCTGTTCAGTTTTACAATTGTTGGCATTGTTATTAATCAAGTCATGTTTGATATAATTCGAAAAAGAGCAAGTTGCATGAAATGCACCTATTACTATTTAAGCGCGGTTAGTTATGTAGGGAAAGCTCTAGTTTATGTCTTTAGTTAATTTTTATAATTTTACAAAAAAAAAAAAAAAATTCTTTGTTTCTACCATCGGCTGATGAGCATATAGCCAAGTTGGTTTTTGTTTTCTTGTCAGGAAGTAGCCTTAGAAAGAACCGTTGTTTTATTTCTAAAATTGTGTTGCTTGAACAAGTCCTCTAACAACATATCGGCTTTATGTATTTGGGAGTATTCAAATCAGCTGCTAAATATATATATAGATCTGCCTGTTGATGGTTCATTCTATCATAGTTGCAATTTGCATTGCTTATTTCTCTTGTCTTCTTTGGTGTAGGTTCAATAGTTCAAGTCTTTTGAATCTGGTTCTTAATATAAGATCAAAGGGTATCAGGTGTTGCTATCATAAACACCCGGTACTACTCTCATCAAATGGCATTGGCAAGGGTTGCTAGGAGTGGCTTGAGAAGGTCAGGAGGCTCCTTTGGCGGTAACAGAACTGAGGATGTATTCTGTGAGGGTGTATCCCCTTGCCAATGTTCCATGCCTTCCCTTGAAAATGTCAGGGAATACAGCAATCTTTCATACTTTTCCAGCACTAAAAATGTAAATCACATGAGATTTTGGAGCAGGGGGATAACGGTAATGCCACATTATCATTCTCCTGCTGCTGAGATGGTAGCAGAAGTGTCTGATTCAGAGTATGATGAGCCAAGGTATCCAGGACTAGAAGCAACCAAGCCTGGTGAAAAGCCAAGGGTTGTTGTCCTTGGAACTGGGTGGGCTGCTTGTCGATTCCTTAAGGGACTGGACACCAAGATTTATGATGCTGTTTGTGTATCACCTAGGAATCACATGGTCTTTACTCCTTTACTTGCTTCAACTTGTGTTGGAACCCTGGAATTCCGGTCTGTTGCTGAACCTGTTAGTAGGATACAGTCTGCATTAGCAACAAGTCCTAATTCTTACTTCTATCTAGCTTCTTGCATTGACATAGACACTGACAAACATGAGGTAAGTGAATGTTCCTACCACCTTTATAGTATCTTTGCATTGTTTTCTTCTTTTTCTTCTTAAGGGACATGTAATGATAAATAGTATTCCCAAATATATTTATTAACCTAAAGCTGTGCATACTCATGCAAATGGTTTTCCATAATGGTAAAATTTACAGGCAGAGTAGTTTAGCTTGTCCACAATTTTCACATGTAATAGTCCACTCAGTTGATGTGCTTCTAACTGACATATAAGCAACAATTTCAACTTTGATAATGACAGCACCCCAAAACATATTTGATGTTTTGCAACAAAACCACAATGGGTGATGCGTGTCATTTCTGTTCAAATTACTGCTTGTTCTGTATCAAAACTACATTATTTCAAACTGTAATTTGAGAGCCATATGAGCATTTCTGCTCTTCAATCTTAGCAACTACAGGATAAAACGGTGGAGATGGTGCACCAGCATCATCATTGATTCTCGCAATGGAAAATACATGTCTTCTCTATCTCATTCTGAATTCATTGTAACAATTAATTTAATGCTGTGCTTTTATGTAATCAGGTGTACTGTGAGACCGTTAGCAATGGTGGATTACCTAGTGAACCTTACCAATTTAAAGTTGCCTATGACAAGCTTGTCATTGCTGCTGGTGCTGAGCCCTTGACTTTTGGAATCAAGGGTGTGTATGAAAATGCATTTTTCCTTCGTGAGGTGAACCATGCCCAAGAAATAAGGAAGAAGCTTCTCTTGAACTTGATGCTCTCTGAAAATCCAGGTTAGTGTTTTTTATTTATTAAAAGATTTGAAACTCTTGAAGGCTCTTTTTGATTCTCCATAATAATTGGCCAAGAAAAATGTTCAAATTGATTTATTTGTCAGGCCTCTTAAACTTTCTCATTTAAATACAATTGTTAATTATGAGAAGCAGAGTAGAGGTGTTTTGATAAGTGAAGCTAAAACTATAGGTTGAGTTTGTTCTCCCAATTGGTTTTCCCTTTTTCTTAAATATATTTTCTTTCTTCCTTTCCAAGCATCATGCTTTATTTGAAATGTGAATTGGGCCTATACTCTGCTCAATCCTTCTTATCAATTTACTATTTAGACCTTTTTGTCGATAAACTTCATTAAAATGCTTCTTGAAGGGACAAGGGTGTTTAGTTTTTTTTTTTTTTTCCTTAATCAGTAGCTTTCCTTTTTTAAGTTTTTAAGTTTTAATGTATAGTTTATTGTTGCAGGCATATCAGAAGAAGAGAAGAAACGGTTGTTACATTGTGTTGTTATTGGAGGTGGCCCTACAGGGGTGGAGTTCAGTGGAGAATTGAGTGATTTTATAATGAGAGATGTTCGTGAGCGGTATACTCATGTCAAGGATTATATCCAAGTCACACTTATAGAGGTTCTTAGATGCAACTTCTTTGAATGTTTATTTATCAATTGTGTAGAGATGAAATATGACTATTTAAGAAATTTTGATTTCTTCCTTGAACAGGCAAATGAGATTTTGTCATCCTTTGATGTCGGTCTACGTCAGTATGCAACAAAACACCTAAGCAAGGTAAATCGATTTTGTTAGAGGGTGTTTATTTATGGTACTCAGAAGTATCTCTGACATTTAAAACTTTTGCATCAGTGTGGCGTTCACTTTATGCGAGGTGTTGTGAAAGAGGTGCATCCCAAGAAGATAGTTCTCAATGATGGGACTGATGTTCCATATGGCCTTTTGGTCTGGTCTACTGGCGTTGGTCCTTCCAATTTTGTGAAATCACTGAATCTTCCGAAGTCCACAGGTGGAAGGTATGTGCATTAGGAATCCCTTGTTATCTATTATGGATGGTGTTAATTAACTTATGGGTATTGTAGGATTGGTGTTGATGAATGGTTGCGGGTTCCCTCTGTGGAAGATGTGTTTGCACTTGGAGATTGTGCTGGTTTTCTTGAACAGACAGGCAAGCCAGTTCTTCCAGCTCTAGCTCAGGTTAGATTTTCTGTTTTAACTTGTACAAAATCTTCATTTTTCAAGTCTATCCTCCACTCTTTGCAATTTTGCATATTTCACTTAAACTTCCCCATTTAAAATATTTCCACCTGTAAAGACAAAATTTAAGAATTGCTTACTGCAAATTATTATTATTTTTTAATGGCAAGTGATAATTGTAGTTTATGTGACAATGTAACATGCTATTGAAGTCAGAATTATGAAGGAACGCAAACAGTGAAAAGATAGATGTTAAACACTGGATTTGAGTAACTTGCTTTTCTTGTCTTTAAATATCATCTTAGGCACCGTTCATGGAGGCAGTGGGACTCCAAATGAAACACTTGCTTGTTCAACTTGGTAGTTTTGAAACACAACATTAAATTAGTGGTATTGCCACAAAAATATAAAAACAAATGATGAGGTGATTGGATATAGATTCCACAGAAGATATAGGAAGGAAATAGCTTGAAGTTGAGGAAGAATGTTGTTCATTGAAAGAAGAATTATGACACTGTTACGTAAAGAAGAATTTCAAGAAAGCATCAAAATTCTTCAATAAGTGCGGGAGATTAACACTCAAAACAATGTTTGAAGTTGCATAAATTTATGTGTGAACAGGTTGCAGAAAGGGAAGGTAAATATTTGGCGGAGTTGTTTAACAAAAAAATTGGGAAGAAGAATGGGGGGAAGGCATTATCTGCAAAAGACATCCCTCTTGGAGAACCTTTTGTGTACAAGCATCTTGGAAGCATGGCATCAGTAGGCCGTTATAAGGCACTAGTGGATCTACGCCAATCTAAGGTAAAATAATTTAATAAATCAAAAATCAAATTTTTATCTAAATCTTATTTGGAATAACAGAGACATTATTATTACACTTCCAGGATGCAAAAGGCGTTTCCCATGCTGGATTTGTAAGCTGGCTGATTTGGCGTTCGGCCTATCTTACACGTGTTGTCAGTTGGAGAAACAGGTTTTATGTGGCAGTGAACTGGGCAACCACACTAGTCTTCGGCAGAGATAACTCCAGAATAGGTTGACACAAAATCAGGGCTTTGCTAGAAAGCTCTTGGTGATATATATATATATATATATATATTTATTTATTTATTTATTTTAGGCATTGAGACAATTTGTGGAATTTTGTTAAATTATCCAATTTTAAGTTTGACTTTGGTAACAAATTTCCACTGAACTTGTTGGTTATGTGTTTGGAAAACTAGAAAGGGTGAAAGAGGCAAAACCCAAATATATGAATCCTATTCTTTTAGAATTAACCTCCTTCATGGTTCTCAAGTTAATATCGACCCACTACTACTGGATTAAATTTGCTAAGTTGGCAATAATTTGAAATAGATACCAAAATGGTAAATAGTTAATGACTCAATATTTGTTTAAATGTTAATATAATGTGATCAAGTTCAACTCGCTTATTTCAAAATTGATGAATAAATTTAATAACTTCACGAAATTAGCCTAAAAACTTTTAAGCTCTCTCTCTCTCTCTCTCTCTCTCTCTCCAGAATAAAGATAAGAGGAAATCTAAACTCTCTCTCTCTCTCTCCAGAATAAAGATAAGAGGAAATCTAAACGACCACCAGCCCCTTTCCAGGTTAATTAATTTTGACCACCTCTTCAGGAGAGATACTATGAGAAAAGAGTAATAGAATTACATTTAATTGCCCACTTCGCTAGAGTATCATCGTGTTTGTTTAGACAACACAACACATAATCTAACCAAAAGAATAGGAGAAATCTGTAGCGTACAAACATTGAGCATAGAGATGCCCTGGATTATGTTATTTTCATGTTACGAGCCCGCTTGGATAGGCTGTTTTAAAAGCCTTAACGTGCGTTTTTATTAAAAACGCGAATATGTGTGCGTTTGGCATTATGATTTTCCTAGAAATTGCGTTCTTTCAAACGCAAAATATCATGTTTTGAAACTGGAGTTCTAGCCAACTTTTAGAAAACGGCACTTAAAACACAAATCTTGTAATACTTTTTAAGGCTTGAATACCTGATATACCCTCACGCATTTGCTAAATGACAAAATCACCGGCTAGCAAATAACCTCACCTCCCTGACTTTCCAACGACTACACTGTGCTCAAGGTCTCAGGCGGATGTTGGAACGGCAGTGGAGAATGTTGATACAACAAAAATGAGCTCAATCATTGCAGTATTGAAAATTGAAAAAAGAAAGCACCACTCGCAAGAACAACATGTCCACTAGCCAAGAACCTCACACACAGAGCCAGAGCCAGATATGGGGGTGACAAAGGAACAAGTGGAATCTTCATTGAAGTCAAAGATGAGTCCTTCACATCTCGAAGTAATTGATACATCTGGAGGTTGTGGAGCAAGTTTTGCTATTGAAATTGTATCAGAACATGTCCACTTGCTCCTTTTCCCATGTTTGCAATAAAAAGCTATCCATGTGAAGGAAATATCTCTGCTAGCTCTTTTTCTCTTTCGTTATTTGTGGTTGATATTAGCTTTGGGGAAAAAGAAAGTAATTGGGGTTATTTTAATTTAGTTTTTACTTTTGATAATAATACTTTTTTTATTTAAAGAAAAGGCTAGAGGGAAGTAAATATTATTATTATTATTTTCATGAGGTACTTCAAATATAATAGAATAATATCATCAGAATTAAGTCTTTTTCACTCTTTTTTGGTAATTTACACCAGAACAACAATTTTAGACTAATACTATACACAAATTTTCCCAAATGTTTTAATATAATTTTTAAAATTGTGTTTTCCAAACGCACATTTTAAAAATGTTATTTTTTTCAAACGCTCATTTTCAAACAGCTTATCTAAACAGACCCATATTCAGATTGAAACCAACTTTGTGTGTCCAGTCTGCACACAAAATGCTGCTTTTGGGCATATATTCTATAAATAAATTAAAAAAAAAACACCTAACCAGAAAATCTTTCAAATCTTTGACCAATTTGAAAGATAGGACAAATTACTTGATGTCACTATCCACTAGTTATAAATGTTACATGACTCCCTATTACAGCTTTAAGGCACTTAATGGTAAATCCAATTAAACTCAATTCCAGACCATCAACACCTCCTATATATGCCAATGTTGAAGATGCATCTACAGCATCCAAACGACAGCAAAATAAGCAGAATAAAAGGAAAACAACACCAAGCTATCACGGTGAAAGAAATAAGAAGGATAAGGAAACTGTAATGTTTTGTTTAATGAAGAAACAGGGTAAACAAGTGAGAAGCTGTAAACCAAAGGAAAGCACGTGTCAGTCCACATGCGATGATCTGGTTGGACAGAATGAGAAGCCGTTGCACAATAGAAGTAGTTAGAAGTTTGTTAGATTGGTTTTAACTTTCCCGCCACTTTCTTCTCTTCTCTTGTTGTATATAAACAGGGCAGTTATATTATTTTGTATAGATTGATACAATTAGAGTGATCAAATATACAATTCTCTCTCATATTTAGAGAGATTTTTCACTCTTTTTCTAGAATCTTCATTTTTCACATGGTATCAAAGCTTCCTTGCTCATTCATGGCTTCCAGTTCTGCCAATACCTCCAATTCTACTTCTACTCAATCAGTGCCTTCATCCACTACACACTCAGCACCTTCATCTACTACAACAATGGTGGATGAGTTTGCTAACAATCCCTACTTTCTACGAACAACTGAAAGTCTTGGAATTGTACTTACCTCGCAACCTTTAACTGGTCCAGAAAACTACATGAGCTAGGCGAGATCAGTGTTCTTGGCCTTAAGTACTAGAAACAAGTTTGGTTTTATGAATGGATCAATTCTAGAGCCTAATCCATCTTCACCTCTGTTCAGACCTCAAGGAAAGTGTCATGTACATTAAAACTACCAAAGATTTGTGGATCGACCTTAGAGATAGGCTCTCACAAGGCAATACTCCAAGATTGTTTGAATTACAGAAGGAAATCTATCATCTTTCTCAAGGTTCACTCACAGTGAGTTCTTATTTCACTATATTTAAGACTCTTTGGGATGAGATCATCAATTATCAACATTTCACTGTGTGCACTTGTCCTTGCACTTGTGGTTCTAAATCCTCTCAATTAGTTGCTCAATATAAGGAACATGTATTTCGTTTCTTAATGGAGCTGAATGACAGTTATGGAAACATTATTGGCTAGATCTTGTTGATTGAACCTTTTCCCTTTGTTAGCAAAGTTTGTTCTTTAATTTTGCAAGAAGAAAAGAGAAGGAGCATAGGTTATGGTGTCAGTATGGTTTATCCCGTTGAAGCTACTGCCATGTATGCTAATACAAATAACAAAGGACATCAAGGTCATAACCAGGGTTTTCATAATGGAAAAGGAGGGAATAACAAAAAGGAACAACCAATTTGCACATACTATGGTCTTACAGGTCACATTGCTGACAAATGTTACAAACTTCATGGGTATCCCCCAGGATATAAGCCTAAAAGAGGTAATAGGGCTCTAGCTAATCAAGTCTCAGCTGTTTTACCACCTGCTCTGTTTGGGAATCTGGGTAATTTTGCTTTACATAACCCTAATTGTTTCCAATCAAATGGTGGTTTTCCTTGTCCATTACCAAATAATGGCATGTTTCCTGGTGCTGGTATGCAAGTTGAGAGTGGACTTAGCTCATAGGCCACCCAATTTGTTGGTTCTTCATCGCAGGCTTCTTCATCACAATGCCCTATTACACAGGGTCAGTTGGATCAAGTGTTGGTACTCAATCAGTTCATTAAGCGGCTTCTGTGATGACTCCTGCTTCATCTCTTCCACTAGCCTTATCTATTGCCTCTTCCTTTCATCTTTTCCATCCAATTTCTTAGGTAATCCATTTTGGCTTCCTCCAAACGTGACACATTCTGTGTTTTCTGCTCATCTTGTTGATAATCATGCACATAAGTCTCATGACTGGATTATAGACACTGGTGCCATAAACCATATGGTCAATATTGTCACTAAACTTACCACTATTACTTCAATTGTCCACTCTTGTGTCTATTTGCCTAATGGGGAACAAGCATTAGTTACACACATAGGCACTGTAAAGATCTCTTCTACTTTGACACTCACTGATGTACTTTTTGTGCCTTCATTTGGTTTCAATCTCATATCTATCGGCAAACTCACTAAACACAATTCTTGTTGTCTCATTTTTCTTGGGAATTGTTGTTTTATCCAGGACCTTGCTCAATGGAGCATGATTGGTCTTGACCCTAAACATTTTTTTGGGGCAAAAGTTCAAAATTGACCTTCTAATTTTTAACTTTTGTCATTTTAGTACTTTAGGGTCTATTTGGTATGTGTTTTTAAATAACAGTTTTCAAGTTTAAAAGGTTTTTTAGGAAATACGTGTGGGTGAAAAAATATATAAAAATAGGTGTAATGTTAATTAAAAACTAAAAATTGTTGTTTGAAAACATGTACCAAACACCCCCTTAACTTTTAGTTTTGTCATTTCAATCTTTTAAGTTTCAATTTTTGTCAATGTAGTATTCCATTAAACATTAGTTAAGTAGTGTTGCTATATTAGTCAAAATGATACCATTTAGGCTCTAATTTTCTAAAATAAATTTTGTAATTAAAAGAAAAAAAACATTTAATGCAATTATTCCCCTTGCCCTAAAATCAAAAACAAAAATACAATGACTCACTATAGCCCTAATTGAGAAAATTAGGGGAAAAGGAGAGGGCACATGGAATATCAAATAGAAGGATTGATACATGATCAACCGACATATATCAAACCCAAAAAAGGGCACAACAAGTTTAAAATGAAGTAAGGATTTTGCAAATTTGCCTTCAAAAGCCCCCCCCCCCTCAAATGGAAAAAGAAGAAAAATTATTTGAATTTTAGTTTCTATGCTACTCTATGTGAATCAAGAAAATAAGTACAGTAGTGGAGCAAAAAAAAAAAATAAAAAAATAAAAAAATAAGTATAGTAATGCAATATCTAGCTTAGAATTTATTATTCTGCAACTATCTATACCCCAAAAAAACACAATAAAAAATCTTGGGTTTTCATCACTTAACTAAAACTGTACTTGGCCAGAGCTAGAGTTGACGTAGTACAACCTAGCCTACTAGGGTATACCCTAGCCCACCAGTCTATCTCGATCTCAATCTTAATATCAGAAATCCATCACCTTCTCTCTATCTTAGTCTCAATTTCTCTCTCAATCTTGGTCCCTATATCTCTCTCAATCTCTATCTCTCCCTCAAATCGGTCTCAATTTCTCTCAAATTGAATGTGTTGGGGGAACCACAATTTGACTCCCTACAACCACCCTAAAAACAAGCCCGAGTGGTGTGATGTCGAAGCCTATAAAAGATTTGTATGTGTCTTCTTTATCACCAATTGGTTTTGAGGATGGTCCGACAGGATGCAATCTCGGTCTCTCTCTTAAAATCCCCTACTGACCCAAACTTCTCTAATTTCCCCCTAATTTTCTTAGTTAGGGCTATAGTGAGTCATCGTGTTTTTGGTTTTGATTTTAGGGGAAGAGGAATGACATCGTTCCCCTTAAATGTTTTTTTTTTTTTAAATAACAAATTTTTTTCTTTTAATTAGGAAATTTATTAAAAAAAATTAGAGCCTAAACGGCGTTGTTTTGACTCACTTAACGATACCACTTAACTGATGTCTAACAAAATACTATTTTGACAAATATTGAAATTTAGAAAATTAAAATAACAAAACTGAAAATTAGAGGACTAAAATGATAAAAGCTAAAAATTATAAGATCAGCTTTGGACTTTTGCCTTTTTTTAATATAAAATTCTTGATGACCACTTTGCTTATGGGAGGTTTTATTTAATAAAAGAGATTTTTGTAAAACACGCATTATTTTTTCTTAATATTTTAACTTTAATAAGCAAAAGAAATAGAATTAACAAAATTTATCATGTTGTGGATACAACTATTATTATTATTATTATTATTATTATTATTATTATTATTATTATTATTATTATTATTATTATTATTATTATTGTAGGGGACACAATTTGTACCTAATCCCAAAAGAGGAAGGGAATAGGCCCAAAGAACCCAATACAATGAATTTATAGAGAGTGAGTTTGAAATCTAGGTTCTAATGAGTTTGTATATTAATTGTAATGGGTTAAGATTACAATAGAATAAAGATGAAGCAATTTTAGACAAGGTAAATCGTCCTTGGACCCAATCCGAAGAGACTAGTTCTTCTTTATATATCTCACTTCATGAAAGATTACAAATATTGTTCCTCAGTCTACAATGTTTTTCTCTCCTTCTTCTCCGAACCCTTTATCCTGAGGGTCTCCTTTCCCTTTTATACTATCCTTCCTCCTCTCTTTACCCTTCACGTATGGATCAAATTGTTGATCTGGATACTTGTCCCATCAACACCTCCCTGAAGTCTTTGGGAGTAGCTATAAGGCTGAACACTATCGTTCAGGTACCACTTCCTCATAAATGCGGTCAGATAGTTAGCTGCAGAGCATTCAATTCGGTGGTAACAGCTTTTTCTTAGATATTCTAGGACTACCCTCTCTCCTGTGTTTCAGTGATGCTTGTCCGTATCAATAAAATCTCCTAGTGTTGAGGTTTATGCCCCAAAATTCAATTTATTGACATGTCATAAATAATTAATTTATTTAATTATATGAGACTATTTATAAATGAACTAATGGGACATTAACTTAGTCCTTGAGATGCATTGTATGTGATTTATGTGATTTAGTTACAGAAGATATAAATCGCAAGTTCCTTGTAAACTCAAAATGTAGTTCGTAGTCAGTGATGAAATTCAGTGTTTCATCTGCGAAGACTATAACATATCAATTAAGATGATTTGTCTTGATCATGGAAATGGAGATTTCTAATTAGTATGTTGATATGTTTTAAGAATTAAGACATATTGAACTGGACCGCTGTAAGATTTATTATTTTCCTAACGACTGTCAAACGAATAATAAATTTCACGACTTCTATTTACATCAACTCTAAATCCTGAGAGAATAATGGACCTGATCATGAGATATAGGTTGATTTGATATATTAGGAGTAAGATCTATTAGTTACGGTCAAAACCTCAATATGTTGAACAACCACATTTAGTGTTGATGGAACATATATTGTTAAGATGGAAATCATAGTCTCTTAATGGAGATACAAAATATTCCCTTGAGATAAGTTTAATGGGTTTGGTTATTTAGAGAGTTGGGCCCAACCACTTTAATAAGAAGTTACTAAAGTATATATTTATGGAATTGGATTTCATAAATATATAATAAATAATTAAAGGATTAAATCGGGTACTCAAAAATTAAGATGTAGTAATCTTCAAAGTGACAGTCTACTTTCATAATTTTGTATTACTACAAATATTTTATGAAGGAGTTGCATGTAAAATAAAGTCTTGGGATATAATTTATAGATAAGGCCTAGAGTGCAACTATATTTATATAGTGGTATTAAATATAGTTGATGGTAAATTTGAATTTTTCAAGAACTTGTCAAGAGTTGACAGAAAAGCCCAAGGCCCATTGGAGCTAGTGTCTTATTGGTCCCTTTTGGTCCCACTCCAAGCCACACACTTAGGCTCAATTGGAAAGGCCCAAAAGGCCAACCCAATTAGATAATCAGTTAGATACAATGGGAGAAACATACAGAATTTTCTATAGAGAACAAGAAGAACACGGTTGTAAAAAGGTGTGTTAGAATTGTTAAACACTAACATTCTCCCTTTGGAAAACTAATTGAGAGACCACATAACTTGGGCATTAGTGGAATTGGAGTGAAGAATGAAAGTATTCCTAAGTGCTTCTAATCTTCGATTTTGAAATTCACCGCTCTAAGGTACACTCTCTTGTTCTCAAAATTCTGAACATACATAGTACATGTTAACTTTTATGAATAAAGTGGATTCGTTATTTTTCCGCTGCATATGTTTTGTATGTAATACAAACATGTATTTTTCCATCAATGGTATCAAAGCAGTCTTCATTTTGTATCTGTTTAACATGTTTTAAGTTTTGGAATTGTTGAAAATAGTTTCGTGTTGTTAGAAATTAGTTTTCTACATGGTTGTTGACATTATTGTTTGATAAAAACTGATATTGATGTTATGATGTTGTTTAATTTTGAGTTTAAGTATGTTAAACTGAACTTTAAGTCTATAGCATCAATGACATTTAGTTTTGATATCAATTTCTATCCATTATGTTCATATGATGGTTGTTTTGTTCATGAAAACGTTAAAAAATTGTCTTAGAAAAATTCTGGAAAATTCAAAATTTGTGAAGCTTGATTGATCGAAAATCTATTGAGCATCGATCCAGTTGACAGAAGTTTTCTCAATCGATCGAGGATTTGTCGAGCATTTATCGAGCTTTATGGAATTTTTCTCGATCGATCAAGAATCTAACGAGGATCGATCGAGCAACTAGAACTTTTCTAGATCAATTGAGGTACATTCTCGATCGATCGAGGACTGTTGATCCAGAATTTTCTGTAAGTATTTTTACCTATATAAAGAGCAAGGCCATGTGTAATTTGTTTATGCATGTTTTAAAATTAAAAACCTTTATTTTAAAACATCTAGTGGGAGAGAGATACAAAGGCTGGATCTCATGGCCTCCATTGTTGGTTCATAGTAGTGTGAAATACATACTTTGTCTTTTATTCCATACGAAGAATATTTATTTCATGGTCTTACAAGATTGAATTTCTTGGTTTATAGTGGTTTGATCAAACACTTTGTCTTGGCTTTGAGCTTTGCATTCCATGTGGAGGATGTTTTTATCATGATACTACAATATAAGCCTATTAAAGGAATGAAATGTGGCTATACATGATTCTAGACAATGATATACACTAGATAAAGTATTATAATATCCTCTATGTTGAGTTTTTACTATTATTACTTAGAGGCTAAATGTAAAATGTCATATTATTAGTATTTGATAAGAGTTATCATGATAGCACTAATAATGAGAATAGCTCTCAATCAATCATAGTATTTAATGTTCACTCTATGCTGAGGAATATTGGACATGGGATTGGATTGTCGTTGCATATATTGTGTTATGGTTTTATTAAGGTTCCATACAATATGTTTATATGCTAAATTGATAATGTCAAGTTTACTTATTATATTTATGTTTATTGTTTTCAGATTTGAACATGGCATCATTTAGCTCACTTGTTTCTATTCTTAATCAAATCAAACTGACTGGATTTAACTATGTTGACTGGAAAAGAAATTTGGACATTGTTTTACCTGCTGAAGAGCACAAATATGTGCTTACTCAACCATGTCCTAGCTTTCCTTCATTAGATGCTCCTCTTGAGAAAAAACAGCAATATGATTGTTGGCAGAAATCTAATGAAATGGCCAAGAGCTATATCCTAGCATCTATCTCAAATGTTCTACAGCATCAAATGTAGGATGTAGAATTAGCTTCGGACATTATATTAAGTCTGAAGGAGATGTTTGGTGAATAAGGCCGTTCAGCAAGGCAAGAAACCATGAGAAAAATTTATAATACCAAAATGGCTGAAGGTAGTTTAGTAAGAGAGTATTGTCTTACAATGATATCTAATCTGAATACATTAGAGGTTTTAGGTGCTGACATTGATGGAGAATCCCAAGTGGATATGATACTCTAGTCACTACCAGAATCATTCAAGGAATTCAGACTAAATTATAATATGAACAAAAAAGTTTATTCTTTTTCTAAATTAATAAATGAGATAGTGGCTGCGAAGGCATCCTTCATACTTCTAGTGCTAAGCCAATGTGAGTAAAGTTTCTACATCTCAACCTAAGTCAAAAGGCAAGGGTAAGAAAAAGAAGAAGAAGGACTTCACTAAGCAAGAGGGTAAGCAAATTGCCTTAGGGGTTACTGACAAGGGAAAGAAAACCAAAGGAAAGTGTTTCCATTGTGGTGAGAAAGGACATTAGAAAAGAAATTGTCCAAAGTTTAAAGCTGCCAAGAACAAGGGTATGAAAAGTTCCTTTCTTCTTGAAATATGTTTGGTATAGAATCCCACAGATTCCTAGTGTGTGAATTCAGGTTCTACTAATTATATATGCAATTCTTTGCAAGAGTTTTAGGAGACCAAAAAGCTGAATGAAGGGGAATTATTTCTTACTTTGGCTGATGGGAGCAGAATTCCGATTGAAGCTGTTGGTGTTGTTAATTTGTGCTTTGAGCCTAGAGTTTTAATATTGCAAAACTGTCTGTTTGTACCTAATGTTCATAGGAATTTAATTTCTGCAATTTATTTTGGTAAACATGGATATTATATTATCCTTAAAGACAATGTTGTAATAAAGAAGAGTGAAGTGTTTATCTGTTTTGGCAATATTGTTGATGATCTTTATATTTTAACTCCTGATAAACACGTATTATATAATTCTGAATTAGATAATAATTCACATGTAAAATCATTAAAGAGAAAGTTTCCTTCTACTAGTGAAGCATATCTTTGGCACTTGCATTTGGGTCATATTAATTCAAACAGAATTCAAAGACTTATCAAAGATGGACTCTTAAGGCCCATGGACTTTCATAAATTTCTGTTTGCGAATCTTGTTTGGAAGGTAAAATAACTAAACGACCTTTTAATGCAAAAGGTAGAAGAGCCCAAGATTTGCTAGAACTAGTACATTCAAATGTATGTGGTCCTATGTCAATCCAAGCGAGAGGTGGTTTTGAGTATTTTATTACTTTTATGAATGATTACTCTAGATTTGGTTATGTGTACCTAATGAAACGGAAGTTTGAAGCTTTTGAAAAGTTCAAAAAGTTTAGGGCTGAAGTTGAGAATCGATTGGGTAAACGCATAAAGGCCATTCGATCTAATCGAGGTGGCGAATACCTTCTTGGGGATTTCAAGGATAACTTGACTGAAAGTAGGATTATATCCCAGTTGACTGCACCTAGAACTCTAGAACAAAATGGTGTAGAGGAAAGAATGAATAAGACTCTTTTAGATATGGTTAGATTCATGATGAGTTATTCGACTCTACCAATTTCTTTTTGGAGATATGCCTTAAATACTGCAATGTATCTTCTGAATTTGGTACCTTCGAAGTCTGTTTCTAAAACACCTGTAGAGTTGTGGAATGGGCGTAAGCCTAGTATGAGACATCTTCACATTTGGGGTTGTCCAACACGTGTTAAAAGGAAAGTCTGACAAGTTACAGTCTAAAACAGAAGTTGTTTTCTTTGTAGGGTATCCAAAAGAAACTGTTGGAGGTTTATTCTATAGTTATAAGGATAATAAAGTGTTTGTTAAAACAAATGCCAAATTCTTGGAAAATGACTATATGAATAATTTTACTCTTAGAAGTAGAGTTGTTTTGACTGAAATGAATGAACCTGTAGTTAAACAACTAATGGATGAAATTAGGGAAGATGTGGTTGTATTGGATACACCACAAGATACTACTCATGACATGTCTAAGACACAAATCCCTCGTCGTAGTAGGAGAATTGTTTGGCCTCCTGTGCGATTTATATGTTTGAGAGAAACTTGTGAAGCTATCTCAAAAGAGGCTGAATCGGATCCATACACTTATGAGGAGGCAACGAATGATATAGATGCACATTATTGGGTCAATGCTATGAAATCTAAATTAGATTCGATGTATTCCAATGAAGTTTGGGATCTTGTAGAGGCACCTAACGGCATTAAACCTGTTGGTTATAAATGGGTTTACAAGAGAAAGAGAGGGATAGATGGAAAGGTTAAAACTTTTAAAGTAAGACTAGTGGCGAAAGGGTAAACTAAAAAAGAAGGCATTGACTATAATGAAACCTTTTCGCTAGTAGCCATGCTTAAATCTATTAGAATTCTCTTATCCATTGCTGCTTATTATGATTATGAGATTTGGCAAATAGATGTCAAGACTGCATTTCTTAATAGCAATCTTGAAGAGGAAATCTATATGATACAACCAGAAAGTTTCATAGCAAAGAACCAAGAGCATATGGTATGCAAGTTGAAAATGTCCATTTATGGACTTAAGCAAGCATCTAGGTCATGGAACATCAGATTTGATCAAGCAATCAAGTCATTTGGTTTTGAGCAAAATCTTGATGAACCATGTGTGTACAAAAGACATAGAGACAAAGTAGTAATATTCCTAGTGCTTTATGTTGATGATATTCTACTCATTGGAAATGATGTAGGAGTAATGTCATCGGTTAAAGTTTGGTTGTCAAGCCAATTTGATATGAAGGACTTGGGCAAAGTTAACTATATTCTAGGGATCAAACTTTGGTAAGATCGAAATAATAAGATGTTAGGCTTGTCACAAGCTAGATATATAGATAAAGTTCTAGAACGGTTTAGCATGCAAAACTTGAAAAAATGATTGCTTCCTTTTAGATATGGAGTTCCTCTATCTGATGACCAAAGGCCTAAGACTCAAGAGGAAGAAAAAATGATAAGATAAGTTTCTTATACTTCTGCAGTAGGAAATCTCATATATGCCATGCTTTGTACTAGACTGGATATTTGTTATTCAGTTGGCATGGTCAGTCGATATCAATCAAAACCTGGACCAAAATATTGGCAAGCTGTAAAGCATATTCTCAAGTATCTAAGGAGAACGAGAGATTATATGCTTGTTTACCATAGTAAGATTCCCATTGGCTATACAGATTCAGATTTTCAATCGGATCTAGATTTCAGAAAATCCACGTCGGGTTATGTATTCACCTTGGGAGGTGGAGCCATAAGTTGGAGGAGTGTTAAGCAATCTTGTATTGCCGACTTCACCATGGAAGCCGAATATGTTGCTGCTTGTGAAGTAGCAAAGGAGGCTGTTTGGCTCAAGAAATTCCTTTCTGACCTTGGTATTATGAAAATTAAGTAAGTTCCTATTACATTGTTCTGCGACAATATTGGAGCGATTACACAATCCAAAGATCCAAGGAATCACAAGAAAGGAAAACACATAGAAAGAAAGTACCACATCATTCAAGACTTAGTTGCTCGTGGAGATGTGGTTGTTGAAAAGATTGATGGCACAAAGAATCTAGCGGATCCCTTTACCAAAGCCTTGCCTCAATGGACTTTCAATTTACATTTGGAGGAGATGGGAGTTAGATTAGTGCATAATAGTCTTTAGGAAAAGTGGGAGATTGTTAGAATTAATGCCCTTAAATCCTATTGTATGATGTTATGTATAACATTATGTATGACTTAATATTGTGTTTAATAAAGTTGTTTTATTATTATCCAAAATAATGGAAACATGAATATTGAGACTTTATCATATAGTCCATGAGATACACAGTATGTGATTTATGTGAAAAGTCACAGAAGAAATAAATTACAAGTTCTTTGTAAACTCAAAAGTGTAGTTCGCAATCGGTGATGAAATTAGGCATTTCATCTATGAAGACTATAACATATCAACTGTCTTAATCATAGAAATAGAGATTTCTAATTGATATGTTGATATGTTTTAAGAGTTAAGACATATTGAACTCGACCGCTGTAAAATTTATTATTCGTCTAACGACTGTCAAATGAATAATAAACTTACGACTTATATTTACATGAACTCTTAGCCCTGAGAGGATAATGGACTTGATCATGAAGTGTAGGTTGCTTTGATATATCAGGAGTGAGATCTATAGTAACGATCAAAACCTCACTATGTTGGGTAACCACATTTAGTGTTGATGAAACATATATTCTCAAGATGGAATTCATGGTCTCTTAATGGAGATATAAAATATTCCTTTGAGATAAGTTTAATGGGTTTAGTTATTCAGAGAGTTAGGCCTAATCACTTTAGTAAAGAGTTACTAAAATATATATTTATGGAATTAGATTTCATAAATATATGATGAATAACTTTAAAGGATTAAATTGGGTACTCAAGGAATTAAGATGTAGTAATCTACAAAGTAGCAGTCTTCTTTTATGGTTTTGTATTACTACGAATATTTTATGAAGGGGTTGCATGTACAAAAAAGTCTTGGGATATAATTTATAAATAAGGCCTAGAGTGCAACTATAGTTAATGGTAACTTTGGACTTGTCAAGAGTTGATAGAAAAGCTCAAGGCCCATTAGAGCTAGTGTCTTATTGGTCCCTTTTGATCTCACTCCAAACCACACACTTAGGCCCAATTGGAAAGGCCCAAAAGGCTAGCCCAATTATATAATCAGTTGATACAATGGGAAAAACATACAGAATTTTCTGTAGAGAATAAGAAAAACACGATTGTAAAAAGGTGTGTTAGAAGTGTTAGATACTTTGACATTCTCCCTTTGGAAAATTAAATGAGAGACCACATATCTTGGGCGTTAGTGGAATTGGAGTGAAGATTGAAAGTATTTCCAAGTGCTTCTGATCTTCGATTTTGAAATTCACCGCTCCACGGTACACTCTCTTGTTCTCAAAATTCTGAAACATACATAGTACATGTTAACTTTCATGAATGAAGTAGATCCATTATTTTTCTGCTGCATATGTTTATTATGTGATACAAACATGTATTTTTCCATCAGGTATTTACTTCACAGATTACAAGGTTAAACTTCTTTATGATTACGCGAATGTTCGTTATGTTATTGTGACATGACTTAGTAACATCACATCGAATTTAAACAATTAAACACATATGATGTGTAGGGTTAAAATTGTGATTAGATTACAATAATTTCAGGACAAACCACTTGTTTCAAAATTTCTAGTGGGAGAAAGATACAAGGGTTGAATCTCACGGCCTTTATTGTTGATTCATAGTAATGTGAAATATATACTGTCTTTGCTTCAAGCTTAGCATTCCATGCGGAGAGTATTTATTTCATTGTACTACAGGATTGAATTTCTTGGTTTATAGTAGTTTGATCAAACACCTTGTCTTAGCCTCAAGCTTTGCATTCCATGCGCAGGGTGTTTTGTATCATAGCACTACATAAGAAGCCTGTTAAGGGGAAGAAATGTGGCTACACATGATTCTATGCAATGGTGTACACTAGACTAAGTATAATGTTAACTTCCCTTCAAAGCTATGTCATTATTACTTAGAGGCTAAAGGAAAAGCGGCCAATTTTTTTTTTTTTAGTAAGAGTTACTATGATGACATTAATAATGAGAATAATTCTCGCCTGATCATAGTGATTAGTATGACCTTACTTCCGAGGAATATTAATTGCGGTATTAGGTTATTATTGAGCCTAGTATAGTCTGGTTTTATGGGTTCCATATTATATGGTTATGGATGCAAAATATAATGTCCCTGTAATTATGTTCGTAGTCTCAATATAAAGTTGTCATAAATTTTGTTCTCTAACTACTATTTTAATTGAATCGCAATAACTAAGAAATAATTTTGGAAATGGTGCTTAAAGGAGCTGAAGTACATAATTATGTTTTGATTCAGCATTGTCATAATTTCCTATGCATAATGCATTGATGGAAGATAGCTTATGATGTAATCATAGTCTCTAGTGAAATGCTGAAATGTAAAATTTACTTCTATCTCAATTGTACTACAACATGAGATACAAGAGTTAGTACTAGACTTAGACTTAATATTAAGTAAGTCTAAATGAGAGTTTTGGTATGAATCATATTGATTGCCAAGAAAAGCTTAAGGAGTTTCAATTCTATATCATTTTATGAAAATTTTTTATTTTTAAAATGAATTGGAATTCTTGAATGTAGAGTATAAATGTTAATCTCATATAGATATGATCCACAAGTCCTTCTTAGAATCATTTGATCAATTCAAATTGTTTTGAAAATATATTCTTTTTATGTTTTTTGAATTGATGAGTGAGTTCTAAGCAACGGAAGACATCCTAAAAGCTAAGGCTAGGATCAGTATGATTGAATTCAAATTCTTAGCTTGAACCGAAAGGTAAGGGTGGCAAGAAGAGGAATTATAATACCAAACACTTGGACAAGTGAGTTGTGCTAGTTGTTTCCAAAAGGAAATCAGACTCAAAAGTATGACCAAAAGGAAAGTGTTTCCGGTTTTTGGTAAAGCTAAACACTATCGATGATTATTTTCTATATGGAAATTTACATTTTTTACTTTTTTAAAAGAAAGTTTTCATCCTTTAGCAATGTTTGTTTTGGCACTCATGTCTAGATCTTATTAATCTAAATGATATTCAAGATTGGTGAAAGATGGGCTTTTAGAACCATTATTTTTTTATATTCCCAATCTATGAATTCTATTTAGAGGATAATATGATCTAGGGCTCCTTTTGTAAAGGAATGTAGTTTACATACATGAAGGAAGAATAAGACTCTTTTAGAAATAGTAAAGTACATGATAAATATTTCCATTTGCTTATTTCTTTTGGACATATATTGCAATTATTACTATACATTTTCTAAAACTGATTTCAAAAGTTTGTTCTTTGGACATTTGTCAAATTGTGGATTAGGTGAAAACCTAGTATATGATACTTCCACTTTTGGGGATGTCCAGCACTTGTGCTAGAAAGGAAGTCTAACAAATTGAAATCAAAAGATAGAAAAATGTGTGTTTATGTTGGGTATCCAAAAGGAATTGCAAAAAATTGTTTTGGTAGTCATATAGAAGATAAGGTGTTTGTTGTAAAGTACAAATACAAAGTTTCTTGACGATGACTATGTGAATAATCTTAAAGCAAAACATAGAATTGTTCTAGAAGGAAAGTGTCAGAATTTGTTGTAAGACAACTATGAAATATATTTAGATATGAGATGGTTGTATTAGATACACCTTAAGGCATTATTCTAAATATATAGCTAGTACACAAGTACATCATAGTGGGAGGATTGTCAATTACCAAATAAATTCATACCTTTGGGATAAAATTTTTGAAGTCATTCCACAAGGATATGAATTTGATCTGTTGGAAAAATATAATATGCAGCGGAAGAATAAATGTAATGTATAAACGGATCTACTTCATACATACAAGTTAACATGGGCTATTTAAGTTTCAGAATTAGAGAACAAGAGAGTGTACCTTGGAGCGGTGAATTTCAAAACTTGAAGATGAGAATCTCTTGGGAATACTTTCAATCTTCACTCCAATTCCACTAACGCCCAAGATGTGTGGTCTCTCAATCAGTTCGAAAGGGAATACGAAAGTGTGTCTCACACTCTCTCTTTTTTTCTATGAAAATCTCTACAAATTCTCTTACAGAAAAATTCTGTGTGATTCTCCCTTTGTATCTAACTGATTATCTAATTGGGCTGGCCTTTCGGGCCTTTCCAATTGGGCTTAAGTGTGTGGCTTGGAGTGGGACCAAAAGGGACCAATAAGACACTAGCTCCAATGAGTCTTGGGCTTTTCTGTCAACTTTTGACAAGTCCAAAGTTACCATTAACTATATTTAATACCACTATATAAATATAGTTGCACTCTAGGCCTTATTAATAAATTATATCCCAAGACTTTATTATGCATGCAACCCCTTCATAAAATATTCATAGTAACACAAAGTCATGAAAGTAGACTGCCACTTTGTTTATTACTACATCTTAATTCCTTGAGTACCCGGTTTAATTCTTTAAGTTATTCATCATATATTTATGAAATCCAATTCCATAAATATATACTTTAGTAACTCCTTACTAAAGTGGTCAGGCCCAACTCTCTGAATAACAAACACATTAAACTTATCTCAAGGGAATATTTTATATCTCCGTTAAGAGACTATGAATTCCATCTTGAGAATATATGTTCCATCAACACTAAATGTGGCTGCCCAACATACTGAGATTGTTAGGACATATGTAGTTGTTCAAGCTTGTGAACATATGTCGCTATTTTATGTAATTGGCTTATCCTTAGACAAAACGCACTTTACTTGTAATTGGGTAGATCTAGGATGTGTTAAACACTTCAAGAAACAGTGGTTCAAGATTAAGTGTTGAAGCCGTCAAAGTCTGTCCAAGATACAAGCAAGGAAGTGCAAGATTTTAAAGCTCGATAGATACCTCGACAGATACATCTATCGATATTTAAAGAAACTGTTAAGCCCGAGCCTCGACAGCTGTCTCGACACCTCTCGACACCTCTATCTGTCGAGAATTAAAGAAAACAGATTTCCAGGTCTGTTTCAAGTCCAATCCGTGTGTGTGTCTTTGGGACTTCTTTTCTCCTAACCCTAGACATATAAAAGGATTATTTTAAGGGCCGTCAAAGTGTGCAACAAGCAGAAATCACAAGATACAAGTTACTTCTTCTCTTTCATGCAAATTGTGATCTGTGAGACAAAGTTCGTGCCCTAGTTCATCTCTGATGATTTGAAGAACTTTGCAGCCAACATTCTTTCTTCCTCAAGTTGGTGAGTGAGTCACGTACTGGGATTCGTGCAAAGGAGTAAGACGCGTACTGGGATCCGTGCATCACATTGGTTAGTCACGTACTGGGAGCCGTGCATTAAACTGGAGAAATTGTCACTACAGAACAAGTCCAATTGGGTATTGGGGTAAGAGTTCAACTGTAGGTTGGTGAGGTACTAGGATTCCTTACTTGTAACTGCTTGTTGTGATAATAGTGGAGTTTCGGGAGTGGTGACCTTAAATCACCCGGTGGGGTTTTTGCCTTAGGGTTTTCCCCATTCGTGAACAAATCACCGTGTTATTTATTTTCCGCTGCATATCTTAGTTTGGTGATTTGTTTGTGCTGCCACGTGATATTATCTGTTAATTTGATTAATTAATAACTGGGCTAATTTAATTAATCTAATTATCACAAGGGGTCAACGCGTTTGTGGCCTGTCAAGTGGTATCAGAGCAAGCACACTCTGATTAGGGTTTAATCTATTGTGTGTGATCCATTGACCCCGGTTGTCATGGTTATAAGTCAGTCTCTCAGTTGAAGAGAACTGTGATATCAAATACATCTTGTTTTTCTAATCTCCCTTCTTTGAGTATCTCAGAAAACACAAGGTTAAAAGTTATTTGATTCTCTCCATGATGATTATTGGAAAAGATCTCAGTTTATACAAGCAGGAACTAGACTGTCTCAAATTCAAAATGTGGAAAGGAGTCTGTCTGAACAGAGTTAAAGTTAAAGGCCTGACTCGGAAAAAGCAGATGAGAGAAGATACCGTTCCCACTGATCTGTTGTCTAAACATGAAGTGTGTTTCATGATGAAGTCCGCATTTAAAATGATGGACACGTGCCTATGGTACCTTGACAGTGGCTGCTCAAGACACATGACTGGAGATCGATCCCTCTTCAAGGCCTTCGAGTCTAAGAAAGGTGGAAATGTCACGTTTGGTGATGGGAGCAAATCACAGATAAAAGGGAAAGGGATTATCTCTCTACCTGGACTACCAGACATTGCAAATGTTCTCTATGTGGATGGCCTAAGAGTTAACCTGTTGAGTATAAGCCAGATATGTGATCAAGACTTCATGGTGTTATTCTCCAAAGGAAAATGTCTTGTTATGAATGAAGCTGGAAAGAAACTCATAAGTGGTGTTCGTACTCTAGACAACTGTTATGGATTGGTACCTGATGCTGATATTGTATGCAATAGTATTCGGTTGCCAAATGAAGACTTGTGGCACCAACGGATGGGGCATACTAGTTACAAACATCTTTCTATTGTATCTAAGCATGAATCTATTCTAGGGATGCCAAAGCTGAGTAGGTTGAACAATGTTGTGTGTGGACCATGTCAACTTGGAAAACAAACGAAAGCTAAGCATCCAAGCACTCAGACATCAGCTACATCCAGACCTTTGGAGCTATTGCATTTAGATCTTATGGGTCCTACAAGAACTGAATCTCTTGGAGGTAAGAGATACATCATGGTTGTAGTAGATGACTTCACCAGGTACACTTGGGTCATTCTTCTACGATCCAAGTCTGATGCTCCTGAGCACATTGAAACATTGTGCACAAGACTACAAAATGAGAAGAACCTGAAAATTGACCGAATTCGAAGTGATCATGGTAAAGAATTCGAGAACTCATACATGGAGTCATTCTGCACAAGATCAGGTATATCTCAAGAATTCTCTGCTCCTATTACTCCTCAGCAGAACGGTGTAGTAGAAAGAAAGAACAGGGTTATCCAGGAGATGGCGAGAGCCATGCTGCACAGTAAGGATGTGGCTAGAAATCTATGGGGAGAAGCAGTTAACATTGCATGTCACACAGTGAACAGAGTATACTTCAGACCCGGCACCAAAAAGACTCCATATGAGTTGTGGAAAGGAAGAAAGCCAAATGTGAAGTATTTCAGGATTTTTGGAAGCACTTGTTTCATTCTAAAGGATAGAGAGAATGTAGGAAAGTTCGATTCCAGAAGCGATGAAGGGATATTTCTGGGATACTCTACTACAAGTAAGGCTTATCGGGTATATAACAAAAGAACCATGAAGGTCATGGAAACTGTAAATGTTGTTATTGATGAGTCTTCAGATATCAATCCTGAGAAAATTGATGAGGAACTTCCTAAAGAGATTCTCCCTCTAGAACCTAGGAGAGCACTAGAGCTCATGGAACAAGAGCCTGCATCCCTAAGTGCTTCTGGTACTCCCAGTGTTGTAGAAGAGCCAGTAGACATTCCTACATCACCAGATTCCGAGTGTCTTGAAAACAAAAGACCTTCCTCCAGAATCAAATCAAATCATCCTCTAGAAACTATTGTGGGAAACATGAATGAACTCACATTGCGGAAACGCACAGTTGATAAATGTGTTGCTAATTTTGTGTCATACTCTTGTTATTTGTCACAGGTTGAACCCACTAAAGTTGAGGAAGCTCTTCAAGATGAAAGTTGGGTAGAAGCAATGCATGATGAACTGCTTCAGTTTCAGAGGAATGATGTGTGGACCTTAGTTCCCAGACCGGAGGGCGAGCATGTCATCGGCACCAAATGGATATTCCGAAAAAAGACTGATGAGGAGGGCAATGTAATCCGAAACAAGGCTCGACTTGTAGCTCAGGGATACACTCAGATGGAGGGTATAGACTATGATGAAACATTTGCCCCAATTGCTCGTATGGAGTCCATCAGAATCCTTCTCGCTTTAGCATGTCACTTGAAGTTCAAGTTATATCAGATGGATGTGAAAACCGCCTTTTTGAATGGACTGCTTAAAGAGGATGTCTATGTGGCTCAACCTAAAGGTTTCATCGATCCCCACTTTCCGGATCATGTGCTGTATCTCAAAAAGGCGCTCTATGGATTAAAGCAGGCACCTAGAGCTTGGTATGACCGATTGACTCAATATCTGATATCCCATGGGTTCACAAGAGGAAAGGCTGATCAAACTCTCTTCATCAAAAGAACAGCTGGTGAGCTGGTGGTTGCTCAAGTCTATGTTGATGATATCATCTTTGGATCAACTAAGGATGAGCTTGCCCAAGAATTCTCAAAACTCATGCAAGCAGAATTTGAGATGAGCATGATTGGAGAGCTGTCTCACTTCCTCGGATTGCAGATTCGTCAACAAGATTCAGGTATATTCATCTCTCAATCTAAATATGCTAAGAATTTTGTGAAAAAGTTTGGTTTGGAATCTGCTAGTTCTGTTGGAACCCCCATGAGCCCAAATGTTAAACTCACTGTTGACATGTTAGGTAAAAGTGTAGACTCTTCACTTTATAGAAGCATGATAGGTAGTCTTCTTTACCTTACTGCTAGTAGACCTGACATTAGCTTCAGTGTAGGAGTGTGTGCTAGATATCAGGCTAATCCCAAGGAGTCACACATGACTGCTTTAAAAAGAATCATCAAGTATGTCAAAACTACTGCCAACTTTGGTGTGTGGTATAGCAAAGACACAAATAATGTCTTAGCTGGATATTCTGATGCTGATTGGGCTGGGAATGCTGATGATAGAAAAAGCACCTCAGGAGGTTGTTTTTATGTGGGAAATAACTTGGTCTCTTGGATGAGCAAGAAGCAAAACTTCATCTCATTATCCACTGCTGAAGCTGAGTACATTGCTGCTGGTAGCTGTTGCACCCAACTCCTATGGATGCAAAAACTCCTTCATGATTATGGTATTCGTCAAGAACATCTCACCATCTATTGTGACAATACCAGTGCCATAAATATCTCTAAGAATTCGGTTCAACATTCTCGAACCAAGCACATAGAGATTCGACATCACTTCATTAGGGAGCTTGTCGAAGATGGTGTTCTTACTCTTGAGTTTATCCACACCGATGACCAAAAAGCTGATTTGTTCACCAAACCTCTGGATAGCAAACGTTTTGAGTTCCTTCGTCAAAACATCGGTGTTATCTCCATGGATTGATCTCCTTCTATCTTTCCTCCTCCTCATGCATGTGCATCTAGTTTTATGCATTGTTTTTGCTTTCTTTAGCATGTTTTTGTTTGTGTGTTTTCAGTTTTGTGTTTTATTTTTTGCTTCTTTGATAAAAATAAAAAAATTGAAAAATGAAAAATACAAAAACAGTGTGTGTTTGTGTGCATTAGTTCATGCGAACTTTTGGAATGGCCATTGAAACAGAGTTTTCTAAACTTTGTATCATCTATAGCTTAGATGAGCACTCTTTTGCACAACTAAGCGAGTGAGCTTTGTAGCTCTTTGTTTGTGATGAGTAAGGTTAAGTAATCTCTTCTTCTTAACACTCGTATCACTCCTTTTGACGGGTTGAACTAGAAAATCCTAAGAGAAAGGCATAAATAACCATCTCACCACTGTTACTCGCCAATCATAATATGACATCTGTATGCTTCGGCATAGCAAAAGTGCAATGTCATAAGACACCTGTATGCTTCGGCATAGCAAAAGTGCAGTGTCAAAAGCTTAACATCATTGGGTATTTCTTTTCTTTCTCTTGTATGCCCATGCATGATATGCTTGTTAAAAGAAAATATGCAAAGAAATAAAAAGCAAAAAGATTAAAAATGCTTTAAAATATGGTTGCAAGCGTGTTTTCTAGGAGATGTGGGAGTTATAGGATGTACCTCAAAGGTGATAGTCCCCATCAAACAGTTATGATTGTGTGTGAGTTAAAGTGATTTTCTCATATCTCAAATCGTCATGACATTGAGACACTTATGCAATCTTGCGATGTTTTCACACACAACACGCAATACTCTTTGCTATTCTTGATACATGTGCAGGTACAATGTGATTTGGCCATCACAAGGTTTACATGCGTTAATGTATGATAACTAAACTGTCATAACTTGTTTTTGAAACATAAAATTGGTTAGACTTGTTTAGTGTGTGTGTGCGTGTTTTGAGATACATGTGCATCATATTTCTTGTTGAGAGATGATTTTGAGAGCTTAATGTGTTGATTGTATCTTTGGTTGAGCTGCATGCATGATTGCTTTCATGACTGTGTTTTTCTTCTTTTGAAAAACTGCTTTGAAAGGCATATCGACACCTCCTCGATACCTCTCGATACATAGCTATCTGTCGAGATCCTCAGACTCTTTCTTATCGCAGTCTCGACAGATACCTCGATAGCAGCTGGATCGATCGAGAAACTTTCTGTTTGCTCGATAGCTCCTCGATAGCTGCTGGATCGATCGAGGTTCCCACTTGCTTGTTTCTTTTCCCTCGATAGCTGACCTCGATAGCTGCATCTGTCCATGTGCTTTTCTCGATAGCTTCCCTCGATAGCTACCTCGACAGCTCTCGACACCTTCAGCTATCGAGAATTACTGATGCTCTATAAAAGGGTCCTTCGCGATTTTTCAGGACATTCTCTCGATCTCTCTCGCTCGAAAACTCTCTGATCTCTCTCAAAAACTTTTCCCTCTCCCTCCAAACCTCTCTCAAGGCTTTCTCAAGTGATTCTTCGTGTTCTTCATCATTTGGTAAGCATTTTATCCCTCATTTTCATGCATTGCATTGTTTTAAAACCCTAGGTTTGTGTTTTTGAAAATTTTTTGGGAGTTTTCAAAATTGTTGGGGTTTTCATGAAATTTTTGTGTTGGTTTTCTAGTTTTAATCTTCAAAACCACATGCATTGCATCACATTAGCATTCTAATTGTATTTTCGTGCATTTAGATGTGTGCAAATCTATTGTGTGCTGTTAGGTTTGGATTGGGCTGAGCCCATGATGTTTTTGAGTTGCATGTCACATGCTCATGCATTTTCATGCATACGTTCTTTCCATTTCAATATTTCATTCTGCTAATATTGATTTGTTTGGGACTTTTCTGTTTGTCTCTTCTTTCCCCCTCTTCTATGTTTGCGTTAGTAGCGTCTATGGCTCCTAAACGTAAGTCCATTCCATCCCAGAACCCTCTGCGTTATAAGGGACAGTCTTCTTCTGACTCTACCCCTATCTCTGTCCGGTTCCGTGATGAGAAAGCCCATAAGGACTTCTCGGAGAACTTTTCTAAACGCGGTGTTCATTCGGAACGCCACGTCGTCCTGGCAGACTTTGCCGACACTGACCTACCCGATGTCATTCACACTCGGGGTTGGGAGTCACTGTGTGACGTCCTGGTCACATCTCCTCTCGTGTTGATTCAGGAGTTTTACTCCAACATCCACGCGATAGATTCTTCAGTACCTTCTTTCTATTCTTGCGTTAGAGGTACGCGCTTCTGTGTCACCCCAGAGCTAGTCTCTGAGGTTCTTCATGTCCCTAGGGTGGATCATCCCGATTACCCTAGCTGTGAGCGTCTCTGGACTGTATCCAAAGATGAGATGATCTCGGCGTTTTGTGAACGTCCTACCTCTTGGGGAGATCACATGTACACACCATGTAGACCTTTTGCTAAAGGTCCTAAATTCCTTAACATGGTGATGACTTTTGTTTTGCACCCATTCTCTCACTACAACTCGATCACAGAGCCTCGTGCTTGGTTCTTGTTGTCCCTCCTTGAGGATCTCTCTATAGACTTTCCTTCTCACTTCATCTTTTCTATCATAGATGTCTATAGAGATACGGCCACCCGTGATAAGCTCATTTTCCCTTCCGCTATCACGAGGATCATGAGTCGTTTTTCCATTCCCTTCCCCTCGTCCGATCACTACCATGTCATGTCTGCCATAGACGCCGCTACCGTAAAACGTAGCGAGGCACAGTTCCGATCGCGACAGCCGGATGCTGCCACTCCTTCCACTCGTCCGACCACCTCCAGATCAGCTCGTGCGTCTGCTTCTTCCTCCTCTAGCGACGTCACCTTGAGCGACATCATGGCGCAGCTACAGCGCATGGATGCTCGCCTCGATACACTCTCCACAGAGTTGTATCAGGTGAATGTCCGTGTTGGTCGCATCGCCAGGCGACAGGCGACCATGGGCAGCTTTGCCTCAGAGGTTTCTCCTCCGCCACCTCATGTGTCGACTGAGACCGAGGGTGATGATGATGGCGATGATGATGATGCTTCCGACGATGATGATGATGGAGATGCTAGCTCATCGGATGAGATGTCTACTTGACACTCTACCCTTTGTCACTCGTGACAAAAAGGGGGAGTAGTTTTGTATGAGAGTAGTCATACTTAGGGGGAGTGCTAGCATAGGACATTTTTGTTAGGGGGAGTGTGGATTGAGGGATGTAGTGAGGTGATCTATGTATTTTTTTCTTTTCTTATCTTTTAGAGATACATTGATCATGTACTTACATACATTGTACTTATTCTCTTTCTCTATATGATGATGTATGTTTTCTTTTTCACCTACCTCTACATGTGTTGTTTCTTTTCTATCTTTATACACATGTTTCTTTACTTGTATGCAATCTATTATTTCTGTTTTACACAAAGATGCCTTGATGTGTTTTGTTTACAAGTGTTTCAGAAATACAGGTTGTCAAAGTCTTCTTGCCATAAACTCTCTTCTTGCAAAGTTTTTCAAGAGTTTGTGTTAGGATAGATTTTATTGTATGTAACAAGTGAATATGAGTTGAGTGATTTATGACTTCTCTCATATCTTCATTTGTGTGTTGTGGTTTTGTCACGGATTGCCAAAGGGGGAGATTGTTAGGACATATGTAGTTGTTCAAGCTTGTGAACATATGTCGCTATTTTATGTAATTGACTTATCCTTAGACAAAACGCACTTTACTTGTAATTGGGTAGATCTAGGATGTGTTAAACACTTCAAGAAACAGTGGTTCAAGATTAAGTGTTGAAGCCGTCAAAGTCTGTCCAAGATACAAGCAAGGAAGTGCAAGATTTTAAAGCTCGATAGATACCTCGACAGATACATCTATCGAGATTTAAAGAAGCTGTTAAGCCTGAGCCTCGACAGCTGTCTCGACACCTCTCGACACCTCTATCTGTCGAGAATTAAAGAAAACAGATTTCCAGGTCTGTTTCAAGTCCAATCCGTGTGTGTGTCTTTGGGACTTCTTTTCTCCTAACCCTAGACATATAAAAGGATTATTTTAAGGGCCGTCTAAGTGTGCAACAAGCAGAAATCACAAGATACAAGTTGCTTCTTCTCTTTCATGCAAATTGTGATCTGTGAGACAAAGTTCGTGCCCTAGTTCATCTCTGATGATTTGAAGAACTTTGCAGCCAACATTCTTTCTTCCTCAAGTTGGTGAGTGAGTCACGTACTGGGATTCGTGCAAAGGAGTAAGACGCGTACTGGGATCCGCGCATCACATTGGTTAGTCACGTACTGGGAGCCGTGCATTAAACTGGAGAAATTGTCACTACAGAACAAGTCCAATTGGGTATTGGGGTAAGAGTTCAACTGTAGGTTGGTGAGGTACTGGGATTCCTTACTTGTAACTGCTTGTTGTGATAATAGTGGAGTTTCGGGAGTGGTGACCTTAAATCACCCGGTGGGGTTTTTGCCTTAGGGTTTTCCCCATTCGTGAACAAATCACCGTGTTATTTATTTTCCGCTGCATATCTTAGTTTGGTGATTTGTTTGTGCTGCCACGTGATATTATCTGTTAATTTGATTAATTAATAACTGGGCTAATTTAATTAATCTAATTATCACAAGGGGTCAACGCATTTGTGGCCTGTCAGAGATTTTGACCTTAACCATAGATCTCACTCCTGATATATCAAAGCAACCTACACTTCATGATCAGGTCCATTATCCTCTCAGGATTAAGAGTTCATGCAAATATAAGTCGTGAGTTTATTATTCAATTGACAGTCGTTAGGAGAATAATAAATCTCATGCCGGTCCAGTTCAATATGTCTTAACTCTTAAAACATATCAACATATCAACTAGAAATCTCTATTTCCATGATCAAGACAAATCATCTTAGTTGATATGTTATAGTCTTCGCAGATGAAATGCCCAATTTCATCACCGACTACGAACTATAATTCTGAGTTTACAAAGAACTTGTGATTTATATCTTCTGTGACTAAATCACATAAATCACATACTATGCATCTCATGGACTATATGATAATGTCCCAATATTCATGTTACCAATATTTTCAAATAATAATACAACTTTATTAACCAAAACATTAAGTCATACATAATGTCTAACATAATAAAATACATAGCATCATACAATAGGATTTAAGGACACATATCCCAACAATCTCCCACTTGGCCTAAAGACTATTGTGCACTAATCTAACTCCCATCTCCTCCAAATGTGACTCGAAAGTCCTTTGAGGCAAGGCTTTGGTGAAGGGATCCGCTAGATTCTTTGCACCATCAATCTTTGCAACAATCACATCTCCACGAGCAACAATGTCTCGAATGATGTGGTACTTTCTTTCTATGTGTTTTCCTTTCTTGTGATTCCTTGGATCCTTGGATTGTGCAACCGCTCCACTATTGTCACAAAACAATGTAATAGGAACTTGCTCAATTCTTATCACACCAAGATCACAAAGGAATTTCTTGAGCCAAACAGCCTCCTTTGCTGCCTCACAAGCAGCAACATATTCGGCTTCCATGGTGGAGTCCGCAATACAAGATTGCTTAACACTCCTCCAACTTATGGCTCCACCTCCCAAGGTGAAAACACAACCTGACGTGGATTTTCTGAAATCTAGATCCGACTGAAAATCTGAATCTGTATAGCCAATGGGAATCAAATCCTCACAACGGTAAACAAGCATATAATTTCTCGTTCTCCGAAGATACTTGAGAATATGCTTTACAGCTTGCCAATGTTTAAGTCCTGGATTTGATTGATATCGGCTGACCATGCCAACTGAATAACATATATCCGGCCTAGTACAAAGCATGGCATACATGAGACTTCCCACTGCAGAAGCATAAGGAACTTGTCTCATCATATTTTCTTCCTCTTGAGTCTTAGGCCTTTGGTCATCAGACAGAGGAACCCCATGTCTAAAAGGAAGTAATCCTTTCTTGGAGTTTTGCATGCTAAACCGTTCTAGAACCTTATCTATATATCCAGCTTGTGACAAACCTAACATCCTATTCTTTCGATCTCGCCAAAGCTTGATCCCTAGAATATAGTTAGCTTCGCCCAAGTCCTTCATATCAAATTGGCTTGACAACCAAACTTTAACCGATGACATTACTCCTACATCGTTTCCAATGAGTAGAATGTCATCAACATAAAGTACTAAGAACATTACTACTTTGTCTTGATGTCTCTTGTACACACATGGTTCATCAAGATTTTGCTCAAAACCAAATGATTTGATTGCCTGATCAAATCTGATGTTCCATGACCTAGATGCTTGCTTAAGTCCATAAATGGACCTATTCAACTTGCATACCATATGCTTTTGGTTCTTTGCTATGAAACCTTCTGGTTGCATCATATAGATTTCTTCTTCAAGATTGCCATTTAGAAATGCAGTCTTGACATCCATTTGCCAAATCTCATAATCATAATGAGCAGCAATGGATGAGAGAATCCTGATAGATTTAAGCATGGCTACTGGCGAAAAGGTCTCATCATAATCGATGCCTTCTTTTTGTGTATACCCTTTAGCCACTAGCCTTGCTTTGAAGGTTTCAACCTTCCCATCTATCCCTCTCTTCCTCTTGTAAACCCATTTGCAACCAACAGGTTTAATGCCATTAGGCGCCTCTACAAGACTCCAAACTTGATTGGAATACATAGAATCTAATTCAGATTTCATAGCTTGGACCCAATGATGTGCATCTATGTCATTCATTGCCTCCTCATAAGTGTAGGGATCCGATTCAGCCTCTCCTGAGATAGCCTCATAAGTTTCTCCTAAACCTATAAATCTCACAGGAGGCCGAACAATTCTCCCACTACGACGAGGCACTTGTGTACTAGACATTTCATGAGTAGTATCATGTGGTGTATCTAATACAACCACTTTTTCCTTAGCTTTATCCAATGGTTGTTGATTTACAGACTCATTCATTTCAGCCAATACAACTCTACTTCTAGGAGTAAAATTATTCATATAGTCATTTTCCAAAAATTTAGCATTTGTACTAACAAAAACTTTGTTATCATTTCGACTATAGAATAAATAACCCCTAGTTTCTTTTGGATAACCAACTAGCAAACATACTTCCGACTTTGGTTCCAACTTATCAGGCTTCCCCTTTAGCACATGTGCTGGACAACCCCAAATATAGAGATACCTCATACTAGGCTTACGCCCACTCCACAATTCCATGGGTGTTTTGGGGACAGATTTTGATGGAACTAAATTCAAAAGATGTATTGCTGTATCTAAGGCATATCCCCAAAAAGAAATTGGTAAAGTTGAATAACTCATCATGGACCTAACCATTTCCAAAAGAGTCCTATTCCTTCTTTCCGCTACACCATTTTGTTGAGGTGTTCCAGGTGCAGTCAATTGGGATATAATCCCATTTTGAATTAGGTAATCCTTGAAAACCCCAAGAAGGTATTCGCCACCTCGATCAGATCGAATGGCCTTTATGCGTTTGCCTAATTGATTCTCAACTTCAGCCCTAAACTCTTTGAACTTGTCAAAGGCTTCGGACTTCCGTCTCATTAGGTACACATAACCATATCTTGAGTAATCATCCATAAAAGTGATGAAATACTCATAACCTCCTTTTGCTTGGGTTGACATAGGACCACATACATCCGTATGAACTAATTCAAGCAACTCTTGGGCTCTTCTACCTTTTGCATTAAAAGGTCGTTTGGTCATTTTACCTTCCAAACAAGATTTACAAACTAGAAATTCATCAAAGTCCATGGGCTCTAAGAGTCCATCTTTGATCAGCCTTTGAATTCTGTTTGAATTAATATGACCTAAACGCAAGTGCCAAAGATATGCATCATTTGAAGGAAACTTCCTCTTTAATGATTTTACATGTGAGTTAGTATCTAATTCAGAATTATGTAGTTCATGCTTAATAGGAGTTAAAATATAAAGATCATCCACAATATTGCCAGAACAGATAAACATTTTATCCTTCTTTATTACAACATTGTCTTTTAGGATAACACAATATCCTTGTTTACCCAAATAAGTTGCAGAAACTAAATTCCTACGCACATTAGGTACAAACAGACAGTCTTGCAATATTAAAACCCTAAACTCAAAGCACAAATGAACAACACCAACAGCTACAACTGGAATTCTGCTCCCATAAGCCAAAGTTAGAAACAATTCTCCTTCACTCAGTTTTCTGGTCTCCTGAAACCCCTGCAAAGAATTGCAGATATGATTAGTACAACTTGAATCCACACACCAGGAATCAGTGGGATTCTGTACCAAACATATTTCAAGTAGAAAGGAAGTTTTCATACCCTTGTTCTTGGCAGCTTTAAACTTTGGACAATTCCTCTTCCAATGTCCTTTCTCACCACAATGGAAACACTTTCCTTTGAGCTTCTTTCCTTTATCGGCAACCCCTAAGGCAATTTGCTTACCCTCTTTCTTAGTGAAGTCCTTCTTCTTCTTCTTACCCTTACCTTTCGGCTTAGGTTGTGAAGTAAAAGCTTCACCAACATTGGCTTCAACACTAGAAGTACCTAGGATGCCTTCCGCCGCCACTAACTCATTCATTAATTCAGACAATGAATAAACCTTTTTGTTCATATTATAATTCAGTCTGAATTCCTTGAATGATTCCGGTAGTGACTGGAGTATCATGTCCACTTGGGACTCTCCATCAATGTTGGCACCTAAAACTTCCAATGTATTCAGATTAGAGATCATTGTAAGACAATGTTCTCTTACTGAACTACCTTCAGCCATCTTGGTATTGTAAATTTGCCTCATGGTTTCTTGCCTTGCTGAACGGCCTTGCTCACCAAACATCTCCTTCAGACTTAGCATAATGTCCGAAGCTAGTTCTACATCCTGCATTTGATGCTGTAGAACATTTGAGATGGACGCTAGGATATAGCACTTGGCCATTTCATTAGATTTCTGCCAACGATCATATCGTTGTTTTTCCTCAAGAGGAGCATCTAATGAAGGAAAGCTAGGACATGGTTGAGTAAGCACATATTTGTGCTCTTCAGCAGTTAAAACAATGTCCAAGTTTCTTTTCCAGTCAACATAGTTGGACCCAGTCAGTTTGTTTTGATTAAGAATAGAAACAAGTGGGCTAAAAGATGCCATGTTCAAATATGAAAATAATAAACATGAATATTATAAGTAAATTGGACATTATCTATTTAGCATATAAGCATATAATATGGAACCTTAATAAAACCATAAAATAATATATGCAACGACAACCCAATCCCATGTTTAAAATTCCTTGGAAGCAAGTAAATTATAAACACTATGATTGATTGAGAACTATTCTCATTATTAATGCTATCATGATAACTCTTATCAAACACTAATAACATGCCGTTTCTACTTTAGCCTCTAAGTAATAATGACATAGCTCCGAAGGGAGATTAACATTAAACTTAGTCTAGTGTACACCATTGACTGAATTATATGTGAGTCATAAAGTAACTCCACGGAAGCGTGGTCGTTCTTTATCTAAAAAACACATATTATTCATCATAAAGAAGTTTAACCTGTAGTACTATGAATCAAACACCCTCCGAAGGGAGTAAGGCATATACGCCAAAGCGAGGTGCTTAATCACACTACAATAAACCGACAATGGAGGCCGTGAGATCCAACCCTTGTATCTCTCTCCCACTAGATGTTTTAAAATAAAGGTTTTTACATATAAAACATGCATAATATAATTACACATAGCCTTGATCTTTTATATATGGAAAAACACTTAGAAAAAATTCTGGATCTACAGTTCTCGATCGATCCTCGACAGATTCTCGATCGATCCAGAAAAGTTCCGCGAAGCTCGACAGATCCTCGATAGATCCTCGATCGATCGAGAAACTTTCTGTTTGCTCGATAGATTCTCGACAGATTCTCGATCGATCGAGCTTCGCGAATTTTGAATTTTCCAGAATTTTCCAAAAACAGTTTTTCAACGTTTTCATGTACAAAACGACTATCATACAATCATAATGAACATAAATTGATATCTAAACTGAATATCATTGATGTTATGGCCTTAAAATTCAGTTTAACATACTTAAACTAAAAATTAAACAACATCATAACATCAAAAAACAATTTTCATCAAAAACAATGATTTCAACAACCATGCAGAAAACTATTTTCTAACAACATGAAATCATTATCACTAATTCCAAAACTCAAAAACATGTTAAACAGATATGTAATGAAGACCGCTCTGATACCAATTGTTGGAAAAATATAATACGCAGCAGAAGAATAAATGTAATGTATAAACGGATCTACTTCATACATACAAGTTAACATAGGCTATTTAAGTTTCAGAATTAGAGAACAAGAGAGTGTACCTTGGAGCGGTGAATTTCAAAACTTGAAGATGAGAATCTCTTGGGAATACTTTCAATCTTCACTCCAATTCCACTAACGCCCAAGATGTGTGGTCTCTCAATCAGTTCGAAAGGGAATACGAAAGTGTGTCTCACACTCTCTCTTTTTCTCTATGAAAATCTCTACAAATTCTCTTACAGAAAAATTCTGTGTGATTCTCCCTTTGTATCTAACTGATTATCTAATTGGGCTGGCCTTTCGGGCCTTTCCAATTGGGCTTAAGTGTGTGGCTTGGAGTGGGACCAAAAGGGACCAATAAGACACTAGCTCCAATGGGCCTTGGGCTTTTCTGTCAACTTTTGACAAGTCCAAAGTTACCATTAACTATATTTAATACCACTATATAAATATAGTTGCACTCTAGGCCTTATTAATAAATTATATCCCAAGACTTTATTATGCATGCAACCCCTTCATAAAATATTCATAGTAACACAAAGTCATGAAAGTAGACTGCCACTTTGTTTATTACTACATCTTAATTCCTTGAGTACCCGGTTTAATTCTTTAAGTTATTCATCATATATTTATGAAATCCAATTCCATAAATATATACTTTAGTAACTCCTTACTAAAGTGGTCAGGCCCAACTCTCTGAATAACAAACACATTAAACTTATCTCAAGGGAATATTTTATATCTCCGTTAAGAGACTATGAATTCCATCTTGAGAATATATGTTCCATCAACACTAAATGTGGCTGCCCAACATACTGAGATTTTGACCTTAACCATAGATCTCACTCCTGATATATCAAAGCAACCTACACTTCATGATCAGGTCCATTATCCTCTCAGGATTAAGAGTTCATGCAAATATAAGTCGTGAGTTTATTATTCAATTGAGAGTCGTTAGGAGAATAATAAATCTCATGCCGGTCCAGTTCAATATGTCTTAACTCTTAAAACATATCAACATATCAACTAGAAATCTCTATTTCCATGATCAAGACAAATCATCTTAGTTGATATGTTATAGTCTTCGTAGATGAAATGCCCAATTTCATCACCGACTACGAACTATAATTCTGAGTTTACAAAGAACTTGTGATTTATATCTTCTGTGACTAAATCACATAAATCACATACTATGCATCTCATGGACTATATGATAATGTCTCAATATTCATGTTACCAATATTTTCAAATAATAATACAACTTTATTAACCAAAACATTAAGTCATACATAATGTCTAACATAATAAAATACATAGCATCATACAATAGGATTTAAGGACACATATCCCAACATGATCCTCGGTCCTACGTAGAGGCAATAGATGATATGAATATGGATTATTGGATCAAGGTTGTGTAAATAGAATTAGATTCTATTTAAAGTCTAGAACTTGTAGAGGCGCCTAATGGCATTAAGCCTATTGTTATCAAATAGGTTTACAAGAAACTTGAGATTGATAGATTTGAAGGTGCAAACCTTCAAAGTCAAGACAAATGGCGAAAAGATTTATTCAGAGAGAAATGATTTGACTATGAAAAGATTTTTTCACCAATAGTTAAGTTTGACACTATCTAGATTCTCTTATCCATTATATTTCATTTGGATAAAATATGACAATAGATGTCAAAAAAGCTTTTTCTAGTAGCAATCTTGAGAAAGACATCTATATGATGTAACTAGACTTGTACATAACAAAGAACCAGTAGTGTTTGGTATTGAAGTTGCTTAAATTCCATTTATGGACTAATGCAAGCATATGAATCATAGAATGTCATCTTTGATCAAGAAATAAAATCGTTTGATTTTGATCAAGTATTAAAAGGTCTTATGTGTATAAAAGCTATATAGAATACTAAATTTCTTAGTGTATGTTGGTGACATTCTAATCATTTAGAATGATGTAAAGTTATTGTCATCAATGGAGTTTTTGGTTGTCTAGTCTAGTTTGATATAAAGTACTTGGGAAAGACTGGTCACATCCTAAGGATTAAATTTTGTTAAAATTTAGAATTTAGGATGTTTAGTCTATCTCAAATTGCTTAAATAGATTAGATTCTAGCCAAGTATAGCATGTAATACTTCAAGAAAGGATTCTTTCCTTTTAAGTTTGAAGTTCTTTTATAAAGGGCTATGGTCCTAAGACATATAAAAGGAAAAGCATATTAAGACAATTCCTTATATCAAATCGATAGGAAGTCTTTATGCTATGCTAAATACTAGGCTAAATATCTATTTTGCGGTGGTCATAGTAAGCAAATATCAATTGAATAAAAAATCACTTAATTTAGTGGGAGTAAAGCATATACTCAAATATCTTAAGGTAATGAGGGATTATATGCTTGTCCACAGAAGTGAAGTTTTGATAGTTACTGGATGTACAAATACTGATTTGTAGTTTGATTGTGATTCATGAAGTTGGACTTCAAGATATGTGTTTATTCTAGGTGATGAAGATACACGTCATGAAGTTGGACTTCAAGATATGTGTTCATCCTAGGTGGTAAAGATACACATTAAGTGTAAATAGTATCATCTCATTAGAGAGATATGAGTACATGAGAAATAGTAGTAGAAAGATAATTTATGCAATAAATCTGACTGAAACTTGTTTCCAAGCCTTGCCTTAGAGTAACTATGAAATACTCTAAAGGTAGACAAGTGTCGAATATATAATAAATTGTCTTTCAGGGAAAATGGGAGATTGTTGGGGTTTATGCCCTAAAATCCAATTTATTGGCATGTCATAAATAATTAATTTGTTTAATTATATGAGACTTGACAGGCCAAAACCCGTTGACCCCTTGTGATAAATTAGATTGATTAATTAGCCTAGTTATTAATTAATCAAATTAACATGCAATATCACGTGGCAGCACAAACAAATCACCAAAACTAAGTTATGCAGCGGAACATAAAAGACACGGTGATTTGTTTACGAATGGGGAAAACCTGACGGCAAAAACCCCACCGGGTAATTTAAGGTCACCACTCCTGAAACTCTACTATTATCACAATAAGCAGTTACAAGCAAAGAATCCCAAGTACCTTACCAACCTACAGTTGAAACCTTATCCCAATACCCAATTGGACTTGTTCTGTAGTGACAGTTTCTCCTTTCAATGCAAGGCTCCCAAGTACGTGACTAACCAGATGCGCGGATCCCAGTACGCGACTTTAAACACCAACTAGAGAAAGAGTTGTTGGCTGCAAAGTTCTTCAAATCATCTGCACGATGAAGATCAAGAAGATGCTCGGTCACAAAACCCTATGGTGCACAATACACAGCTATCTTCTTCACAAGAGATGAACTAGGGCACGAACTTTGTCTTTGATCACAAATTGCATGAACAAGGATTGCTCAATACTTGTGCAACTTGCATCTCTTTTGACAGCCCTTAAAACATTCATTTTATATGTCTAGGGTTAGGAGAAAAGAAGTCCCAAAGACACATTCACAGATTGGACTTGAAACATAACTGAAAATCTATTTTCTTTAATTCTCGATAGATAGAGGTGTCGAGGATCTGTCGAGAAGCTGTCGAGGCTCGGGGCAAAATAGCTTCTTAAAGCTCGATAGATGCATGTGTCGAGATAGGTGTCGAGCTTTAGTAACTTGCACTTCCTTGCTTGTTTCTTGGACAGACTTTGATGACTTCAACACTGAATCTTGAAACACTGTTTTTTGAAGTGTTAAACACATCCTAAATCTACCCAATTACAAGTAAAGTGCGTTTTGTCTAAGGATAAGCCAATTACATAAAATAGCGACATATGTTAACAAACTTGAACTACATATGTCCTAACAATCTCTCCCTTTGGCAATCCGGGACAAAACCACAACAAACAAATGAAGATATGAGAGAAGTCATAAAACAGTTTAACTCATATTCAAGAAACAACACATGGAAAGATAGGTGAAAGAAACATACATCATCATATATATCAAGAAACTAAGTACAATGTATGTCAATACATGATCAATGTATCTCTAAAAAGATAGAAAAGAAAAGAATACATATGATCACCTCACTACATCCCTCAATCCACACTCCCCTAACAAAAATGTCCTATGCTAGCTTCTAGCTCTCCCCCAAAGTATGACTACTCTCATACCAAAACTACTCCCCCTTTTTGTCACGAGTGACAACGGGTAGAGTGTCATGTAGACATCCTATCAGAAGAGCTCATATCTCCATTATCATCATCCTCAGAAGCATCATCATCATCACTGTCATCATCAACCTCAGTCTTAGAGGAAACATAAGGTGGCGGAGGAGAAGCCTCTAGAGCAAAGCCGCCCAAAGTCGCCTGTCGCCTGGCGATGCGACCAACACGAATGTTCACCTGATATAGCTCCGTGGAGAGTGTATCTAGGCGAGCATCCATGCGCTGAAGCTGCGCCATGATGTCTCCTAAAGTGATGTCGCTCGAAAAAGAAGGAGCAGATGTCGCTCTAGCTGATCTAGAGGTAGTCAGACGAGAGGAAGGAGTAGCACCATCTGACTGTCTCGATCTAAACTGTGCCTTGCTACGTTTTACGGTAGCGGCATCTATGGCAGACATGACATGGTAAGGATCGAACGAAGGGAATGGGATGGAAAAACGGCAAAGTATCCTCGTGATAGCAGAAGGGAAAATGAGCTTATTACGGGTGGCCGTATCTCTATAGACATCTATGATGGAGAAAATAAAGTGTGAAGGAAAGTCTATAGAGAGATCCTCTAGGAGGGACAACAAAAATCGAGCACGAGGCTCAGTGATAGAGTTATAGTGAGAAAGTGGGTGCAAAACAAAAGTCATCACCATGTTAAGGAAACGAGGACCTTTAGCAAAAAGTTGACATGGTGTACACTGATGATCTCCTCAAGAGGAAAGACGCTCACAGAACGCCGAGATCCTCTCGTCTTTGGACATAGTCCATAGGCGCTCATAGCTAGGGTAATCAAGATGATCCACCCTAAGGACATGAAGTACCTCAGAGACTAACTCCGGAGTGACAGCAAAGCGCGTACCTCGAACGCAAAAGTAGAAAAGAGGTACTGAAGAATTGATCCCGTGGATGTTGGAGTAGAACTCCTGTATCAACACGGGAGGACATGTGACCGGGACGTCACACAGTGACTCCCAAGCCCGACTGTGAATGACGTCGGGTAGGTCTGTGTCGGCAAAGTTTGCCAGGACAACGTGGCATTCCGAATGAACACCTCGTTTAGGGAAGTTCTCCAAGAAGTCCTTATGGGCTTTTTCATCACGGAACCGGATAGAAAGTGGAGTAGAATCTGAAGAGGAAGATCCCTTAGAACGCAGAGGGTCCTGGGATGGAATGGACTTACGTTTAGGTGCCATAGACACTACTAACGCAAACATAGAGAGGGGGGAGAAGAAGAAGACAAACAGAAAAGTCCCAAGCAGTTCAATATTAGAAGAAAATATTGAAAAGAAAGAACGTATGCATGGAAAATGCATGAACATGTGACATGCAACAATAAAAACATCATGGGCTCAGCCCAATCCAAACCTAACAGCACACAACATGTTTGTACACATCTAAATGCATGAAAATACAATTAGAATGCTAATGTGATGCAATGCATGTAGTTTTAAAGATCAAATCTATAAAACCAACCCAAAAATTTCATGAAAACCTCAACAATTTTGAAAAATCCCAAGAAAATTTCAAAAACACAAAACCTAGGGTTTTAAAACATGAAATGCAATGAATAATAAGGGAAAAGATGCTTACCAAGTGAGGAAGATTGAGAAAAACACTTGAGAAAGCCTTAGGAAGAGGTTTGGAGAGAGTGAGAGAGGTTTTGGGAGAGAGAACACGTGCTATCGAGGGAGAGAGATCGAGCAAAATGACTGAAAATCGTGACAGAATCTACTTATAGACCTTCAGTAATTCTCGACAGCTGCAGGTATCGAGAGGTATCGAGATAGGTGTCGAGAAAATGCACTTCAACAGATGCAGCTATCGAGGTCATGTGTCAAGAAAGAAGGATCAAGCATGAAAGAACCTCGATCGATCCAGAAGCTATCGAGCAGACAGAAAGTTTCTCGACCGATCCACCAGGTGTCGAGGATGTGTCGAGACTGCGTTTAGAAAAAGTCTAAGAAGCTCGATAGACAGCTAGGTGTCGAGAGGTGTCGAGATGCCTTTAAAAACAGTTTTTCAAAAGAGGAAAAACACAGACATGAATGCAATCATGCATGCAACTCAACCAAAGATCCAAGCAACACATTAAGCTCTCAAAATCATCTCTCAACAAGAATTTTAAAGCACATGTATCCCAAAACACGCACACACACACTTAACAAGTCTAACCAATTTTATATCTCAAAAATAAGTTAAGATAGTTTAGTGAGCATACATTAACGCATGTAAACCTTGTAATGGCCAAATTACATTGTACCTGCACATGTATCAAAAATAGCAAAGAGTATTGCATGTTGTGTGTGAAAACATCGCAAGATTGCATAAGTGTCTCAAAGTTATGACGATTTGAGATATGAGAAAATCACTTTAACTCACACACAATCATAACTGTTTGATGGGGACTATCACCTTTGAGGTACATCCTATAACTCCCACATCTCTTAGAAAATACGCTTGCAACCATATTTTAAAGCATTTTGAGCTTTTTGCTTTTTATTTCTTTGCATATTTTCTTTTATTAAGCATATCATGCATGGGCATACAAGAGAAAGAAAAGAAATACCCAATTATATTAAGCTTTTAACATTGCACTTTTGCTATGCCGAAGCATACAGATGTCATTGACATTGCACTTTTACTATGTCGAAGCATACAGATGTCATATTATGATTGGCGAGTAACAGTGGTGAGATAGTTATTTATGCCTTTCTCTTAGGATTTTCTAGTTCAACCCGTCAAAAAGAGTGATACAAGTGTTAAGAAGAAGAGATCACTTAACCTTACTCATCACAAACAAAAAACTACAAAGCTCACTTGCTTAGTTGTGCAGAAGAATGCTCATCTAAGCTACAAGTGATACAAAGTTTAGAAAACTCTGTTTCAATGGCCATTTTAAAAATTCATATGAACCAATGCACACAAACACACACTGTTTTTGTATTTTTCAAATTTTCAATTTTTTTTTATTTTTATCAGAAAAGCAAAAATAAAACACAAAACTGAAAACTCACAAACAAAAACAAGCTAAAGAAAGCAAAACAATGCATAAAACTATATGCAAATGCATGAGGAAGAAGAAAGATAGAAGGAGATCAATCCATGGAGATGACACTGATGTTTTGACGAAGGAATTCAAAATGTTTGCTATCCAGAGGTTTGGTGAACAAATCAACTTTTTGGTCATTAGTGTGAATAAACTCAAGGGTGAGAACACCATCTTCGATAAGCTCCCTAATGAAGTGATGTCGATTCTCTATGTGCTTAGTTCGAGAATGTTGAACCGGATTCTTAGAGATATTGATGGCACTGGTATTGTCACAGTAGATGGTGAGATATTCTTGACAAATACCATAATCATGAAGGAGTTTTTGCATCCATAGGAGTTGGGTGCAACAGCTACTAGCAGCAATATACTCCGCTTCAGCAGTGGATAACGAGATGGAGTTTTGCTTTTTGCTCATCCACGAGACCAAATTATTACCCACATAAAAACAACCCCCTGAAGTAATTTTTCTATCGTCAGCATTCTCAGCTCAATCAGCGTCAAAATATCCAGCTAAGACATTATTTGTGTCTTTACTATACCACACACCAAAGTTGGCAGTAGTCTTGACATACTTTATGATTCTTTTTAAAGCAGTCATATGTGACTCTTTGAGAATAGCCCGATATCTGGCACACACTCCTACACTGTAACTAATGTCAGGTCTACTAGCAGTAAGGTAAAGAAGACTACCTATCATGCTTCTATAAAGTGAAGAGTCTATACTTTTACCTAACATGTCAACATTGAGTTTAACATTTGGGCTCATGGGGGTTCTAACAGAACTAGCAGATTCCAATCCAAACTTTTTCACAAGATTTTTAGCATATTTAGATTGAGAGATGAATATACCTGAATCTTGTTGACGAATCTGTAGTCCAAGGAAGTGAGACAGCTCTCCAATCATGCTCATCTCGAACTCTGCTTGCATGAGTTTTGAAAAGTCTTGAGCAAGTTCATCCTTATTTGATCCAAAGATGATATCATCAACATAGACTTGAGCAACCACCAGCTCACCAGCTTTTCTTTTGATGAAGAGAGTTTGATCAGCCTTTCCTCTTATGAACCCATGGGATATCAAGAATTGAGTCAATCGATCATACCAAGCTCCGGGTGCTTGCTTTAATCCATAGAGGGCCTTTTTGAGGTACAACACATGATCCGAAAAGTGTGGATCAATGAACCCTTTGGGTTGAGCCACATATACATCCTCTTTAAACAATCCATTCAAGAAAGCTGTTTTCACATCCATCTGGTAAAGCTTGAACTTCAAGTGACAAGCTAAGGCTAGATGGATTCTAATGGACTCCATGCGAGCAACTAGGGCAAATGTTTTATCATAGTCTATTCCCTCCATTTGAGTGTATCCTTGAGCTACAAGTCGAGCCTTGTTGCGGATTACATTGCCCTCCTCATCAGTCTTATTTCAGAATATCCACTTTGTGCCGATGACATGCTCGCCCTCTGATCTAGGAACTAAAGTCCACACATCATTCCTCTGAAACTGAAGCAGCTCATCATGCATTGCTTCAACCCAGCTTTCATCTTGAAGAGCTGCCTCAACTTTAGTGGGTTCAACCTGTGACAAATAACAAGAATATGACACAAAGTTAGCAACACACTTATCAACTGTGCGTTTCCACAATGTGAGTTCATTCATATTTCCCACAATAGTTTCTGGAGGATGATTTAATTTGATTCTGGAGGAGGGTCCTTTGTCATGACATTCAGAATCTGGTGATGTAGGCATGTCTGCTGGCTCTTCTGCAACACTTGGAGTACCAGGAGTACTTGGGGATGTGGGCTCTTGTTCCATGAGTTCTGGAGCTCTCCTAGGTTCAGGAGGAAGGATTTCTTTAGGAAGTTCCTTATCTATTTTCTCAGAACTGACATCTGGAGACTCATCAATAACAACATTCACCGTTTCCATGACCTTCATGGTTATTTTGTTCTATACCAGAAATATCCTTTCATCACTTCTGGAATGAAACTTTCCCACATTCTCTCTATCCTTCAGGATGAAACAAGTACTTCCAAAAATTCTAAAATACTTCACATTTGGCTTTCTTCCTTTCCACAACTCATATGGAGTTTTTTTGGTGCCGGATCTGAAGTACACTCTGTTCACCGTATGACATGCAATGTTAACTACTTCTCCCCCACAAATTTCTAGCCACATCCTTACTGTGCAACATGGCTCTAGCCATTTCCTGAATAACCCTGTTCTTTCTTTCTACTACACCATTCTACTGAGGAGTAATAGGAGCAGAGAATTCTTGAGATATACCCGATCTTGTGCAGAATGAGTCCATGTATGAGTTTTCGAATTCTTTACCATGGTCACTTCGAATTCGGTCAATTTTCAGGTTCTTCTCATGTTGCAGTCTTGTACACAGTGCTTCAATGTGCTCAGGAGCATCAGACTTGGATCGTAGAAGAATAACCTAAGTGTACCTCGTGAAGTCATCTACTACAACCATGATGTATCTCTTACCTCCAAGAGATTCGATTCTCGTAGGACCTATAAGATCTAAATGCAATAGCTCCAAAGGTCTACATGTAGCTGATGTCTGAGTGCTTAGATGCTTAGCTTTCGTCTGTTTCCCAAGTTGACATGATCCACACACAACATTGTTCAGCCTACTCAGCTTTGGCATCCCTAGAACCGATTCATGCTTAGATACAATAGAAAGATGTTTGTAACTAGCATGTCCCATCTGTTGGTGCCACAAATCTTCATTTGGTAACCGAATATTATTGCATACAATATCAGTATCAGGTACCAATCCATAACAGTTGTCTGAAGTACGAACACCACTTAGTTTCTTTCCAGACTCATCCATAACAAGAAACTTTCCTTTGGAGAATAACACCATGAAGTCTTGATCACATATCTGACTTATACTCAAAAGGTTCACTCTTAGGCTGTCCACATAGAAAACATTTGCAATGTCTAGTAGTCCAGGTAGAGAGATAATTCCTTTCCTTTTTATCTGTGATTTGCTCCCATCACCAAAAGTGAGATTTCCACGTTTCTTAGACTCGAAGACTTTAAAGAGGGATCGGTCTCCAGTCATGTGTCTTGAGCAACCACTGTCAAGGTACCACAAGCAGGTGTCCATCACTTTAAAGGTAGACTTCATCATGAAACACACTTCGTGCTTAGATAACAAATTAGTGGGAATGGTATCTTCTCTCATCTGCTTTTTCCAAGCTAGGCCTTTAACTTTAACTCTGTTCAGACAAACTCCTTTGCACATTTTGATTTTGAGACAGTCTAGTTCCTGCTTGTATAAACTGAGATCCTTTCCAATAATCATCACAGAGGAAATCAAATAACTTTTAGATTTGTATTTTCTGAGACACTCAAGGAAAAGAGATTAGAAAAACAAGATGTATTTGATATCACAAATCTCTTCAAATAAGAGACTGACCTCTATCCATGACAGCAGGGGTCAATGGATCACACACAAAGATTAAACCCTAATCAGAGTGTGCTTGCTCTGATACCACTTGATAGGCCACAAACGCGTTGACCCCTTGTGATAAATTAGATTGATTAATTAGCCTAATTATTAATTAATCAAATTAACATGCAATATCACGTGGCAGCACAAACAAGTTACCAAAACTAAGTTATGCAGTGGAAAATAAAAGACACGGTGATTTGTTTATGAATGGGGAAAACCTGACGGCAAAAACCCCACTGGGTGATTTAAGGTCACCACTCCCGAAACTCCACTATTATCACAACAAGCGGTTACAAGCAAGGAATCCCAAGTACCTTACCAACCTACAGTTGAACCCTTACCCCAATACCCAATTGGACTTGTTATATAGTGAAAGTTTCTCCTTTCAATTCACGGCTCCCAAGTACGTGACTAACCAGATACGCGGATCCCAGTACGCGACTTTAAACACCAACTAGAGAAAGAGTTGTTGGCTGCAAAGTTCTTCAAATCATCTGCACGATGAAGATCAAGAAGATGCTCGGTCACAAAACCCTACGGTGCACAATACACAGCTATCTTCTTCACAAGAGATGAACTAGGGCACGAACTTTGTCTTTGATCACAAATTGCATGAACAAGGATTGCTCAATACTTGTGCAACTTGCATCTCTTTTGACGGCCCTTAAAACAATCCTTTTATATGTCTAGGGTTAGGAGAAAAGAAGTCCTAAAGACACATTCACGGATTGGACTTGAAACAGAACTGAAAATCTATTTTCTTTAATTCTCGACAGATAAAGGTGCCGAGGATCTGTCGAGAAGCTGTCGAGGCTCGGGGCAAAACAGCTTCTTAAAGCTTGATAGATGCATGTGTCGAGATAGGTGTTGAGCTTTAGTAACTTGCACTTCCTTGCTTGTTTCTTGGAAAGACTTTGATGACTTCAACACTGAATCTTGAAACACTGTTTCTTGAAGTGTTAAACACATCCTAAATCTACCCAATTACAAGTAAAGTGCGTTTTGTCTAAGGATAAGCCAATTACATAAAATAGCGACATATGTTAACAAACTTGAACTATATATGTCCTAACAAGACTATTTATAAATGAACTAATGAGACATTATCTTAGTCCATGAGATGCATTGTATGTGATTTAGTTACTGAAGATGTAAATCACAAGTTCCTTGTAAACTCAAATGTAGTTCGTAGTCGGTGATGAAATTGGGCATTTTATCTACAAAGATTATAACATATCAACTAAGATGATTTGTCTTGATCATGGAAATGGAGATTTCTAGTTGGCATGTTGATATGTTTTAATAGTTAAGACATATTGAACTGGACCGTTGTGAGATTTATTATTCTTCTAACGATTGTCAAATGAATAATAAATCTCACGACTTCTATTTGCATCAACTATAAATCCTGAGAGAATAATGGACTTAATCATGAGATGCAGGTTGCTTTGACATATCAGGAGTGAGATCTATTAGTTACGGTCAAAACCTCAGTATGTTGGGCAGCCATATTTAGTGTTGATGGAACATATATTCTCAAGATGGAATTCATAGTCTTTTAACAGAGATACAAAATATTCCCTTGAGATAAGTTTAATGGGTTTGGTTATTCAGAGAGTTGGGCTAAAACCACTTTTGTAAGGAGTTACTAAAGTATATATCTATGGAATTAAATTTCATAAATATATAATGAATAACTTAGAGGATTAAACCAGGTACTCATGGATTAAGATGTAGTAATCTTCAAAGTGACAGTCTACTTTCTTGACTTTGTATTACTACGAATATTTTATGAAGGGGTTGTATGTACAATAAAGTCTTAAGATATAATCTATATATAAGACCTAGAGTGTAACTATATTTATATAGTGGTATTGAATATAGTTAATGGTAATTTTGAACTTATCAAGAGTTGACAGAAAAGCCCAAGGCCTATTGGGGCTAGTGTCTTATTAGTCCCTTTTGGTCTCACTCGAAGCCACACTCAAGAGCCCAATTGGAATGGCCCAAAAGGCTAACCCAATTAGATAATCAGTTATATATAAGGAGAGAAACATACAGAATTTGATAGAGGTTTTTCATTAAGCTTTTCATAAGTATTTTCATTAAGAACATACAAGGAATGAAATGGTTTGTATGTGAGTGTTGGACACTCTCCTATTCTCTTCTTGGAAACTGATTGAGAGACCATACATCTTGGGCATTAAGTGGAATTGGAGTGAACATTAAAAGTATTCTCAAGTGCTTCTGATCTTCGGTTTTGAATTTCACCACACCAAGGTATGCTTTATTGTTCTTAAATTCGGAAACTTACATAGTACATGTTATCAATTGCGAATGAAGTAGATCCGTTAATTTTCCGTTGTGCATGTTTTGTATGAGATACAAAAAAGTATTTTCCGTGTTTTTCCAATACCTAGGACATTGCCCTGGATGGTAGACCACCCCTTCAGACCTTGGCTTTGCTCAACTGAGGAGACAGTTATCCTCGGACCACCTGCAGGGATCCTTATGATCAAAACTAGCCTCTTCTCTTACTAACGTGGACTTTCCTAATAATGTGCACCTATCCTCGGACTACTTTTGTTGGAGAAAAATCTGGTTTTGCATTTCATACAAAACACACAGCAGAAGCAACAGACAAGTATCTATTTCATTCATGATTGGTAACATGCACTATGCAAAAATTTCAGAATTTAAGAACAAGATAGCGTACCTTGGTGTGGAGAATTTCAAAACAAAGATTAGAAGCACATGGGAACACTTTTAATCTTCACTCCAATTTCACTTTACACCAAAGATGTGTGGTCTCTCAATCAGTTTCTAAAGGGAGAATGAAAGTGTGTCTCACACTCTCTCTTTTTCTTTTTCTCTATGCTTCTCTAAAAAAAAAATTCTATATATTTCTCCTTTTTTAACTAACTAATTATCTAATTGGACCGGCCTATTGGGCCTTTCCAATTGGGCTTTAGTGTGTGGCTTGTAGTGAGACCAAAATGGACCAATAAGACAGTAGCTCCAATGGACCTTGTACTTTTTCATCAACTCTTGACAAGTTCAAAGTTACCATTAATTATATTTAATACCACTATATAAATATAATTGCACTTTAAGCCTTATTAATAAATTATATCCCAAAACTTTATTATACATGCAACCTCTTCATAAAATATTCATAGTAATACAAAGTCATTAATGTAAACTGCCACTTTGTAAATTACTACATCTTATACTTGAGTACCCGGTTTAATCCTTTAAAGTTATTCATTATATATTTATGAAATCCAATTTCATAAATATATACTTTAGTAATTTCTTACCAAAGTGGTTAAGCCTAACTCTTTGAATAACCAAACCCATTAAACTTATCTCAAAAGAATATTTTATATCTTCGTTAAAAAATTATGAATTCCATCTTAAGAATATATGTACCATTAACACTAAATGTGGCTATCCAACGTACTTAGGTTTTGATCGTTACTATAGATCTCACTCCTGATATATCAAAGCAACTTACATATCATAATCAGGTCCATTATTCTCTCAGGATTAAGAGTTCATGCAAATAAAAGTCATGAGATTTATTATTCATTTGACAGTCGTTAGGAGAATAATAAATCTCATAGTGGTCTAGTTCAATATATCTTAACTCTTAAAACATATCAACATATCAACTAAAAGTCTCCACTTCCATGATCAAGAGAAATCATCTTAGTTGATAAGTTATAGTCTTTGCAAATGAAATGCCCAAATTCATCACCGACTATGAACTATAAATTCTGAATTTATAAAGAACTTGTGATTAATATCTTCTGTGACTAAATCACATACTATGCATCTCATGGACTATATGATAATATCCAAATATTCATGTTACCAATATTTAAGATAAAAATAAACAATTTTATTAAACACAACATTAAGTCATACATAATATCATACATAGCATCATACAATAGGATTTAAAGGCATATATCCTAACAATTTCATGTCCTTGAATTGAGCTCTCGTCCCATTATACACATGGATATATATATTGCAGGGCTTAGGACCCCTACAATAGCCCCTCTAGATTCTTCTTTTTGGCTCCTCGGGAAGAAAGGAGGACCTTGATGTCACCATAATTACTCCGTGCTCATCATACATCATCTCTGACTGCATAGGTGCCTTTTTAACTACCCAAGGCACGCTCCTAACGCTTTGGCATACGAGACGCACCTTGATTAAATTTTTTACGGCTCCATGTTCCCCACATTCTACGACGTGATGCAGATTCAATGGCTAAGGATTTTGCTGGAACTCGGGCGGGAATTTTCCTGCTTGTAACTCTCTTTTGATATAAATACTGCCTAAATTAATCACTCGTCTCACTTTAGCACTCATACACTGAACCTGGAAACTTACCCAACCTACTTATGCCCTCACACCTACCAAGAACTAGTCCGAGGAGACTTTTCTTTTTCTCGTAAGTCTTCATAAACCTTTTCATTTATTTTTTCATCTACTTTTCTTTTCTTTGTGTCTTTTTCTCCTCGGCTCTTCTTCTTCTTCTTCTTCTTCTTCTTCTTCTTCTTCTTCTTCTTTATCTTCTTAGTACCTCAAAAATCCTTTTGGGAATGGGTAGATTCGTTCATTTGGTAGACTCCAAAGAGGGAATAGAGAGCTTTAAAACTCTGTATAGGATCTTGCCAGGAGTTTCCATTAGGTATTGTAAGGAGGGAAAGTGGCACGAAGAAGGCAGGAGCGAGAAGTAGTAATCCCAATGATTGCCTTTATAGAGGGAGGGATGAGAATCCCCATGGGCATGATCACTAGGGATTGCCATAGGGCTCATAGATTAACTCCCACCCAGTATGCCCCAAATATGTTTTGATTTTAGGTTGCGTAGACGCCCTTAGTGAGAGAATGGGTTTAGGGCTTACCCACCATGATGTCAACTAGATCTATAACCTTCATCACCTAAAAGGGTCGAGGTACTACATAAAGTCTAGGTTTCCTGAGATTAGGCTCATCCAATGTCTCCCCAATTCCAACAAATGCCTAAACAAGGATTTCTTGATCGTATTAGGGGAGTGGCACGATGGCCTCCCTTGCTTGACGAGAGAGGAGAAACCAGGTTGGGCTCTAGGACTAGGTTGATTATTTCAAAATCATCCCTTTTCCTTTTTCTTTCTTGCATTTTTATATATAAGTTTTCCTTTGATTTGTGTTGTTTTTTGTTGAAAATATTTCTTGTTTCTCTTAATGGTTTTGCAAATAAATTCCCTGCTATTCCAAACTTCAATCTTGTCAACTAGCCAAGTTTAGAAGAGATATTGAAGGCTGAGGTATTGGTCTATAGTGACAGTCAGCTCAGAGCAGTGCACCTGGTTCTCGGCTACACCTCTATATCCAAAAGCTTCCAAGCGCCGAAGTGCGTTATAAAAGCCAAGGACCCCCTCCAGCATCGAATAAGTGTAGCCGTTCTGGGTTTCCTCATTACTGGTGATATCCCAGAGGGTATACCCTTAGCAACTCCACCACTTCAGTAAACAAGCGGAGAGGCCACTTCTTCTCATCCTATCATCAAAGAAGAGGAAGAATAAGAAAAAGAGATAGTAGACATCTCAAACTAAGAAAATGTCTACGAGGTTTTTAACCAGCCCTTGTCCCCTGTGATTTCAACTAGTGACCTCGGCTAGCTTCCTTCAGCCCAATCCAGTCATCTTCAAGAAGTTACTTCCCTACAAGACGATACGAGGATACAGCGTAAACCTAGAGGCAGCCTAATGGAAATGAAGTAGTCCCAAGCTAAAAGTAAGGCACCCAAGGTTGCCAGCCAAGCTAAACACCCTCGTCTCCCTACTTCCCAAGATATCCAGCAAGAAGTTGTGGACAAAAAGAGGAAAAGGGAACAAAGAGGGAAGGAAGTAATAGGGGAAGGCAGGAATGCTTCCTCCAAGAAAAATGAGCTTCAAAGAGGGGCTAAGGTAGCTAAGACTATCCAAACCAGGTCATAGACTGATGTGGCACTTGGAGACAAAGGATGTGACCTCCGTACTAAGGTACCAACTTGGAATCCCCCCTTGGTGTTGGATGGGTTCCCTCTTACAACAAACTCCTCAATTAGGGACCCCCAGCAAGGGAAGGCTAGGTATGTAGCAGATGCTATAGAGTAGGCTTTGCTACTACCCAATGATATGATCAAATTGAGGACCCTAAGGAAGCACAAGGTGTTTCTAGGTTTGAAGAGAGACCTCGCCAATGTAAGCTAAGTTTGATACTCATTATTTACTCATTTATTATTATTATTATTATTATTATTATTATTATTATTATTATTATTATTATTATTATATATACAAATTATATATATATATATATATATATTTTACTTTGCCTTTACTTATTTGTTGTATTTCCTATGTAGGCTGTCCAAGTCACTTTTATGGCCAAGGAGCTGGTAGACTACTTTTATCGATAATACAAAGATAAGAAAGGGAGGATTGCTGCTATTGAGGCCTTCAACGTGGCCGAGAATGAGAGAAAAAGTGCAAAGGCTGCATTGGAGGAGGCAGAGAGGCAAGCCAAGACACAACGCAAACAACTCTACCAAACTGAGCTTGACCTTGCTACTTCCAGGGAGCAAAAAAAGTTACTAATGAAGAAGCTGGAGGAGGCTGAGAAGGCCAAGGACCAGGCTGAATAAGACGGCTACAATATGGGGGTAACTGAGACCGAGGAAGCCTTCAGGTCCGAGGTTACAGGAGTATGTAGATCATATTGCCTCCAAGTGTGGAACAAGGCCCTCAACTACGCAGGGGTTGAGGCCTCTTCGGGCACTCACGAGGGCAGAAAATGTATACTACCCTCCTGTAATCTAGACCCTAAGCCCTCTAACCTTTTAGGGTGATACAGCCCCCACCATTGCTAGCACTATTGAAAAGGCTCTGTCCAAGGACCTACTCCTCCCAACAATCCTCAAAAAGGGGGAGAGTAGACTAGTGCCCTTGAAAAAGAGCAAGAAGCCCTTAACAAAGCCCCCCCTCCCCCCAAGATGACAAAGCCCTGAGACGCACCCAAGGATTCTTCCAAGGATGGGATGGTTTCTCAAGGCCATGAATTGGTTCTAGCATCCCTCCCCATCCCTACCAAGGAAGATCCAAAGGGCAAAGGTATGGCATCCTCAACAACAGCTACCACTCAACCTGCCAAGACTCCCAAGGATAGGCTCGTAATAAAAATGAAGTCATGAGCTGTCCTTCTCTTGTTTTTTTTTTTTTTTTTTTTTGAACTGTTTTTTCATTTTATTTGTAATGTAAGTAGACCTTTTGTAAGTAAACTGCCTTTTTCTAAGGCACAATTCAATGAAATATAGAGATATATATATATATATACATATATTTCTTTCATGATTGTGATACTTGTGTCTTTCCCTTGTCTGGTTTCTGTTTCATTCAACACTATTCAACATTTAACTAATATGACAATAAGATATAATCCCCTTTGGTTATCTGTATAAGTGGTAGTACAATTATCACACCTTCCTAATTAATCAACAGAACAGATTAAACACTACTAGATTCATAACATTAGTAAAACATACCTTTAACTTCAAAATCCATACATCACAACAGAACATTCATCCACATCATTCCTAATAGGCTTAGTGACCTTGAGGAAATAATCAAATATTGACCAGATAACAGATATGTCTGATATACTTACAAATGTTTTAAGTGATGCTCGTGAACTTCCATTTGTTTAAGTTACTGTTGTGGGAATCTCCAAGGTATGTGATCCGAGGAGCCAAGCATAATTAAGGTTTTGTTTAACACTTAGAAAAATAATGATAAATATCAATTTACACAAGGTATGTGGTCTAAGTGTTGGGATATTTGTTCTTAAATCCTATTGTATGATGCTATGTATTTTATTATGTAAGACATTATGTATGACTTAATGTTTTGGTTAATAAAGTTGTATTATTATTTGAAAATAATGGTAACATGAATATTGGGACATTATCATATAGTCCATGAGATGCAATAGTATGTGATTTATGTGATTTAGTCACAGAAGATATAAATCACAAGTTCTTTGTAAACTCAGAATTATAGTTCGTAGTCGGTGATGAAATTGGGCATTTCATCTGCGAAGGCTATAACATATCAACTAAGATGATTTGTCTTGATCATGGAAATGGAGATTTCTAGTTGATATGTTGATATGTTTTAAGAGTTAAGACATATTGAACTGGACCGGTGTGAGATTTATTATTCTCCTAAAGACTGTCAATAGAATAATAAACTCACGACTTATATTTGCATGAACTCTTAATCCTGAGAGGATAATGGACCTGATCATGAAGTGTAGGTTGCTTTGATATATCAGGAGTGAGATCTATGGTTAAGGTCAAAATCTCAGTATGTTGGGCAGCCACATTTAGTGTTGATGGAACATATATTCTCAAGATGGAATTCATAGTCTCTTAACGGAGATATAAAACATTCCCTTGAGATAAGTTTAATGTGTTTGTTATTCAGAGAGTTGGGCCTAACCACTTTAGTAAGGAGTTACTAAAGTATATATTTATGGAATTGGATTTCATAAATATATGATGAATAACTTAAAGGATTAAACCGGGTACTCAAGGAATTAAGATGTAGTAATATACAAAGTGACAGTCTATATTTATGACTTTGTATTACTACGAATATTTTATGAAGGGGTTGCATGTATAATAAAGTCTTGGGATATAATTTATTAATAAGGCCTAGAGTGCAACTATATTTATATAGTGGTATTAAATATAGTTAATGGTAACTTTGGACTTGTCAAGAGTTGACAGAAAAGCCCAAGGCCCATTGGAGCTAGTGTCTTATTGGTCCCTTTTGGTCCCACTCCAAGCCACACACTTAAGCCCAATTGGAAAGGCCCAAAAGGCCGGCCCAATTAGATAATCAGTTAGATACAAAGGGAGAAACACACAGAATTTTTTCAGAGAATGTGTACAGAATTTTTCGGTAGAGATTTCATAGAGAAGAAGAGAGAGTGTGAGACACACTTTCATATTCTCCCTTTAGAACTGATTGAGAGACCACACATCTTGGGCATTAGTGGAATTGGAGTGAAGATTGAAAGTATTCCCAAGTGCTTCCATTCTTCAAGTTTTTGAAATTCACCGCTCCAAGGTACACTCTCTTGTTCTCTAATTCTGAAACTTAAATAGCCCATGTTAACTTGTATGTATGAAGTAGATCCGTTTACATTGTTTTATTCTTCCGCTGCGCATGTATGATTCCAACACTAAGGAGCCAAACATAACCAAGGTTCTGTTTGATACTTACATAAGATAACCTGCAGTATTAATTTACCCAAGGTACATGGTCCGAGGAACCAGACATAACTAAGGTTCTGTTTAACATTTAGATAAGATAACCTGAAGTATTAATTTACTTAAAGTAAATGGTCAGAGGAACCAGACATAACTAAGGTTCTATTTAACACTTAAAAAAATGATGAAAAAAATCAATTTACCTAAGGTATGTGGTCCGAGGAGCTAGTTATGACCAATGTTCTGTTTGATACTTAAATATGATAACCTGAAGTATTAATTTACCCAAAGTAGATGGTCCAAGGAACCAGACATAATTAAGGTTCTGTTTAACACTTAGAAAAATGATGAAAAATATGAATTTACCCAAGGTATGTGGTCCGAAGAGCCAAGCATAACCAAGGTTTTGTTTGATACTTAGAGAAATAGTTAAAAATATCAATTTAGCAAAGGTATGCGGAGCGAGGAGTCAAGCATGACCAAGGTTCTCTTTGATACTTAGAAAAATTAGAAATGTAATATATAATGTAAAAAACGACATATGACAGAAAAGACTTTCATTTAATAATAATACCTTCGTAAGTTATTTACATTCCAGGGGCGTGATACAACATTTTCTTCTAAATCTTCAAGATAATATGCCTCTACCCTAGCCATCGAGGTGATGAGATATGGCCTTTCCCAGTAGGGGCCTAATTTTCCCCATGCTGGGTTCTTTATAGTACCCAAAACCTTCCTTAATACCAAATCCCCTAGCGCCAGTGGCTTTAACTTTACATTTGAAAAGGGTGTCTCTCCTATGGATCTACGAGGGGTAGTCCGATATGTCCAAATGACATATGGTAGTTCTTCCACCCATTTTCCCTTCGCATCATCCAACCTCTTCTTGAGCTCATTCACTACTACTTTATTGATAGCCTTGGCTTGTCCATTTCTTTGTGGATAAGCTGGGGTGGAATATCTATTCGTAATGTAGATTGTAACAATATCTTCTAAAGGCCTTACTATCAAACTGAAGGCCATTTACTGAGATGAGGGTATGAGGAATTCCATGTTGGAAAATGACATGTTTGTATCTCATACAAAACATATGCAACGGAAAATAAATGGATCTACATCATTCACAATTGATAACATGCACAATGTAAATTTTAGAATTCAAGAACAAGAAAGTATACCTTGATGTGGTGAATTTCAAAACAAAGATCGAAAGTACTTGGGAATACTTTTAATCTTTACTCCAATTCCACTTTACGCCCAAGAAGTGCAGTATCTCAATCAGTTTCTAAGGGAGAATGATAAAGTGTCTCACACTCACATTCACACTATTTCACAATAGTCTCTTTTTCATATTTCAAAATTCTGTATGTTTCTCTCTTAATATCTAACTGATTACCTGATTGGGCCGGCCTTTTGGGCCTTTCCAATTAGGTTTAAGTGTGTGGCTTAGAGTAGAACCAAAAGGGACCAATAAGACAGTAGCTCCAATGGGTCTTGGGCTTTTCTGTCAACTCTTGACAAGTCCAAAGTTATCATTAATTATATTTAATACCACTATATAAATATAGTTACACTCTAGGCCTTATTTATAAATTATATCCCAAGACTTTATTGTACATGCAACTCCTTCATAAAATATTCGTAGTAATACAAAGTCATGAATATAGACTGCCACTTTGCAAATTACTACATCTTAATTCCTTGAGAACCCAGTTTAATCCTTTAAATTATTCAGCATATATTTATGAAATCCAATTTCATAAATATATACTTTAGTAACTCTTTACTAAAGTGATTAGGCCTAATTCTCTGAATAACTGAACCCATTAAACTTTTCTCAAGGGAATATTTTTATATCTCCGTTAAGAGACTATGAATTCCATCTTTAGAATATATATTCCATCAACACTAAATGTGGCTGCCTAATTTACTGAGATTTTGGCCATTACCTTAGATCTCACTTCCGATATATCAAAGCAACCTACATTTCATGATTAGGTCCATTATCCTCTCAAGAATAATAGTTCATGCAAATAAAAGTCGTGAGATTTATCATTCAATTGACAGTCATTAGGAGAATAATAAATCTCACAGCAATCCAGTTCAATATGTCTTAACTCTTAAAACATATCAACATATCAACTAGAAATCTTCATTTCCATGATCAAAACAAATCATCTTAGTTGATACGTTATAGTCTTCGCAGATGAAATGCCCAATTTCATCACCAACTACGAACTACAATTTTGAGTTTACAAAGAACTTGTGATTTATATCTTCTGTGACTAAATCACATACTATGCATCTTATGGACTACATGATAATGTCCTATATTCATGTTACCATTATTTTAGATTATAATAAAACAAATTTATCAATCACAATATTAAGTCATACATCATGTTATACATAATGTCATATATAATATCATACATAGTATCATATAATAGGATTTAAGGCCACTGATCCTAACATTCCAAACCTGGTGACAATGTTTTTCCAAACGAATCTTTTTGCATCCAAGTCCTTGATATTTGATAGTGGCTCAACTTCAACCCACTTACTGAAATAATTTGAGCTGACCAGCAGCCATCTCCTATTCTCTGCTGCCTTAGGGAAGTGTCCTACAATATCCAAGCCCCATTAACCAAAAAGCCAATAGCTAGATAGAGAATTAAGGATGTCCCCTGGTTAATGAATGTTGGTTGCACTTATTCGTATATTCTTGTGCTTCCCTTTGCATACTTGGCCACTAGTACCCTTGGGTGATTGCCCTGTGAGATAAAGATCTACCTCTCATGTGGCTTCTGCAAATCCCTCCTTGTAATTCTTTTAGAAGTAGTTCTGTTACTTCAGGATGTATACATAGTAGGTATGGTCTAGAAAAAGAGTGCTTGTACAGCTTTTGGTCTTCAGATAACTAGAACCGAGGAGCCTTTCTACGTACCTTGTCCGCTTTGGACTTCTCCTCAGGCAAGATATCTTCCTTAAGGAATAGCACTATGGAGTCCATCCAACTCGGTCTCGCCCTGATTTGATGAACTCAGACCATGTCACCTTTCATCTTAATAGGCTTGCACAGGTCTTCAACAAGGATAACCCAAGGTAAGCTCTATGTCGAGGATGTTACGAAGATGGCTAGGGAATTAATATGGGTATTCCTGCTTCTAGGAACTTGCACTAAGGTGAAACACTTAAACTTTGACTGTAAATGTCTCACTTGATTCAAGTATTCTTGCATTCTCGGATCTTTGGCCTCCAATTCTCCTTTCACTTGTCCAATAACCAATCTTGAGTTTGAGAACATCTCCACTATTTTGCTCCCACCTTCTAGACCATAGCCATCACAACCAATAGGGCCTCATACTCAACTTCATTTTTTGTGGCCGAGAAACTTAACCTTAAGGATTTTTCAAGAACGATCATCTCGGAAGAAACTATAACTAGCCCCAATCCTAATCCTCTTTAATTTGCCACACCATCAACCCACACCATCAACATACACCTTCTAGGATGTAGGCTCTTGCAAGGAGACCATGCCAACTGATTTTTCATCCATGTTCTGCTTGTCTTCTTCTTCTTCTTATTCTTCTTCTTCTTCTACAAAAGGTTCAACAAACTCCGCCACCAGGTCTACAAGAACTTGACCCTTAATAGAGGTTTAAGGCATGTATTTAATATCAAAGGCCTCTAAGATTGTACCCCACTTGGAAATCCTTCCAGTGTAATTAGCACTCCGAAGTAATGATTTGAGCGAAAGTTAGGTTAAAACAACAACTGTATGAGAGTGAAAGTAGTGGGGGAGTTTACGCTTAGCATGCACTACTGCTAAAATGGTCTTTTCTAATGGTAGGTAACGGAACTCTGCCTCATGCAACTACTTGCTCACATAGTAAACTGGCTGCTGCACACCATTGTCAACCTGTACTAGCACCAAACTAACAGAATGGGAAGCCACAACAATAAAAGCAAAAAAAACCTCATCCTCCTCGGTTTTAGACATAATAAGTGGCTGAGAAAGATATTCCTTAAGCTGCTGAAAGGCCAAAGCACATTCCTCAGTTCATTCAAATCCCTTCCACTTATTCAACAACTCGAAGAAAGGTCTGCATCTGTTCGCGGACCGAGAGATAATCGGTTCAAGGCAGTAGTCACTCCCGTTAATTTCTAAACTTCTTTAGGATTTCGAGGTGGCTATAAACTATTAATTGCCTTGACCTGATTAGGATTGACCTCAATTCCACGATGAGTGACCATTACAGTTCTAACTGGCAGAGAAAGAATGTTAAAAAGGAAGTCTACAAAGTCCTTTCCACAAATAGGATTTTGTTTCCCTTTTTGTTAGTTAGAGCAACATATTGAGCAATCTCCCTCTTCATGTTGTTCACCAAAAAGTCTCCCTTAAATCCCGATACATCTTAGTGCCTCCTGGGTGTATCGTGTAACTCGTGTTATGAGCCTTCTTTAGAATATCTACCTTAAGGTCGGGATCATTTGGTACATAAAGCCGATTACCAAACCTCAAGGATCCATCCTCATGAATGCAAAACTCAGATTGAGAGCCCAGATTTATCAAATATCTTATCTTTTGCAACTGTGGATCGTTACTTTGTGCAATCGTTATCCTTTCAATCAAGGTAGGCTGAACCCTAAGGTTTTCCAGATGTGCCTCTGCTTCATGAAACTGTACTTCTATCCTCATCTTCCTCAAATCTTCCAAGATTTTTTTTTTTTTTTTTTGTGTAGTCAACAATACTGCCAAATTTCCTATAGACTTCCTATTTAAGGCTTCAGCTACCATATTGGCTTTTCCAGGATGGCAACTAATAGTCAGGTCATAGTCCTTTAATAGCTCCTACCATCTTCTTTGTCTCATATTCAACTCTTTTTTAGTAAAGAGGTACTTGAGGCTCTTGTGGTCAGTGAATATCTCACACTGTTCTTCATACAAATAATGTCTCCAAATTTTTAGTGCAAAAACCACCGCAGCTAACTCCAAGTCATGTGTGGGATAATTTTTCTCATAAGGCTTCCACTGTCTCTAGGCATATGCCACAACCTTCCCATGCTGCATAAGAACACACCCCAAGGCTTTCCTAGAGGCATCACTATAAATGGTGAAACCTCCACTTCCTGAAGGTATGGTGAGAATGAGTGTTGACACCAACCTACTCTTCAATTCCTGAAAGCTTTCTTTACACTTTCCGGTCCACTCAAACTTAGATCCCTTTTAGCTCAAGCGAGTCAAATTCATGGCTAAGTGAGAAAATCCTTCAACAAACCTCCTGTAATAACCAGCCAATCCTAAAAAGCTACAAACCTCTGTCACACTGTTCATTCTATTCCATTCTACTACTGCTTCCACTTTCTTAGGGTAAGCAGCAATCCCATCTTTAGATACAACATGCCTAAGGAGTGCAACATTGTCTAGCCAAAATTCACATTTTTAAGCTTTACATACAACTTCTTCTCCTACAATAGTTGCAGTACAAGCCTCAAATGTTTCTCATGCTCCTCCACACTCTTAGAATATATCAAAATATCATCAATAAAAACCACAACAAATTTATCTAAGAAGGGCTTAAACACCCTATTCATCAAGTCTATAAAGGCCACTGGTGCATTGGTTAAGCCAAAAGGCATCACCAAAAATTCGTAATGGCCATATCTTGTATGGAAGGCTATCTTGGGTACATCAATGGTCTTAATCTTCAATTGATGGTAACTGGAACGAAGATCAATCTTAGAGAAAACCTGTGTTCTTTGGAGTTGATCAAACGAATCCTCTATCCTTGGTAAAGGGTACTTATTTAGCACTGTCACCCTATTCAGCTCCCTATAATCAATGCAAAGTCGCATGCTCTCATCCTTTTTCTTTACAAACAATAAAGTGCACCCCAAGGGGAAACACTGGGCCTGATGAGGCCTTTTTCAAGCAGCTCTTACAGTTGTTCTTTTAATTCCCTTAACTTAGTAGGTGCCATTCAGTATGGGGCTTTAGAAATTGGGCTAGAACCTGGTAATAGGTCAATAGAAAACTCTATCTCCCTATCTGGTGGCAACCCTAACAAGTCTTCTAGAAACACTTCTAGAAACTCTCTCACTACAGGAATGTCCTCCAACTTCAATTCACCTTGTTGTGTGTCTCTCATAGTGGCCAGATATCCTTTACACCCCTTTCCTCATCATACGTCTAGCTTGTAAAGCTGAAATCACCCGTGGAGAAGTATATGCTCCACTTCCCACAAAACAAAACTCAATTTCACCAGGTACTTGGAAAATTACCTTTTTCCTATGACAATCAACTATAGCATAATGGGCAGCCAACCAATCCATCCCAAAGATTATGTCAAAATCCCCGTATCTCCAACAATGTTAGATCTGCAAGTAACTCTCTATCTGCTATTTTGACAACACAAGACTTGCAAACACTATCAGTGACTACTACATCCCTAATTGGGATATCCACACATAATTTAGACTCCATAGGCTCAAATTTAAAATTATGTTTCTTTGCAAAATTAGTAGATATGAAGGAGTGAGTGGCACCAAGATCAAACAATGCATAAGCATAAGTTGTGGAAACCAGAATAATACCTGTTACCACAGCATTAGAAGTATTAGCATCCTATTGAGTGAGTGCATAAAGCCTTCCTTGGATCTTAAGCCTTTGGCTTGCTCCTTAATTCTGTCCTATTGTTGGTCTTGGAATGGTCTGACCCTTCTTCTGTTGGGGACACTCAGCAATCCTGTGACCCTTTTGTCCACATGAGAAATATGCTCTAGTATTCCAGTGGCAATCCTTATCTACATGAGGCCTACCACATCGAGAGCACTTTGGCAGTGTCTTAGTATCAGCATGTTCTATTCCTTGTTTCTTGGCTTGAAAGCTAGAGATTTGCTCTCCTTGCCGAGGCCTCTTCTTCTAGTTGTTATCTCTTTATGTTTGAGCCTCATTAAGCCCCATCTCCACTAATAAAGCCTTACCCACCACTGCCCTAAAGGGAGTCAACTCAAAGGGCACAACTCCTTGCTTGATTTGGAACTATAATCCATCTTCAAACCTTCGAGCCTTAGGTTCTTCATCCACCACCATTGTCGAAGAAAATTTGGCTAACCTAGAAAATTCTACTTCATATTGAGCAACTGTCATGTTATCTTGTGTCAGCTTGATAAACTTTTTTTCCTTTTGAAAATGGATGCTCTTAGGAAAATATTTCTCATAGAATACAGACTTAAATAGCTCCTTAGTCCAAGGCTTAGTCTCTTGGCCTCGTTTGTCTTCTTCCAGCCGCCACCAATCATAAGCATCTCCGCGCAACATATAGGCTGCATAAGTCACTTTCTCACCCTTATAGCATTCGAGAACTTTGAATACTTTCTCCATCTCAATGATCCATTTTTCTGCTTCGAGGTTCAATAGTCCCCTCAAAAGTTGAAGGAGACAACCTCTTGAATTCAGTCATCCTACCATTATGACCTCGGCATTGCTCCATCATCCTAGCCAGGTTATCTCTATTAATGACCTATTGTTGGACTACTCCAACCAAGGTCTGCATCATCTGGATCATTTCTAGTGGCTGGCCTTGGTCGTGCCTAAACTCTCGGTTCCCGTCTTGCTGATTCCTACCATTGCCAGAGTTGTTGGGAGTGTTCCTAGTGTTTTTGCTACGAGGTGGCACCCTAACCTCTATTCATTATGCACATGACAAACCAACATGTTATCAAATTTCTAGTTAAAAAAAAAAAAAAAAAACAGATCTGAAACTCATTTAGTGTATATATCATACAACGTATCCCTATATGCCTAATTTCTACCCCTTTCACCATTTAGTTTCATAAATCAATGCCCAATTTAATTGATTGTGTGATGTGTATAGGTGTGTGATGAGTCCCACATCAAGTATTTACTGGATAGATTTGGGCTTTATTAACAACTATAAGGAGCTTCAATTATGACTAGTCTTTTGAGGTATAGTGGTAGTGTGGCTAGCGTTTTTCCTTGGGTCATTGCATATGGTATCAGAGTCGGCCCGGTAATCCCATATGGGCTCGGAGACACAACTCCACAAAGTGGACCCTAACGAGAATGTTAGGGATTTAAGTGGGGAAGATTGTGATGCTCAAATTTGATTAATTACGTGATGTGTGTAAATGTGTGATGAGTCTCACATCGAGTATTTACTGGGTAGATCTGGGCTTTATTAACAACTACAAGAAGCTTCAATTATGACTAGTCCTTTTGAGGTATAATGCAGATATGGCTAGCACTTTTCCTTGGGTCGTTACATATGGTATCAGAGCCGGCCCGGTAACCCCGTGTAGGCTCAGAGACACTACTCCACAAATTGGGCCCCAACGAGGATGTTAGGGATTTAAGTGGGGGAGATTATGATGCCTTAATTTGATTGATTGTGCGATGTGTGTGGATATGTGATGAGTCCCACATTGGGAATTTGGGAATTTACTGGGTAGATCTGGGCTTTATTAACAACTACAAGGAGTTTTAATTGTGACTAGTCCTGTGAGATATAGTGCATATGTGACTAGCATTTTTCCTTGGGCACGGTAACCCCGTGTGGACTCGGAGACACAACTCCACAAAGTGGACCCTAACAAGGACATTAGGGATTTAAGTGGGGAAGATTGTGATACCCCAATTTGATTATTATGTGATGTGTGTGGATGTGTAATAAGTCCCACATCGGGTATTTACTGGATAGATCTTGGCTTTATTAACAACTACAAGGAGCCTCAATTGTAACTAGTCTTTTTGAGGTATAGCGCAGATGTGGCTAGTGCTTTTCCTTAGGTCATTACATATGGTATTAGAGTTGGCCCGGTAACCCCGTCTGAGCTTAGAGACATTACTCCACAAAGTAGGCCCTAACAAGGATGTTAGGGATTTAAGTGGGGGAGATTGTGATGCCCAAATTTGATTGATTATGTCATGTGTATGGGTGTATGATAAGTCCCACATTGGGTATTTACTGGGTAGATCTGGGCTTTATTAACAACTACAAAGAGCCTCAATTGTGACCAGTCATTTTGAGGTATAGCGTAGACGTGACTAGCATTTTTCCTTGGGTTGTTACAAATGTAAAATATCCAATATGGCTCAACCTATTTTATAATTTAAAAAAAAAAAAAAAAAAAAAAAAGATACGCTAAAAAGTACGTGAGGGTGGGTAAGTAGATGGTTAAATTTTTTTTTTTTTTTTTTTTTTTTTGTGAGATAAGAGATAGAACTTCACTGAAAATATACCCTGTTCAACCACAGCCCAAACAAGGGAAAGACTACCAACATCAAAAACAAAAGAACCCAGTCAAGCCGAAAGTTTTTTTTAAAAAAAAAAACTTAGTTTGGTAGAATCTAGATGTTCTGTTGTGAAAAGGTTTTTAAATTCCTATACTTTTCAAATTTCCCAAGTTGATTCCATTTTTTCCTTCGTTTTTCTTCTATTTTTTTTTTCCTTCTCCACAGTTTATTAATTCTCTAATCTTTATCTCTTCGTTTTTTTTTTTTTTTTTTACTCCTATTTTGAATTGTTTCCATCCACACATTTAACGTTTTTTACTTTCCCAATGCCTTATCTTTTTTTTTTTCAATCCTACACAACTACATCTTCTCCCTTCTCTCTCTTGCTCATAAATCTGCTTCTCTCCCCCTTCTCAGTCTCACTCACAGAAAAAATAAAAAATGATATGGTTTTTACAACCAAAAAAAAAAAAATCTTGCAGAAGCATTGGGCCGATATTGTGCTTCTATCTTTTTTTTTTTTTTTTTGTCAAAAGATTTTTGCAGAAACAATCATCTCAATATTTGACAGATTTCATGGAGTTTGAAGCTTTAGCAATGGTGATAATAGGGTGCTATGAGCCTGTAGAATACTTTTTTTAAAAAAAAATAAACTCCTCCCTATTTTTTTTTTCATAGAACGGCTTTTTCTTTTTTGCTTTTTATTTCTCCTACACCAAATCCTTTGTCATCCTTCTCTTATAGAACTGCTCTTTTCTACAATGATCTAAGTATCAACATAGTAGACATTTTAGGGGCAGAAACAATCTTTCAGGTCTTTAAAAAAAATGTCAATGTATCTGTTTTTTTGGGTTTAAGATGGCATAATTTGACTATTTCTTTTGGTTGAGTTTTTATTTACTCTAGAAAATAGAATCAATTGATTTTTGTAAGTAATTTTTACTTACTCCTTTGAGTTTATGATACAAATTCTGTGCTACTTTAATCTATACTCCACTTTTTATTTACCATACATTTGAGGAGAGGTATCTGACCTTTAAACTTGTTTTGGAATTTTTTTGGCTGTTGTTATCAAAAAGAATTCCTGTTGCAAATACTAATTTGGATAGAGGGAGAGAGAAGTGAAAGAAGAATGTTCAATGAGAAATATATAAAAATGAAGTGATGTTTTATTTATACCTACTGTCCCAAGAGTTGTGTCTCTCGTTTGTAATAATAGGCAGTTTTTTTTTTTTTTTTTCAAAGGTGAGCATTTAACTGAAAAATACAATTGTTTTTGATTTTAATCATAGATGTGTTAGCAATTTATATAATCACGTGGCGCAATGAGACACAGTCAACAAAAAGTCAAATATTATGAATATTAGTTATTATATATATATATATATATTATTATTATTATTATTATTATTATTATTATTATTATTATTATTATTATTATTATTATTATAATTATCTAATCTAATATTATATATAAAAGCAGAAGCCTTTAAGGAGGTGCTGCCACGTTAGGAAAAATGGTCACTTAAAATACTGGCACATATACCATTTAAACTTAAAAAACCCACATGGTGCGTTTTTTGAGGTACACTTTCATCAAACGTGTTCCTATATATTAAAAAAAAAAAAAAAAAGACAAGTCGCTTATCCACTGGAAAAAAAGAAAACGCAAACCCTATTTCTAGAAAAACACCAAGTCACTTATCCACCAAAAAAAAAAAAAAAAAAAAAAAAACAAAACACAAACAAACAAACCCTAAAACACAAAAGCCATATTTCCTGATTGAAATTTCACTCACTCTGACTTCCTTTTCTTCGCTGCAACTTCATAGACAATAGATCAACATACCGTGTTCCAGACCAACAAGCATACAAAAAAAGAAAATCCAAAAGGAAGTGAAAAAGGAAAAAAAAAAAAAAAAAAACTCTGTTCGTCTTCTGCAACAGTCAAAGTTGAAAAACATTGTTCGTCCACTGCAACAACAAGCAATTCAGAAGTTAATACTATATATAAAAGCAGAAGTCTTTAAGAAGGTGCTGCCACATTAGGAAAAAAGGCCACTTAAAATACTGCTACATTTCACTTTAAAAAGCGATAGTTTACATTGTTTCCCAATATTAACACCGTTTGATAGTCTTTGTTTTTATATATAAATAAATAAATGGTTAAATTAAAAAAAAAAAAAAAACGATTGCAACTTAAAAAAACCCTAGCGCACATTAAAAAAACCCTAGCAATACAGAGAAGCCTGGGACACGATGAGAAATAGAGAAAGAGGCGATGAAAGAGAGAGAGGCGACGAGGGAACGGGGAAAGAAGCAGAGAAAGAGAGAGGTGATCCTAGGACACGAAGAAAGAAACAGCGGCAGGGTTCGTACGGCACCAAGAGAGATACTATTTACATGAAGATGGAAATAGAGAGAGGAAATGGGACCTAAGGCAAGGAGAAAGAAACAGGGAAAGAAGCAAAATCAAACCACCGGAACCACAAGCACATAGAAACAAAAATCTATGGCCCATCAACACTGGTAAATTTTTTTAGATTTGGCTATGAAATGTACTTTTATTTGAGTTTTCTTGTTGGATAGGTTTAAATTTGATTTGTTTTTGTTTCAGGTTTTTAAAACACAAAATGATTGAGATTTGAGAGGGATACAAAGATAGTGTTCGTGAATGTCACTGCCACCATTAGATTATTAGAACTGACGTAGTACATTCTTTCTCCCTTTTTAGATTTAGGTATGAAATTTTCTTTATAACATTTAGATATGAAATTTGATTTTTTTTTTTTTTTTTAAATTCTTTGATAGGATAGGTTTTTTTTTTTTTTTTTTTTTTCGTTTTCTTTTTCTTTTTCTTTTTTATAACTTACAAAAATTACAAAAAAAAAAAAAAATTGATTTTAGTTTTTGCTTTTTAGGAAGATTGTTGGTAACAAGAGAAATCTGACATCTTCCGATCAGACTGCGGAAACCTTTATCGTTATTTTTTTTAAAATATTGCTTTAAATGTTTGAGTTGATTTAGTCTTAGGTTTGGGTATTTAATTGAATTGATTTTGATTCAAGATCTGTCTTCCTTTTTTTACATTTTTCCCCCTAAACTACACTTTTAAATACCATTTGTAGGACAGATTAACAGACATCTCCTTCCATTAGAGAGCGAGAGGGAGATTGAAGAAGTTTGATTTTTTTTTAATTTGATTTTGATTGTCAATTTGTCATATACTTATGGCTACAATTATTGTTTCTTCATGTCTTATTGTTAATATTACTGCTGCTAAATTCTTTTGTGGCTATCTTAGTAATGTTCAAGATGTTGGCTACTTGACTCTTTCAAGCTTTGTTTTGCTTTTTTTTTTTGGTTGGAAATATTTATCGTATATTCTACAGCAAGCCTCTGTGCACCTTGATTAATTGGGTGTATGTCCTATAGTGATATGAGGTAAAGCAAAGGGTCTTTCTACTTGTTCCTTAATATATTCAGGCTAGGTCTTCTCTACACCTTAAATGTAAGTGTCCTATGAAAAGTAGTCTTGCAAGGATTCAAGAGAGCATTTACGTGCTGCTCTATTAAAAGTAAATTACAAAGGACATGAGTCTTATTGTAGCGTGATTTTTTTTATATTTACCTCAAATATTTATTTGTTTGCCTTTTATTTCAATGCGTAAAACAAATCATAGTTATTCAGCACATATGTAAATAAGAGAAGCGTTACATTAACGATAATAGCTGTGGTGATAGAGTTAGGGTTGGTGGATGTCATTGGAGTGCTAGCAAAATGGTGTGAAAGAGATTTAGGGTGGTCATAGGGAACAGTCAGGGACGGACCCAGGTGGGGGCCAAGGGGGGCCCGGGCCCCCCCTGGGCCCAAAAAAAAAATTTTTAGCAGCTGAAATTTTTCCAAAAAAAAAAAAAAACTAACTTGGGCCCCCCCTCAGTTTTTAGCTCGGGCCCCCCTTAGTTTTAGCTTGGCCCCCCTCCTTGCCCATTATCCGGTCAGCCCAAGAGACCATGACCCATGTTAAAAAAAACCTCAGCGCTCAGCAGTTCAAAACCAAACAGAGAGAGCAAAAATAAGAAGGAAAAAAAAACGTAAAAAAGAAAGAAAGGAAAGTGAGAGTGCATACCAGTCGTAGCTGGCGTGGTATCCAGCCCCCTCTACCAGATTTGAACGTTCCTGCAGCACCAGTGGAGTGAATATAGATATATTGAGACCTGACAAGCGTTTGGGTTTCTTCATAATAATGGGATCTCTAGTTCTATCACTGCTTGCTTTCTATCTTATCGAGTGCATGGTTTTATTGTCTTGTTATGTTTTCGCTTTAAATTTTGCGTCTCTGGTTGCTTCTCTTATTAAGGTTTCTTGTCTCATCATATCAATGTACTTTTATGTTATATTATCCATCAATAAAGGATAGTCATTTTCTATGGGGTTTTTTTTTTTTTTTTTTTGAAAGTATAATTTGTCATTTACTCGTTTTCTTTGAACTTATTAGTTTTTTTTTAGCGCGCAAATTCCATCTCTGGCTCTCTCTGGTATGAGGTTATTTCACTATAGAAGTAGTAATTTAGTTACTCATTATACGATGCAATTTAGGCTGCTTTTGTCAATTATTGCACTTATGTGCTATTCTTAAGTACTGCCCATTATAAAATAGTTCTATAATATCCTCTATCTAAAAAAGTTCTATTATTCATAAAAGAAATGAAATATAAATAAAAAAAGTGAAATTTCTATAGTTCTGCCTTTTGTTTTATGTCAAGTAGGGCATGACTCTTATAATAATGAACTTTAATCGACGGACTCTTTGATGTTATACATTGAAAAGGATATAGCTTCGACATTTAGTTTGGATTCAATCGTGGATGATTTTGAAGATTTGAAAGTGCGTTGAGTTCCCTTTTCCTAGATAATTGTATAAAAAAACAATAGTGGTTCGTGTCTTTTGTTTTTGTTAGTAAATAATTGTATCTTAATATATTAAGAAACAATGATTTTTGAGTATTTGTCTTGCTTGATAGTTTGTTAATACTATATGGATGCGTATTTGAAATTTTTTTTTTCGCTTATCTCCGGCCCCCCCCAACTTAAAATCCTGGGTTCGTCCCTGGGAACAGTTATGTAGAGGTTATCAATCTGGTAATTGTTATTGTAGTTTTTTGTAGTGTTGAAGATAGGGAAGAGAGTGCTTGAGGCATTGGAGGAGATGTTCTTCATGGTTGAGCTCCATATAGAATTTTCTAATGTTCTTTCACTATCAGATTTTTATTACTGCAAGAACCAGTTTCAAGTGTATGATTTTTTGGAATTGTGTTCTAGCTCATGCATGATAGGAAATTTGATGGGTTTAATCTTTGATCTCAGAAATATAAATAAGAAACATTTAATATTTTTCTTTGTTTGGTTTGTCGGTGCTGAGATGTAAACATTTAAGATTTTTTGTTTGGCTGAGGAGGGTCACTTTGTCAAGAGTGTAGTAAATATGTGGTTCTAGACTAAGCTTTGTTTTCATTGCTTTTAATTCATACTTAGAATAGTTTGAATTTGTTGTCTTTCTTTTATTTTGGATTTAGGATTGAAGTTGGAAAGTGTATTTAATTGAGTTACTACCAAAGATGGGCTATATTATCTAGTTGCAAAAACCTAACAAAAATTGATGTTATTTGTAAATTACAATTAAATACCTAAATCTGTTAAATTAGTTGTTTTTTTAAACCCATTGCAAAAATCATTGTTATTGGAGTTTTAGAATGGTGGATAAACTAGCTTTTGTTTTTTTTTTTTTTTAAATCATTAAAATTAACAATATGGGACTCAAAAATTGATCTCAATATTTTCTAAACCTAAATCGTTCATAGGTAAACCTGCAAATTTCATAAGATTTGTTATTGTTTCTAACCTCAACTCAAATAAACGTTAATTCTAAATATCCTGAAGTAATCTATTTGCATATGTAGATGTGGGTCATGAGTTTGTATATGAGGTCATTCTTTTCGTTGGGTTTGTGTTTGAACAACTTTCAGTGAGTCCGTATCTCTAAATCTCAATTCCTTTTGTGCTCTATTCTTTTGCTTGATGTTTTTTTTCCCCTTCCTACTGCCTCTTTCGTGCTTTAGGGTATTGAATTTTTTATTGCTGGATTTTTTAATTGGAGCTCTACCTCTTTTTCGCCTACTCAATTTGAGTTTTTAGATTGCTGGATTTTAATTTGTGTTTTCAATAACTTAGTGTGACTCTGAGTTCTTAGTATAGTGTTGTGGTGTTTGCTTCTGCTATTTGTTTAGTGTGACTCTGAATTCCTAGTGTTTGAATTTTCTGCAATAATTTTTTTGCATAATTGTGTTTATTATGGTCTTTGGTTTAGACATGGTGTATTCCGGCAGTAGTGATGAAATTGTTCTGCTTTGGGACTACCGTACATTCAATCATCAATGTGCTAATGTGATTAACATTGGTGACACTAAAATGAGTCATGTTTTACTCTCAATGATTTGTTCTTATTTTTCTATTGTCACTTTTTTTTTTCTTTTGTTCATTTTTTTTTTTTTTTTGGCTCAATTCAAGATGTGATCTAAATTTCGCATGTTGGTAATGTTGTGTGTGTGACTACCCAAATAGGTGCTGAATACAATCTTAATGGAACTACTACCTAGGAAGTTGTTAATGAATTGCTTTAGCTGAGGTAGAGGGTAGACCTAAACTTCTTTGCTAACCGTTCATCGTTGGAATTGGACTTCTATTAATTGGACTTTTGGATTCATAAATGGGTTAGATGTGAATCAGTTAATGTATCTGGTTTGAGAAATTATATAATATTTTGAGATGCAATTCACTATCACTAGCACTGCAAGCATATATGCACATCCTAGCTACTCTTACAGCACATGATTCCTGGTGTTTGAATTTTTTGGTGTAATTTTTTTGCATAATTGTGTTTATCATGGTCTTTGGTTTAGACATGGTTTCAATTTTAAGAATTTGTGAATTCATGAAATTTAAGTCACTACTCTAGAAATCAATCCGAGTATGTATGTGGTTAGTGATGGATTTATAATTCATCCTTCTCTATTAATATCAGTTTATGTTTAATATATTGTAGATTAAATCGTTTTTATTGATGTATCTTAGTCATTGGCAGCTTGGGGGATGTTTGATTTTTTGGGTCTTCTAAGATAGAAGTTCGATAGCAGTTTTGGGTAAATGGGGACAACCAAAGCTGTAATGGACATAAATTATAACTCAATCTTTTGCAGTGATGTTAATAACTACACCATTGTTCAAGTGAGCTCACAAAACTCCAGGTCTAAACTAAAGATTTTGAACTAAATGATATGGTCTCAATGTATCTTTTAGTTTTGTTTTTAATTTTTCCATTCCACTTATCTTTCAAGTTTCAACCTGTTAGAACATATGTAGTTCAAGTTTGTTAACATATGTCACTATTTTATGTAATTGGCTTATCCTTAGACAAAACGCACTTTACTTGTAATTGGGTAGATTTAGGATGTGTTTAACACTTCAAGAGAAATAGTGTTTCAAGATTCAGTATTGAAGTCATCAAAGTCTGTCCAAGAAACAAGCAAGGAAGTGCAAGTTACTAAAGCTCGACACCTATCTCGACACATGCATCTATCGAGCTTTAAGAAGCTGTTTTGCCCTGAGCCTCGACAGCTTCTCTACAGATCCTCGACACCTCTATCTGTCGAGAATTAAAAAAAAAAACAGATTTTCAGTTCTGTTTCAAGTCCAATCCGTGAATGTGTCTTTGGGACTTCTTTTCTCCTAACCCTAGACATATAAAATGATTGTTTTAAGGGCCGTCAAAAGAGATGCAAGTTGCACAAGTATTGAGCAATCCTTGTTCATGCAATTTGTGATCAAAGACAAAGTTCGTGCTCTAATTCATCTCTTGTGAAGAAGATAGCTGTGTATTGTGCACCGTAGGGTTTTGTGACCGATCATCTTCTTGATCTTCATCGTGCAGATGATTTGAAGAAATTTGCAGCCAACAACTCTTTCTCTAGTTGGTGTTTGAAGTCGCATACTGGGATCCGCGCATCTGATTAGTCACATACTTGGGAGCCGTGCATTGAAAGGAGAAACTGTCACTATAGAACAAGTCCAATTGAGTATTGGGGTAAGGGTTCAATTGTAGATTGGTAAAGTACTTGGGATTCCTTGCTTGTAACCGCTTGTTGTGATAATAGTGGAGTTTCGGGAGTGGTGACCTTAAATCACCCGGTGAGGTTTTTACCGTCAGGTTTTTCCTATTCGTAAACAAATCACCGTGTCTTTTATTTTCCACTGCATAACTTAGTTTTGGTGATTTTTTTGTGCTACCACGTGATATTGCATGTTAATTTGATTAATTAATAACTAGGCTAATTAATCAATCTAATTTATCATAAGAGGTCAACGCGTTTGTGGCCTGTCAAGTGGTATCAGAGCGAGCACACTCTGATTAGGGTTTAATCCTTGTGTGTGATCCATTGACCCCTACTGTCATGGATAGAGGTCAATCTCTTATTATACCTCAATTATTTGATGGCACTAACTATGCATACTAGAAAGTATGCATGAGAGCTTTCTTGCAGTCTTTAAATGAGAAAGTGTGGCAAGCTGTGGAGATAGGCTGGACCAAGCCTACAGAAGCGCCGGCCGACTAGGACAATGCCAAGATCAAGGCGGCAAACTTCAACAGCAGAGCATTGAATGCCCTATTCAATGCTGTCACCAATGAGGAGTTCAAGAAAATTTCCTTAATAAAAACTGCTAAGGAAGCATTTACCATTCTCCAGACAACCTATGAGGGAACTAAGGCTGTCAAAGATTCAAAGCTACAGAGGCTCACCACAAGCTTTGAAGAAATTAAGATGGAAGAGGATGAGTCATTTGATGAGTTCTATGCCAAGCTCAAAGACATAGTGAACTCAGCCTTCAATCTTGGGGAAACCATTCCTAAACCCAAGATAGTGAGGAAAGTGCTCAGATCGCTGCCTGAGAGATTCCATGCAAAGATCACGGCAATAGAGGAATCGAAGGATATTGATAGAATTCCTCTGACTAAACTGGTTGGAAACTTGCAAACCTACGAGTTAGGGCTAACTAGGTTAGGCAAGTCAAGCAAGGGCAAGAGCATGGCATTAAAGGCCAAGAGCAGTGATACGGATGATTCTTCAGATGATGAAGATGCAAAAATGAAATCCTATATTACAAGGCAATTTAAGAAATTCATAAAGAATGCCAATGGAAAGGGCTTCAACAAAGACCGTAAACAATCCAGTTCTTCACAATTCAAGAATTCGGATAAAGGGAAGAAGGATGTCAAGGATGGCGGTCAGTACACTATTCCCGCTAGGCCAAAATGCTTTGGGTGTCAAGGATTTGGACACATGAAAAAAGAGTGTCCTACATACCTTAAGAGCATAGGGAAGAGCAAGGCACTTGCTGTTACCTTAAGCGACACGGAGCCCGAGGACGATTCCGAAGATGAAGACGACGGAATCTTGTATGCCTTCACTGCCACTGTTAATCCTACTGATGGGGTTTCTAAAGAAGTGGATGAAGAGAAGGAATTGGTGGATACTAAGTGTGAGATTATGGATGATCAAGATGATATCCATACCGCCTATAAGAAACTATACAAGCTTTCTAAGAAGCATGAGAAGCTCTATAGGTTGGCCAAAAAGAAGCTCAGTGATGTGGAACTTGACCGTGAGGAGCTTTCCACAAAGGTTGATGAAGCGAATCAGACCATTGGAGCATTGAGGTTCAAAAATAATTTCTTGGCTGAGAGGACCAAGAAGCTTGAAGCGGAGTTGTTTCAAGTCAGAGCACAATTGGAGAGGACGTCAAGTGCAAAGCTGGACGAGATGCTGAGTGCTCAAAAATCTTCTTCAGATCGTACTGGATTAGGGTATGAATTCTCTCTCTCTAATACTCCTTCTGCTAGTACTACTATTTTTGTTCCACCTGCTAATAACATTAAAACTGAGGATAAGAATGTTAAAACTGAATTAGCTAGTGAGAATTTAGACAAGGGCAAGTCCATCCTAGGAGCACCCCCTAAAGTTGAGAAAAGGGAAACTAGAAACCCTAGGACTAAGAAGACTATCTCTCAAAAGCCTAAACAGAAGAAGCCGCATCTCTGTTATCATTGTGGTGTTGCCGGTCATACTCGACCAAATTGCTACAAGTGGCTAGCCACTCAACAGAGCAATGGTATGATAGCATTAGGACGCCAGAATCAGTTTCAGACTTCTCTCACTCCTCTTGGAGACATTCTTAAAGCCCTCATGTTTCTTTCGAACTTGAACGGTTCATATTCTTCTCCCTCTTCACCGGTTCAAGGGTCGACTAAAAGGAAAGGTTCTTCCAAGGTGTGGAAGGCAAAGGGATTTAAGTGATAGCAGTCACTTCTTCTTCTCTCTCCCTGTTTTTGTGTTGCATTACTTGTGTGTTTCTTTTCTATTTTGAGTCAATCTAGTTTTATACATTGTTTTGCTTTCTTTAGCTTGTTTTTGTTTGTGTGTTTTCAGTTTTGTGTTTTATTTTTGCTTTTCTGATAAAAATAAAAATAAAATTGAAAAATACAAAAACAGTGTGTGTTTGTGTACATTGGTTCATGTTAACTTTTAAAATAGCCATTGAAACAGAGTTTTCTAAACTTGGTATCACCTGTAGCTTAGATGAGCATTCTTCTGCACAACTAAGCAAGTGAGCTTTATAGCTCTTTGTGTGTGATGAGTAATGTTAAGTGATCTCTTCTTCTTAACACTCGTATCACTCTTTTTGACGGGTTGAACTAGAAAATCCTAAGAGAAAGGCATAAATAATCATCTCACCACTGTTACTCGCCAATCATAATATGACATCTGTATGCTTCGGCATAGCAAAAGTGCAATGTCAATGACATCTGTATGCTTCGGTATAGCAAAAGTGCAATGTCAAAAACTTAACATAATTGGGTATTTCTTTTCTTTCTCTTGTATGCCCATGCATGATATGCTTAATAAAAGAAAATATGCAAAGAAATAAAAAGCAAAAAGATCAAAATGCTTTAAAATATGGTTGCAAGTGTGTTTTCTAGGGGATGTGGGAGTTATAGGATGTATCTCAAAGGTGATAGTCCCAATCAAACAGTTATGATTGTGTGTGAGTTAAAGCGATTTTCTCATATCTCAAAGCGTCATAACTTTGAGACACTTATGCAATCTTGCGATGTTTTCACACACAACACGCAATACTCTTTGCTATTTTTGATACATGTGCAAATATAATGTGATTTGGCCATCACAAGGTTTACATGCGTTAATGTATGCGCACTAAACTGTCTTAACTTATTTTTGAGATATAAAATTGGTTAGACTTGTTTAGTATGTGTGTGCGTGTTTTGGGATACATGTGCTTTAAAATTCTTGTTGAGAGATGATTTTGAGAGCTTAATGTGTTGCTTGAATCTTTGGTTGAGTTGCATGCATGATTGCATTCATGTCTGTGTTTTTCCTCTTTTGAAAAACTGTTTTTAAAGGCATCTCGACACCTCCTCGACACCTCTCGACACCTAGTTGTCTGTCGAGCTTTTTAGACTTTTTCTAAACGCAGTCTCGACACATCCTCGACACCTGGTGGATCGATCGAGAAACTTTCTTTCTGCTTGATAGCTTCTCGACAGCCTCTGGATCGATCGAGGTTCTTTCATGCTTAATCCTTCTTTCTCGACACATGACCTCGATAGCTGCATCTGTCGAAGTGCATTTTCTCGACACCTATCTCGATAGCTGTCTCGATACCTCTCGATACTTGCAGCTGTCGAGAATTACTGAAGGTCTATAAGTAGATTCTGTCGCGATTTTCAGTCATTTTGCGTGTTCTCTCTCCCAAAACCTCTCTCACTCTCTCCAAACCTCTTCCTAAGGCTTTCTCAAGTGTTTTTCTCAATCTTCCTCACTTGGTAAGCATTTTTTCCCTCATTATTCATTGCATTTCATGTTTTAAAACCCTAGGTTTTGTGTTTTTGAAATTTTCTTGGGATTTTTCAAAATTGTTGAGGTTTTCATGAAATTTTTGGGTTGGTTTTATAGATTTGATCTTTAAAACTACATGCATTGCATCACATTAGCATTCTAATTGTATTTTCATGCATTTAGATGTGTGCAAACCTGTTGTGTATTGTTAGGTTTGGATTGGGCTGAGCCCATGATGTTTTTATTGTTGCATGTCACATGTTCATGCATTTTCCATACATACGTTCTTTCTTTTCAATATTTTCTTCCAATATTGAATTGCTTGGGACTTTTTTGTTTGTCTTCTTCTTCCCCCCTTTCTATGTTTGCGTTAGTAGTGTCTATTGCACCTAAATGTAAGTCCATTCCATCCTAAAACCCTTTGCGTTCTAAGGGATCTTCCTCTTCAGATTCTACTCCACTTTCTATTCGGTTCCATGATGAGAAAGCCCATAAGGACTTCTCGGAGAACTTCTCTAAACGAGGTGTTCATTCGGAACGCCACGTTGTCCTGGCAGACTTTGCCGACACATACCTACCCGACGTCATTCACAGTCGGGCTTGGGAGTCACTGTGTGACGTCTCGGTCACATGTCCTCTCGTGTTGATACAGGAGTTCTACTCCAACATCTACGGGATCGATTCTTCAGTACCTCTTTTCTACTCTTACGTTCGAGGTACGCGCCTTGCTGTCACTTCGGAGTTATTCTCCGAGGTGCTTCATGTCCCTAGGGTGGATCATCCTGATTACCCTAGCTATGAGCGTCTATGGACTGTGTCCAAAGACGAGATGATCTCGGCGTTCTGTGAGCATCCTTCCTCTTAGGGAGATCATCAGTATACACCATGTCTACCTTTTGCTAAAGGTCCTCGTTTCCTTAACATGGTGATGACTTTTGTTTTGCACCCACTGTCTCACTATAACTCTATCACAGAGCCTCGTGCTCGATTTTTGTTGTCCCTCCTAGAGGATCTCTCTATAGACTTTCCTTTACACTTTATTTTCTCCATCATAGATGTCTATAGAGATACGGCCACCTATGATAAGCTCATTTTCCCTTCTGCTATCACGAGGATTCTTCGCCGTTTTTCCATCCCATTTCCTTCGTCCGATCCTTACCATGTCATGTCTGCCATAGACGCCGCTACCGTAAAACGTAGCGAGGCATAGTTTAGATCGAGACAGTCAGATGGTGCTACTCCTTCCTCCCGTCCGACTACCTCCAGATCACCTCGAGCAACATCTGCTCCTTCTTCTTCGAGCGACGTCACTTTAGGAGACATCATGGCGCAGCTTCAGCGCATGGATGCTAGCCTAGATACACTCTCCATGGAGCTATATCAGGTGAACATTCATGTTGGTCACATTGCCAGGCGATAGGCAACTTTGGGCGGCTTTGCTCTAGAGGCTTCTCCTTCGCCACCTCATGTTTCCTCTGAGACTGAGGTTGATGATGACGGTGATGACGGTGATGACGATGATGCTTCTGAGGATGATGATGATGGAGATGCGAGCTCTTCTGACGGGATGTCTACATGACACTCTACCCTTTGTCATTCGTGATAAAAAGGGGGAGTAGTTTTGGTATGAGAGTAGTCATACTTAGGGGGAGAGCTAGCAGCTAGCATAGGACATTTTTGTTAGGGGGAGTGTGGATTGAGGGATGTAATGAGGAGATCATATGTATTCTTTTCTTTTCTATCATTTTAGAGATACATTGATCATGTATTGACATACATTGTACTTAGTTTCTTGATATATATGATGATGTATGTTTCTTTCACCTATCTTTCCATGTGTTGTTTCTTTTTTGTCTCTATACACATGTTTCTTTACTTGTACGCAATTTATTATTTCTACTTCACACAAAAATGCCTTGATGTGTTTTGTTTATAAGTGTTTCAGAAATACAGGTTATCAAAGTCTACTTGCCATAAACTCTCTTTTTGCAAAGTTTTTCAAGAGTTTGTGTTAGGATAGATTTTATTGCATGTAACAAGTGAATATGAGTTAAAGTGTTTTATGACTTCTCTCATATCTTCATTTGTTTATTGTGGTTTTGTCACGGATTGCCAAAGGGGGAGATTGTTAGGACATATGTAGTTCAAGTTTGTTAACATATGTCGCTATTTTATGTAATTGGCTTATCCTTAGACAAAGCGCACTTTACTTGTAATTGGGTAGATTTAAGATGTGTTTAACACTTCAAGAAACAGTGTTTCAAGATTTAGTGTTGAAGTCATTAAAGTCTGTCCAAGAAACAAGCAAGGAAGTGCAAGTTACTAAAGCTCAACACCTATCTCGACACATGCATCTATCGAGCTTTAAGAAGCTGTTTTGCCCCGAGCCTCGACAGCTTCTCGACAGATCCTCAACACCTCTATCTGTCGAGAATTAAAGAAAACAGATTTTCAGTTCTGTTTCAAGTCCAATCCGTGAATGTGTCTTTGGGACTTCTTTTCTCCTAACCCTAGACATATAAAATGATTGTTTTAAGGGCCGTCAAAAGAGATGCAAGTTGCACAAGTATTGAGCAATCCTTATTCATGCAATTTGTGATCAAAGACAAAGTTCGTGCCCTAGTTCATCTCTTGTGAAGAAGATAGCTATGAATTGTGCACCGTAGGGTTTTGTGACCGAGCATCTTCTTGATCTTCATCGTGCAAATGATTTGAAGAACTTTGCAGCCAACAAATCTTTCTCTAGTTGGTGTTTGAAGTCGCGTACTGGGATCCACGCATCTGATTAGTCACGTACTTGGGAGCCGTGCATTGAAAGGAGAAACTGTCACTACAGAACAAGTCCAATTGGGTATTGGGCTAAGGGTTCAACTGTAGGTTGGTAAGGTACTTGGGATTCCTTGCTTGTAACCGCTTGTTGTGATAATAGTGGAGTTTTGGGAGTGGTGACCTTAAATCACCCGGTGGAGTTTTTGCCGTCAGGTTTTCCCCATTCGTAAACAAATCACCGTGTCTTTTATTTTCCGCTGCATAACTTAGTTTTGGTGATTTGTTTGTGCTGCCACGTGATATTGCATGTTAATTTGATTAATTAATAACTAGGCTAATTAATCAATCTAATTTATCACAAGGGGTCAACGCGTTTGTGGCCTGTCACAACCTTCCATTCCACTTAGTATTACCAAAATAAAAGACCTAATATTCACAAAGCATTTGTATGAAAGAGAGAGAAAAGAATCTGAGGGGCAGCCACTATATGTATGTGGGATTGGCCTATGTAAGCTCAACATACATATTCATATTGGTATATTTAATTTGTTTTTGCCAATTGGGTTTGTGTATGACCTTGGGTCCTTGCTGTCTAATGGTTACTTTCTCTCTCTCAAAAGGCTGAATACTTTGTTATGTTGAGTTATTTGGGTTTCATTTGAATATATTTTGCTGTTTTTTACAGGTAAACTTTGGCATTGGGAATTATTATTATTATTATTATTATTATTATTATTATTATTATTATTATTATTATTATTATTATTATTATTATTTAATTTCTTATTAAAGCATATTTATACTCAAAAGCTGTCGTTAATTTTTGACAATTTCTAAGTTGTTCTTTATGTTGGTGCTATTTATCAATTTTTTTTTGTAGTTATAGTAGTTGAGATTGCTTATAATGAAAGATTATGGGTGAGAAAGCTGGATAGTTTTAACCCAATTTTGTTGGGTAAGCAATTGTGGAGATTTGAGCAGGAATGAAATCACCTTTGGCAGTGAGTTTCTTGAATAAAGTATGGGGAGGTTAGGAGCAATTGGAAAATATTATACATATATTATAGCATAGGTAATAGGAGGAGGTGCTGCCAAGTTAGGAGAAAATCACGCTTAAATTCTGACACATGTACATATTAAAAGAGAAAACTCAAAAAAGTTAGTTTTTTTTTTTTTAATTCCTAACCTGCATGTCACATTTTATTGTCATTTTGGAAGTGCTATTGTGTTTTGTGGTGTAGAGTCTAGGAAATCCTTATTCTTTTCTCTCTTTTACTATGGATTGCCTGCATTGCCATTAATTTTGTTATTGAAAGGCTTGAACTGAATTTTTGATCAATTGCTTCTTAATTCTGACTTTAGTTTAAGGTGAGTGGAAGCATGAAGGCAAGTAGATGTTGAAGCTGTCCACGGAACTAGGCGTAAGATAAAGATTAAGAGATAAAGCAACACAACAAGCATTAGGCCATTGTGACTAAACAAATATGAGGTAATGTTCTGCCTTAACAAAACAATGGTTAAGATTTCTGTATAGATATATTACTCGATTTACAGATTTGGATAACTACAATATAGATGTTTAAATTTAAACTACAAGATCAACATAAACAAAACTCCTAGAATATAGCTTCAGTTTCTTTCTATCTTATCTCTTCTATTTGAAAATGATTGTGATCATGTAGTCTTTGAATTTGAGTAGACTGACTCCATTTGTGGTTGCACCTTATCATTATCTGGCCCATCAAGTGGATATGGTGGTGGGCATTGTACTGGTGGTCGAGGGGGGTTATGATGGTGCTTCTGTTGAGGCCCCCGATGTGACAACTGAAGAACTAAGGGAGCATTTTGGAGGCATTGCTCAGGTAGTATACTACATCTTTTCTTTTGAACTCCTTGCATTTAAGTTTTCTTAAAAAAAAATTAACATGGTTTTCATTCAAGCTGTATTTGGTTACTAGGAAAATGTTGGAGCAAAATAGAACTAAGGTTTAAAAGTTTTATTTTTTTATTTTTTTGGTCTTATGGAATCAAGAAAGCAATATATTTTGCTCGGAAAACTAATTTTGATAGGTCTTTTATTTTTATTTTTTTGGTAACTTGAAAAATGGTTTTGAATTACTTTTTTGAGCTTTTTATTTAATTTTCGAAACATCTGCAGCTTAAAATTTAGGGACACAAATTGGTTTTTCTGTTTCTTAAAAGTTTCTTTGAGTTTATGATTCTAATTTACTGTCAATGGGCTTATTCTGTTGAGATAGGAAGGAAAAGTTCCATTGTCTTGAAACTATTTTTTGATTTTGTGAGTAATTAGCAACCCAAATAGCCCTAGATTTACTTCCAAAGGAATTTGTTGAAGAAGAAAAAATTATGTTTTAAGAGTGATATATTTGAAGTGTTTTTCAACTGCTTCTTTTCCCTTTGAGAACCAAAACTGTTACTTGAAAATATATTGAAAAACCAAACAATTTTTACCTTGGTTGGCTTAAGTTTGTAATTTTTTAACAAACCTAACAACAAAAAGGGAGGGAAAGATTCAAGATATAGTTCTTTCTTCCTTCCTTCAACTTTCTCTATCATCAAGTGGTGTAGTGTTATTATTTCAGCAATTAAAATTTATTCTCCTTCACATCTAATCCCATTCTACCTGTTATACAGGTCTCCATTCCTAGTGCATTGAGTTTGCTCTTAGTTATTGATGGCAAAGGAAAAACAAGAAGGCAGATCTTCTTTAACTTCATCCCATGAATCCTTTCTTGGATTAGGATCACCATACCCCTAACTCAGATCACCACGATCTGAGGAAGGAGGTTTGCAATTGATAGAACTTCTTGGAGAATGTGCTAGCCATGTAACTACCAGATGTCTTCATAGTGTTAATACCAAGCTTGAACATATTTCGTATCTTGCCTCTCCTAAAGGCAATGTAATTCAGCGAATTGCGTCATATTTCATTGAGGCATTTGCTGATAGGATGCTTAAAGGCTTTATTGGTCTCTTTTTCAGTAAAAACATGATGTGTTCTAGGAATCAATTTCATTGGATGAAAGTTAAGTTCAAAACTAACCCATCTAGGTAGCTTTTTTTTTTTTTTGAGCTTACCAAGTAATATTTCTACAATCACTTGATAATTTTAAAGCTATTTAGCAATAGGCACTATCACTTGCCTAGCCAGTCGGCACAAACCATCAATATCGATCATTAGATAGCTCATATTATAATCTTTTCAATATAATTTATTTTAGTCTTACCAATCTATCAATTTGAATTGATTTGTTTCAATTGCATTGGCATAGTCATGATATGTTTTTAACATGTGAGCTTTGCTTCAAATGATTGTATGAGAATAAAAGGAATAAAAGGAATTATTGATTGAAGAAGAAGCAAATGAAGAAGAATAATGCACTTGCAATAATGGCTTTGTAATATGAATATATGTTATGAAACATTCATATACATGTAGGATAGTACACTTTCAAAGTTTCTTATTGAGTTTAAAGAGATGAAGACATTGTGAAATTGATTAGGTGGGAAATTTAGAATAAATTTTAATTTAATGGTAAATTCTAAATCTATAGAACTATCTTACCAAAAAAGAAAAACTCTATTGATCTAGATTGTTTCCATTCAACCTAGAATCTCTAATGTTGTTTTAAGAGTGGAACAAATTTTATGTATAGTTGTAGTTTTGAAAGTGTATCTCGAAATGTGAAATTGTATTTCTATTGTACAATTTTATTATATTTTTCTGTTGGCACTTGATTTGCTATCATCTCTAGCTATTTCAAAGGAAAAAAAAAAAAGATGTTGGACTTAGGAAGTGCTAATGGCATAAGGTGCCTGCGATTTACTTTTTTTTTTTGACATTAAGGATTTTCACCCTTGATTTTAATTAGGGGTGGCAATTCGTGTTCGCGTGTCGAGTTCGTGTCGTGTCAACTCATACGTATCCGACTATATGGATCAACACTAACCCGACACGTTTATTAAACGGGTCAAGATTCCTCAACCCTAACACGACCTATTTATTAAACGGGTCAGTCGTGTCGACCTGTTTATCTGATTTTATCAAAATAAAGAAAAACATTTATGAAAAAACAAGCAAATAAATATTTTAAATATAAAATTTAGAACTAATGAGTAATTATATCACAAATAATCATTCAAAACTAAAACATATCTCAATATCATAAATAATCAATCACAATATGTCAAAGAAAATAAACTACAACAACTAATAAGTTTATATACCTATAGTTTGAATGGTATATTGGTAAAATTTCATTTAATTAAACGGGTCAGACGGGTTAGACGGGTTCCATAGTTTAAACCCTAACCCAACCCGTTTATCAAACGGGTTCATCGTGTCAACCCAAATATGACACGAACCCATTAAGCCTCAACCCATAACCTGCTAATTTCGTGTCGAGTCGTGTCGGGTTCGCGGGTCGTGTCCAATTTTGCCACCCCTAATTTTAATAACCAAATTTCAATATGCATTCTTTAGAATGTATAGTAATAATAATTTTTTTATAAATAGAATTATGGAATTTTTTGGGTTAATTACTGCATTTTTAAATAATAAATAAACAGATTGAAAACTAACATATCTTATACACTTTGCAACTGATTTTTAGTCGTTGATTTCCCTTCTACTTATCTCATATGTTTTAGCAAGCTTTTTTCTTTACAGATTGATTTTATTAACCAAATTTCCTTTCTTTTTATTTCATACTTCAATAACTATATTCTCTCAAACCCTTTGAAAAAACCTTGAACCAATTAGTTATAATTTATGGGATTTCAATTAACTTTTTTTCTAGATCATTTGTTGATGCCAGGTTATGTCTGTCTTTTAGAAGGACACCTGCATCAAGTGAAATATATTAAGTTGATGGTTTTCTAATTGCCAAAATGATTCTCTGCATTGCGCGGGTTAAACGCTAGTATATATAAAAGCAGAGACTTCATGCAAAAGTGCATGAGGTTTTGCCATGTGGCACTTTGTATGAGTACTTTTTCCTTTAACCTTTCACCTCTTATCTTCTTGTCAGTGATTAGTTTAAACCATAAATGCAGAAGATTAAAAGATTTGGTTCTACTCCCTTTTCTAACTTCTTGAACTCTTCCACTTTTAATTTCATTAATTTAAAAAAATGAAAGGTTTTCTCCATTCAATGTTAGTTTTCATGTTCTTTTTTATATTCCAGTTTCACAAAATATCAAAAGGCCAAAAGAAAAATAGGACTGGAGAGATAGAGAGACAAAGAGTGAGAAATTAGTGTCAAAAAGAGTATGAAACTGGCTTTGGTTTCAGGTGCGCATACGATCTAAACTTCTTAACAACACTATCAAAGCTTGATACAATCCTTTAATAGCATATGAGGTTTCTAAAAGGTATGTGTTTTTTGTCTTTATTTATATTTTTGGAAAGTGATTAATCTTTGTAAGTGATTAAGATAGTTAGATGTAAGTAAAATTAAACGTAAGATATAAAATAGTAGAAGTTTATATTTCCCTGTTCAATTATTATTTTATTTTTAATCTCTTGGCATGTATATTTAGTTTTGCGAATTAGAAAATATAAGCCTTAAATCTTAGATGTTTAGCCTTCAAAAGTTCACATGTTTTCTTTAAAAAAAGTACTTCTAAAAAATAATAATAATAAAAAGTTTTATATTGGAAACGGCCAAATGTAAGAACTAAATATACATGTACATCTGATCAAACAAAAAAGGGCATATAGTGGCATTTTTGGAGTCTAATTAGTTATGGTTGCTAATGGGTATATTGTGTTACAATTTTTTTATTCATCATTTTAGTGACGTATAATACATAACCAAAATTAATTTTTCAAACATTATAACACATATGAGGATTATAAAATAACTAATAATGAACACGCACATCGCGCGGCACATCCACTAGTTTATCATAATTTCTTAACCAACCATTTATGATATATCTTGCGCATACAAGTATTCAACGCAAACCAAAATTTCATAATTTTCTATATATATATATATATATATATATATATATATCACATAAAATACACAACCAAAATATGTTTCTCCATTTATGGCTAAATCTAAGGTAAAGAGCCAAAAAAAAAGTATTGTGTTTAATGATATTATTGGATTATCCTTAAGAGGATTTAAAAATTAAAAGTATGTATATATATGTATTAAAAAAAAAAAGGTTGAATCTTCCTCCTTCATTTTGTAATGAAAAAAAAAAAAAGGAGAAAGGTAAAGAGAGCGCATACTCTGCATCAAAAGCCATTTTCATGGAAAAAAAATAAAAATAAAATAAATGAACTGAACCCTATAAAAGAAATCACAAAATAAGAAAAGGTAAATTTGGTTAGGTTTTATCATAATTTAATTCACAAATTTTCAATTGTTTATTTATTTTCGTCTAAAGCATGAAACTTTGGGTTAAAATGAAATTATTAAGCGTTTGGTCCAAATTAACAAATATCACAATTTTTGGACCAAAAAAATTATCCATCGTGGTTTGATCAAATCAATAATTAGTCCCACAAACTATAAGGTGTTACATTTTGTCTCCCTAAAATTTGGATAAAAACTTCATTAAAAAATGTTTGAATTAAAATGAAAAATGATAAAGTAGTTCGAATAGAATTATAACAATTTCATTTTAATCTAAATATTAAAGATAAAATATAGTAACTTAAAGTTTATGAATTGAATTACAATAGTACTGAATCATAAGAAGGTAAAATGTAATTTCTTGAAAAAAAAAAAAAAAAAAAAAAAAACCTTGAGTTAAGAAAGCCTTCCCTAAACTTTATAGGGTAAAATGTAGTAACATACAAATTACTCCTTATAATTTGACCCAGTTACAATTTAATCCCACAAATTATCAATTACTAGTTATTACATTTTGACTCCTTAAATTTAATTTAAAATGAAATTGTTATGAATTGTTGGGACGAAATCCTAAATATTTTATTGGTGGAAATACCATTTTGAAGACTATTGATTTAGCCCTTATGTTTAGTAGCTGTAAATTTAATTTTTGTTATTTTTAATTTGTAGTTAATTTGATCTCTGGAGTCAACTCATTAACAAAAGTTGTTTATAAGTTCAAAATAACATAGACAAATTAATTGCTACCAAAATAGTATTTTTGCTTATTTCATTTTAGTCCAAATGATAGGAGCCAAATTAAACAAAATTTATAAACTAAATTATAGAAATCAAATCATAATCAGGTAAAATGTAATTTTCAAAAAAAAAAAAAATTGAGTCTTCTTTTTTTTAGATTAACAAAATTGAGTCTTCTTAAGCAAAGGCCTCCGACAGTGGTGCGCTGGCAGTCTGGCACAAGACAGCTACATCAAACACTGGACGGTCTTTTATTTTTTATTTTTATTTTTTTGGAGAAACGACAGTCTTTTAGTAGTACTATTACATATAATGTTTTGGTTCCCAATGTCCAAAACACAAGCGCTACTTTTATTTTTTTGCTTTACTCTTTTGATATTTTGCCGCCTCCGCCATTAAAATGCTTTTAAACTTTATTCTCAGCTAACTTAAAACTACTCTCTCAGCTTCTTACTACTGCACCAAGTCACCAGCCACACTTAAAAGTTCCAAATTTGCTTTACCAAAAAACCAACTCTTTAAGCACAAACCAAGCCAAAACAATTACAGGATGTCCAAGTATGAAGAAAGCGCCAAACCTTCAGAGCCTTTCCTTCTCTCTCTTCTTCACCAATTACCAGACCTAAGGAGATCCATCCTAGCTTTTCTCCTCTCCTTGCCCACCTCTCTTTTTGCTCTCTTTCTTCTTCTTCTTCTCTTGGCCTATAATGGCTTCTCTGTTTTCTACATTCACCTCCCTTTTCCGGCCAAGCCCCCTCCTGTACCCGCCAATTTCTCGCCGGAAAATACCCCCGGGGAATCAATGAAAAATGGGTTTTCTTCTTCCTTAAAGGTTACTTCTTTAGTGATGTATGCAATGAAAGAAGAAGACCCACCTGTGATTTTGAAGACCCATTTACCTCTTTTGCGCAAGACACACTCTTCAATCACACCCATGACTGAATCTTCAGTTTCAAAGCAGAGAGGGGTCCGGAAGTACAAGCGCAAGCTCAAGAGTGTGCCTTCCAAAGCTCGGTCAACTTCTTTTCCAGCATTGATTGCTGAATTCTTCGCTGGAAATTCTACTATTTCTTGTAAGTTTCGGTTCTTTATGACTTGGATCTCGTCAAAGTCTTTTGGTGATAGAGAATTGTTGGCTATGGAGAGCTTGTTTAAGTCTCACCCAAATGCTTGTTTGGTGATAGTCTCAAGTTCAATGAATTCAAAAACAGGAAGTCAATTTTTAAAACCTCTTTTAGATAAGGGGTTCCGTGTAATGGCTATTGATCCTGATTTTGATTATGTATTCAAGAATACTTACGCGGAGGCTTGGTTTGATAGGTTAAGGAAAGGGACTGTGAATCCTGGGGTGGTTTCTTTGGGTCAAAACCTCTCTAATTTGCTTAGGCTTGGTTTATTGTATAAATTTGGGGGTATTTATGTGGACACGGACGTTATAGTGTTAAAGAGTTTCTCAAAGTTGAGAAATGTGATTGGTGCACAGACTGTTAATCTTGACACTGGGAATTGGAGTCGATTGAACAATGCTGTGTTGATTTTTGACAAGAATCATCCTCTACTCTACAAGTTTATTCAAGAATTTGCGCTAACATTTGATGGGAACAAGTGGGGACACAATGGCCCTTACTTAGTCTCAAGGGTTGTGTCCAGGTTGAGTGGAAGGCCTGGATATAATTTCACTGTATTGCCACCGTCGGCATTTTATCCAGTTGATTGGAGTAGGATTCGAAGTCTCTTTCGGGGGCCTAGAGACTACCTCCATTCAAAATGGTTGCTTAAAAAGCTAAGGCATATTCAATCTCAAAGTTTTTCAGTGCACTTGTGGAATAGGCAGAGTAAAATGCTAAAGGTTGAAAAGGGAAGCATCATCAATCAGATAATGTTGGATTGTTGTATCTTCTGCAATGCTTCAATATCAAGTTTGTAATTATTGAATAAGTTCGACAGTTGCGAACTGCTATGCATTATGCAATGGTTCGATGTTGTTGTATGTGGTAATGGACCAACTCAGTTCATTCCACAATCGATCATAGTCCTGATAGAAAGAATGTTAGGAAATCATTAGCCTTTTCCTGTTCTGAAATCATCCCTTAATCATAGTTGACAACTTTTTAGGTTTTGCCCTTTAATTTACTATACTTGTAAGTTGTATCTTGTAAACAAGGTCTAAAGAACAAAAATAAGGTCTAAACATGCAAAGGAATATAATTTTTACACTCTAAGTCTGTTTGAAATTCGTTTATTTTGCTAAAATTGAAAACTTTTTAATGAAATTGTTGTAGATAAAGGTAAAAGTTAATTGAAATAATATAGTAAGACTTATAAATAATACCAAAAAGCATAGTGAGACTCATGAATAGTAGCAAAAATAAGTTGAATAGTAATATAAGCTAACTTTTTAATTTAGAGCCAAACGCACGCTCCATATTTATGTTATTCTTGAGGATGACATATTGCAATGCTATTTTGCCAATTACATAGCAATGTCTATTAAGACTCATATATATATATATATATATATATATATATAAACTGAAGCATAATATTTATTGTTATTACATTCTTGTTAAGCCACGTTAGCGACCACAGCATTTACCTATTTCTAACTATTTCTCTCAACTATTTCTAACCATAATGTCTCTTTTTTCTTTTTCATCTTTCTACTACTCTCAATCTTAATGTCACTCTTCATTTAGCCCTTCCACCTCCTTTTATTTTGGCTCTTTTTATTTCTATTCTATAACTATAAATTTGTTGTTCTCTCTCTCATTCTAAACATATTTTTCCATATGAAAAAGTTAACTCTCACTCTATTTCATGTTTTATTTTTGTGTGAATAAATTTTTTTTTTTTTTTTTTTGTATCTCTACTTTAGATTGATGAATTTATGTGTTCTTAGAATTCTACTTTGGGTTGATGCAATTTGGTTTTGTGTTTTTAAGTTTTATATTTTTTATTATCTATGATTGTTAAATGATATCCTATCACATATAAAGATAGTTTACAATAATATAATGTTATTCGATTATATACCATGATTTGGATAATTTGGTGTTTAACTCATGATTGTATTTTTATTTTGACGCTACTTCTTCTCATTTTATTTTCTATTTTTTTCCCAAAAAATGTGATTATACTCTCTCTCTCTCTCTCTCTCTCTCTCTCTCTCTATATATATATATATATATAATTTTATTCCTTTTTGTAACTTTACTTCATGTTGATGAATCATTGTATTTTTAAAAATGCTATTTTTGGTTAATACAATTTGGTATTTTTTATTTTTTAGTTTTTAGTTTTCTATCACAAGTCTTCTCTCTCCCTATTATAACTTTTGTTTGATTTTTTTTTTTTTTTTGACATAATACTTAGTTATTTTGGAAGAGAGATTTTTAATTTATATCAAAAAACAATCTTGACTATGTATTTGTACATGTCTATCAACTATTAAAACTACTCAAGATGAATATGTGTAGGCAATATTTTTGTTTTAATTTTCATTGATTTATTATTTAGTTATAACATCAAAATTAAAATAGATGAATATGTAAAGTTAAAATTGTCCAAGGTAAATTTGTGAAGCCAATATATTTATATATTTAATATTGTCAATATATAATAAAAATAATAATGATGTCGTAGATAAGGAGGCTGAACAGAAGCATAGTAACAATAAATGTGATATGAATGTCCAATTAAAGGCAATTAAATCTAAATAAATGATAGTGTATGTATTCTTTTTTTGTTTTTGTTAGATCATGTTCTCTTTATGTTGTTATACAAATTATTTTCTTTCATTTCAATAGGTGAAGCATTCAATTTTAGACATAAAGTCTACTTTTTTCTACATGTTATTTAAAATATTAAATTTATAATATGGTATAGTCTCTTAGAAATGTTTAAGAAATATGTAGTTCCAATTTCATGTATCTATATTAGTAAACAAAACCCAATAAATAGTTCAAAGCTACTCCTACAATAAGAAAAATTGTAAATATGATAATCTTTTTTAATTGGATTCTTAATTTTGTGCCACATGTCCATCTAAATTCTAAATCATATGAAGTGCCTTCCATATACCTTAACAAGAAATTCACACCATAGTTAAGGTAATGAATTCTAACTCTTGTTGGTTATTTACTGCCGTTTATGCTAGTCCTAGGAGTGCCGAAAGGCAAATTTTGTGGGAAAAATTAATTAGAGTAGCAAAATTGCATAATATGCCTTGGGTTTTGGCGGGTGATTTTAATGAACCCTTGTTAGATGTTGATAAGTTTGGGGATAGGGTTGTTAGTGTTAATAGATCCCTTCTTTTCAAAGATTGTTTAGATAATTGTAATATGATGGATATTGGCTTTTCTGGACCTCATTTTACTTGGACTAACAAAAGGGAAGTTCAAGCCTTTATCCAAGAAAGGATTGACAGATTCTTTGTCAACCCGAGTTGGTGTCTTTTATTCCTTGAAGCTAAAGTTGTCCACCTCACAAGGTGTCACTCCGACCATTGCCCGATGTTACTTGATATCATCCTCGCAGCCCGGGTAGTGAGGAATAGTCCTTTCAAGTTCCAAACCTGCTGGTTGTTGGATATCACCTTTCCAAAGGTTGTCTCTCAGGCTTGGGGGCAAACGCATAGTCTTGTTGAAGTCGTGGAGAAGTTCACCAAGGAGGCTAGCATTTGGAATAGGGCAGAGCTTGATTTGATTCTGAGGCAAAAGGAGGAGCATTGGGCGATGAAATCTCGGGTCAATTGGATGATCCAAGGGGAAAGGAAAACCTTTTATCATGCCTTAAAGCTGATATGTAGGAAACAAAACCAGATTTTGGCTATTAAAGATGCAATGAGGGAGTGGATTTAGGAGGAAGTAGAGAACGGATTCAATGATATCTATACAACTTCCTTCTCTAGTGTCTCTCGGTAAGAACCCTGCACCACCCAATGGCAAGCTAGCCTTACGGAGGAGGAAAAGATGAGTATTAATGTTGGGGGGGGGGGGGTATCTAATGAAGAGGTTAAAACAACATTGTGGTCCTTGAAGGCTTTCAAAGCCTCGGGCCTGAATGGGCTTCATGCGGGCTTCTTTTAGAGGTTTTGGTTGACAGTGGGGAGGTTGGTGACAGATGAGGTTAAGAATATCTTTGCAGAAAGAAGAACGCTTGATTATTTGAATAGAACTCTTATTGCTCTCATTCCTAAGATCCAAGGCCTAGAAACCTTGGGTAACTATAGACCCATTAGCCTCTGCAATTATGTGTATAAGATAGTGACAAAAATCATAGTGTTTAGGTTGAGACCTACTTAAAGAAGCTGATTTCCCCTCTTCAAGTAGCTTTCATGCCAGAGAGGAAGGGTATTGACAATGCAATTATAGCACGGGAAGTCATTCACACCATTAGTAGAAAGCAAGGGAGAGTGGGGTACATGGCTTTGAAATTGACTTGGAGAAGGCATATGATAAGCTTAAATGGAATTTTATAAGGGATGTGTTAATTAGAGCTAATATTCCAGAGGATCTCATTGATATCATACTTTGTTGTGTTTCGACCGTGTCAACATCCATTATGGTCAATGGAGAAGCTTTAGACCCAATTTATCCTTCAAGAGGGATAAGGCATAGGGACCCCTTATCCCTGTACCTTTTTATCCTTTGCATGGGCTTCCTTAGCCAACTAATAGAAGAGAAATGTAGCATGAAAGAGTGGTAGCCAATTAAAGCTTCGCAAAGTGGCCCGACCATCTCCCATTTACTCTTTGTTGATTATTTGATACTCTTTGCCAATGATTTGGTGTTCTTTGCCAAAGCGGATCATGCTAATTGTGTTGCCATTAGAGAGGTTCTGGATGTTTTCTGTGATGTTTCCAGGAAAACTGTTAGTAAAGCTAAATTAAGAGTGTACTTCTCACCTAATGTGGATGGTGTTACTAAGGAGTCCCTTTGTGATGTTTTGGGGTTTGCTTCAACTCCAAATCTTGGCAAATACTTGGGAATTCCTATTAAGCATCCTAGATCATCTTCCCAAGACTAGAATTTTGTCCTAGATAGAGTAAAGCAAAAGCTAGCTGGCTGGAAGGCTAATTTGCTCTCCATGGTTGGTTGAAATGTCCTCATTCAAGCTTCTTTAGCAACTATCCCAGCCTATGTTATGCAATGTGCCCAACTTCCGGGGAAGATTCTTGAATGGTTGGATAGGGTTAACAGGAACTTCTTATGGGGTACATCAGAGGCAACAAGGAAGATTCACTGGGTTAGGTGGCACAAAGTGAACAAACCAAGGGATTAGGGTGGTCTTGGCATGCAAACAGCCAGGGGGAGGAACACTGCCCTCCTTGCTAAATTTAATTCGAGACTCCACAATGAAAAAGAAGCCTTATGGGCAAAAGTGCTTGATGCAAAGTATTGTTCTAGTAGAAGGTGTAGTTCTAGCAATGTTGATAGGCTTCCTTGCTTAAGAATTTGGACAGCCATCAAAAAAGGAAGGGAGGTTTTTATGAAGGGTAGTAGGTGGACGGTTGGTAGGGATAGTAAGATTAGCTTTTGGTATGGAAATTGGACTAAACAAGGTCCTATTCGACAGTTGATTCAAGGACCCTTAACCCAAGAAGCATCCATGCTAGAAATTAAGGATGTGATACATGATTCGAGGTGGGATTGGAACAAGCTACCTTTTGAGTTTCCTTTGGATTGCAAGCTAATGTTTCAAGCTATTCCAATTTCCTATCAAGGAAGAGGCAGTGAAAAATTAACGTGGGTGGAAAATTCTAGGGGCATTTTTTATTTGAAGAGTGCTTACAGGATTGCTATGGGAGATGATACCAATTCGGCCTTCACTGCAAGTTGGATATGGAGATTAGCGACGCTACCTCGTATCAAGTTTTTTTTGTGGAAGTGTGCCCATGATAGTATTGGAGTGAAGGATTGCCTTGTAGGGCGAGGAGTGCGCAGTGACAACCAATGCTCTATATGCCAAGGGGGTGCAGAAACTATTCTCCACGCCTTAAGGGATTGTCCTTAGGCTCAACTTATTTGGAAGCAGCTAAGTGTGCAGGTAACAAATCATGGTTTTTGGTGGTTAGATTTGCAGGATTGGTTGGGTTTAAATGGGAAGATGAGCAAGAGTGTCATTGATGGGCATCCTCCTTAGAAGTTGCTGTATTCCTTTGATGTTTGGCATATCTGGAAGAATAGAAACAACTATGTTTTCAATGGGAAACAACCGAATCCAAAGCTGGCTACTAAGATAACCAACCAAGCAATGGAATTCTTGTACTACTATGCTGCTTCTAAAGCGTCTAATGGCTGCATAAAAAAGTTGGTGCGATGGGAGAAGCCACCAAGGGGCTGGAAAAAATTGAACACATATGGGGCTTTATTGGGCAATCTGAGTGTTGCAGGTCGTGGTGGTATTGTCCGCGATGAGAGCGGCAATTGGGTGGCTGGGTTTACAAGGAAGATCGAGATCACCAGCAGCTTCGAGGCAGAGTTATGGGGGCTGCGAGATGGGCTTACACTATGCAGCAATTTAAATATCTCTAGCCTTATAGTTGAATTGGATGCTAAAATGATTGTTGATATTTTTCACAATGTTAACTATAAGAATAATACTCTATCTCCCATTTTGGACAACTGCAGGCAACTCATGTCCAGGTTTGATCAGATCCAAGTTAACCACATTTATCGCCAAGCGAGCTGTTGCGCAAATGCTCTTGCTAGGATAGGTGTTAAGTAGGATAGTAGTTTTCTTTCTTTTACTAGTCCACCTGTGGACATTAGAAGTAAGTTGGCATTTGATGTTTCTGGTGTGTACTCGGTCAGGCTTGCCCCTGATCTGAACTCTGTTTTTTAGTTTTAATGAATCCATCTTTTAACCCAAAAAAAAAAAAAAGTATATATGTACATGAAACTATTACATATTTTTAAAAATATATGGTTTAAAAAGGGTGTAAGCTAATACCATGTATACTTTAAAAAATTCATTAAAAAATGTATAATTTGAACCATGTAATTGTGATTGTTTTTAATTGTACTCGTGCATATGCACGGGGTTACACACCAAGAACTAATAATGCAGCGGACTACCTGGAAATATATATATATATGTACGTATGCTGTGCATTTATTGTGTAATTTCACAAGTTTATTAAGAATATTGTGGGTACTCGAGGATCGAGGAAGGATAGCACAACTGTAGCCTTCAGTCGTGCCTCATATAGATGCATTTATAAACTGATGAATGAGGTTGCCCGAGGAGAGGATGAGAAGACATAGAATGTCTTCTGGAAGTATAAAAGGTAAGAGGGGCATCTCAGGGGAGAAATAAGATATTTTTGGGAATCCCCTATAAAGTTTCACCTACCACCTCCACATTGAATGACTGGCAATAGCTTTATCGGCCGTATTAATAAGGAAGTGACCTAAACAACAGGTTTACAACTAAGCAGCTCCTTCTATCACATTCATCAAAAGTCTAATGGGACAAATGTCCTAATGAGATTTTAGAAGATTGTAGGTGGAGGGCTAGGATGCAAGGAGCTTAAGAGTATATAAAGGAAAATAACTTCCAAAAATGGGGGATTCGGAAAAATTAGGGAAGAAAGATTAGACCTAGAACAGTGACTGAGAGAAAAGAGAGAGAATAGTGTATACATTTGCAGAAATGTTTGTCCTCGGGCAAGCTTGAAAAGAGCTATCAATATACTTAATCTTTGAATTTCGCTTATTCCTTCTTTATCTGTATCCTCGAGTGACGCCCCACTTGTTTCATCCCACTCTCTTTACAAATATATATTGGTTTTAAGCCTTGTCAAGTAACACTAATTTCACTATTCTAAGTGGGCTTGGGTTGCTAGATTTTGTGCTCTTATAATTAGCGCTGTCTGTGGGAAACAAGGTCTAGTTTTGGGGTTATTCTAATTAGCCATGGCCAACCTAGAAGAAAATAGGGAAGACTCTGTTGGTTCGTAAAGGGAAAATCAGTTTGCTAACCTAGAGTGAAGGAGGGATAGACATCATACACCAAGTGTTATGGTAGAGTCATACCATACGGAGTGTACTAGAGTCACTCAAGGATGGGGAGCCATGTTTCACACGAAAAGGAAAAGTGAAAACTGAAACTTGAGATAGATCACTTGCACAAGATACTACAGCAAAGGAAGCACAATAAAGGAAATTCATCACCCTCATCAAGTGATGGATCAAAGGAGAGTAAGGATTGTTCATATCGCCATAGGTCAAGAACCCCACTCAGTGAGTCCTACTTAGCATCTTCTTGCTTGGATAAACTGGAGAAAGGCAAGTCCAAGCATGGGCAAGGGTCATCTCATTATGGCATGGGGAATGATGCAATGAGTAATGCACTTCGTCAAATTTTAAAGTCACCTTTCATTAGAGGGATTAATAAGTCAAGGCTTCCCCACCATTTTTCTCAACCAACATTCACAGTCTACAATGGAAGGTTTGATTTTGTAGAGCACGTGAGCCATTTCAATCAAAAGATGACAGTTCGTACTAGTAAGGAGGCTCTCATGTGCAAGGTATTCCTCTCTAGCCTTGGGCCTGTGGCCATGCATTCGTTTGATGCTTTAGAGGAAGGTTCAATAAGATCCTTTGAAGAGTTGACAAGAGTGTTTGGTGCTAGATTTGTGACATGCAACCGGGTTCCCAAGTCCTTAGATTCCCTGTTGTCTATGGCCATGAGAGAAGGTGAGACTCTTAAGACCTATTCAGACAGATATTGGGAAACATTCAACGAGATAGATGGGGATTTTGAAGATATGGCAGTAAGAAATTTTAAAGTAGGGCTTCCAACAGAGCATGAGTTGAGGAAGCCATTAACAATGAAGTCTGCTTGTAGTATGCGCCATCTTATGGATTGCATTGATACGTACAAACGAGTAGAGGAGGATTAGACTCAAGGAATGGGCAAGGTCAACGTTTTTCCTAAGAGGAGGGATCCTTGGGGAGGAGCATATCATAATAACCATACAAGGAGAGATTTCCCCAACCAAACACCCCCGATGAGTGCTCAACTGGTTAGTTCTGTGTTCAAGGAGCCAATTTATCAAATATTGGAAAAGATAAAAAATGAGCCATACTTCAAATGGCCCAATAAAAGGGGTGGGGACCCATCCAAGAGAAACCAGAGCCTTTACTACTAGTATCATCAAGAAAAAAGGCACACAACAGAAGATTGTAGGACTTTGCATGATCATCTAGGTCAACTGGTGAGAGCAGGAAAGTTGAGGCATTTCTTGCAACAACTTGTGGGTTAGTTCGGGCAACCCGAAACTGGGTAACAGAGGGATAGGGCTCCTCGACCAGCTACGGGCACCATTATGTCAATTTTGCTAAGCCTAGAGGTGATGCTGGGACTTACTCAAGGGTCATGTCTATGGTTTCGGGTCCTGACCTAGGAGATAGGAATCATACTCTTAAAAAGGCCAAGGTGGCAACTATGCCCATCTAAGGTTTCTTAGAAGAAGATAAGGAAGGAACAATTCAGCCCCACGATGATGCCTTGATGGTAACCATCAGGATTGGTGGGTATGACATAAAGAGGATCCTAGTAGACCAAGGGAGTGGAGCAGAGATTATATACCCGAATTTGTTTAAAGGGTTAAATCTCAAACCCAAGGACTTGGAGAGGTACGATTCACCACTAGTGGGCTTTGATGGGAGACTAGTAGTTCCTCGCGAGATGATAAGGTTATCTGTGTAGGCAGGAGATGAAGAGGTGCAGGTTAATTTCATAGTGGTTAAAGCTCATTCCCTATACACAGCTATCCTGGCCAGATCGTGGCTTCACACTATGGGGGCGGTATCATCAACTTTGCATATGAAGGTTAAGTATCCCACCTAGGAAAAAGTAGGAGAATTAGTGGGAAGTTAAGCCATGGCCCAGCAATGTCTAGTGGTGGCCATCACCCGACCTCCTAGGGATCAAGTTGGGGTGGAAGAGGAACGAATCCCATAGAAATTAAAAGGTCATGAAGTTGGAATGGAGACCGAGTCGTAGGAAATATTTCCAAAGAGTTGGAAAGGATTTTGATCAATTAGGATAAGGAGAAATATTTTCAAGTAGGGTCACAGTTGCCACCCTTGGAGAAAGTAGCGTTGGTGAAGTTTTTGGAAGATAATATTGACGTTTTTGCTTGGAGTACTTATGACATTCTCGGGATTGATCCCAAGTTTATTTGTCACCAGTTGAATGTAAGTTCAAGTGCAATACCACGAGGACAGCACCCGGCGTTCGTCTAAAGAGCATGTAGAGGCAGTAAAGGTGGAGGTAAACAAGCTTAAACAAGTTGGAGCAATTAAGGACATCTTCTATCCCGAATGGCTGGCCAATACTGTGGTAATAAAGAAGAAGAACGAAAAATGGCGAGTGTCTGTCGACTTCACAGATCTAAATAAAGTTTGTCCAAAGGATCCTTTTCCTATTCCTAGGATTGATCAGCTGATGGATGCAACAGTTAGACATCCTTGGATGAGCTTCTTGGATGCTTTCTAGGGGTACCATCAAATCCCCTTAGCACTACCCGACCAAGAAAAGACCTCTTTCTGAACTCCCACTGGCAATTATCATTACAGGGTGATGCCTTTTGGCCTTAAGAATGTAGGATCCACATATCAAAGAATAGTGACACTCGTGTTTGAGTCACAGATTAGGAGAAATGTGGAGGCATATATAGATGACATGGTAGTGAAAAGCAAGTAGGTTGAGGAACACTTGGTGGACTTATGAGAGGTGTTTTTAGTGCTACGAGAACATAGATTGCGCTTAAATGCATCTAAGTTTTCTTTCGGGGTTGGCTCGAGAAAGTTCCTACACTATATGATCACGCACCGAGGAATTGAAGTCAATCCCGATCAGATTAAGGCCATTAGTAATTTTCACCCTCCTCGAAGTCCTAAGGAGGTACAGAAGTTGATAGGAATGGCAGCAACCTTGAATAGGTTTATCTCTCGGTCAGCAAACAGGTGTCATCCATTTTTCTAGCTTCTTCATAAATGGAAGAACTTTCAATGGACTGAGGAGTGTGTGTTGGCCTTTAAGGAGCTTAAGCGGTATTTGTCACACCTCCTATCCTCTTTAGGCTTGAGAAGGAAGAGGTATTATATGCATACCTAGTAGTCACAGATTATGCAGTTAGTCTAGTTCTATTTAGGAATGGAAACGCAGTACAAAGACCCATCTACTATGTTAGTAAATCTCTACAAGAAGTTGAAACACGCTATCTACCATTGGAAACGGTGGTGTTGGCCATTGTACATGCCACGAGGAAGCTCCCACACTATTTTCAAGCACATACTGTGATGGTACTCACCTAGCTCCACTTGCAAGCACTCTTACAAAAATTAGATTACACGGGCAAGATAGCTAAATAGGGAACCATGCTTGGAGCCTATAACATTAGGTATATGCCTCATAGTGCCATAAAAGGACAAGTCATGGCAAATTTTGTGGCAGAATTTACAGAGAATATGGCCGAGGATGGGAATGGGAAAGTAAACCTCTGGTGTTAACACTTGGGAGGTGTACATCAATGGAATAGCTAATAGAAAAGGATCAGGAGTAGGAATTGTGTTGATAACGCCCGAGAAGCTAGTGATAGAGAAGTCACTATGTTTGGGTTTTCTAGCTACGAATAATGAAGCTGAGCATGAAGCTCTGCTGATTGGAATGGCAATGGTTAACAAGTTGGGGGAGAAATTGTAGAGGTATATTCAGATTCACAAGTGGTTGTAGGACAAATCAATGTTGAGTTTGAAGCTAGAGATGAACGTATGCAAGGATACCTTGTTAAAGTTAGACAAGTTCAAACCCGTTTCAAGATCTTCACTTTAAAGCAAATCCTAAGGGGGTAGAACTCCCATACAGACTCTTTGGCCGTGCTAGCAACCTCTTTAGGAGCAAATCTACCTCAAGTCATCCTTGTCAAAGACATGGCTAGTCCTAGCCTTGTAGAGAAGCCATCGGTTGGGGTGCATAGTGTTCAAGTTGGGGCCTAGTTAGATGGATCCCTTGGTTACTTTCTTGAAGCAAGGATACCTACTTAAGGATAGGGTTAAAGTGGAGAAGATACGTAGGAAAGCCCCACGTCACTGGTTATCTAAGGAGTAGATATTGTATAAATTTTCCCACTCAGGACCGTATCTACTGTGTGTACATCCTAATGCAGTGGAGCCCTTGTTAGAGGAAATACATGAGGGAATTTGTGAGAGTCATGCTGGTGGGAAATCTTTGACCCATAGAGCTCTCACTCAAGGATATTGGTGGCCGAGCATGCAGAAGACTTCCTAGGACTATGTAAAGAAGTTTAACCAGTGCTAGAGGCAATAGCAAGGTTTTAGGGGGCTATTGTGGGTCCTCGAGGACCGAGGAATGATAGTAGAATTGTAGCCTTTAATCGGTCCTCATATAGAAGCATTTATAAATTAAGGAATGAGGTTGCCTCAAGAGAGAATGAGAAGAGACAGAACATCTTCTGGAAGTATAAGAGGAGAAAGGGGCATTTCAAGGGAGAAGTAAGATATTTTTGGAAAGTCCCCTATAAAGTTTCACCTACCACCTCCACAGTAAATGAGTGGCAACAACTTTATCAGCCACATTGATGAGGAAGTGATCTGAACAACAGATCCACAACTACGCAACTCCTTCTACCACCTTCACCAGAAGTCTAATAGGACAAGTGTCCTAATGAGATTTTAGAGAATTGTCGGTGGAGGGCTAGGATGCAAGGAGCTTAAGAGTATATAAAGGAAAATAACTTCCAGAAAGGGGGGATCCAGAAAAATCAAGGCAGAAAGATTAGAGCCAGAACATTGACTAAGAGAAAAAAGAGAGAACAGTGTATACATCTGCACAAGAGTATTGTCCTCAGGCAAGCTTGTAATGAGCTATCAATATACTTAATCTTTGATTTTGCTTATTCCTGCTTTATCTGTATCCTCGAGCAAAGCCCAACTTGTTTCATCCCACTCTCTTTACAAATATCTATTGGTTTTGGGCCTAGTCAGGTAACACCGATTTCACTATTCTAAGTGGGCTTGGGTTGCCAGATTTTGTGCTCTTACAAATATGATATAATTTCAATTTATGATATTTGTTTCATGATGATTTTATGTACAAGTTGATATATCAATCATAGTAGTAACAATTATTGAATCTAGAAGTAATAAATATGCGCACACGTATTGGGTAACGAAGTGAAAAACAAAGGAATAATATCTTCATAGGAAAAACCAATTTGAGAATTTAATTTTGTTTGAAAATCCATTATAAATGAAAATTTATATTAGCCTATACTTACAAGGAAAATGTTTATTTCCAAATTAATTTAGAGGAAATTTACTCTAACCCACTGCTTGATAGTTAAAGAGACCATCTACGTCATGTGACTTTTTAAATGAATTCTAATTTGTTTAAATAATGCACATTGATAATCTTATAAAGATAAAATTTAGCTACAGAATTAGTTGTAGTCTAAAACTACAATCATACTCAATATCTTTTAATTGGAAGTGAATTTTGTCAAATCCATTGTTAGATTATATTTTCTTCTTATATCCTCCATGATTGCAAAATTTCTAGAAAATTAAAGATCAATAGCTATATCATCAATAAATTGTTGAAATTGCAAATTTTTGTAGTTTAAAATTATGCATAAAATATAATCTAATAGATCATATAGTAAATAATATTTAATCGGCATAAAATTTGACATGTGTATTAAGAGTGTAAAAGACATGCACTCCAACAGTTAGATTTTTAAAATATGTAGTAATATTAATGATATTAAAAATTTCATTTTGTGTAATATGTAGTTTATGTTTGACTTTTCACTAGTAATATGCAGTAATGTTAACTGTTAGATTTATTTTTGACATTTCATTAACATTACTACGTATTATTACATTTACTACATATTTTCATATAAAATATAATTTTGTTGAGTGATTATTGCACGAGCGATCTTGATCTTTACTTGAGTGGACTTGTTATCCTTCAAACTGTTTCAATAACATTAATTTATGATAGACCTTGTAACATGGAATATATTAACCTAAAACCTACTTGTGTCATTTTCAATTTTTAGGAAAAAGAAGAAAAAAGAAAAATTACTTCGTTCAAATTTTTAGGACTTAGGCCTCTATTTCATTTTATGATGTACTAAAATGAAGTTCTTTTTTAAAATTTAAACACAAATATAAATTTCCTAACACACCCCTTACTTTATGCAAAAATTCAATACTCTTTTTCATTAAAGTTTAAATTAATGAGGATAGCGTTGGAATTTGGAAACGTATAAAAACAATTTAATATAAAAGAAAATGCATGAAATGGTATTCCCTTAAAATGTTGAATTTTCTAAATAAGCTTGTTAACAGTATAGGGGGTGTAACAAACTAAATTTTATAGATTCAAAAGTAACAAATAAAATCTTTTTTTATAGGAAAAAATTAAATCGTGAAATTGAAAAAAAAAAAAAAACAAATTAATTCTCTCAACTTTTTTTTTTTTTTTGAGAAACATTCTCAACTAATTTAAGTGAATGATATTATGTTTAGGATTTAATTTATTACTTTTTGACATTAAAACTATAGTTAATTTGATTTTTTAAGTTATAAAAAATTTTGAACGTTAAAATTTTTTTTATGGGATTTGAAGATTTAATTTGTTGAATTTGAAATTACAAAATTTAACTTGTTACACCCTTTAATTATAAATTTTTAGATGTAACAAAACATAACAGTGTTTATTTTAATTACGAAATATACAAAATTGTTGTTGTTGTTGTTTTTATATTTGGTTGAGAAAAATGCAATTTTATTTTGTTTGAGTTTCAACAAATTTAATTATTTTTAAGAAATAAATAAAGAAGCTTATCATCATCTGAATGCCTTTTCAGATAACTCTGTCGAGAAAGTGATTTCTCAGCTTTTAATTAATATATGGCACCAAATTTCCGGCCTCATTTATATCTGGCATCTTCTTATGCGGGTGTGTGTTTTTTTTTTATTTATTTTAGGATTTGAATTATGTTAATGGGTGTCTTTAAGGCAATGGTTAACATTTTATTTTAAAAAAATTTTGACACTACGTTTATAGAAAATGAAAAAAAATGATCAAAATATTAATTTTTTTCTTCTTTTCTCATAATTTTTTTTAAATAAATTATTAGCCATTGTTTTAAAGGTATTGTTAGCATTTTCTTTGGTAATTATTTTCTTTCCCCTTTGGCTCGGTCAGCAACTCAGCATGTATTAAATTCCTCAGCTGTGGCCTCTGCGAAAATTCTAAAAGTTGGCCATGTGAATTAGCAGGAACTAACTATAGACAGGGTCAACACGTTAATGTCTTCCATTAATAATTGAAGTATATCATCATCCAAGAATTTACGCTGCTGAATATTTTTCTTGTTACACACAAATATATATATATATATATATGGGGTTTTTTAATTTATTATTTATTAGTCCAGTACTCTGCTAATTAAACTATTTTGGTCCCTTATTTTCTTCTAACATGTACCCTCCTCTATTCCGAGATAAAACAAATACATTAAAAAAAAAAAAAAGTATTCTGTACAATTATTGCCAGCAAGGTCAGGGATTTTCTTTTAAGAAGAGAAAAGTAAGACTTATTAGAACACACACAAAATCTGTAATACTAGTGTTTTAAATTGAATTTATAATACATTATATAATTAGAGTACAATTATAAAAATGGTTTAACCTTTGTAATTGTAGACTGAGGTTATAAACAATGGACACTAAACACACATAACTAATATGAGATAAACACCCCTATATTGTTTTTTAGCAAACAGTAATACTTATTAAAACAAACACAAAAATAGTAATACTAATATTTTAAACCTGATTTATAATACATTACATCATCAGAGTATAGCTATAAAATGGCCTAATTTTTGTAGTTGTAGGTTGGGGTTATAAACAATGGACACTAAATACATATAATCAATATGGGATAAATATTCCTATATTTTTTTTTTTGAGTAAATAATAATATTTATTAGAACACATATAAGAATAGTAATACTAGTGTTTTAAATTGAGATTATAGGATATTAAATAATCAGAGTACAACTACAAAAAAAACTTAACTTTTGTAGTTGTTGACTAGGAAACTTTTTTTTTTCTTAGGAGAATAAATTAGAAAGATTAATGATCATCCATAATATACACACACACACACACACACACATATATATATATATATATATATATGTGTGTGTGTATATATATATATATATATAAAAATAAAAAAGAGAGAATTAGTACGGACCAACCCCATCATTATGATTATATTCCTTAATACTTAAGAGTTAAGGGTAAGGGTAGAGAAACCAAAGTGCGTACATTATGTTATTAATTAATTTGTTTTGCATGTTACAAGGCGCGTGTCTGTGTATGTATGTGTGTATATATATATATATATATATATATATATATATATTCATAGGAGTGAGGAGTGAACTCCGGTGCAATCACGATGGTTCTGCTTCTGCATTAATATTGCACTGATCAGTTTTTCTAGGACTCTCTCTTTCTTCTTAATTAGTTTGTTTGGGTTTTACGAAGTTGAGTCTGAGCACACACGCAATTGTAGCAATCTCTCTACTCTCAAGGAGCCCTTGGGTTAGTTGAATCACAAACTTCTACTCTATTATTTTACACGTGACTACACTACACCACAAATTGGCTGACAATATTTTTAATCATGTGTTGTTTATTTGTTTATTGCATGCTTAAGCTTAACATAAAATTTCAACCAATTGTTAATGATTCAAATGAAATTGTTGTAGGTACGTAGCAACCATGGCATCGATAAGGATATATTAATACTATAATCATTGGATTATATTTTGGATTTGGAAGCCAGTCTTCTTCTTCTTCTTCTTCTTCTTTAATTAATTAATATTAATTGATAAGAAATATAGGAGTTAGATAATTAAGATTTATCAAGCCGAAACTCTTAAATTTATTCTTTTAAAAAATTAGTATATATCTAATCGAAATTCTCAAAATCATTGCGTAGAACTTTTCATTTACTACACAATTATCAAAGTGAAAATTAAGGTGTTCCTAGTGTATGATCAATTATGTGTAATCTTAAGATGACTAGAGAAACTTCAAACATGTTAAATATTCAGTCTTAATTAGATAGAAAAAAAGTAGTGGTAGGTATGATTGATATATATATATATATATATATATATAAAACATTATTATTATTATTATTTATTAACAAATTAGGATTGAAATAATAATTAATATCTTTTTAAACTACATTAATTGTCCAACACAATTTTTACTATGTATTAATTACAATAAAACATGTCAATATATTGAGAGACCATATATGTTTATGGTAGTCTCGAGAGGCTTGAACTTGAACAGAAAGAAACGTTAATTCAAGGGTCAATAATGGCACGATGCTCATGAATAAATAATAATTAAAAAAAAAAAAAAAAGTAAAAGGAGGTGTTGGAGTAGTAGTGCGCACATGACATGGGCCCCACCTCGATCGGGCCTTGATGATGGGTTTGCAGTATTTCATTTCTTTCTTTTTTAAATAGAAAAGAAGGTTCCTGTGCTGTGAACTTCATATACGGTAAATGAAAAAGGAGGTTGTTATTAAATGAGTTTGACAACTTTTTCAAGTTTTAATAATTTTTTTTTAAAAACGAATTTGTTATTATATAGTTTGAGGGCATATATTAATTAGACATTGCTATGTTTTTGGAACGGCATGAATGCTCGCAAGAGTTAGTTAGGGAATAAGTCAAAAACTTTGTGGGCACACGGAGAAATTGTCTTTTTATATACTATTACTATCTTATAATTGAAGGCATGTGGCATTTCATGCTCTTTCGCTTTCCTGTTTCTCTTTGTTCCTGTTTCGTCAATTAAGTTCCTCATCCAATCAAACAAAAACCTCCATCCTCCAATAAATAATTCACTGGATCTCCAAATTTGTCTAAATTAATCTCTAAATTTGTCTAAATTAATCTCTATTATTTTTATTTCACATATATAGATCCCAACACCATTTTTTTTATTTAGGTTCTGAACTCAAGCAATTTAAAGGTCTAACAATCATTTCTTTCTTCTTCTTTTTTTTAAACAACATTGCAGATGACTAATTTTGTCCTCTAAGATTCTCAAAAAAATAACATTTAATTTTTTTTTAATAAAATTTGTCCTATAAGAATTATTTTCTCGTTTTCATTTTCATGTTTCTTTGTGTAAGGACACAAAGTAAGCCTCTGGCCCAAATGCGTGACGTGACCGGGCTGGCCCAAGTGGCTTACACAATAGAATTTGTAGAGAATGGGCTCAAAGCCTAGACTTTCTGGGGCTCTTGAAAGCTATGGGGTAAGGGCTAAGCACACTTCAGGCATGCAACGAGCTGGTGGAGCAACCTTTCCTCTCCTCGGACGTGAGCCGAGGAGCTTATATCCTAGCTTCCCTTCCGTTCTCTGGGAGGAGAGGGAAAGTGAGTCTTACTCTTTTCTTAGAGAAAATCCGGATTTCTTCCAATGGTTCTTCCTTCTCTATTTATACTTCCCATTCCTGGTTCCCAGCTGTCTTTTCCCTAAAAACACTCCCCAATGCCTATAAGGCTGGTTCCCGTCCCCTCAGAAGTCATCTCTACATTAATGCGGCCAGACGGGTAGGTGAAAGGCCTTTAATGCGGTGGCAACAGCTTTATCCAGTGCACGTCCCACTTGTCCCCTTCCTCGGTGTCCCATTAAAGCTTGGGATGACTTGCTGAGTTTTAGGAGCTCTTCCTTAGACGTCGTGCCACCCCCTTCAGTCCTTGGCCCTTCTGTTTGAGCAGACCTTCTCCTCGGATTCTCGTCCGACAGGCTGACGGTCTGGTCGGCGGGCCTTTGGGCCCCCGTTTTTAGGAGGCCCCATTCCCGACTCACGGCCCCTTAGGCGGAGTCCACGTCCTCGGACCAGGCCCTAGGCCCATATGGTGTTTTGACGTCTTTACCCCCCCACACTTTGGTTTGGGTCCTTTGGGATATATGGAAATTATTTTCTCCATGATGTTATCTTGTCATTGGATGATTTTGGACTCTTGACTACCATTATATTTCTTTGAAAATATATATATTCTTATCACAAAGTCATACTGTCAGGATCACATAAAGAAGAGGGAAATTCATTTATAGACATCGAACAGAATATAGACTAGCATTATGTATTTATAATAAAATAAATAGTGTGATATTGGTGTTTTAAAATATGGTTACGTCAAATAAAAAATATATAATCTTTTATTAAAATAGACAAAAAAATTTGCACTTGTTGATATGAATGCTCTTACCATCCAAGACAATCTCCTGTAACTAGGATCAAGAGTTTTGTGTGGGGACATTTTTTGATAAGGCCATAACAAATGCCTCAAGCACAAAATAGGAGGTCCAATGTTACAAGCTACTGGCTCAAGAGAAGTCATCGTTTAAATAAAAATAAATTTAAAAAAAAAAAATGAGAGAGGTGAGGATGAAATTGTAAATATGGTGAAGAGAAGGAAGAAGAAGTTGAGGGAAAACACCTAAGAGAAAATGGGTGAGGACGTGATGGTAGAATGGTTGGTGACTCAGTGGAGATGTGGAGGAAATTGGAAAAATAAGAACCAGGGAATAAAAGAGGCTAGTTTGATTAAATGAGATGATGAATGGTTGACAGGTGGTGTGGAGTGTAAATGAGGAGAAATAAAAAGATGATTGGCAGGGTGTGTGGTAAATAAAAATAAAATAAAATAAAGGAAGTTTTTATTTAAAAGTTGTGATAGATTTGAGCTTGAGCTTAGTTTCCATAGCATCCAAATGACCCAAACTCCCAGCTTGCCACTTTGGACCGACTCATCTTCTCACCACCATTACAAGAGACACCTTTGGGGCCATGCATGAGTTCGACAACCAATGTAGACTTCTTGAGATCCATCGGTGTAGCAAACCCTACTACCACCCATGCCAATGAACATGCAGGAAGGCTCCGACAGTGCAATGTAACCAGTGATGAAGCCGAAATTTGACCTTGTCAATATGCTCATTGTTAGGAATACTATAAGCATATAGATAATAATTGTTGCATTGAGATTTAGTTAGTTAGTTAGTTAGTTATAATTCTAAGCATGTTAATCACATTTAGCTCATGTTGAAATTATTAATACACATGGAGAATAATAGAACCAATAGGATGGGGCTATATGGGCCAATGAGATTAGAGCTAGTCTCTTATAAATACATGATTGTAATCCAAAATGAGATATCACTTGAAGAATAAACCAACTTCTTAATGCATTAATGCATCTCTCTCTCTCTCTCTCTCTCTCTCTCTCTCTCTCTTAATCTCTCTCTTTCTTAATGGAGGATGACTACCTCGAATTAAATCAATTTACCTACAATTCCCATCAATTCCCCTACAATTCATACCTATCTCTATAAGGAACCTTTTCTAACATTTGGTATCAGAGCCATCAATCTTGATACAGGTGAATATAACCGGCAAGAAATCTTAAAAATAGTGAATGAAGTTTCAAAGAATTTCAAGATTTTGTACGAATCTCACAATGCCATTTTAGAGAAGGTCAAGACCTTGGATGAATCTAACATGACCATGAAGGAAGAGCTCTCAAGATTGCAAGAGAGTCTTGAGAACATGACGGAAGAGGAGTTACAATCTCTTGATTGAATGAAACTCGAAGAACAAATCAAGTTTCAAGAATCTACTACTGTTGTTGCAAGCCGGGATGTTGATTTTTGTGTCAAAGTGGATGATGATATATATGTACATGTTGCCCTTGAAGTTCAGTCGAAAGAACCAATAAAGAAGATGATGATGATCTTCCAAGAACCAATTCATGATGCACCAATGGAGGCTTCCATTCAAGAGTCTATGATTCAAGAATTGGCAATCTAAGTTATTAAGGACATATTTTATGTAGTTGGCTAATCTTTTGACAAAACGCACTTTACTTGTATTTGGGCAGATCTAAGATATGTTTAATACTTCAAAGAACATGTTGTTCAAGTCTAATATTAAAGCCATGAAGATTGGACCAAGAAACAAGAAAAGAAAGGTGTTCACTAAAGCTGGACATATAGTTCGACACTTGCTGATAGATAGCTATCTATTGAGGTTCAATGAGGCTGGCAGATACTATCTATCGAGGTTACAGAAATCAGAATTTCCAGATTTGATTTTTAGCTCATGCTTTTGTATTTGTGTAGGGTTTCTTTTCTCACAACCCTAGACATATATAAGGCTTATTTTAGAGGCCGTCACATAAGAGAATACAATGAGAACATATGCAAAAGGTGATTGAAGCCTTATTTTTTTTTTAAAAGAAGCTGATGTGTCTTAGCGCCTAAGGGTTTTGCAACGAAGTGCTTTTTGATCTTCATTGTTGATGAAGTGAATAACTTTGTAGCCGACATTCTTCTTTCACAAGTTGGTGAGTTAGTCACGTACTAGGATTCGTGCAAAGGAGTTAGTTACGTACTAAGATCCGTGCATCAAAAGGCTGGTGTTCATATATTGAAGAGTTCAGAGGTTCTGAAGCAGTAGAAGGTTTCTGCTGTGAGTTCATCTACGAGAATTGTAGAGTCTAGAGACAAAGGTTTTGTACTAGATCTAAAACTTCTCTTTACTATAGTGAATTTCTTTTTAGGAAAGTTTTCCCCCAGATTTTTTACTGTGAAATTGGTTGGTTTCATTGGTTTTCCTAGGTCATCATATCTTGTTTTATTTTACTTTTCTGCTGCATATGATATTGATGTTTGTTTGTTTTAACAAGTTTATTCATAGAAAATCTAATTAACAACCTGGGTTTAAAACTTGTTAATTCTATCAACCGGAGTCTAAATTTCCTAACACAAGTGTCGGTGATCCAAGAATCCAAGATACAAGCACCAAGAATTTTAATGGTTCTAGAATCAAATGTGGTCTTGAGGATACAAAAACATTTTAAGGTTCAAAGTACCAATGAGACCTTGAAGATTGAAGAACCTTTGAAGGCTCAAGAATTTGAGCAAAGTTTAAAGATCTACAAAGAAGAAATTTTCATGTGCACAAGACCGCTTGTCAAAGAGAAATGCATGAATATAGTGATCAAAATGCCACTACAGTATTGGTCTATTGGAAGATCTCTTTTGATGAAGATGCTATTTCACAACAACACCTTGTGGATAAGGTGTTTTCAAGGGGAGGGAAATGTTAGGAATACTATAAGTATATAGATAATAATTGTTGTATTGAGATTTAGTTAGTTAGTTAGTTAATTACAATTCCAAGCATGTTAATTACATTTAACACATGTTGGAATTATTAATGCACATGGGGAATAATAGAACCAATAGAATGAGACTATGTGGGCCAATGAGTTAGAGCTAGTCTTCTATAAATACATGATTGCAATCCAAAATGAGATATCAATTGAAGAATAAACCAACTTCTTAGAACATTAGTGCACCTCTCTCTCTCTCTCTCTCTTAATGGAGGGTGACTACCTCGAATTAAGTCAATTTTCCTACAATTCCCATCAATCCCCTTACAATCCATACCTATCCCCATTAGGAACCTCTAGGTTCCTAACACTCCTCGTCAGTGTCAATAGATGATCTTTGGTACCTGCTGTTAAGAGAAAAAAGGCAAGGGAGGAGCCGATGTGAGGCCAGCTGAGAATGCTTCGATGCCAAAGTCAGATTACAAGCTCTCAAAATATGCTTTACACAATTCTCTCTAAGGTTTTTTATGTCCTTTTACCTAAGTCCCATTTCCTTTTTTATAGTTTGCTTTGGGTCGGTGCAATTTATGTCTGTTAATGTTGTTTTAAGATTTTTCTCCTGAGAGTAACACGACATTTATTAACAATGATGATTCCATTTAAGGTGTAACAAATGATTCCATTGAAGGTGTAACAAGTGACCGTTGAACCATCATTGCCCTTATAACTAGTCCAGTGTAGTCATTGCTTTATTACCTATCTTAATTGTATTTATTTGCACCTTTAATGAGTGCTGGTTTGTCATGTCTCAAAAGAACAACGTATAATGCTGGGATTTTACACTTACTCTCGTCCCCAACTCGGGTGTGGATAAGATCATCTTTTTCCTAGACGATCTCATTTTGATACTCGTCAGTTGCCCCCCATTCGTAGGCCGTCAAGAAATTGGATGACCTCAGGAATATGATTGGACGTGACGTTTCGTATCTTCTTGATTCTTGAAATTCGGATCTTTGTTTTAAATGTGAAACGACTACTTTTTCGGAAGTGAACACGTGTCGTTCCTTAATTCGTGGTACGTGTGAAATTTCCTTGATTCCGATGTGCCTTAATTCTTAGTTTTCCTTTTAGAAAAAAGAAACTGTTCCTTTCCCTCTGCCTTATTTTGCCTGAACTTCAGTGCACTTGGGAAACCTTCATTCTTCGTATTTTCCTGGTAAGGTTTCTTTTCTCTATGCTTTGATGGTTGGTTTTGATTTCCTTAGTCAAGAGTGCCCCTCGATCTCATTTTTCTTTGCTCAATTGGGAGTTTTCTTAGAATATTCCTTAGGTCGACGTCCTCAAGTAGACTTTTTTGTTCCCTGTTCCTCTGCCCTTAGGCCTGTTTTATTTTTCCATTATCCTTTAATCTGCCAATCTCTGATAAAGCACCATTCGGAGATGGCCGCCATCCAGTATAAGGTAGATGATGTTCGATCTAGCAAATTAGGGACTAGGTTATCTTCCAATGTAGACTCTTTGAGTAAGGTAGTGGACACCGCTGCCTTGAAATTACCTTCGTCTTCTTCTTCACGCCCCTTGCATGCTCTTTTTGAATCTTGTTCCTTGAAGGAGAGTCATCTAAGGGGTTTTAGGAAGAGGTTTCAGTTTCCCAAAGGGACTTCCATTAGACTACCTCACTTGGGTGAGAAAGCTTGCAACTTTGCTCACAGAGAGGTGTGTTTTTACGAGGCTAACTTTTTGTGTGGCCTTCGCTTCCCTGTTCACCCATTTATTTTGCATCTCCTAAATGATTTTTAGATCACCCTTGGTCAACTCGTCCTTAACACTTGGAGGAAGATAATAAGTTGTATGTCCATTTGGGTGTTTGCTTATGACGGAGAGATGATCACTCTAAATGAGTTTCTGTTTTTGTACCGTTTGAAGGCTTTTACCTACTTTGGGCATTTCAAACTTCTACCTTGGGATAGGAAATCTAGGATTGTTAGGGTTCATTTCTAGAACAGGTTGGGAAACCTTGTTCGACGATTTCTAGGGGAAAGTCCCAAGATTACTACGAAAATGGGAAGTTTCAGTGCTTGGAGCGTATTTTCGTTGTCCTTTTTTGTCTTTCTTCCATATCTTGATTAGTCATCTAACAAAGTTTGCCCTTTGATTTTTCACAGCTCTTGATCGTCCTGACCTGGAAGATAAGTACCGCCACCCTTGCCTACACTTGTGAGATAAAGGATTTCGACGACCTTGTTGATCCTCGTAATTTGTATAACTGTTGTGTTGGGATATGTGTCCTTAAATCCTATTGTATGATGCTATGTATTTTATTATGTAAGACATTATGTATGACTTAATGTTTTGGTTAATAAAGTTGTATTATTATTTGAAAATAATGGTAACATGAATATTGAGACATTATCATATAGTCCATGAGATGCAATAGTATGTGATTTATGTGATTTAGTCACAGAAGATATAAATCACAAGTTCTTTGTAAACTCAGAATTATAGTTCGTAGTCGGTGATGAAATTGGGCATTTCATCTGCGAAGACTATAACATATCAACTAAGATGATTTGTCTTGATCATGGAAATGGAGATTTCTAGTTGATATGTTGATATGTTTTAAGAGTTAAGACATATTGAACTGGACCGGTGTGAGATTTATTATTCTCCTAAAGACTGTCAATAGAATAATAAACTCACGACTTATATTTGCATGAACTCTTAATCCTGAGAGGATAATGGACCTGATCATGAAGTGTAGGTTGCTTTGATATATCAGGAGTGAGATCTATGGTTAAGGTCAAAATCTCAGTATGTTGGGCAGCCACATTTAGTGTTGATGGAACATATATTCTCAAGATGGAATTCATAGTCTCTTAACGGAGATATAAAATATTCCCTTGAGATAAGTTTAATGTGTTTGTTATTCAGAGAGTTGGGCCTAACCACTTTAGTAAGGAGTTACTAAAGTATATATTTATGGAATTGGATTTCATAAATATATGATAAATAACTTAAAGGATTAAACCGGGTACTCAAGGAATTAAGATGTAGTAATATACAAAGTGGCAGTCTTCTTTCATGACTTTGTATTACTATGAATATTTTATGAAGGGGTTGCATGTATAATAAAGTCTTGGGATATAATTTATTAATAAGGCCTAGAGTGCAACTATATTTATATAGTGGTATTAAATATAGTTAATGGTAACTTTGGACTTGTCAAGAGTTGACAGAAAAGCCCAAGGCCCATTAGAGCTAGTGTCTTATTGGTCCCTTTTGGTCCCACTCCAAGCCACATACTTAAGCCCAATTGGAAAGGCCCAAAAGGCCAGCCCAATTAGATAATCAGTTAGATACAAAGGGAGAAACATACAGAATTTTCGGTAGAGATTCTGAAGATAATTGAGAGAGTTTGAAAGAACACTCGTGTGAAGTGGTGTAAAATTTTTTTGACACTTTTGGACATTCTCCCTTTGGAACTGATTGAGAGACCACACATCTTGGGCGTTAGTGGAATTGGAGTGAAGATTGAAAGTATTCCCAAGTACTTCTCGTCTTCAAGTTTTGAAATTCTCCGCTCCAAGGTACAATCTCTTGTTCTCTAATTCTGAAACTTAAATAGCCCATGTTAACTTGATTGTATGAAGTAGATCCCTTTACGCATTATACATTTATTCTTCCGCTGCGCATGTATGATTCCATCATGTTGACTGTTGCTTAAGCCTTGAACCTTCAAAGTACATAGTAGAGAAAATCTGTCGGGAAGAAAAAAGTAAGTTTGTTTGTCCCTTGCTTCATCTTTCTTAGTTTTGTCTATTGTCCAATTGGGAATTACCCTTTTTTTTTTTTTTTTTTTTTTTTTTTTTTCCAGAGATGGCCACTACATACAGCAAGGATTATACTCGCATTAAGGACTTGAAAAATGAACCTTTAGTCAACTTGACTTCTAATTTGAAAAAAAGAAAGCTAAGTGACGAGAAAATTGATGCCGCTACTCTTCCACCCGGTCATGTTGCCCCTTCCTCTCCAACTCTATCTTTGGAAGTGACTGCCATTACCTGTCCACTTACTCATGCAAAGGGTAAAAGCAAAATTGGGATGGGCATATGGGATGACCTTGCTACTGTTTTGGGTCGTGCACACAACATGATTACCAATGATGAACTGAAGGGTTTATTGTCTATTCCCTCCAATGAGCTCGTTAATCAACATATTCATAAGTTGGTGCAGGTATGAAATTCTGTTCTTCTAACATCTCTATTTGGATTTGTTTGTATGTGTGGGTGTGCATAATTTCCTCCTTTATTTAATTAGGTCCTTGGAGAGTCACTGTGTATCACAACTGATTATTTCAGCATGGAGGAGAAGGTTGTGGTGGCCACGTCGAAAATAGAGTCTGTTGAGGCTGAATGCTCCCAGCTGAAGAAGGATCTAATTGCCGTCATGAACGAGAAGAATGAGGCAAACCAGAAAATAAAGGAGCTTATTGATGCCTTGCGTGTAGAAAAGGCTCTAGTCGTTCAAAAGGATGAAGAGATTTAGGTGGCTCTCCTGAAGACTAATGAAGAAAGAGACAAGATCATCCAGGGTTTAAGCAGTCAGAGGATTTTTTAGTTCTTCAATTCATGCAGTACTTTAAGGGGTTCGAGCTTCTACGTCGGTGGGCAATGAGACACCAAAGCTTGGCCATATATATTTTTGGCTTAGATTTTGAGAAGATTGATATTGAAATTATTGAAGATGAAACAAAGGAGCTGGACGAGGTTGAGTCTGGTGCCATGGAAAAAGATTCTGTTGCGAACAAGGCTGCTAAAGGAAAAGAAGTTGATGAATCTACTGCCCTTTCTTCATGATTTCCCTTGTTGTTATTGTTGTTTTTTTTTTTTTTTAAATTTTTTTTTTATTTTATAACAGACAATGGTTGCCTCCTTGTTTTGAGGCATTTGAACAATTTATTGCTTTGCTCGTGTTATGACCTTGTCACTTATCTTTGCAAATTTAACACTCTTTTTCTTCTTTTTTTTGACATTGTTTCTCCTGCTGATGGAGTCCTTTGTGAGAAACATTTACACACCTTATTGTCTTTGCTACTTCACATGACAAGGTTTTCATCCTCATGGTTAAGTTTGACATTTTTGTCATATGAATTGGACTTTTAACCTCGTCGGTTATACTGATGAAGCCTCTGTCCCTATTTGTGATCTTAATGTTTTTATCACCAAGGATGGATTTTGACCTCGTCATTGGTATCGACGAAACTTTTATCCTTGTTTGTGATTTAAACTTAGCATTTTTATCATGAAAAATGTATTTTGACCTTACCGTTGATATTGGCGAAGCTTTTATCCTTGTTTGTGATTTAAATTTAACGTTCTTATCACTAAAAATGGATTTTAACATCGTCATTTGTATTGACGAAGCTTTTATCCTTGTTTGTGATTTGAACTTAACGTTTTTATCACTAAAAATGGATTTTGGCATCGTCATTTGTATTGACGAAGCTTTTATCCTTGTTTGTGAATTGAACTTAATGTTTTTATCACTAAAAATGGATTTTAGCCTTGTCATTTGTATTGACGACACCTTTATCCTTGTTTGTGATTTAAACTTAATGTTTTTATCACTAAAAATTGATTTTAGCCTCGTCATTTGTATTGACAAAGCTTTTATCCTTGTTTGTGATTTAAATTTAACGTTTTTATCACTAAAAATGGATTTTATCCTCGTCATTTGCATTGACGAAGCCTTTATCCTTTGTTTGTGATTTAAACTTAACGTTTTTATCACTCGGTCATGATTTAGACCCGTCATGGTTTCTATCACGACCTCTGCTTTTTGGGCTTTTCTTTTCGAATAAAGTAGAATCTTTCCTTGTAGTGTCTATCATGAAAAGAAATAGCTTCTGCTGACACTTCGTCTATTTTATTCATCCTTGTTTATAAAGGAGGGTTACAAGGGTAATACTTCATGAAAACACAAAAGGTGCTAAAAATAAAGTCCAAAAAAAGCAAAGGTTGAATGCATAAAAACATTGAAATTGGTGACTCGCTTATCTCTGAATGAATAAACAAGATGTTCCAAAACCTGGAACTTATTAAGGCTGAGAATCCACTCCCTCATTGATGATACTTTTTAAGGTGTTATGCATTCCATGAACGAGGCAAAGGTTTCCCATTTGCATCTTCTAAATAGGAGCTTCCTCTCCTTGAATAATGGACGACCTTGTATGGGCCTTCCCAGTTGGGGCCTAGTTTCCCTTCGTTTGGATCTTTGGTAGCCTGTGAAAGTTTTCGCAAAATCATATCTCCAGGATTAAAGCGCTTCAACTTGACCCTCTGGTTGTAATACTTTGTCATCCTCTCTTGATACAAGGCCATTCTCTTAGCTGCGTCATCTTTGACTTCGAGTAAACAATCCAAAGCTAGCTTAAGGCCTTCGTCATTACTTTGCTCATCATAACATACCCTTCAAAGGCTTGACACTCCAACTTCCACAGGAACTACTACGTTGGTCCTAAACGCCATCTTGAAAGGTGTCTCGCCTGTTGGAGTCCTCACTGTCGTTCTGTAACCCTATAGCACTCTTGGGAGCTCATCAGGCCACGTCCCTTTTGCCCCCTTAAGTCAAGTTTTGATCAACTTGAGCAAAGTCTGATTTGTGACTTCTTTCTGGCCATTGGCTTGTGGATGACCAGGTCATGAATAGTGGTTCCTTATCCCTAGCTCCTTGTAGAAACCCCTAAACTTATTGTTGTCAAACTGTCGTCCATTGTCAGAGATGATGACTCGTGGAATCCCAAATCGACAAACAAGGTTTTTCCACACGAAGTGTTGTATCTTGGCCTCCATTATAATTGCCAAAGGCTTTGCTTCCACCCATTTTGTGAAATAATCAATAGCGACGACTAGGAATTTTACCTGCTTCTTACCAAGGGGTAGGGGGCCCATTATGTCAATTCCCCATGTTAAGAACGGCCATGGTGAGGTGATGTTTGTCATGTGCTTCGCTGGGACATGCTGTACATTTCCAAATCGTTGGCACTTATTGCACTTTTGAACGACCTGAGCTGCATCTTTTTGCATGGTTGGCTAGAAATACCCTGCACGAACAACTTGCCAGATGAGTGATCGTGGTCCAGAGTGATTTCCACATACACCTTCGTGGATCTCCCTTAATACGTACTCAGCATCCTCTGGATCTAGGCACTTTAAGTAAGGTTGTGAGCTGTTAGGATATATGCCCTTAAATACTATTGTATGATGTTATGTATGACATTATGTATGACATTATGTATAACTTAATGTTGTGTTTAATAAAGTTGTTTATTTCTTATCTAAAATAATGGTAACATGAATATTTGGACATTATCATATAGTCCATGAGATGCATAGTATGTGATTTATGTGAAAAGTCACAGAAGATATAAATCACAAATTCTTTGTAAACTCAAAATTTATAGTTCGTAGTCGGTGATGAAATTGGGCATTTCATCTGTGAAGACTATAACGTATCAATTAAGATGATTTGTCTTGATCATGCAAGCGGTGACTTCTAGTTGATATGTTGATATGTTTTAAGAGTTAAGACATATTGAACTGGACCGCTGTGAGATTTATTATTCTCCTAACGACTGTCAAATGAATAATAAATCTCACGACTTTTATTTGCATGAACTCTTAATCCTGAGAGAATAATGGACCTGATCATGACGTGTAGGTTGTTTTGATATCAGGAGTGAGATCTAAAATAACGATCAAAACCTCAGTATGTTGGGCAGCCACATTTAGTGTTAATGGAACATATATTCTCAAGATGGAATTCATAGTTTCTTAACGGAGATATAAAATATTCCCTTGAGATAAGTTTAATGGGTTTGGTTATTCAGAGAGTTAGACCTAACCACTTTGGTAAGAAATTACTAAAGTATATATTTATGAAATTGGATTTCATAAATATATGATGAATAACTTTAAAGGATTAAACCGGGTATTCAAGGATAAGATGTAGTAATTTACAAAGTGGCAGTCTACGTTCATGACTTTGTATTACTACGAATATTTTATGAAGGGGTTGCGTGTATGATAAAGTCTTGGGATATAATTTATTAATAAGGCCTAGAGTGCAATTATATTTATATAGTGGTATTAAATATAATTAATGGTAACTTTGGACTTGTCAAGAGTTGACGGAAAAGCCCAAGGCCCATTGGAGTTAGTGTCTTATTGGTCCCTTTTGGTCCCACTCCAAGCCACACACTAAAACCCAATTGGAAAGGCCCAATAAGCCGGCCCAATTAGATAATCAGTTAGTTATAAAGGGAGAAACATACAGAATTTTTTAATACAGAGAAAAGAATTATAGAGAAAAAGAAAGAGTGTGAGACACACTTTCGTTCTCCCTTTGGAAACTAATTGAGTGACCACACATCTTGGCTGTAAAGTGGAATTGGAGTGAAGATTAAAAGTTTTCCCAAGTGCTTCTAATCTTTGTTTTGAATTTCTCCACACCAAGGTACGCTATCTTGTTCTTAAATTCTGAAATTTACATAATGCATGTTGTCAATCATGAATGAAATAGATCCTTGTTTGTTGCTTCCGCTGTGTGTTTTGTATGAGATACAAAACTATATTTTTTACCAACAATTGGTATCAGAGCCAGGTTTTCATCTCATGATTGTATAATATGTGATTGAATTTTAGAATTTAAGAAAAACCGTTATCTTTGTGTTTCAATTTTTTGCATCATAAAGATGATTTGGTTATATTCATATGCCATAAAGAATGTTGCCGTACAAATTGCATTGTCTATATAACTGTTTCATTCGAAATGGGGTAGTTATAGAAATGGGAAGTTATTTCTCATTCAATGCATCGTTTGTCTTGTAGTGCATCAATTATGGATTTGCATGGCTTGAACGTAAATCATACGAATTGGGTTTTGGAATTTATAATGCACTGGCTGGAATTCATTGCAATGGAATTCATTCCTTTTGTTTTATATGGATTGCATGCATTTATATATAAGGAATAAGGACTTACAATCCGTACAATACATATATATAATATTATATATTCTTATGACGTAATATATATATTATATTATATATATAATATAATAAGGGTTTTTTATTACGTTATATATATATTTATATATATTAATGCTAGTTTAATGAAATTTATTCCTAATGAGATTAGGACTTTGTTTTCAAAGTATCTAGCATTATTATGGTCCTTGAACTTAAAAACCTTTAATTTTAAAATATCTAGTGGGAGAGAGATACAAGGGTTGGATCTCACGGCCTCCATTGTTGGTTCATAGTAGTGTGAAATATATACTTTGTCTTTGCCTCGAGCTTAGCATTCCATGCGAAGAGTATTTATTTCATGGTCCCACAATTGAATTTCTTAATTTATAGTGGTTTGATAAACACCTTGTCTTAGCCTCGAGCTTTACATTCCATGCGGAGGGTGTTTTTATCATGGTATCACAAAATAAGCTTGTTAAAGGGATGAAATGTGGTTACACATGATTCTAGACAATGGTATACACTAGACTAAGTATTTTAGTATCCTCTATGCTGAGTTCTTGTTATTATTACTTAGAGGCTAAATGTAAAATGGCATATTATTAGTGTTTGATAAGAGTTATCATGATAGCACTAATAATGAGAGTAGTTCTCAATCAATCATAGTATTTAATATTCACTCTATGCTGAGGGATATTGAATATGGGATTGGGTTGTCGTTGCATATATTATTTTATGGTTTTATTAAGGTTCCATATTATATGCTTATGTGCTAAATTGATAATGTCCAGTTTACTTATTGTATTCATGTTTATTATTTTCTGATTTAAATCATGGCATCATTTAGCCCACTTGTTGCTATTCTTAATGAAAACAAACTGACTGGATCCAACTATGTTGACTGGAAAAGGAATTTGGACATTGTTCTTACTGCTGAAGAGCACAAATATGTGCTTACTCAACCATTTCCTAACTTTCCTTCATTAGATGTTCCTCTTGAGGAAAAACAGCGATACGATTGTTGGCAGAAATCTAATGAAATGGCCAAGTGCTATATCTTAGCATCTATCTCAAATGTTCTGCAACATCAAATGCAGGATGTAGAACATGCTTCGGACATCATGCAAAGTCTGAAGGAGATGTTTGGTGAGCAAGGCCGGTCTGCAAGGCAAGAAATCATGAGGCAAATTTATAATACCAAAATGGCTGCAGGAAGTTCAGTGGGGGAGCATTGTCTTAGGATGATTGTCAATCTGAACACATTAGAAGTTTTAGGTGCCGACATTGATGGAGAATCCCAAGTGGATATGATACTCTAGTCACTACTGAAATCATTCAAGGAATTCAGACTTAATTATAATATGAACAAAAAGATTTATACTTTGTCTGAATTAATGAATGAGTTAGTGGCAGCGGAAGGCATCCTCGGTACTTCTAGTGTTGAAGCCAATGTGGGTGAAGCTTCTACTTCTCAACCTAAATCGAAAGGCAAGGGTAAGAAGAAGAAGAAGGACTTCACTAAGAAAGATGGTAAACAAATTGCCTTAGGGGTTGCCGACAAAGGAAAGAAAACCAAAGGAAAGTGTTTCCATTGTGGTGAGAAAGGACATTGGAAGAGGAATTGTCCAAAGTTTAAAGCTGCCAAGAATAAGGGTAATAAAAGTTCCTTTCTTCTTGAAATATGTTTGGTACAGAATCCAACAAATTCCTGGTGTGTGGATTCAAGTTGTGCTAATCATATCTGAAATTCTTTGCAGGGGTTCCAGGAGACCAGAAAGTTGAATGAGGAAGAACTATTTCTTACTTTGGCTGATGGGAGCAGGATTCCGGTTGTAGCTGTTGGAGTGTATAATTTGTGTTTTAAGTCTAGAGTGTTAATATTGGAAGACTGTTTATATGTACCTAATGTTCATAGGAATTTGATTTCTGCAACTTACTTAGGTAAGCATGGATATTGTATTATCCTAAAAGACAATGTTGTAATAAAGAATGATAAAATGTTTATCTATTCTGACAATATTGTGGATCGTCTTTATATTTTAACTCCTGACATGCATGAATTATACAATTCTGAAATAGATAATAGCTCTCATGTAAAATCATTAAAGAGAAAGTTTCCTTCTACTAGTGAAGCATATCTTTGGCACTTGCGTTTGGGTCATATTAATTCAAGCAGGATTCAAAGACTAATCAAAGATGGACTTTTACAGCCCATGGACTTTGATGGTTTTCCAGTTTGTGAATCTTGTTTGGAAGGTAAAATGACTAAACGGCCTTTTAATGCAAAAGGTAGAAGAGCCCAAGATTTGCTAGAACTAGTGCATTCAGATGTTTATGGTCCTATGTCAATCCAAGCAAGAGGTGGCTATGAGTATTTCATTACTTTCACTGATGATTACTCTAGATTTGGTTATGTGTACATAATAAAACGGAAGTCCGAAGCCTTTGAAAAGTTCAAAGAGTTTAGGGCTGAAGTTGAGAATCAATTAGGTAAACGTATAAAGGCCATTCGATCTGATCGAGGTTGCGAATACCTTCTTGGTGACTTCAAGGATTACTTGACTGAAAATGAGATTATATCCCAGTTGACTGCACCTGGAACCCCACAACAAAATGGTGTAGCAGAAAGAAGGAATAGGACTCTTTTAGATATGGTTAGATCCATGTTGAGTTATTCAACTCTACCAATTTCCTTTAAGGGATATGCCTTAAATACTACAATGTATCTTCTGAATTTAGTACCTTCGAAGTCTGTTCCTAAAACACCTGTAGAGTTGTGGAATGGGCGTAAGCCTAGTATGAGACATCTCCATATTTGGGGTTGTCCATGATGGAATCATACATGCGCAGCGGAAGAAAATAAATGTAATGTAATGATGTAAACGGATCTACTTCATACATAAGAGTTAACATGGGCTATTTAAGTTTCAGAATTAGAGAACAAGAGAGTGTACCTTGGAGCGGTGAATTTCAAAACTTGAAGAACGGAAGCACTTAGGAATACTTTCAATCTTCACTCCAATTCCACTAACGCCCAAGATGTGTGGTCTCTTAATCAGTTCCAAAGGGAGAATACGAAAGTGTGTCTCACACTCTCTCTTTTTCTCTACTCTACTCTAAAAATTCTGTATGTTTCTTTCCCTTTGTATCTAACTGATTATCTAATTGGACCGGCCTTTTGGGCCTTTCCAATTGGGCTTAAGTGTGTGGCTTGGAGTGGGACCAAAAGGGACCAATAAGACACTAGCTCCAATGGGCCTTGGGCTTTTCTGTCAACTCTTGACAAGTCCAAAGTTACCATTAACTATATTTAATACCACTATATAAATATAGTTGCACTCTAGGCCTTATTAATAAATTATATCCCAAGACTTTATTATACATGCAACCCCTTCATAAAATATTCATAGTAATACAAAGTCATGAAAGAAGACTGCCACTTTGTATATTACTACATCTTAATTCCTTGAGTACCCGGTTTAATCCTTTAAGTTATTCATCATATATTTATGAAATCCAATTCCATAAATATATACTTTAGTAACTCCTTACTAAAGTGGTTAGGCCCAACTCTCTGAATAACAAACACATTAAACTTATCTCAAGGGAATATTTTATATCTCCGTTAAGAGACTATGAATTCCATCTTGAGAATATATGTTCCATCAACACTAAATGTGGCTGCCCAACATACTGAGATTTTGACCTTAACCATAGATCTCACTCCTGATATATCAAAGCAACCTACACTTCATGATCAGGTCCATTATCCTCTCAGGATTAAGAGTTCATGCAAATATAAGTCGTAAGTTTATTATTCTATTGACAGTCTTTAGGAGAATAATAAATCTCACACCGGTCCAGTTCAATATGTCTTAACTCTTAAAACATATCAACATATCAACTAGAAATCTCCATTTCCATGATCAAGACAAATCATCTTAGTTGATATGTTATAGCCTTCGCAGATGAAATGCCCAATTTCATCACCGACTACGAACTATAATTCTGAGTTTACAAAGAACTTGTGATTTATATCTTCTGTGACTAAATCACATAAATCACATACTATTGCATCTCATGGACTATATAATAATGTCTCAATATTCATGTTACCATTATTTTCAAATAATAATACAACTTTATTAATCAAAACATTAAGTCATACATAATGTCTTACATAATAAAATACATAGCATCATACAATAGGATTTAAGGACATATATCCCAACAATCTCCCACTTGGCCTAAAGACTATTGTGCATTAATCTAACTCCCATCTCCTCCAAATGTGACTCGAAAGTCCTTTGAGGCAAGGCTTTGGTGAAGGGATCCGCTAGATTCTTTGCACCATCAATCTTTGCAACAATCACATCTCCACGAGCAACAATGTCTCGAATGATGTGGTACTTTCTTTCTATGTGTTTTCCTTTCTTGTGATTCCTTGGATCTTTGGATTGTGCAACCGCTCCACTATTGTCACAGAACAATGTAATAGGAACTTGCTCAATTCTTATAAGACCAAGATCACAAAGGAATTTCTTGAGCCAAACAGCCTCCTTTGCTGCCTCACAAGCGGCAACATATTCGGCTTCCATGGTGGAGTCCGCAATACAAGATTGCTTAACACTCCTCCAACTAATGGCTCCACCTCCCAAGGTGAAAACACAACCCGACGTGGATTTTCTGAAATCTAGATCCGACTGAAAATCTGAATCTGTATAGCCAATGGGAATCAAATCCTCACAACGGTAAACAAGCATATAATTTCTCATTCTCCGTAGATACTTGAGAATATGCTTTACAGCTTGCCAATGTTTAGGTCCTGGATTTGATTGATATCGGCTGACCATGCCAACTGAATAACAAATATCCGGCCTAGTACAAAGCATGGCATACATGAGACTTCCTACAGCAGAAGCATAAGGAACTTGTCTCATCATGTTTTCTTCCTCTTGAGTCTTAGGCCTTTGGTCATCAGATAGAGGAACTCCATGTCTAAAAGGAAGTAATCCTTTCTTGGAGTTTTGCATGCTAAACCGTTCTAGAACCTTATCTATATATCCAGCTTGTGACAAACCTAACATCCTATTCTTTCGATCTCGCCAAAGCTTGATCCCTAGAATATAGTTAGCTTCGCCCAAGTCCTTCATATCAAATTGGCTTGACAACCAAACTTTAACCGATGACATCACTCCTACATCGTTTCCAATGAGTAGAATGTCATCAACATAAAGCACTAGGAACATTACTACTTTGTCTTGATGTCTCTTGTACACACATGGTTCATCAAGATTTTGCTCAAAACCAAATGATTTGATTGCTTGATCAAATCTGATGTTCCATGACCTAGATGCTTGCTTAAGTCCATAAATGGACCTATTCAACTTGCATACCATATGCTCTTGGTTCTTTGCTATGAAACCTTCTGGTTGCAACATATAGATTTCTTCTTCAAGATTGCCATTAAGAAATGCAGTCTTGACATCCATTTGCCAAATCTCATAATCATAATGAGCAGCAATGGATAAGAGAATCCTGATAGATTTAAGCATGGCTACTGGCGAAAAGGTCTCATCATAATCGATGCCTTCTTTTTGTGTATACCCTTTAGCCACTAGCCTTGCTTTGAAGGTTTCAACCTTCCCATCTATCCCTCTCTTCCTCTTGTAAACCCATTTGCAGCCAACAGGTTTAATGCCGTTAGGCGCCTCTACAAGACTCCAAACTTGATTGGAATACATAGAATCTAATTCAGATTTCATAGCTTGGACCCAATGATGTGCATCTATGTCATTCATTGCCTCCTCATAAGTGTAGGGATCCGATTCAGCCTCTCCTGAGATAGCCTCAAAAGTTTCTCCTAAACCTATAAATCTCACAGGAGGCCGAACAATTCTCCCACTACGACGAGGCACTTGTGTACTAGACATTTCATGAGTAGTATCTTGTGGTGTATCTAATACAACCACTTTTTTCTTAGTTTTATCCAATGGTTGTTGATCTACGGATTCATTCATTTCAGCCAATACAACTCTACTCCTAGGAGTAAAATTATTCATATAGTCATTTTCCAAAAATTTAGCATTTGTACTAACAAAAACTTTGTTATCATTTCGACTATAGAATAAATAACCCCTAGTTTCTTTTGGATAACCAACTAGCAAACATACTTCCGATTTTGGTTCCAACTTATCAGGCTTCCCCTTTAGCACATGTGCTGGACAACCCCAAATGTGGAGATACCTCATACTAGGCTTACGCCCACTCCACAGTTCCATGGGTGTTTTGGGGACAGATTTTGATGGAACTAAATTCAAAAGATGTATTGCTGTATCTAAGGCATAACCCCAAAAAGAAATCGGTAAAGTTGAATAACTCATCATGGACCTAACCATTTCCAAAAGAGTCCTATTCCTTCTCTCCGCTACACCATTTTGTTGAGGTGTTCCAGGTGCAGTCAATTGGGATATAATCCCATTTTGAATTAGGTAATCCTTGAAAACCCCAAGAAGGTATTCGCCACCTCGATCAGATCGAATGGCCTTTATGCGTTTGCCTAATTGATTCTCAACTTCAGCCCTAAACTCTTTGAACTTGTCAAAGGCTTCGGACTTCCGTCTCATTAGGTACACATAACCATATCTTGAGTAATCATCCATAAAAGTGATGAAATACTCATAACCTCCTTTTGCTTGGGTTGACATAGGACCACATACATCCGTATGAACTAATTCAAGCAACTCTTGGGCTCTTCTACCTTTTGCATTAAAAGGTCGTTTGGTCATTTTACCTTCCAAACAAGATTCACAAACTGGAAATTCATCAAAGTCCATGGGCTCTAAGAGTCCATCTTTGATCAGCCTTTGAATTCTGTTTGAATTAATATGACCTAAACGCAAGTGCCAAAGATATGCATCATTTGAAGGAAACTTCCTCTTTAATGATTTTACATGTGAGTTAGTATCTAATTCAGAATTATGTAGTTCATGCTTAATAGGAGTTAAAATATAAAGACCATCCACAATATTGCCAGAACAGATAAACATTTTATCCTTCTTTATTACAACATTGTCTTTTAGGATAACACAATATCCTTGTTTACCCAAATAAGTTGCAGAAATTAAATTCCTACGCACATTAGGTACAAACAGACAGTCTTGCAATATTAAAACCCTAGACTCAAAGCACAAATGAACAACACCAACAGCTTCAACCGGAATCCTGCTCCCATCAGCCAAAGTTAGAAACAATTCTCCTTCACTCAACTTTCTGGTCTCCTGAAACCCCTGCAAAGAATTGCAGATATGATTAGTACAACCTGAATCCACACACCAGGAATCAGTGGGATTCTGTACCAAACATATTTCAAGTAAAAAAGAAGTTTTCATACCCTTGTTCTTGGCAGCTTTAAACTTTGGACAATTCCTCTTCCAATGTCCTTTCTCACCACAATGGAAACACTTTCCTTTGAGCTTCTTTCCTTTATCGGCAACCCCTAAGGCAATTTGCTTACCCTCTTTCTTAGTGAAGTCCTTCTTCTTCTTCTTACCCTTACCTTTCGGCTTAGGTTGTGAAGTAGAAGCTTCACCAACATTGGCTTCAACACTAGAAGTACCTAGGATGCCTTCCGCCGCCACTAACTCATTCATTAATTCAGACAAAGAATAAACCTTTTTGTTCATATTATAATTCAGTCTGAATTCCTTGAATGATTCCGGTAGTGACTGGAGTATCATATCCACTTGGGACTCTCCATCAATGTCGGCACCTAAAACTTCCAATGTATTCAGATTAGAGATCATTGTAAGACAATGTTCTCTTACTGAACTACCTTCAGCCATCTTGGTGTTGTAAATTTGCCTCATGGTTTCTTGCCTTGCTAAACGGCCTTGCTCACCAAACATCTCCTTCAGACTTAGCATAATGTCCGAAGCTAGTTCTACATCCTGCATTTGATGCTGTAGAGCATTTGAGATGGACGCTAGGATATAGCACTTGGCCATTTCATTAGATTTCTGCCAACGATCATATCGTTGTTTTTCCTCAAGAGGAGCATCTAATGAAGGAAAGCTAGGACATGGTTTAGTAAGCACATATTTGTGCTCTTCAGCAGTTAAAACAATGTCCAAGTTTCTTTTCCAGTCAACATAGTTGGATCCAGTCAGTTTGTTTTGATTAAGAATAGAAACAAGTGGGCTAAAAGATGCCATATTCAAATCTGAAAATAATAAACATGAATATTATAAGTAAAATGGACATTATCTATTTAGCATATAAGCATATAATATGGAACCTTAATAAAACCATAAAATAATATATGCAACGACAACCCAATCCCATGTTTAAAATTCCTTGGAAGCAAGTAAATTATAAACACTATGATTGATTGAGAACCATTCTCATTATTAGTGCTATCATGATAACTCTTATCAAACACTAATAACATGCCGTTTCTACTTTAGCCTCTAAGTAATAATGACATAGCTCCGAAGGGAGATTAACATTAAACTTAGTCTAGTGTACACCATTGACTGAATTCTATGTGAGTCATAAAGTAACTCCACGGAAGCGTGGTCGTTCTTTATCTAAAAAACACATATTATTCATCATAAAGAAGTTTAACCTGTAGTACCATGAATTAAACACCCTCCGAAGGGAGTAAGGCATATACGCCAAAGCGAGGTGCTTAATCACACTACAATAAACCGACAATGGAGGCCGTGAGATCCAACCCTTGTATCTCTCTCCCACTAGATATTTTAAAATAAAGGTTTTTACATATAAAACATGCATAATATAATTACACATATCCTTGATCTTTTATATATGGAAAAACACTTAGAAAAAATTCTGGATAAACAACCCTCGATCGATCCTCGACAGATTCTCGATCGATCCAGAAAAGTTCCGCGAAGCTCGACAGATCCTCGATAGATCCTCGATCGATCGAGAAACTTTCTGTTTGCTCGATAGATTCTCGACAGATTCTCGATCGATCGAGCTTCGCGAATTTTGAATTTTCCAGAATTTTCCAAAAACAGTTTTTCAACGTTTTCATGTACAAAACTACTATCATACGATCATTATGAACATGAATTGATATCTAAACTGAATATCATTGATGTTATAGCCTTAAAATTCAGTTTAACATACTTAAACTAAAACTTAAACAACATCATAACATCAAAAACAGTTTTCATCAAAAACAATGATTTCAACAACCATGCAGAAAACTATTTTCTAACAACATGAAATCATTATCACTAATTCCAAAACTCAAAAACATGTTAAACAGATATGTAATGAAGACCGCTCTGATACCAATTGATGGAATCATACATGCGCAGCGGAAGAAAATAAATGTAATGTAATGATGTAAACGGATCTACTTCATACATAAGAGTTAACATGGGCTATTTAAGTTTCAGAATTAGAGAACAAGAGAGTGTACCTTGGAGCGGTGAATTTCAAAACTTGAAGAACGGAAGCACTTAGGAATACTTTCAATCTTCACTCCAATTCCACTAACGCCCAAGATGTGTGGTCTCTCAATCAGTTCCAAAGGGAGAATACGAAAGTGTGTCTCACACTCTCTCTTTTTCTCTACTCTACTCTAAAAATTCTGTATGTTTCTTTCCCTTTGTATCTAACTGATTATCTAATTGGACCGGCCTTTTGGGCCTTTCCAATTGGGCTTAAGTGTGTGGCTTGGAGTGGGACCAAAAGGGACCAATAAGACACTAGCTCCAATGGGCCTTGGGCTTTTCTGTCAACTCTTGACAAGTCCAAAGTTACCATTAACTATATTTAATACCACTATATAAATATAGTTGCACTCTAGGCCTTATTAATAAATTATATCCCAAGACTTTATTATACATGCAACCCCTTCATAAAATATTCATAGTAATACAAAGTCATGAAAGAAGACTGCCACTTTGTATATTACTACATCTTAATTCCTTGAGTACCCGGTTTAATCCTTTAAGTTATTCATCATATATTTATGAAATCCAATTCCATAAATATATACTTTAGTAACTCCTTACTAAAGTGGTTAGGCCCAACTCTCTGAATAACAAACACATTAAACTTATCTCAAGGGAATATTTTATATCTCCGTTAAGAGACTATGAATTCCATCTTAAGAATATATGTTCCATCAACACTAAATGTGGCTGCCCAACATACTGAGATTTTGACCTTAACCATAGATCTCACTCCTGATATATCAAAGCAACCTACACTTCATGATCAGGTCCATTATCCTCTCAGGATTAAGAGTTCATGCAAATATAAGTCGTAAGTTTATTATTCTATTGACAGTCTTTAGGAGAATAATAAATCTCACACCGGTCCAGTTCAATATGTCTTAACTCTTAAAACATATCAACATATCAACTAGAAATCTCCATTTCCATGATCAAGACAAATCATCTTAGTTGATATGTTATAGCCTTCGCAGATGAAATGCCCAATTTCATCACCGACTACGAACTATAATTCTGAGTTTACAAAGAACTTGTGATTTATATCTTCTGTGACTAAATCATATAAATCACATACTATTGCATCTCATGGACTATATGATAATGTCTCAATATTCATGTTACCATTATTTTCAAATAATAATACAACTTTATTAATCAAAACATTAAGTCATACATAATGTCTTACATAATAAAATACATAGCATCATACAATAGGATTTAAGGACATATATCCCAACAGTCCAGCACATGTGTTGAAAGGAAAGTCTGACAAGTTACAGTCTAAAATAGAAGTGGTTTTCTTTGTAGGGTATCCAAAAGCAACTGTTGGAGGTTTATTCTATAGTCATAAGGATAATAAAGTGTTTGTTAGCACAAATGCCAAATTCTTGGAAAATGACTATATGAATGATTATACTCCTAGAAGTAGAGTTGTTTTGGCTGAAATGAATGCACCTATAGTTGACCAACCAATGGATGAAACTAGGGATGATGTGACTGTATTAGATACACCACAAGATATTACTCATGAGATGTCTAGTACACAGGTGCCTCGTCATAGTGGGAGAATTGTTCGGCCTCCTATAAGATTTATAGGTTTGGGAGAAACCTATAAAGCTATCTCAGAAGAGGCTGAATCGGATCCTTACACTTATGATGAAGCCATAAATGATATAGATGCACATCATTAGATCCAAGCTATGAAATCTGAATTGGATTTTATGTATTCCAATCATGTATGGGATCTTGTAAAAGCGCCTGACGGCATTAAACCTGTTGGTTGCAAATGGGTTTATAAGAGGAAAAGAGGCATAGATGGAAAGGTTGAAACCTTTAAAGCAAGACTAGTGGCGAAAGGGTATACACAAAAGGAAGGTATTGATTATGATGCAACTTTTTCGCCAGTAGCTATGCTTAAATCTATCAGAATTCTCTTATCCATTGCTGCTCATTATGATTATGAGATTTGGCAAATGGATGTCAAGACTGCATTTCTTAATGGCAATCTTGAAGAAGAAATATACATGATGCAACTAGAAGGATTCATAGCAAAGAACCAAGAGCATATGGTATGCAAGTTGAATAGGTCCATTTATGGACTTAAGCAAGCATCTAGGTCATGGAACATCAGGTTTGATCAAGCAATCAAATCATTTGGTTTTGAACAAAATCTTAATGAACCGTGTGTGTACAAAAGACATCGAGACAAAGTAGTAATGTTCCTAGTGCTTTATGTTGATGATATGCTACTCATTGAGAATGATGCAGGGCTAATGTCATCGGTTAAAGTTTGGTTGTCTAGCCAATTTGATATGAAGGACTTGGGTAAGGCTAACTTTATTCTAGGGATCAAGTTTTGGTGAGATCGCAAGAATAAGACGTTAGGCTTATCACAAGCTGGATATATATATATATATATATATATATATATATATATATATATATATATAAGGTTCTAGAACGGTTTAGCATGCAAAACTCCAAGAAAGGGTTGCTCCGTTTTAGACATAGAGTTCCTCTGTCTGATGACCAAAGGCCTAAAACTCAAGAGGAAGAAAATATGATGAGATAAGTTCCTTATGCCTCTGCAGTAGGAAGTCTCATGTATGCCATGCTTTGTACTAGACCAGATATTTGTTATTTAGTTGGCATGGTCAGCCGATATCAATCAAATCCAGGACCAAAACATTGGCAAGCTGTAAAGTATATTCTCAAGTATCTTAGGAGAACGAGAAATTATATGCTTGTTTACCATTGTGAGGATTTATTTCCCTTGGCTATACAGATTCAGATTTTCAATCGGATCTAGATTTCAGAAAATCCACTTCAGGTTGTGTTTTCACCTTGGGAGGTGGAGCCATAAGTTGGAGGAGTGTTAAGCAATCTTGTATTGCAGACTCCACCATGATAGCTGAGTACGTTGCTGCTTGTGAAGCAGCAAAGGAGGCTGTTTGGCTCAGAAAATTCCTTTCTAATCTTGGTGTTGTAAGAATGGAGCAAGTTCCCATCACATCGTTTTGCGACAATAGTGGAGTGGTTGCACAATCCAAAGATCCAAGGAATCACAGGAAAGGAAAGCACATTGAGAGGAAATATCACATCATTCGAGACATTATTGCTCGTGGAGATGTTGTGGTGGCAAAGATTAAAAGTGCAAATAATCTAGCAGATCCTTTTACCAAAACCTTGCCTCAAAGGATCTTCAAGTCACATTTGGAGGGAATGAGAGTTAGATTAGTGCACAATAATCTTTAGGGCAAGTGGGAGATTGTTAGGATATGTGCCCTTAAATCCTATTGTATGATGTTATGTATGATTTAATGTTGTGTTTAATAAAATTGTTTATTTCTTACCTAAAATAATGGTAACATGAATATTTGGACATTATCATATAGTCTATGAGATGCATAGTATGTGATTTATGTAAAAAGTTACAGAAGATATAAATCACAAGTTCTTTGTAAACTCAGAATTTATAGTTCATAGTCGGTGATGAAATTGGGCATTTTATCTGCGAAGACTATAACGTATCAATTAAGATGATTTGTTTTGATCATGGAAGTGGTGACTTCTAGTTGATATGTTGATATGTTTTAAGAGTTAAGACATATTGAACTGGACCGCTGTGAGATTTATTATTCTCCTAACGACTGTCAAATGAATAATAAATCTCACGACTTTTATTTGCATGAACTCTTAATCCTGAGAGAATAATGGACCTGATCATGACGTGTAGGTTACTTTGATATATCAGGAGTGAGATCTAAAATAACGGTCAAAACCTCAATATGTTGGGCAGCCACATTTAGTGTTAATGGAACATATATTCTCAAGATGGAATTCATAGTCTCTTAACGGAGATATAAAATAGTCCCTTGAGATAAGTTTAATGGGTTTGGTTATTCAGAGAGTTAGGCCTAACCACTTTGGTAAGAAATTACTAAAGTATATATTTATGAAATTGGATTTCATAAATATATAATGAATAACTTTAAAGGATTAAACTGGGTACTCAAAGATAAGATGTAGTAATTTACAAAGTGGCAGTCTACGTTCATGACTTTGTATTACTACGAATATTTTATGAAGGGGTTGCATGTATGATAAAGTCTTGGGATATAATTTATTAATAAGGCCTAGAGTGCAATTATATTTATATAGTGGTATTAAATATAATTAATGGTAACTTTGGACTTGTCAAGAGTTAACAGAAAAGCCCATGGCTCATTGGAGTTAGTGTCTTATTGGTCCCTTTTGGTCCCACTCTAAGCCACACACTAAAGCCCAATTGGAAAGGCCCAATAGGCCAGCCCAATTAGATAATCAGTTAGTTATAAAAGAAGAAATATACAGAATTTTTTAATATAGAGAAAAGAATTATAGAGAAAAAGAAAGAGTGTAAGACACACTTTCGTTCTCCCATTGGAAACTGATTGAGAGACCACACATCTTGGGTGTAAAGTGGAATTGGAGTGAAGATTAAAAGTTTTCCCAAGTGCTTCTAATCTTTGTTTTGAATTTCTCCACACCAAGGTACACTATCTTGTTCTTAAATTCTGAAATTTACATAATGCATGTTGTCAATTATGAATGAAATAGATCCTTGTTTGTTGCTTCCGCTGTGTGTTTTGTATGAGATACAAAACCAAATTTTTTACCAACAGTAAGCATCCCCTCTTGTAAAGCTCGTCATTCAAGACTGTAAATCTGGACGACCTAACTTTGACTTTTCTGGCTTTTGCGGGATTTGTAGGGAGGTTACCATTCTTGATGTATGTGATTATTGGATCCATCCAGCTTGTTTCTGACTGAACATAGTTCATGTCAAACCCCTCAATGCTCGGTAGGTGCTACACCTCCATGTACAATTCAAGTCGTCGTTCACTTATGCCCAACGATGCCAGCCTAACAGCTTTGTCCGCTTTAGAATTTTCTTCCCGGGGTACCTAAGTAATCTTGACATCATCAAAGTTAGAAATTAACTGATTGGTTAATGATAAGTACCTCTTCATCCTGTCCTCCTTATCCTCATATTCATTGTTCATCTGCCCTGTTATGAGTTTTGAATCAGAGTTCAATTTCAAGTTTCTCACACCCAGGGCTCTTGCAACCCTCAAGCCCGTCAGGACTGCTTCATATTCTGCTTCATTATTCACTGTTTGGAACTGAAGCTAGACTTCGTATCTGATGACGTACTTCTCTAGGATAAGAGAATCACTCCTACTCTGCCTATGCCCAATGCCGATGAGTTGTCTATGTACATCGTCCAGTTATCTGTTTCTGGATCTTGATTAGTTACAGTAAATTCAGCGACAAAGTCTGCCAGCACTTGGACTTTGATCACTGTTCTAGGCCTGTAATCGACATCAAATTGGCTTAATTCCACCACCCATTGGACCATTCTTCCTTATGCGTCTAGCCTACCCATCGCCTTTCGTAGATGCTGGTCCATCATGACTAATATCATGTGTGCTTGGAAGTAGGTACGAAGCTTTCTTGATGTGACAATCAAAGTGAAGGCCAATTTTTCTATCCTTGGGTGCACCCTAGAAGGCATGGCTTGTGTAGTAAACTGGTTTCTAAATTTGGAGCTATTCGCGGATCAATGCAGAACTTACAACCGTCTGGGAGATAGCTAACTATAGGAACAAATCTTCTCCTTCGATAGACGGACTTAGTAGTGGGGGTTTGGACAGGTAATCCTTGAGTGCTTGGAAGGCTTCTTCGCACTCGTCCGTCCATTGGAAAGCCTACTTTAATGTTTTGAAAAATGAGAGGCATTGATCCATAGCTCTAGAGACAAAACTGTTCAAGGCTACTATATGCCCCGTCAATCTCTGTACTTCCTTCACACTCCTTGGGGATGTCATATCTAATATAGCCTTGACTTTCTCCAAGTTGGCCTCTATGCCTCGTTATAAGACCAGAAAGCCTAAAAATTTGCTTAACGAGACCCCAAATACACACTTTGCCAGGTTCAACCTCATTTGATACTTCTTCAATGTATCGAAAGTTTCTTTGAGGTCATCCAAGTATAATTTTGCTTTCCTGCTCTTCACAAGCATGTCGTCGACATAGACCTTCATATTTCGTCTGATCTGTGTGCTAAACATCTGATTTACTAATCTTTGGTAAGTAGCCCCTGCGTTCTTCAGGCCAAATGGCATAACCGTGTAGCAGTATAACCCCTAGATAGTAACAAAGGCTGTATTCTCCTGATCTTCTTTATTCATACGGATCTGGTTGTAACCTAAGAAAGCATCCATGAAAGTTAACAGCTCATGGCTGGCTGTTGAATCTACCAGTTGATCAATCCTGGGAAGCGGAAAGCTGCCTTTTGGACATGCGCAGTTGAGATCTGTGAAATCTACACACATGCGGCATTTCCCGTAGCCATTTCATGATGAACCTGACTGTTAAAAGCTTTTCCATCTCTTCCATGATAGCTCTGTTCCTCTCAGAAGCAAAAACTCATCGCTTCTGCTGGACGGGCTTTCTGGTAGGATCGACATTCAGTTTATGTTCTATCACTTTGCTGTCTATACCTGGCATGTCTTCGTGAGTCTAGGTGAAAATATCCAAATTTTGCTTCGAGAACTCCACAATCTTGTCCTTCAAGTTTTAGTCAAGTCCTGCTCCTACCTTTGTTACTTTAGTAGCATCTCTTTCTACCAGACACACTTCTTTCAGCTCTTAAGTAGGTTTCCTTGGTTCCTCTTCCACTACCCAGGCATGGTTCTCTTTTGAAGCTAATATTGCTTGGTAACATTCTCTAGCCAAAAGTTGATCCTTACATATTTGCCCTATCCCATTTGGGGTTGGGAACATCACTTTCAAGCAATAAGTTGAGGTCACATCCTTAAGTTAATTTAGTGTAGGCCATCCTAGGAAAACATTAGAGGACAATGGGCGATCGATGATCAAGAAATCAACTTAATTTATTACTTGGGCTAGATATTTTCAAGCTGTGACGGACATTGAGATAATTCCTCTTGGATAGATTTTATCTCCACTAAAACTGACTAGCAGGGAATTGAAAGGTTTGCGCTTCTTTGGATCTAACCTCACCTATTGGTAGGCTGTCATGTACATTATGTCGGCAGAGCTCCCGTTATCAACTAATACTCTCCTTGTCTTGAAACCTTCAATCTCCAGCATGATGACAAGTGGATCATCGTGAGGTTGCTTAATCCCATCTGCATCTCGTTCAGAAAATGTGATATCGTTAGTTTCTGATCATCGACACTTTGGAGACTAGTGTTTGATATGAACACTGTTGATTTGCCTATAATAAGTCTTCTTCAAAGACTTGTATGACCCTCCTGACACAGGTCCCCCTGTTATTGTTCGGATTTCTCCCACAGCTTGTTTTAGATGATCTCGTCTATCATCCTTGACATCGTCATGGGGTTTGTCATCAATCCTTGCTCGGGAGTGGTGGTCCCTCTTGATGACCCCGTTGAATTAGCTCTTTTATTTGTTCTTTCAAATCGCGACATTCATCAGTATAGTGGTCATGATCCTTATGAAAACAACAATACTTCTTCGGGTCACGTTTCTTAGAGGGCGTGCTTATCGGCTTGGGCCATTTTAGCTCTGGTTCATCCTTAATCTGCATTAGGATTTTGTCTGCAGGCATTACTAATGGGGTGAAGTTCATCTTCTTCTTCGGAGTGTTAGAATTGCTCTTGCTGGTCTTAGTTTCTGTATATGAATCCTTATGATCCTTCTTCTTTCCCTGAGAGTCCCCAAGTTCTTCCTTCTTCCGTTTTCTTGTTAACCCCTTCACAATAAGGGCATCCTTTCTGTTCATATACTTTTGGGCTTTGAACAAGAAATTTATCATTGAGGTTGGCAGCGTCTTTCCCAATGAAAAGATGAGATCTAGGTTATTAAGTCCTGCTTGGAAGGTCGTCATTATCACCTGGCCTTCAGCTTCATCGATTTCCAATACAGCCTTGTTGAAACAATTTACATAATCCCTTAGGCTCTTCCCTTCTTGCTGCCTTACCCTTAACAAGTAAGAGGCTTGACCCTTGCGACATTGTCCTCCATTGAAATGGTGAACAAACGAATCACTGAGCTATTCAAAATTTGCTATAGTAGATGCTTGTAGCTTACTAAACCACACCCTTGCAGCCCCTCTAAGGTAAGTAGGGAAAGACTTGCATATAACCTTGTCTGGGGTTTGTTGGAGGTTTAGGATAGTCTTAAAGGCCTTTATGTGGTCAAGAGGGTCCTTTGTGCCATTATAAAACTCTAGTTGTGGCAAACGAAACTTTGGTGGCAAAAGGCACTCCAAAACACTGTTGTGAAAGGTGAATCCATTCATTTAAGCATGCCATCAAGGTTTATCGATGTCTTCCCTTTCATTGCATTATTCACTTCGTCAAGTTCCCTTCTCAAGCTCTTAATCATGAGATCATTGTCATGCATGGATTGCCCTGGGTACTCGGTTGCATCTCTTCCCTTACTGTTCTTAGGGTCACTAGCCTTCTTGTCATGTCTACTACAGCTACGTCAATGGTGCGGGGCATTGCTACCCTCTGGGCAGGCTCGGCGCTTCAACTCTTCATTCTACTTCATTAGCTCTTGTACATTCGCTGTTAAAGCTTGGATCTATTGAGCCATCACCACAGGATTTGGAGGTGGTGTTGGTGTAGAATCCATCAAGTGATAGGAGCCTTATCGGTAGGAGCACGATTGTTTAAGAAAGGATCAACTCGTCATGTCCCTACAGAAGGCGCCAAACTGATGAAGCCGAAATTTGACCTCGTCAATATTCTCCTTGTCAGTGTCAATGGACGACTCCGATACCTGCTATTAAGAGAAAAATGGCGAGGGAGGATTTCGCCGGTGTAAGGTCAGTTGAGAATGCTCCGATGCCAAAGTCAGATTACAAGCTCTCAAAATATGCTTTACACAATTCTCTCTAAAGTTTTTCATGTGCTTTTACCTGAGTCCCATTTCCTTTTTTATAGTTTGCTTTGGCGCGATGCACTTTATGTTTGTTAAGGCTATTTTAAGCATTTTTCTCCTGAGAGGAATGCGGCATTAATTGACAATGATGATTCCATTTAAGGTGTAATGAATGATTCCATTTAAGGTGTAACGGGTGACCGTTGAACCATCATTGTTCTTGTAACCGGTCCGGCGTAGTCATTGCTTATTACCTATCTTGATTGTATTTATTTGCGCCTTTAATGAGTGCTGGTCTGGCCGTCTCAAAAGAACGACGTATAATGCTGGGATTTTACACTTACTCTCGTCCTCGACTTGGGTGTGGATAAGATCGTCTTTTGCATAGACGATCTCATTTTGATACTCATCAACCGGCAACACTGCCAGAAGCCATTTTTCGCTTTCTAGAGTTAAGCAAAATCAATCTCGCTCTAAGGGAGAAGGAGGCAAAACTTTACATCACCATGTACTCCTACCAACGCCTTCCATTCATTGTGTTCGCCATGTACTGGCCAAGGCTCGGCGAATTAGAACCATTGTATAGGATTAAGACGATGACAACGACTTATCAATGCATCACTCAGTCAACAGCAAGGACTTTGAGGACCTCCGGAAGGGTCCCTATTAGGACATATGTGGTTTAAGTTATTTTGAACATATATCATTGTTTTATGTAATTGGCTTATCCTTTGACAAAACGCACTTTACTTGTAATTGGGTAGATTTAGGATGTGTTTAATGCTTCAAGAAACTGTGTTTCAAGATCAAGTATTGAAAGCATCAAGTCTGTCCAAGAAACAAGCTGGAAAGTGCAAGTTATTAAAGCTCGGCACCTAGTCTCGACACATGCATCTATCGAGCTTTATAAGTTGTTTCAGCCCCGAGGCTCGACAGCTTCTCGACAGCTCCTTGACACCTCCTTGACACCTCTAACTGTCGAGATTTAAGGAAAACAAATTCTAAGTTCTGTTTTGATTCCAATCCATGGATATGTCTTTGGGACTTCTTTTCTTCTAACCCTAGACATATAAAATGATTATTTTAAGGGCCGTCATTAGGTACACAAGTTGCACAATCATTGAGAAATTCTTGTTCAAGCAATTTGTGATCCAAGACAAAGTTCATGCCCTAGTTCATCTTTCTTGTGAAGAAGTTGTTGTGTATTGTACGCCGTAGGGTTTTGTAACCAAGCATCTTCTTGATCTTCATCGTGTGGATGAATTGAAGAACTTTGTAGCCAACAACTCTCTCTCTAGTTGGTGATTAAAGTTGCGTACTGGGATCCGTGCAATTGGTTAGTTACGTACTGGGAGCCGTACATCAAAAGGAGAAACTATCACTACAGAACAAGTCCAATTGGGTATTAGGGTAAGGGTTCAATTGTAGGTTGGTAAGGTACTGGGATTCCTTGTAATCGCTTGTTGTGATAATAGTGGAGTTTCGGGAGTGGTGACCTTAAATCACCTAGTGAAGTTTTTGCCGTGTAGGTTTTCCCCATTCGTAAACAAATCACCGTGTCAATTTTATTTCCGCTGCCTATTTTAGTTTATTGGTGATTTGTTTGTGCTGCCACGCAATTTGCATGTTAACTTGATTAATTAAAAACTTGGCTAATTAATAAATTTAATTCATCATAAGGGGTCAACGCATTTGTGGCCTATCAGTCCCTAATGACTATCTCAACCCCAACACCACATCCTTGAAGCTGGTTGCTTGGAACATCTAGGGAGTAGGAAATGAAGCTTTTTGTACCCAAGCACATGAGATTTATTGTCTGCATCGCCCTCAAATTTTGATAATTGTTGAACCCCGCATTGCTGATGATCAAGCCTATGCAGTTATTGGCACCTTTCCGTAGTCTCATTCCCAAAGGGTTGACCCAACAGGCTTTTCGGGAGGAATATGGATGTTGTGGAATGAGGATAGTAGGCTCATAGTGGAGATTCTCACCACCAGTGAATATAGCATCCATGCATACCAACTGACTCCTATACTTTTCTTCTTATAGCTATTTATGCTTCACCAAATTTTACAAAGCACAAAATTTTGTGGAACTATCTAAAAAATTTATCATTAGCTATTAGATTACCATGAGTCCTATTAGGTGGTTTTAATGATATGCTTGTTAAAGACAAAAAATTTGGGAGGGGGGGGGTCTACCTCTTACTAGTTCTAAGATAAATGCTTTTGCAGGATTGTCTTGATTATTGTGGACTTATGGACTTAGGTTTTCATGGACGTAAATTTAGTTGGACCAATAAGAACTCAATTTGGTATCGTAATGTTAAGGAATGGTTAGATAGAGGCTTAGAAAGTGCGGAATGGAAGCTTCTTTTTCCTAAATTAGAAATTCACCATCTTCCTCGTACTAAATCTGACCACTGCCCTATATTGTTAGATATTGACCATACTATTCGCAAATCAATTAAACCGTTTAAATTTGAACATATGTGGCTTACTAATCCTTCATTTTCAACTCTGGTGGAAAATAGTTGGAATTCCTTAGCATCTCTCCTGTCATCCTCATCCAACCTATCTAGGTTCCAACACCAATTAAAACACCTAACTAGTAAAATTATAGACTAGAATAAAAATCATTTTGGGAAATTGTTTCCGAAAAGGCACTGCTTGTTGGCTAGGCTTCGAGGTATTCAGATTGCTCTATCATGCAAACCTTTAGAATTACTTTACTCACTGGAACAACATCTTATTAATGACTATAACCATACTCTTCACAAAGAATTTATTTTCTAGCAACTTAAATCTAGAATCATGTGGTTGAACTATGGGGACGCTAATATCAAATTCTTTCACCTTAAATGACTGCAAAATCGAAGTCAGTCTCATATTACGAACCTTAAAGATTTCACAAGTTTATGGGTTTCGGGGGAATCTTTAATCACCCATATTACAGCCACGTTCACATCTCTATTTACATCCTCCTACTGCCCCTCAATTCCCATTGGTTGGACATTACTGTCAAAACAATCCTTTACTTGAACACTACCAATGGGTTTCTAGCGTCTCCCTACCCGAAGAAATATTGAGGACTGTTCTTTCTCTCCTCCCATTGAAAGCCCCCGGTCCGGATGGCTATCATGCAATTTTCTTTCAATGGAATTGGAATATTCTTGGTCTTAGCATTATTCATGTTATTCAAGAAATTTTTGAAACCACGAATAATCTTGAAGATTGGGGGATCACAAATCTTGTCCTTATTTCAAAAGTTTCTCACCTTGACATGATCACACAATTGTTAGGATTAATGCCCTTAAATCCTATTGTATGATGCTATGTATAACATTATGTATAACTTAATGCTGTGTTTAATAAAGTTGTTTTATTATTATCTAAAATAATGGTAACATGAATATTGAGACATTATCATATAGTCCATGAGATGCGTAGTATGTAATTTATGTGATTATAGTTCGTAGTCGGTGATGAAATTGGACATTTCATCTACGAAGACTATAACATATCAACTAAGATGATTTGTCTTGATCATGGAAATGGAGATTTCTAGTTGGTATGTTGATATGTTTTAAGAGTTAAGACATATTGAACTAGACCGCTGTGAGATTTATTATTCTTCTAATGACTATCAAATGAATAATAAACTCACGACTTATATTTACATGAACTCTTAATCCTGAGAAGATAATGGACTTGATCATGAAGTGTAAGTTGCTTTGATATATTAGGAGTGAGATCTATAGTTACGGTCAAAACCTCAATATGTTGGGCAATCACATTTAGTGTTGATGGAACATATATTCTAAAGATGGAATTCATAGTCTCTTAACGGAGATACAAAATATTTTCTTGAGATAAGTTTAATGGTTTAGTTATTCAAAGAGTTAGGCCTAACCACTTTAGTAAGGAGTTACTAAAGTATATATTTATAGAATTGGACTTCATAAATATATGATGAATAATTTAAAGGATTAAATTGGGTACTCAAGGAATTAAGATGTAGTAATCTACAAAGTGGTAGTCTACATTAATGACTTTATATTACTACGAATATATTTATGAATGGGTTGCATGTACAATAGAGTCTTGGGATATAATTTATAAATAAGGCCTAGAGTGTAACTATATTTATATAGTGGTGTTAAACATAGTTAATGATAACTTTGAACTTGTCAAGAGTTGACAGAAAAGCCCAAGGCCCATTGGAGCTAGTGTCTTATTGGTCCTCTTTGGTCCCACTCCAAGCCACACACTTAAACCTAATTGGAAAGGTCCAAAAGGTCAGCCCAATTAGATAATTAGTTAGATACAAAGGGAGAAACATACAGAATTTTCTGTAGGGGAATTGTAAGAACACTATTGTGAAGTGGTGTAAGAAGTAGTAGACACTTTGACATTCTCCCTTTAGAAAACTGATTGAGAGACCACACATCTTAAGCGTTAATGGAATTAGAGTGAAGATTGAAAGTGTTCTAAAGTGCTTCTGATCTTCGGTTTTGAAATTCACTACTCCAAGGTACACTCTCTTGTTCTCAAATTTTGAAACTTACATAGTACGTGTTAACTTTTATGAATGAAGTAGATTCGTTATTTTTCCGCTGCGTATGTTTTGTATGCGATACAAACATTTTATTTTCTATCAACAATTTCGTCTGATTAGTTTATGCAACACTCTTTATAAACTGGTCTCTAAAATTATCCTGCGGAGGTTAAAACTGTATATTGCTGATATTATTAATCCTTGCCAAGTAGGATTTGTTCCGGGTTGTAGGACGAGTGACAATATTATTTTGGTTCAGGAAATTATTCATTCAATGGTCCGTAAGACTAGACCCAAGGGACATGTGGCTCTCAAACTAGATCTTGACAAAGCCTACGATTGCCAAGAATGGTCGTTTATTTAGGAAACTCCTGAGTTTTTTCAAATCCCCCCATCTCTAAATAAGCTTATTATTAATATGATTTCCTCAACACATTTTCACATCATATGGAATAGCTCTCCCTTACCAGCTATTGTCCCAAGTAGGGGAGTGCGTCAAGGGGATCCTCTATCTCCTTATTTGTTTATTTTGTCCTTGTAACGCCTATCCATTCTTCTAGAAGAGGTGTTTCGGGATAAAATTATCCATCCAGTCACGTTTAGGGGGCAAATTAAAATTTCGCATCTATTTTTGTTGATGATATCTTTCTTTTCTCTGAGGCAAAGATTACGGAGTGCAAAAATCTTCAAAACATTTTGCATAGGTTCTGTAATTGCTTTGGCCAAATCATTAGTACGCAAAAATCGTGCCATCAATTTTCACCAAATACGCCTAGGGGAACTAAAATTTTGATTGCTAGTATTTTTGATATCCCTACTACTACTCAAATTGGAACCTACGTAGGAACTCCTATTTTTACTACCTGCAGAAAGGCAAGTGCCTACCAATACTTAATTGATAAAATCCAAAAGAAAATTGAAGGTTGGCAAGTTAAATATCTTTTGTTGCGGGCCATGTCACTTAAATCCAATCCACCTCGGCCTCCATCCCTATCCACGCAACGCAAACAACCCTTCTCCCACAAAAAATTAGTCGGCTGTTGGACAAGTTAAATTGTAAATTTTTATGGGGCAACACGGCCCACCATAGACACTCTTACACAATTAGTTGGGAAACCCTCACTTCTCCTAAAGATGCGGGAGGTTTGGGTATTAAATCTTCATGCCATATGAATTTGGTAAGGTCCTTGCAGGCCAATCATATTTGGAGGTTAGAGGATCTTCACTTTCCCCTCCCGCAACTTGAACAACTTATTGAAGGTATTCCTGTCGTCCAATTGACTCGGTTGTCTGATTCTTTTGTCTGGCCTCATAATAATGGTGTGTGTTTGGTAAGTTCTGCCTCGAAGTTTTTATACCAACAAGCTCAGGTTCCTTTTAATTCTTCTCAGCGGCATTGGATATAGAAACTACATTGCCCTAAGAAAATCCAAATCTTCATTTGGAAGTCCATGCGTAATCGGTTACCTACCCGCCACCATCTGGCTTTTTCTCGCCTGGAAATTGATGATAGATTTCCTAGGTGTAATACTTCTGAAACTACTATACATATCTTACTTTTCTTTGTTTTCTCGATTTACTCCTCAATCTTTTGCTCCATTTCTTTTTACCTCACATATCCTCGTATCTGTTTTCCTTTGCGATCGTTTTTTCAGCTTCTCTCTATTTTTAAAATTTTTTTTTTTTTTTTTCATTTTGGTTTCCACGTGATGGCAAGACAACGATGATGATAAGACAAGACTTTACTACCCAGCAGGCTCATGTGATGACAAACAACATGTAGAATTGATGATGATTAACATATGACAATAGAAAAGACTTAAAAAAGAAACATTTTATTGCATGATTGAGAATATACGAACATGGCAAGAACAAACATACTATTACATGATTTAATGACAATATAAGATCTAACGTATGATTAATTCTGGAATTGCATATGAATAAATGAAGAACATGCATGAATTCTCATTAAGGGACTTAACTCTCACTGTTTCACCCATTTTCAATTTTTTTTTTTTTTAAAATAATTGATGAACTTTTATTTCAGCAGATATTGCCTATTTTTATTAAACAGCTAACTATGTTACTAATATATATATATATATATATATATATATATATATGTTAAGTTATGGTTTTTCACATAATATTTATTTTGGCTTTATTCCATGAAAAAAAAAATGTTATAATTGCATTAATTTATTTCCTTGTATTTTGTGGGATTTATTTGTAATGGATTTAGTATTAAATTGGTGAAAATTGCTTAAGACGGTAAAGATTGCTCAAGACAATGAAGTTTACGACTTGTTCACGACTGACTCACGAGTGGACAACTCGCAAAAGGTCACATGAGAAACACATACTGGAAGATGAAGAGTTAAGTGCCAAGCTATATTTCGTGAGTTACTTTGTGACTTGGCTAACCTGCTTGTGACCCAAGAAATTCTTTGCGTGGATGATTTTAAGTATGACTCTTATACCATTTACCCATACTATATACCCTCATTCTGCACAAAATTTTAAGGATGCTATTTAGAAGAAAACCCTAAAAAGGTTTCTACAATACCAACATTATTAGAGAGAGCTACTCATCCTCAAGAGAAAAATCTTTGTAATCTCTTCTCCTGTCCTTTCCTATTGTTATAACTTGAGAGGAGATTTGTACCAAAACACAACCCACACATATTCAGAGTGTAGATAGTGTTTTGAAACTTGGGAAGCATTGTGTATTTGCTAAAATAAGCTAGTGAGGCCTGGCGGATGCAATCAGGCGGTATTGCAAGATTCAGATAACTAATGAAGACAAGACTTCGAAACTAGAGCTTGGAGGGCTTAAGTGCTTTGGTAGATTAGGTTTGAAGGGTCTTTTTAATATCCTTGTACTCCAACTTATTCACTAGCAAATCATTTCGACTTGGAGGGTCGTGGAGAGGTTTTTTGTCAAGTTCTTCAGGTTCCTCTTTTTTAACATGTCTCGGTGTTATCTCATGTTTACATCTCTCTTCCCATACTCTTTAAGTTTTACTTTTATTATTTATAGTGTTTGCTTACCTTAGAGAATTGTTCCTGTTTCATTGCGTTACACTTACTCTTATTCCACACTTAGTTAAGTAAGGTAAAAGCAATCTAATCGTAAGTTTTAATTTGGGGGTCTAAACAAGTAATAGTGTTTTCTCACTATCTGAGTAAAGACTACTTGAGTTTTCACATGGTTTTAGAGCGAGTACGCTTGTTTTAGTTTAATTACCTAAGTGTGATCCTTGACCCTTTGTCTTAATAGACATGGATAGTGTTCTGTGTGCTTCTTTACATGTTTTGGATGATGTTGATTGTAACATGCCATGTGTTTGTGAAAATGTCTCTATGAGTGTTTGTCCTCATTCTTGTGATGACATGTTACAAGACTCTTTTGGGTGTTGTTGAAATTTCAAATGTCAAACTCTTAAAGAAAAAGTCTAAGAAGTTTTATGAGAATTTGAACAAGTTAATTTGTGAAAATGATGATTTGATTGCTAAGTTCAATGAATCCAACAAAATTGGTTGAAAAGTATAAGAAACTTGCTGAATATTCTTGTGAAAAGTTGAAAGAGTTTGAATGTTTGAATGTAGACTTGGATGCTAAAAATTTTTTTGTCTAACAAACTTTTTGATGATCTTAAATGTGCAAAAGAGTCTCTTAAGATTCATATCAAGTGTTTGATTACTAAACCTATTGCTATAAAGGAAGAAAATATTTGTTGCGATCATGCTGTGAAGCTCGATTTTGTGCCTATTGTGAGTTCTACCTCTAAAGACAAATTGATGTACATACCTTCACACAAAAGAAATCATAAAGTAGAGAGAAAGGCCCTTAAGCCAAAACCTTTGTTTAGGTCTCATCCTAGGGATTTGAGTGAATTTAAGTTTGTTTCTACTTGCAATCATCGCAGTGTGATTGGTAATATTAGACCTTGATGTTTCATGTTGAAGAGAGAACAAAATCATGTTGCTAGATCCCTCCATAAAAAGCCTAGTGGACCTAAACACATTGTTTGGCACTACTGTGGTGCTTTTGGTCATCTAAGACCTCATTGCTCTAAGTTTCAAGCTCTTAAAAGAATCACAGCAAAAGAGAAACTTGCACTTCTTGGAAGTTGTGCTAAGAAAGCAAAACCAGATTTGGGAGAAAATTGTATGTTGTTGAAGCAAGTTGTTAATGCTCTTACCTTCTTATCTATTTGTATCTCCGGTTCTCATTGTTCCAACCCTCATCTCTCTTCTCATGAGACACTCACTTCAAAAAATTGTTTAGTTTTGGTGAGGAAGGGTTCCTATGATTGAAATTTTGCTCTTTTGGTCATTAATCTAATTCTTTCGTTCTTTGTAGGACTTTTCATGCATTAGATGCTATATTCTCATGCATTTGGGCATCTTGCATTTTTTTATATGCGCTTTTTTTTTTTTTTTTTTTGCTTTTAATCTTACTTTAATGCTTTTTTTTGTGTGTGTTTGTGTAAAACAAATTCAAAAGCACATAAAAAGTGAAAAATCAAAAGTTTGATCATGTTTGCTTTAGCACATATCTCATGTAGAGTTTGGCCTAATATCTTTGTACTAATGACGTAGTGTATTTACGAGCTTAGCTTATTATGTATGCATATATTAAATGTGAGTGAAATCTAGAAATCTATGTTTGATTGTTGTAAATAGATCTTTAAGCTTATCATGAATGTTTAGCCACTAGTCTTGATGGATCTTGATACATGCGTAGACTTGTTCTTATATATCTTCTCACATTTAATTTTTGCCAAAAAGTTCTTCAAATATCAATCTCTAAAAGGAGAAATAACTGAAAATATCCTTACTTCAAAAACTAGTTAGACTAGGAAAAGGTGGAACAAAATGTATTCAACTTGTATGATGCCAAAGCCAAAGGCTTATCCTTCAAATAAATATTCATGGCATCGATGCTCGAAAATTGAGTTGTATTGATAAAAAAAAGTATGAAAAATAGAAGCCAAATGAACAATTTTCAATCAATGTAAACACTTTGGTGAGGAGTCATATATGTTCATTTCCATTAGTGAGATAGGTCTCTTAACTTTGTGTTATTTGTGTATGACTTGATTAAATTAGTCATTGAAGCTTCATACCACACTATTTGAGCTTTCAATATATATATAGCGGTAATCCCGAAACGGTATACTAGTATTAACCGGTACTAAAACATATTGTTCCCTTAACTAAATCAAAATGGCTTCCGATACGAAATTGACTCCCTTGATTCTCGTATTTAAATCCTAAATATCATAACAAAACATGTTTACTTAAGTATAACAACATGATGAAATGAAATTAGACTTGTATAAAAAATTATTTTATAAAAAAGGAGAGTTCACTAGAGTTCTAGAGAAGTGACAATGAAAGACTTCGTTGCAATTTGAATGAAGAATCACCGGATGCTCAATGACTGTGCTACATTGCTTAATCTATATCTCTAAGGGAATAGGGTGCCTTGAACCGAGATTCCACCCTCCTTTCTATTTATAGAGGGAGGAAATGGTCTTGTGATGAGATTTTGATGAGTATGAGATTTATTTAAAAAGCTTATTGGATAAGAATAAAAAATTTTGATTTTAAATTTAAATTTTCAAGTATCAACATTTGTCAGTTTTTTAATCATAACTTTTTACTCAAAATTCAAATTAACTTTAAACTGATGCCATTTGAAATATAATTCAAAATGCAAAAATTTCAATTAAAAATACTCAAGACCAAATTCAAACTTTTACTATGCCAAAAATCCCCGCAAGTATGGACTTTAAAATTGTTGCGACTTTCTACGTTTTTAATGATTTTTAGACAAAGTTTTGAATTGCATTTGAGTTTTGAACCAAAAATTTGGACATTTGGGATTAGTTAAGGCTAATAAAGATTTAGAAAATAATAAATTTTAATCAAACACTCATTTTTTAGATATTTACATAAAATTCAAAATTAAGATCAGTTATCCATAAAAATCACATAATCTCATGTGCAATAGTACACCCTTGTCCTAGAATTAAACCAATGTGATTATGATACACAATTAGTTGTAATTAATTCTTTAAAGGATCAATCAACCATTAGAGCTTAATTTTGTGGAAATTTTTGATCCAATGATTTGATTGAAACTCATGACACATCATTTTGATTGTTAGAACTTCTAGACATGTTTTACATGAGGAATTTGAAACTTATATAGTTAAAATTATTACTTTTCCCTCGAGTTGTGAAAGGAAGCTTTGCCCTTGATGAAGTTTAGTGAAGATTGCAAATTAAGGTATCTACATTCACTTACCATAACAACCATAGTTACTGCTTCACTAGAACTAGTACATGAGCGCCACATGTAGGTTATGCCAATATGAGTTTTCTATGTGCTTTGCGGCACAAGCATGACTCTCTCTCTCTCCCTTACTCTCTCCCCTCATTACATCACTTCAAATTTGTTAGGATTTTTAGTGTTGGCCAAATTTTGTATCAAATTTCCTTTTGTATTACATTTGAAATTTATTTGAATTGTATTACATTGTGTAAAAAATGATCAAGCAAGATGATAATGTACAATTTGTAATAATAGGAATTTTGTTCGAGTAAAATTCCAATGTTAGGTGAGTTTTTGGGCGAGTGCTCTAGACTTTGAAAATTAGTTAAGGTAAAAAATCTAGCTCAAAATTGACCTAAAATTGGCTTGAGCGATTCGTCACCTAAGAGAAAATTTTGTTTCTTTTTTGTTCCCGTATCCAATCAAACCTCTTTAGTGACCTTTATTTCTACCAAAATCTACCCTAAAGAGACATAGACATATATTTCTTGTAGCCTCCATAACTTTACCTTCTCCAAATTGTCATACCCATTGAAAGGAGAGCCAAGTCAAACACTCTTGATTTCCTTGTGTGTCTTAGATTTCTGATTGGTGTTGAAAATCATAAATGTTATCCCAAAACTTCAAGTGGCATTGAAGTATCCAAGAAATTGGATTTTTTGTTAGCATCTCAACTTATGAAATCAAAAACTAGAAAAGAGAGAAAGGGAGAAAATGGGCTTTTGCCCATTTCGTGCAACAAAATTAGTGTGTTGCCCCCTTTCCCAAACTAATTAGGGAAATGGCCCTCTTTTGAAACTCGATTTTCTCAAAATCAAGTTAAGCCCTATAGTGGCATTTTAAGGAGTATATAGTGACGTTTTAAGGAGCCTATAGTGGCGTTTTAGAACTCGAGCTCCATGAACTCGAGTTATAGGTTAAAAAAAAAAAGAGAAGCATGGAACTCGAGTTCCAAAACACCACTATAGTTCCTAAAAACACAAATAAAAGGGCTCCAAATTTTTTTTTAACTCAATTTTGAGAAAATCGAGTTTCAAAAGAGGGGCATTTCCCTAATTAGTTTGGAAAATGGAGCAAATTGCTAATTCTTTTGCACGAAATGGGCGAAAGCCCATTTTTGCCAAAGAGAAAGGGTTGGTGTAATAGTTACTTGAAGGAGAGGGAAGCTCAGAAACAAGTACATCTACATAGAATTAGGAGGGTTTTGTAAGTGTTTTGATTGCAACTACCTTCATTCGTGAATTGATTTGCTTAGCTAGTGTCTCATAGAATTTTCCCCCTTTGTGGATTTTTCTATTTGTAACCACATCTTATATTTGGGTGTTTGAGTTAAGATTTGCTGTGATTCATGTTATCCATGTGAATATGAAATTGGCTAATTAATTGCTTGAACCAAATTTGAACAAATTGTTTAAATTGGTATATAGCCATTACTAAGGATCTAAATGGTTTAATTTTTTTTTTTTCAAACTTATTGCTCTTTATGACCTATTAAGGAAACTTGTAGTCGTTAGTTGATTTAGAGTTAACTCATTCATTTTTGGATCATTTTAATTGCGCAACTTCTATGACATGCTGTAACACTTTATTTTGTATCCATTAATAATATTTAGTCATCGGCCCCATGTTGAGCTTGAAATATGTTAACCAAGGGTAATTGAAGTGTTCTTAATAGTTTGAAGGTAATCACAACTCAAAAGTACTCAAAATTTCTTTAAAAACGATGCTAAAAAATAACATTTGTTCATTGGTTTGACCATAAATTTTAACCCTAAAGAATTTTTTAATGAGAATTTTTGAATTGGAAATTAGACAATTGGGCTTCAATTTGTACCCAATTTTCCCAATTTGGATTTAAAATGAGTATGTTGTGAGTGTTCGAAATTGGGGCATCAATGTAGTCAAATTTCAAGGTTCTTAATGAGTTTATGTATGTGGCTTCAAGGGTGAGTATGCACACTCACAATGGTGCGTATGCAGCCTTACTTCCAGGTCCCTATATTTTTGCATATTTAAGACCCTAACTCTTCAATCTTAGGATGAGAAAGGTGAATCTTTTTTCTATGACTTCTTACTGTACTACATAGGATCCATTCTTTTTTTAATATTAGCTTAAGTGTTCTTATTTGATGTGTTTTTTTATGTTAGTATATTTTTATGGTGTTAATCTAACCATGGCTTAGATTTTTCTAGTTTTTGGTTTTACTTTTGTTTCTATAATTCAATCTATACATGAGTTTATTTGTGTCAATAACATGAAACCATTTGTTCGCTTTTAGTTTCTTTGAGTTCTTGTTTGATTTGTTAAGATGACCATGATCTTTATGTTATACATGTTAATCTAAGATATAGGTTGATTAAATTTAATTATCAGCCTAGGTTAATTTAATTTAAAAGATGTATATCAAGATGCATGTGAATCATTGAGACTATATATGTGGGATTATGATCTACATATGCAAGGTCAAGTATGTGTAGTGGGTTCCAGTCAGCTCAACTGGTAAAGTCTTTGATAGTCTTATAAGAGATCTAGGATTCAATAATCGACTACACCAAAAACTGATTGGTGTCTTGGTCTGATGATAAAAAAGCTATCATTAGGAGTGGACGCCATAGGTTGAAATTCTCTATAAAAAAAAAAAGGCCAAGTATGTGTACATACCATGTATCTAGATTAGGCAGAAAAATATGTTTTTGGTTGAATTAATTATTTTTCATGTGTTTTGTGGTATGTTTTACTTCAAATCTATAGGATTATAATAGTTAAATGATTGCCATGATTTTTCCTTTTTCTTTTATTTCATATTTAATGTGATTTGAATATGCTAAGTATAAACTCCTTTTTGTCAATGCATGCTTATTTGGTTTAATTTAATTATTTGACTTTCAATGTCTAATAATATATGTTTGATTTGAGGTTTTATTGTATTTCCTTCTATGTTGTAATGTAATCTTTGACATGTTGTGTATAATCCTTTTAATTAATTAGAATTTGGGATTAGGGTTTTTTCATAAGTTTTTTAATTAAATATTTCCTATCAAAACATAATGGAGGTTAATTGATTCTAATTCTTGTACCCTAAATCCACTCAATGTTTGGTGCATAGACCTCTGTAGAGGTTCGAGAGGCACAAGTTGGTTCCTAGACCTAAACTAGGTTGCAATTCCCAACCCTGCATCTTCGGTCCATTCAGCTTAGGCGTGCTCCCAAGGTACAAAACTGTGTTTGTGTCTTACATAGGATGATGCTCTCACACACACTACTAGAATTCATCATTATTTGAGTTAACGTGAATAGCATGCTTGACTCTTTCCTTCTTGAAGCCATTAGTGTTGTAGTGCATCTTTTTTGAATTTCCTTCCTTTTTGAATTTACCTTGCCATGATAAGAAACCCATAAATAAATTCAATAGTAGAATCCATTAAAAGCTTTTTTTTTTTCTAATTCTTTTATTTGTTAGGATTTCATTTTTGTCAATAATTTATCTTTTTTGTTAAAAAAAATCTATTAATAGTTTTAGCTCAAGTTGTTGCTAGTCGAGTTTTCTTTGGTAACACATATGGGCATGTCCCTTAGCATTTCAACATGCATGGTGTGGGAGTTAAAAACACTTTAAAAAGGTACTATACAAGAATTCTTGATCAACACAATTAATTTCTAACAAATGGGAGAGAAGAATCCACAATAGGAAGATTAAGTAATTAATCAAAGACAGAAAATAGTTGGATCATTCATATATATATGAAGAAGTGATGTTCATGTGGTACAAAGATGGGTTCTATGAGATAGATACAATTGAAAAGTTCTAACTATCTTTCTCTCTCTTGTTCTTGCTCAAGTCCTCTCTTTTTTCTAGATCTCCATTCTTGGTGTCCTCCCCCTCCTTTTATAGCCATTTCTCCTCATCCTCCAGCTATCTTTCTCTTAGCTGGATTTGGGGGATACTTGTCCCATCACCTTCTTTTTTTGCCATTTCTTGATCATGAAGGAAGACTTTGGGGGGTGCTTCCACTGTTCAGCTAGTCATTTAGCATTTGATGTGGCTAACATTAGGTAGGGGGTCTCATTAATGCGGAGGTGACTATTATATTGGGCTTTGCATTTACTTCGCCGTGTTCCTTGGGGGGAGTGTGGGTGATGGGTGGTCCCGACCAAGGGAAAAAGTTGTTCCCTAGGCGATCTTTATGATCTCGGGAAAGATGGTGTAAAGGATTACCTCGATAATGGGCCTTGAGAAAAGTAGGTATCATGGATTACCTAAGTTGTGGGCTTGTGAGAGATCGAATTGGCTCTCAAAAAAGGGTATAGGCATCGGCACCTTTCCTTTTCAGGATCATATGGAGTCACCACTTATTTTATAAGTAAGATAAGAAAACTATAAAAGATTACAAAATGTCTTGAATAGTACACATTCTCATTAGTTTAAATAAGTACAACTTGATAGAAAGAACTATATATAGCTTGTTTTCTAGTTACAATCTATCAAAAGAAAATAAGACACTCTTCTACAAACCTAAGATTCTCAAATTCGAGGGCTAGATTATAAGATGGGAAGGTATTAGGCACCTATCCTGCCTAAACAAAGTCTGGTCTTCTAAACTTTTAAATGACCTTTTAAATACCCATTAAAAAAAGACATGCAAATTATTATGTCAATATTCCTAGATCTATGGTTGGTTAATATGCAAAATACTAGATCTATTGCATTTATGCAAGGAGAAATCACATTTGAATTTTATTTATAGAAAAATGATTTTTAAGAGAAGTTTCAAATCTATTATCAGGCAAAATGAATTTTTTGATTAAAAAAATTCAGATATGATTTTTTAAAATAACAAGGAATGGGTTTTTAAAAAGAGTTCCCAAATCTGATTTCTTAATTAAAGAACAGAATGAACCTCCAAGAGAAAATTCAAATTTGATTGTTTAATTAAGAAACAAAATGGGTTTTGAAAGAAATTGCAAATCTGATTTTTTAGACCTAATTTTTTTTTTTAGAAAACAATGGAGATTTTGAAAATAAATTCAGATCTAGTTTTTGGTTTAGAAAAAAAATTGGTTTTTTGAAAAATAAATCCAGATATGATTTTTGGTTTAGGAAAAGAATAGAGATATGAAGAATAAATCCAAATCTGATTTTTGGTTTAAGAAGAGAATAGATGTTTGATTTAAAACTTCAAATCCGATTTTGGGTTTTACATAAAGCAACATATCTAGGATTTAATCATATGCATTACATAACTACATGAACAAAACACATGCACATAAACAAACATTCATCATATAATCACTAGAAAGAAAAATCAAAACAAACAAACGAAAGAACATGTTAGAAAAGGCATGGAGAATTGAATTAATTTCATAGACATGTAAATAAAAAGATGGAAACTTACCTGCATCAATGAATTTTGCAAGGGAATGGGGAAATCACTTTAGAGTTAGAGAGAGAGTGAGTCTCTCTAAGTCCTAAAGAGATCATACTTAATAGAAAAGATAGCCCTGAAGTTGAACTTTCAGAATTTCTTTTACGTTAAGAGCAGAGTGGTGCTCTATTTTTATTTTTATATTGTATTTATAGAGGTGTTGTGTTTAAAAAACAAGGTAAAATTTTATCCTTAAAAAATCAAATTTGATGTGTTTTAGCTTGATCTAAAAGTTTCTGGGCTGGGTCTTGAGATTGTGCCAATCGGAGTGCTGTGCCCATTTTCCTCTTTTGGTTCGATTTGTACTTTTTTAGGAGTTTTCTGGCTTGAGAATTGCACTTGGACGTCTTTTAAACTTGTATTCCAAAATAAATTCCTTTTAATTTGATAATGAGGTCCTTAAAATAATAATTATCTGAAAGATAATTATTGAAAAAACGTAATTATCAGCAACTCCCTTATTATCTGATTATCCTTTTTATTCCTATGCAACCAAGCTTATCTTTGATCAAATCCAATAGCCAATCACATAAATTACTTAATTAATTTTAATTTTTAACCAATCAGAATTAATTTCAATTAATCACACGCAATTAGCTTCACCCACATAACATGTATACAGACTGTGAAAACTTGATTTTGTAATATCTTTCAATCCGATGGTCAGATTAGGAATAGGGCATACCTCTCGGTCATTAGAGTCTCAAGATTATTTTTATGATATGTGGTAGATGATTTAATGCATGAAATGCAATTATGATTTTTGGGTATTTAGAGTGAATATTTCAGTCATCTTCCAAGATTAAATTATGGGTGCAAAATTGAGTGTCTACAGAATGCCCCTCATTGACAGAGCTTGAAAAGCGAATGTCAGTGTAAAACAAAGACACTGATTTTAGTAACCATGATTTAATCGAGGTTGATTTTTCAAAGATTTCATAGCCCTAGAACTTAGAACCTTAGGACATAGAACTAGTATTTTATTGTCTTACAAAAAAATGAGAAATGCGGACATCTAAACTGCTTGTTAATTGATGAACTTGGGTAGAGGCTTGAATGCCAATGTTTGAGAACCATATCTGCTGAATCTAAAATCTAGCATGATTGAGAACTGTATTCACTCAATCTAGAATCTTGGGGTGATTGAGAACTTTATATGCCCAATCTAATAGAGTGATTGAGAACTCTATCCACTCAATTTGGAAATCTTGGAGTGACTGAGAACTATATCCGCTTGATCTAGTGAATGTGGTGGAATGATTGAGAACTCTATCTGCTCAATCTGGAAATCTTAGGGCGATCGAGAACTATATTTGCTCGACCTGATAAGATGATTGAGAACTCTATCTACTCAATCTGGAAATCTTAGGGCGATCGAGAACTATATTCGCTCAACCTGACAAGATGACCGAGAACTATATGCTTAATTTGGAAATCTAGAGGTGACTAAGAACTGTATCCGCTCAATTTGGAAATCTGGGGTGATTGAGAACTATATTCACTCAATTTGAAAATCTGGAGTTTGACTGAGAACTATATTTGCTCAATTTGGACATCTGGAGACGACTTATATTCGCTCAATCTGAAAATCTTGGGATGACCAAGAATTATATCTACTCGATCTGATAGGATGATTGAGAACTCTATTCGCTCAATCTGAAAATTTGGAAGTGATTGAGAACTATATCCCTTTAATCTAAAAATCTAGAAGCAACTGAGAACTATATAATCTCAATCTGAAAATTTGGAATCCGACCGAGAACTATTTTCGCTCAATCTAGCCTTTGCAGTGACTGAGAACTGTATTCGCTCAATCTGAAAATCTAGAAGCCGACCAAGAACTATATTCATTTAATCTGGACTTTGGACTTTTCCTGAAATGGACAAAGAAAATTGAATTAGAATTCTAATGATTGAGACTTTATCTACTCAATTGTTGGACATGTGGAATTTTTCTTTTCCTTTTGTTTCACGAAGATAAAAATTTTGTAAAGCTCCCTCTTTTTCTTGGAAAATCTCCCTTTTTCTCTCTTTTTATTTGAAAGTTTGTCCCATTAATTCTTCGAAAATCTTTGAGGAATTTTAGAAATTTTGAAAACAAATCTTCCTATATTCTCTTATTTTGCTTGTAAGATCTCTCTCTTTTTTAATTTTTTTTTTTGAATAATTCATTTGAAAAAGATTCTTTAAAAAAAAAAATTTGATACCACAAGTTTTGGAAACATTTCTGAAAAATTTTAAACCATTTTTCCTTTCTTTCTTTCATCCTTTTTGCAAAAAATCAAAAATCCTTTCTCATCATTCTTTTTTTTTTTTTTTAAATCTATGGAAAATTCTAAAAATTTGAAAACAAATTTCTCCTACTTTTTTTCATTTTTCTTTTTCTTCTTTTTTTTTTTTTTTTAGGTGAGTTAACTCAAGCGAAAAGGACAAGAAGGGGCTAAAATTTAACCCCCCTTTTATTATTCCTTCATCTTTTCCACAAACTTAGATATGAAGCGATTAAGAGCAGTAGTCAACCCCGTGAGACGTTGTACCTCCTTTGGACTCCTCAAAGGTCTCAAATTCTGTAAAGTAGAAATTTGGTCCAGATTTACTTCAATTCTCCAATGGATGACCAAATAATTGAGGAACTTTCCTAAGCTTACTTTGAAGGCACATTTGAAGGCGTTTAACTTCAAACAATGTTGTCTGGGCATCTCTTAAGTCTCGGTTAGGTCCGAAAAGTGGTATCCCACTATTTCGCTCTTCACCACCATGCCATGACTGTAGGCTTCCCTATTTCTCCGTAATTTTCCACCAAATATTTTAGTGTCCCCACATTCTTTAATCCAAATGGCATGAGTTTGTAGTGGTAATTACCCATGGGAGTTATGAAAGAAGTCCTGAAAGTCTTGAAAAGCATCAAGAAAACTCATCCTCGGGTGCCCAAAAGGTGGCATCTACAAGTTGATCTATTTTTGGTACCAAGAAGGGATCCTTTGGTCAAGCTTTGTTCAGGCTTGTGAAGTCCACACACACCCGCCATTCCCTAGTCTTCTTCTTCACTACCAAGGTGTTGGCCAACCATTCTAAATAGAAAACTTCTTTATTGGCTCTAGCCCCTTTCAACTTGTCCATTTCCTCTTTAATCGCATTAGAGTGAAAATAAAAGGATCTGCTTGAGTTTTGTTTCTTTGGAGTGCATTTAAGGTCCTCATTGAGCCGATGGCAAATGAACTTCGAATTTATCCCTGGGGCTTTATAGGGACTTTAAGCAAAAACATCTCTATTACTAACTAGGAAGAGTAATAATTGTACCTTTTCCAAGAATGGAAGGCTTTTGCCAATTTGGAAGTACTTATCTCAAGCATCTATGTACACTTTTTCCAATTTCTCACACTGCTCTTTCAAGGCAGACTGTAGTTCTACAAATAGTGGCTATCAGGCATTGTCGAGCTGCACTTTCGTCCATCTGAAGTTCATAAACTCCTTGATCAGTAGGGAACTTCAATTTTTTATGCAAAGAGGAGGGCACAACTCCCATAGAGTGATCCAAGGGCGGCCAAGAATGGCTGTGTAGGGAGAGTAGGAATGCACAACTATAAAATCCACTATTTCTTTCCTTCCGCCAATCTCCATAGTAAACCAAATCTAACCCGTTGGAGTTACTACAATCCCATCAAATGTGTTAGGGACATATTTTATGTAATTGGCTAATCCTTTGATAAAATGCACTTTACTTGTTGGGTAGATCTAGGATGAGTTTAGTACTTCAAGAAACATTTTGTTTAAGCCAAGTATTAAAATCATGAAGATTGGACCAAGAAACAAGTGAAGAAAAGTTGTTTATTAAAGCTTGATTGATACCTCAACAGAAAAAGTATCTATCGAGATTTAAGAATGAAGCTCAACAGAATCTTAACAGAAGTTGAATCTGTCGAGATTTATGAAATAAGAATTTCTAGACATATATGTGTAGGGTTTCTTCTCTCACAACCCTAGACATATATAAGGCTTACTTTAAAGGCCGTTATACAAGGAGAACACATGCAGAAAGTGATCTAGTGCCTTATTCTCTCTACAAGAATTTATTGCATCTTTGCACCTTAGGGTTTTGTAACCAAGTGCTTCTTGATCTTCATTGTTGATGAAGTGAAGAACTTTTTAGTCAATAACATCTTCTTCAAGTTGTTGGAGTTAGTTACGTACTTGGATTCATGCATCATTGGTTAGTCACGTACTAGGATCCATGCAAAAGGGTGACGTTTATATATTGAAGAGTTTAGAGGTTTGGAAGTGGTAGAAGGTTTCTGTTGTAAGTTCATCTACAAGGATTGTAAAGTCTAGGGATAAAATTTTTGTACTAAATCTGAAACGTCTCTTTACTATAGTGAATTGTTTTTCGGGAAGATTTCCCTCCAGGTTTTTTACTATGAAATTAGTTTGTTTCATTGATTTTCTTAGGTCGTCATATCTTGTCTTATTTACTATTCCATTATGCATGATATTGACATGATATTGATGTTTGTTTGTTTTAACAAGGTTATTCGTAATAAATTTAATTAACAACTTAGGTTTAAAACTTGTTAATTCTATCAACTGGGATCTAAATTTTTGAATAAGTGTATTAGAGCAGGAACACTCTAATTGAATAAATTTCCATAGTGTGATCTTTGACTTGTTGTCGTGGATTGTGGACAATCTCTTTTGATTCCTCCCTTATTTGATGGCATTAATTATGCGTACTGGAAGTTCGTGTGAAAGTTTTTTTGCAGGCTCTAGGTGAAAAAGTATGGCAAGCTGTTGAAGTTGGTTGGATTATGCTAAAGGAAGTGCCAGTGGATTGGGATGAAGCAACAATCAAAGCGGCAAATTTCAATAACAAGACCTTGAATGCTTTGTTTAGTGAGCTGACCAGTGAGGAATTCAAAAAAAATATCATCCACAGAAGTTGCCAAGGAAGCATGGACCATTCTTGAGATGACCTATGAAGGTACCAAGGCAGTAAAGACTGTGAAGTTTCAAAGACTCACTAGTAGTTTTGAAGAAATAAGGATGGAGGAGGATGAGACATTTGATGAGTTCTATGCTAAACTCAAGGATATTTTGAATTTTGCCTTCAACCTTGGAGAATCTATAATAGAATCCAAAATTATTAGGAAAATCCTTAGGTCCTTACCTGAAAGATTCCATGCCAAGATCACTGCCATTGAAGAAGTGAATGACATTGATCAAATTCCTTTAACTGAGCTTGTAAGGAACCTTCAAACCTATGAGATGGGATTATGTTTAAAGGAAAAGGTGGAAAGAGTAAAGACTTGGCTTTTAAGGGTATAGAGGAAGAGATTGATGAGTCTAACAATGAAGATGAAAGTGAAGATGAAGATTAATATGATGATGAGGATGAGGATGAGGATCTAACCTTCATAGCTAATGAGATTATAAAACTTTTTCAATATAGGAAAAATGATAAGGACAAACCTTCTAGGAAATCTAATCCTCTAGGAAGGGCAAGAATGAGAAACCCCTCATTTATTGTCATGAGTGCAAAGGTTTTGGTCATATGAGAATAAAGTGCCTAAACTATCTTATGAAGGAAAGGTAAAGGGTTGGTTGCTACTTTGATTGATACTGAGAATGACTCTTCTAATGAGTATGTGGATGAATGTGGTCACATTATGGCTTTTGTTGCCATAACTGATAAGGTGATTATGGAGAGTGCTAGTGACAGTGAAGATTCTTCTGATGAAGTGCCCAAGAAGTTGACCTTTTAGGAAGCATATGATAAGCTATACACTAAATTTATAAAATCTGAAAAGACTTCTCATCTTTGTAGAAAAGAGCTTAATGAGGTAAAAAATGAAAAAGTTGAACTGTTAGTCAAATTAGATGAGACTACAAGGTTAATTGAGACTCTTGTTGTAAAGAACACCTCATTAAAAGAAAAGGTCAAGAATCTCAAGGTTGAGCTTAGTCAAGCTAGAACTCAAATAGAGAGGATGTATAGTGCTAAGCTTGATGAGGTATTAAGTGCTCAAAAACCTATTTCTGATAAGACTAACTTAGGATATACTATTTCCTCCAGCCTCTCCTCTTCCACGGCTTCTAGATCAAAGGTTGTCTCTGTGCCCTAATCTGAGAAAGGTGATAAAGATATGAAATCCAAAACTAATTTGGCTAATTCTAAATTCTTTGTTAGACCTCACTCTAGGAAGTCTAGCAATTCAAAAACTACTCATGTTTGTCACCAATGTGATGTTTTTGGACACATTTGTACTATTTGCTTCAAATTGTATCCACATAAGCAAGTGTCTAAATAGTTACAGGTTCTCTCTCAAGGTTCAACACCTTTGTTTGGAGAGTTATTAAAAATTTTGAGCTTTTTAACTCAATTTTAGGAGAATTCTAATTCTTCTATGTCATTTAGTAGATATACTAGGACATATGCCTTTTCATCTTCATGACCAAAGACTCATGTTGTGTGGGTAAGAAAAAAGCCTAAGACTTAATTTTCTTTTCTATCTATCCTCTAATTTAATTCTTTCTATCTAAAGTAGGACTTTCTTACTTGATTTCTTATCTATTTTTGGAATCATATTTTCATGCATCTGCATCTATCTTCATACTTTCATGTTGTTTGTCTGTTTTTATTTGGTTGTTTAGTTTTTTTTCTTTGTTTTTTTTTTTTCAAAATAGAAAAAAAAATCAGAAATTACAAAAACAATGTGTGTTTGTGTATGTTGGTACTTGTGTACCTTGGATGGCCATTGAAATAAAGTTTCTAAATTTTGTATCTCTTGTAATTTAGATAAACATCTTAATGCACAACTAAACAAGTGAGATTTGTAGCTCGTGTTTGTGATGAGTACGATTGAGATGATCTCTTATATCTCATGCTCATATTACTCTTTTTGACGAGAAGGACTAGAAAATTCTAAGAGAAAGACATAAATAATCATCTCACCACTACAACCTGCCAATCATGTATAACATTTGTGTGCTTCAGCATAGCAAAATTGTGATGTTTTGGCTTACATAATTTAGTATTTCTTTTCTCTTTTATATGCCCATGCATGGTATATTCAGAAAGAAAATATGCAAAAAATATAAAAGCAAAAAGAATCAAAATGCTTTTAAAATGATTGTAAGCGTGTTTCTAGGAGATGTGGGAGCTATAGGATGTACCTCAAATGTGATAGTCTCCATCAAATAGTTATGATTATGTGTGAGTATATTAGATGTTCTCATATTATTGGAAAAATATATATTTGTATCGCATACAAAACACATACAGCGGAAAATTAACAGATCTACTTCATTCGCAATTGATAACATGTACTATGTAAATTTCAAAGCTCAAGAACAAGAGAGCGTACCTTGGTGCTGTGAAATTCAAAACCAATGATTAGAAGTACTTGGACATCCTTTTAATCTTCACTCTAATTCCACTAATGCCTAAGAAGTGTGGTCTCTCAATCAGTTTCCAAAGGAGAATAATAAAGTGGCTTACACTCACATACACATCATTTCACAATTGTGTCTCTTACTAAAATTATGTATATTTGTCCCTTTGTACCTAATCGATTATCTAATTGGGCTGGCCTTTTGTGCCATTCCAATTGGGCTTTAGAATGTGGCGTGGAGTGTGACCAAAAGGGAACAAATAATACACTAGTTCTAATGGGCCTTGGACTTTTTTATCAACTCTTGACAAGTTTAAAGTTACCATTAATTATATTTAATACCACTATATAAATATAATTGCACTCTAGGCCTTATCATATACTATATATAATAGCAGAAGCTGAGAGAAAATTGGTTCCTACATTTAAGAAGGTATTGACAAATAGGAAAAGTGACTATCTAAAATTTAGACACGTTTAAGTAAAAAGGCGATATATTACATTGTTTGGTAATGCTATAACACTGTTTAAAAATGATAAATTATAATTTTTCACTGTGTTAAAACACTGTTTGGAGTCTCTTGGTATAAAAGGAAACTAAACGCTTCACAAAAAAAAAAAAAAAAAAAAAAAAAAAGATTACTACACGAAGAAACAAGAAAGAGAGATCGACAGAAAAGAGAGACAGAGAAATAGAGAGGAAAAGATAGAAAGGTGATGAAATCGAGAGAGAGGCTAGAAACCTTCACTATGTCCACCATGTTGGACCCCTCGATGATGAAGCCCTCACCGTCGCCGCCTTATTTGGAAGTCCACCACATGGCGCATCTTCCGGCTATCGCGGCAGCCAGATCCGATCACAACAACAACAACAACAAGTGTAGAGGATGGCTGAGTCAGGCACATGAGCCGGTGGAAATGAAGATAAACAATATAGTAGGGAACGGGATCTCTGGAATACTGTACAAGTGGGTGAATTACGGTAAAGGATGGAGGCCGCGGTGGTTTGTTTTACAGGACAGCGTTTTGACTTACTACAAGATTCATTGACCCAATAAGATCGCCGTTAACCAAGGAACAGAGAAAGGATCCAAAGTCATCGGCGAAGAATTTCCAGGCATAGAAATGGAGCCTTGCTGCCTCAACAAAATCTTCCTCACAAGCCTTTCATGAAATTCATCTCAAGGTCCTTTTTTCTCAATCGCACTGTTGCTATTTTTTTGATTGCTATTTTGTTTTCATTTCTCTTTTTGAATTTGCTGGCTAAAATATATGTATATTTTAGGAAATTTTTGGTTTCAATAATTCTTATTCAATTTCTGTTAGAATTTCTTTCATTTTTTCTTTTTAACTTGCTTATTTAAGTTTGTTTGTTTTGATTCTCTTACAATTCCTTCTTCGTGATAGCTTCAATGTGATTGTGTATATTTTAGGAATTCTTTGTTTTCAATATTCTGATATAGTTTTGTTTCCATATATAATTTTTGTATAAATTTTATACATTTAGTGGTCAATACTGATTGTGAGAAAAATGGCCAAAGACCCTAACACATAGAGAGACCGAGAGCAAGAACAAGAGATCCCAAAAACATAAAAACCCGATTTAAAGAGAAATACAATGCAGAGTGACAGGGAGAAAGAGAACGTAGAGAGAGAGAGAGAGAGAGATTCGGTCTGTCATAGAGGGTGGAGAGAGACAAATTTTAGAAGACAGTTAGGCCTTTGCCACCATCAGACCATCGTACCCTCCACCGGTATAGTTTCTGTTTTTTGTATTGAAGGTTAGCATACGTCTTTCCTCTTCAAATACAGTTTTGTTGTTTAGAAGACAAACTGAAACTCCTCACCATTGCCTTTTCTATTCAAATTAGAATCTTAAATCTTCAATATATCTATGATTTTCAATTCAAAACCAGCAGTTCCCTTTGCATAAATTTCTAGGGTTATTCTTTTACCCTTTTAAAAAGATAGATGGGTTGATCCTCTTTCTTTGGATGCTTTGGTTTCAAATTATCCCTCTGTCTTCTTTTATTTTTGGTAACATTAGGGATTTTGTTCTTATCTATTGTGGTTAAAAGTCAAAGTTTACATTGGATTATTTAAAATTTGAACTTATTAGATGAAAACGAAGTTTCTAGATAAAGTTTATGCAAAAGGTGTTTACTGTTATGCAAAAATTAATTGTTTTGTTTGAAGTGTGGTATCGAGATTAAATTTGGGCATATTATTTTAATGTTGTTAATCTTGCTTTATGGATAAATTTTTTATTTGGTTTTGTTGTGATAAAGTTAGTTTTGGTACCTCCCTGATATGGTTCTCTAGCTTATTTCCTATCTGCATTATTCATATTATATGATTTCCGTGATATGGATCTATTTCTAATGGATTTGTAGAAAAATTGGCTTTATGCAGACAGTTTGGCATAAAAACAAACACCACCAGTTCTTTATGCATAAAAGAACGGGTGGTGTTTGTTTGTCCATTGCTTCAAAAGGGTTAGCAATCACTGGGATAGGTGATTGAAGATATTGGAATCATATCCCAACTGAAGAATCTAGGTGAGATTCGTTCAATTTTTTAACCCTCTTTCAATTTGTGTTTTAAGGTTTGTAGTTTTAAGGATTGGTACTTTGGGTTTGATTTTTTATTGACCATTTCTAATTGCGCCACGTGACTTTTTCTCATTTTTCATAATTGTTCATTTTTCAGTGGTTTACTTATTTAGTTTCCAAACAATAGTGCTTGTTCATTTTGCAGATTGAACAGTTTCAGTATATATGTTTCAAACCCACATAACTTTTCATCCCAAAAGATGCTGCCTAAACTAACAACACTTCAATCAAAGCTAAATAACTTCCCTTAAGCGTTCATACCAATGCATTGCTTCAAACACCATTGTCTCTTAAAATTCATATTTCTTCTTCTTCGTTGCACAATCTCAATAAACACTTCAAAACCACAAAAATCCCCACTCAAATCTAGGAGACTGCCTCTCATGGCACTTACAAGGTCTAGGTCGGCATTTACAATGTCTGCTTAGAGGTCGTGTTCCCCTTTTTCTGCAAGCCAACAAATGGGATATTGGAACAGATCAAGATTTAAGGACTAAGATGGTTCCATTGGAGAGAGGCTACGGTGATTTTCTCTTAATGGGATTTCACTAGAATCATCTGACTATTGGGAAGACAATACGGTATGTTGGGTTTGGTTTTTGATTTTGCTATTGCTCTTGCTTTGCCATGCTTTTATGTTTATTTCAATTAAATCTTCAATTAGATGATAAAGCCTTGGAAGTGATGCATGTCTGATGTTGCTCATCTAAAGTATTTTATTTAATTTTATTTCTGATTGGTTACTAGGATAAATGAGTGGAAGAGATTAGAAATTTAGATCTTCATAATATTTTCTTTTAGGGGTCTGTGATCTCTCTTTAGTTCTTAAGATAACACTTGCCCGACTACCTTTGACTATGTTCATAAATTTATATATTTTGTTTATGTTCATATTTTTGATTGAAAGGTGAATCCTGGGTTTGTGTTTTCCTATTAAATTGAGATAAATCTCTACTTCCTTAGTATTTTTGTACTCTTCTGACAATGGTTCTTCCTCCTCTCACACAAATGGATAGTGAGTAGGCAATTTTTACATTTGAGTATAATACTATTGGATACCAATAGAAATTCTAACTCTCCCATATACCAATTTTACTGTTTATTTATTTATTTTATTAAATTGTTCATCTTTCTTAAAAATAAACAATATTGGATGTGATATCGATAGTTAGCTATTTTAGTAAAGCACTGATTCATGGCTTTCATATGTATGTTGCATTCTAATTATTGGATGAAATCTTAAATAATTATTGATGCATTTGTGTCACTTGGATTGAAGGTTTAGAAAAGGCATATTTTCAAGGTATGACTTCTTTAGGTATATATTTTAAATTTTTGAGAAGATAATGATATTGACAGATTAATAAGGATATATTAGTAAGTGCATCTTTCCATTGAGAATGTATATTGAAAATTTCAAGGAGGCTGAAAATAATGATATATGAATCATTACAATTCCATTAGTCAAATTGTGTTAACAAATCATTACATTTCCAAGTGTTTAAGAAAATTAAGATCTATGTTTAATTGAGATGAAGATTACAAATAAATTGAGTAGCCCATTTTAAAAAAATGGCCAACACATATTTGCTTTTGATAATAATCTCTCCCCCTTTGCAGGTGTTTTTTTTTTTTTTTTTTTTTTTTTTTTTTGGGTTAAGAAACCTCCCCATTTGCAGTTGGTTGGCCAATCATTAATTCTATTAATGATTGGATTTAGAATGGTAGGTTAGTTGGGTGATAACATGGTTTTAAGTTGCAGAAGTATCTAACAATGATTTATCATGTATATTTTGAATTTAAGGTAATGCAACTGCTACAAATGCTTAGCCACATAAAAATATTAATAGAGAAAGACAAAAGGATATGTAGTATGTTATTAGCTAAAGACAGGGGTGATAGGGCTGATAGCAAGGCAAGTTATTCTTTTTGGCAAATTTTTAAATGAGCCAAAAGCAACTTCTAAATTAAGTTCTATTTGTAATATTGTACTTTATGTATATACTAATGTTTCTCCTGTAATTATGTGACTCATATGGATTTGTTGTGCTAGGGAAATCATGGTCCACTCCCAGTACTTTTTTGCAGTGCAATTGCATCAAGTAGAATTCATGTATGTAATTTCAGCCAAACTGAATATGGGAATAAGGAAAAAGTATACCATTAATGCTTGGGAAGCCTAAGTATACCACTGATAATATAGCAGTCCTATAGGTAAGTGCTCTACTTATAATCCTTTTAGAGATTACTTTATGGGGACATTTAGATTTTCTTAAGAATTTTGATTCGTGGGGACTGTTTTTGTTAAGGTGGTGATGTCATTGTTACAAAAAGAGGAAAATGAAGTTTATAAAAGACCTAAATCTGGGATAAAGAAAGGGTATTTTCTTTCCTCAATGTTAGGAAGTTTTTGAATATACAAAATATTGATAACCTAATAAATTTTTGTCAGTGATGTTGTCACGTTTTGTTCGTGTCATCAACCTAAAAGGTACAAGGTACTGTGATTGATAAATTAAAGTGCTTCTTAAGAACTTTTTATACATTTATTTTTATCCTACTTAGTTTCTGAAAATATTTTTTTCATCTATTCTTTATTTGCCAATATTTGTTTCTTTTTAATGGTCAAGGTTTCAGTGAGTTATTTGTTAAAGTTATATATTGTGTTGAATTATGTTATTTTTATTTTTATTTTAATTTTTTATCATTTGCATCTCTTTTTAAAAAGAAAATTTTTGCACATCACTTTTTAAAAAAAAAGATAGCATCCTAAGGCTGTGGAAGGTAATTAGAAGAAGCCAATATGTGTATATATATATATATATATATATATATATATATATTTGGCAGCATATGCCTAAGATTTTGCTGGCTTGGTTCCTTATTTCTTTGCCATAGTCAAACATTCACTATATTTGTTTTTGCTTTTTATATTTTTTGTTGGCTTGATGAGCACTAGGGAAAGTTTCCAAATTCTTATTAAACTTGCAAGATAATGAATACCTACACAACATTTTGATATAGAATTCTCTCTCTTTTTGAATTCAGTTATGCCAGGTTATTTTTGTCCCAGATGAGTATTATGCAGAAGCAACATGTTGATTTGTGTAAGTTTCAAATAATTTTAGTAACTGATTGCTATTTAAGTTTCGTAGTTTTGGGTCATAGAATTTGTAATTTTGAAAATTGAATATAACTGCAATTCACTCTATTTGTTTTGGTTATTTGTTGTATTATAAGAACATAATATGTTCACTATGGTGATGTGAAAGCTTTTCCTTGATTTCAAGAGGTGCTAAATCAAATAAATATAAGACACATTGGTGAGAATTTATGATTCCATTTAGTTTTGGTGAGAATATGTATCTTCCTAAGAAACAGCGTAACATTGCACAATACCTCTCTTTGTATCTTCCTAAGAAACAACGTCCATTCAATTTATGTTTGTTTGTTTCTCTTTTTTGTTTTTTGAAGACATTTTTCTTCCCTTTGTTTGTTTATCTTAATGCTACATTTTTCTGTGATTATTGTTTCTCCATAAGATTTTTTAATGTTCCAAATTATAAACTCAGATTGAATGTAGGTCTGCCAATAATGTAGTTATGTTTCCCAATTCACCTTGAACTAATGTAAATGACTCTACCATTTTTGTTATCTTTGGTCCCAAAGTGGTTGATTTGAAAGTGTATAAGCTAGATGAAGAGTGGGGTTAATGGGAGTTGGAAAAAAAACTTGGGTGATTGAGCTTTTGTTTTGGGTAATGATTTTCGTTTACCGATTTCGGCTGAAGAGTTACTGGGTATAAAAGGAATTGCATTTTTTTCAATGATCAAAATGGAACTCATGTTTTCAACTTAGAAGATAGTAGCTTTCGAGATTTACGAGATATCCATCCATCCTGGCTTCTCTCAAATTTGCTTTAGACCTATGTAAGATAGTACACTTCCAAAGTTTCTTATTGAGTTAAAATAAAGGAAGACATTATGAAATTGAGAAGTTGATTTGCTATCATATTTAACAGCATAATGTGCTTGAGATTTACTTTTTTTGTTAAACAGATCAAAAAGAGTGGTGGATTGGGTTCCAATAACTTTCTTTTTGGAGACCTGAATTTAAAGCAAAGAAATAGAAAGAGAATGTGTAATACAGAATTCAATTTAATTTTCAGTTTCTGTTTTCCATCCTACATGTTCTGCTGTTTTTGAAAAGTGATTGAAATTGTAGAACTTTGAAATCTGAAAGTGTAATGTCTTTTATACAAAGTTGATATCTCTTAGATTTTAATTAATATTCCACTCTATCTGCATAATTACTAGGGTTAGCTACTTTAAACTTTTATTTTAATGGTAGATAATTGCAGATGGTGTGTGCAACAGCCAATGTGACAGATTGCAGATACTTATTTTTATTGAGAAAGTGTTTTATATGTAGATAATTTATTAGTCATTATAAAAATGAAATAATGAGTAAAAATTTGCTAAAAATTCTACTACACCAATAAAAATGGACATCTAATCATGGTTAAAGACCATTTTAAAATTTGTTTGTCAATGATCATATGGAATTTTCAACTTAGTGCTATTTTCCCCACATTTTTAACATGTGAAAGCAATCAGTTGGATGGTGTGGAATAGTAAATGTGGGTATTGTTAGAGAGAATATGATATTGTGTGGGTGTGCGTGTGCGTGTGCGTGTGCGTGTGCGTGTGTGTGTGTGTTGAATGAGTGGTCCAAACTCCATATTTTGGGCAGGTTGAAAGAGGGACATAAACGTGGTATTAATTAGTAGAGTTTCATAAGTAATAGTAATCTTTACATTGTGCAAAATGAACCAATTTGATTGCCATGCCAATCTAGACACTAATGTGTCATGAATTTGGCATTTTACCAACAAAATTCCGGAATTTATGATTAATTCTCTTAGTAACCAAACATTGCAACATTTTCCTTTTTTTATATTTATATTTTTAAATTATTGAAGGAATATCTTTTAAGGACCTTTCCCAAACCAATTGCTTTGTGGACATTTGCAAGATTTTGATAGTTTAAGACTTATTAATTTATTAATCCTTGATAAGGAGGGTATAAAAAAACCTTGAACCAATTAGTTAGAACTTATGAGATTTCAATTAACATTTTCTCTAGATCATGTGTTGATGCTAAGTTATGTCTGTCTTTTAGAAGAATGCCTACACATTAATATCATTATCTGAACAACTAACCATCCACCCCCTTCCCTATTTTAAGTTGATTGTTTTCTAATTCATAAAATGATCCCACGCATTGCGTGGGTTAAACATGCAACCCCTTCATAAAATATTTGTAGTAATATAAAGTCATGAATGTAGACTACCACTTTGAAGATTACTACATCTTAATTCTTAAGTACCCGATTTAATCCTTTAAGTTATTTATCATATATTTATGAAATCCAATTTCATAAATATATACTTTAGTAACTCCTTACTAAAGTGGTTAGGCCTAACACTCTGAATAATTAAACCCATTAAACTTATCTCAAGGGAATATTTTATATCTCCGTTAAGAGATTATGAATTCCATCTTGAAAATATATGTTCCATCAACACTAAATGTGACTGCCCAACATAATGAGGTTTTGATTGTGATTTAATATCTCACTCCTGATATCAAAGCAACTTACACTTCATGATCAAGCCCATTATTCTCTTAGGATTAAAAGTTCATGTAAATAGAAGTCGTGAGATTTATTATTCATTTGACAGTTGTTAGGAGAACAATAAATCTCATAGTGATCCAGTTTAATATGTCTTAACTCTTAAAACATATAACACATCAACTACAAGTCTCCACTTCCATGATCAAGACAAATCATCATAGTTGATATGTTATAGTCTTCATAGATAAAATGTCCAATTTCATTACCGACTACGAATTAAAATTTTAAGTTTACAAAGAACTTTTAATCTATATCTTCTATGATTAAATCACATAAATCACATACTATACATCTTATACACTATACGATAATGTCCAAATATTCATGTTACCATCATTTTAGATAATGATAAAACAACTTTATTAATCATAACATTAAATCATACATAATGTCATACATAGCATCATACAATAATGTACGTTTTTAAACCCCTTAAAACATAAGCTGTTTAACCTAATGTTAAGCCAAGTTGATTAACAAGTTCTTTAATAAGATCTAGGTTAAACACTTTCAAATTATATTATGTGAACAGTGCGGAAAAGTAAATAACACAACGATATGATAACTCAGGAAAACCAAACCGGTAAAAAACCTGTGAAGAATTTAACCTAGCTATCCTCAAGGTAAAACAGATCCACTACGAAAAAAATTGAAGTTTGTACAATAGAACTTAGACCACTAACATTCTATTGCAACCTCGTGTAGAAAACTTACTATCACAACCACGTGACAACTCTGAATCCACGTACTACTTCTTTCTTTGATCCACAGTAACCACAAGTTCTACTACTTGTGTTTTTCTTTAAGCTCTTGAAACAGTAACCAAAGAGATCACCAAGTTCTTAACATCAATCTTGATCTTGATAACCCTAAGTGTATATGAAGGTAAAAACCTCTACATCTCACAAAAGATTCACAAAACTAACATTCTAAGTTTTTATCATGGTTTGTCAACACATTACACATTGAAATTCTAATACATTTAGTTCCTAAAATCTTAGAACCCAACAAATAGGATTTCAGGGCACTAATCCTAACAATCTCCCACTTTTCCTACAGACTATTGTGCACTAATCTAACTCCCACTCCAGCCAAATGCGATTCAAAAGTCCTTTGAGGCAAGGCTTTGGTAAAGGGATTCGCTACATTACTTGAACTATCAATCTTTGCTACTACTACATCTTCTCAAGCAACAATGTCTTGAATGATGTGGTACCTTCTTTCTATGTGCTTTCCTTTCTTGTGATTTCTTGGATCTTTGGATTTTGCAACCGCTCCACTATTGTCACGAAACAATGTGATGGAAACTTGCTTCATTCTCACAACACCAAGATTAGAAAGAATTTCTTAAGCCAAACAACTTCCTTTGTTACTTCACAAGCAACAACATATTCAGCTTCCATAGTGGAATCGGCAATACAAGATTGCTTAACACTCCTCCAACTTATGGCTCCACTGTCAAAGGTAAATACACAACCTGAAATGGACTTTCTGAAATCAAGATCTGATTGAAAATCTGAATCTGTATAACCAATAGTTATCAAATCCTCACTATGGTAAACAAGCATATAATTTCTCGTTCTCCTTAAATACTTGAGAATATGCTTTACAGCTTGCTAATGTTTAAGTCCTGAATTTGATTGTGATGGAAATAACATGTTTGTATCACATACAAAACATACGCAGTGGAAAAAATAACAAATCTACTTCATTCACATGTACTATGTAAGTTTCAAAATTTGAGAATAAGAGAGTGTACTTTGGAGCGGTGAATTTCAAAAATAAATATCATAAGCACTTAGGAACACTTTCAATCTTCACTCCAATTCCATTAATGCCCAAGATGTGTGGTCTCTCAATCAGTTTTTCAAAGGGAGAATGTCAAAGTATCTAACACTTCTTACACCACTTCACAATAGTGTTCTTGTTATTCTCCATAGAAAATTTTGTATGTTTCTCTCTTTATATCTAACTGATTATCTAATTGGACGGGCCTTTTGGGCATTTCCAATTGGGCTTAAGTGTGTGGCTTGGAGTGGGACCGAAAAGGACCAATAAGACACTAGCTCCAATAGGCCTTGGGCTTTTCTGTCAACTCTTGACAAGTCCAAAGTTACCATTAACTATATTTAATACCACTATATAAATATAGTTGTACTCTAGGCCTTATTTATAAATTATATCCTAAAACTTTATTGTACATGCAACTTCTTCATAAAATATTCGTAATAATACAAAATCATAAAAGAAGGCTGCCACTTTGTAGATTACTACATCTAAATTCCTTGAGTACCCGGTTTAATTTTTTAAAGTTATTCATCATATATTTATGAAATTCAATTTCATAAATATATATTTTAGTAACTTCTTACTAAAGTGGTTAGGCCTAACTCTCTGAATAACCAAACTCATTAAACTTATCTCAAGGGAATATTTTGTATTTCTAGGGAATATTTTGTATCTCCGTTAAGAGACTATGAATTCCATCTTGAGAAAAATGTTCCATCAACATTAAATGTGGTTTCCCAACATACTGAGATTTTGACCATAATTACAGATCTCACTCCTGATATATCAAAGTAACCTACACTTCATGATCAGGTCTGTTATCCTCTCAGGATTAAGAGTTCATGTAAAAATAAGTTGTGAGTTTATTATTCATTTGACAGTCGTTAGAAGAATAATAAATCTCATAGCGATCTAGTTCAATATATCTTTAACTCTTAAAACATATCAACATACCAACTAGAAATCTCCATTTCCATGATCAAGGCAAATTATCTTAGTTGATATGTTATAGTCTTAGTTGATATGTTATAGTCTTCGCAGATGAAATGCCCAATTTCATCACCGACTACAAACTATAATTCCAAGTTTACAACGAACTTGCGATTTATATCTTCTATGACTTTTCACATAAATCACATACTATGCATCTCATGGACTATATGATAATTTCCTAATATTCATGTTAGCATTATTCTAAATAATAATAAAACAACTTTATTAATCACAACATTAAGCCATACATAATGTCAAACATAATGTCAAACATAATAACATACATAGTATCATACAATAAGATTTAAGGGCACTAACCTAACAATCTCCCACTTGCCCTAAAGATTATTGTGCATTAATCTAACTCCCATCTCCTCCAAATGTGACTCGAAAGTCCTTTGGGGCAAAACTTTGGAAAATGGATCTGCTAGATTCTTTGCACCATCAATCTTTGCTACAACCACATCTCCATGAGCAACAATGTATCGAATGATGTGATACTTTCTCTAAATGTGCTTTCCTTTCTAGCAATTCCTTGGATCTTTGGATTGTGCAACCACTCCACTATTGTCACAAAACAATGTAATAGGAACTTGCTCAATACTCATAACACCAAGACCAAAAAGGAATTTCTTGAGCCAAACAATTTCCTTTGCCGCCTCACAAGCAGCAACACATTCAGCTTCCCTGGTGGGGTCAGCAATACAAGATTGCTTAACACTCCTCCAACTTATGGCTCCACCTCCCAAAGTGAATACACAACCTGACGTGGATTTTCTAAAATCTAGATCTGACTAAAAATCTAAATCGGTATAGCCAATGGGAATCAAATCCTCTCACCGATAAACAAGCATATAATCCCTCATTCTCCTTAGATACTTAAGAATATACTTTACAGCTTGCCAATGTTTTGGTCTTGGATTTGATTGATATCGGCTGACTATGCCAACTGAATAATAAATATTTGATCTAGAACAAAGCATGGCATACGTGAGACTTCCTACCGTAGAAGCATAAAGAACTCGTCTCATCATATTTTTTTTCCTCTTGAGTCTTAAGCCTTTAGTCATCAGACAAATGAACTCCATGTCTGAAAGGAAGTAATCCTTTCTTGGAATTTTGCATACTAAACCGTTTTAGAACCTTATCTATATATCCAGCTTATGACAAACTTAACATCCTATTCTTTTGATATAGCCAAAGCTTGATCCCTAGAATATAGTTAGCTTCGCCTAAGTCCTTTATATCAAATTATCTTGACAACTAAACTCTAACCGATGACATTACACCTACATCAATTCCTATAAGTAGAATGTCATCAACATAAAGCAATAGAAACATTACTACTTTGTTTCTATGTCTTTTGTATGCACATGGTTCATCAAGATTTTTTTCAAAACTAAATGACTTGATTGCTTGATCAAATCTGATGTTTCATGACCTAGATGCTTGCTTAAGTCCATAAATGGACCTTTCCAACTTACATACTAAATGCTCTTGGTTCTTTGCTATGAAACCTTTTGGTTGCAACATATAGATTTCCTCTTCAAGATTGCCATTGAGAAATGCAGTCTTGACGTCCATTTTCCAAATCTTATAATCATAATGAGCAACAATGGATAAGAGAATTATGATATATTTAAGTATGACTACTGGCGAAAAAGTTCCATCATAGCCAATGCCTTCTTTTTGTGTATACCCTTTCGCCACTAGTCTTGCTGTAAAGGTTTCAACCTTTCCATCTATCCCTCTCTTCCTCTTGTAAACCCATTTGCAACCAATAGGTTTAATGTCGCTAGGCGCCTTTACAAGATCCTACACTTGATTGGAATACATCAAATCTAATTCAAATTTCATAGCATTGATCCAATGATGTGCATCTATATCATTCATTACCTCCTCATAAGTGTAGGAATCCGATTCAGGATCTTTTGAGATAGCTTCATAAGTTTCTCCCGTACCTATGAATCTCACAGGAGGCCGAACAATTTTCCCACTACAACGAGGCACCTCTATACTAGACATCTCATAAGTAGTATCTTATGGCCTATCTAATACAATCACATCATCCCTAGTTTCAAACATTGGTTGTTTAACTACAGGTTCATTCATTCAGCCAACACAACTCTACTTCTAGGAGTAAAATTATTCATATAGTCATTTTCCAAGAATTTGGCATTTGTGCTAACAAGCACTTTATTATCCTTATGACCATAGAACAAACCTCCAACAGTTCCTTTTGGATACCCTACAAAGAAAATAACTTCTGTTTTAGACTGTAACTTGTCAAACTTTCCTTTTGACACATGTGCTAGACAACCCCAAATGTGAAGTTGGCTCATACTAGGCTTACGCCCATTCCACAACTCTACAGGTGTTTTAGGAACAGACTTTGAAGGTACCAAATTCAGAAGATACATTGCAGTATTTAAGGCATATCCCCAAAAGAAAATTAGTAGAGTCGAATAATTCATCATGGATCTAACCATATCTAAAAGAGTCATATTCCTTCTGATTGCTACACCATTTTGTTGTGAAGTTCCAGGTGCAGTCAACTAGGATATAATCTCATTTTCAGTCAAGTAATCCTTGAACTCCCCAAGAAGGTATTCACCACCTCGATCAGATCAAATGACTTTTATATGTCTACCTAATTAATTTTCAGCTTCAGCCCTAAACTCTTTAAACTTTTCAAAAGTTTCGAACTTTCGTTTCATTAGGTACACATAACCATATCTAGAGTAATCATCAGTGAAAGTAATGAAATACTCATAGCCACCTCTTGCTTGAATTAACATAAGACCACATACATCTGAATATACTAGTTCTAGCAACTCTTGGGCTCTTCTACCTTTTGCATTAAAAGGTCATTTGGTCATTTTACCTTCCAAACAAGATTCGCAAACAGGAAATTTATCAAAGTCCATGGGCCTTAAGAGTCCATCTTTGGTAAGTCTTTGAATTATATTTGAATTAATATGACCCAAACACAAGTGCCAAAGATATGCTTCACTAGTAGGGAAAAAAAAACTTTCTTTTTAATGATTTTACATGTGAATTATCTAATTCAGAATTATATAATTCGTGCTTATCAGGAGCTAAAATATAAAGACCATCAACAATATTGCCAGAACAGATAAACACTTTACCCTTCTTTATTACCACATTATTTTTAAGGATAATACAATATCCATATTTACCCAAATAAGTTGCAGAAATTAAATTCCTACGAATATTAGGTACAAACAGACAGTCTTGCAATATTAAAACCCTAGACTCAAAGCACAAATTAACAACACCAACAACTACAACTGGAATTCTGCTCCCATCCGCTAAAGTAAAAAACAATTCCCCTTCATTTAGCTTTCTAGTCTCCTGAAACCCCTGCAAAGAATTGCAGATATGATTAGTACAACCTGAATCCACACACAAGGAATCTGTGGGATTCTGTACCAAACATATTTCAAAAAGAAAAGAACTTTTCATACCCTTGTTCTTGGCAGCTTTGAACTTTAAACAATTCCTCTTCCAATGTCCTTTCTCATCACAATAGAAACACTTTCCTTTGGTCTTCTTTCCTTTGTCAGCAACCCCTAAGGCAATTTGCTTACCCTCTTGCTTAGTGAAGTACTTCTTCTTCTTCTTACCCTTGCCTTTCGACTTAGGTTAAGAAGTAGAAGCTTCACCCATATTGACTACAACACTAGAAGTACCAAGGACGCTTTCCACCACTACCAATTCATTCATCAATTCAAACAAAGAATATACCTTTTTGTTCATATTATAATTCAGTCTGAGATCCTTGAATGATTCCAGTAATGACCAAAGTATCATATCCACTTGGGATTTCCTATCAATGTCGGCACCTATAACTTCCAATGTATTCAGATTGGATATCATTGTAAGACAATGCTCCCTTACTGAAGTACCTTCAGCCATTTTGGTATTATAAATTTGCCTCATGGTTTTTTGTCTTTCTGAACGGCCTTGCTCACCAAACATCTCTTTCAGACTTAATATAATGTTTGAAACTAGTTCTACATCCTGCATTTGATGTTGTAGAAAATTTGAGATAGATGCTAGGATATAGCACTTGGCCATCTCATTGGATTTCTGCCAACGATCATATCATTATTTTTCCTCAAGAAGAGCATCTAATGAAGGAAAGTTAGGACATGGCTGAGTAAGCACATATTTGTGCTCTTCAGCAGTTAAAACAATGTCCAAATTTCTTTTCTAGTCAACATAGTTGGATCCAGTCAGTTTTTTTTTTTTTTTTTAATTAAGAATAGAAGCAAATGGACTAAATGATGCCATGTTCAAATCTGAATATAATAAACATGAATATAATAAGTAAACTGGACATTATTAATTTAGCATATAAACATATAATATGGAACTTTAATAAAACCATAACATAATGTATGCAATGACGACCCAATCCCATATCCAATATTCCTCAGCATAGAGTGAACATTAAATATTATGATTGATTAAGAACTATTCTTATTATTAGTGCTATCATGATAACTCTTATCAAACACAAATAATATGCCGTTTTACATTTAGCCTCTGAGTAATAATAGTAAGAACTCAGCATAGAGGATACTATAATACTTAGTCTAGTGTAAACTATTGTCTAGAATCATGTGTAGCCACATTTCATCCCTTTAATAGGTTTATTTTGTAGTACCATGATAAAAAACACTCTTTGCTTGGAATGCAAAGCTCAAGGCTAATACAAGGTGTTTCATCAAACCACTATAAACCAAGAAATTCAATCTTGTAAGACCATGAAATAAATACTCCCCACATGGAATGCTAAGCTCGAGGCGAAGGCAAAGTATGTATTTCACACTACTATGAACCAACAATAGAGGCCGTGAGATCTAACCCTTGTATCTCTCTCCTACTAGATGTTTTAAATTAAAGGTTTTTAATTTAAAACATGTGTAAACAAATTACACATAGCTCTTTATATATGTAAAAAACACTTTAAGAAAATTTTGGATTCCCAGTCCTCGATCGATCGAGAATGTACCTCGATCGATCGAGAAAAGTTTTGGATGCTCGATCAATCCTCGACAGATCCTCGATCGATCGAGAAACATTCCACGAAGCTCGATCGATGCTCGACAGATCCTCGATCGATTGAGAATCTGTCAACTCAATCAATTTTCGACAGATTCTCGATTGATCGAGTGTCGCGAATTTTGAATTTTTCAAAAAATTTTAAAGATAGTTTTTTTAACGTTTTCATGAACAAAACAACAATCATATGATACTAATGGACAAAAATTGATATCAAAACTAAATTTCATTGATGCTATAGCCTTAAGGTTTAGTTTAACATACTTAAACTCAAAATTAAACAACATCATAACATTAATATCAGTTTTTATCAAACAACAATTCCAACAATCATGCAGAAAACTAATTTCTAACAACATGAAACTATTGTCAATAATTCCAAAACTTAAAATATGTTAAACAGATACGAAATGAAGACCACTCTGATACCATTTGATGGAAATAACATGTTTGTATCACATACAAAACATACCCAGCGGAAAAAATAACGGATCTACTTCATTCATAAAAGTTAACATGTACTATGTAAGTTTCAGAATTTGAGAATAGGAGAGTGTACCTTGAAGCGGTGAATTTCAAAAATGAAAATCAAAAGTACTTGGGAACACTTTTCACTCCAATTCCACTAACACCTAAGATGTGTCGTCTCTCAATTAGTTTTCCAAAGGGAGAATGTCAAAGTGTCTAACACTTCTTACACCACTTCACAATAGTGTTCTTGTTGTTCTCTACAGAAAATTCTGTATGTTTCTCTCTTTGTATCTAACTGATTATCTAATTAGACTGGTCTTTTGGGCCCTCCAATTGGGCTTATGTGTGTGGCTTGGAATGGGACCAAAAGGGACCAATAAGACACTAGCTCCAATGGGTTTTGGGCTTTTCTATCAACTCTTGACATGTCCAAAGTTATTATTAACTATATTTAATACCACTATATAAATATAGTTGCATTCTAGGCCTTATTTATAAATTATATCCCAAGATTTTATTGTACATGAAACCCTTTATAAAATATTCATAATAATACAAATTCATAAAAGAAGACTGCCACTTTGTAGATTACTACATCTAAATTTCATGAGTACTCAGTTTAATCCTTTAAAGTTATTCATCATATATTTATGAAATCAAATTTCATAAATATATACTTTAGTAACTCCTTACTAAAGTGGTTAGACCTAACTCTCTGAATAACCAAACCCATTAAACTTATCTCAAAGAAATATTTCGTATCTCCAAGAGACTATGAATTCCATCATGAGAATAAATGTTCCATCAACACTAAATGTGGTTGCTCTACATACTGAGGTTTTTACCATAACTACAGATCTCACTCTTGATATATCAAAGAAACCTACACTTCATAATCAGGTCCATTATCCTCTTAGTATTAAGAGTTCATGTAAATATAAGTCGTGAGTTTATTATTCATTTGACAGTCGTTAGAAGAATAATAAATCTCACAGCGGTCCGATTCAATATATCTTAACTCTTAAAACATATCTACATACCAACTAGAAATCTCCATTTCCATGATCAAGACAAATCATCTTAATTGATATGTTATAGTCTTCACAAATGAAATACCCAATTTCATCACCAACTACGAACTATAATTCTAATTTTACAAAGAACTTGTGATTTATATCTTCTATGACTTTTCACATAAATCACGTACTACGCATCTCATGGATTATATGATAATGTCCTAATATTCATGTTACCATTATTCTAGATAATAATACAACATCTTTATTAATTACAACATTAATTCATACATAATGTCATACATAATAACATATATAGCATCATACAATAGGATTTAAGGGTAATAATCCTAAAAGATTGATATCGGCTGATCTTGCCAACTGAATAACAGATATCTAGCCTAGTACATAGCATGGCATACATGAAACTTCTCACTGCAAAAGCATAAGGAACTTTTCTCATCATATTTTCTTCCTCAAGAGTCTTAGGCCTTTGGTCATTAGATAGAGGAACTCCATGTCAAAAAGGAAGTAACTTTTCTTGGAGTTTTGCATGCTAAACCATTTTAGAACCTTATCTATATATCCAACTTGTGACAAACCTAATATCTTATTCTTATGATCTCGCCAAAACTTGATCCCTAAAATAAAGTTACCTTTGCCCAAGTCCTTCATATCTAATTGGCTTGACAACCAAACCTTTACCAATGACATTACCCCTACACCATTTCCAATGAGTAAAATATCATCAACATAAAGACCTAGGAACATTACTACTTTATCTTGATGTCTTTTGTACACACATGGTTTATCAAGATCTTGTTCAAAACCAAATGACTTGATTGCTTGATCAAATCTAATGTTCCATGATCTAGATGCTTGCTTAGGTCCATAAATGGACCTTTTCAACTCGTATAGCATATGCTCTTAGTTCTTTGTTATGAAACCTTCCAGTTACAATATATATATTTCTTCTTCAAGATTGCCATTAAGAAATGCAGTCTTGACATCAATTTGCCATATCTCATAATCAGCAATGGATAAGAGAATTTTGATAGATTTATGTATTGCTACAGGTGAAAAGGTTTCCTTATAATCAATACCTTCTTTTTGTGCATACCCTTTTACCATTAGCCTTACTTTAAAGGTTTCATCCTTTCCATCTATCTCTCTTTTCCTCTTGTAAATACATTTGCAACCAACAGGTTTAATGCCCTTAAGCACCTTTACAAGATCCTAAACTTGATTGGAATACATTGAATCTAACTTAGATTTCATAGCTTTGACCCAATGATATGCATCTATATCATTCATTGCCTCTTCATAAGTGTAAGGATCAGATTCAGCCTCTTTTGGGATAACTTCATAAGTTTCTCCCAAACCTATAAATCTTATAGGTGGATGAACAATTCTCCCACTACGATGAGGCACTTGTATAATAGATATCTCATTAGTAGAATCTTGTGGTGTATATAATACAACCACATCATCCCTAGCTTCATGCATTGGTTGTTCAATTACAGGTTCATCTATTTCAACCAAGACAACTTTACTCCTAGTATTAAAATTATTCACATAATCATCCTCCAAAAATTTTGCATGTGTGCTAACAAACACTTTGTTATCTTTATGATTATAGAATAAATAATCCTTAGTTTCCTTTGAATATCTTAAAAGCATGCATACTTTTTTTTTTCTTCCAATGTATTGTGAGAGACCGCGCCTCCAGCCCGTAGGATATTGGGCTAAACACACATGAATGGGTGGAGTCATGTTATTACCTCTCGAAATGGAGGTTCGACTAGTTATATTTTCCCCATTTGGATTAAGGGTTTTACAATGGAGTCGCCACTTATTTAATTATTGGGATAAATAAGAAATCCAAAATTAAAAAAATCCTCAGTTTATTAATTTTCAATTGAATTTACATTGATCAAGGAACCTCGTGTGTATATGGCGATATCCTAGATTCAAGGATTTGAAAAAATTATGAAACAAACATGTTTTTCATATTTTTGATATGGATTTAAGATCAAAACTAGTGTTTATACATGAATATGTGATGAACAATCAAGAACATGTGAAGAACACATAAGAACATTCAAACATATTCAAGAGAATTTAAATAATTACTATCGTGCTTTAATCTTAAATTCTCAATATGACAACATAAAAAACAAGTTAGGGAAAAGGAATTATATCTTCATGCAAAATCTATACGGTGGATGAGGAGACTCTTGGTGGAGGTCCTAAGGATGGAGGAAAAGAAGAGTTAGGAGAGGGAGAGTGAGTCTCACTCAATACCTTGAGTCTTATGAAGACCAAGATATGACAAGACTACTCTACTTCACTAGAACTCAAGAGAGGAGAAGAGAGGGGGTTTTTGTGTGTTTTGGAATAAAGAAGAAGGGGGGTTTATATAGTAGTAGTGGAGGAAATATGAATGGAAGGCCATTTAATGAGAATTGAAAAAGAATCATGAACCTAGACCTCATCTTAGCCTTGGGGCAAATCTGGTGCATTAAATGTAGAGATTGGTGGGAGTGAGGAGCAAGCAAAATTCGGTTTTCCTGTAGCTACTATAACAGCTTGTAGAGCCAACTTCGAAAAATCATATCTTACTTAATTCTGATAGAAATTATCTCGTTCTTACGCTCGAATTGAAGCCCCAAATGTCTAGTTTATGGGAAAATTAACCTCATTCACAAATTCAAAATATTCTGAGAGATATCAATGAAATGGTGAGCAGAGGTTATTTGTTAGAAAACAACTTCAGCACAATTAGCATTAATAGGTCCCAAATTAGTATCCAATTAACATTAACAGGCTCCAATCACTCCCATTTCAGACTTAATTAGTTCCAAATTTACCATAATTAAAAGATAATTACACAAATTACTCATTGAATAATTAATGTTTAACTATTTAGTTAATTAGGTGTGTGCAACCCTACCATAAAATGTAATCCTAACCAATCAAATCATGACACATCATTAATCTCAAATTGATTATAATTATAACCAATTGGAGTCAATTGTTCATTGTCACATATAGTCAAACTTAATTTGCGATAGTGCATCTTGGCCATTAAAACTTGATTTGGTGATAACTTTCAATCTGATGGTCCAATTAGAGCTTATGACCAGTCAATTTAATCATTACAACATCAAGATCGTTTTGGTGAAGTGAAATTAAGGATCAGAATCAAGATGCATGTTTTCAAGGTAAAATTACCCTTTTATCCTCCATGTGAGATTAAATACAGATTGCAAAATGGGGTATCAACAGAATGCCCCTCATTGGCAGAGCTTAAAAAGCGAATGTCAATGTATGAAAGAGACACCTAAATTTGCAATTAGTATTTATCCATGGTGAATGTATGATGCATGTAGATAAAAATGCAATCGGTCATGTTATGGATCAAAATGTGGACTGAATCTCGAGGGAGATTGCCTACGTACCGCTTGGTGGGAGGATCAAGTCTAAACATAGTTCATGCAAGCAATTTTTTTTTTTTTTTTCGAATGAGTACAAGACATGCTTACCTAAGGTCAAGAAAATATGGAGATTCTAGTCATGTGTTTCAGAGAACCAAAGGTTTTAGATCTTTGCTCATGTTTTCAGAGGAGCAACGATTTTTGGGATCTGGCTCATGATTTTAGAGGACCAAAAGTTTTGGATCTTGGCTCATGTTTTTAGAGGACCAAGGGTTTTTTGGGCTTTGCCTCATGTTTTTAGAGGATCAAAGGTTCTGGATCTTGGCTCATGTTTTCAAAGAACCTAAGATTTTTGGGCTTGGGCTCATGTTTTTAGAGGACCAAAGATTCTGGATCCTAACTCATGTTTTCAGAGGACCTAGGATTTTTGGGCTTTGGCTCATGTTTTCAAAGAACCAAAGGTTCTGGATCTTGGCTCATATTTTCAGAGGACCAAGGGTTTTTTTTGGGCTTTAGCTCATGTTTTCAGAGGACTAAAGGTTCTAGATCCTGGCTCATGTTTTCAAAGGACCTAGGATTTTGGGCTTTGGCTCATGTTTTTAGAGGACCAAAGGTTCTGGATCTTGGCTCATGTTTTCAAAGGACCAAGGGTTTTTTAGGCTTTGGCTTATGTTTTTAGAGGACCAAGTGTTTTTTTGGGCTTTGTCTCATATTTTCAGAGGACCAAAGGTTCTGGATCCTGGCTCATGTTTTCAAAGGACCTAGGATTTTTAGGTTTTGGATCATGTTTTTAGAGGACCAAAGATTTTGGATCTTGGCTCATGTTTTCAGTGGACCAAGGTTTTTTTGCGCTTTGGCTCATGTTTTCAGAGGAGCAAAGGTTCTAGATCTTGGCTCATGTTTTCAGAGGACTAAGGGTTTTTTTGAGCTTTGGCTCATATTTTCAGAGGACCTAGGATTTTGGGCTTTGACTCATGCCGATGTGTGTGGGCCTTTTACCCTAGTACCTGTAAAATAAATATTTTCAATTAGTAACAAAGTTATTCATTGAAAATAATTTGGCATACCTGGCAAATGCCCCTAGTTTGGGGCATATTCCATGCTTCTATGAATGCTAAGGGTGGACAGTTGACTTGATGTTGCACCACTAGAGAATATGGAAGAGGATCATAGCTTTCTGTTCTTGAAGAAGAATTTAATGAAGTTCTCTTCTGGGACTTTTGAAATTTTTTTTATTTTGAAAATTTTGGAAATCTTGAATTGTTTGAAGGAATTGGAACTTTCTTTTTTTTTTTTTTTTTTTTTTTGAAGGATTTGGAAATCTTGAATTTTTTTGAAGGAATTGAAAATTTTGATTGATGATTTTTTTTTTTTGAAAGCAACCTAAGAAGTACAAGCGCAATGCCCCTAGTCCCTAGGTTTTTTTGAAAATTCTCATTTTTTTTTTTTAAAAAAATTTGGAAATCTTGAATTTTTTTAAGATTGTTGAAAATTTTGATTGATGAATTTTTTTGGGGAAAATTTGGAAATCTTGAAAAAAAAAATTGAAGGAATTGACAACTTTGATTGATGATTTTTTTTTTTTTTTGAAAGAAACCTAAGAAGTACGAGCCCAATGCTCATAGTCCCAAAGCTTTTTTAAAAATTCCCTTTTTTTTGGGAAAAAATTTGGAGGAATTGGACTTTTTTTTTTTTTGAAAAATTTTGAAATCTTGAATTTTTGAAGGAAATACATATATTTGCTGATAAGCTATTCAACAGTCAATTTGCCAGTTTGAAACTTATTCGACAGTCAAAGTGTTGATTTCATTGACAGTTCCAGCATCTCTAGTTTCACGATTTTTGCGATTTTTGCCAGAAAAAGAACCTTATTTCAAACTTAAAAACATGATTTTCCATATTAGGGACCAAGGTTAACTTTCACATGGGCTTCTTTAGGGTTTTTTTAAACACTTTAGGCATGTTATTTTCACAAATCATCACAACAACATTCAGAAAAGAGAATTTATTTCTTTAATCAAGAAACAAGGAACATGGCCCACACCCTCCCTACTTCTTATTATTTATGGTTTTGATTCTCTTTCTGTCAAGAAACAAGTTCGTGAGTGGATTGATCATTGGGACACTGTCTCTAAGTTCAACTTCAATGCCTTCCACTTAGATGGACTTTTGGCCATGAGAACAACAAAGATAAATTGGAACTTTCTCAAGGCTGCTATTCAATTTTGGGATTTTGAAGACCATGTTTTCAGGTTTAAGACAATTGAACTTTGTGCTACAATTGAAGAGTTTTCATCCATACTGGGCTGTGAACCTCGTGTTGCACCTATTGTTCCTTCTTGTCATCAATGACATAAGGCGACTTGTGCTCCCTCTTGATGCTATCCCTCCTTTCATTCAGGTTAATTATTGGGTGGACATGAGAAGGCTTATTGAAAGGTTTAGACATGCAGTAGTGGCAAATGTCGACCAAAGCTTTGAAAAGCTTTCTGCTTTAGCTTTTTGCTTGATTAGTGAATTCTTGTTGTGTAGTAGGAGACTTGGCTTTACTGATGCTCGAATTTTTTATCTTCTTGATGATATCAAAAAGAAAAAATTTTAATCCCCATGGTTTTGGCAGAAACTTTTCATGGTCTTGATGCTTTATCTAAGGGAGAGACCAACATCTTTCAAGGAAGCCCCTTACTGTTTCAAGTTTGGTTGATAGACCACATGGAAATTTATCATTACCAACTGTAGCTACTTATGGTCCAAGAGATTATGTTGGGCAACAGCTTCAATTAATTGGTTGCCAAACTGAAAAAGAGTGGACCTATTTCTTGAGTAGGAAGGATGGTCAAAACATCCACTGGAACTGTCACTAGTGGAAATGTCCTTATTCACTTCTTAGATCACCAAATCAAGATCATATTTTTCTTGTGGGTCTCAAGAGTTTATAGGGGTGAAAGGGTTGTGAGTCAATTTGGGCTAATGCCAATGATACTTTTAAGTGGAAATCGACCTTTCAAGCCTGTGAATGTATCTCCCTCCATCATAACGAAAGCTATTGCTGGATTAGACAATGCTCATAGAGCAGATGAGACTTTTGTGAGATTTCAGATTTTTGAGATGTCAAAAGCTTACCATGACTGGCTGAAGGAAAAGGTTCAAGACAAAGAGGCAAGGCTAAAGGAAGCGAGGAAAACTTTTTTGAAGACTTTTAAAAAGACACACAAGAGAAGGAGGAATGACAGGGGGTAGCGACTGCGACTCTGTACTTCATAGCACTGCTAGTTTTTTATTATTTTTATTTGAGAAATTGGATAATGAAAGTGTTTACTTGGGCATATGAATTGAGTAAGAAACTCCAACTTTGTTATTTTAACATCTTTTAATGAATAAAGTAGTGCATTCTAGCTTTCCCCATTTCCTCTTTATGATGATGATTTTTTTTTTTTTGGTGACCAAGCCAATAATGGCTGCCTACGTACCTTTTTAGAAAAGGATCAAGTCATTACGTAGTTCAATTTTATTTACCCTAATTTTTGCCTAGTCCACCCTTTCAGGTTTTGGACCTAGTGGGCTTTCTCACACTCAATTTTTTTTTTCTCTCCTTTTGCGTAGGTTGCCCTTTCAACCTACCCCTTTTTTTTTGCACCCTAATTTTTGCCTAGACCACCCTTTTAGGTTTTCAACCTAGTGGTTTTTTTTTTTTTTTTAGACATGGGATTTCTTTAACTGGTCCATATTGGTGGGTTCTGCGAACAGATTTCCATCTAAATCCACAAGCCTTACTCCTCTGTCAGAAAATATTTCCTTGATTAAAAATGGTCCCGACGAATTGGGCTTAAAGTTTCCTTTTACCCAGGGATCCCTCATTGGATTTTTGATTTCTTTTAGTACCATATCCCCAATTCTTAGTTCTCTTGGTTTGACTTTTTTATTAAAGGCTCTCATGGCTCTTCTCTGATAACCTTGGGTATGATACATTGCCCTAAGCCTTTTTTCTTCCAACATGCATAATTGGTTGTATCGGCTTTCTAACCACTCAGCTTCTGGTACTTCCCCCTCCATTACAACTCTTAGTGATTGGACTTCCAACTCTATAGGTAATATTGCCTCCATGCCATAAACCAAATAGTAAGGGGTTGCCCCTGTGGATGTGCAAATGGATGTATGGTATCCCCACAATGCATAGGGTAACCTTAAATACCAATCCCTATAAATTTGGGAACTTTTCTTCAATATCTTCCCTATGGTCTTGTTGGTGGCTTCAATCGCCCCGTTGGTTTGAGGTCTATAGGGTGACAACTTATTATGCTTGATGTTATATTCTCGAAACAACTTAGCCATTACATCTCGAAAATGTGATCCATCATCAGAAATAACCTCAAACAGTACCCCATACCTACAAATAATGTTGGTTTGAATAAACTGCGAAACCTTTTTGGAGTTCAATACCTTATAAGATGTAGCTTCTATCCACTTGGTGAAATCGTCAAGAGCTACCAAAATATACTTATGACCATTGCTTGCTTTTGGGTAGATTTTACCAATGATATTAATGCCCCAAGTCGAAAAAGGCCAAGGAGATGCGAGGCAATGTAAAGAGACCTGTGGCATATGCTTAAGATCTCCATGTATCTGGCATTTATGGCATTTCCTTAAGTAGGCTACACAATCGACTTCCATGGTAATCCAATATTACCGGAGTCGAAGGATCTTTCTAGATAGCATGTGAGCGTTCATGTGTGGTCCATAACTCAACTCATGTACTTCTTTAATAATGCGTTGGGCTTCCTTCTTGGTTACGCACAATAAATGGATCCCTTCATAAGACCTCTTGTATAATTTTTCACTGCACAAAATGTAGCTCATGGACATTTGCCGAATAGTTATCCTTTCATTCTTACCTATGGTATCAGGGAAAGTTCCATGTTTAAGGAATTGGAAGACATCAGCATACCACACCTCATACTTTTCAATTTCACTTTCCAATAAACAACAATAAGCTGGCGCATACCTTTGCTCAATGATCAAAGGTTGAATAGGGGTGTCATCAAGGATGTCAATCATAGAGGCTAATGTGGCTAGTGCATCAACAAAATAGTTTTGAGTTTGAGGGATGTAGTGATACACAATCTTTTTGAACTTCTTGGGTAGGTCTTGAAAGTACTCAAAGTATGGCAGCAACTTGTCTTCTTTAATATTCCACTTGTTTTGTATTTGCCAGATTATCAATGCTGAATCCCCATAGACATCAAGTTCTTCTATACCCATGTTGATGGCTGTCTCTAATCCTAGAAGCTAAGCTTCATACTCAGCAACATAATTGGTCGTTGAAAAGTTGAGCTTAACTGATACTAGCACATGAGCTTCTTTTGGTGAAATAAGGAGTACTCCTACACCACTTCCATTACAATTAGCAGCCTCGTTAAAATACAATCTCCACCTAGTTGGTTCCAACATCAAAATGTCCCCATCTGGAAACTCATCTTGAACTTCCTCTGCTTGTGTAGGTGAGCAATTAGCCAAGTGATCAGTTATGGCTCGACCCTTAATTGACTTCTGAGTCACATACTTTATGTCAAACTCGGATAGTAAAAGAACCCATTTGGCGATTTTCCCATCTTGAACTGGTTCTTCCATCAAGTACTTGAGTGGATCCATGCAGGCATTAAGAAAACTTGGAAAGACAACATGTAATGCCTAAGCTTTTGGATAGCCCAGACCAAGGCAACACAAGTCCTCTCTAACACCGAGTACTTCTCCTTATATCTAGTCATCTTCTTGCTGATGTAGTAGATGGTGTTTTCCTTGCGTGATTCTTCCAAATACTAGGCAAGCAAAGCTCCTATTGCAGTATCTGTGGTGCTTAGATAAAGCAACAATGGCTTTTCTTGCATGAGCGGTACCAATATTGGAGGTTTCAGCAGGTATTCTTTTATCTTGTCAAAGGCCACTTGACATTGTTCATCCCATTTTATTGGTATAGCTTTCTTAAGCAACTTAAATATAGGTTCACAAATCATGCTTAGTTGGGTGATGAATCGGCTAATATACTGAATCCTTCCTAAAAAGCCTCAGATCTCTTTCTCAGTTTTGGGTGGTTTCATTTCCATGATAGCTTTGATCTTGTCTGCATCAACTTTAATTCCCCTTTGACTTACTATAAATCCCAACAATTTGCCTGAGGTTACTCCAAAGGTGCACTTCTTCGAGTTCAATCTCAACTTATAATGCTTGATGCGTTCAACGAATTTCCTTAGGTCAGGTGTGTGTCCCTCTCGGTCTTTTTCTTTAACAATCATGTCATCAACATATACCTCCACCTCCTCATGAATCATGTCGTGCAACAAGGTTGTGGAGGCACGTTGATAGGTGGCACCCGCATTCTTAAGACCAAAAGGCATGACCTTGTAGCAATAAGTCCCTTAAGGAGTGATAAATGAGGTCTTGTCCATATCTTCTAGTGCCATTTTGATTTGATTATACCCTGAAAAACCATCCATGAAGGATAAAAGCGCATGACCGGTCGTATTGTCAACCAACATGTCTATGTGAGGTAATGGAAAATCCTTAGGGCTAGCCTTATTAAGGTCTCAGAAATCTACACATATTCTAAATTTTCTATCTTTTTTAGGTACTAGGTAAACATTTGCCAACCACTCAGGATAGTTTACCACTTTCAAGAACCCTACATTGTATTGCTTTCTACTTCTTCCTTGATCTTAAGTGTCCATTCGGGCTTCATCCTTCTCAACTTTTGCTTCACTAGTTTCATGGTTGGGTTGGTAGGAATATGGTGCTGCACAATGTCCATATCTATTCCTAGCATATCTCCATAAGACCACGCAAAAACTTCTTGGAATTCTTTGAGGAGTGAAATTAATTCATCTTTTTCTTTAGGAATTAGGGTATTACCAATTTGCACTGCTTTAGGTTCATTACTAGATCCTAAGTTAACTAGTTGAATTTCTTCTTTTAGGTCATTGCTTTTATCAACCATTTCATTATCAATTTCAGCAGTAAAAACATTCAAAGCAAGCAAGTAAGCAGAATCAGAGATCATCTTATTAGAATTGAAAAAGTTGGTGACAGACTTGGCAAACTTATCAGAAATTGAAACTGACTCAATAGGAGTGGTAACAAACTCAATTGGGGCAGACAGTTTTTTTGGCAGACACTGATGACTTGGTTGTGACTTGGTGACCTCTAAAAGGATAGTAATCTTCCCAGCTCCAGTTCTTCAAGGTAGATGTTGCCTCAGTGATTGGTGAAACTTCCTTGTTGGTTCTCTCCTTTTACAGCATTTAGATACCATCATCGGCCTCAAAATCTTCACTAGACACCTTAATGATGGACATATTGCTCTTAGAATCATCACTAGATATATCAATATAGCTTTGATCATCATCTTGGTTGCCCATGTTTCCTATCTCATGGGGGAGGCTCTCCATATAAGTTTTAAGATTCTCGAGAAGTCCTCTTAGCACCTCATTAAGGTCAGTGCAACTAGCACCCCAGTCATCCCATCAGTCAAAATTTCTTCTTGCTAAAGGGGAAGGAAGTTGAACAATTGGCTCTTCTTCTTCTTGGTCTTCCAATGATCTAACATCTTCTTCCATGACAACACCCCAACTTTCATCAGAGGCATATCCTTCAAATAGCTCATCCAAGGGCTCTTCAATGGTCCAATTTTCCAAGTTAGAAGTGACTAGAAAGATGGATGGCAACTCATCTTCTTCATCCTTCTTCATGTTAAGTACATGTTCACCCAACAAAGTCTTCATAGCTTGAGGATCCATATGGTAGGCCCAATCTTCTCTCTTGTCTTACAACACATTCACTTCCTCCCCATCTTCAATCTTACAATCAGTAAAGATCTCAAACCCAGGCATCTTCTTCATTGTCTTAAAATCATACCAAGGCTCATGAAATTCATAGTACAAGTGGGTGCATCCTTCTTTGACAAATTTTCCATTGAGGGTAGGGGTATAAGGTTTCCTGGGTATGGAATCAAAAGACAAACCTTGGGCTTTGGCTTTAGCTCTGGCAGTCTTCTTTGAATCATGCTCAAAGAGATCATCATTAGTGGGCTTGTACCCTAATCCAAATAGGGGAATGGAAGTAGAGAAATGTGGGAATACATGGACACCTTTACTACGTCTCCCTAGGCCCATCCCAAGGAAGTACTTCATTTTTCTCACCATGGCTATCACTTGGACATTGCTATAAGGGTTAAAATCCATGGGAAAACATTCCCTAGTTTCTTCTTTGATCCAGGAGATGGCAGGGGCTTCCTCTAGTTCAAATCCCGACAAGAAAAGTTCACTTTTTTCTTCTCGAATGTCATGGATAGGCCTAGTGTTGTCTTGACTATCCCTATATATAGTGATAACGGAATCTTTGTAAGGGAAGCAAACCTTTTGATAAAGCGAGAAAGGTACAACTCCAGTGGAATGGATCCAAGGGTGGCCCTGTAACAAATTGAAGCACGCAGAGATGTCCATAACTTGGAACTCTACCTTTTGAATTATGGACCCAATTTTTAGATCCAAAGTTACATTTCCTAATACTTCTCTCCTTGTGTTGTCATAAGCCCTAACATATTTGCAAGAGGGTACAAAGTCTTCAATACTAAGGCCCAAACAACTTGCAGTTCATAATAGACACACATTTAGTGCATTTCCATCATCAATAAGTACCATTGGAACTCTCTTGCCATTTGTGCCCATGGTGATGTGGAGGGGATCATTGTGATCTCACCCTTTACTAGACAAATCTTTTTCAAAATAAGAAATGGATGGCTCTTTCCTTATTGCTCCAATCATATTGTTGAGGGATTGAGGGGTTAAATTGGTAGGGACTTGGATTTAGTTGAAAAGGTTGATTAGAGCTTGGCGGTGATGGTATGAGGCCACAAGTAAGCCCCAAAGGGATATGTTGGCTTGGGTTTTTTGGAATTGTTTCAAGACAATGTCATCTTCAAGTTGAATTTGGGTATTTTTCAATTGTTGGTTTAAATCTTCAAGTGGGTTATCTGCTTCAAGGTGGGGTGATTTAAAGTGTTTCCCTCCCCTGGTAAAATGGGTTATCTCATTTTGGTGGTCCAAGGATAATGGTGTAGGAGTTGGTTTTCTTGTGGGTTCATTGGTGGGCTGTTCTTCCCAAATATTGATCTTGGGCTCCATGAAGAGTGACACATTTTCCATAATTTCCTCCCAAGTTATCATAGCACACATAGGGACATTGCTAATCAAGGCAGACAGGTCCCCCTTCTCTTCTTCTTCAAAAAGGCAGTTGATTCTTGGGCCTTGGTTCGTAGCATGGTTGGGCAGTGGATTGTTAATGACATTGGGTCTAGGTGAAGGGGTTTTGATATTTTGATCGATTAAATTTTGGATAGCATACCTAAGAGAAAAACAATCATCAGTGTAAAGGCCAAGAGTTTGGTGATAGGAACATCTCTTGTTAACATCAAGTCCTTGTGGTAAGGGATTGGGCATATTGTAATATGCATTGTAGTTTTTGTAGGATAAATACATGTTTGTATCGCATACAAAACATACGCAACAGAAAAATAACAAATCAACTTCATTCATAAATGTTAATATGTGCTATTTAAGTTTCAGAATTTAAAAACAAGAGAGTGTACCTTGGTGCGGTGAATTTCAAAACCGAAGATCAGAAACACTTGGGAACACTTTTAATCTTCACTCCAATTCCACTAATGCCCAAAAAGTGTAGTCTCTCAATTAGTTTTCCAAAAGAGAATGTCAAAGTGTCTAACACTTCTTACACACCTTTTCACAATTAGTGTTATTATTTTTTCACACATAAAAAATTTTGTATGTTTCTCCCTTTGTATCTAACTGATTATCTAATTGGGCTGACCTTTTGGGCCTTTTCAACTGGGTTTAAGTGTGTGGCTTGGAGTGGGACTAAAAGGAACTAATAAAACACTAGCTCTAATAGGCCTTGGGCTTTTCTGTCAACCCTAGACAAGTCCAAAGTTACCATTAACTATATTTAATACCACTATATAAATATAGTTGCACTCTAGGCCTTATTTATAAATTATATCCCAAGACTTTATTATACATGCAACCCCTTCATCAAATATTCATAGTAATACAAGGTCATGAATATAGACTGCCACTTTGAAGATTACTATATCTTAATTCCTTAAATAACCGGTTTAATCCTTTAAAGTTATTTATCATATATTTATGAAATCCAATTTCATAAATATATACTTTAGTAACTTCTCCAATTTCATAAATATATACTTTAGTAACTTCTTACCAAAGTGGTTAGGCCTAACTCTTTGAATAACTAAACTCATTAAACTTATCTCAAAGGAATATTTTATATCTTCATTAAGAGACTATGAACTCTATCTTGAGAATATATGTTCCATCAACACTAAATGTGATTTCCCAACATACTGAGGTTTTGATCGTTTCTTTAAACCTCACTCCTGATATATCAAAGCAACCTACACTTCATGATCAAGTCCATTATCCTCTTAGGATTAAGAGTTCATGTAAATAGAAGTCGTGAGTTTATTATTCATTTGACAGTCGTTAGAAGAATAATAAATCTCACAGTGATCCAGTTCAATATGTTTTAACTCTTAAAACATATTAACATACCAACTAGAAATCTCCATTTTCATGATTAAGACAAATCATCTTAGTTGGTATGTTATAGTCTTCGCAGATAAAATGCCCAATTTTATCACCGACTACGAACTAAAATTCTGAGTTTACAAAGAACTTGTGATTTATATCTTTTGTGACTAAATCACATACTATGCATCTCATGGACTACATGATAATGTCCTAATATTCATGTTACCATTATTTTTAGATAATAATAAAATAACTTTATTAACCACAACATTAAGTCATACATAATGTCATACAATAGCATTCTATAACTCATTAACTCATTCATTAATTTAGATAAAGAATAAATTTTTTTGTTCATGTTATAATTAAGTCTGAATTCTTTGAATGATTCTGGTAGTGACTGGAGAATCATATCCACTTAGGATTCTCCATCACTGTCGGCACCTAAAACTTCCAATATGTTCAGATTAGAGATCATCCTAAGATAATGCTCCCTCACTGAACTACCTTCAACCATTTTGGTATTATAAATTTGACTTGTAGTTTCTTTCCTTGCAGAACGACCTTGTTCATCAAACATCTCCTTTAGACTTAGCATAATGTCTTAAACTAGTTCTACATCTTGCATTTGATGCTGTAGAACATTTAAAATAGATGCTCAGATATAGCACTTAGCCATCTCATTAGATTTCTACCAATGATCATATTGTTGTTTTTCCTCTTCTAATGAAGGAAAGTTAGGACATGATTGAGTAAGTACATATTTGTGCTCTTCAACAGTTAAAACAATGTCCAAATTTCTTTTCCAGTCAATATAGTTAGATCCAGTCAATTTGTCTTGATCAAGAATAGCAACAAGTGGGCTAAATGATACCATAATAAAATCTGAAAACAATAAACATGAATATAATAAGTAAACTGGACATTATCAATTTAGCATATAAGCATATAATATAAAACCTTAATAAAACCATAATATAATATAAGCAACGACAACCCAATCTCATGTTTATAATTCCTTGGTAGCAAGTTTATTATAAACACTATGATTGATTGAGAACTATTCTCATTATTAGTGCTATCATGATAACTCTTATCAAACACTGATAATATGTCGTATTACCTTCAGCCTCTAAGTAATAATGACATAGCTCCTTTGAGAGGTTAACATTACACTTAGTCTAGTATACACCATTATCTAGAATCATGTGCAGCCACATTTCATCTCCCTTTATAGTGTTTAACTTGTAGTACCATGAAATAAAACACCCTCCTTTAGAATCGTGAGGCATATACTCCAATACGAGGTGCTTGTCCACATTACTTTAAATGAATAAGTTCAATCTTGTAGTACTATGAAATAAACACCCAACTTTGAGATCATGAGGCATATATACCAAGGCGAGGTGCTTATCCTACACTACTATGAACCGATAATGGAGGCTGTGAGATGCAATCTTGCATCTCTCCCACTAGATGTTAAAAAAAAAAAAAAAAGTTTTTAATTTAAAACATGCATAAACAAATTACACATAGCCTTGCTTTTTATATATGTAAAAAACACTTAGAGGAATTCTGAATCTTGAGTCCTCGATCGATCGAGAAAAATTCTACCAGCTCGATCGATGCTCGATAGATCCTCGATCGGTCTAGAAAAATTCTACCAACTCGATCGATGCTTGATCGATCAAGCTTCATGAATTTTGAATTTTCCAGAATTTTTCTAAGACAATTTTTTAACATTTTTTATGAACAAACAACCATCATATGAACATAATGGATAGAGATTGATGTCAAAACTGAATTTCATTGATGCTATAGCCTTAAAATTCAATTTAACATACTTAAACTCAAATTTAAACAACATCATAACATCAATATCAATTTTTATCAAACAATAATTTCAACAACCATATAGAAAACTAATTTCTAACAACTTGAAACTATTGTCACTAATTCCAAAACTCAAAACATGTTAAACAGATACGAAAATAAAAACCGCTCTGATACCAATTGTAGGATAAATACATGTTTGTATCGTATACAAAATATACGTAGCGGAAAAATAACAAATCTACTTCATTCATAAATATTAACACGTACTATTTACGTTTTAGAATTTAAGAACAAGAGAGTGTACCTTAATGCAGTAAATTTCAAAATAAAAAATCAGAAGCACTTGAGAACACTTTTAATCCTCACTCCAATTCTACTAACACCCAAAAAGTGTATTCTCTCAATCAGTTTTTCAAAAGAGAATGTCTAAGTGTTTAATACTTCTTACACACCTTTTCACAATTAGTGTTATTATTTTTCACATACAAAAAATTATGTATATTTCTCCCTTTGTATCTAACTACTTATCTAACTGGGATGGCCTTTTAGGCCTTTCCAATTGGGTTTAAGTGTATGGTTTAGAGTGGGACCAAAATGGACCAATAAGACACTAGCAGTGGGCCTTGGGTTTTTCTGTCAACTCTTAACAAGTTCAAAGTGACCATTAACTATATTTAATACCACTATATAAATATAGTTGCACTCTAAGCCTTATTTATAAATTATATTCCAAAACTTTATTGTATAAAATATTCGTAGTAATACAAAGTCATGAATATAAACTACCACTTTGAAGATTACTACATCTTAATTCCTTGAGCACCTAGTTTAATCCTTTAAAGTTATTCATCATATATTTATGAAATCTAATTTCATAAATATATACTTTAGTAACTTCTTACCAAAGTGATTAGGCCTAACTCCCTAAATAACTAAACTCATTAAACTTATCTCAAATGAATATTTTATATCTCTATTAAGAGGCTATGAATTCCATCTTGAGAATATATGTTCCATCAACACTAAATGTGATTGCCCAACATATTAAGGTTTTGATCGTTTCTTTAGACTTCACTCCTGATATATCAAAGCAATCTACACTTCATGATCAGGTCCATTATCCTCTCAAGATTAAGAGTTCATGTAAATAGAAGTTGTAAGTTTATTATTCATTTGACAGTCGTTTGGAGAATAATAAATCTCACAGCGATCCAGTTCAATATATTTTAACTCTTAAAAGATATCATCATACCAACTAGAAATCTCCATTTTCATGATTAAGACAAATCATCTTAGTTGATATGCTATAGTCTTCGCAAATAACATGCTTAATTTCATCACCGACTATGAACTAAAATTCTAAGTTTACAAAGAACTTGTGATTTATATCTTCTATGACTAAATCACATACTATGCTTCTCATAAATTATATGATAATGTCCTAATATTCATGTTACCATTATTTTTAGGTAATAATAAAACAACTTTATTAACCACAACATTAAGTCATACATAATGTCATACAATAGCATCCTAAAATAGGATTTAAGAGCACACATCCTAATAGTTTTTAGTACATAGCATCTTGTTTCTTTACATTCATGCATTTATATGAATTTCTTATCCCCCCTTGCTTATCTTAGATCATCTTTATTTTTCTCAGGTGAAGCTTTATAGCATCTTTGTACCCTTTGTCAATCATGACAAAAAGGGGGAGAAAATATGATTTCTTTTTAAGATTCTACATGTTAGGGGGAGAAATACATGTCTTTGTAAGGGGGAGTTGTGTTTCATCTTATTAGGGGGAGTGTTTAACTTCTTGTTGTTTTATGAGCTTCTTTTAGCTTCATGTACATCGGTCTTACGACCGTATTATTACATTCATTTTACTTTATTTTTATATATATGATGGTGATGTATATTTTTTTCACCTATCTCTACATGTGTTGTTTTTTTTCTCTTTTTATACACATGTTTCTTTATGTATGCAATCTTTATTTCTGTATCACACATGATGCCTTAATGAGTTTTTTTTAAGTGTTTCAAAAAGACAAGTTGTGAAAGTCTAACTTGCCATGAACTCTCTTCTTGCAAAGTTTTTCAGGAGTTTGTAATAAGGATAGATTTATTTTGTAATACAACAAGTGGTTATGAATTTAGTAATTTAAGACTCCTCTCATGAAAATTTGTTTTATTGTGGCTTTGTCATGGATTGTCAAAGGAGAAGATTGTTGGGGCATATTTTATGTAATTGACTAATCCTTTGACAAAATGTACTTTAATCGTAATTGGGTAGATCTAGGATGGGTTTAGTACTTCAAAAAGCATGTTGTTCAAGCCGAGTATTAAAGCCATGAAAATTGGACCAAGAAACAAGTGAAAAAAAGTTGTTCATTAAAGCTCGACAAATACCTCGACAGAAATAATATCTATCGAGATTTAAGAACAAAGCTCGAGAAAAGATGAATCTGTTGAGATTTGGGAAATCAGAATTTCTAGATCTAATTTTCAGCTCATGTTGACATGAATGTGTAGGATTTCTTTTCTCACAACCCTAAACATATATAAGGCTTATTTTAAAGGCCATTATACAAGGAGAACACATACAGAAAATGACCTTGTGCTTTATTCTCTCTGAAAGAAGTTACTGCGTCTTTGTACCTTAAGGTTTTGTAACCAAGTGCTTCTTGATCTTCATTGTTGATGAAGTGAAGAACTTTGCAGCCAACAACATCTTCTTCAAATTGCTGGAGTTAGTCACGTGTTGGGATTCATACATCTTTGGTTAGTCATGTACTAGGTCCGTGCAAAAGGGTGGCATTCATATATTGAAGAGTTCAGAGGTTTTAAAGTGGTAGAAGGTTTCCGCCGTAAGTTCATCTACAGGGATAATAGAGTCTAAGGACAAAATTTTTGTACTAGATTTGAAGTTTCTCTTTATTAAAGTCGAATTTTTTTTTCCGGAAGGTTTCCCCCCAGGTTTTTTATTGTGAATCTAGTTTGTTTCATTATTTTTTCTAGGTTATCATATCTTGTTTTATTTACTATTCTATTGTACATGATATTGATGTTTGTTTGTTTTAACAAAGTTTATTCATAATAAATCTAATTAACAACTTAGGTTTAAAAATTGTTAATTCTATCAACCGAGGTCTAAATTTCCCAACAAAATGCCACCAAGGGAGTATTATACTTTGACAAATCCTTCTGGGTGAAGCCCATACCTCAATATAAATTAGAGTACATAATCTTAGCCACACTCCTTTAGTCTATCATCACCCTCTTTACATTAAAATCGACAACCCTCACGGTTAACACTAATGCGTCATCATGAGGTTGGATGGTCCATTTCTTCTTTTTTCTTGAGAAACCTAGGAAATCTTCTTCCCATCTGGCCTTTTTAGTTGGTTGGGACCCATCTTTACCTCTAAGTTAAGCACCTCGGTCGAAATCTGTGGAGCCACTTACCCGAGGCTGCTTATGATCCTAGCTACATATATTACCTCAACAAGACCTAACGAAAGGGCTAAGACTTGTGATCCACTTAACTCTTGCCCACCTTAAGGTCAGGGGCAATCTTGAGCTATAAACTCCTTCATTTGCCTAGCCTTTTCCAACTGACTTAAGTGATCCTTCAAAGTTCTGTAGTCCTTAGTGGTATGGCCTCTTTCTCGATAATAAGAACAATAAAAATTTTGGTTCCTCTGAGAAGCGTTCGCACTCATCTTTTTCGACCAGCAGAATAGAGATCATTCTTTATCTTATCTATGATTCAATAAACTAGTTCCTTGTATAATAAATTCACCACCTTGGATCTCTGTTGCTGTCCTTAAGGGTAGAAGTCCATTCTCAATCGAGGAGGATGATCCAACTTAGCCTCTTTCCTTTCTACCACGAGTGCCTTAGACTTAGACTTTGCTTGCAATTGGTCATCCACCAGTCTTTTGTACTCTTCCACCCTTTCCATTAGCTTATGCATACCTGCGACATGTATCAAGGTGAGCAAAGTCCTCAGCTTGAAATCGATAGCAAGCCCAACCTTGAAAGTGCTAGTAGCAAGCCGTTCATTATTTCCTCCAATTTTGTTATACAACTCCTAGAATGGGTCAGAGTACGTCTTGAGGGTTTCTCCTTCTTTCATGGACATAGCGATCAATGAGTCAAAAGGTTTTAGGACTCTACTACATGTCACGAACCTGGCACCAAACGCTCAGGTTAGCTTATCATAACTGTGAATAGAGCTTTCTCCAAACTATCAAACCATCTCATGGCCATAGATTTGAGGCTGAAAGGAAAAAATTTACACATCAATGCCCGATTCTTAAGGTAGACGGTCATGCTCTAGTTGTAGTGAGTGACATGCTAGATGAGGTCGAACTTACAGTCATAGTTCATAAAGAAAGATTTGACAAACTTTGGGGTAGGTCAATGCTCTCTATTTCCTCGAAGAACGGGGAACAAAATATCTATTGCATGGCCCTACTCATAGCATCATTCCCCAAATTCTGAGGAGTTGGTGGTTCCCCATGGCTTACTTATATCTTGAACCTCCTCGACGAAGCTTCTCTCACTGCTATCCGTTGGGGAGAAGGCCCCCTACTCCTATCCCTTCGTGGGGGTGAACCCACCCTTCTATATCTCTTAGGTAGAGAAACCAGCCTATTCCTGTATCACCGAGGTAGGTAATCCCTCTTATCTCTATCACTATGATGACTTCCCTAGCTATTTTTCTCCTCTACAGGAATCTTCCTAGACAGGGCTAACAACCTAGCGATTTTGGCAATCCTCTCTTCACCTGACATCCTGCTGTTAAGGCCAGCACTTAAGCTCTCAACCTATCCATCTCTCAGTCCCTGCTAGAACAAGAGGGTCCTACAGAATTGGTGACCGATCTTTCCTTTTAAGAGGGAAGGGACCCATTTTCCTTGCACTAATTCGGTGGGACTGCTCTCGGACTTCCTTTCTTACCTTGGATTGCAATTGCTTATTTTAGGAGACAAATTCTTCTAAGATGCTTCACTAAGACTGATTGGGAGCCCTATTCCTTGCCTGATTCATCATCTTTCTATTTCAACTATCTCCTAATCCTTATGCTTGATAGATTTCCCACAAAAGATGCTAATTGTTGGATTCAAAAACACATGATAGAGGTCCTAAACAAGTATTATTGATCAACAAAACTAATTTCTAACAAATGGGAGAGAAGAATCCACAATGGGAAGACTAAGTAGTTAATCAAAGATAGAAAATAGCTAGATCATGTGTTTACATATGAAGAAATGATGTTCTTGTGGCACAAAGATGAGTTCTAAGTGATGCAATTGAAAAGTTCTCTCTCTCTCTCTTTCTCATGTTCTTGCTCAAGTCCTCTCTTTTTTCTAGATCTCCATTCTTGGTATCCCCCTCCTTTTATAGCCATTTCCCCTCATCCTACAGTTTTTCCGCTCTTAGTTGTATTTGTGAATACTTGTCTCATCACCTTCTTGCCTTGCCATTTCTTGATCATGAAGAAAGACTTTTAGGAGGTGTTTCCACTCTTCATGCCAATCATTCAGCATTTAATGTGGTTGACATTAGGTGGGGGATCTCATTAATGCGGAGGTGACTGTTACATTGGGCTTTGTATTTTCTTAGTTATGTTCCTCGGGAGGAGTGTGGTTGACTAATGATCCCAACTAAGGGAGAAAGTTGTTCCCTGGGCGATCTTTGCGATCTCAGGAAATATGGTTTAAGGGATAACCTCAGTAATGGGTGTTGAGAAAAGTAGGTATCACGAGTTACCTTGATTGTGGGCCTAGATTGCCTCTTTCTACTAGAAGACCCTTTTATCTGTCATTGATTGTGGGAGGAATTCCCGGTTCCACAAGATCAAATCAGGCCACTAAATTTCAAACTTTAAGTTGCACAATAAAGTAAAAAGAAAAAAAAATAGAATTTAAAAAAAAAAAAAAAAAAAAAAAAAAAAAAAAAAAAAGAAGAAGAAGAAGAAGAAGAAGAAAAGAACCAAGTGTAATATCTCATTTCCTTTAATTTTTCCAATAGCATTGTGCCATTACAAATAGCATTTACAGCAGGATATCCAAACTAACATTTAACCAAAATTATAGCTATACACCGTAAAAATGAACTTTGCGTTGGGCTCAACAATGTATTACACAATTCTATCAAAAAAAAAAAAAAAAACAATATATCGCCCAATTGCTAATGAATGAACAATACCTAGACACTATTCATTAATATTTATACAACAATTTAAAAAATATATATATATTCTGACCCCCTCTCTCTCTCTCTCTCTCTCTCTCTCTCTCTCTCTCTCTCTCATCAATGATCAACATACATCGGCAGTGGTGCATAAATCTAGTGGTGGTGGTGGTATTGCGTCGATCGGTGGTGGTGCATCAAAAGGTGGTAGGTAGATCAAGGGGGACGATGACAACGGTGGAAGCCAAATTATATACCAGCCTTTGTGGCTATGTTTGTAAAAGATGAATCAAAATTCAATTAATGAATAAAAGCCAGATTTTTCTATATATAATACTTGCATCAATAATCCAACATAATCTGCAGATATTTTATACTTGTTTTGTTTGGTCATGGAGAATGTAATCGCATCCTAAACATATACAGAAATTAATGAATTGTCAAATATAATTCATTTTAATGTGAGGGAGAAACTTTTATTTTATTTTATAATGATACCAAGATTATGCATTCAATTCTATTTTACACTTTCATCTTTACTATTTCCCTGACCTCTTTGTTCCATTCTTTTACTAGTTCTCAATTCTCATACATACATTTTTCTCTCCCCTCCTTAATGAGGTCACATCTGACACTAGATTACGAGCCCATTGTCTCTTGAAAAACCTAATGTTTGATTAGTAGAGATAGCATGTTAGTTCTAAGTCTGACCAGGAATGAAAAATGTTCCAATTCAACTAAAAATAGAAATGTCTCCAGCAATGCCCACGTTGATAATTTAGGGCCAAAGATGTCAAGAAATGAAGATTGTCAATGCCTGCAGCTAAAAATATTAATGGCCAATTCTTAGAATTCTCTCCAACAAGTGTGATACTTAAAAGAAGATAGCAAGCTAAAAATCAAGCCCCTATTAGCTATAATGAGTTCACTTTAAAATTTATTTGTACTTCCACACCATTACTATTGAAGTATGGCACAATGTCCAGCATTATTAATTATGCAGCTCAATAGGCAAGAACAGTTTTTTTTTTTTTTAAAAAAAAAAAAAAAATAAAAAAAAAAAACTGTACGCTAAGATATAGACTTCCTTATTGAAGAATCAAAGCAATCTGAACTTCTCTACAGGACCCAATATGAAAGAATCATACAGGAGCAAATGTACAAATTAAGCTCCTAATAAGTTCAAGCAAGGGCGAAGAACAATTTTGTAACTCTATAAGACAAAATTTTGACCCTTTCTAGTTCTGTTACGGTGTTTAACTCTTATCCACAACATCAAATCGAACCCTCATGATGTGAACTTGGTAATTTCATAATATATCTAGAATAATTCCATGCTAGTTGAATGAGTTTTAGAATTACAACCTCTCTCTTTAGTAGTCAGACATGCATGCCACCCCCTCATTCTTGTTGCACCAACTGCTGTATATCTCCCATTTCCAGCTCTTGTCTATTCCATTCTCCCTCATTTTGAAAGATCATTTCAATTTGTTCCAAAGTCTTCCCTTTTGTTTCTGGAACACATTTATGGACAAAAGCAACAGAAAAGGCTGAAAATACAGCGAAAACAAAGAAGGTTCCCCCTACTGTAATTGCACGTGACACTGAGAGGAAGGACATAGCAACTGCACCACTACTGACTCTACTACCAACTGCCCCAAGGGCAGATGCTTGAGCTCTTAGCCTTAGAGGGAAAATTTCAGATGACATTACCCAACAAATTGGGCCAATTCCTACTGAGAAGAAAGCTACATTTCCACAAACTGCTAAAATTGCTAATCCAATCCCAATTTTCCCTTTCCCCATGAAAGTTAGAGTAAGGCTTAGACCAATTAAGCAAGTAGTCATTCCAATTGTGCTCGCATAAAGCAGAGGCTTTCTCCCCACTTTGTCAATAAGAAACGTAGCAACCAAGATGAACATAGTTTTGGTAAACCCAACAGCAACAGTTGCTGCAAGAAGCTGAGTATTGCCTTTAATTCCAGCATCTTTGAAGATCGTAGGGCTATAATAAACAGTTGCATCAATACCTGTAATCTGTTGGAAACATTGGATTCCACAGCCAGTAATTAGCATCCGTCGGACTGGAGGAGAAGGGTATAATATTTCACGCCACACAGCTTTGGCTTCATACTTCTCAGCATTAGCTATCCCAGCAGCTACCTGTATTTCTGCCAATCTTTCTTCCACTTCTCTTTCACTCTCATTGGTTTTTAGCAGCACTTCTCTTGCTTCTTCAATCCTGTTCTGCATAACTAGCCACCTCGGAGATTCAGGAATCACAAACAAAGCAACTCCCATAAAAATTGAGGGAAAGATTCCGACACCAAGCATGATCCTCCAGCTTAAATGTGGGGGCAGTCCTGAAAAGGCATAGTTTGATACATATCCAAGAAGGATTCCTAAATTTACAAATATCTCAGGAAAGGAGGTAAGAGATCCTCTGGCGATGGCAGGTGATATCTCAACAATATATACAGGAGCAATCATGACACCAAAGCCAATTCCTATTCCAGCGAAGAGTCTACCTACCATCAATACTCGAAAATTAGGAGCAAAAGTCATTACAGCAGCACCAGTCTGAAAGATTATGGCTGCAAATGCAATTGTCCATTTTCTACCGATGGCATCTGACGTTTTTCCGGCAGCTAAACTACCCAATAAGGAAATTATGCTTAAAATTCCAACAAGAATCTCTTCTTGCACCTCTGATATCTTCAGATCTTCCTGAATGAATAAAATTGCTCCACTCATAACACCCACATCTGCGAAGTGATTGACACATATTGTAATCACAGATTTGGAGTACACTCAATTAACCAGCCTTAATAACAAAACAATAATGAAGACTGGTGCAAATAAAGGTTATACATATGACCTTATACACACAAACACAATACAAACAAAGCTGATAAAGTGTCCATTTTTGCATATACACATGTAGCCCAAAAACGTTATTACATTTTGATTGCTTTAGGTAGAATTTTGCAACTCATAGCCCAAAAACTTTATTACATTTTGATTTCTTTAGGTAGAATTTTGCAACTCACCATGCTAACTCGACAGTCTAGAGTAATTAAGGAGAAAATATTTTAGTTTTGGTAATGTTTTAAATTGATCAACAAAGTTTGTTACTCGGTAGTTTTGCACTACATGGGATAAAATATTCTCTTCATTTGGAACATTTTGATAAACTGACATGCCTGGATCTCCATGTGCATTCATTCTTATCTAAATTGGCCACAACAAAGTCCTTTAGTCCAAGAAGTAGATAGGAAAAGCACATTATAGGCACATGAGCCAACTGCCTTCACGGTCTGCAACATCTTAACAGGAAAGTAATTGTCTTTACACATTATGAGGAAATTTCACCTTGATTTTATTCTACCACTTTTCCCCAACGAGCATTTTCTTCCCTCATGTTCATTTTCAGGTTCTTACCAAACAATTCCCCATTAATTACATAACGCTTACTATACAAGATTAAACAAACACCATGCATTTCTATATTCAATCACAGTCATTATTCAGAGCCCCATAATCCCCAGAGTCCAAATTCCAAAAAAGAACACAATTTTAACATTACATCACACGGGATTCTACCAGATAACCAGAACAGAGATTTAAAAAGAGAGAGAGAGAGAGAGAGAGATTATCATTGTGGGTTCTAAATTCTAATGATCAACCAGATCAAAGTTAGACCATATTGAAAAGGTGACAAAAAGGAAAGACAAACCATATCCAAGAAGCACCGAATTGAGGGAGGCAAAGATGGCACAGAGAAACACAAATTTCTTGAAATTAGAATTCTTCCTTGTCATCACCATGCCATCACTGCACAATGCCAAATCCTCCTCTATGAAATCAGAATCGATCCTCTTGTATTTGTTTTTGCTTCCAATATGAACCTCTCCCACCCTTTCTCCGTTCCCATTTTCCTCACCCCCCACCAAGCCCATCTCTCTTTCTCTCTCTTTCTTTCTCTTCTATAATATATATATATATATATATATATATATATGTTTGTGTGAGTTTTAGCTTTTATATATGAATATACAAATGTAAAAATAACAATGGTCTTTGGTGGTGGTGTTCTATAATCTATACTGACAATATTCAGACAAAAAAAAGAAAAGAAAATGTTAGATCTGGGATTGGCATAGAAATGAAGTAAAAACGTTGTTAAAAATGGTGGGGCCTGCTATTAGCGTTAAGTAAGGGGGGTGGGGCCCAAAATTGCTCTTTTTTGTTTCTTCACAAGGACGGGTGAGGACATTCTCCTTCCGGACTGCGAGGAATGTGGGGCCCTTCTTTTCCTCCCTTCTATATTTTCGTAGGAAACAACGGATATTTCCAAACAAAGCTTGTAATCCGACACCGTCGATTTAAAACTGTCGGTCGTTGTTGCACCGACAATAAGTTCCGCGTCTTTTTCACGTGTTTAGTCAGCTTCTATTTCTATAGGAAATAACTTCTTCTTCTTCTTTTTTATGGAATTTGGAAAAACATTGTTCCAATATACTTATAAAAAAAAAAAAAAAGATATGACATTGTTATACGCTAAATATGTTTGATATTTATGTCAAAGTCTAAGGATGTTTTTGTGTACTTTCAAAAAAAAAAAAAAAGGATGTTTTTTTGTAAAACTTTTTTGTTTTTTCTTTTACAATTTAAAATGGAGTAAAGTTAGGTGGTTTTTTTTTTTTTTATCGAAAATCTTCTTAATAAATAATTTTAAATAATACAGATAAAGTGAAACCTTCAAATCAATTTTTTTTTTTAAGTAAAAAATATAACAAGTCAAATAGTTCAAATTAGAAGGAAAAATAGAGATTATGAAGTCTATAATGAAAATTGAATTAACAAGCCACCATTATAATGAAAAAGCAAATTTATAACTTAAAAATAAGCAAAAAAAAAATTATATTTACAATATTTTTACAACAAATTTTAGGTGATGAGTTGATATTGATTGTTACTTATGGATAAAAATGTAATTTAAATGGTGAGTTATTAAAAGACACAAAAAAAAAAAAAAAAAAAAAAAAAAACCTTATATAAAGAGTTGTCAAATTGTTAGATTTTTAATTTGTGGTTGTTCTAGCTTGGAAAGTGAACTATTAATATCCAAACAAAGATGTCTTACCTTTTTTTTAAGCAATTAATACATTACTTCTTTATTTGTAATCAAAGTAATTGTTGAATCTGATAACGTCCATCTTTTGTTTTCATTTTCTTTTTTTAACTTCTTATTATTGAAAGTTTAGAAATTTTGTTGATGATAAGTTATTCAAAACATACATTAGCCATTAATAGAGGAAGGTAAATCCTCAAGCCATATAATATATACTAGTTACTAACTCATGCTATACATAAGAACCTACCTATCTGTGCAAAAAACTAAAATAATTTTATAAAATCTTAAATTGATTAAGAAACTACATCATTACATAATTTCCTCTTGCATGACTTCAATTTGTATTACAATTTGATGAAGAAGTCATTGCTGGAACGTGCAATGGCTTACAAAAAATTTATTAGACAATTTCAGATACTACAAAAAATAACTTAAAAATTCAAATATTAAAACTTCTGAAAGACCAAAAAATATTAAAGAATCAAACGATTCATGACTTATAAATTATTAAAACAAAAAAAATATATATGACTAAAAATAGAAAAAGATTGGGTTACATTCAAAAGAATAATCCATGACTATAAGTTTGCACCCTATCATAAAATATCATATTAATGAAGTAGAGAGATAATAATAATAATAATAATAATTGTATGGACACAAATTAAACTGGACCTCGGTTGCTCTAAGGGAACCAGCCCAAAAGGCCCAAAATAATGAATTTATAGAGAATGAGTTTCGAATCTAGGTCTGTAAATGTGGAGTAACATGAACTTGAGGCCAGATCATAAATACATGCATGACACCTCTACGTAGCTTGAAAGTTCTTATCGTATACAAATGTCGAGGACAATCACCGTGCATTTTTTACAATTCTCTCTTGCTTGTCTGCTCTGTCCTTTTTCTCTCTCCCCTCTTTCTTTCTCTACCGCTTCCTTTTATATTGCCTCCCCCTTATCTTCTTTTTTCCATGTGTGGATCAGATGCTCCATTTGGATACTTATTCCATCACCCCCTTTTCTCAAGTCCTTGGCGGTAGCTGCAAGGCTGAATTCTAATACTCAGACATAGTTTCCTCATTAATGCAGCTAGAGAAGTAATTGCAGAGCCTTCAATGCAGTAGTGGCAGCTTTACCCTAGATATTTTATGTTCACCCTCCTGATCCTTTACCTTCACTTCCTTTGCCTTCGTGCCCAAGGTCTTTCAGTAATGATGCTCTAGAACTACCAGATCACTCCCCTCGTCCTTGGCCACCAATGGCCTCGGACATTCCCATCCTCGAACATCATGCCTTAGAGTGGTTTGGCTGGCTAGGGCTTCTTTTTCTTTTTACGTCATTTCATGGGCGAAACTTCCTATGTCCTCGGACTAACTATACTGTTGAGTTGGGTTTTCAACCTTACAAGCACTTTTGGGTTGGCCCAACACGAATCTTGGGCCCATTGACCCTACAATAGCCCCTCGAGATCCTCATTTCTGCTTCTCTGGGAGGAATGAGGATTTCAAAATTCATTCCGAACGACATGCTTCTGGTGTTTCGGTATGCAGAATACACGCTACTTAAATGTTGGCGGCTTCTTGTTCCCCACGCTCAACCACGTGATGTCCATCTAACGGGCGAACGTTGTGCAGGGGCATAGGCGGGAAATTTCCCACTTTATGACTTTCATTGATAGAAATATTGCCAATTTAAAAGCTCCCTGCTTACCCCAGAGCTTGTGCAACGAATCCAGTCTTCTTTGTGCTCTACACGCGTTTTACACCTTTCAAGATCTAAGCCGAGATGACCTTTTCACTCTAAAGTAAGTTCTCCCAACCTTCCACTTTCGTTACTGTTATTCTTTCTTTCTTGTTATTCTGCGTTCCTTCATCCTCGGCCATTTACCTTTCTCAACCCTTTCACCATATCCACCCTTTCTTCTTAGAAAATGGGTAGGTTTGCACCCCTAGTGGATAGTGCTGAAAAAATAGAGCAGTTTAAGACTAGGTATCGAATCCCGCAAGGAGTGTCCATCAAATATTGTGAGAAGGGAGAATGGCATTCCGAGAGGGAAACCGGTGAGGTAGTCATCCCAATGATAGCTTTTATAGAGGGAAAGATGAGGATCCCAATGAGGCCAATCACTAGGGATTATCTGAGAACAGTTAGATTATCCCCCACCCAATGTGCCCCAAACATGTTTAGGATTTTAGGTGCTGTAAATGCCCTAAACGAGAAGATGGGGTTAGGACTCACCCATCACGATTTAAATTGGGTTTATAACCTCTACCACTTGAAGGGGCAAGGGTATTATCTGAAGTCTAGGTATGCAGAGGTTAGACTAATCTAGTGCCTCCCCCACTCTAACAAAGGTTTAAATAAAGATTTTTTAATAATATCTGGAGATTGGCATGACGGTCTTCCCTACCCGACGAGGGAGGGGGAATCAGGTGAATACCTCCGCAGTATTAATTCTATGCATCTTTTGTTTTACTATATATATTTTTTTTAATATTTCTTTTTGCTTCTACCTCACTCTTTCCTTAAATAACTGTGCAGATCCCCGTGCAACTACTCGTCACGCTCATCTTGCCGACTTTGCTCATCTTGCTGAGGTGTTTGTTCATTCGGATTGTGAGCTTCGAGCAGCACATTTCATCCTCGGATACGATCTGATCTTAACTGCCTTTCAAGTGCCGAAGTGTGTGATCAAGGTAAAAGATCCTCAGCTGCCTCGGATCAGCGTTACGGTTGACGGCTTCCTTCTCCTCGAGGGTGTTCCCATCCCACAAGGCACTCTCATCACTGAACTGGTGCAACTCATACCAGAGGGGATTCCCATTGCTACCTCCTCTTACTAGGTAAAGGTTCTTCTCTTCAACTGTTCATAAAGGAAGAAGAGGAAATTATTGAAGTTTCAGATTCTGAAGGGGAGTTCGAGAATTTTGACCGATTTCCTTCGCCTGAAGATCAAGCCGCTGTCCTCGGCGCGCCTCCATTAACTTCACAAGACACCACCCATCGACTCGAAACTATGGGTATTCAACGCAGACCAAACAAAGCCTTAAAGATGTGCTGGAGGCTCAGGTAGGGGTCCAGGAGCCTCCTAAAGCGCCTCAAGCAAGAGCCAAAGATAAGGGCATTGAGAAATTCCCTCCGCTCAGAATTTCTCTCCCTCCCTCAACCCAATCTCAACATGTTAATCCCGCTGACCACAAAAGAAAAAGAGATCAGCAGAAGGGGAAGGACGTAGTTGAGGGAGGAAGAGACCCTCTAGTTAAAGATACAGAGCTTGAAAGAGGAGGAAAACACGCTCGCCACACGCAAACGAGGTCAGATAGATGGGCTGAGCCTCATGCCACTGCGCATGCGCCCATCTGGGCTCCCCAAATGATCGTGGATGACCAAGCAGTCATCGCTGACGCATCCATTAGGAATTTCGATGAGGGCACAGCTGCCTGCATAGCAGATGCGCTAGAACAGGCAATACTGCTACCCGAGGATATGGGCCAGTTGAGAAGGATAAGGGACCAGAACGTCTTCATGACACTGAAGAAGGAACTTGAAATGGTAAGGATTTTTATTGAACGTTCCTTTCTATATATATATATATATATATATATATATATATATTTATGATAATTACGCCTGCACGCTACTGACTTATTATACTTTGTGTGTAGGCTGTTCAATCTGCGCATAGAGTAGAGGAAATTGCAGTCAATTCCTACAAGTCCCTTAAGGCCGAAGAAGTGAGGCTTGATCACACCCAAAGGATCCTTGAGCTGAAGGAGAAGAAGCTGTAGGAGGTCTCAGCTAGTCTGAGTAAAGCGGAGAGTGAGAAATCTAGTTTAGAGGCCCAGCTGAAAACCATCGAGAGGCAGGCCGAGGATCAAAGACTGCAGCTTAGGCACACCAACGAGAATTTTGCTGCAGCAAAGAAGCTGATTGAAGGCCTCAAGCAGGATTTGAAAAAAGCAGAGGAGGCTAAGCAAGAAGCCATAAAGGCCAAGGAAAAGGCTATAGCTAAGGTGCAAATGGATGAGGAGGCGGTTGACCAAGTTGAACAGAGTGGCTATGAGGTGAGGATGGCAGAAACCACCAAAAATTTCAAAGCTCTGGTGTCGGAGGTATATAAGGATTACTGCCTCCAAGTATGGAAGGAAGCGCTTTCCCAAGCCGGGGTTGATGCTTCCTCTCCTCTTTAGAAGGCAGAAAATTCCTATGTACCTACGGCCATTCAAGCCTCCACTTCTGCCCAGGCTGAGGATGATGCCGGTTCCTCCGCAGCAGGAGTACAACTAGGAGAGGTCGCTGCGGATACTGTCTCTTTTGAGCACCCATCCCTAACACAAGCTGAAGGGGTGACACTCGAGGATGCACAACTTCTCAGTGAACCAATGGAGTTACCCCAAGGCCCAAAGATTAATGAGACCCTAGAGATTGTCTTGGCAACCTTACCTATGGTGCCTAAGGAAGGTTCAAAGGGCAAAGAGGTGGTTGAGGGGTCCTCGACTCCAATTGTAGCTCCTGCTGATCCTAAAGGACAGCCAAAGACAAAGCACTGATTAGCCCTTCCTTTTCCTTTTTACTTTAGTTTTCTTTCCGTTGTAGTTCCTTTTTCATTTTAGCTTTCTTTCCCTTTTCTTCTGCTGTAATCCAATGATCAGGTTGTGGATGTACTTGCACAGATTTCCAATTAATGAAAAGAGCCAGTAAATTGAATCTCGATTTTGAATTGTACTTGTTATTAGCATGTCTTTTTACTTGTTATTTGTGCAACATGACAAAAATAACAGCATATATCCTTTATATTCGTTGATAGTTCTAAATAAATTGAGCGAGCAAGGACAATAGAATTCACAAGACTCTACACTTGCAAATGCTTTAAGTAATGCTTGTGAGTTTCTATTCAGTTCTTGCAATGGGTAAGATCCTTAAGAATAAATCCTATATAGGACCGACTCAACCAAGACTTGTGCAAAAATCAACAACATGCTGATGCATAAAAGATATTAGGATAAGGAACATTAAGTTCTCAAAAATGAATTGCCTGTAAGTCAGGAGCAAATTAGATGTCGTACCCAATAACTAATAAAAAGTTAAGTTCTATAAGACTCATAGTTCGAGGAATCCGTTATGATCAAATACCTATTGGGTACTTGGAAAAATGCCAATTTCCATAGGGTGTATGGTCTGAGAGTTCTAAATAATCCAGCTTCTGCTCAACACTTAGTGTTGGGATGCAAATTTTCCCAAGGTAGATGATCCGAGGATCAGATGTAACCTTAGTTCTGTTTAACAATTGATGTTGGTAGGTTAATTTCCCCAAGGTAGATGATCCGAGGATCAAACATAACCTTAGTTCTGTTTAACAATTGATATTGTTATGTTAATTTCTCCAAGGTAGATGATCTGAGGATCAGACGTAACCTTAATTCTGTTTAACTATTGATATTGTTATGTTAATTTCTCCAAAGTAGATGATCCGAGGATCAGACGTAACCTTAGTTCTGTTTAACAATTGATATTGTTATGTTAATTTTCCCAAGGTAGATGATTCGAGGATTAGACGTAACCTTAGTTCTGTTTAACAATTGATATTGATATGTTAATTTCCCCAAGGTAGATGATCCGAGGATCAGACGTAACCTTAGTTCTATTTAACAATTAATGCTGATATGTTAATTTCTCCAAGGTAGATGATCCGAGGATCAGACGTAATTCTGGTTTTGTGTAACAATTAACGTTGATATCAATTTCTACAAAGTATGTGGTCTGAGGAGCCTACATGACCAAGTTTCTGTTTGATACTTTCGAATACGAATATAATATTACGTGCACCATAGTAATAACGGAACAGAAGTAGTAGAAATGCCTTTTATTAATAATAATATCTTCGTAAGTTACTTACATTCCAAGGGTGTTTTACGACTTTTTCATCTAGATCTACAAGGTAATAAGCCCCTATGCCAGCCACCGAGGTTATGCGATAAGGTCCTTCTCAGTTGGGCCTCAGTTTTCCCCATGCTGGGTTCTTGGCAGTGCTTAAGACTTTCCTTAATACTAAATCCCCTAAAGCGAGTGGCCTTGACTTCACATGAGAATCGTGCCCCTGTTTCAATTTCTACTGATAACAAGCCAACTAAATCATAGCATTCTCCCTCCGTTCTTCAACTAGATCTAGGTTTCTTTCTAGTAACTTGTTATTATTACTGGGATTGAAAGAACTCGTTCTCATTGTTGGGAATCCAATTTCTAGAGGGGTTACATCCTCGGCTCCATAAGTCATTGAGAAAGGTGTCTCTCCCGTGGACCTTCGTGGCGTGGTTCAGTATGTCCACAACACGTGGGGAAATTCCTCCACCCATTGGCCTCATCTAGCCTCTTCTTGAGCTCATTGACAATAACTTTGTTAACTGCCTCGCCCTGCCCATTTCCTTGAGGATAAGCTGGAGTGGAGTACCTATTTATTATGCCGAGATCACAGCAATATTGTCTGAAAGCTTTACTGTCAAATTGCAAACCATTGTCCGAGATGAGAGTATGAGGGACTCCAAACCGAGTGACAATATTCTTCTAAACAAACTTCTTCGCATCAACGTCTCTAATATTGGATAGGGGTTCAGCTTCTACCTACTTGGTGAAGTAGTCCTTGCCCACAATCAACCACCTCCTATTCCCGGGCGCCTTTGGGAAGGGCCCCACAATGTCCAAGCCCTATTGTGCAAAAGGCCAAGGACTGGTCAGAGGATTAAGCATACCCCTAGGCTGATAGATGTTGGGTACAAACCGTTGACATTGGTTGTACTCTTCTCGTAGTCTTGAGCTTTTTGTTGCATATTTGGCCACCAATACCCTTATGTTAGAGCTCTGTGAGTTAAAGATCTCCCTCCTGTGTGACTTCCACAAATTCCTTCATGTAATTCTTCTAAAAGAAGCTCCGTTGCTTCAGGGTGTATACACAGCAAGTACGGACTCAAAAAAGATCGTTTGTATAGTTTCCGGTCCTCAGACAACCAAAACTGAGCTGCCTTCCTACGCACCTTATCCGCCTCTGCTTTTTCTTCTAGCAAGACATCCTCCTTAAGGAAAGACACGATGGGGTCCATCCAACTAGGTCCTACTCTGACCTGATGAACTTGGATAATACTTCCACTTATTCTAGCAGGCTTACATAGGTCTTTGACAAGAATGACCCAAGGCAGATCTTGTGCCGAGGACGTGGCGAGGGTTGCCAAAGAATTAGCATGTGTGTTGTTATTCCTAGGAACATGCGACAAAGTAAAGGATTTGAATTTGGATTGTAAAAACCTAACTTGAGTTAAGTATTCCTGCATCCTCGGATCTTTAGCTTCCACCTTTCCTTCTACTTGGCCCACAATTAATTGCGAGTCCGAAAACATTTGCACCACCTTCCCACACATTTTTGAATCATGTCCATTACCTCTACCAAAGCCTTATACTCTGCCTCATTATTGGTAGCTGAAAATCCTAATCTCAGGGACTTTTCCAGCGTAAGCCCCTCTGGGGTTGTAATTACCAACCCCATACTAGATCCCCTCTGATTTGCAGCCCCATCCACATAAACTTTCCACCCCGAATGTTCTGTGCATGTGATCACGCCAACTGACTTTTCATCAATGTCCATGCTCTTAATATTATCTTCTATTGTAGGCTCAACGAATTCCGCAACTAAATCAGCTAATACTTGGCCTTTCACCGAGGTGCGAGGCATGTACTTGACATCAAAAGCCCCTAGAATGGTGCCCCATTTAGCAATCCGACTTGTGTAATCAGCACTCCTAAGTACGACTTTGAGAGGTAGCTGAGTCAGGACTACCACGGTGTGAGATTGAAAGTAATGGGGGAGTTTACGCATACCATGTACCACGGCCAAGATTGCCTTTTCTAATGGCGAATAACGCACCTTGGCCTCATGCAAGGATTTACTCACATAATAGACTGGTTTCTGTATGTTCCCATCAACCCGTATCAGCACCAAACTCACAGCATGGTTTGCCACTACAATATACGCAAATAGAACTTCATCAACTTCAGGCCGAGACATAATAGGTGGGCGTGAAAGATATTCCTTAAGCTGCTGGAAGGCAGCGGCACATTCATCTGTCCATTCAAATCCATTTCACTTATTTAACAACTAGAAGAAAGGTCTGGATCGATCCGCAGACCAAAAAATGAATCTGTTGAGGGCCGCAGTCATTCCGGTCAACCTTTGCACCTCTTTGGGATTCCGAGGTGCTGTAAACTGTTGATTGCCCTAACCTGAGCGGAATTGACCTCGATCCCCCTATGTGTCACCATATAGCCCAAGAACTTACCGGACCCTACTCCAAAAGAACATTTAGATACATTAAGACATAACTTGTGCTTTCTCAGCGTTTGAAAGATGTCATCTAAGTCTGATACATGCGCCGAAACCCATTTTACTCTTTACCACCATATCGTCCACGTACACCTCAATTGTCTTTCCCAATTGGGGTTCAAACATCCTCATCATCATTCTCTGATAAGTAGTCCTAGCATTCTTTAGGCTGAAAAGCATCACCTTGTAGTGATAAATTTCTATGGGTGTGATAAAAGTTGTCTTCTCCTGATCCTCCAAAGCCAAGGGTATCTGGTGATAACCTTGGAAAGCGTCTAGAAAGCTCATCCAAGGATGCCCTACAGTAGCATCCACTAGTTGATCTATGCGGGGCATTAGGAATGAGTCTTTGGGACAGGCTTTATTCAAGTCTGTGAAATCCACACACGCTCTCCACTTCCTATTCTTTTTCTTCACTACTACTGTATGTGCCAACCACTCGGGATAAAATACTTCCTTGATAGCACCTGCCTTCTTGAGCTTTAGTACCTCTTCCTTAATAGCGTTTGCATGCTCTCTAGACGAGCATCGAGGTGGCTGCCTTTTTGGCATTGCTGTCGGATTGACAGTCAAATGATGGCAAATGAAATTTAGGTAAACCCCTCGAGCTTCATAAGCATTCCGTGCAAATACATCGATGTTCTGCTTCAAAAACATGACCAATTCTTCCTTCTCTTGGAGCGGTAATTGACTTCCTACCTAAAAGAACTTCTCCATGTCATCGACAATAAGTATCTTCTCCAGCTCTTCACACACAGGCTCCTCGACCTTGGCCATTCTTGGCTTGGACGAAGACACTAATTGCTACAAACTTCTCCCGGCCGAGGCCCACAACTCTTGCCCGGCTTGATGGGTAATTGCTGCTGTTATACATTGTCTTGCCATAGACTGGCTTCTGATGATTTCTTCAATTGAGTCCCCATATGAAAATTTCACTTTAGCATGCAAAGTCGAAGAGACAGCACCTAGGGCATGCAACCACGGCCTTGCCACTATAGCCGTGTAAGGGGAGTAGGCATCCACTACAATAAAGTCTACATCCACCACTACTGGTCCTAACTGCACGGGTAATCGGATCTGCCCCTTTGGAATGACAGCCTTCCCTTCAAAACTTATCAACGGCGAGTCGTAAGCCGTAAGATCCTCAAGTTTCAAATTAAGCCCCTTGAACAAATCCAGGTACATAATATCAGCCCCACTCCCTTGATTAATCATCACTCTTTTTACGTCATAACCCCCTATCCTTAGCATGATAACCAATGCATTGTTATGTGGCTGAATGGTTCCAACCTTGTCTTCTTCAGAGAATCCCAAAATGGGTGGAGGGTTCCCCTTGACCCTCTTCAGCTCGAAGCTAAGGTCCTCGGCAAGAAGTCGCGACACTAACATCACCCTAGTAGGGCAAGAACCAATCCGACTAGGAGCAACGAAGATAACATTTATTTTGCCCAAATGAGGCCTTAAAGTATTGCTACCTTGATTCACTGAGCCAGCTTGACTGCCCTACCCATTAGACCGATTCATGAACTGTTTCAATTTTCCTTCTTTAACCAATTGATCCAAATAATTCCACAGGGTTCTACAATTCTTTGTGGTGTGACGCTTCTCTTAATGATAATTGTAATAGAGATTTTGATTACGTTTCATGGGGTCCCCTGCCATCTTGTTAGGCCATCTGAAGTATGGCTCGTGACGAATCTTCTTCAACACCTGTTGCACAGGTTCACAAAATACGACATTCATCGTTCAAAGAGGAGCTGAACCAGACTGACCAGTAAAATCCTTCCGATACCATTTGTTATTGTACCTGTCTGACCTGAAATCCCTCCTTTCTTGAGGGATCACTTTTATCTTTCCTTTACTTTGTTGCTGATCCTCTTCAACCCGTTTGTATTCATCAATATGATTCATGAGCCGATGTACACTCTTCAAGGGCTTTTTGGTCAGAGATTTCCTCAAGTTGTGCTCAGTTGGAAGGCCGACCTTGAAAGTATTAATTACCACCTCGTCGAAGTCACCATCAATCTCGTTAAACATCTCCTAATACCTATCCGAGTATGTTTTCAAGGTTTCTCCTTCTCTCATGACCATGGACAGTAGTGAGTCTAGTGGCCGAGGTACTTTACTGCATATAACAAAACGAGACTCAATTGCCATCGTGAGCTCCATGTAAGAATTAATAGAGCTTTCCTTCAAGCCATTAAATCACCTCATCACGACAGGTCCCAAGTTAGAGGGGAAAACTTTGCACATTAGAGTCTCATTCTTTGAGTACACTGCCATTCGCTGATTAAAATGACTCACATGCTCCACGGGGTCTGTTCGGCCATTGTAAATGGTGAAGTTTGGTTGGGTGAAACGTCATGGGAGCTTGCCTTTCTCAATTTTTCTCGTGAAAGGCGACTTAGAAAGTTGGTGCAACGCCTTTCCCATGGCATCGCTACTCAGGCCCATGGAAGAAGACTCCTTACTCACCCTATCATGAAGATTCTCCGTCGTATCTGAGAGAGACTCACTAGGAGGGATCCTTGACTTAGGTCTATAACCACTACTCTAGGAGCATCAAAGGAAGGATCAGAAATAGAAGGTGTTCGTTTCCGTTTCGCACTACACAACTTCCTCTTCAAATGGTCAATTTCTCTTTGCATGGCTTTAGCATCGTTCTTGTGGAGGGCTCTGCTTCCACCCTGCGAATGGCTCCTAGCAGTGCATCCTATGTGCACACTACCCTCCCGATCTCCCATCTGCTCCAAATGTTGAAAATGATCTTCATGTTGGGACCCCATAGATTATGCATTGTGTGGACCTAGACCTTCCATCACGTTACCAGTCTCAGAACACAAGAATTCCCACAGACGGCACCAATTGTGTGGATACAAATTAAACTGGACCTTAGTTGCTCCAAGGGAACCAGGCCAAAGGGCCCAAAACAATGAATTTATAGAGAATGGGTTTCGAATCTAGGTCTGTAGACGTGGAGTAACATGAACTTGAGGCCAGATCATAAATACATGCATGACACCTCTACGTTGGTTGAAAGTTCTTATCGTATATAAATGCCGAGGACAATCACTGGGTATTTCTTACAATTCTCTTGCTTATCTGCTCTGTCCTTTTTCTCTCCCCCCTCTTTCTTTCTCTACCACTTCCTTTTATATTGCCTCCCTCTTTATTTTCTTTAAACCACGTGTGGATCAGATGCTCAATTTGGATACTTGTCCCATCTGGCGGCAGCTGCAAGGCTGAATTCTAATACACAGACGTCATTTCCTCATTAATGCAGTCAGAGAAGTAGTTGCAAAGCCTTCAATGCGGTGGTGGCAGTTTTACCCTAGATATTTTACGTTCACCCTCCTGATCCTTTACCTTCACTTCCTTTGCCTTTGTGCCCAAGGTCTTCAGTAATGATGCTCTGGAACTACCAGATCACTCCCATCGTCCTTGGCCATTGGTGGCCAAGGACATTCCCATCCTCGAACATCATGCCTTAGAGTGCTTTGGCCGGCTGGGGCTTCTTTTTCTTTTTACGTCATTTCATGGGCGAAACTTCCTGTGTCCTTGGACTAATTATATTGTTGAGTTGGGTTTTCAACCTTACAAGCACTTTTGGGCTGGCCCAACACGTATCTTGGGCCCATCGACCCTACAATAATAATAATAATAATAATAATAATAATAATAATAATAATAATAATAATAATAATAATAATAATAATAATATCAACGTTTGAGTTTGAGTTTGAGTTTAAGTTAAACTTGTTAGATAAATAAAGTTTTGCTCCTAGTTAAGTTTGGATTAAACAAAAATAATGTTGTTTAAAAACAATGATGAGTTTGAGTTTAAGTTAGACTTGTTAGAAAGATAGAGTTTCACTACTTGTTAAGTTTGCATTAAACAAAAATAATTTTATTTAAATAAAATAATAATTTTATTTAAATATTGTGCTGACGTGGGAAATTCTAAGAGCTTCAAAGTAGGGGCGGAGCCAGGAGTTTTGGTTTGGGGGGGCTAAGTTGCAATTTTAACATATTTATCAAAACAACCCCATGTACACATACACACACTTTTTTATTATATACACACACTTTTTTATTTGATTAGTTATATATATATACACACACACACACACATCAAACAACAACAAAAAGAACTTAGTAATTTCAATCAAAATTATTTTTGATGGCGATCTTTCATAAAATAAAATTCATTTCTACTATTTTTATAGTGAAATTCTTAAAAAAATTCATTTTCGATACAAATTATCAAATTTTATACTAAAGAAAGTAAAAAATCTTTCAATTGAACTAATTAAATTTTTAAAAACATGAACAATCCAAAACTTGGAGGAATAAGTTAGGCTTCAAACATATTTGAAGTTATCTTGCTCTAACCCATTATGTAGTAATTAAAGGGACATTTCAGGTGTAATTTTAGTGACATTATGTTTTTAATGAGTCAATGATTTGTTAATTGTCACATAACTGGTTGAAGAAGATATAGATTCAAATATATTTGGTGCTAAACTTTATCAAATATTTAACAAATATAAGGGCATATTTTACAATAAAAAATAGAATTGTGAAAAATAATGTTATGTCTCTATAATTATTAGACAAATTTTTTTTTTAAGAGTATCATTGGACTAAATCAAATATTTGAGAGAGCCAACTCTTATTTTTGTAGACTAAATTTTGAAAATATTAAAAAAATTATATATATTTAAAAAAATTTCAAAATTTTTGAGGGACCATGGCACCCCACCCTTACACATAGCTACACCCCTGCTTCAAAGGTTTCAGTTTTGGTTTCAGTTATATATATATATATATATATATATATTATCCCTACCATGCAAGGTAATAATGTATTTTACCATTAAGGCTCTTGATTTTGTGCTCAAGGTTGTTGACATGGAGTACGTTGTTTAATCTTTTTTTTTCTTTGTTGTATTTGGATCTTTCTCTTTAATGCATTTATTCATTTCAGCAAAAATGTTGTTTCTTTGTTGTATTTGGTTCTTTCCGTTTAATACATCTATCCATATTAGCAAAACAAATTGCCTTATTTAGAAGCCACCCGGGAACATGTTGTCGCTAGTACTCCTCATGAGTTGCAAAGTTTCTTCTACCAATTGTCCATAAGTTGCCACTGAAGAATGGTTTTCTCGTAATAACCCATACAAACCTTTATTTGCAGTATTTTGTACATTCAATAATAAAATCATGAATATCAATCTCTCGAGCAAACTTGATGGAATCAATTGCACTTACCAACTTCAAACTTTGACAGGTATCAATCAGGGATAATCTTTAAATTCGAGCAGCAATAACTAGACCTTGTGAGTCATAGATAATAAAACCATGGCGGCAAGGCATACACAATGAGGATTTGGAAAAAAAAAAAAAGAAAAAAAAAGAAAAAAAAGAAAGCAAAATCCCTGTTCAATTTGTAAACACCATTCGTCCGCAGCTGCCAAATATATGAATGCACTAACTGATTCCATAACGATTGGATCAGCTCTAACGAACCATTAATGCAACTAATCAAATACTGACACGTGTAGTGTCTAAATAACCGACTCCACTAATCAATAACGAACTGTACTAAGCCTTATGTCTCCTAATCAATAACTGAGCTGCAGGTTGTTTTGGAGACTTCTTCAACTTGTGAACTCTCAGTAGCCTTAGTAGCAGTACCTTGCTTTACATCCCCCCGCAAACTGGAGGGTGGAACACCAAGCAGTTTGGAAGCAAGAGCTAGTAATTTAGGGGAAGACAAACCCTTGGTAAAAATATCTGCCAATTGATCATGAGTAGAGATGAAGTTCACTCTCAATGAAGTTCACTCTCAATTCCTTGCTAAGAACTTTTTCTCGGATGTAAGGATAATCAACCTCAATATGTTTTGTCCTGGCGTGAAAAATAGGATTTGAGGCTAAGGCCAAGGAATAAATGTTATCACACCACATCATGGGAGGAGTGGCTAAGTAGACAACTAGGTCTTTGAGAACCATCTTGATCCAGCATACTTTAGCAACGATAGTGGTGAGGGCCCTATATTTTGCTTCAGTAGAGGAATGAGCCACAGTTGCTTGTTTCTTAGCAGAACAAGTAATAGGAAAAGCACCCAAAAAGATAACCATACTAGTAATAGATCTCCTATCAAGAGGATTTCCATCCCAATTAGCATCATAATAAGCTGACAAAGACAAAGGACCAGGCAAGAAACCAATTCCCATGTGCAAAGTACCCTTGAGATATCTAAGAATCCTCCTAGCAGCCACTAAATGATGTTGAGTAGGATGACTCATAAATTGACAAGTCTACTGAATTGACTAAGAGATGCCTGGCCTGGTGAAGGTAAGATATTGTAAGGCAACAACCATACTTCTATAAGAAGTTGGATCAGTGAGTAATGCACTTGTCTGGGAGCTAATATGAGAAGTAGGAAAGCATGGAGTGAGACTAGGCTTGCAATCTGCCCCTTGATCGTGTTTCTTGGCTTATAATTATGGACATAATAGGGAGCCGCCACCTACTTTTACAATGGCCTAGGAATCATGAATATAGCATCCTCTAGAGTAAAAATACCTTCTTTTTTTTTTATCTTACTACCAAAGATATGCGTTCGAATTTAAGGTACGATCTTGGGAAGGTGTTAGGCACCCAAACCGCCCAATCCTAAGGTTGGCTTCCTCTTATTGTGTCTCATGTCTTAACCCTATTAAAGACATATTCAATATTATATCTATACTCACACACGTACACACGCGCGCACACACACACACACACACACACACACTAACGTTCATCTAGGCAATTAACATGGCATTAATCATCCTAAAACCTTATTACTCATCTATCATGGCATATCATAACCCAAGCATACATCTATCTCATCTCATCCAAGACAATAAGAATATCACAATACAGTAGCATTAACAACGCATTAACATCAAGCGTATCACAAACATCCAAGCATAGCATCATGGTATTAACCAAGCATATTCATCATGTTCATAAACCATATCATGCTCATCATCCTAATCAAATGCATGTTCATGTAATAATGCATGACTTACCTTACTTACCTCATAGCACCACAGCACCTAAGTATCAATGCATGTTCATGTTCATATGCATGTTCATGTGATTTATCCAAGATTTAAACCCTAATTATCAATCTATCAATTCAAGCAAGTGAAATATGTTATTCTACTAACCCTGGACCTAAACATGTGAAAACTAGACTCAACAAGACCTGAACATGTGATTAAAACTAACCAAAAGAAACAAAATAGCAAGAACCCTAAATCTGGGTTTCTAGACACGAGGATGCATATGCAAATACGAGTATGCGCATGCATACTGCCTAGAAACACAGTTTTAAAGCAAGCAACAACCAACAATCAAACAAAACCTAGCATGCTTTTAATATATAATCAAACAATCTAAACTAACAACAAAGATATCAAAGATCAAGAAAAATAAAGATAAGCAAAACAAAATCTATACCTAAACATGCTTTGGACCTAACCACAAATAAGAGCAACACTTAGCACATCAAAACATGTTCATCAATATATCTAATCATATCAACTTTCCAATCAAAACCATGATGAGACAAAACAAAATAAAATATAACATAACAAAACAAAACATATTTCTAAGCATGAATAACATATAAATTAAGTGAGAACAACAAAAACACAAATTATAAAATATCCAAATCAAGGAAAAGCCATGAATAGAGACTTACCTTGCTATGGAACACAAACTTGATTGATATTTAACCGACCCCTCAGTACCTACATAACAAGATCAAATGACAATCAAAGGAATCAAATTATTTCACTAGTTCATAAGTGATCACAACTCAAAATAAAAAGACATTCTTGAAAAGATTGGTTTGAAAAAGGTTTTGAAAGGATTTAGAAAGTCGTTTTTGCTTTAAGACTACTAGAGAGAGGTTTTGAAAAACCAAAAAACGTTCATGGTGGCTATGTGTGCTAAAAAACAGAGTTAGAAAAGTGTTTTGGAGAAGTTAAGGTGAAAAATCAACTCTCTCTCACTAGGGTTTTAGTTTGGAGGCACAAGGATGTATTTATATGTTTAAACTAGGGTTTTTAGGTTTATTTTTAGGGTTTTGGACGTTACAAAGGGTTTAGGAGCCGAGCCCTATCAAAGAGGGAGGCTTTGGGCCCTAAAACATGAAGTTTTAGGCCTTTGGAAAGCAGCCTGGATACGCAGGTTTTAAGTTGCGTACGCATGTATGCTCCCCAAGCATGCATGTGTCCCCAAAAACCCTAATTTTGATAAATCTGATGGCCTAGCATCAAATGATCAAAACTCACTCAATTTAAGTCCAAATTAGGCATAATTTGTATTCAAATTAAATCCTAGGATGTTTACATTCCAATGTAACAAACCTCACTAAAAAATTCTGTGGATCAAAAGTTATGGTCAAAACAGTAAACAAAGTTCATTTTTTAGCATCATTTTAAAGCGATTTGAGTCCTTTTGAGTTGTAATTACTTCCAAATTATCAAAATAACTTTAATTACCTTTTGTAGATATGTTAAGCTTATCATTGGAACCGGAGACTAAAATTTATTAACTTGGTACAAAATGAGGTGTCTACAATACCTAACATCAAAAGATCACAGTCTTGTACCCCATTTAGGCCAAAACATACACCATGTGGGCCTGGAAGTAGTGTAACAATTTCCTCGTGGCATGCACTAAGGCCAAAGCTACCTTTTCCAAAGGAAAATACTGGGTTTCTAAGTCTACCAAGGTCTTGCTGACATAGTACACAGGATTTTTCATATTGTCCTGAACTCTTGTTCTTACTGTGCTCACCGCATGCTTGGACACGGCAAAGTACATGTACAGGTCTTCACTAGGCTCAGGACTAGATAAAATAGGTGGGTGAGCTAGGTGGAGCTTTAAGCTCTAGAAGGCACTATCACACTCCTCGATCCATTGAAATCCCTTCCACTTCTTAAGCAGTTGGAAAAAAAGGCGACATTTTTCAACCGACTTGGACACGAAGAGGTTAAGAGTTGCTGTCATCCTTGTAAGCTTATATACTTCCTTTGGATTTCTCGATGGATTGAGCTATTGGATTGCACTGATCTAGTTGGAGTTGACCTCAATTCCTTAGCACATTATCATATAACTAAGGAACTTCCTAGATCACATCCTAAACATGCACTTAGCAGCATTGAGGCTCAATCTGTGGTGCCTCAGTATCTCAAATACCTTAGTCAAATCAGACACGTGCTCCTCTAACTTCTTACTCTTAACTACCATGTCATCGTTTATACACTTCAACTATTTTACCAATCTGCTGCATAAACATCCATGTAACCATCTGTTGGTAAGTTGCCCTAGCGTTCTTCAAACCAAGGGCATGACCATATAGTGGTAATTACCTTCTAGAGAGATGCAGGATGTCTTCTCCTGATCTTTGAGAGTCAGAGCGATTTGGTGATACCCCTAGAAGGTGTCTAGAAAACTCATCCTCGGATGGCTGTATGTGGCATCCACTAATTGGTCAATCTTTGGGACAAGAGAGGGATCCTTGAGGCATGCTCTATTTAGATCTGTAAAGTCAATGCAGACCCTCCATTTCACATTCTTTTTTTAAAACACCACAGTGTTGGCCAACTAGTCCAGGAAGAATACTTCTTTTATAGCCCCAACTTGCTTCAACTTCTCCATTTCCTCCTTTACGACTTCCACATGGGGTTTAGTTAATCGCCTCGACTTTTGCTTCTTGGGGGATATAAGGGGTCCATGTTTAGCATATGCACTATAAACTCTAGGTCTACCTTGGGACACCTCGTATGGGCTCCATGCAAAGACATTAAAGTTTTGGACCAGTGACAACAATAATTTCACACGATCCTCGATTGGAAGGCTTTTACCCACCCGAAAGTACTTGTCTTTATAGGGCAAAATGTGGACTTCATCCAACTTCTCTGCATTGTCAGCCCCATTAGGATGCTTGGGGCTTTGTGATTTCTATTAAAGATCTAATTCCACATGTTCCTTCTACTTGATTTTGTGATTGATTACGACCACCAAGCACTGCCGAGCTACATTCTGATCTCCTTTCACTACTACTATTCCTTGCTCGGTAGGGAACTTCATCTTTAGGTGCATCGTAAATGGCATGACCCTTATGGCATAGATCCACGGTCGTGCTAAGATTGCTGTGTATGGCAAGAATGTGTGAACCACTATAAAATTCACCATCACCTCCTTCCCTTCTGTCACTACGGGGAGCTTGATCTATCTTGCAGGTATCACCATCTTCCCATCAAATTCCATTAACGTGGTATCATACTTGGTGAGATCTTCATCCCTCAAACCCAACCCTTTATATAGATTGGGGTACATACTCTTTGCACCCACTCCCCTAATCGATCATAACTCTCTTTATAAGGAACCCTTCAAAGTTGTTGTCATCAAAAGCTATCTTTTCCCTACTCAACTTGAGCTTCTTACCAAGACAATTAACTGCCTCCGGTTCTTGCTGAAGAGTTATGTTAAGTATACCTATTCGGCGGCTAATGTTGACCCTGATCAACGTGGCATGCATGACTTTGATGATGCTAAGGGGAGGTGGCATTGTCCCTACTCGGCTTCCTAACACCTACCCTATAGTACTCCTCCCTGACCGACCATGTATTCCCTTAAATGCCCCTACTTTCACCAACTACTCTAAGTAATCCTTGAATGTCTTGCACTGCTTGGTGGTATGCCGCTTATCCTAATGATAGGTGTAGTACAGATTCTAGTTCCTCATGGTTGGGTCTCTGCTCATTTTACTAGGCCATCAGAAATAAGGTTCATGCTTGATCTTCTCCAAGATTTTATGTACATGCTCCTTAAAAACGACGTTTACCCCTTCTACTTAACTAATGGGGTTTTGCCTCGCAACTTCTCTGCTGGGCCTCTATTGAAAGCCCCTAGTTCGGGATTCCTTCTAGTACTAAAATGCCATAGGGGCCTTCCCTTTATTCTGTTGCTTGTTATCCTTCAGTCTCTTATGTTCTTCTATCTACTTCATTAGCTGATGCATGTTCTAGGGAGGCTGCATGATTACAGAATCCCTTAACTAGAATTAAGGGGCAACCCTAGTTTAAAAGTACTTGCAGCCACATGTTTGTTATATCCCCTGATCTTGTAATACAGCTCCCAATACCTATTCGAGTATAACTGAGGGGTTTCCATACTCCCAATGGCCATCGATAAAAGTGTGTAGATAGGTTGTGGTTCTCGGCTACAAGTCACAAACCTAGCTCCAAAGGCTTGGATAAGCTTGACAAAGCTAGGATGAATCCCTTTTTTAGACCATTGGACCATCTGATCATCGTGGGGTAGAGACTGGAAATGAACACTTTGCATAGAAGCCCATCATTCCGAGAATAAAGTGGCATAAGTTGGGTGAAATAACTTATGTGTTCCACTGGGTCTGTCTTGCCGTTATAACAAGTGAACTGAGGGTGAGTGAAGTGCCTTGGTATCTCGACGCATTCTATTTCCTGAAAAAGGTGGCTAGATCTTCCATAGTGCTTAATTCATGGCGATGTTTGGGTGCCCATCCTTTTCTCTCCTCAGTGATATCGAACTTTTAACCCTAGACTCATTTAACTTGTCCCTTGACAACCAAGAGTGACTTTTGTGAGATGATCTCCTAATATGACAGCTTACTAACTTTGGAAAATCTGTGAAGGCAGGTTAGGAGCCCTCCTTTGGCGCCTACTCTTTACCTCCAGCTCTAACTCCCTAACCTGCCCTCACAGATTTTCCAACTCGTGGTCTCGGTCATTATGGTACTAACCTTCTAACATAAATGAGACCATCGTGGCTGCATGCGAGTCATCCTGAGTCCCTTGTCCTTCGTGGCTGTGGCGTTCCCTCCTACACTTTTACTTCACCAACCTAAGGGTCTGGGATAAACCCTTGGATCGGTTTCCACTAGAGCCCACAGACCCTTCACGTATATGTTAACCCTTCATCAAGCTGTTGCCTTCACCACCTCTAGACCTTCAACATGGTAGGATTTTCCCTCAGACAATGTCAATTGTAGTGGTCCTTTCGAAACAACCTTGGGCTTTTAGGCTTTGCCCCCAATTTACTTGTACTTTAGGTTGGCCATATCCCATAATGAGAGGTTTAAGAAGTGTTTACTCAGTTCACTAATGGAGTCCTAGTGTTACTTTGGCACCTAACTCTCTGGTTTTTGGCTTGGCCGAGATGGCTACAAAGCAGCCGAGTCCCTGCCCTGAAATTTAAATAGGATTCCCTTCTCCCCGGGATGTGCTTTTCCTTACTACTCTAATGTCTCTCTCTTCCCCCCATTCCCCCCCCCCCCACTCCTACCTCTTGTCCCCAATTTATATCCCTCTCTTAGTGGGGTCATTATGATGAGAGGATATTCCATATATCAGTAGGTCCCTCCATATCATGTCGCTGGTCAGAGGGGACCCACTTCCTGTAGTTGACATGACCTCCTAGTAACTCATGCCTGTCATCGTTTATTATTTAGCAGGCAAATTCTCCCAAAGTATTATCTCTTATTCATGGCATATCTTGGGGTACTTAATTGATATGTTCGACTAGACCCATTTAAGCTCGGCCAAGTGGGCTAAGATGGGCAAAGACCATTCAATGAGCGGCCTGTAGTTTGGGGCCGGTCTACTATTTTTGGTCCGTATATCTTCCCATACAAAATATCTTAATAAAAAAAGTAAAAAATATGCCCATAAGTTCAAAGAAAAAATAACAGCAAAAATCTAAACAATTAATTTGTAATATATATATATATATATATTATCAAGTTAATAATGGATCGTATATAGTCATGGTATATTACATAAATGACTAATAAATTTGAATTGTTTTTAGTTATACAAAAAAATGCTCATAAATATAAAATCATTCAAACTCTCTCTTCCTCTAATTTTATATATAGAGTTAGATATATGGTTTTGTTTTGTTTTGTTTTGTTTGTTTGTTTGTTTTTTTTTAATGGTTTATATATATTGGAATCCTCATTTTCTACACTAAATTAACTCATTTGGCATAAATTTTTTTAAAAAAACTTCGATTAGATAGGACATGCAGCGTAAAATTAAACTTTAATTAAAATCCAATTTTTATACTGAATTAACTCACTTGGTATAAAATTAGACTTTAATTGAACTCCAATTTGAAATCTAATTTAATTTTCTCTTAGCTTTACTTATTAATATAGATACATAGATATATAGATGTGAAAGTGAAAGCTTGTGTATGAGTGTATCTCTATATATTAAGAAGATTCAGAAAGTTAATTATGTTTTTAGAAAATGTCAATAATACCCCTAAGTTAATTATGTAGGGACACGATTTGCACCTAAGCCCACAAATGGAAAGAGAATAGGCCTAAAGAACCCAATACAATGAATTTGTAGAGAGTGAGCTAGAAATCTAGATTTTAATGAGTTTAGTTAACAATAACGTTGGGCTAAAATTATAATAGGAGGAAGCTGGGATAATTTGTATAGTGAAAATTGCCCTCGGACTTAAGCCGAGGAAATTGGTTCTTATATTTCACTCTTTTAAGGACAAATTACAGATGTTGTTCTTAAGTCTACATTGTTTTCTTTTCTCCCTCCTTTTCTCCATCCCTCTTCTCCGAGACCTTCTTCTATCTTATACTTCCTTGCTCCTTTTATTTCCGCTCTCCACATGTAGGTCTAGACTGCTAATGTTGATATTTGTCCCATTAGCCCCTTCCTGAAGTCTTTAGGTAATAGCTGTAAGGCTGAAAAATCACTGTTTAGATATCACTTCCTCATTAATACGGTCAGAGATTTGGATACAAAGAATTCAATATGGTGGTAGCAACTTTTTTTTAGATATTTCATAACTGTTTTAGCGCTCTGTACCCCCATGAAACATATCTTCATTAACAAGACCTCCTAGAAGATCATTCTGGACAACATAACATACTATTTGATCCTTACTTCGCTTAGCTGAGGAGACACCCCTCCTCGGATTACATCCCTTAGTTTCCTCGGTTACAATTTGCTTGTGGATCTTTAGGTCTGACATCTTCATTACCATTAATTCGTCCCCAAATAAGTGAACAACCTCGGACAAAGCCCATGGCCCAAAATGCATTTTGGGCCTTTTATCCCTACAAATTAGATAATCCTTATTCTTAAAAAATAAAAAAATAGGTTTAAAATTGTAATTCAACAAAATTTAAAAAAAAAAAACTATCGGAGAAACTTTTTTCCTAAAAATTAGCACACGCTCTATTTAAATATATCTCACAGTAAATTTTAGTTTCTTAAAAATCCCTTCTTGTGTAACCTCACTAATACAGTAATAGATAAATTCAAATTGAAAAATTACATTAAACTAAAAAAAGTCTCATTGCATGTGTGAAGTGCGTGTGATGAGAATAGTTTGTTTTAAATATATTTTAAAAGGATAGATTTTTTTTTCTTTTAGAATACTAAGTATTCTTAACACACACACGGAGAGGAGAGAAAGTCTTAAAAAACTAACAGTGATATACATCCAAAGGGCAAGACTTAAGAATAATACTTAGGTGTTGTTCCTTAGGTTTCTTGTTAAGATTCTGTCATGTGAATTTTTTTTCATGGAATGAAAGTGTATTTTTTAATTAAGTAGCCGCATGACTGAATTTTAATAAAGGAATCTAAGGAATAGTAACTAAGATATTGTACTTAAATTTTGTCTATATCCAAAAGGGTCTGGCTCTTGAACGAGTAGACTTTACTGAAGTCGTTTGCGCTATATGTTGAATTGATGATCTGTTGGCATTCAAAATCTGACTTTATTAAAAAAGATAGCATGCAGAGATATTGACACGTGTCGTAGTGTGGATTGGATGGATATGTAAAAGGTCTCATTTATTATTATTATTATCTATACTACTATTTGAGGGATTTCCCTTGTTTGGACTGATATATATATATATATATATATATATATATTTGTTCCAAAATACTCCTACAGCCTATGTTTAAGTAAGGGTAAAACTTGGTAAAAATGTTTCTTTTAACTTCCATGTAAAACACTATCTACAAAATAGGACCACACTCCTAGTACACTCACGTTGGTTTTTAAACTTAAATTGCTTCTTCTTCAGTTCTCCATTTCTATCAATTCTGTGTTAATCTTCTTTTCACTATTATCATCATTGTTAAGAAACTCCTCTTACCCACCTCTTTACTTTAGATTTCACTACAAACAACAACAGCAACAACAACAAATAGATTTGAGGTAAGCTTTTTCTCATATCAAATCTCAACCCTCTCTCTCTCTCTCTCTCTCTCTCTCTCTCTCTCTCTCTCTCCTTGATCTCACTTTTTTATTTCTACATTTCTCACTTCAATTTCTCTCTCTATTTGGCCATGTTTTGCTTATTGTTATTTTGAGACTTACTGGATATGGTCTATTGTTTTACCGGCCTTCACAAGACGCTATTAAAAGATATTTCATTTTTAATGACTCTTTACTGATATGTAGGCTTTGAGGTCAATACTATTCGACTTCGTTCTTCTCTACATTTGGGTCTTTGTAATTTTTTATGTTGGTTTTCCAGGTTGTACATTGTTGTTTGTATATTGAAAAATATTAAAATGTTGATGGGTCTTTGTAATTTTTTATGTTGGTTTTCCAGGTTGTACATTGTTGTTTGTATATTGAAAAATATTAAAATGTTGATGGGTCTTTGTAATTTTTTATGTTGGTTTTCCAGGTTGTACATTGTTGTTTGTATATTGAAAAATATTAAAATGTTGATGGGTCTTTGTAAATTTTTTATGTTGGTTTTCTAGGTTGTACTTTGTTGTGTGTATAAAAAAGGCATTGGGAACTTAGATTCACTTGGTTTTTGGGTTCTTACGTGGTATTGTGTGACTCTCCTTTGTTATTATATTTTTTCATTTAGTGTCTCTAGGCAGCATTGAGTGACTCCTTTTTTTTTTTTTTTTTAAATTGTTAGTCATTGAATTAGCATCAATTGATTCATCACCAACACGTACATTAAGGGACCAACCATAATTCTCTATTGTTGCTGCTATTTGATTATCAAAATGATATTTTTGCCCATGCTTCTTTGTTGCTCCCATTGGACCTTCTTCACGGTGAAGTTCATCTTGCTCTCTTAGCCCTCCAACTAGCAGTTCATCACCATTTTGTCTTTTTTTTTTTTCCCTTCCTTTTGGCCATCTATTTTAGTAGTCACTGAATTCTATGGAGTTATAGTTTTGGGATGGAAGAACATTATAACTGCTTAATGATAATGGGTGGAAGTTTGAAGTTGTGTTTGTGAGAATTTGGCTGTGTTTGTTTTGGCTTCAAACGGTTTCAGGAAATCGTTTTACATGAAATCGTGTGTTTGGTTATGCATAAAAAATATTGTTTTCCGGAAAATCACTTCCGTTGACCGAAAAATTAAAAGGTTTGACTAGAAATGGATTGAAGTGAAAATTTTCACTTCAAACCATTTCTGGGACGCGCAGAGAGAGAGAGAGAGAGAGAGAGAGTAGACAGAAGGCGGCGTCGGCGAGATCGCACTGGCGCCGCCTTCTCGATCGCGATTGCGAGGCGGCGCAATCTAGAGATCGCGATCACTTCGCTTCACGATCTCGCAATCACATCGCCTTGCCTCGCAATTGCAATCGCGCTAGTGGCGCGATCTTCTCTCCCAGAAATCTTGATTTTTTTTTGTTGATGTTTTGTTTCTTGTGTTTCTTTGAATCGTGATGTTATATATTTGTTTGGAAGCTGAGAAAATTTGAGAAAATGTGAGCAACAAGTAGAAAATGTATTTTCTATAATATTTTCAAGACTACAACCAAACACCTGAAAATATTTTTCAAAATATTTTTTAAAATACCACCAAACACTTAAAAATATTTTCCTTTCCCGAAAATATTTTTACCTGAAATTATTTTACACTCGGAAAATATTTTACACCCAACTAAACACAACCTTTGTAGGAAGATTTTTTTTTTTTTTTTGCTGTCAATATCGGTGGTTAGTTAAGGAATAAGAAAGAATTTCGAACAATTAAATTTTGTTTTTAATAAAAATAAAAGATAATGTTTAGAAGTTAAGAGTAAAGCTTAAATTGAAATTAGGGATTTTTTTTTTGAATTCAAATAGGAGAACATGTACTTGGGATTTGAAGAGGGATGCTAAATTTTAGGAAGATGGATGAACGTGGAATTTGATTTTTTTTTTAATTTAGTTATTTAATTTAGGATACGTATAGGATATGTAAAAAGTGTGTGGAATATATCTAAATAGAGATAATGTATGCGAATTTTTAGGAAAAAAGATGTGTCAAACTTTGAAATTTGTTAAAATGTTTAGTGATAAAATGTTGCAGAAAATTTCATTTTGGCAAATTAGAAAAAAAAAATGGGAGAAAAAAAAAAACAGTTTTATATATATTCTAGCCTCTAAGCACACACATGATGAAAAAATTATTTCACTTGCAAACGCATAATACTCATCACACCCCTAGGTTTATTTTTTGTGATTGGAAAATGTAGTAATCATAAATTATAATAAGTGCTCAAAATTAACCCTTATCCAAAAAATAGAAGAGCTGTTGAGCATGAGTCTAAGCGTGTGCTCAGAGGCTAGTTATTATTGATGATGCAAGAAAAATCAGTAGGCTGGATGCTTCGAGCTTTAAAGGGCTAGTGATTGATTAGAAGGCCTGAAAAAAGAAAACACGATCAAAGGTGACCAGGGTAGACCGGCCAAGGACCCTCCGATGCCAAAGTTAGTTTCTTTCTTTTATTCTAGAATTCCAACGTTTCAGGAGTTGTTTTGAACTTACGTTTATCTGGTTTGAATGAGTGTTTATATAATGTGCCCTCGAAACGGTTATTTGATTTGTAACTTTCCTTGTATTTGTAGAGGTAAGAGGGTTCAAGGATAATTTCCACAATCTTTATGAGAGTTATATTTCATCTTTATCTTTTAGAGTTGTCATTGAAAGTTAAGCACTCAGTTGGAGGATAAAGTGATGAACTGATGTCTTACTCATGCCTTGGAATAATAACATATAGTTCAATTTACTAGTTCGTGTGTATAAACTTCCCTGAAATTTTCCCAAGTATTGGGGGATCGTCCATGTGCCTTCCTTATGGATGACCCACTTGTTCATAGACGACCCACTTGTTTATGGATGACCGTTTCGCAGGTATAGTCATTTTTGCCTTTTAACCCTGGATGACTCCCATGGATGAATTGGAGTTGCTCCGTTTTTTTTTTTTTTTTTTTTTTTTTGAGAATCAAAAAATGGGGGTCTTTATGGTAATATTACACCCCCAGGCAGGGAGCCAGTGGCCTCGAAAAATGCCAAAAATACCCATGATCTAATTAGATAATTCTTATTCTTAAAAAATAAAATTATGGTTAAAATTGTAATTCAACATAATTTTTAAAAAAACTACCAGAAAATTTTTTTTCCTAAAAATGAACACATTTTCTATCTAAACATATGTCACATAGGTTTTATACAATTTTTTTTTTCTAAAAATTAGCAGACACTAACCCCAGAATTTACTTTATTTCAAATTTTAAATTTTAGTTTTATAAAAATTATTTCCTATATAACCTTACTAGCAATAAATAAATTTAAATTAAAAAATTATATTTAACTCAAAATAGAAAAAGATCTATATCACACATGCGGAACGAGTGCAGCGGGACTAGTTATTATTATTATTATTATTATGAATTATGAATGACACAGGAGAGAAGTCACAGTCCTTTCCATACGAATGAATTCGCATCGTTACCCAAAACCAAACCCAAACATAAATTCATCTCTATTCTACGTTTCTCTGAAGTGAAGTGAAGTGAAGTGAAGCGAGGAGAGGAAGGAAGTTATAATTATGGCTGCGGAAACTCTACTTCTCTCCAACGGCAACGTTGCCAATGGAGATCTGTCCTCTAACCCTAACCCTAACCCTAACCCCACCAAGAAGTCTCGCGATACCGAACGACGTCGTCGCCGCCGTAAGCAGAAGAAGAACTCCATGGCCTCCCAAGCCCCCTCCAGCGACGCTGATTCCAACGATCCTCAACAGGTTATCTCTTCTTTTTCTTTTGTATGGGATATTGGAATCTGTGATAGCAAAAATGCTTATCGTTTTGTGGATATTTTTGGTTTTTGATGGTTGAAGTTAGGGTTATTTTATTTGTATGTTTGTTGAATTGAGTGGAACATGGAGTTTTTCTTTGTGATTTATTTCCTGCTTTGTTTGTTTGTTTAGAAACCTAAGGAAAACGAGAGAAAGATTATAGCAAACTACCACTTGATGAGATTTATTAAAAACTATTTAAATTGAAGAATATGTTTCACGAATATCTTTGAAATTGAGAGATGAAGTAATTGTTCTTGAACTCGAATAAAAAGGAATATAAGCTTGAACTCTATAAGGTGTAAAGTAAAACTTTCTATGCGGATATTTGAAATCTGAATAGAACTGGAAGTAATCTCTCTCCCTCTCTCTGACGGAGTTTAATTGAGAGTTTATTTCTGTTTAGTTTTCACATTACCAGAGAAGAAAAACTGAATAAGATAAGATGAATTTCCTTTTCAATTTAAGCTGGTGGTTTTGCATTAGCTTGAAAAAAGAGTCTTAAGATCTTAAAAATATAATACCCGTATTCATGTTGTCCAATGAATTATAAATCAGGAAGTTCTGTTACATGGTTCTGAACATGTTTATTTCTCTCATTCTTATATGTTGGAAATTTGTAGACATTTCCGCAAGTTGAAGTGGAGTATGTCCCAGAGCCTGCTGAGCTTGATGATGGAGTGGATGAAGAATTTAGAAAGATTTTTAGCAAATTCAGTTTCCGTGAAACTACTGCTACTCAGGTTAAAGGAATCCTCCCCCCCGTCCCTTCTTTTTATGTAATATTGACTTTAAAGTTATTCTATTTTTCCGCTGGGAGAAGTATGAGCCTGACATGATGCATTTATTATTCTACCCATTCAGGATAATGATAATAAGGATGAGTCTGCCGAAAATGCAGCCTCAACCAAGAAGGCCGACTCAGACTCAGAAGAGGAAGAACAGGATAACCCACAAAAAGAGAAGGGTGTGTCAAACAAGAAGAAGAAGGTATATATGACTTGTTAATAAATATATCAATCGATATTATGTATAGTTTCATATAGTCGTTATGATTGCAACAGTTTGTCATAAAAGACTGAAGGATATCTGTTTTCATCTTTCAGCTACAACGGCGGATGAAGATTGCTGAACTGAAGCAAATTTGCTCAAGGCCTGATGTTGTTGAGGTAGGAATATTTGCTTGTGCTTTGTTGTTTCTTCTTATTATTCTTCTTCTCGTTATTGTTCTGTGCTTATATACATTTTATTCATTTCCAGGTGTGGGATGCAACCTCTGCAGACCCAAAGTTGTTGGTGTTTTTGAAATCATACAGGAACACTGTTCCTGTCCCAAGGCATTGGTGTCAGAAACGTAAATTTTTGCAGGTTAGTAAGCATCACTAGAATTGAATAAAAATTAAAATGTGCAAGCATGACTTGTGGAAATAGTGAACCTGTGGGATTTAGAGAATAGGGTGTAGGAAGATCAAGTCGATAAGGTTTCTCTTATATGTATATATGTGGTTCTTGCAGGGGAGCTGCTGTGACAATCATGGAGCCTGGACTTGTAGGTGTTTGGCAATGGGCACCCTTAAATGATTTCTTTATTTATGTATTTGCTAGTGTGGGGGGGGGGGGGGGGGGGGGGTGTAGATATTTGTATGATGCCATATAGGGGGGAAATTTAATTTTTGTAGTTTTATAACAGAGTACTTTTGCATGATATATATTGGGGATTTGTTTACATTTGAGTTGCTAATTAATCTGCTTTGAATTTACAGATGACTTTCCATTGTGCCTAATGCTCGGGCTGAATTCCTCTTAAATTTGAAATTTTTTTACTACTGCAGAATTATCATTCTATTTTGCTAGTGCAATTACTTGTGTCTCATCGGCCATTGGGTATTCTTTTTTGCAGGGAAAGCGTGGTATTGAGAAACAGCCATTTCAGCTTCCTGATTTTATTGCGGCAACAGGAATTGAGAAAATCAGACAGGTAAGTACAATTTCATGCAATCTTTGCAGTTCATTTTTTTTAGTAATATTTTTATCTTCATGATTTTCTGAGATGAGGAATAATAAAATCATCTTTGTGTAGCTGTATGGCTACCTTTATCTTGTCAACAAATTTTCATTGTTGGATGTTTTTAGTTTTTATTTATTATTATTTTTTTTTTCCAGTTACTTTTTTTTCCCGTCTCCATGGTCCTTGTAGCTGTGTTTCTATTGTTAAATCTTGAAACTTCTTCTGGTGTTTTGAGTCTCAGCTATATCTTTTAAGTTTCTCTTTTTGCATAAGTAATAAATACATTAACATTGCACAAAAGGGCATGGCCCTTGTACATGGGATGTATTCAAGAGAAAGACCCAAACAATTAAAATCTACAACTCAAAATTTCAAAGGACTTCATGAAATTTGTGGAAGAGACGGCTGTCTTCAAATCATAGAGTGCTTTAAGAATAGAAGTTTTACATAGAAAAATTACTCCTCTCAAAACTGTGTGCTGTTCACTCCAACATGAAGGAAGGGCTTTCCAAATTTGAATATTATGCTGTTGCCAAAGTGTCCCTTCCAACATGCCAGTAACTCAACCACTGTTTTTGGTGTGAGACACCTAGCCCCAAACAAGTGAAACATAAGATGCCACATTTCCCAAGCGATACCAGTATTTAGAAATAAATTATCCATTTTCTCCTCATTAGGCCTACACATTTAACACCACTTTGTAAGATCTAAAATCTAGTTGGTTTTTTTCTTCTTTTTCTCTGGTCTGAGTTTTATGTTGATTCATCTACCAAAATGTGCATCTTGGTAATGCTGCTAATGACCCGTTGCACTGTTTCTGTGTTGTCTCATACAGGCTTACATTGAAAAAGAGGACAGTAAGAAGTTGAAGCAGAAGCAACGAGAGCGGATGCAGCCAAAGATGGGAAAAATGGATATTGACTATCAGGTTTGTCTCACTTTTCTTTTTGTTGTATATTTTTTAAATTTAATATTTATTTATCTATTTATTGTAATTTACCCTACCCAACTATTTTGTGATTCTTTTGTCTTCATGTCCTGCTGCATTTTCTGTTCAGAATGATTACTGTCTGTCTAATCAATGGGTGTGATTTCTGTTTGTTAGGTTCTCCATGATGCATTCTTTAAATACCAAACAAAACCAAAGCTTACAACTCTTGGAGATTTGTACCATGAAGGCAAAGAGTTTGAGGTTTATTTCTTATATTGATCTCTCTCTCTCTCACACGCACATACACAAACAGTAAATTGATATACAAGTGTTTTGATGTTTTCTTTCTATTTTCTCAATTTTATTTTTGGAGTTTCTAGAATTAACAATTGTAGCTTGTATTTTTTTTTATAGGTAACAATTGTAGCTTATATTAATATTGACAAAACAAAAAAAAAAGTGTAATTTTTGGTATTTAATAATATTAGCTGTTATTCACATTGTTTGTATGTGTGCGTGTTTTGTGGTATTCAGGTGAAGTTAAGGGAAATGAAGCCAGGCATGCTGTCGCAAGAACTAAAAGAAGCCCTTGGAATGCCAGAGGGTGCTCCTCCCCCATGGCTCATCAATATGCAGGTCATAATACCGAATATCTTGCGCTTGGTAGAGAGTGTGTGTGTGTGTGTGTTACCTTTTTTATATTTTGTTAATGGTTGATTTTCGTCCAGAGATATGGTCCTCCGCCATCATACCCACATCTGAAAATTCCTGGGCTGAATGCTCCTATCCCTCTTGGAGCTAGCTTTGGTTACCATCCTGGTGGCTGGGGCAAGCCTCCTGTTGATGAAGTGAGTTTCCTAACCTTGATATCTTCCTCTTGTTTCCTTTTGTTCTCTATGTATGTTGGTTTTTTTACAAGTGTAGTCAGTGTTTTAACAATTTCACTTCTCCCTGTTTGTGAATATAGTTTGGACGTCCTTTGTATGGAGATGTATTCGGTGTTCAGCAACAAGAACAGCCCAATTATGAGGTACTTTCACATATAAGTTGTTCATATTGTAACCTATCAAGAAAAAATAAGTTATTCTTATTGTGATTAAAATTTCAGTTGTGTTTTTAGTTTTTATATCTGAAGCTGTCCAAGTTGGCTGCATCAGATTTGAAGTCAAATCAAATCTTTGCTTCCAATATAAACTATTGGCTGGTCAGATGTGAGAGTGGTTTACCCTTAGATTATAGAATATTATGATTGCTTTAATTATGTGCTATCTTTATCATTTAGGAAGAACCAGTTGATAAGACAAAGCATTGGGGTGATTTGGAGGAAGAGGAAGAGGAAGAAGAGGAAGAGGAAGAGGAAGAACTGATTGAGGAAGAGGACTTAGAGGCTGGCATTCAATCTGTTGATAGTCTCTCAAGGTATTTTTTTTTCTTTCATTACCAGTGTTCTTGATTCCTGTTCATGACATGCATTTTCTCACATTAGGAGTGTGTTCTCGAAGGTTTTATGGTTGGGTTCCTCAGCTCTTTCTGGCTAGGGCTCTACACATTTTTGAAGAAAATTTGTAACATAGATCATTGTTGGACTCATGTATTGTACTTTGCATTTTCCATGTTTTAATTCCTTTCTTCTTTACCAGCACTCCTACTGGTGTTGAGACACCTGATGTTATTGACCTTCGAAAGCAGCAGAGAAAGGACACTGAGCGGCCACTTTATCAAGTTAGTATTTGTGATTCAAGATTCTGGTTCTTATATATACTTTTTCCTTGTATTTAATGCTCCAATGGATGACATTATCTGAACTTTATCTCATTTTTGTGTTTTATGAAGGTACTTGAAGAAAAAGAAGAGAAAATTGCCCCTGGTACTTTGCTTGGAACAACACACACGTATGCAATCTTCTTGTTTTATATTATTCTCTTTTTGGTTGTATTTTTTTATTAATCTTATTCATTTTATGTCTCTAAATTTGTTTTGATCTACCTTTGTGCCTCCAGATATGTGGTTAACTCTGGCACCCAAGACAAGGCAACTGCCAAAAGGGTAAGAATGTGTCTTTTACAAGCAAGTTGTTGATATTGGTAACACAAATGGTTACTTTTCCAAACTAATCATTTGGTTTTTCCCTCCTTGAAGAAGCTGGTGTGCTTGATTTAAGCTTTAGCAGACAAATGGTTACTTTTCCAAACTAATCATTTTGTTTTCCCGCCTTGAAGAAGCTGGTGTGCTTGATTTAAGCTTTAGCAGCATAAAATGATGAAAATTTATATAAAGAAAAGCGCATAGAATGATAACTCATTGAGTCTGGTCAAGTGAAAAGAAAAATGAGAGAAAATTTGCTTAAACCAATAATGATTATAAGTAGCACAAGCAAAGTATATATGCAGGTTATCGTTGAAGGAATGGGCTTTGTACTATGACTCTATGTGACCTAGAGAATGGTAATTAATGTTGAAAAACAAAGGGCTATATGAAATAGTTGAATTCTGAATTTCTTACTTTTATACAACCTAAGTTTTGGCGTTTGCACATGAATTGTATAGTAAAAGAATCCTGGCCTCTAGTTACTTACAGAGCAACCTAATTGGAAGGTTTCAGTGATAGATGTGTAAACTTGATGTAGAATATTTGGTAATTGCACTAGAACTCTGGTAATTGGTTCACTTTCCAACAATCAGGTCTTGATTTATCACTATGTAGGAGTGTAATTTGCTGATGCCTGATATGGTCATATTCTTTCAGGTTGATCTGCTTAGAGGTCAGAAATCGGATAAGGTGGATGTAACTCTACAACCAGAAGAGTTGGAAGCCATGGAGAATGTTTTGCCGGCTAAGTAAGTAACATTTTCCTCTATGTTATTGTTACTGTCATTGTTCTCTAAGGCATAATGAGTTCCCAATTTCGTTTCATTTCATAGGTATGAGGAAGCAAGAGAGGAAGAGAAGCAGCGGAGTCAGCGGGAGGATTTCAGTGACATGGTTGCAGAGGTGAGCCTATTATGTCTTCACTAATTTGACTTGAAAATCGGGGCTTCTCAAGGGAAATTTTGACAAAAAGTTGCCTTATCGGGCTGTGGTGCCACCCCCACTCAGGGGGAGGAGGGGAGGGGTGGGTTGGGTAAAGATGTACTTAACAGGATGAGATGTTTATGATTTTTATTTTTATTCTGTTAATGTTTAATTTTGAGATGTTATTTGTGCAGAATGAGAAGAAAAGGAAGCGGAAGATGCAAGAAAAGGAGGGTAAGTCGAAGAAGAAGGATTTCAAGTTCTAGGGTGTGTTTGAATTGTGTTTCTGAGAAGATGGTTGCCGGAGCTATCATGTTTTCCTTGAAGCAGGCATTATTTTCCATGGGGAGTTTAGAATGTATCTTATAATATGGGGGTTGCCAGCCATACGTGGTTTACTTGAAGCTGACAGCATTTTCCATGGGAAGTTTAGAATGTATCTCCCATCTGTGTATTTTAAACACAGTTGTCTGACATATTATACATAACCTTTTGACTTTTTCTTTTTTGGATTGAAATTAACTTATCTTTAATAATTTATCACATTGTGACTATAGTGCTTCAGTGAATGCTATAGATTCCTTGGGGGGACCTTCAACAATTGATGGTCATTGAATCAGGACTAGAGCTGGAAACCAAATTCACTTGGATCGACTGTTTGACCTCTCGCAGATAGGCTCCAAATGTGGGGAAGACGCATGAACACAACCCATTTTATATGCTCTTGATGCATGATTTCTTTAACAGCGAAAATACACTTTTGGTCTCTGCATCTTAGACCTATTCTTATTTTGGTCCTAAATTGATATTGCACCTTCCTTAATACTTGAAATTAGATGTCAACTCTCTAACAGAAAAATTCTACATGGCATGGCAGTAAATGCTAATGTGATTAATAAAATAATAATAAAATACTTTAGTGGACATTTTTTAAATGAAACATTAGCATTTTAATATTTTTTAAAAAACCACCTTAGAAAATTTAAACAAAAAATAAATTAAATTTTTTAAAAAACCTTAAATCTAATTTAATTATTACATCTTGTTCTTTATTTTCTTCAAACATCCAGATTCCAAGAACATAAACGAAAAAAAAAAAAACTAACAGGGAGAATGAAGAACAATGATCCCAATTCAATCATCAAACCCAAATTCATCACAATCATCCAGCTTCATCATTGCAACCCAAATCAACCAAAATTTATCACAATTGCCTAAGCTTCATCAACACAACCCAATTGCCCAAATTCATTGAACAAGAACCCAAGCCAAAATCATCAGCAGACCTAACTGACCAAAGAGAGAATTTTCACTCTCTTTTTTTTTTTCCTTTTAATTTTTAATTTTTTTTTCCGCATCAAAGACTCCTTGGCCTCCATAATCAAAACCTTGAAGATCGGCCCCTTGATTTGCTCGCCGTTGGTTGAGAGAGAAGCCACTACCACGATGCATGATCAGATCAGGTGTAGGGTTTTGAGTAGAAATGAGATTTTGAGATTAGAGAGAATTACAGTCAGATTGGCGGCACTTGGTGGAGAAGAAAGGTTGAGCTTGTGAGCTTTGCCCTCATCCTTGCTCTCGTCCTCCACCTCCCAATCCTTACAATAATCAAACCCAATGTTTTCTGCTGTTTGATCCAAACCAGTCGGTTCGTCCACCTCGTCATTTTGCCCCAAGCAATTGGATTATCGGAATTGGGAACTTGTTGAGCAACCTTTGCCTCCTAATTCTGGTAATCGATTTTGTGGCCTTTAAAGAAAGAAGATAAAGAAAGATACAAACACAAACACAAAGAAGAAAGAAGAAAGAAGAAAAAGAAATAGACAACAAACACAAAGACTAAGAGAGAGTTATACGATTTATTTATTAATTTATTTTTGTTTTTTTGGTTTATCTTAGAAGAAAGAAAAAAAAAAATGAAATAGATACAATTATACAAACACGAACACATAAACGCCAACATAGAGTGAGAAGGAGTGTTAATTTAGTGTTTGTTTCTCAAGAAAGTTCAAGAAAAAATTGAAAAAATTGCTATAAATTTTTTTTCTCAATCTTTAAAATTAAAAAAGTTTTTTGTTTTGTGTGAATTTTTTTGGTTTAAATTGAAAGTTTTTTTTTATTAATTAAAATGCTGACATGTCATTTTCTAAAAGCCAAATAATTTTTTTTAATATTATTTTATTAGCCATGTCAGTACTAAGAAACCTCTGCATTTCATTCATGTAGGATTTTTTTTTTTTTTTTTTCCTTCTGTTAGTGGGTTGATAGCAGGGAACAAAACAAAAACAATTCTCTGATTTCAAGGAACTGAGATAGCGCAAAATTAATTTGGGAACTAAAATGAGAATAGACCCAAAATGTAAAGACCAAAAGTGTATTTTCGCATTCTTTTATTTAATGGGTCTAAGTGTGAGCGGCTATTGAACCTTAATTTATAAGACCCTAAGAATTCTCAGCCATCTGTTTTCGCAAAGATGGGAATTCTAAACTTTCGAAAGTGGTATAAGGGGTTCTGCCTACACCAGGGGTAGGGGGACGTACTAGGGGAATTCTAAACTTTTGAAAGTGGTATATGTCAAGATATTTTTTATTTGGACTGGCTTTTGTAAATTAGGTTTTTATTTACTTATTTATAGTATTACATAGTAATTTTTCTGTAGGAGAAAATAAAAAAAAATCAAATTAGGGCACCTGTGACTAACTTCACTAGCTTATTTGCATAGTGTTTACTAAAAGATATAATTTTTGATAACTTTTACATTAAGTATAATTAAAAAACAAATAATTAACTTATTTTTTTTTTAAAAAATTTGAAAGTAAGAAGACAAAAAGCTAAAAACTTTTTGCCTTTTCCCAAACACTTAAAGTATGAGAGAATTCATATATTTCTTGGATATTGTTGTTCTTTTGTAAATTGTAATATTTATTATTAAAAAAAAGATTTTACGCGTTATGGTTTGAGTTTAAAAAAATAGATTTTACACGTTTATCATTAAAAGAAAGATTTTACACGTTATGGTTTGAGTTTTTTTATTATTAAATTTTTTTTGCCTTATCCCAATTTTTTTATATTTTTTATTATAAATGACTGAATATAAATTGTTACAAATTATGATTGGAGAAGTAAGTTGTCATTTCATACTCTATTTAAATAATTTTAAACGCAAATTGATATCTAAATCATTCTCTTAAACTACATTCATCCAAACAAATAATAAAATAATCTGCTCTAAGTAAAAACTCTATTACTAAATGTAACAATATAAAGCATGTTCAAAGCATATCCTATCAATTTTTTTTTCATAAAAAAAAAAAAATTCATTTTTTTTATGCATCCAATAATCCGACAAGCTTATTAGAAGGGTAGTGCTTACATGTTCAGGTTCCATGAGAATATAAGATGCTACATAAAAAGCATTAAATGATTCAAACAGATCAGTTCTTTTTTTGTAAGGAAAAAGACTGCAATATTGTTAAGAAGCTGAAGAATTAGGGACAGCAAACATAGAAATGTTTGGCGGAATATGCTCCATCCAGACTAACAAAGGAAAATAAACTCTTGCTTTCCTGGCTGGCATGAGCTACATAGTTGCCCTGTTGTCTAGTATGAGAGAGAAAGTTCTAAGAGAATTTGCAATAGACAAAATGTGTTTTACAAACTGACCAATTGAGGAATGATCAAAATCAGCCGATTTCAGAGCGTTACACACCATCTCAGAATCCCTTTCAAAGACAGATTGTTGAATGCCAAATTCCACTAAAAACTGAGCTTCCCTTCTTGCAGCTAAAACCTCAAGAACATCCATTGAGAAAGGATAAAAGATTATCTAAAATTAGGCCGCTAAAACTTCCCCATTGGCATTGCGAACTACAACCCTATTCCTGCTTCATCTGAGTCTTCAAACACAGCTTCATCAAAATTTGTTTTATACATATCACTCGATGGAGGTCTCCATTTAATTACCCCAGTAGTGCCTTAGTTGTGTGCATTGGAAACTTCTGCTGGAATTCCGATAGGTAGCTACATGTTGCTTCAAAGATTCTGTTAGGGGCCAAGCACATTCATTAAGTCTCTCACACTGTTTCTACGAAACCAAATGAACCACGCCACAATAGCAAACAATTCCAGTCTTCGAGATTGCTGGCCAACCAAATGAATAAGCTCCTGAAAATCCTGTAAACCTGGAAAATCTTTTTGAATCCAGCCGAAGAACGGATTCCATATTTGGTGAAGTTTCTCACAGCCCCAAATGGCGTGGAATTTAGACTCTTGAACCGCGAGACAAGCATTGCACCTAGTATCCTCCAGATTTTTTCTTTTCTTCAATTCTCCTTAGTAGATAGAGCTTCAGAGCAAGCTTGCCAAAGAAAAGTTTTAATTTTATTTGGAACTCAGCTTCCAAATGCGATTCCAAAATTTCTTTTGATTTGAAACTTTTGAACTCGTCACCCCTACCTTCATCCTCACACAGCTGCCGATACCCAGTTTTAACCGAATATTTGCCATTCTTACACCGAGGCCAGATAATACTATCCACCTGTTTCGAGACACAGAGCGGAATAACTTTTATACGTTGGGCTTCAAACCAAAGGAAGTGCTGGTCAATCAGATTGTAGTCCTACATACCAGTACCAAAATTTATTAGAAAATTGACACAGCACCTTCTAAAGCAGGCACATATAATGATATAACCTTAGTAGACCCATTACCTGGCTGCCAATTTTCATTGCAAATTTTTATACTCTTACCATCTCCTAATCTCCACCTCATTCCAGCTGAAATCACATTCCTGGCTTTCAATACGCTCTGCCAAGCATAAGATCTCGCGGATGCTGAGGCTCCAAAAATTGACCCCCTTGGAAAATATTCAGCTTTAAAGACTCGATAGAAAAGAGAGCTATGATCATTCATTAATCTCCAAACCTGTCTCACCAGCATTGCTTCATTGAACTTCACCAAATCTTTGAACCCCATCCCTCCCTCTGATTTTGGCTTACGTAGGACCTCCCATTTTTTTCAATGAATTTTTTGTTGCTCACCCTTTTGTCCCCACCAAAATTTTCTACTCAGTGACTCAATCTCATCACATAGATCCAATGGTAGCTTGAAACAACTCATGGCGAATGTAGGAATTGCTTGTACCACAGTTTTAAGTAAAACCTCTCAACCTGCTTGAGATAGTAGCTTTTCCTTCCATCCTTGGAGTTTACTCCAAACTATTTCTTTTATATAATTGAGACTTGCGTTTTTATTCCTCCCTACCATAGCCGGAAGGCCAAGGTATTTCTCATATTCTTTCACTTCAGGCACTCCCAAAAAATTTGAGATTGAGTCTTTTGTTTCTTCATTCACTGCCTTGTTGAAAAAGATGGTGGTCTTCTCCTGCTTAAGCTTTTGCCAGAAGCTTGCTCATACAAAGTTAAGATACTTTGTATCACTTGTAAATCTGACATAGTAGCTCGACAAAACAGCAAGCTATCATATGTAAAGAATAAATGAGAGATTCTTGGACCACTTTTACATACAGAAAAAACCCTTATATGATCATCAACAACCACCTTTTGCAACATTCTATTCAAACGTTCCAAACATAACAAGAAAGGATAAGGACACAATGGGTCCCCTTATCTAATTCCTCGTGATGGCCGAATATCTCCCTTAGGCTCTCCATTCACCAAAATTGAATAAGATACTATGCTAATACACTCAATAATGAGAGAGACCCATTTTTCACAAAAGCACAATATCACCATAGTTTTCACCAAGTACTTCCACTCAACTCGGTCATATGCCTTACTCATATCTAGCTTTATGGCCATAAAATCCACCTTCTATTTTTGAGTCTTTATATGATATAGGGTCTTAGAAGCTACTAATATATTATCTAAAATAGCTTTGTTAGACTAAACTGCACTTTGAGATTAAGAAATTACACATGGTAAGATTTCTTAAGCCGATTTACTAAAACTTTAGAAATAAGCTTATAGAGAATATTATAGTGCAATTGGGCGATATTTTGAAACTCTTACTGAGGTTTTTACCTTAGGAATGAGAGTGATAAAAGTTCGATTAATGGATGGGGTAACTGAACTTCCGTTGAGACAAGCAAGAACTGCATCTGACACTTCATCACTTGTGGTTGACCAAAATTGTGGAAAAAACAAGGGAGGCATTCCATCCCGTTCTAGTGATTTTAATAGTTTCATTTGCTGCAAAGCTGCATCCACTTCAATCCTCACAAAAGTTGTAGAAAGTTCCAAATTCATCTCCTTTGTCACAACCACACGGGTGGCCTCCAATGCGGCATCAATCTGGTGCAAGGTAGAAGAAGCAAACAAATTCTGATAAAAATCGACCAACATGTTTGCAATACTAGCTTCTTCAACACATTTTGGAACTTCATTAAATTTTTTTTTGATAAAAATTGGCCTACTTTCATAGAAATACGAGGGTGACAACAATACACATTACTTTCATAGTATTACTATCACCCTTATGCAACCACAATGCCCTTGAACGCTGTTTCCACATTTTTCCCTCCTTAGGTAATAAATCATTTATGTCCCTTTTCAACCTTATTACCCGGTTCATGGTTCTGCCAGCCATAGCTGCATCTTCAGCCTTACACAACACTCATTCTTCTCTTTCAAGAGGCGTGTGATGTTCCCAACTGCTACCTGACTCCACCATTTCAGTTTGGATTGACAGAGACTAATTTTACCTTCAAATCGAGCCATAGGATGATTGGGAACATCATGAAGCCATGCTGATTCAACTGTGTCCCTACAACCCTCTTCTTCCAGCCATATATATTCAAAGCGCCACAATTTTTGTCTATTTTTTGGTATACCACTGAGATAGATGAAGATTGGTTTGTGATCTGAAAAGCCACACTCCATATGGACTACCTTAGTTGCTGGAAATTTTTCTAACCAATCCATTATAACAACCGCTTTATCCAATCATTCCCATATTGTGAAACCATCATGCTGATCATTACACCATGTAAACTTCCCCCCTTCAAAACCAAGATCACAAAATACAAATTCATCCAACACATCTCTAAATTCTTGCATCTGCCTAACTGGCCTTAATCTCCCACCTAGTTTCTCATGACTTCTAGTAATCTCATTGAAATCCCCTTCGCATAGCCAACTAATAGAATTTCTAGCTTTTAATCTTCGCAATCAAGACCACGACAAGTGATGGTTACTTGTATCAGATTCCCCATAAAACCTCGTGAACCGCCATTCATCCTCCTTTCCTTTATTTAAGATTCCATCAATGTCATTCGGAGAAAAGGTGGTTAGAGAGAAATCAATATTCTTTTTCCAAAAAGTAACAATCCCACCTCCTCTTACTTCACGAGATACTTTAATTATACCATCCAAATTCAAATGACCCCGAATTTCTTCTAGCCTTTCTTCATCTAGCCATGTTTTGGCTTAGAACACATTTGAGGGATCTTGTGCCCAAATTAAATGACCAAGCTCCTTTTCTGTTTAAAGGTTCCCAAGCTCTCAACAGTTCTAACATAAGAGATTTATTGGTTTAGGTGGGGTTGGGATGCAACATCCACCACTGAGAAATTCTCCTTATTATTGTGAGAAACCACTATTCTTTTATAAGGTAAGTCACAACAATCCACTTCCATGTGAGTTTGTTTAGAGAAAGAACAAGTGTCACCCGAAGAGCCACCCCTTCCATTGTTTGGAGTTCTAGTAATCCTTGTCCATATTTTTTATGGGGAACTTGCTTTCCTCCTTGGCTTGGTTGCTTATTGGATATATCCGATAAAACTGATGGGGTCAAGTAGGTTTGCTAGGTGACCATCATATGCCCCTGCAATAGTTTCAATTTGAGTGGGAGACTTTTTAAACTTATCTATAAAAGGATCTTCCTCACCTGCCTTTTTCGGATTACCAATTTCACTATTCTCCCCACCTTCTGAGATATTAAATTTATTCAGCTCTCTGTCAATCTCTAAAATCTGGCTATTTAGTAAATCTCTATGATTTACGGGATTTTCCACATTTGAAAAGGAAGCAGTTTTTGAAATAGTTGACTTGGAAGCACTTGAATTCCCCACGATATGCTCCCTAAAATCTGCTATTTCCAATTTGATGTTCACCCTACCGGAGTAGACTCAATCGAATTCATCGTAGGAGAAGGAGCTAGTTTTTGAACCTTTGAAATTTTCACCTTTCAACCTCCCTTCTTCCTAGACTTATAGAAACCTGGCACCACTACCATGAAAGAGACCCATATTCTTGATTAGTAATACATAAAGTGCCATTGCTCTCTGTCCACAAGTCGCAATCTCTATCGACATGATCCAAGCATACACACCAGTAACATATTAGGAAGACGCTCGTACTTGAAAGAGACCCAACCTTCCTCGCCATCTTCAGTCGAGAGAACAAGACCCCCACATAGAGGTAGAGATAAATTGACTCGAACACGAACCCTAATGAAACTGCCTCCTTTAACCTCAGCATTGGTTGAGGTTCGATCTACTTCTCCTATTACTTCGCACAGATCCTTAGCAACCCCTCTATTTAAATATTTGACCGGAATATTGTGAACTTGGACCCATATCGAAACTCTATTAAAAGCAAGGTCACGAACACGTGAAGCAATTTCTAGCCTTTGGAGAACTACCAGATGCCTATCAAAAAGCCAAGGTTCACTAGCCAAAATTTTTTCCATCTCTTCATTATTATAAAAAACAAAAAGTATTGTATGATCCCCTACTTTGCAAACCTTGAAGCCATTTATGGAATGCCAAAGGGGACTGAAAGTCCTTACTATCACATCAGTGTTTGAGGCCCGTTTTGTAAGAAACTTCGCTATGATTGTATATTCTCAAACACATCTTCCCTCCCTCCCTATCATTTAGAGAAAGATTGCTCTGATGCTTCGTTAGATTATCCATGTTTCCTCACTCTGTGTTTTCCAGACCCCCCAAAAGAAAAAAACCACTAGTCCTACCAGTAACTGTGTTACCTTAGGGGAAACTAAGCCTTACAAGAAGGGACAACAAAATTCTATAGCCTATGAGAAGAAAGTCAGAGACCGCTTTCTTAGCGACAAAGAAGCTTTTAAATACTTTTTACTTTGTGTAATGTAATAAACAAATTAGTGCTTGGGAATGTACAATTAATACTAACTTGCAGGAAATAGGAATAGGTTGAAGCTTTTAAAATCATTGGGACCTGGCATGGAATCAAAACTAGAGCAACATTTATATATGGAGATAAAGACCATGGGTGCTGTGGCTGATGAAATGGGACAAAACACCCAATTTTATCAAAGAAAAAGAAGACACACTCATTATCCATGGGAGCAAAGATGCTCGTGGGTTTGGCAAATGGGGGGTGGGGGGGGGGGGGGGGTGGGAAGTAAAGTGAAATCAATAGTTACAAAATATTTCAGTGATATCTTCACCAACTTTGAACCTTAGAATACAGACAAACTGCAAAGGTTAGAGGCCAAATTTGATAGCGGGGGACATGAGCGCCAAGCTGCTAATAGGAGTTCAAGGCTAAGGGAGGAAGTGACTCAAGCCTTCTCTTAAATGCAACCCACTGTAGACATCACATTTTTTACCCCTTACCACTTGGGCCCCCGTCCCCAAGGATGGTAAAATTCCAAAGCTTAAGGTTGGTTTAGGGCTCGATGAGATTGAAATTGACTTGATGAAAGTTTTTATGGAAAATATAACTCTTTTATGAGCTAAATAAAACTATTTTTGGAAAATAAAGGCCACAGAAACCCTAGGTCATGTGTACACAAGCACGCGATGCATACGCTTGCTCCAGACTTGCGTACGCATGCTTCATGCATGCATACACATACACGAGCATGCATACGCATGTTAGGGTTCCAAAAATTATGAAAAGAAAGTTTTTCTGCATTAAAGCTGAGATTTGGAATAAATTCCCCATTGTCTGGGAACCATTCCAAGCCCCCATTTTTTCCAATATAAAAAGCCATACATGGTACCTTCTTAAAACATACAAAAAATCCCAAGGAAAAACCCAAGATTCACTAGAAACAGTGAATCAAAGAGGGAGTTTTTCACAAAATATCCTCAAGTTAATATTCTTTTGATTGAGACGTTTTTTGATCTAGATATTTGAGTTTTGAAGTTAATTAATAAATTTTGTTTGGTTGTGGATAGATTGATTGAGGGGAACAGTTAAAATCAAGCTTGAAAAGCTTTGTGTTTGAGGTATTAAGTCCAACCTTTTCCTTTTCTTTTCTTTGTTTTAATCCTACTTTTTATTTTTTTTTCTTTTTTTATTTATGTTTTAACATGTTTAGGTAGCCTAGGGTTTAGTAGCTTTCTATTTTAAAGCATGTTAGGTTGTTAGATTTAATAGTTTTAGTTTATGCTTTGTTTTGCTCTTGTTGTTTCTAGGTTAGGGTTTGGGTGTGTATGCATATGCATACCTGAAGTATGCGTATGCATACCTGAAGTATGCGTACACATACAACTGGGCTGCATTCACATGCCCTGTGTATGTGCATGCATACTTGTGCTTAGAAACCCTAATTCGACATTTTCTACGTGTTTCTTTATTTTTTGTGCTTAATATGTGTTGGAAAATTTAGACCCTGATTGATAGAATTAAAAAGTTTTAAACCAAGTTGTTAATTAGATTTATTATGAATAAACCTTGTTAAAACAAATAAACATTAATATCATGTCAATATCATGCATAGTGGAATAGTAAATAAGACAAGATATGATGACTCAAGAAAACTAATGAAACAAACTAGTTTTACAGTAAAAAACTTGGGGGGAAACCTTCCCGAAAAGAAATTCACTATAGTAAAGAGAAGTTTCAAATCTAGTATAAAACCTTTGTCCCTAGACTCTACAACCCTCGTAGATGAACTTATAGTGAAAACCTTCTACCGCTTTAGAACCACTGAATTCTTCAATATATGAACGCCACCCTTTTGCACGAATCCCAGTACATGACTAACTCCAGTAACTTGAAGATGTTGGCTGCAAAGTTCTTCACTTTCTCAACAATGAAGATCAAGAAGTACTTGGTTTCAAAACTCTAAGGCGCAAAAGGTGCAGTAACTTCTTGCAGAGAGAATAAGGCACTAGGTCACTTTCTACATGTGTTATCTATGTATAACGACCTTGAAAATAAGCCTTATATATGTCTAGGGTTGTGAGAAAAGAAACAGCTTGTGTCGAGCTTTTATTAAGTTTCAACATTAAATCTCGATAGAAAGGATTCTATCGAGACTTCTATCGAGCTTTAATGAATAACTATTTCTTTACTTGTTTCTTGGTCAGATCTTCATGGCTTTAACACTTGACTTGAACTCTTGTTTCTTGAACTACTAAACCCCCTAGATCTACCCAATTACAAGTAAAGTGGATTTTGTCAAAGGATTAGCCAATTACATAAAATATGTGCTTAACAATATACCTCTGTTCTAGCTTGTTTCCATATGTATTTGTCTCTATTTCTCTAATTGTTTGTTTAATCATAGTTAACATGTTAGATTAGGGTTTCCCTTTAATGTTTTCTTTAATATACCTTGAACATGTATATGATATGATCATGCATTAATGCATAGGTGCTGTGATGCAGTAAGGTAAGTGAGGTAAGGCATGCATTCACATGAGCATGAATTTATCTTATGCTTTGGTGATGAATATGAACATGCTTGGTCAAATGATATGTTTTATTGTTAGGATACCTATCACATGCTTGTTTGATTCTAACATGACTATGTTTTTGCCTTTGTGATATCTTGTTTGTTTGCTGTCTTGGATGGGATAATATGATATTCATGATTGATGTATGCCAGGCTTGAATGAGTTGCCATGATAGATATATGTTAGCGTTTTGAGATGATTGATGCCATATTGTATGCTTAGATATATACAAGTGTGTGTGTGTGTGTGAGTTTAATCTACAATATTGAATATACCTTTAATGAGGTTAAAACGTAAGACACAATGAGTGGAAGCTAACCATGGGTCAAGTGGGGTTGGGTGCCTAATACCTTTCCATCCCCATACTTAAACTTCGAACCCACACTCTGGAGCTAAGATTAGTCCTTCCACTTAAGGGCACTATATATATGGTTTCTAGACTTAAACTAGGTGGTACTTCTAACATCTTTTCTCTACCCTAGTCCACTCGGTCGAGGCGTACTCCCCTTCAAGAAGAAAGGCGTTGCGCCCACAGTGGTGACTCCATTGAGGATAGAGAGTTTGATTCCAATGTGTCTATTTCTTAATCTTAATAAAGGCTTATTCAATACTTGTTTGTGCACACTTCACTTGATTCTTTTGTCCTTTTTACCCCGGTTGGTGATGAGTGGGAAGATGAGTACGCTCCATTTAGGACAAAATCTTTCGAAATTCATCCCACCAACTCACAATCTGTGCCATTGCCTATGATGGGCTTTGAGTACGTTAACGGCTTGCCACCAATCCACAAAGGTCCATTTATGCCCTCAGTTGGAATCATGGCCCACCTAGTTGTGAGTGACTTACTGATTTGTCTTTTTAGCTCTAAGGAGCCTACCCACACTTAGAGAGATCCTAGATCCTATCAATAAGTGGGTACCCTTTATATCTCTTGTTTGTTCAACCATATATCTTGTCTTCACCTAATTCTAAAGGACAAATAAAAGATGTAAAAACTTAAGGATGACCAAAAAATTATGGTATACCTTAAGATATTGGAATAAAAGAAAAGAAGCCCTCACATGTAAGAGGCTTGTCCCAAAATCCAATGGTATATCTTAATTTGAAAGGTTCGTAAGACCATAGCCTAGTTGTTATCATAAGCCTAAATCAAAAGGCCTCTTAGAAATGAGAACCTTAAGCCTAGGGTAACAAATATTCTATGGACTTAGTATCCAATATCATATAAAGCCAATATGAAATTCCCTAATCTTAGGTCTCTTTGTTGCATCCCTAGGCCCAAAATGATGAGAAATTCATGGACTTTGAAAGGAAGACTACAATATATCCTAACTAGAAGGCTACTTCAAAAAAAAAATGAATGATGATAATGAAGGAAGAGCCCATAGGTGATGGATACATTGTAAGCCCATATTTGAGACAAAGGGTTGAAATCTCTAAGCACATTGTAATGAAAGCCCATAAGAGTAAGATGAGAGCTTATTGTAAATGGACTAAAGCCCAATGAAACAAGGGGCAAGGTTCATGAGAGGAAAAGGAGTGACTTTGTAATTGGACCTTCATTAAAATGGACTTAAAGACTTTTCTAAGAACATCTAATAGAAAGGGCCTTTTGATTGGGACATGGACTTAATAAAATGAGACTTCTTTTTAGGCACCATTGCACCACCAAGATCAAGAAAGCACATCCCCACTCTCATTTGGGTTCAAGAAGAGGTCGATTGAATAGACTATATAGATATTGGGGCAATGGAGACTATGCTAAACATTAAGGGGGACGTGCTTTCCATCACCATCAAGGACCTAAGTGATCCTTCTGCTTTCATCATGCTTGCAGCTGGGCAACTTAATAATTGAAAATGGGTAAGGTTTTCTGAGAATATGGGAAAGAAATTTTGTAATGCAAGTTCAGATGTACTTTTTAACATTTTCAATAAGATGAATTCTAATTTGGCTTATTTTGATGTGTCTCATAATATTGAAATTTTGCACTTAAATGATTTTAATGAATTTGAAACGAAATTAATAAAAAATTTGGAAAAGAAATTTGAACTTGTGGAACCAACTTTTGAAACTCTTAATTTGGGCAATAACGAGAATCCATGCTTAATTAAAATTGGCTCAACCCTAAATGAAAAAGAAAGAAAAGATCTCAAAGAGCTTCTCATGAAATTCCAAGAAGTATTTGCATAGTCCTACGAAGATATACCTGGCATTAATCTTGAGACAGCCTAACACCAAATTGATACTCAAGCAGAAGTTGAGGCGTATGAGAACCGAATGGCTTCTAAGATCAAGGAAGAGGTCACAAAACAATTGAAGGTAGGATTCATCAAACCCGTGCACCAAGCCGATTGGATAGCCAAAGTTGTGCTTATACCCAAGAATGATGGAAAGGTAAGGATGTGTGTGGAATTTAAACAAGGCTTGCCTTAAGAACAATTTCCTTCTCCTTCATATAGATGTCTTAGTGGATAACACCGCCGATAGTGTCTTGATGTCTTGCATGGATGGATTTTCGGGGTGTAACCTAATCAAGATGGCTCTTAAGGACATGACTAAGACTACCTTCACCTTTGAATGAGGAATCTATTGTTACATTTTGATGCCATTTGGGCTTAAGAATGCGGTTGCAACTTACCAAAGATTGGCTACAGCTTTGTTACATGACATGATGTATGATGAGGTAGAGGTGTATGTTGATGACATGATCGTGAAGTCCAAAGATAGAGAGGGCCACATAGCTAATTTGAGGAAGTTCTTTGAATGGATCAAGAAGTATAGATTGAGATTGAATCCACAAAAGTGTTTTTTTGGAGTAACTTTAGGGAAGTTGCTAAGTTTTTTATAAGTGATAGAGGGATAAAAGATAACCCATTAAAGATCAAAGCCATGTTAGACATGCCTCCACCTAAGAGTGAAAAGAGATAAGAGGATTCTTAGGACAGTTATAGTACTTCAGCTGATTCATTGCCAAACTCACCTCCACTTGTGAGCCCATCTTCAAGCTTTTAAGAAAGAATGAATCCCATGCATGGAATGATGAGTGTCAGAAAGCCTTTGAGCTCTTTAAAGAATATCTTCTTTATCCACCTATCCTAATACCCCTGAAGCATGGAAAACCACTACTCCTTTGTCTCTCGATCATAGAAGATGCGGTTAGGAGTATGCTTGCACATGACGATAATGATAAGAATGAGAGTGCCGTATATTATCTAAGAAAAAGGTTTCATGATTATGAGACTATATACTTACCCATAGAAAAGTCATGCTTTGAACTTGTGTAGGCCTTGCGGAAATTAAGACATATCATCCTACCTTTCTAGATATGGATAGTGTCCAGAATGGACCCGTTGAAGTATCTATTTGAAAAGCCTGCCTTAAGTGGAAGGTTGTCAAGATGGTTGTTCCTATTGGAATAATTATATTTGAAGTATGTGGCTAGAAAAAATATAAAATGTAGCAAAATGTTAGATTTTTGAGCCAAGAACCCCGTTGAAGGAGAGAATGGTAAGAAGGATTTTCCAAATGAGGATACTTTGGACATCGAATTGGGGCATGGAAGATGTATTTCGATAGAGCTGTGAATCGTTATGGAAATGGGATAGGAGTACTCTTGATCACCCTTGGTGGATTCCATGTACCTTTGGCCATCAAATTGAACTTCGAAGCAAGTAACAATATTGCAGAGTATGAGGATTGTATTACTAGAATGGATGCTCCCGAGAGTTAGGGGTGAAAGAGATAGAAGTCTTTTGAAGATTCAAATTTAGTCATATCCCAAGCATAGAAATTATGGAAGGTGAAAGTGGAACACTTGAAACCTTATTAACAATATTTATAGGATTTGACAAAAACCTTTGACAAGATTGAATACACCATCATCCCTAGAGTTCAAAATCAGTTTGTGGATGCCTTCCCTATCTAAACCTTCATGGTTGAAATACCTGAAGGAGTATGGACACAACTCTTAGAGATTGAAAAAAGTTATGAGTTGTTACCCAAGGGGAGGACAGAGTCTTCGGTCATGGCTATAGAAGAAGAAGGAGATCCTTGGTGTTATGACACAATGAAGTTCTTGGAATTGGGAGTGTACCCTAATAGTGCTAGTAAGAAAGAGAGTCATTCGATTAGGATGATGGCGATACAGTACATCTTATGTAGAGGTTAACTCTATAGGACATCCTATGATGGTATACACCTTTGTTGCTTGAAGAAGGAGGAAGCTGAAAGAGTCATGGAAGTCCATCAAGGAGTTTATGGTCCTCACATGAATGGGAGAATGTTAGCAAAGTCGATTCTAAGGATGGGTTACTGTTGGAATACAATGGAGATCGATTGTGTGGATTTTGTGAAAAATTTCCACGGCTACCAAACATATGCAAATTTGAAATATGTACGTCTCCATGGCCTTTCTCAATTTGCGACTTAGATGTGATTGGGAGAATAGCCCCAAAGGCTTTAAATGGACACGAGTATATTCTAGTGCAATCGACTACTTTACCAAGTAGGTAGAAGCTGCCTCCTACTCTGTGATAAAAGCCTTGCGTATGGCCTGGTTCATACAGAATAACATCATTTTTTGGTTTGGGGTACCACAAGAGATCATATCAGATAAGGGTTCCCATTTTGAAGGAGAGGTTCAAAGGATCATAGAGTTGTACAACATTGAGCATCACAAGTCTTTGCCATTCTGATTACAAACTAATGGGTCTATGGAGTAGACAATAAGAACATTAAGAATATCTTAGCTAAGATGGTATTGCATACAAGACACTTTATCAATCTCCATTGGAAACTGATTGAGAGACCACACTTCTTGGGCGTAAAGTGGAATTGAAGTGAAGATTAAAAGTGTTCCTGAGTACTTCTAATTTTGGTTTTGATTTTCAACACACCAAGGTATGCTCTCTTGTTCTTGAATTCTGAAATTTGCATAATACATGTTAACAATTGCGAATGAAGTAAATCTGTTAATTTTTCGCTGCATATGTTTTGTATGCAATACAAACATGTATCTTTCCATCATACACACCAGCAAAGGCTTCCTCCTAGGTCAAAATCACCACCAAAACTCCCTAATAAGCTATATTTCCCCAGTGGACTACACACGATTAAAGACTTCCTCATAGGTTGAAATTACCAAGAAGACTCCCCTATATGTCACCAACACACTCTTCAGCAAATCATCCCTCATTGGATCTTTCACCAAGGGTTTCTTCATAAGTCAAAACACCAAAGAAAATTGTGCACATATCCTCTAGAATTGAATATGTAGGCATAGATCCCATACAAGTCAGAAGAGAAAGTACAAAACTTGTGCACTAGGAATTGGATATGCAGCCATAGAGCATACAAGTTAGAAGAGAAAGTACAAAAATTGTGCACATATCCTTCAGGAATTGAATATGCAAGCATAGACCCCATACCAGTCAAAAGAGAAGAATGCATAGAACTTGTGCACATATCCCAAGGAAATTAAATATGCAGGCACAATAAAAGATGCAGAGATAGAGGTAGAGACCAAGGTCACCCTGAGGCAAGAGCCTCATCAGAGTAGGTAGAGATGGAGCTGGAAGACAAGTGTTACCTAGAGGTGCAAGCCACCTGGAGAAGTTTGAGGTAAGAGCCCTTGATGGACACCATAGATATGTATCATTTTAAGCTTGTAAGAGGACTTTGTTTTTTTTTTTTTTTTTTTGGTTGATGGTTGCGGCCATTAGCCATGTCTGTTTTTCTTTTTAAGTGACTCTGGGATAGTGAATCGGTCGTTACTTGTTTCCTAAGCAACAAAGGTGGGAATTCAGACATATGAATCCCACGCAACTCTGCGAAGTTGTACCTCGCCTTATGCATGTGTGTTTTGTGCCATGTGCGTGGGTTAAGGTCTGAGCCGTATCTCGAAAAAAAATGTTTTGTCTCCTATTCCTTTGATTCCGTTAGTGGAGGTCACGATTTAAAAGAGGGGCGTCTGTAGAGACCGCATTTTGTGCCCCTTACGACTCGGGCCCTTGTTCCCCAATGATGGTAAAATTTTAGTGCCCAATGTTCTTTTATGAGCTGAATAAAATTATTCTGAAAAATAAAGGTCATGGAAACCCTAGGACATGTGTATGCAAACACGCGAATGCGTACGCATGCTCCAAATTTGCGTACACATGCTTCATGCATGCATACGTATACGCGAGCATGCATTTAGGGTTCAAGAAACTATGAAAGACAAGTTTTCTTGCACTAAAGCTGAGGTTTGGAATGAATCCCACATCATTTTAAAGCCATTCCAAACCCCCATTTTCTCAATATAAAAAGCCATACATGGTACCTTCTCAAAACACATAGAAAGTCCTAAGGGAAAACCTAATATTTACTAAAAATAGTGAATCAAAGAGGGAGGTTTTTTACAAAACATCCTCAAGTCAATATTCTTCTAATTGAGACCTTTTTTGGTCTTAAAATTTGAGTTTAGAAATTTACTAATCAATTTTGTTTGGTTGTGAATAGATTGACTGAGGGGAATAGTCAAAATCAAGCTTGAAAAGCTTTATGTTTGAGGTATTAAGTTCTAATCTTTTCCTTTTTCTCCTTTCTTTGTTTTAATCCTGTTTTTTATCCTTTTCTCTTGTTTTGTTTATGTTTTAAAATGTTTAGGTAGCCAAAGGTTTAGTAGCCTTTTGTTTTAAAGCATGTTAGGTAGTTAGATTTAATAGATTTAGTTTCTACTCTGTTTTTTTCTTGTTGTTTCTGGGTTAGGGTTTGGGCGTGTATGTGTGCACATGTGTTTTGCATGCATACGCATTCCCGAAGTATGCGTATGCATAGAACTGGGCTACGTACGTAGGCCTTATGTATGCGCACACATACTCGTGCCTAGAAACCCTAATTCGACCTTTTCTACTTTTTTTTCTTTATTTCTTTTGTTTAATATGCCTCTGTTAGAGCTTGTTTCCATATGTATTTGTCCTCATTTCTCTAATTGTTTGTTTCATTATCCTTAACATGTTAGATTAGGGATTCCCTTTAATGTTTTCTTTAATATACCATGAACATGCATATGATATGATCATTTATTGATGCATAGGTGCTGTGATAGAGTAAGGTAAGTGGGGTAAGACATGCATCCACATGAGCATGCATTTTTCTTGTGCTTTGTAGATGGATATGAACATGCTTGGTTGAATGATATGTATTAATGTTGGGATACCTATCACATGCTTGTTTGATTTTAACATGCTTGTTTACTATCTTTGATGGGTTAATATGATATGCATGAGAGATGTATGCTGGCTTCATGTCGATTGCCATGATATATGTATGCTAGGGTTTTAAGATGATTGATGCCATGTTGTATGCTTAGATGTATGCTAGTGTGTGTGTGAGTTTAGTATGCAATATTGAACATGCCTGTAATGAGATTAAGACACAAGGCACTATGAGTGGAAGCCGACCTACAGGTTGGGTGGGGTTGGATGTCTAACACCTTCCTATTTCCATACCTAAACTCCGAACCCATACTCTGGTAGTAAGATCAGTCATTCCATGTAAAGGTGCTATATATAGTTCCTAGACTTAAACTAGGTAGTGACTCCAACATCTTTTCTCTGACCCAGTACACTCGGTTGAGGTGTACTCCCTTCCAAGAAGAAAGACGTTGTGCCCACACCTACAAAATCCCTATACTTGATAGTGAGCTAGATTTCTTTATATATAAAAAAGAGTATATTTGTGTGTGGAGATTGACTAATCTACATTGCTTACAAAATGTACAAGGAACGTTCATGGTCAAGAGCACGTGCAAGGTATGGAAGGTGGGGTTATTTATGCTAAGAAAGCCAAGATATTGCTTCAGTTGATTTTGCACAACAAATGTCTTTATGGAATTGGTTTATCCTATAGGGGTCGCCAGTGACACACTGATGATAAAGTTTATTAGTTATGGGTTTTTGGGAATGAAGGTGACATACTGATGATAAAGTTAATAATTTATGAATTTTGAGAAGTAAAATGTTAGAGCAATTGCATCAGTTCGTTCATTTTACACATTCATTTTTACACTAAAAACTTACTTTTTCTATTTTACACATCTCTTTTTATAAAACACCCACATTAGTTCATCTATTTTACACATCTTTTAATTAAATAATCACTTTTTTCACATTTTTTATTATTTTCCTCAACTACCGTATATAATACGCGCTCTCTCTACCCGTTTATTATTTCTAATTCTTGCTCTCTTCCTCTCCATTAACTCTCCTCTCCCTCTCCACTCTCCATTAACTCTCCTCTCTCTGTACACCGATCTCTCTCCCTCTCCATTAACTCTCCTCTCCCTCTTGATCAACACTGCCTCTCCATTAACTCTCCTCTCCGATCCACCATCTCACTCCGATCAACTCTCCTCTCCGATCCACCATCTCACTCCGATCCACCACGAGCTCCGAGCTCCGATCCACAGCGCCGATCCACCATCTCACTCCGATCCACCACGAGCTCCGAGCTCCAAGCTCGATTCGCCGCTCCGATCCACCATCTCACTCCGATCCACCACGAGCTCCGATCCGCGGCTCCGAGCTCCGATCCACGGCGCCGATCCACAATCCGCCGCTCCAAGCAACGATCTGCGGTTCCGATCCACAATCCGCTGCTCCGATCAACGATCCGCGGCTCCGATCTACGATCCGCGGCTCCGATCCAAGATCCGCCGCTCCGATCACGATACGCCGCTCCGATCCACAACCCGCGGCTCCGATCACGATCCCCAAGCTCCGATCTGTGTTTGTGTATCTGTGTTTTTTTTTTTTTTTTTTATTAAGTGTATCTCTGGGTTGATTTTTAAGTGGGTTGTTGAGCTTGGAAATGAGAGAGAAAAAATTGGAGCGAACGGAAAATATATAATAATAGGATAAACGAGCTACAGTAGCCGTGTAAATATACACGGCTACTGTAGCTCGGGGATGGGTTTTCATAGTTTTAGCCATTTTTACACGCACTGATGAGGGAGGTTTTTTTGCTCAAAATGTGCAAAATGGACGTTTTTTTGTACTATACATGATTATAGCTGAACTGATGAGAATGCTCTTAGAGTTACCAACTATTTTACAAACTACTAATGTGGTGGGTGGTTATTAGTAGGTAAAAAAGTGATATTATTGATGAGCCTAAATGAGAACCATTAAGAATTGACCACAACAATAGTTTGTAAAAATCATGTAAAGTATTTTGTGACTGTAGTATTACTCTTTTGGGAATGAAAGTGTAATTTTGTGATGTATGTCATTCTGGTCTAGTGTCATTTAGGGGATAGTTGGGCGGCTCAATGTTTTGATCCACTTTAGAAGAGAGGGGGGACATATTCGATCGCATTGAGATTGTTGTGGTGCAATGAAGATATGAATATAAATTTACACAGTTGGTGCTTATTTTTAGATGAGGGAATTGGTGACATGGTGAGATTGGCGGGACGATCACCCATAGTCTTGCCTTACTGAAATGATGATAATTTGCTGTTGTTAGTAACTTTGGCCAAGTCTGCTCTTTGCTTTGTTAATGCATTTTTTGACCCCTACACAAGGTGACAAAGAATATAATAGCAATTGGTGGTAAGAGCACTAATAATGGTGGCGTTAAATTGCTAAAATGCTAAATTTAGCACCATAAATCACCAAAATTGTGCTACATTGATAGTGCCATATCTTAAAAAATTTGAAAACTTCCTTAAATATTTTTTATTATTTTTCTATCATTCAACCTCTCTCTCTCTCTCTCTCTCTCTCTCTCTCTCTCTCTCCATTTCACCGGCCTATGGTGGTGGGTCACACCTTGGGTTACTGTGGGTGATTATGGGTTGGGTTGATCAGCCTATGGTGGTTAGGTCTGTGGATTTTCATCGGTTGTTGTGGTGGTTAGGTTGGTGGGTTGTCATGGGTTGGTTAGTGAGTTGATCAATGGGTTGCTGTAAGGTTCATAGCAAGACAATTTGAGCTAGGGTTTATGGGTTGATTGGTGGCACCAATGTGTTGGTTGGCCTGTGGTTTGTGATGTGTTGGTCGGCCTATGGTTTGGATAGTGGTTTTGGTGAAAGGGAGAGAGTGAGAGAGATGGAGAAGAGGACCATTGATGTTCAAAGAAGAGAAAGAGACAGAGTGAGAGAGTGAAAGAGATGAAGAATAAAGAAAGAATATTAAAATGAAGTGCTAAAAAAAAAATAGAACCATTGATGTTGGGTGTTTTATAAAGTGATGTATTAAAATAGATGAAGTGAGTTTTTGAGATGCTAAAAGCTAAAAGCTAAAAAATTTTCCACCACCATTATGATTACTCTAAGTTTTTTTTTTTGTTTTTTTTTTGAAGAGCTTAAAATTTTTGAGATGTGCTCTTAGATGGCAACTCTATTACAATTGTGAGAGGTCTTTTGTTAAGTGAATGAAACTTATCTATAATAAGTATTCAGAATACAATATCATGGTATTTTCTCTACTCACATAATAGTGGATCTCATAATTAATAATTTTCTACTTATATAAGGTGGGGCACATTATTGATGATGTAGGAATTGGCCTAGAGCGTTTCATAAGATGGAAAGTGCAACAAGTATGAAGAAAAGGCAACAAGGTGTTTGCACTACCAAAAATGAGGACTATAGCGGCGTTGATAATAGCTTAATTTTGTATATTTATATAATCATTAGAAATCGTTATTATACTTATTTGGTTTTGGAATAATGTTGAATAATTAATTTTGTGCTTAATTGAATTTTAATGCATGAATTTGTCTTTTATAGGAGAATGAAATTAAATAAGTGGATTTGTGCAAAGAAGAAGGCTAATGGACTTTACTTTTACAAGGGCCATGATGAAGTTAAAGAAGGCCAACCCAATTAAATTCTAGTCCAATTGGAGCAAGGAATCAAAGGAAATTTGCACAAAATCCAAGTCCAATTCAAACTAGGATTCCAGCTTGCGCACTAGTTAGTATTTTGGGCATTCAGATGTCCAATAGAGATGATTCAAATTGGGTTGGAAATTTAACGTAAAGACCTACAGTTTTGTAGTTTACCGAAAATCCAAATTTTAAAGTTCAATGGGACAAAAACTTCAATTAATTGAAGCCTAAAAACCTGAGATTTTCTCCAAAAAGAAATTCAACTTGTAATAGGATTCCTTGACCTATTTAAAGGCTCTTTACGGAAAAATTCAAAGGAGAGCTGCTGTAGAACATAATTTAGATTTTCTTAAAGTTTCTTTACAGTTTAGAGTTTTATTTGTGTTTTGGCTTATTATAAGATTTGCTAAGGTAAGGGGTGAAACCTAACCGTTTATTGGTATATTTTTAACAATTATTTATTGGTTTTAATGCTTATGTTTTTATTTTTTTTATTGATTTACTCATCTAGAAAAGTTTTTAGTTCTGTATAATTCTTTGATTTATCGTAGACTCTGGACATGTTAAATGCTTAGTATTTCCTACGAACTAATTTACTAGTTTTGTTTTGCCTAAAATCAATCAATTTCATGAAACTACCTTTAGACAATTTGGTAAGATATTTCTAGTAATGTTATTGTTGTTTTGTGGAAATATGTATGGGTAAAAAAGTGTGTGGAAATATGTATAACGTTATTTAAACACTGAAAACTGTTGTTTAAACAACAATGCCAAACACCCCGTTAATTATTGAGATCTTGTTGTTAAATCATCCGACTAAGATCATCATTCGTATGAATTTTTGTTGAATTATAAAATAAATATTGTTAAGACTACCAATAGATGTGTTGTGTGTGGATCCCTAAACCTCAGCGCCTTAATGTATTCTTATTTCTTCTTACCTTTACTAAATCATCAAAATCTCTTTGATTAAATTTTATTATTTTAGTTTTAATTTCTTGTAGTTTGCCAATCAATTCCATCTGGGTTTATAGCGGTGTTTTGGAAAGTGCCACTATAGACTCAAACCTATAGTGGTGTTCTTTGCTGCTATAAGCCAATTTTTATATATTTTTTAATTGGCTATAGGGTATAGACCGATAGTGGCGTTCTTTGGTGTTATAAACCATTTTTTTTAACTGGCTATAGTAGTGTTTTAAAGCTCTGCTATCGGGTATTGGACCTATAGCGACGTTTTCAAAATGCCGCTATAGGATAAACTTTTTTTTAATTGGCTATAATAGCGTTTTAAAATGTTGCTATAGGCCTCTAAAAATGCCGTTGTATACATAATTTATTTTGTCATGGATGGAACTAGTTTCTAGTCATCCACAAACAGATCACTTGTTTCTAACTCCATAAACATATCTCATTATCCATAAAAATGCAGCTATAGGCCAAAACTGTGTTGACCCCTTGTGATGAATTAACTAATTAATTAGTCAAGTGAATTAATTAGGTTCAATTACATGTAGTGAGCGTGGCAGCATAAACAAATCACCAAATAACTAAATGTAGCGAAAATTAAATTTGACACGATGATTTGTTTATGAATGGGAAAAACCTACACAACAAAAACCTCACCGGGTGATTTTAAGGTTACCACTCTCGAGAATTCACTATTATCACATCAAGCAGCTACAAGTAAAGGAATCCTAATACCTTATATCAACCTACAGTTGAACCCTTACCCCATTACCCAATTGGACTTGTTCTGTAGTGACAATCTCTCCTTTATATTGCAGGGTTCTCAGTATGTGACTAACCAGTTGATGCGCGGATCCCAGTACACAGCTTACTCCTTTGCACGAATCCTAGTATGTGACTAACTCCACAGCAATCCCTTGATTGTTGTAGTTGATTTGTAACAGCTTTACATAGAAACACCAATAAGATCTTTAATATTGGTGCAAGAGACTTTGATTGGTGCAAGAGACTTTGCTTGGTTACAGAACCCAAAGGCGTACAAGAAACATAGCAAGAACTCTTGCTTTTGTAAGAGGAGGCTAGGGTTTCAAAAAGAAAACCTTATGAAGCTTTCTAAGGTTAGGTTTTTCTTTTTCCACCTCCTTTAAATAGGAGTTTAATGGGCTCTCCTATTCCAAATAGGTTTACACAAACCTTGGGCTTTCCTAGTCTAATAAGAATTATACAAATTCATAAACAAACAGCCTTTTAGAGTAAAATCGTTGCTGGCTATAGTCTGAATCCCGTAAGCTTGATAAATCAAGACATGTATCGAGCTTTAATAAGTCTAGACAGATCGAGCTTCTGTCGAGGAGGTATCGAGACCTTGCACTTTTCTTGAGCAGTTCTTGAATAATCTTCATGTCTTCAGTTTAGCCACTTGTAATGATCATCTTGAACTTACTTAGATTTACCCAAATACAAGTAAAGTGCATTTTGTCAAAGGATATGCCAATTATATAAAAATATGTCCCTAACAATCTCCCCCTTTGGCAATCTGTGATGAAACCACAAGAGTACATTGAATGTCTTAGAATACATTCTAGTCAAGATTACAGAATAAATAAGCCTAGTTTAAAAGATTTGAACCTTGGAAGTTGCTGCAAGAAGAAGGTTCAGAATCTTGACTTGGCTTTAACTTGTCTTTCTTCAAAGGCACTAAACAAGACACATCAAGGTACTATGTTGAATATAATGACAAGTTAAATAAATAAGAAACATGTGTATAAAGAGAGAAAAGAAACAACACATGTGAGATAAAGAGTGAAACACATACATCATCATCAAATATAGAAACAACACATGATGTATGTAAATGGTTACAAAACAGAAAGATACACAATATAAAAATATATCAATATCAGTGTGTATCAAACTAACTCTCCCCCTAAGTTAGTTACATCAGAAACTTTCTTTCCTTTAACATGAAGTTCTCCCCCTAAGTCTATTACTCTCCCTAAGGAATGACATTCAATTCTCAAATTTCACCCCTTTTTTGATACGATTGTCAAAGGGCATAAAAAGCCAAAAGTATTGACTTGAGATAGATAGAAAATTGATATAGAGGGAATGAAGAGAATAAGGAGCCATAGACCTACAAGAAAAAAAAAAAAAAAAAACAAAATGCTATGGATACAAAGGGAAAAAAATGCAAAACAAAGAAAAATGAAATGCATGTAAGGGTATCTCAATCGATCGAGAGGTGTTGAGAAGTTTCAAGATTTAAAGGTTCAACTGATATAGCTATTGAGCAGCTACCTAGAGGTGTTCACAACAAGAATAAGCTCGATGGATCGAGGAGCTGTAGATCAGCTATTGATGAGATAAAAACTTTCTCAATGGATCGAGGAGCTATCGAGAACTATCGAGATTGCGATAAAGAAAAGCTAAAGAGTCTCGATAGATAGCCTATCTATCAGAGCTATCAAGGAGCTGTCGAAATTGCTTAAAATAGTTTTTCAAGAAGAGAAAAACACAAACATGAATGCAATCAAACATACTGCACAGCCAAAGATCCAAACAACATTTTAACCTCTCAAAAACATCTCTCAACAAGAAAAATTTCATGCAATTAGATCCAAACACACACACACACACACACACACGCTAAACAAGTCTAACCAATTTTATATTTAAAAAACAAGTTAAGACAGTTTAGTGAGCATACATTAGCACATGCAAATCTTGTGATGGTCAAATCACATTGTACCTGCACATGTATCAGAAGTAGTAAAGAATATTGCGTGTTGTGTGTGACAAATATCGCAAGATTGTATAAGTGTCTCTATGTTATGACAATTTGAGATATGAGTAAATCAATTTAACTCACACAAGATCATAACTATTTAATGGGGACTATCATCTTTGAGGTACATCCTATAAGTCCCACATCTTCTAAAATACACGTTTGCAATCATATATAAAGCATTTTGATCTTTTTTATTTTACTGTTTCTTTTCATATATTTCTTTTATTAAGTATATCATGCATGGGCATATAAGAGATAGAAAAGAAATACCCAATTATGTTAAGCTTTTTGACATTGCACTTTTGCTATATCGAAGCATACGGATGTCATTTCATGATTGGCGGGCAACAGTGGTGAGATAGTTATTTATGCCTTTCTCTTAGAATTTTTTAGTTATTCCTGTAAAAAAGAGTGATACGAGTGTTAAGTACAAGAGATTACTTACTCTTACTTATCACAAACAAAGAGTCACAAAACTCACTTGCTTAGTTGTGTATAAAGATACCCATTTAAGTTACAAGAGATACAAAATTTAGAAAACTTTGTTTCATTGGCCATTCAAGGTACACAAGTACCAATGTACACAAACACACACCGTTTTTGTATTTTTCTAATTTTTTAATTTTTTTTGTTTATTTTTTATGAAAAAAAAACCAAAAAAAAAAAAAAAAAACTAAAAATAAACAAATAAAAACATGTTAAACAAAGCAATGCATAAAACTAGATGCAAATGCATGAAAGCATGATTCCAAAAAGATAAGAAAACAAGCAAGAGAGTTTAACTTTAGATTGAAAGAATTAAAGCAAAGAACAAACAGAAAAGACAATTAAGTCTTGGGCTCCTTTCTCACCCACATAACACGAATCTTTGGCCGTGAAGATGAAAAGGCACGTGTCTTAGTATGACTACTAAATGACATAGAGGAATTAGAATTCCCTTGAAATTGAGTTAAAAAGCTTAAAACTTTTAATAACTCACTAAGAATAGGTACAGAGCCTTCAGACAAAGGATGAGACCTATTGGACACAAGCTTATGGGGAAACAACTTGAAACAATTAGGACAAGTATGACTGGAAGCACCACAATGGTGATAAACATGAGTAGTTTTCGAACTACTATGCTTCCTAGAAGGAGGTCTAATCTTAGAGGTTGACAGAGACCTCAACTTGGGACACTTTGGCCAAATATGACCAACAATATGACAATGATGACAAATGAGGACAAATTCAGATTTTTCATTCAACCTAGGAGGAATTTTAGACATAGGTTTAGAAACTTCAGTGTTAACATCAGATTGTTTACCTTTGTCTATCCTAGCAACATTAGCCTTTAACTCTTGATTATTCCTTTTAAATGGAGGAAAATAAAAATCTATTTCTTTTGAGTTAGGCTCAATAACAAGTTTGACACTAGTTAATTGTTCAACTTTAGTTATAAATTCAACTAGTTGCTCTTCCAAACTCTTAATTTTGTCCACCTGAGATGAAATTTGATTTTTAAATTCTCATTCAAATTATTGGCTTCATCCAATTTTGCAATCAAATCATCTTTTTCAAGTTTGACCTTTTTAAATTTAGCTTTTAATTTTGTAAAACATTCAAGAGATTTCATACAAAAATTATAAAGCTTTCAATAGGCATCTTGAATATCATCATCATCATTCAACACAAGATCATGTAAATCAAAACAATCAAGAGTTTCCATGACAACCAGGGTCAATGGATCACACAACAAAGATTAAAACTTAATAAGAGTGTGCTTGCTCTGATACTGCTTGATAGGCCAAAAATGTGTTGACCTCTTGTGATGAATTATCAATTAATTAGCCAAGTGAATTAATTAAGTTCAATTACATGTAGCGAGCATGGCAGCAGAAACAAATCACCAAATAACTAAATGTAGTGGAAATTAAATTTGACATGGTGATTTGTTTACGAATGAGGAAAATCTACATGGCAAAAACCCCACCAGGTGATTTTAAGGTCACCACTCCCGATAATTCACTATTATCACAACAAACGGTTACAAGTAAAGGAATCCTAGTACCTTATACCAACCGACAGGTGAACCCTTAGCCCAATACCCAATTAGACTTGTTCTGTAGTGATAATCTCTCCTTTGTATTACACGGTTCCCAGTACGTGACTAACCAATTGATGAGCGGATCCCAGTACGCGGCTTACTCATTTGCACGAATCCTAGTACGTGACTAACCCTACAGCAATCCCTTGATTGTTGTAGTTGATTTGGACTAGACTCACATAGAAATACCAATAAGATCTTCAATATTGGTGCAAGAGACTCTGCTTGGTTACAGAACCCAAAGAAGTACAAGAAACGTAACAAGAACTTTTTCTTCTATAAGAGGAGGCTAGGGTTTCAAAAAGAAAACCTTATGAAGATTTCTAGGGTCAGGTTTTTCTTTTTCCACCTCCTTTAAATAGGAGCTTAATGGGCTCTCCTATTCCAAATAGGTATACACAAATTTTGGGCTTTCTTAGTCCAATATGAATTATACAAACTCATAAACAAATAGCTTTTTAGAGTAAAAATGTTGCTAGCTATAGTTTGAATCTTGTAAACTCGATAGATCGAGACATGTGTCGAGCTTTAATGAATCTTGACAAATCGAGCTTCTGTTGAGTTGGTATCGAGACCTGTAGATTGTACTTTTCTTAAGTAGTTCTTGAGTAATCTTCATGTCTTCAATTTAACCACTTGTAATGATCATCTCAAACCTACTTAGATTTATCCAAATACAAGTAAAGTGCGTTTTGTCAAAGGATATGTCAATTATATAAAAATATGTCCCTAACATCTTGGTCATTCCATAAACATATCATCTTGTTTGAAATTCCACAAAATTCTAAACTAACTATAGCGCTTGCGCTTTTGAAACTACCAAATGTCGGTACAATTATAAGCTAAAATATATTGATTGAAATGCAAAATTAAAGAAGATAGTAAAAATTTCATAGACATTATATATATATATATATATATATATATATATATATAAACAGCTAAACATTCTACTTTATACTTTGAATATAAGTAAATAACCATTATGTATACTTGGAGCAGCTCGAGAATATTCATCCATCCATATCATCATCATCATCATCATCATCATCATCATCGATTTGAATATAATAGAGGCAACATCGTAACAAAATTTACCAACAACAGTACTAATGACTAATATATCAAACCACTGTTAGGATATGTGCCTTTTAAACCCTATTGTATGATGCTATGTATGACATTATGTATGATTTAATATTGTGATTAATAAAGTTGTTTTATTATTATGTAAAATAATAGTAACATGAATATTTAGATATTATCATGTAGTTCATAAGATGCATAATATGTGATTTAGTCATAGAAGACATAAATTATAAGTTCTTTATAAACTTAGAATTTTAGTTCATAGTCGGTAATGAAATGAGACATTTCATTTGTGAAGACTATAACATATCAACTAAGATGATTTATCTTGATCATGGAAGTGGAGACTTTTAGTTGATATGTTAATATGTTTTAAGTGTTAAGAAATATTGAACTAGATTGTTTTGAGATTTATTATTCTACTAACGGCTATCAAATGAATAATAAATCTCACGATTTCTATTTACATAAATTCTCAATCTTGAGAGAATAATGAAACTGATAATGAAGTGTATGTTGCTTTAATATATCAGGAGTGAGATTTAAAATCACGATCAAAATCTCAGTATGTTGGGCAGCCACATGTAATGATATATATTCTTAAGATGTAATTCATAATCTCTTAACGGAGATATGAAATATTCCCTTGAGATAAGTTTAATGAGTTTAGTTATTTAGAATGTTAGGCCTAATCACTTTAGTAAGAAGTTACTAAAGTATATATATTTGTGAAATTGGATTTCATAAATATATGATGAATAATTTAAAGGATTAAACTGGATATTCAAGGATTAAGATGTAGTAATCTTCAAAGTGACAATCAACATTTATGACTTTGTATTACTACGAATATTTTAATGAAGGGGTTGAATGTATAATAAAGTCTTGAGATATAATTTATTAATAAGGCCTAGAGTTCAATTATATTTATATAGTGGTATTAAATATAATTAATGGTAATTTTGGACTTATTAAGAGTTGATAGAAAGACCCAAAACCCATTGGAGCTAGTGTCTTATTTATTCCTTTTGGTCCCACTTCAAGCTACAAACTAAAGCCCAATTGGAATGGCCTAGAAGGCTAGCCCAATTAGATAGTCAGTTATTGGTGTGTTGTCGCAAGCAACCAAAAATGAAACCTATACTCCTAAAAATATATGTAATAGTGCGAATAAGGATCGTTTCCACGGAGAGTATCTAGCCTAGTTTTATGCAACGTGAACAAGGAGGGGGGTTTGAGTATAATGAAAGCAATTTTAAGTAAAAAAAATAAGGAACAATTTAAATTAAAGTATCGAATTCAATTAAAAGAACAAACCTTGGTCTAAGTCAACATCCACCATCGAAATTTTACAACTGATCATCAATGTAAATATATATCAATTCACACTTTGAATATTCACTGTCCCTATTGTCCTATTTCTACTTAGTCGCAGTTAATTAGAAAACAGACGATCTAATTAACCTTAACTACTAAACAGCCCATGACAAGCGCTAAAGGTTTAATTTAGTAGCAGTCTTAAGAACTAGAGAGATTGATGACACTAAACAACACAAACACAAGCGATTGCATTTAATTTAGTTAAGCGTTCTTCCTAAGATCTAATAATTTCTGATGCAGCAAATCATTAAATCTTGGCTGCTTCACAAATTAGAGGGATCAAACAATTACGAATTTGATATTTAAACTAGCGGTACATTGCAACGAATAATAAACTACTAGCCTCCTAGTAATTAAACGAGACAATCATGAAAATAGGTACAGAACAACATCCAATACTGAAAGCATAAAATTGAACAGTAAAAACGAATTAGATCTCACAGTTTTATTGATTCTGAGGCTTCTGTTTCTTTCGACCAAATATAAAAGTTTTAGCCATGCAGGGCTATGACAAAAACTCAAAGGAGAAGTTAGAGAAGAGGGGAGAGAGAGGCGTGTGCGTGCAATCTGATTTCTCCTCCCCTTTTTTACACGTTAATTCCCCCTTTCCTAAGCCTACAAAATCTCATAAAAATATTCTAAATAATAATATCCAAATCTGACTAATTAAGGAAAAATATTAAAAATAAAACAGAGTCCTAATATAACTAGGAAAGTGGTGTTTTTAGCTGGAATTTTTGTGGACTAGATCTGGAAGTTTCTGAAAATAAACCGCATCAAGTATTATAATTTTAGGCAAAGGAACATTCCAAAATGTTAGCAGTGCAGGTGTGGCAACTTGAAGTTCAATTTCGACCTTGATGCATACCGTATCTCTTGAAACTCAAAACATGAAGGTTGTAGAGCTTTTTCTTAGTGTTCCATAGAATCTTGAATCATCTCAATCGGAACTTTGATGAGAGAGTTATGCCTAGATTACGAAGTGATGTCAAAGCTGTCTTGAATTGCCCAATTAACTACATTTTGCACTTAATGCCACCATTTGCATCCTAAATCAAAATATAAGAATAATGAGTACATTTAGGCACCAAATAAGTATAAAAGACTCAATATTAAGGGAGAAAAATATGACAATTTGCATTCTCATCAGTTATACATAAAGAGAGAAACGTACAAAATTTTGTAAGACATATGAAATGGTGTGTATGTGAGTGCAAGCCACTTTCTTATTCTCCCATGAACACATACATGTAAACTAATGGAGAGACCATATTTCTTGGGCATAAGTGGAATTGGAGTGAAAATTAAAAGTGTTCCCAAGTACTTCTAATCTTTGGTTTTGAATTTCATTGCACCAAGATATGCTCTCTTGTTCTTAAATTCTGAAATTTACATAGTATATGTTATCAATTACAAATGAAGTAAATTCGTTGATTTTCTACTGCGTGTGTTTTGTATGTGATACAAACGATGTTTTCCAACAACCACATTAATCCATTAAATGCTTTACCTGAGTCTACATTGAAGTATGCACTTGTAGGCTAAATTCGTCCATCATTTTTTAAATTGGGAGTCCCATTCCATTCTTTGATTTCTCTCTTGAGCTTGTAACTGGGTCAGTGTTTCTACCTGAGTCTCCAATTTTGTAACCTTTGGTTACTGGCATGGGACGTTGGTAGAGTCATAGTGTACCATTAATTGTCCCTTGTCTTTCTACTAGATGGGGTTGGTCCAAAACCCACCCCACGTACCCTCCCATGGTGTTCTAGGTCCATCACTTATGGAAACGCATCATTTTGTGCCCAAAGGACTCCTCCACCTCTGCTCTCTCTCCATTTTGAGCTCTTCCAGGTTTTTACAATGCTACTTTGGCCTTGTTATATACATTCATTAGTACATACGTATGTTGTTGTTGTTGTTAAGAAGTTGTTTTTGTAAGTGATTTTCACAATGTCATATGATTTTTTGGTTAAGAATAAGAGAGAAATAGTTGGAGCTTTAGAAGAATGCAACGTTTTGGGCAAAACTTATGATTTTAGATGCATTGACCAATAAAACGCTAACAATGTTATTTGAATTTAATTGGAGAACCTAATGTAATGTTACGAACAAGAATGGTACGATAGAATGACCAAAAAGAATACGCGTGTCTGAACTTGAAACTTGATTAGTATTCATAGTTGACTCCAAAGTTTTTGGAATAAGGGTTGGTTATTGTTGTTGTATGATTGATAGGGGATTTGCATTTGATGTAGGATAAGCTTTGAGTAAGGGAATAAGGATGGAAGAATTCAGTGTGACTAAATATTTGAAGATTTTAGCAAAGAAATTGGAAATTCTTCATCTAGACTGATGAAATTTCCTGGTATGTGTGTATGTGCTTTCTTTTTACCAACAAGGATACCCATGGATACTAACAAATTTGAGCACTCACATCTGATATTGTACATGTCTGTGGCAAGGGTACATAGGTAGTATCTAGTAGATAGGATATGTGTAGGAATCTTCTTTAAGAATGGGGGTGGAGGGTATGGTCAATTAGCCAGTAGATAATGGCTGTGAACACACATATTTTTAATGCAAAGAGTTTCGAGTATTTTTAATCAATAATTACTGACGCCCATGTTTCTTCTTCCTATAACATGTTCATTATATCCATTACAATAATAATAGGGTGAAGAGGTGTTTAAGCCTATATACTATAGTCTTTGTAGTGTAGCTACCCACGTTCATTCAATATAATATGTAAGTGTTCATGTGGAGCATAGCAAAATATATAGTAGCATGTAAGTACAAGCTATATATGACAACGCAACTATAGCTCAAATTTAAATGAATAGCCTACAGAATAGAATTCATAACAAGATAACTGCCAATTGTGCATAACTTCAGGGTCCTGTCGTAGGTATTTCATGTTGGAGTCCGTGGTTGGATTTGTTCTTTGTAGCCAATGTCTTCGAATGCATTCCCGCAAATGACCATCAAACAACATCAACAATCTAATATACTAAGTAAAGGCCAATAATTCAAATAGTTATTACCATGAATCAAAGAAGGACAGGAATTATTAGTACCTGTACATCCAAATTAAACCAGTAATCCACCAACTTGCACCACTATTCTCTATTGACAGTCTCTGGTGCACTCCGCAACACATCTTCTTTCGTCATCCCTTCCAAATAGTGTGAAGCCTTCAACTTGCTTCTGTGACCCCTCCTTAATTTCCTAAGTCGTTGTATTGCCCACTCCTCTTGATCCTGTGGTTTGACTTAGTCTGCAGGGATGGCCACCGTCTTTGAATTCAAATGCTTGGTCAAGATACATGACAAAGTTGATCTTGGGCATAATGACAATTAGCATAGCTACTCATAATGACACTCTAGTCTATATTACCTCAAATACTACAAATATGCATAATGAAAATTAGTCCAACTAATCATATATAGAACAACTACTTATAATTTGATAGTATTAAAGCAACATGCTAAATTTGTTGTCGCTATTACCTCAATCTCCGCCCAATACTCTTGTCTACACTGTTTTGGCACATCCGACTAATAAGGAGGCACAAGTGAGCACATATAATGCATGTTTGGGATTGTGCCCAACCACCCAATGAATGTCACCCTCCTCTCCCCATTCAATTGGCATTTGGTGTTCACCTCCAAGAAGTGCTTTTTTCTTGGTGGCAGATTCCTATATCGAGAAGATGCATATGCCCACGAGTTTGAAGCCTACTACCAATAGAGGTTGCTAAGCATCATCTGTATCTAGTGAACCACTGTTACAAACTAGTTTACAATGTTCACAACACAACTAGTAAATACAGGAAAGAATGAATTTGAAAACATGTTACTACTTGGATGTTGTGTCATATCATCATCACATGCAGTGGGTTGTGGATTGACTTCCTCCATTCCATGTCCTTCTTATGTTTCTTGGTATTGACTCCCTCCTGGTTGAGAAGAGCCTTACCCAACTTCATGTAGATGGTGTGTTCTAGGCATTCCTGTTTGCAATACCTTAACAACACAAGCATAGTAATAATTATAGACCAGCAATTGCGTACAAAGTAAGTAAGAAGGCTACTATGAAATTTTTTAAAAACAATGAATACCATGTAGTCATTTAGGACATATTTCCAGTAAGTAATGCTTATGACATATTAAAGAAATAATATTATAGAATACCATGTGCAAGATGCCAAAGTTTGAACACCATATAAAGGTACATATGCTACTAACAATGTAGTAGTTCATTAATAACTATAATGTACATACACAGAAAAAATAATAACAGCAAGTTGCACTACTCATCATCATTGTACTCATATTCTTCGTGATCCTCATCGTTCGACTTATCATCAATAAACTCATCTTCGTTTAAGTTGTCCCATTCATGAACAGCTCTGTCCTCAATGACCGAGGCATCGATTGTCATGCCTTCTACATTATCTCAAGCCCAACCTAGGTTGTTACGTGCATCGTTAACACTTATATTGTAAGGAATGTTCTCACAATATGTATATGCATCATCATCATCGCATTGTGGGCTAGTACCTACATCAAACACATCTCTTGCTTTAGTTTTAAGCGCAGCATACCAATCTTTTTTCCTATCTTCCACATAAAAAAACTTGTGAAGCTTTAGATGCCAAGACGAATGGTTCATCCATCATTTCATTCCCATGATGTGTAGAAGTGGATGTATGATATGTAGACGATATTGATTATTATTGACGAAACTTAATATGCACTTAAAAAAAATTTAATGTTATATCACTCCTAAGTCTTTTAGGTAAACACGTCATGGAAAAAACTTTGATAAGCATTTGTGTTCATAGGAATATTCAAAGGAAAAAGTAAACAAGTTTAGCGGGAACAAAAAATTAATGAATGAGAATGCATGAAGTATACTGTGTACATATTAAAAGCTGTGTAAAGATTTAAATAATAGACAATGTCACTATAAGTGTATATCCTAACCTCTCTTTTTTTATTTTGTTTAAGGAGAGGGATATCCTAACCTACATAATATATATGACATAAACATGAATATATATATATATATATATATATATATATAAAAAGAGTAGTGATGTTAAATGAATACTTCTATTCCAAAATTTGAATATATTAATATTTTGATGCAAATCAATGGCTCACAATAATCTAGTTAAACATAGAAATCCAAATAAGCACAATACACACAACGCATTAAACATTACCAATATCCAAAGGAAACCACCTTATATTACCAACAACTCAACAATCCACCACAAAGAAGAAATTTAACATCTAATTAATCTTGTAGACTTGGAAAATTATTTAGGTCAGAAGTATTAACTGTGTTATATAGATCATCGACCTTGTTATAAGAAATTCAAACTTCTCCCATGCGAGCTAGCTTCCTCTGCAAAAGCTAATTTGGTATTAATACATTAGTTTAATAGTTTAAATTGTTGACATACAACAATGAAGTTATAAATGTCAATAGTACTGTCTTTCTAACAACATTGACAATCATCGAACATTATGACAATTTTTTTTGTCCACAAATAATTATTAAAATGATATAATTATATTTTAACCTATAGCTGCGCTTCTATTGTTTTTGCTGGTGCTTTTAAAAACGCTGCAAAAAACCTCTTGTTATAAAAAAAGAAAAGAAAAGAAAAAAACACATCACATCGTATTCTTTCATTTGTTGGAACAACAGATAAAAAAACACAACTTCAATGATAATGGAAATTGCAGACCTCAAAATGAACTTACAAACATAACTTCATCCACAATAGAAGCTATAGGACTCCAAATGAACTCACAACCATATACATATACCTAACACAACATAAACCAAACTTCAAACTAAACCAAAAAAAAAAAAAAAAAAAAACCATTCAAAACAACATAACCAAAATAACCACCAACTAGAGATAGGTAGAGAGAGGTGGAGATGAGATAAATTAGGGGAAAGGAAAGGAAAAGGGATAGGGAAAGGAGAAGGGGAGAAGAGTTCAAGTAAGATAAGAGTATTTGGTGGTCGGCGTTAGTAGAGGAGAGATCGATGGTGAGGAGAGTGAGAGATCGGCTATGAGGAATGGTTTGAGGAGATTGCCAGCTTTTGTGGCGAAAAGATCAGTGGCTTTTGTGGTAACGGTGAGGACCTCGATGTTGGCATGAGGATATCAGCGTCAGCGGCGTAGGGAGGAGATCAGCAGCGTAGAGAGGTGAGGGGTGGGGGTTCGAGAGAGTGAGAGAGCTTGAGTGAGAATATTAGGATATGGGTTTTAAATATTAGGACCTATTGCGGCATTTCAAGCGCCACTATAGGTCCTTCATTTTTTTTTTAATGTTGGACTTATTGTGACGCTTTTGAAGTCTCTCTCTCTCTCTCTCTCTCTCTCTCTCTCTCTCTCTCTCTCTCTCTCTCTCTCTCTCTCTCTCTATATATATATATATATATTGACCTGGACTTGTTGCAGCACTTTTGAAGCACCACTGTAGGTCTTAGTAACACCATGACCTATTGCGGCGCTTTTGAAGTACTACTATTGGTCGCTTTGATTTTTTTTTTTCTTTTGGGGCTGGACTTATTGTAGCTTTTTAGAAGTTCTGCTATGGGTCTTAGTAACACTTAATAACCCATTGTGGCACTTTTGAAGCATTGCTATAGGTTCTTTCGATTTATTTTTATTTTTATTTTTATTTGAGCTGGACTTATTGTGGCTCTTTAGAAGCGCCGCTATAGGTCACTTCGTATTTTTTTCAAGGTTGGACCTATGGTGGCACTTATCAAACGCTACTATAGGCCATTCCAAATGCCGCTATAGGACTAGTGTTTAAAAACGTCGCTATAAACCCTTTGAAACACGGCTATTGAATACTTATAGTAGCATTTTCAAAAACGTCACTATAGGCTACCTATACCAAAATTTTTAGAAAAAACGCGGCTAAAAAAAAGATTGCTATAGCCAGAAGTTTTTATAGTGTTGGCTTGAGGATGTACCAAATTTGTTGTTAACACATATGCATAGTGATGTCAAGCATACCGATGAAAAAAAACGTTTATTTTTCTCATTAAAAAAAATTGTTATTAGAATTTCGATATGGATTCACTTTATATTAAGTTTGTTATTTGCATGCTAGAAACATCCAAAGTATAGTAAAATTGTAAAAAATCCATTTATATCAAATAAAACGAGTAAGAATGTTTTGTTATGTTGGATAGAGAAAAAATTATTAATTTAAAATATTAATTTTTCATCTTTGGAAAATTTTATTGTTAATATAGTATATTATTAATTATTAGCATGTGCAGTTTTAAAATAATATTCCATCTTCATTCAGAGAAAGAAAAACCACTATTTTGATAAAAATAAAATAAAAGTATATAAAAATATTAATCCATTCATCACACTAATTAATGATTAATGACTAATTTATATTTAATGTAAAACACTCATGATGCCGATTGTTGGGGCCGATTTGGAAGTTGCTGTGGTGATGAAGCACATATGATAAGTCGAGGTCGAGGCCGAGGCCCTCATCATGGCACGACGACTGCATTCGGATTTAATTGATTGATAATTTATAGTGATATTTTTGAGAAGCATGCAGAGGTTGATTTGTACTTTAATTTTGAGACCCTGTGGATGGTTTATTCACTTTTTGCATGAAAAAGGAAAAGGATCCAAGGCCAAAAGTAAGATAAAAAGAAAGATTCAAAAGTGAATCATCGTCATCATCTATGACCAACTATATTATTGTTGTCTCCAACAATTTCTTCACCATTAAGAAACTTGAGAAAGATCCTTGGATTTGATGTTAATTAAGTCCTTTTTATTAGTAATATTTGGTTTGGCCAGCATGGGGGTCCATAGAAGCAACTAATTAAAATAAGAAAAAAAAAAAAATAATGCTAGACATTTAGAATTTATCATATTGTATTTACTTTTTTGTTTTTAAATTTCCCCAGAAAATGCAGTCTATTTCTGAGTTGGGTGACCAGCCTTTTGAGAAGTGAATTCTTGTAATTGCTCTATAAGGCCTAAATATATTAGTGTCAATGTTAAACATGTTTTAGTTTTTCCACAACTTTTTAAGTTGTTATACTGTGATTAAAGTAAATTGTGATTATAAAAAAAGAAAAAAAAATTGTGATTGAAGTAAAATTAATTAACTTCATATGTATCTATCATTGATATAACTTTTATTATAAACAAATAAATTCAAAATTTATGAAATTTTTTTTGTCATCTAACTTATTATACTATTTATTTGTTGCCTTGTCTAGGGCTCCAAAACTGTCTTAGGTTGTAATGGTCGTTTCTTCGGAAAGAAGAAGAAGATTTGGGTGCAAACAACCAGAAATTAATTTGCATAAGATTCTTGATCATGGTCTTAGACAAGTGGGAATAATATATTGGATGGTGGGATTATCTAATCTTTTAACCCTAACATTAACACTTGCATACTATTGGTAACAAACTAGTATACTATTAATAAGTTTTTGAATGGACACATGACATTAGTGCCAACTGCCAAGTATAAGACCCACTGGTGGAGAAGGTTACTATCAAGGCCTACTTTGACACTAGGCTTATTAATATTAATTATTAATATTATAATATTATGAATTAGAATCCAAAATTTTGTACTTGAGCATAAAGCTTGACTATACTTTACAGTAGCTAGTTTATATGCCTTACTTCTTCGTTACTCCGTTTCTGGCTGCACACATATACAGATATTATCGAATCATGGACCTACCATCGCCACTCTTTTACCTCATATATAGTAGTTGGATCTGACTGGTTGGTTGTATTATTTATACCCTTTAGTTCTATTATTTGATATGCGACTGGTTTTATAAACCAACTTCAAATGTTTTATAAGTCTCGATTAGTTTGAAGGACTTTTGTAGCCGACTATATATGCTATACTATCAATGTGGTCACTTTCACTTACAACGATTTTTGTTACAGACTTGTTTCACGTGTGGAACAAGAGGTGATAAAAATTTGTATGTGACCTGTTTCAAGTGTGAAACAAGTGGCTACCTCTTTCAGTCAAAAAAAAAAAAAAAAAAGTGTGAAACAAGTGGTGAAATATGTAACTTTTTATTTTTGTTCCTGGTTCCCGCAAAACAATCCTACCTGAGTTTTTCATTTTTTTTTCTTAGCTTCAGTTCTCATCGTGGTTGTTAAAAATATCAAGCCCAAATAGTCAAGGCTCAATCCCAATTCTATTTGGTGTGCAAGTAAAGTATTATACTATTTGTACTACAATTAGTCTATTAACTATAGTTAATATGTTAATATATAGTTTTTTTGAGAAACATGTTAATATATAGTTAGTTTAGAATTTAGTTTCTTATAAATACCAATATTGTAACACAAGATTTAAGCATATAGTAAAGATGTAAGGTTTTTTTTTATTGACAATTTGACGTAGGTCGTTAGGCCAAATAACGTATTTTTGCTCTCAATACAATATTTTTGTATTTCTCTTTGATCTTAACAGCCATCAACCCTGAATGCGGTAATTTGTATGTGAACTGTTCAATGTGTTAACTTGGAAGTATATTGTCATGTAAGACTACATACTAACATTTGAAGTTAAAAAAAAAAAAAAAAAAAAAAAAAAGAAAAAGAAAAAGAAAAAAAAAACCCATTATCACCTCCAGGAAATGAAAAGGAAATCTCCCTGGTCCTTCTATTGAATCAGCTGAATGGACTACGACTAGGACTAGGAGGATTCTAGTAATTTGAACACAAAGATGAATAAGTTGGAGTAAACGACGTAAAGAATCCAAAATAGTACCTGACCTACAAGGAGACAAGAAGACTAGGAACATTGAAAAGTGACCACATACCAATCCATGATAGGTATGCATAGGATCGGCCCAACAAAATTTGGGGCTTAAGGCAGAAATTTTATATGAGGTTTTTTTATATATAAAAATTAATTAAATAAATTTGTATAATAATAATTAAATTAAGACTAATTTGATGTAAATACAGAAATTGATGAATAATAATTATTTTGGGCCTTTACAAATGAAGAAGGGACTTTTGTTTAATAAATAATAATAATAAAGTACCAATTATTTAAAAAATGTTATATTTTTATAAAATTTTGGGGCTTTACAAATAGAGATGGAGCCTTTTTTTTGTAATTTTTTTTGGTTGTGGGGCCTTAGGCCTAGGCCTAAGTTGCATGTGCCTTGAGCCGGCACTGGGTAAGCATCAACACAAGCTAGTGTTTGATAGTGCCATGCATAGTCGGGCATTTTCCATGTCTCACTTTAATATGTGCTTCTTTCTACTGGAGTACCATTTTGAGGTTTCACTCCACGCTTGGAGATACATTTGTCAGCTTTTTCATCCATACACACAGAGATGCGAAATGATTTGACCAACTTTACTGGTTGAACTAATTTATATCATGGTTTCACTCTAAGAAAAAATATTTATTGCAACGAATTTTTTTTTTTTTGTAATAACATTAGAGTCATTATAATAATTAACACAAGTTGTTGCAATAAAATTTAAGCTAATAGGTTTGTGCAACACAAAATTTTGTTACAATAAACTCTAAATATTTTAATGACAACTTTGACGCAATTATATATATATATATATATATATATATATATATATATATATATTTTAGAATTAAGAATTTACTGTTTTGAATATCTTGTAGGTATAACCTATTACTTCATGAATCATATTGGAATAGATGGCAAATAATTGGCCAAAATAAGTAGGATTAAATTATTGCAATGATATCTTTATTGTAATAGATAATTACTTTATTTCGTCATTGCGATAGATTATGAAATAATTAATACTAGGTTAATTATGTATTCATTGTAGTTCCGTGTTTGCTATTGCAATAGATTGTAAAAGAATTAATATCAAATTATTGCATTGATAACTTTATTGTAATAAATTACAAAAATAATTGATGTCAATTTCTTATAACAATTTTTTCATTTTGAGCTATTATAACAATATTTCCTAATATATTAAAGCCTTTATTACAATCTAAAATTATAATTTATTGTAGCTTATTATTGTTGGTGCAATGATTTAACACTTTTAAATTACTATTGCAACAATTTTGACGTGTAAATGTAGTATTTTGTCAAATACTAATTTAGGGGTGTCAATGTTCGATCCAACTCGCGAACACAACACGAACCCGACATAGGTTTTCGAGGGTTAGGGTTAGGCCTTAGCTGGTTTGGGTTATAAACAGGTCAACTTGAAAGTGACATGATAAGAAATGTGTTATAAGTGGGTCAACACGCGTAGCTCGCAATAGACACGTTTGACACGTCAATTTATTTATGTGAACCCCAAATGACCTATTTAGCACAACCCGTTTAGCTAGTATAACAAATAAATATTCATTTTATTTTAAATTTGTCTTTTATATCCAACCTATATTTTAAATTTAAAAAGAAAAGTGAATAATTACAAAATTTATAAGAGATATAATTGGAAATTGAAACTTTACAAACCTTGAGGATATTAAATTTTTGTTTAACTATGTTATTTTATTTTTGTTGAACTATGTTATTTTGAATTTGGATTGAAGTGTTTGCACTTTTTTGGGGTGTAAAGAACTTATTTTTAGATAGATATTATATTTTTGTTGAACTATATTATTTTGAATGTGAGTTGAAGACTTGAAGTGTATGCACTACTTTTGGGATGTAAAAAAATATATTTCTAGATGGATGTTATACTTAATATTATACAGGTTGAAATGAATTGTGTTATATTCGTGTCAACCCAACACTACCCGTCTATTAAGCGTGTCAAGTGGGTTGGGTTAGGTCAACACGCCTTATTAACAAGTCAAGTTAGGATTAAAAGGTTATGACACGATTATTAAATGGGTAGAGTTTGGGTTGATCCATTTAGTCGAATACCCGTATCTTGACACTACACGAACTCGACACGTTAACTCGAATTGACACTCCAAAATACTATTATACATATTTTGTTGTATTAATGCTTATTGTAATAAACTTATTATAGTGTAGGGTTTTCATCTATGTATTTACTTATTCTTTTTTGACATATTTATATTTTGAATCTTTCACCAAAGAGAAAAAAATAATAATAAGAGGGAACTGTTGGAAACAAGAAATGAATTTTCTACTAATTCTTCATTGATTTTAGGTACTGGTTTCCTAGTAAGTAGTCTCACTGCAATTTTGTTTGATTTAGAATAAATATTATAAGAGCAACTCTAGGGTCACACTTAATTGCATAATTTTGCCCACAACTTGCCCATGTGGCGAGTTGTATTTGGTGGAGGGGTGTGGCACATGGACCCACCATTAACCCTCCACCAACTATAACTCACCACATTGACGAATTGTGGGCAAAGTTGTGCAAATGTGTGTTGCACTAGAATTTTTTATATTATAAGTAGGGGGGGCTGGGGGCGGCGGGGGAGAGAATTAGATGCCAAAAGAGTTCATTTTAGCACCAAAAACACGGAGATCAATCAATTACACAAGTGGTCATGGGGGGTCCCATTGCCTCATGGAGTTGTGGCACGTGCGAGAACAAGCTAGCTTTGGATCATTCATTTTCTACTCGCACTGAGATAATGATAAACTTGAGGGGCAGCTTATATATATATATATATATATATATATATATATATCTTTTTTTTTTTATGAGAAGGGCAGCTTAATCGTAATGCTTATTCTAGTAACAAAGACCCACCAAACATTGGCACGCGAATGAGTTATTTAAACACTAATTTCTTTATTTGAATGAATTATTAATTAAGATAAAAGTATTCACTATGGCATAATGGGTTGGCCTCTCGATCAGGTGGACATATTAGACTCTTTTATGTGTGTATATATATGTGTGCGCGTATATATATATATATATATATATATATATATGATTTGTTAAAGCTTGGTTCGATCACTAAGAATAAGTAATTTAATTTTCGAAGTTGTGCGACAGACATTCTGTTTTGTCCTTTTGAAAATACGGAAAACGACCTTGCAAGAAACACTACCTAACCAACCGACCAAGTTTGATTTTCCATTCACAATCACATTCCTTTTGATCAACATCTACTAAAGTTATATAATTGTTTAAATTAAGCTCATGCTTCGACCGTGGCTTAATTATATGCATGTGGCACTCGTGGTCCTAATTGGTGACCTCAAACTATCATCTTACTTTCCGCAAGCTCATTAAACTTAATTATAACTTCTTCAGTAGAATCAGTACTGTGGTTTAATATTTTGTAAACAAGGACAGATTTTTCAAATTGATTAATTGAGGTTGAAACCAAAATCATCCCGTATATAGGCTTCTTTTCCTAAATGGCTCAGCAAGTCATGAATTGTTTGTCCAATCATGTTTGGTTTAGGCATTTTGATTTTACCCTATACTATTAAGGCGGGCGATCGATACTTTTTCCATTGATCAAATCAATTTTACTTTTTTAATTGTTGTGGGTTATAGGAAATAACTCATATTGTCACTATAAAGTCATATGTTGTTTCCAACATTAACATAGTTAGCATTTAGTTTTGGGGAAATTTTATGGTTCTTTTGGATGCCATATATGCATGTGTATATTTAGCAAACATAATTTCACAAGTTCCAAAAAAAAAGAAGGAAGTGATCTTAGGTACTCTAGTAGTAATGTTGTTTATCCGAATCATAACATCATGTGAATTTAAATGTTAACTTTAGAAAAACGGGAAAAAAAAAAATAGTATCAATCTTGTGTGTTTATTGCTTGTTTGACAATATTGTGTTGAAACATGTACTTGGAACTTTGGCCTATACATGACTCGATATAACATGATAAAAATTGCAACCTTGAGCTTTACTATAAGAAATGAGATTGGTGCCACAAACCATAGAGGCAAAGACTTCTTCTGCTCTAGTTCTATCATATAAACAAGATGGTGCATGGAACATAATATGTGCCCAAATTTATAGCATGTATAGTGATTCAGTAATATCACATGTATATAGGCCAATAGAATCATCATCATCACTGGTATTAATGTAGGACCCCACTGGTATAACCACAACCAATTTTAACCATACAAATTCCAGCTCTAACAATAAAACCTTTAATCAATGTTAAGAAACAAAAATCAGAAAAACAATATTGTGAGCCCATAGAAATGGATCATACTGTACTTTTTTTTTTTGAGGAAGCATAGTGTACTTTAATTGATACTCCTTTATGCCAACTTTATTATGTTCATGGTGAAGTTTACTTAAAAATACTCTATAAATTAGGATACAGCTAGCGTGCTCATCTACGTTCTTTTTACAACCCAACAAACACACGAGGCCACTATCATCTATCAATGGTCCAAGTCAATCCACGTGTTAGCAACCCACATTCACCTTAGGGGCTAAGCAATTCTCTCTCCTCTCTTATTTCCCTGCTGCTGCTGCTGCTATAAATTATGTTAGTACTATTAGCTTGCTAGCTAGTTTGTCTCCAAAGCTTAAGCCGCATAATTATTTTTATATGCTCACCACCACCGCTCTACAAAAACCCCACACATATCAATCAAAACTCTCTTGGTCCATACATATCTCAAGTAATTTTTGATCATCTTATAATTATTGCTTCTTTCACACATATTATTAAAACTATCTAATTATATATAGATAGCTTAGATAAAAAGACATGCTCATTTCTCACCACCTTCCTAGGCATTTCCTTGCATCTAACATTGTCCATGCACTAATTTCCTCGAAAAAACACACTGTTTGGCTTATAATCAACAATCTTATCCTCTTGATCTTCTTCAGATTGATCTCCCTTCTGGCTCCTCGATCCAAAGGCTAGAAATTGTCATCTTTTATCTTTGAAAATTCTCAGATAGCTAGAAGATATATATCATATAGATTTCCTTGCTATTCACTCCTGGGTTTTTTTTTTTTTTTTTTGAAAAAGAGCTTTTGAAAATTTTTAAGTGATGGGTTTGAGTTCTAAGCAGGTTTCTAGTGATGGGGTTGATTGGAGCCAGACCTTATTGCAGACTCAAAGTTTAGAGCTGCCAAAACCTCCTCCGATGAGACGGCAACAACAACAACAACAACAGCAACAAAATCAGCAGCAGCAATCCGATCCATTGAAGTGCCCAAGATGTGAATCAACTAACACAAAGTTCTGTTACTACAACAACTACAACAAGTCACAGCCTCGGCATTTCTGCAGAGCTTGCAAAAGGCACTGGACTAAGGGTGGAACTCTACGCAATGTTCCTGTGGGTGGCGGCCGCAAGAATAAGCGGCACAAAAAATCAACCACCGCTGCCTCTGCCAGCACCAGCACTAGTACTGTTAACGCAGCCACCACCAACAGCACCAATACCAACATCAATAATAGACTCGCTGCCCACATGGCAATTGAAGCTCAGCAGCAAAGGCAGAATCTTCCTGCTCTTTCACTTGGTGATCAGAAATGCATATCTGAAATCCTCTATCGTTCACTGATTCGTCCACCATCTTCGATGCCGCATCAGAATTTGATCAACTCCAGCAACAACATGGACAGCAAAAATTTCAGCAGCAACAGTAACATTCATTGGGGTTCAACTCTGCCTCTTTCTTCAGGCCAAAGCCTCCACTTTCCATTCTCAAGCTCAAGCTCTTTTAACACCAACCCATCTTCAATTTCAACCTCTTTACATTCTTCAAGTGTCTATAATTACACTGAAGGATTCAAAACCATTGAGGAGCCAACCATTACCAGTATCATGGCCAATACAAGCACCTCTGCCCCACAGCCATGGCAATTACCTACTACAACAAGCAGTAGCATGGACATGACAACTTACTGGAACTGGGATGACATTGATACCTTTGCCTCTACTGATCTCAATCTACCATGGGATGATTCTGATATCAAACCATAGAAGACTTTAACCATGTTAGCATTGTCCATAATTTTGATTTTAAGTTTGGTATTTATATTTGATAAGAATGAGTTCAAATCTTCAATGTAATAGTATTTGTATGTCTGTGTGTGTCTTGGTTGCTAAACTGTTTGAAGCTGTCTTTTTTAGTTACAGCTTCAGGCTAAGGTGTCCCTCTCTATCTTTTCCTTAATTAGATGGAATTGTATCATGTATAATATGTATGTTAAGTAGCTTAGCTTTGTTCTTCACCATATATGGATGTTGATAGAATTTTGGGTGTTATATATGATCACGATGGCCTTTTAAATTGGGTGTCCAGCAAGACTGATCTGACAGAATGTGACGGAAGATTCTTGCGGATATAAATGTATATTAGGATAAGTTTGAATGATATATTACTTGGATTTGTTTGATCATGATTCATGACCACATGTTGAGAATCATTCTTTCCTCCTAGTCCTGATGGTATTTTGGTTGTAAAGTAGTACTTTTTATGTCCTTATTTTTATTTTACTCTGCGTCAGTGTTGTAGTTTTGATAGTTCTATATGCTCTTGGTTTATATTTCAAGGTTGTCATTCTCATTCCCAACCTCTCCTTACAGTTTAACTGAGCATGTGCATGTTGGGGGCCACCATTCCAAGATTTGTTCCTCTGTCCTTCAAATTATTTCCCCAGACTTTTCAATGGTCGAGCCCACTAAACTGAAAATTCATTGGTAGAAATTAAGTTTCTAACAAAGTAACTAGGGGTTATCTTGGATTCATAAGGGTTCAAATTATATTGAATTCGACTTTAGCCAGTAAACTCAGCACTTCAGTCAATTGCACATGGGTTCATCAAGCATGATCACACCCAATATCTCAAGGCATTATTGCTTTCTGTTAATCAAAAATATGTTTATCATTATTGGTTTCAATGATGTGGCACTGCAGCTGCACCGGCAAGGGAAATGCAACACGATAGAGGAGTTAGCTCTGCAACATAAGATCCTCGAAGCTTATAATGGTTTTTTTATTATCATATTTATATATAACAAAAAAGAAAGGAAAAAAAAAGAAAGAAAGGAAAGAATGGCTTCCTTATGAACTTGATCTTCCATTGTACTTTGTTAATGTATGTTAGGCCCATTGGACTTTAGGCCCACTTTAAATATTTTGTATCGCACACATACTTACACAACACGTTACATGCACTACACTCATATATAAGGACCCTCTTGTACTATATATGTAGAGTATAATTGAATTATTACATAATTCTAGCACGCTTGGAAATGGCCATGGAGTCTCAGACAATGAGGAAGTGTTGATGGATGTTAATAAGCAACCCATGCAAGTCCTATTGAAATAACCTTTCTGCTTCATCAATGCACATGTTTGGCAATTACTTGGTTCTATGAGCCTGTAGTATTTCTCGAGTTACACTTGGAATAAGAAGCTGTGCAAGGGCTGCCATCTATTGTTGCACTCTAAAAATGCAACTCTTCGAAGGTTTTTCTTAACCATTTCGGATGCAGGACAAAATACAAGTGACGAGAAAATTAAAGACAAACCTTAAGAATCAGCACTTAGGGGTCGCTTAGAATCAACACCAAGCAAAACTTAGGCATCAACACCTAAGGTATAAGGAATCAGCACCCAACTAGGAAAATATCCAATCTAAATTTCATTAATCACGTCTATTCTAAAATGCAAACAAATTAGTCTCTTATATAGAGCTAGAATTGGAAAATAAAGAGATAAAGATAACAACATTCTAAAACTAATCCTGACTAAACTCAAATATTAATCTCTGTCTAATCTCAAATTTAATCCCTATCCAAAATAAAGTCTACAATTATTCAATTTCCTATAAGATAAATACAAAATCTGAAATATAAATTCTAAAATAATTTTGGTTTTGCTCCTGCATCATACTACCCTTGTTGGAGAAAACTCACCCTCGAGTTTTAAAGCGTTGAAGAATGAAAAATCTGACACATAACACTTGCGGTAGTTGAGGAATCATCTTTGGGAGCATTGAAAATAGATAAACCTAGTATTCCACCTCACATGACTCTTGGAATCACAACCTAAATTAGTGGAACTGGCATGTCAACAGTTTTGACCTCATCAAGCTGTGGATTTGCATGCACCGTAGGGGATTCTTCAAGTATAGATGCTTTTTGCTGTTTAGACTCTATAGTAGACTCTGGATGCTTGAAGGTTGAGACTTTTGTTGACACTTGCACTCATTGTCAACATCAAGCTCTAGTGGTACTTGTTTCCCTTCATTTGAGTTACCATGTCTTCAATAGTTTTCATTAGATTTCTTATATCATGGCGTATGGAAGATACTTCATGAGTGAGCTTTGCATTGTCGCACTGCCTCATAATTGTTCTTTGATCTTGTAAATTGCCACGAGAAGGTTGTTGTAGAATTAACAAGTTTTAAACCCAAGTTGTTAATTAGATTGATTATGAATTGATGTGTTGTTGCAGACAACCAAAAATAAAACCTATACTCCTAAAAATATATGTAGTAGTGCGAGTAAGGATCGTTCCTGCGAAGAGTATCTAGCTTAGTTTTACGCTACGTGAACAAAGAGGGGGGGGGGGGCTTTGAGTATAACGAAAATAATTTTAAGGACAACAGCTAAGGAACAATTCAAATTAAAATATCAAAATCAATCAAAAGAACAAACATTGGTCTAAGTCAACATCCACCATTGGAATTTTACAACTGATCATCGATGTAAGTATATATCAATTCACACTTTGAATATTCGCCGTTGGAACTATTTCCCTATTTCTCTTTAGTCGCATTTAATTAAAAAACAAGCGATCTAATTAACCCTAACTACTAAACAACCCAAGACAAGCGCTAAAGGTTTAATCTAGTAGTAGCCTTAAGAATTAGAGAGATCGATGAAACTAAACAACACAAGCACAAGCGGTTGTATTTAATTTAGTCAGCTGTTCTTCCTAAGATCTAATAATTTCTAACGTAGCAAATTCTTAAATCTTGGTTGCTTCACAAATTAGAGGGATCAAATAATTATGGATTTGATATCTAACCTAGCAGTAGATTGCAACGAATAATAAACTAGTAGGCCTCCTAGTAATTAAATGAGACAATCATGAATATAGGCATAGAAGAACATCTGATATTCAAAGCATTAATTGAACAATAAAAACAAATTAGATCTCACAATTTTATTGATTTTGAGGCTTCCATTTCCTTCGACCAAGTATAAAAGTTTTAGCCACACAAGGCTATGACGAAAACTCAAAGGATAAAATTAGAGAAGAGGGGAGAGAGAGAGGTGTGTGTGTATCCAATCTGATTTCTCCTCCCCCTTTTACACGTTAATTTCCCCTTTCCCAAACCTACAAAATCTCCTAAAAATATTCTAAATAATAATATCCAAATCTGACTAATTAAGGAAAAATATTAAAAATAAAACGAAGTCCTAATATAACTAGGAAAGTGGTATTTTTCAGCTGGAATTTTCGTGCATCAAATTTGGAAGCTTCCAAAAATAAACTGCATCAAATCCGTGTATTAGAATTGTAGGCTAAGGAATGTTCCAGAATGTCAGCAGTGCAAGTGCAGCAATTTCAAGCCCGATTTCGACCTTGATACGGCCTGTATCTCTCAAAACTCAAAACATGAAAGTTGTAGAGCTTTGTCTTGGTGTTCCATAGAATCTTGAATCATCTCAATCAGAGTTCTGATGAGAAAGTTATGCCCATATTACAAAGCAATGTCAAAGCTGTCTAGAATCGCCCAATTAACTTCATTTTGCACTTAACGCCTCTGTTTTCATCCTAAATCATAATACAAGAATAATGAGTACATTTAGGAACCAAATAAGTATAAAATACTAAACATTAAGGGAGAAAAATATGACAATTTGCATTCTCATCATGAATAAACCTTATTAAAACAAACTAACATCAATATCATGCACATCATAAAAGTAAATAAGACAAGATATGATGATCCAGGAAAACTAATGAAACAAACTAGTTTCATAGTAAAAAACCTAGGGGGAAACTTTCCCGAAAAGCAATTCACTATAGTAAAGAGAAGTTTCAGATCTAGTACAAACCTTTGTCCCTAGACTCTACAATCCTCGTAGATGAATTCACAGCAGAAACTTTCTACTGCTTCAAAATCTCTGAGCTCTTCAATATATGAACACCACCCTTTTGATGCATGAATTCTAGTATGTCAATTACTCAGTAACTTGAAGAAGATTGTTGGCTGCAAAGTTTTTCACTTCATTAACAATGAAGTTCAAGAAGCACTTGATTACAAAACCCTAAGACGCAAAAAGGTAGCTTCTTTCAGAGAGAATAAGGCATCGATCACCTTTTGCATGTGTTTTCCTTGTATTCTCTTATGTGACGGCCTTTAAAATAAACCTTATATATGTCTAGGGTTGTGAGAAAAGAAACCTTGCACATACATGTCAACATGGGCTGAAAATCAGATCTGAAAATCTGAATTTCATAATTCTTGATAGATACTGTATCGAGATCTTGATAGATAGTATCTATTGAGAGCTGTCGAACTTTAATGAATCAACACTTCTTCACTTGTTTCTTGGACAGATTTGCATGACTTCAATATTAGACTTGAACTCTTGTTCTTTAAAGTATTAAACACGTCCTAGATTTATCCAAATACAAGTAAAGTGCGTTTTGTCAAAGGATTTGCCAATTCTAAATGACATATGTTCCTAACATGAATCACATATGTCTTAACTATATTCAATACAAAGATCTTTCATTCTTTCCCAAGTAATTTGAGACCAATGGCATCTAACGTGAAGGCTCTTATAATAACTCTAATACTCTAAAGCTTTACTAGCAAATCTTTTTTTGGAATACCACATCTTTTGTTTGTCATTTGATAAATGCACTTGTGAAAAGAATTGTTCCACCTTAAATGTCCAAAATTTGAAAATTTATAGGTCTTGATTTTTATATCCATAAAAAATAGGAGGTTGGAGTACTACCATGGTTCTCTAAAAATAATAAGCTTTAGTAAAGAATTGAAAAAAGAACCTAGATTGCTAAATTTGCTGCTGACAGTCCAACTTATGCTTCATGGATTGTGGTCTGGGCTTCCAACTTTTTTTTTTGGTGATGATGCATGGCAAGATGGTTTTGGCTATTGTATGACTTGATTTTAGGTAGATGGGTTACTGTGGTTTAATGGAAAACATGACAGATTTTTTATTTTTATTTTGAAATTGGGTTCATTTTAATTTGATACCAAATGTAATGTAGGACAAAATAAAAGTAATGAGAAAAGGAAAGATAAACCCTAAGAATCAGCACTTAGGAGTTGCTTGGAATCAACACCAAGCAAAACTTAGGCATCATCACCTAAGGTGTTAGGAATCAGTACCCAACTATTGGAAAATATCTAATTTGAATTTCATTAATCACGTCTATTATAAAATACAAATAAACTAGTCTCTTATATAGAGTTAAAACTAGAAAATAAAAAGATAAAGATAACAACATACCAAAACTAATCCTAACTAAACTCAAATATTAATCCCTATCTAATCTCAAATCTAATCCCTATCCAAATAAAAGTCTACAATTTTCCAATTTCCTATAAGATAAATTCAAAAATCTAAAAATATAAATTTTAAAATAATTTTGGTTTTGCTCCCTGCATCAATGTCAGAACAACCATTCACTTGACATGGAATTGAAAAATTAAGTATTTGTAGTTACAAATAGTGTGTGATTAGTGTATAACCCTGCATTCACCATATGGAAACCTCATACCCCGTCTCACCTTCAATTTTGCAATTTTTTTTCTTTCCAAATTTCAATCTATCTGCTTGATTTCTCCTACATAACTTCAACATGTTATTAAATTTTATTCTCTATAAATTAATAACATGCTTAGATCCATCATCAATTGTACTTGTACTAATATGTTTTGAACTTTAACGATTTATGAAATTTTCCAATATATCTTTATCGGAAACTTCCCCAAGAGATGTGTATGAAAATGATCATGGATGTATAATTGGACATTGTTAATGCCCATTTTTGCAAATTTGTACCCAAAAGCCCATGAGGAAGAAAGCCCAACGAAAAGCAAGGTCTAAAGGCCCACCAAGAAGACCAAAGAGCAAGGAAGATCCAAAGAAAAAAATGCAAGGGAAAGTGATTTGCAGCAGAATACAGATCTATTATAGTATACAGATCTGCCGTAGAATACAATTCTTTAACAGAATGGCTTTGGCATATCAAGGCAAATTGGGCCCAATACCTTTTTGATCTAGTCTACATTATTTGGCTCACAAATGCCCAAATCCTTTTGCATAAAAGAATATGTGTGAAAACTAATATGAATAAACACGATAAAAAGAAACAAGGATTAGCGGGAAGTGTCAGCAGTAGGAATTGTGTGAAGGAAAGAAAATCAAAACAAAAGGAAATGTCAAACATAGTAGGAAACGCATAAAAAAATAAGACAGAGACACGCAAAAGAACAGAACCAAACTATTCTGCAACGGCAGAAACAACGTGGGAATGAAAGAAGACAAAAATAGAAGATAGTGGAGCAAGCACATAAGGGCCGGAGCACCACCAACTTGTACCCAGCCAATGCAAGGGAGGTGGGTCCATGGTCAAGGGGATTCAGAGGGCGTGGTTTGGTAGTAGGGATAGAAAAGGGTCTATATTTAGTTTCCAGCCATGAATTCTTTGGGGAATATACCCTGCTTGGATGGTATCTTACCAATAAGAGATAGTAGATGGCTAGGACCATCTAATGCATGCCATAGAGGTAGGTGGTGTGGTAGCCTAATCCTTATCCATTTGAACACAAAGGTAGATGTATATATCAAGAACAAACAAAATGGAATTTTGTCACGAAATGAGTAGTGGTGCAGAAAATGTATTCTGAGTAGAGGTAGTTGCTTGGCAACCAATGGGTCTGTGGGCAGTCTTGAACGAATGCCCATAAAACAAGCCAAAAATAGTTGGTGAAGCCCTAGAGGTAAAAATGAGAAATCCTATTGACTCAGTTCATTATAAAAGGAATAGTTAGACATAGATGAAAGAAAAGGCACTTAGAGGGAGAGGCAGTTAGGAGGGGAGGCACTTAGAGGGAAAGGCACCTAAGGAGAGGTGGATCCAAAAAGGTAAAAGACCCAGGGGAGAAAAATAACCGACGACAAGATAGTAGTCAGAAACTAAGAGTAAATAAAACGAAGAGAAAGAATGAAAGAAAGAAAGTGGTAAAAAGAACAGAAAAAACAACGACAAAAATAGGGCATGCATTAATAGACTATCTTTGAAGTCCCTCAAAAGTAATAGCTAATAGCTAATAGCAATTTAGGTCTATTCTCCTAAATGCACAACTTTGATGGCAAAAGCCTATGACAAGGTTGTTCAAGTTGGAGTTTAGGTTCATTCTTGATTTACTTATTCTATGCAAAGATTCAATAATTGATTTTGATTGCAAATATATTTGATTTCACTCGTTAGAACTTATATCTGCTGTATTTAGTCGTTCTGTTGTAGCACATTTTTTTATCACGTTTGCTACATCATTTGTCCTATTGTGGTATCTTTATTTGCTGTACTGGTTATTCTGCTGCAATAATTTTTTATTATATTTACCGTGTTTGCTATTATACTAGCTAAACCTTTTCTGCTGAAGCTTTTTTTATTTCTTTGTTATTACGTGTTTTACTTTTGACACGAACTAATCATTATTTTGCCATATGCACAGGTATACATTGTATCTCATGTTCTGCAAAATATATTTTATATATGTATATGTGAATATGTATAAGTACATATATAAATATATGTATATATATATATTTGAGAATATGCTAACCCTTATAAACTAACATTTGCTTGATAGGTATTTTCTTTGTGTTTTAGTTTGTTTATGTGCAGGAAGTAAAAAAGTAATTCTGCAGTAAAAAATGAAGAGTAGTTATTTACATTGCAGAAAAGTACAAACAGTAGTAAAAGAAAGTTTGCTGCACAGCAAAAGGTTTTACTACAGAGCTAAAAGCTTTACTGCACAGTAGTAAAACCTCTGCAAGTTGAAAGCTTTACTACACAACATAAGGTTTTACTACACAACATAAAGTTTTACTACACATTAGGTGTTAGGATATGTGCCCTTAAATCCTATTGTATGATGTTATGTATGACTATGACTTAATGTTGTGTTTAATAAAGTTGTTTATTTTTATCTGAAATAATGGTAACATGAATATTTGGACATTATCATATAGTCCATGAGATGCATAGTATGTGATTTAGTCACAGAAGATATGAATCACAAGTTCTTTGTAAACTCAGAATTTATAGTTCATAGTCGGTGATGAAATTAGGCATTTCATCTGCGAAGACTATAACATATCAACTAAGATGATTTGTCTTGATCATGGAAGTAGATACTTCTAGTTGATATGTTGATATGTTTTAAGAGTTAAGACATATTGAACTGGACTACTGTGACATTTATTATTCTCTCAACGACTGTCAAATGAATAATAAATCTCACGACTTTTATTTGCATGACCTCTTAATCTTGAGAGAATAATAGACCTGATCATGACGTGCAAGTTGCTTTGATATATCAGGAGTGGGATTTAAAGTAACGGTCAAAACCCCAGTATGTTGGGCAGCCACATTTAGTGTTGATGGAATATATATTTTCAAGATGAAATTCAAAGTCTCTTGATGGAGATATAAAATATTTCCTTGAAATAAGTTTAATGGGTTTAGTTATTCAGAGGGTTAGGCCTAACCACTTTGGTAAGAAATTACTAAAGTATATATTTATGAAATTGGATTTCATAAATATATGATGAATAATTTTAAAGGATTAAACCGGGTACTCAAGGACAAGATGTAGTAATTTTTAAAGTGGCAGTCTATATTCATGATTTTGTGTTACTACGAATATTTTATGAAGGAGTTGCGTGTATAATAAAGTCTTGGGATATAATTTATTAATAAGGCCTAGAGTGCAATTATATTTATATAGTGATATTAAATATAATTAATGGTAACTTTGGACTTGTCAAGAGTTGACGAAAAAATCCAAGGCCCATTGGAGCTAGTGTCTTATTGGTCCCTTTTGGTCCCACTCCAAGCCAGACACTAAAGCCCAATTGGAAAGTCCCAATAGGCCGGCCCAATTAGATAATCAATTAGTTATAAAGGGAGAAACATACAAAATTTTTTATTAGAGAAAAAGAATCGTAGAGAAAAAGAATCGTAGAGAAAAAGAGAGAGTGTGAGACACACTTCATTCTCCCTTTGGAAACTGATTGAGAGACACACATCTTGGGCGTAAAGTGGAATTGGAGTGAAGATTAAAAGTGTTCCCAAGTGCTTCTAATCTTTATTTTGAATTTCTCTACACCAAGGTACATTATCTTGTTCTTAAATTTTGAAATTTACATAGTGCATGTTGTCAATCATGAATGAAATAGATCCTTATTTATTGCTTTCGCTATGTGTTTTGTATGAGATATAAAACTAGGTTTTTATCCAACATCAGGCATAGCAGAAATAGAGGATAAGCCCACTTTGTAGTGTCTTTCCTTAGACTTTGGACTCAACATTTGCGCACAAACTGGTAGTGGTGGAATGGTTCTTTAGAGTCCATTTTGTAGAACGCCAGACCTAACTTCCTTCTTAGAAAAAGCTTAGACTAACTATTGTCCAATAATATCAAGACGTGCGTCTAAGGTACAAGAAACGTAAAAAGAACCCTCAACATTTTTGGTGACTTCACGGGGGAGTTGGGATTGAGATGGGAAAAATGAGATATTTATCCCCGCAAACATGTTTCAAAGTCCTTACAAAAGCAGGACATGCAGATGTTCTTAAATCTTCCAAGCTATACCCTCAGTGAAGTTTCTAGGCTTTTAACCTTTTAATGATTCAGGATATCATGATTTACTAGAATTAATATGTTTCAAGAAATCTTACTTGTAGTAATTTGGTGTGCTAAAACCAAATCCAGTGGAGAACATGTGTTCAGTAAGAACAACTCCAAATTTAATATGACCATTTTATGGAGTTTCCTACCATTGGTTGAATAAGAGAGAGCTTGAAAAAAAATTATTTTGTGTCAATAATGATTTAGAGAATCTCACTAGTTATTGGAGTTTAGCTTGCTACTTACACAGATTGAGTTAAATGTAGGAAACAAAACAAGATAAAACAAAATTTTGTTGAAAAAGAAATGTTATCATATATCAAGACTAGATGAATTAATTATTTGGTCTAATTTGTGCTACACACAAGAAAGTATCCTAAATGTCACAGCAGTACCATAGCAGAATACTATAGTGGAAAATCATGATGACATTACAGCAAAACAATGTTGTGGAATTCTATGGCAGAATATTGTAGCAACATTACAGGAGGACAGTACCGTAGAAGAATTCCATGGTAGAACACAGCAACGTTAAAACAGAACAGTATCGTTAGCAAAATGCAATGGTAGAATATTGCAGCAGAATGTTGTGGTAGAATACCACAATACCATAGTAGAGTTCAATGGCATTGCATCAAAATGCAGTAGCAAAATATCACTATAACACCATAGAGTTTTACAATAGAAATATCCTGAGAACTCTATATTAGGATATGTGGCCTTAAATCCTATTGTATGATGCTATGTATGACATTATGTATGACTTAATGTTGTGTTTAATAAACTTGTTTATTTTTATCTAAAATAATGGTAACATGAATATTGAAACATTATCATATAGTCCATGAGATGTATAGTATGTGATTTATGTGATTTAGTCACAGAATATATAAGTCACAAGTTCTTTGTAAACTCAAAATTTATAGTTCGTAGTCGATGATGAAATTGGGCATTTCATCTGTGAAGACTATAACATATCAACTAAGATGATTTGTCTTGATCATGGAAGTAGAGAATTCTAGTTGAGATGTTGATATGTTTTAAGAGTTAAGACATATTGAATTGGACCGCTGTGAGATTTATTATTCTCCTAACGACTGTCAAATGAATAATAAATCTCATGACTTCTATTTGCATAAACTCTTAATTCTGAGAGAATAATCGACCTGATCATGACGTGTAGGTTGCTTTGATATATCAGGAGTGAGATCTAAAGTAACGGCCAAAACCTCAGTATGTTAGGCAGCCACATATAATGTTGATGGAACATATATTCTCAAGATGGAATTCATAATCTTTTAACGAAGATATAAAATATTCCCTTGAGATAAGTTTAATGGGTTTGGTTATTCAGAAAGTTAGGTCTAACCACTTTGGTAAGAATTTACTAAAGTATATATTTATGAAATTAGATTTCATAAATATATAATGAATAACTTTAAAGGATTAAACCGGATACTCAAGGATAAGATGTAGTAATTTACAATGTGGCAGTCTACATTTATGACTTTGTATTACTACGAATATTTTATGAAGGGTTTGCATGTATAATAAAGTTCGAATATAATTTATTATTAAGGCCTAGAGTGAAATTATATTTATATAGTGGTATTAAATACAATTAATGGCAACTTTGGACTTGTCAAGAGTTGACGGAAAAACCCAAGGCCCATTGGAGCTAGTGTCTTATTGGTCCCTTTTAGTCCCACTCCAAGCCACACACTAAAGCCCAATTAGAAAGGCCCAATAAGTCAGCCCAATTAGATAATCAGTTAGTTATAAAGGGAGAAACGTACAGAATTTTTTTTAGAGGCATAGAGAAAAAGAAAAAGAGAGAGAGTGAGGCACTCTTTCATTCTCCCTTAGAAACTGATTGAGAGACCACACTTTTTGGGCGTAAAGTGGAATTGGAGTGAAGATTAAAAGTGTTCTCAAGTGCTTCTAATCTTTGATTTGAATTGCTCCACACTAAGGTACGCTATCTTATTCTTAAATTCTGAAATTTACATTGTGCATGTTGTCAATCATGAATGAAATAGATCCTTGTTTGTTGATTCTGCTGTGTGTTTTGTATGAGATACAAAATGGGATTTTTCCAACACTTTACAGTAGAAGGCCCTTACAATAGTTGTAATATTTCCTCTACACAAAGACTAATATGGTCAAGACACTTTGTCCTATCTTTTAAATGATATTTGTTCTCCTTGCTATTCATGTGAGACGTGGCAAGCCACTCATTCAAACATGCAAAACCAAAACTTCTCATTTCTTTTAAGGAAACACTAGAACCTTTCTAAACTCTCTCCATCCCTGCCTTCGGGTCCAGCATTTAGGAAAGAAAATTTTCTTTATTCCCTCACAAGGTTTCAATCAAATTTTTTTTTTTTTTTTTTTTTTTTTTTTTTTTTTTTTTTTTTTTTTTTTTCATGCTAGTGATTCTAGCTCTACTTCCCCTCAAGAACCAAAAGTTAGAAAAAAAAATGAAGTTATAGAAGCCAAAGGAAAATTTTCATCATTACTATACTATTGCGAAGCACTAGTTCCTCCACGAAGTATCCCTCAGCAAACGTTTCTAGAAGTGCAAAATGACTCTATGTACAAATTTTGTAGTAAAAAGTGCAGATCCTTCGACAGACTGTTCACAGCAGAATCTGCTGAATTTCAGAAGTGCAGAATGTTCATCTGCAGAATATTTTATAGCAAAAAATTTCATAAGCCAGAATGCAGATTATTTATTGTAGAATTTTCTGAATTCTAGAATGTTCATTAGCAGAATATTTTGCAGAAAATTTTCATCAACAACCTTGAAGCGTTGAAAAGTTTTCTTTGAAGCATCTCAAAGGATTTATGCCTAGAGTGGCATCAATAATCATGATCTTTATGATATTTCTAAGAAAGAATGTATTAGATCACTTGTACTGTAAACTACATAACTCCACCATCATTTTTCAAGTCATGAAGCTCATTGATGCCCATTTCTCATCCTAGAAGAGCTCTGCAACAGTGACAAACTCAAAGCTCCTTCTTTTGGCTTATGTACAAAAGGGATATAGCAGAATCAATTGTTGACACACATTCTACCGTGAATAGAGTTACTCATCTTATTGCTATTGAAAAATATTACGTGGTTTTATTGAAGGAATTCTACTACAAGGGAATTTTGCCATAGCAATCAAGAAGCATGATGTCCTAGGATGATGTTGGTACATTATGGGAAAATTCTATATTAGAAGCCGCTGACTCTTGGCTATTAGTAGCCAACCATGAAGCAAGAGAAGTAGCAAGCTCTATCTAAATACGTCCATACTCAAAGTAAGCAAAGAAAAACCCAGGAAATATGGGTCTTAGTAGTGAAAGCTAGCAAAAGCACCATGGTCATGAATTCTTGGCTAAAAGCCGGCAAAGGAACCATGATTGTGAATTCTTGGCAAAAGCTCACAATTGGGGTTACACTCAGTCAAACCTATAAAGGAGCCACGATTGTGAGTCTTAAAATTTTTTTGCAAAAGGAGCTATAACCGTAATCATATGTAGTAGAAAATACATGGGAAGCAAGTGTGTTCGCAGTAGAACAAATCCAAAGCATGCTTGGGAAGTAACTCTTTCCCAAATTCTCTAGCAACGAAGAATTTCTGCAATGTGGCAACTAGTAGACCCGTGGCATCCAAAATCTTTTACTAAAGAATGCATGAACCACATGGTGGGAGTAATCTTATCAGAGAAACTCATTACAAAATTGCATATTTTGGCAAAAGAGGATCTCTTATTAGCTTGAAAAGTTTTACTAGTAGCATCAACACTAAGAGAAGGTGATCAAAGTATGATATCAAGTCCATCCAGTTATCTCATATACCGAGAGCTATTTCATTCTATAGAAAATATGGAAAGCCTTCTGTAGAAAGCTAAGAACTCATTCTCACACACGAGGGGTTGTCTCATTTCACAGAAAATACAAAAAACCTTCTTCAAAAAGCTAAAGACTCATCTAGTTGTCTTACATACTGGGGGTTAAGGCCCATTCTGCAACAAATTTACAAAGCTTTCTGCAAAGCTTAGAGTATCGTCATATGGTGCGAATCTATGATAGTAATATTACCCACCATGAAATAATTATTAGTTGTGGCATTTCGGCAAGTATACATTCATCTACCACTTGATTTGCAGCAACTGCAAATTTTATGATATGACATAGTGCAGCACCCATGCAATTTTTCGTAACCTACCATGGTCAAGTAACATTCTAATCTGTGATAAAGTAGTAACAATGTCCATCTTCCACGAAAGCATCAAATAGCAAGTCAAAAATGAGTTCTCACACAATAAACAATCTATGCAGCAGTGAATCCATAAGAAGAAATTCTACCACCCTTGTTATGGTAAATGTCAATGAAGCAAAGAAAGGAAGCCTACAAATGTTGCAGTAGGAAAATATGTAAAGGTCAACCAACAAGCACTACAACAGAAATTAAATGCTCTTTGTGAGACTTTAAAGCTTCAAGAGTGCTCTGTAGAAAAGCTGAGTAACAATGGAACAAACAGTAGAAACAAAAGGTGGAAATCAACGATGAAGTCCAAACATCTCTCTAGCAATGCATTCAATGGTAGACCTGTTGGATAAAAATATGGTTTTGTATCTCATACAAAACACACAGCAGAAGCAACAAATTAGGATCTATTTCATTCATGATTGACAACACGCACTATGTAATCTCATAATTTAAGAACAAGATAGCGTACCTTGGTGTGGAGAAATTCAAAACAAAGATTAGAAGCACTTGGGAACACTTTTAATCTTCACTCCAATTCCACTTTATGCCCAAGATATGTGGTCTCTCAATCAGTTTCTAAAGGGAGAATGAAAGTGTGTCTCACATTCTCTCTTTTCTCTATGATCCTTTTTCATTAATTAAAAATTCTGTATGTTTCTCCCTTTATAACTAACTAATTATCTAATTGGGCCGGCCTATTGGGCCTTTCCAATTGGGCTTTAGTGTGTGGCTTGGAATGGGACTAAAAGGGACCAATAAGACACCAGCTCTAATGGGCCTTAGGCTTTTCTGTCAATTCTTGACAAGTCCAAAGTTACCATTAATTATATTTAATACCACTATATAAATATAATTGCACTCTAGGTCTTATTAATAAATTATATCCCAAAATTTTATTATACACGCAACCCCTTCATAAAATATTCGTAGTAATACAAAGTCAAAAATATAGACTACTACTTTGAAAATTACTATATCTTATCCTTGAGTACCCGGTTTAATCCTTTAAAGTTATTCATCATATATTTATGAAATCTAATTTCATAAATATATACTTTGGTAACTTCTTACCAAAATAGTTAGGCCTAACTCTCTGAATAACAAAACCCATTAAACTTATCTCAAGGGAATATTTTATATCTCTGTTAAGAGATTATGAATTCCATCTTGAGAATATATGTTCCATCAACACTAAATGTGGCTGCCCAACATACTGAGGTTTTGACCGTTACTTTAGATCTTACTCCTGATATATTAAAGCAACCTATACATCATGATCAGGTCCATTATTCGCTCAGGATTAAGAGTTCATGCAAATAAAAGTCGTGAGATTTATTATTCATTTGACAGTCGTTAGGAGAATAATAAATCTCACAGCGGTCCAGTTCAATATGTCTTAACCCTTAAAACATATCAACATATCCACTAGAAGTCACCACTTCCATGATCAAGATAAATCATCTTAGTTGATACGCTATAGTCTTCGTAGATGAAATGCCCAATTTCATCACCGACTACAAACTATAAATTCTGAGTTTACAAAGAACTTGTGATTTATATCTTCTGTGACTTTTCACATAAATCACATACTATGCATTTCATAGACTATATGATAATGTCCATATATTCATGTTACCATTGTTTTAGATAAAAATAAATAACTTTATTAAACACAACATTAAGTTATACATAATGTCATACATAACATCATACTATAGGATTTAAGGGCACATATCCTAACAATCTCCCACTTGTCCTAAAGACTATTGTGCACTAATCTAACTCCCATTCCCTCCAAATGTGACTCGAAGGTCCTTTGAGGCAAGGTTTTGGTAAAAGGATCTGCTAGATTATTTGCACTTTCAATCTTTGCTGCCACAACATCTCCACGAGCAACAATGTTCCAAATGATATGGTACTTCCTCTCAATGTGCTTTTCTTTCTTGGATCTTTGGATTGTGCAACCGCTCCACTATTATCACAAAACAATGTGATGGGAACTTGCTCCATTCTTACAAAACCAAGATCAGAAAGGAATTTTTTGAGCCAAACAGCCTCCTTTGCCACTTTACAAGCAGCAACGTACTTGGTTTGCATGGTGGAGTCCGCAATGCAAGATTGCTTAACACTCCTCCAACTTATGGCTCCACCTCCCAAGGTGAAAACATATCCTGAAGTGGATTTTCTGAAATCTAGATCCGATTGAAAATCTGAATCTGTATAGCCAATGGGAATCAAATCCTCACTATGGTAAACAAGCATATAATCTTTCGTTCTCCTAAGATACTTGAGAATATGCTTTACCGCTTGCCAATGTTTTGGTCCTGGATTTGATTGATATCGGTTGACCATGCCAACTGAATAACAAATATCTGGTCTAGTACAAAGCATGACATACATGAGACTTCCCATTGCAGAAGCATAAGGAACTTGTCTCATCATATTGTCTTCCTCTTGAATCTTAGGCCTTTGGTCATCAGACAGAGGAACTCCATGTCTAAAAAGAAGCAATCCTTTCTTGGAATTTTGCATGCTAAATCGTTCTAGAACTTTATCTATATATCCAGCTTGTGATAAGCCTGTCATCTTATTCTTGCGATCTTGCCAAAGCTTGATCCCTAGAATAAAGTTAGCCTCACCCAAGTCCTTCATATCAAATTGGCTAGACAACCAAACTTTAACCAATGACATTACCCCTACCTCATTCCCAATGAGTAGAATATCATTAACATAAAGTACTAGGAATATTACTACTTTGTCTCGATGTCTTTTCTGCACACATGGTTCATCAAGATTTTGTTCAAAACCAAATGACTTGATTGCTTGATCAAATCTGATGTTCCATGACCTAGATGCTTGTTTAAGTCCATAAATGGACCTATTCGACTTGCATACTATATGCTCTTGGTTCTTTGTAATGAAACCTTTCAGTTGCATCATATATATTTCTTCTTCAAGATTGCCATTAAGAAATGCAGTCTTGACATCCATTTGCCAAATCTCATAATCATAATGAGCAGCAATGGATAAGAGAATTCTGATAGACTTAAGCATGGCTACTGGCAAAAAAGTTTCATCATAATCAATGCCTTCTTTTTTTGTGTACCCTTTTGCCACTAGTCTTGCTTTAAAGGTTTCAACCTTTTCATCTATCCCTCTCTTCCTCTTATAAACCCATTTGCAACCAATAGGTTTAATGCCATTAGGCGCCTTTATAAGATCTCATACATGATTGGAATACATAGAATCCAATTCAGATTTCATAGCTTGGATCCAATGATGTGCATCTATATCATTCATGGCTTCATCATAAGTATAAGGATCCGATTTAGCCTCTTCTGAAATAGTTTCATAGGTTTCTCCCAAACCTATAAATCTTATAGGAGGCCGAATAATTCTCCCACTACGACGAGGCACCTGTGTACTAGACATCTCATGAGTAATATCTTGTGGTGTATCTAATACAGCCACATCATCCCTAGTTTCATCCATTGGTTGGTCAACTACAGGTTTATTCATTTCAGCCAAGACAACTCTACTTCTAGGAGTAAAATTATTCATATAGTTATTTTTCTAAGAATTTGGCATTTGTGCTAACAAACACTTTATTATCCTTATGACTATAGAATAAACCTTCAACAGTTCCTTTTAGATACCCTACAAAGAGAACCACTTCTGTTTTAGACTGTAACTTGTCAAACTTTCCTTTCAACAGATGTGCTGGACAACTCCAAATGTGGAGATGTCTCATACTAGGCTTACGCCCATTCCACAACTCTACAGGTGTTTTAGGAACAGACTTCGAAGGTACTAAATTCAGAAGATACATTGCAGTATTTAAGGCATATCCCCAAAAGGAAATTGGTAGAGTCGAATAACTCAACATGGATCTAACCATATCCAAAAGAGTCCTATTCCTTCTTTCTGCTACACCATTTTGTTGTGGAGTTCCAGGTGCAGTCAACTGGGATATAATCCCATTTTCAGTCAAGTAATCCTTGAAGTCACCAAGAAGGTATTCGCCACCTCGATCAGATCGAATGACCTTTATGCATTTACCTAATTGATTCTCAATTTTAGCCCTAAACTCTTTGAACTTTTCAAAGGCTTCGGACTTTCGTTTTATTAGGTACACATAACCAAATCTAGAGTAATCATCAGTGAAAGTAATGAAATACTCATAGCCACCTTTTGCTTGGATTGACATAAGACCACATACATCTGATTGTACTAGTTCTAGCAAATCTTGGGCTCTTCTACCTTTTGCATTAAAAGGTCGTTTGGTCATTTTGCCTTCCAAACAAGATTCGTAAACTAGAAAACCATCAAAATCCATGGGCTGTAAAAGTCCATCTTTGATTAGTCTTTGAATCCTACTTGAATTAATATGACCCAAACGCAAGTGCCAAAGATATGCTTCACTAGTAGAAGGAAACTTTCTCTTTAATGATTTCACATGTGAATTATTATCTATTTCAGAATTGTATAATTCATGCATGTCAGCAATTAAAATATAAAGACCATCCACAATATTGCCAGAACAGATAAACATTTTATCCTTCTTTATTACAACATTGTCTTTAAAGATAACACAATATCCTTGTTTACCTAAGTAAGTTGCAGAAATCAAATTCCTATGAATATTAGGTACATACAAACAGTCTTCCAATATTAAAACTCTAGAATTAAAGCATAAATTAAATACTCCAACAGCTACAACTGGAATCCTGCTCCCATCAGCCAAAGTAAGAAATAGTTCTCCCTCATTCAACTTTCTGGTCTTCTGGAACCCCTGCAAAGAATTGCAGATATGATTAGTACAACCTGAATCCACATACCAAGAATCTGTTGGATTCTGTACCAAACATATTTCAAGAAGAAAGGAACTTTTATTACCCTTATTCTTGGCAGCTTTGAACTTTAGACAATTACTCTTCCAAGAATCTGTTGGAATCTGTTGGTTTTCTTTCCTTTGTCGGCAACCCCTAAGGCAATTTGTTTACCATCTTTCTTAGTGAAGTCCTTCATCTTCTTCTTACCTTTGCCTATCGACTTAGGTTAAGAAGTAGAAGCTTCACCCACATTGGCTTCAACACTAGAAGTACCAAGGATGCCTTCCGCTGCCACTAACTCATTCATTAATTCAGACAAAGAATAAATCTTTTTGTTCATATTATAATTGAGTCTGAATTTCTTGAATGAATTCGATAGTGACTGGAATATCATATCCACTTGAGATTCTCCATCAATGTTGGCAACTAAAACTTCTAATGTGTTCAAATTAGCAGCTCCCTTACTAAACTTCCTGCAGCCATTTTGGTATTATAAATTTGCCTCATGGTTTCTTGCCTTGCAGACCGGCCTTGCTCACCAAACATCTCCTTCAGACTTAGCATAATGTCCGAAGCATGTTTTACATCCTGCATTTGATGCTGTAGAACATTTGAAATAGATGCTAGGATGTAACACTTGGCCATCTCATTAGATTTCTGCCAACGATCATATCGTGGTTTTTCCTCAAGAGGAGTACCTAATGAAGGAAAACTAGGACATGGTTGAGTAAGCACATATTTGTGCTCTTCAGCAGTAAGAACAATGTCCAAATTCCTTTTCCAGTCAACATAGTTGGATCCAGTCAGTTTGTTTTGGTTAAGAATAGCAACAAGTGGGCTAAATGATGCCATGATTTAAATCTGAAAATAATAAACATGAATATAATAAGTAAACTGGACATTATCAATTTAGTATATAAGCATATAATATGGAACCTTAATAAAACCATAAAATAATATATGCAACGACAACCTAATCCCATATTCAGTATCCCTCAGCATAGAGTGAACATTAAATACTATGATTGATTGAGAACTATTCTCATTATTAGTGTTATCATGATAACTCTTATCAAACACTAATAATATGCCGTTTTACATTTATCCTCTAGGCAATAATAACTCAGCATAGAGGATACTAAAATACTTAGTCCAGTGTATACTATTGTCTAGAATCATGTGTAGCCACATTTCATCCCTTTAACAAGCTTATTTTGTTGTACCATGATAAAAACACCCTCTGCATGGAATGCAAAGCTCGAAGCTAAGATAAGGTGTTTATCAAACCACTATAAACCAGGAAATTCAATCTTGTAGGACCATAAAATAAATACTCTCCGCATGGAATGCTAAGCTCGAGGCAAAGAAAAAGTATATATTTCACACTACTATGAACCAACAATGGAGGCCGTGAGATACAACGCTTGCATCTCTCTCTCACTAGATATTTTAAAAATAAAGGTTTTTAAAGGTCAAGGACCAAAATAATGCTAAACACTTGAAAATAAATCCTAATCTCATTAGGAATAAATTTCATAATTATAGAATTAATATATATATATATATATATTTATATAAATATATATAACGTAATATAAACCTATATTATATTATATATATAGTATATATATATATATATATTACGTTATAAAACTATATTATATTATATTATATTATAAAATATATATATATATATATATATTATATTGCATGCAAGTTGACAACCTAAATATCCATTCCAAGCCAGAAGGTGCAAAAGATGAAGTCAACCGTGGGCCTTGCAATAAATAAGCCATAAGCCATGCAAGAATCCACCAAACCATGCAATTACAATCTTGGTAATCATGTTCAAGCCATGCAAAATTTAAGTTTTCATGCATGATGGCCATGCGGTACAATCATCCATGTAAGAAGTCCATCCGTGAAAATATAGCCCAAGCAGTGTATTAACTGTTAAGCACATCTTGGCTATTATTGAAGAAAACTGTAACCTTCAGGCCATAACCATACACGGCTTGTCTTCAAAAAAAAAAAAAAAATATATATATATATATATATAAGTGATGCAATTCTCTACATTATATTCAAATGATGCAGAAAATTGAAACACAAAGATAACGGTTTTCTTAAATTCTAAAATTCAATCACATGCCATACAATCATGATATGAAAACTTGGCTTTAATACCAATTGTTGGATAAAAATCTGGTTTTGTATCTCATACAAAACACACAGTGGAAGTAACAAATTAGGATCTATTTCATTCATGATTGACAACATGGACTATGTACATTTCAGAATTTAAGAACAAGATAGTGTACCTTGGTGTGGAGAAATTCAAAACAAAGATTAGAAGCACTTGGGAACACTTTTAATCTTCACTCCAATTCCACTTTACGTCCAAGATATGTGGTCTCTCAATCAGTTTTCAAATAGAGAATGAAAGTGTGTCTCACACTCTCTCTTTTCTCTATGATCATTTTTCATTAATTAAAAATTCTGTATATTTCTCCTTTTATAACTAACTAATTATCTAATTGGGCCGGCCTGTTGGGCCTTTCCAATTGGGCTTTAGTATGTGGCTTGGAGTGGGACCAAAAGGGACCAATAAAACACTAGCTCCAATGGGCCTTGGGCTTTTCCTTCAACTCTTGACAAGTCCAAAGTTACCATTAACTATATTTAATACTTCTATATAAATATAATTTCACTCTAGGCCTTATTAATAAATTATATCCCAAAACTTTATTATACACGCAACCCCTTCATAAAATATTCGTAGTAATACAAAGTCATAAATATAGACTACCACTTTGAAAATTACTACATCTTATCCTTGAGTACCCAATTTAATCCTTTAAAGTTATTCATCATATATTTATGAAATCTAATTTCATAAATATATACTTTGGTAACTTCTTACCAAAGTGGTTAGGCCTAACTCTCTGAATAACAAAACCCATTAAACTTATCTCAAAGGAATATTTTATATCTCCGTTAAGAGATTATGAATTCCATCTTGAGAATATATGTTCCATCAATACTAAATGTGGCTGCCCAACATACTGAGATTTTGACCGTTACTTTAGATTTCATTGTTGATATATCAAAGTAACCTACATATTATGATCCGGTCTATTATTCTCTCAGGATTAAGAGTTCATACAAATAAAAGTCGTGAGATTTATTATTCATTTGACAGTCATTAGGAGAATAATAAATCTCACAGTGGTCCAGTTTAATATGTCTTAACCCTTAAAACATATCAACATATCAACTAGAAGTCACCACTTCCATGATCAAGATAAAGCATCTTAGTTGATACGTTATAGTTTTCGCAGATGAAATACCCAATTTCATCACCGACTACGAGTTATAAATTATGAGTTTACAAAGAACTTGTGATTCATATCTTCTGTGACTAAATCACATAAATCACATACTATGCATCTCATGGACTATATGATAATGTCCAAATATTCATGTTACCATTATTTTAGATAAAAATAAACAATTTTATTAAACACAACATTAAGTCATATATAATGTCATACATAGCATCATACAATAGGATTTAAGGGCACATATCCTAATAAGACCACCTTCCACAAGAATTGCTAAAGACATTGCCAAGCTTAACAACTTTAGAAACAAGAATTGGGAGAAATAAGATCTTTAGTAATCACAAGGAATTTTTTCTTAAGCAACATTTATTCTTCCTAAGAGATTGGAGTATCCTACTCACCTAGGGAGACTACAACAAAATTAAGAAAAATTTAGTCTACAACAACATCTATGCCTTTTCATCAAAGAAGCAGTGATATCTTCACTCGCAATGGTTGCGGCAAAATAACACGAAGGAATCAATAGTTGCAGTTGCAGAATGAAAAAGAAAATGTTTAGAATGAATATAAAGTGCAGATTTCTCGTGAAGGTATCCTCATTGCCCTTTGAAAAAAACATCTACAGTGGCACCACTTGTAGGCACCTTAAAATCAGTGGCAGACTCAGTCATTTCTATAGAAAGATTAATTTTGTAGCAAAACCATAATTTATGGCAGAATCAGAAATAGCCCGCAATGCAAACGGAAAAGGTACAAGAGTATTAATGATCTTGGGGGCTAGAAGGTCCCTCTACTATTGCAAAGATACATTTTCCCATGTTAGTAGTAGCTTCAAACAAGGGGGTCCTCCGTAAATACATCATCGTTGAAAGAAACTTGCCCTTCTACAAGGCCTAGCATCCTTCTTTGCAGAAACTTCATCTTGGCGAAAAATACATGTGTTCTTCAACACATCAGAAAACATTATCAGCAAATGAAAGGGTACTCTACTATGATGAGGGCTTGCAATGTTAGCTCTACGCTGTTTGGAATGAGCACAAGGAATTTAGATACGTAAATGCTAAGAGAAGAGGAAGTCACAAGAAAAAAGGAGTGAAGCCACCCTTTGATCTACATATTTAGGGGAAGCTTTCATCTTATGAAAGGGGAGCATCAGCCTGTAAGCTCACGGTGTAACAAGAAATAGAAAGAGAGGTAAAGTTATAGCAGGCATGATGAAGTGATATGGAGAGATTAGTAGTCAAAAGGCATATGAAGAAAAGAAGAGAAGCATTCGTATGTGAGTTATGAAACAACCTGTGAAAGAAAACTATATAAGTGTTCACATATAAATTGCAAGAGCAGTCTATATGCTCAGGGAGCTGAATGTTGATGCCCATTTTTACAAATCCATACCTGAAAGCCATGAGGAAGAGAGCCCAACAAAAAGCAAGGCCTAAATGCCCATCAAGAAGACCAAAGTGCAAGAAAGGTCCAAAGAAAGAAATGCAAGTTAAAGAGACTTGTAGTAAAATGCAGATTTGCTACAGAATCTACAATAGAATACAGATTTGACAAAGAATACAATTCTTCAGTAGAATGGCTTCTACAGATCAAGGCAAATTGGGCCCAAGACCCTTTTGATCCAGTCAACATTATTTGGTCTACAAAGGCCCAAATCCTTTTGTATAAAAGAATATGTATGAAAACTAATATGTATAAAGATGATTAAAAGAAACAAGGACATCTGAGTGCCAGTAGCAGGAATTGCGTGAAGAAAAGAAAATCCAAACCAAAGGAAATGTTAAACACAACAAGAAACGTATGAAGAAATAAGCCCGAGACACGCAGCAGAATGAAACAAGGCTATTCTGCTATGGTAGAAACAGTGTGGGAAAGAGAGAAGACAAAAATAGAAGATAGTGGAGCAAGCACACAAGGACTGAAACACCACTAACTTGTATCCAGCTAATGGGTTCATGGTCAAAGGGATTCAAAGGGTGTGGTTTGGTGGTGGGGGGAAAAAGGGTCTATATTTGGTTTCCAAACATAGCTTCTTTTTGGAATATACCTTGCAAGGATGATATCTTACCCAAATGAGGTAGTAGATGGTTGGGGCCATCTGATGCATGCCATGGAGGTAGGTGGTGAGGTACCCCAATCCTTATCCATTTGAACTCAGAGGTAGAGGTATACAGTAGGAAAAAATAAAATGGAATTTTTTCACAAAATGAGTAGTGGTGCAACAAATGTAATCTGAGTAGACGTAATGGCCGGACAACCAATGAGTTGGTAGGCAGTCATGAAGGAGTATTCACAACAAGTCAAAAATAGTTGGTGAAGCACTAGGGATAAAAAGGTGAAATCCCATTGAATTAGTTCATTATAAAGGGAAGAGGTCGCCATGGATAAATGAGGAGGCACTTAGAGGGGGAGGCACTTAGAAGGGGAGGCACTTAGAAGGAGAGGCACCTGGGAGAGGGCGATCAAAAAAGGAAAAAGAGCCAAGGGAGAAAAACAATGCACGACAAGATAGTAGTAAAATACTAAGAGTAAAAAGAACAAAGAGAAAGAAAGAAAGAAAGAAAGTGGTAAAAAGAAAAGAGAAAACTCAGCAAAAATAGGGGCATGCATCAATAGAATTTCTTTTCCCTCCCTCTTAGCCAACTCATTCTTTGAGGTCCTCCAAAAGTAATAGGTAGTAGCCCTTTAGGCTTATTCTCCAAAATGCACAACTTTGATAGCAAGAGCCTATGACATGGTTGTTAAGTTGGGGTTTGGGTTCCTTCTTGGTTTACTTATTATATGGAAAGATTCAATACTTGATTTCGATTGAAAATATATTTGATTTCACTTATTCGTACTTATATCTGTTGTATGTAGTAGTTCTGTTGTAGCACATTTTTTTTTATCACGATTGTTGCATCATTTGTCATGTTGTGGTATCTTTATTTATTGTACTACTTATTCTACTGTAGCATCTTTTATTATATTTACCGTGTTAGCTATTATACTAGCTAAACCTTTTCTGTTAAAGCTTTCTTATTTCTTTGTTATTACGTGTACTTTTGACACAAACTAATTATTATTCTGCCATACGCATATGTATATATTGTATCTCATGTTCTACAAAATATATTTCATATATGTATATATGAATACATATAAGTACACATACAAACTAGCAATTGCTTGATGGGTATTTCCTATTGGTTTTAGATTTTTTTATATGTAAGAAGTAGAAAAGTATTTCTGCAGTAAAAAATGAAAAGTAGTCATTTACATTATAAAAAAGTGTAGAAAGCTTTGCTACACAGCAAAAAGGTTTTACTGCACAACAGAAGGCTTTACTGCGTAACATAAAGTTCTACAGCATAGCAGAAAGTTTTACTGCATAGCAGAAAACTTTATTGCATGCAGAAAACTTTACTGTACTGCAAAAAGTTATACTGTATAGCAAAAGGTTTTACTGCATAGCAGAAAATTTCCTTCTACGGCAAAAACAGAGGACAAGCCCACTTTACAGTGTCTTCCCTTGGACTTTGGACTCAATGTTTGTGCATAAACTAGTAGCAACGGAATAGTACTTTGGAGCCCATTTCGCAAAGCGCCAGGTCCAACTTCCCTCTTAAAAAAAGCCTAGACTAAGCGTTGTCCAATAATATCAAGACGCTTGTCTAAGGTACAAGAAACATAAAAAGAACCCTCAACAGACATACTAACAAGGTAAGAAGTTAGTCATGAGTTATATCAAGATATTCACTTGTAACACATTAGTCGTTGCACATAAATACATAGATCTGTCGCTCATTAATTGAGGAGTAGCTATAACATAAAGAGAAATCCAAGCATACATGTACACACAATTTTCACTCAAAAAAATCCACTCTCAAGTTCAATTCTTTAACAGAAGATTTCTTAGTTATCCTTAATCATTGGAGGGTTTTTGGCCAACACCACATTGGTGTATACTTTCTTAGTTTGAGTCTTATTGCAGGGACACATCAGAGACGAATCCAACACCATCGTCCATCTATGCTGACAAGGAACTCAACTGCTAATTTCTCTCATCTTAAGTTTGGCACTGTCTGTGGGAACAGCTAATCATTATAGCCATTTCCTTGATTGACAAAAGTAATCCTCACAGTGCAAGATGAACCCTGAGCAGCTGCACAATAAATTCAAGCCGTCATAGCCAATGTAGTGGAGTTGACTTGCTAGAGTGAAGAGCTACGAAGAGGAGCTAAATCTCAAAAAGGGGATTGATAGCGGACTACTGAAAATCAGAATGAAGAAGAGCAGCCTTGCCAAATTGAAAGAAACAACAATGAAAAAGATTCAGATAGTTAGATCAATAGGAGAAAAAGAGTATCAGAAGAGAACTCGTCAAAAATGGATAGTGAACTTCGTAACATGGGGAGAGAAATGGAAGAATTCAGGAATGTAGTGAAAGAAAAAGCAATAAAGAATTTACACGGAATGATTCAAATGACAAAGTTTACCACTGAGGTGTTGAGTCATCCTCTAGCTAAAGTTTCGCCCTTGTAGTTGGATTCATATGATAGTTAAAGGGATTCTTTAGACCACATCGAATTATTCAAAACCCTGATGCACCTACAAATGACCCTAGATGATGTGCAGGGCTTTCTAAACAACATTGAAGGGAGCAGCCAAAGTTTGGTTTGGCAAAATACCCCCAAGTACCATTGTCATCTTTGAGCAAATCAGTAAGAGCTTTTTTTGTCATTTCATTGGAGAATAGAGGCACAAGAAGCAAACACCCGTCAAGTAGAGGGAGAATCATTAGGGCAGTATGTAACTCGCTTTAATAAATAATTGCTACAGGTGGACGAAGCGGAAGACCGGGTCGTCCTAATGAGTAACGACATTCTAGGCAGGGTTGCTGCTCAGGGACTTTATCTTCTCAATCACCAAGAGTCCACCAAGGGTAGTGGTTGAATTGCTCCAAGGCCCAAAAATACATGAATGTGGAAGGTGTAGTAACAACAAAAGAGATGACGAGCAAGAGGAAGAAAGACGATGACACTAGCCCCAACCCTGATAGAAAGAAGGAAGCACGAAAGATTGTGAGCACTGCAGATAAAAAGAAAAGCCTCTCAGATCGAAAGTCGAGATTTAATGTAGATCCAAGATGAGCCATCTTTACAATGGCTTTGATCCATACACGCCCCGACACGTGAAAGACTAAATAGAGACGTCGATTAATCAAAGGAAGTTGTAGAAGTTTGTATGAAAGATGGGTTCATATAAATAACCACAAAAAGATAGTAGGGAACTTGGACAGGAGGCGGATGTAAAAAAGGCACTAGTAGGTGAGATAAGGATGATTACAAGTGCATTGGTGGTAGAAGGATCCTCAAAATCCCTAAAGAAGGCATATGCAAGGGAAGTGAACAACATTTACTCACATTAGCCATCATCAAAGATACCAAGGAGTAGTGAACCTGGCATTGTCTTCAAAGAGAGGGACACTCGCAGTGTTAGACAGCCATAAAGATAACCCAATGGAATAATGCTCAAGATAGAAGAGTTCAACATCCACCAAGTGCTAGCTGACAATGGGAGCTTAACAAATATCATCTACTTGCCTGCATTCCTGCAGATGAAGCAGAGCTAGGAAAGGCTTCGGCCTTTCAATTCTCCTTTAGAATGTTTTAACAGGGACAAAATCATTCCTAAAGGCATCATCAGGCTAACCATAACTACAGGTACTTACCTAGCCCAAGCCTCTAAAGAGATTGGTTTCCTTGTGGTAGACTGTCCATTAACATACAACGTCATTTTGGGATGGCCCACACTCAACAAGTTGAAAACAACAACATGGACATACCACCTAAAGGTAAAAGTCCCTACAACCCATGGTATAGGAGAGAGACTAGGAAACCAAGTCCTTGTTAAGGAATGTTACTAGGCCACTCTAGTCTCAGGATAAAATAATACATGGATGATAGATGAGCCAATATCTATTTCTGAACCACCAGAAGCATCACAAGACATCGAAATTTCCTTAAAGTTCCGCTCAAAGTTTTGAAAGTAGGATCAGGACTTTCAGCCTAAAAAAATACGAAGATAATTACTCTACTAAGAAAGAACCAAGACATTTTCGCTTAGAAGCACGAGGACATATCGAGAATCGATAAAGAGATTATCTAGTATCATCTCATGTTAATCCAGAATGCAAGTCAGTGCAATAGAAATGAAGGATATTCGCACTAAAGCATAATAAAGCAGTGATAGAAGAGGTAGAAAAATTTCTAGAAGTAGGCTTTATAAAGGAGGTTTTTTACCCAGATTTGCTGGCAAACATGGTGATAGTGAAGAAGAATAATGGAAAATGGAGGATGTGTGTTGATTTCACAAACCTCAACAAAGCTTGCTTGAAGGATAGCTTCATCCTACCAAAAATCGACCAATTGGTGGATTCAACTACTAGGCACAAGCTTCTATGTTTCATGGACGCTTTCTTTAGCTACAGCCAGATCCCTATGGATGAAAAGGATCAAGAGAAGATTGCATTTATCACTAGCCAAGGATTGTATTCTTACAAAGTAATTCCCTTCGAACTAAAGAAACTGATGAATTGTTTGTTCTCCCAGTAGGTAGGGATGAATGTAGAAGTGTATGTAGATGATATGCTAGTAAAAAGTAAAGATGAAGCAGATCATCTAGATGATCTAAAAGAAACCTTCGACACGTTGCATAAGTACAAAATGAAATTAAATCTTGCAAAATGTGTTTTTGCTATTGGTTAAGGAAAATTCATGGGATTCATGGTGTCTTAACAAGGCATAGAAGCAAATCCGGATAAGGTAAAAGCGATAATTGAGATAAAATCTCCCAAGATTGTGAAGGAGGTGTAGAGCTTAACTAGGAATGTGGTGGCTCTAAACAAATTCGTCTTTAGAGCAACGGATAAGTGTTTGCCATTCTTCAAGGTTCTAAGAAAGGCTTTCCAATGAATCGCCGAGTGCAAAAAAGCTCTAACAAAATTAAAGAAGTATCTGACATGACCTTTATTATTGAGTCTGTTAGTGACAAGGGAAAAGTTGTATCTCTACTTAGTAGTGTCCAACACGACGGTAGACTCGGCATTGACCAAAGAAGAGGAAACAGTGCAGAAGCTAGTGTATTACACCAGCCAAGCTTTAAGGGGTCAAGGCAAACTACCCAAAATTAGATAAAATCGCTTTCAATTTGATGGTCATCTCTAGAAAACTTCGCCCTTACTTTCAAACCCATCCCATCATCGTCATGACGGATTAGCTGAAAAGAAAGACAATGAACAAGATAGATGCAGCGAGGTGGCTGGCTTAAAGGGCCATAGAGCTGGGCCAGTTTGACATAGAGTATCAACCACGGGTTGCAATCAAAGCCTAGATACTAGCTGACTTCATCGCAGAATTCACCCATTTAGAAGATAAAAACCCCCCCCCCCCCAAGAAAGAGATGGATGGTGCAGACTAAGGGATTTACCACCAAAAGGAGAAGTCATGAAGTATGTAGTCAGGTAGTAGCCCTGCTAACAGGTTTAAAACTAGTGAAAGCATTGGAAGCAAGAGATGTGATCATCCAAATAGATTCCCAGCTGGTGATTGGCCAAGTGAGAGGAGACTATGAAGCAAAGGAAGAAAGGATGTAGAAATACCTGGCCATCATCCAACAGGCCTTGCCCTACTTCGACAACATTGAGTTTTAGAAAATTCCTAGAGCAAAGAATATGGAGGCAGATTTATCATTTTTAGATGAATACAATGTGGCACCTAAGCTATACATCGAGATAAATAAAAAATAAAAAATAAAATTTAAAAAAAAAAAAGCCCAACACAGAAGGACAAGAAGTATTAGCAATAATGAAGCAGGACAATTGGATGGATCCTATCATCCATTTCCTAAGAGAAGGAAAACTCTAAGAAAACAAGGCAGAAGCATGAAAGATCCGCATCAGAGTCTTGTATAGATGAGGACACTCCCTCTCATATTTGTTAGGATTAGTGCCCTAAAATCCTATTGTATGCTATGTATGACATTATGTTCTATGTAATAAACTTGCTTTATTATTATCTAAAATAATGGTAGTATGAATATTTGGACATTATCATATAGTCTTTGAGATGCATAATATGTAATTTAGGTGATTTAGTCGCAGAAGATATAAATCACAAGTTCTTTGTAAACACAAAATCTTAGTTCGTAGTCGGTGATGAAATTGGGCATTTCATTTGTGTAGACTTTAACATGTCAATTAAGATGATTTGTCTTGATCATGGAAGTGAAGACTTCTAGTTGATATGTTAATATGTTTTAAGTGTATAAGACATATTGAATTGGATTGCTGTGAGTTTAATTATTCTATTAATGACTATTAAATGAATAATAAATCTTACGACTTTCATTTACATAAACTCTCAATCCTAAGGGAATAGTGAACCTAATCATGAAATGTAGGTTGCTCTAATATATCAAGATTGAGATCTAGACAAATGGTCAAAAGCTCAGTACGTTGGGCAACCACACGTAATGTTGAAGAAAAACATATTCTCAATATAGAATTCATAGTCCCTTTATAGGGATATAAAATATTCCTTTGAGATAAGTTTAATGGTTTTAGTTATTCAGAGTGTTAGGACTAACCACTTTAGTAAAGAGTTACTAAAGTTTATATTTTATGAAATCTAATTTAAAATATAGATGAATAACTTAAAGGATTAAAACGGATACTTAAGGATCAAGAGGTAGCAATTTTCAAAGTGACTGTTATACAATTATGACTTTGTATTACTATGAATATTTTCATGAAAGGGTTAAATGTTTAATAAAGTCTTGGAATATAATTTGTTAATAAGGCCTAGAGTGAAATTACATTTATGTAGTGGGATTAAATATAATTAATGGCAACTTTGGGCTTGTCAAGAGTTGACAGATAAGTCCTAAGCCCATTGGAGCTAGAGCTTTATTTGGTCCTAATTGAGATAGAGTTTTTTCTTTAGACACTTGGTTATTCTCTTAAACAAGTATGTATAGAACTGATTGAGAGATCACGCATCCTGTGCACATTGTGTTTGTTTCCAAAATTCAGATGTTGCATGTTATCTCACATGAATGAAGTAGACCATTTATATTCCACTACGTCTTAGAGCCAGTTATTATTGGCCAATGTCGCAGAAGGATGCCCATAACCTCGTTAAAACTTGTGACATGTGTCAAGATTTTGCCAACATCTAGACATGACCGGGAGAACCAATGACACCAATAACAACACCTTGGCCCTTCGCCCAATGGAGAATCGATATCGTGGGACCATTCCTACTAGGAAGGAAGCAGGTAAAATTCCTAATCGTCGTAATTAACTATTTCACTAAATGGGTAGAGGTTGAACCAGCAACAACAATCACAGAAGCTAAAATTAGGAGTTTCGTATGGAAGAATATAGCTTGCAATTTTGGGATTCCTAACAAAGTAATATCAGATAATGGGAGACAGTTTGACAATCCTAAGTTTTGAAAATTCTGCAAAGAACTAGGAATGAAGAATCATTATTCCTCTTCGAGACATCCTCAAATGAATGGATAAATAGAAATGATGAATAGAAGTTTGATGAAAATTATCAAAACTTGGCTTGAGGGGGCCAATGGTACATGGCCTAAAGAATTACCAAACGTCCTATGGGCATATAGGATGACAGCAAGGGTACTAACAGGAGAAACACCATTCAGACTAAACTTTAAAGCTAAAACCGTCATATTGGTAGAAGTAGGATTAACAAGTGTCTAAGTCATGACTTATGAAAGAATAAAGGAACCAACAAGAGCTTAATAACAACCTGGACCTAATCGACGAAGTTAGAGACAAAGCTATTTAGAGAATGACAAAGTATAATGGAGAAATGGCAAGATATTACAACAAGAAGATGAAAGTTAGAAGGTTCAACTCGAGGGATCTCTTCCCCAGGAAAGTCTTATAGACAATGAAAGACCCATCCTAAGGAAAGTTGGGACCAATATGGGAAGGACCTTAAAGTTATCTGTCACTCTAGAAAAGGATCATACTACTTGAAGACAATCGACGGTCACGAACTACCTTGTCTGTGGAACGTAAAACACTTGAAGAAGTATTATCAGTAAGAAACCCAAAAAAGTTCCAAGTTTCTCATTCCGTTGAATGTAATTTTATTCTTGTTACTGATTTGTAAGCAATAGCATTTCTGTCTCTACCATCAATAAACTATGAAGAATAGCATTTTTCAAAAGTTATTGTCTATTATTCTTTAAAAAAAGGTTATTATGGAACCATCATTGATATATGACTTAGAAAAGTCATTAATACATAACTAAATCATCATGTATCCATGACTTATGATAGGCCAAGAATGTATTAACCCTTTAGGTAAATTAACTAATTAATTAGCCAAGTAAATTAATCGAACCAATTTAACATGCAATATGCGAGGTAGCACAAACAAATCACCAAATAACTAAATGTAGCGAAAAATAAATTTGACACGAGTGATTTGTTTACGAATAGGGAAAACCACCGAGGCAAAATCCCACCAGGTGAATTTAAGGTCATCACTCCTGAGAATCTACTATTATCAAAACAAGTGGTTACAAGTAAAAGAATCCCATTACCTTATACCAACCTACAGTTGAATCCTTATCCCAATACACAGTTGGACTTGCAATGTAGTGACAATCTCTCTTTTTAATGCACGGTTCCCAGTATGTGAATAACCAATCGATACGCAGATCCTAGTACGCGGCTTACATTCCAACTTGAGAAAGATATTGGTTACGAATTTCTTCAATTCATCCACACGATGAAGATCAAGAAGCTCATTGGTTACAAAACCTTACAATGTACAACTGCAGTAGCCTCTTTAAGAGAAAGATGAATTAGGACAAATTTTCTCCAGTCACAATTTGAGTGAATAATCACTTTGCATCAAGTTACATCTAGTTACATCACCCTAGACGGCCCTTAAAATACTCCTTATATATGTTTAAGGATGTGAGAAAAGAAACCATACGAAAATAGCTTTGATATACGTGAAAAACAGATCTGAAAATTTGATTTTCGTAATCCTCAATAAAGAGGCTATCTGTCAAGTTGTTGTCGAGTTTCGGGCTAAAAGCTTCTTTTAAACCTCGATAGATACAATCTGTCGAGCTATCTGTCGAGATTTAAAATATAGCATTTCTTCACTTGATTCATGAATAGACTTGCATGGCTTTAACTCTTGACTTGAACACAATGTTGCTTGAAGACTTAAACCATCCTAGATCTACCCAAATACAAGTAAAATTCATTTTGTCAAAGGATTAGCCAATTCTAAATGACATATGTTTATAACAAGTTCCACATATGTCCTAACAATCTCCCCCTTTGGCAATTCATGACAAAACCACGACAAACACATGAAATATGAGAGAAGTCACAAATCACTCAACTCATACTCACTTGTTGAATACAATAAAATCTAATTCTAACACAAACTCTTGAAAAAATTTGCAAGAAGAGAGTTCATGGCATGATAGATTTTGATAACCTATATTTCTGAAACACTTTAAACAAAAATCATCAAGGCCTCTTAGTGTGAAACAGAAATTAAAAAATTGCATAGCTAAAAAACATGAGTATAAAGAGAGAAAAGAAACAACACATGGAGATATAGGTTAAAGAGATAACAACATCTTCACACACACACACACACACACATATATATATATATATATATATATCAATGATAAATACAAAGTTTGCTATCACTAAGTGGTTACAAGACATGTACATGAGTTAATGTATCTAAAACAAAGAAGGGAAAAGTGCATATAAACCTCACTACATCCCTTAAAGGAAACAACACTCCTCCTAACAAAAAGATCCTATGCTAATGCTCCCCCTAGATATATGACTACTCTCAAACCCAAAACTACTCCCCATTTTTTAGTCACAAATGACGAAGGGTAAGTCACTGTGAAGCAATCATCTCCTCCTCATCAGAAAAGCCAGCATCCTCATCATCATCATCATCAGCATCCTCATCCTCAGATGCCACTGGAGAAGGAGAAGGAGAAACAACAAAGCCACCCAGTTGAGCCTGCCGTTGAGCGATATGGCCCACACGAGTGTTCACCTAGCACAGCTTATCATTGAGAGTGTCAAGGCGAGCATCCATGCACTCAACTTGAGCCACGATGGCCTCGAGAGTCACACCACCCTCAAAAGAAGAAGAAGTGGAGGTGGATGAAGGAGTCGCCGTCTCGGTCAGTGGCTGCTTCAGTCGAAGATGGGCCTTACTCCGTCGAGCACTACCAGCATCAATGGCATGCATGATAGGGAAATGATCAGACTCGGGATAGGAAACAGAGGAGTGGCGAATAATCCTTGTGATAGCAAAAGGAAAGATAAGCATATCATGGGTCACTATATCCTTGTACACATCTATAAGGGAGAAGATGAAATGAAAGGGAAAGTCTATAGAAAGATCCTCTCAGACATGTATAATCAGGGTAATTAGGATGCGATTCCCTCGGAACATGAAGCACTTTAGAGATAAGCTCTAGAGTTATTACTATACGAGTAACTCTAACAAAAGTGGAAAACTGAGGTGCCGAGGAATCAAAACCATGCATATTGGAGTAAAACTGTAACACCCCAACCTAATTGCACATTTAATTTTATGAGTTTATATGTTTGTTATTATCTTAATTAATTTAAGTGCATAAAGCTTTGCTATTGTGATGTTATAAAACATATATGCTCTTTTAAGGTTGTAGAAATGAGTTTTATTGAGTTAAGGATACATGTGCTTAGTTGTTTTATTATTTGGGCATTTCTAGAAATATAAGCTTTTAAGGGGGTAGAAAGGAAAATTTTAAAAAAATGGTTAGGTGAGCCACCAACTCACTATTTCGTTTGACATACACGTACCCCTAATCAAAGTCAATTCTCTCATCTTTCTTTGCTGGTCCAGAGCAGGTTCTTGGGTCATCTTTCTTTGTTTCTTTGTTTTCTTCTCTCTTTGCTTTCACACGGCAACATCTCTCTCTCCTTCTCTCACCAAAACAACAAATCTCACTCTAAAGAAGAAATTAAGAGCCTCACACTAAAGTTTCAGCTTCAAGGGTTGTGGGTAAGTAATCAAAACCTCATTTGATTTTGGGTATGTTGGTAGTATGATTGTTTTGTTCATTTTCTCTTCTTTGTTCTCAAATCTGATTTCAGGGACTGAACTTGTGATTCTGTTTTTGTAAGTTGAAAGTTTGATGGTGTTATGGTCCATTGAATGCTTAATAATTTATTTTAATATTTATAGTCTTGGTATAAAAATGTCCAAATGAAATGAAGACCTATTGCTATTAGTTGATGATTTTGTAAGAAAATCTGTTTGAGCTGTCACTGTGACAGATTTGGGGTTTACAAGAAGTAAAATATGTATTAAATCACTTGCTGTGAATTAGGATGCTATGAGTAGTTTTTATGAATCCTAAGACACATATAGTTGTTATGGAAGTGGTCTCACTGCATTTGGATTAATACAAAAATAATGGTTCAATTTCTAAGTTGCATGAATTTCTGTCAGGACAGATTTGAGCACGTTGCCTTGTACGATTTTTAATAAATCATGGTTTTATTTTTTGGCTTTGACATTGATACGGTATAAATTATACATACAGAGGAGTTGTTCTATAAAATTTTATGACATTTGGATGTGTTTAGATAGCCCATTTGTATTTTACAAATGAGACATATGCTGCTGAAATGAGCAGTAAACAGTGTAGGATAACTTTAACTTTGTAGATTTAATTTTGAAGTTATGATGAATTTTTTGAGCTATAATTTAATTTACTTAGCTTTTGGTATGTTTATATTATAGTGGAATTTTTATGCCTTGGTTTCTCTATGTTTGGCATGTAATGTGTTTGATAACTATACCTTGTTTTGGGGAAACTCTATGCGATGGGAATTAAGATTTTACTAAGTTTGAGAGTTAGGTTGTGTTAGAGGTGTAAGTTTATATTTTTTTAGAAGAGTTGTTAGTAATAAGTTTTGGTCTTTCATTTAGGTGACAAGAACGAGAACACAGACACTTGAGCTCCTCTAGTACAAATCTCTCGCGTCTTCTGTTTTCAAGTAAGGGATATGTGACATGTGCGTTTGATAAGTATAAAAATTGTTTAGAAAACTATTATGTATTAAAACCTTTTAATTAGAGATATTGCATATAAGCATGATTTATGTAAATATATATTCGTGAGTTGTTCAATCTTATATACATGATAATTTCAGCATATTGATGCTATTATCTATATCATGAACATAATATTTAAGAATAAAGTGGATATGCTATTATTATGAAATATCATGTAAAATGAGAAATTAGTATGATGTATAAGTATGAAAGGTTTTTTTTGGGTTATGTCCTCTGGTGATCTGAACTCAGCTAGTAGGGGTTAATTACTGGCTTTCCATGGAAAATGATATCTGTTTGGCCATTTAAAGTGGAGGAAATGGGGCTGCCCGTAACTCTAATCTGAACAAGGCCTTCTCCCCAATGTGTACGGATGGAGGGGAGGAACAAAATCTTGAGGGGATGTGCCATTAGTCCTCCCAAAGAGGACAATTTCATACACATGAGGGCACCTAAATGTGATGAGGCCTTCTCTGTTGTGCACATGCACCAAGCACAGACTTATCAGATATGGACTAACTAATATGTTATGAACAACTATATTATGATATTGATTATGAGATAATGATTTTTAAAGATGAAGTTACTGAATTATGTTTATATTTCTTATTATGTCCTTTTATAAGTATATGAAGTATTTTTATCTAAGAGCTCATAAGTTAGTTCAAGAGCAATATGAATAGTATGAAGGCTATTTTATCAAAGCTGGTATATCCATAAAATGTTTGATTTACATGCATTCTTATCAAAGGCCCATGGAGTTTAAAAACCTTACTGGGCTTCGCAGCTCACCCTATTATATTTCAGTGCACAGGTTCTTCCTGGAAGTAGCGAAAGTATTAGAGGTGACAAGATTTTGTGATTCTCTTTTGTTAGATTGTATAGTTTTTTTTTGTTGTATAGTAGTTTAGCTCTTTTGTTGTATAGGAGGAATCAAGATATACTTGATCCTTTGAGCAAAGATGTAATTCGGAATCTTAGTTTGTTTTGAACCCCAATTGTATGTCTTTGGGGTTAGGTTTGTAAATAAGAGTTTTGCTAAATGTTTAGCTATATAATATTTACATGAATACCTTAAGTTTCAGGCAAGTGGTAATCTTGCAAAGTTCAAATGAAATGAATTTTCAAGGTTTTCATCATTTTCGTATATTATGACTTTTATGCAACAAAATAAGTAGGAATATAGGGAAAATTCTTGATAAGCACCTTTAGTTAGGTTGGTTCATGTTAGTATTGAGGTAAACTTGATATTAACATGCTGGTCATGCTCTAAATTCTAAAGTACAGGTTTAGGTTGTGACAAAAACTCATGTATGATCACGGAGGGACAGCTCACAGGCATCTCATATAGAGATTCCCAACCCCGCCTGTGTATGATAGCCGGAAGAGTAGTATCGAAAAAGTCTGATAGAATAATGTGGTGTTTCGAATGAATACCACGTTTGGAAAAGTTCTTCGAGAAGTCCTTACAAGCCTTTTCATCATGGAACCTGAAATGGAGAGGAGTGGAGTTAGAAGACGATGCCCCGAAACGAAGAGGGTTCCGGGATGGAGCAGACTTGCACTTTGGTGCCATGCCGCAGATTATTTGAGAGAGAGAAAGAGAGAGAGAGCGAGAGCGAGAAAGAGAGCAAGAAGCACCAATCAATAGATAGTACTAGAAAATGAAACAAAAAGGTACGTATGCATGAGTAATACATGATCATGTGGCATGCAACAACAAAAAAACATCATGGGTGATTTGACATGGGTGATTTGTTTACAAATGGGAAAAACCACCGAGAGAAAACCCCACCAGATGAATTTAATGTCACTACTCTCGAGAATCCACTATTATCAAAACAAGTGGTAATAAGTAAAGGAATCCCAGTACCTTATACCAACCTACAGTTGAACCCTTATCCCAATACACAATTAGACTTGCAATGCAGTGACAATCTCTCCTTTCAATGCACAACTTCTAGTACGTGACTAACCAATCAATTCACCGTTCCCAATATGGAGCTTACACACCAACTTGAGAAAGATGTTGGCTGTAAAGTTCTTTAGTTCATCTACATGATGAAGATCAAGAAGCTCTCTAGTTACAAAACCTTACGACGTACAAACGCAATAGCTTCTTCAAAAGAAAGATGAACTAGGGCAAATTGTCTCTAGTCACAATTTGAGTGAATAATTACTTTGCATCAAGTTGCATCCAATTACGTCACCATAGACGGCCCTTAAAATAATCCTTATATATGTCTAGGGTTGTGAGAAAAGAGACCCTACACATGATAGGCCACAAATGCGATGACCCATTGTGATGAATTAAATTGATTAATTAGCCAAGTTTTTAATTAATCAAGTTAACATGCAAATTTACATGGCAGCACAAACAGATCACCAATAAACTAAAGTATGCAGCGGAAATAAAATTGACACAGTAATTTGTTTACGAATGGGGAAAACCTACATGGCAAAAACTCCACCGGGTGTTTAAGGTCACCACTCCTGAAACTCCACTATTATCACAACAAGCGGTTACAAGTAAAGGAATCCCAGTACCTTACCAACCTACAGTTGAACCCTTACTTCAATACCTAATCGGACTTGTTCTGTAGTGACAGTTTCTCCTTTTGATGCACGACTCCCAGTACGTGACTAACCAATTTGATGCGCGGATCCTAGTACGCGGCTTACTCCTTTGCACGAATCCCAGTATGTGACTAACTCCACAGCAATCCTTTGATTGTTGTAGTTGATTTGCAACAGCTTCACATAGAAGCACTAATAAGATCTTCAATGTTGGTGCAAGAGACTTTGCTTGGTTACAAAACCTAAAGGCGTACAAGAAACGCAGCAAGAACTCTTTCTTCTGTAGGAGGGGGCTAGGGTTTCAAAAAGAAAACCTTATGAAGCTTTCTAGGGTTAGGTTTTTCTTTCTCCACCTCCTTTCAATAAGAGCTTAATGGGCTCTCCTATTCCAAATAGGTTTACACAAACCTTGGGCTTTCTGTTGGAAAAATATAATACGCAGCGGAAGAAAATATAATGTAAACGGATCTACTTCATACATACAAGTTAACACGTACTATTTAAGTTTCAGAATTAGAGAACAAGAGAGTGTACCTTGGAGCGGTGAATTTCAAAACTTGAAGATGAGAGGCTCTTGGGAATACTTTCAATCTTCACTCCAATTCCACTAACGCCCAAGATGTGTGGTCTCTCAATCAGTTCCAAAAGGGAGAATGAAAGTGTGTCTCACACTCTCTCTTTTTCTCTCTGAATTTTCTACAAATTCTCTTACAGAAAAATTCTGTGTGTGATTCTCCCTTTGTATCTAACTGATTATCTAATTGGGCTGGCCTTTCGGGCCTTTCCAATTGGGCTTAAGTGTGTGGCTTGGAGTGGGACCAAAAGGGACCAATAAGACACTAGCTCCAATGGGCCTTGGGCTTTTCTGTCAACTCTTGACAAGTCCAAAGTTACCATTAACTATGTTTAATACCACTATATAAATATAGTTGCACTCTAGGCCTTATTAATAAATTATATCCCAAGACTCTATTATACATGCAACCCCTTCATAAAATATTCATAGTAACACAAAGTCATGAAAGGAGACTGCCACTTTGTTTATTACTATATCTTATCCTTGAGTACCTGGTTTAATCCTTTAAGTTATTCATCATATATTTATGAAATCCAATTCCATAAATATATACTTTAGTAATTCCTTACTAAAGTGGTTAGGCCCAACTCTCTGAATAACAAACCCATTAAACTTATCTCAAGGGAATATTTTGTATCTCCGTTAAGAGACTATGAATTCTATCTTGAGAATATATGTTCCATCAACACTAAATGTGGCTGCCCAACATACTGAGATTTTGACCTTAACCATAGATCTCACTCCTGATATATCAAAGCAACCTACACTTCATGATCAGGTCCATTATCCTCTCAGGATTAAGAGTTCATGCAAATATAAGTCGTGAGTTTATTATTCTATTGACAGTCTTTAGGAGAATAATAAATCTCACACCGGTCTAATTCAATATGTCTTAACTCTTAAAACATATCAACATATCAACTAGAAATCTCCATTTCCATGATCAAGACAAATCATCTTAGTTGATATGTTATAGCCTTCGCAGATGAAATGCCCAATTTCATCACCGACTACGAACTATAATTCTGAGTTTACAAAGAACTTGTGATTTATATCTTCTGTGACTAAATCACATAAATCACATACTATGCATCTCATGGACTATATGATAATGTTCCAATATTCATGTTACCAATATTTTCAAATAATAATACAACTTTATTAACCAAAACATTAAGTCATACATAATGTCTAACATAATAAAATACATAGCATCATACAATAGGATTTAAGGACACATATCCCAACAATCTCCCACTTGGCCTAAAGACTATTGTGCACTAATCTAACTCCCATCTCCTCCAAATGTGACTCGAAAGTCCTTTGAGGCAAGGCTTTGGTGAAGGGATCCGCTAAATTCTTTGCACCATCAATCTTTGCTACAATCACATCTCCACGAGCAACAATGTCTCGAATGATGTGGTACTTTCTTTCTATGTGTTTTCCTTTCTTGTGATTCCTTGGATCCTTGGATTGTGCAACCGCTCCACTATTGTCACAAAACAATGTAATAGGAACTTGCTCAATTCTTATCACACCAAGATCACAAAGGAATTTCTTGAGCCAAACAGCCTCCTTTGCTGCCTCACAAGCGGCAACATATTCGGCTTCCATGGTGGAGTCTGCAATACAAGATTGCTTAACACTCCTCCAACTTATGGCTCCACCTCCCAAGGTGAAAACACAACCCGACGTGGATTTTCTGAAATCTAGATCCGACTGAAAATCTGAATCTGTATAGCCAATGGGAATCAAATCCTCACAACGGTAAACAAGCATATAATTTCTCGTTCTCCGTAGATACTTGAGAATATGCTTTACAGCTTGCCAATGTTTAAGTCCTGGATTTGATTGATATCGGCTGACCATGCCAACTGAATAACAAATATCCGGTCTAGTATAAAGCATGGCATACATGAGACTTCCCACTGCAGAAGCATAAGGAACTTGTCTCATCGTATTTTCTTCCTCTTGAGTCTTAGGCCTTTGGTCATTAGACAGAGGAACTCCATGTCTAAAAGGAAGTAATCCTTTCTTGGAGTTTTGCATGCTAAACCGTTCTAGAACCTTATCTATATATCCAGCTTGTGACAAACCTAACATCCTATTCTTTCGATCTCGCCAAAGCTTGATCCCTAGAATATAGTTAGCTTCACCCAAGTCCTTCATATCAAATTGGCTTGACAACCAAACTTTAACCGATGACATTACTCCTACATCATTTCCAATGAGTAGAATGTCATCAACATAAAGCACTAGGAACATTACTACTTTGTCTTGATGTCTCTTGTACACATATGGTTCATCAAGATTTTGTTCAAAACCAAATGATTTGATTGCCTGATCAAATCTGATGTTCCATGACCTAGATGCTTGCTTAAGTCCATAAATGGACCTATTCAACTTGCATACCATATGCTCTTGGTTCTTTGCTATGAAACCTTCTGGTTGCAACATATAGATTTCTTCTTCAAGATTGCCATTAAGAAATGCAGTCTTGACATCCATTTGCCAAATCTCATAATCATAATGAGCAGCAATGGATAAGAGAATTCTGATAGATTTAAGCATGGCTACTGGAGAAAAGGTTTCATCATAATCGATGCCTTCTTTTTGTGTATACCCTTTAGCCACTAGCCTTGCTTTAAAGGTTTCAACCTTTCCATCTGTCCCTCTCTTCCTCTTGTAAACCCATTTGCAACCAACAGGTTTAATGTCGTTAGGCGCCTCTACAAGACTCCAAACTTGATTGGAATACATGGAATCTAATTCAGATTTCATAGCTTGGACCCAATGATGTGCATCTATATCATTCATTGCCTCCTCATAAGTGTAAGGATCCGATTCAGCCTCTTCTGAGATAGCCTCATAAGTTTCTCCTAAACCTATAAATCTCACAGGAGGCCGAACAACTCTCCCACTACGACGAGGCACTTGTGTACTAGATATTTCATGAGTAGTATCTTGTGGTGTATCTAATACAACCACATCATCCCTAGATTCATCCATTGGTTGTTGATTTACGGATTCATTCATTTCAGCCAAAACAACTCTACTTCTAGGAGTAAAATTATTCATATAGTCATTTTCCAAAAATTTAGCATTTGTACTAACAAAAACTTTGTTATCATTTCGACTATAGAATAAATAACCCCTAGTTTCTTTTGGATAACCCACAAGCAAACACACTTCCGATTTTGGTTCCAACTTATCAGGCTTCCCCTTTAGCACATGTGCTGGACAACCCCAAATGTGGAGATACCTCATACTAGGCTTACGCCCACTCCACAATTCCATGGGTGTTTTGGGGACAGATTTTGATGGAACTAAATTCAAAAGATGTATTGCTGTATCTAAGGCATATCCCCAAAAATAAATTGGTAAAGTTGAATAACTCATCATGGACCTAACCATTTCCAAAAGAGTCCTATTCCTTCTTTCCGCTACACCATTTTGTTGAGGTGTTCCAGGTGCAGTCAATTGGGATATAATCCCATTTTGAATTAGGTAATCCTTGAAATCCCCAAGAAGGTATTCGCCACCTCGATCAAATCGAATGGCCTTTATGCGTTTGCCTAATTGATTCTCAACTTCAGCCCTAAACTCTTTGAACTTGTCAAAGGCTTCGGACTTCCGTCTCATTAGGTACACATAACCATATCTTGAGTAATCATCCGTAAAAGTGATGAAATACTCATAACCTCCTTTTGCTTGGGTTGACATCGGACCACATACATCTGTATGAACTAATTCAAGCAACTCTTGGGCTCTTCTACCTTTTGCATTAAAAGGTCGCTTGGTCATTTTACCTTCCAAACAAGATTCACAAACTGGAAATTCATCAAAGTCCATGGGCTCTAAGAGTCCATCTTTGATCAACTTTTGAATTCTGTTTGAATTAATATGACCTAAACGCAAGTGCCAAAGATATGCATCATTTGAAGGAAACTTTCTCTTTAATGATTTTACATGTGAGTTAGTATCTAATTCAGAATTATGTAATTCATGCTTAACAGGAGTTAAAATATAAAGACCATCCACAATATTGCCAGAACAGATAAACATTTTATCCTTCTTTATTACAACATTGTCTTTTAGGATAACACAATATCCTTGTTTACCCAAATAAGTTGCAGAAATTAAATTCCTACGCACATTAGGTACAAATAGACAGTCTTGCAATATTAAAACCCTAGACTCAAAGCACAAATGAACAACACCAACAGCTACAACCGGAATTCTGCTCCCATCAGCCAAAGTTAGAAACAATTCCCCTTCACTCAGTTTTCTGGTCTCCTGAAACCCCTGCAAAGAATTGCAGATATGATTAGTACAACCTGAATCCACACACCAGGAATCAGTGGGATTCTGTACCAAACATATTTCAAGTAGAAAGGAAGTTTTCATACCCTTGTTCTTGGCAGCTTTAAACTTTGGACAATTCCTCTTCCAATGTCCTTTCTCACCACAATGGAAACACTTTCCTTTGAGCTTCTTTCCTTTATCGGCAACCCCTAAGGCAATTTGCTTACCCTCTTTCTTAGTGAAGTCCTTCTTCTTCTTCTTACCCTTGCCTTTCGACTTAGGTTGAGAAGTAGAAGCTTCACCAACATTGGCTTCAATACTAGAAGTACCAAGGATGCCTTCCGCCGCCACTAACTCATTCATTAATTCAGACAAAGAATAAACCTTTTTATTCATATTATAATTCAGTCTGAATTCCTTGAATGATTCCAGTAGTGACTGGGGTATCATATCCACTTGGGATTCTCCATCAATGTCGGCACCTAAAACCTCTAATGTGTTCAGATTAGCAATCATCCTAAGACAATGCTCCCTCACTGAACTTCCTTCAGCCATTTTGGTATTGTAAATTTGTCTCATGGTTTCTTGCCTTGCTGAACGGCCTTGCTCACCAAACATCTCCTTCAGACTTAACATAATGTCCGAAGCTAGTTCTACATCCTGCATTTGATGCTGTAGAACATTTGAGATGGACGCTAGGATATAGCACTTGGCCATTTCATTAGATTTCTGCCAACGATCATATCGTTGTTTTTCCTCAAGAGGAGCATCTAATGAAGGAAAGCTAGGACATGATTGAGTAAGCACATATTTGTGCTCTTCAGCAGTTAAAACAATGTCCAAGTTTCTTTTCCAGTCAACATAGTTGGATCCAGTCAGTTTGTTTTGATTAAGAATAGAAACAAGTGGGCTAAAAGATGCCATGTTCAAATCTGAAAATAACAAACATGAATATTATAAGTAAATTGGACATTATCAATTTAGCATATAAGCATATAATATGGAACCTTAATAAAACCATAAAATAATATATGCAACGACAACCCAATCCCATGTTTAAAATTCCTTGGAAGCAAGTAAATTATAAACACTATGATTGATTGAGAACTATTCTCATTATTAGTGCTATCATGATAACTCTTATCAAACACTAATAACATGTCGTTTCTACTTTAGCCTCTAAGTAATAATGACATAGCTCCGAAGGGAGATTAACATTAAACTTAGTCTAGTGTACACCATTGATTGAATTATATGTGAGTCATAAAGTAACTCCACGGAAGCGTGGTCATTCTTTATTTAAAAAAAACACATATTATTCATCATAAAGAAGTTTAACCTGTAGTACCATGAATTAAACACCCTCCGAAGGGAGTAAGGCATATACGCCAAAGCGAGGTGCTTAATCACACTACAATAAACCGACAATGGAGGCCGTGAGATCCAACCCTTGTATCTCTCTCCCACTAGATATTTTAAAATAAAGGTTTTTACATATAAAACATGCATAATATAATTACACATAGCCTTGATCTTTTATATATGGAAAAACACTTAGAAAAAATTCTGGATAAACAGTTCTCGATCGATCCTCGACAGATTCTCGATCGATCTAGAAAAGTTCCGCGAAGCTCGACAGATCCTCGATAGATCCTCGATCGATCGAGAAACTTTCTGTTTGCTCGATAGATTCTCGACAGATTCTCGATCGATCGAGATTTGCAAATTTTGAATTTTCCAGAATTTTCCAAAAACAATTTTTTAACGTTTTCATGTACAAAACTACTATCATACAATCATAATGAACATAAATTGATATCTAAACTGAATATCATTGATGTTATAGCCTTAAAATTCAGTTTAGCATACTTAAACTAAAAATTAAACAACATCATAACATCAAAAACAGTTTTCATCAAAAACAATGATTTCAACAACCATGCAGAAAACTATTTTCTAACAACATGAAATCATTATCACTAATTCCAAAACTCAAAAACATGTTAAACAGATATGTAATGAAGACCGCTCTGATACCAATTGTTGGAAAAATATAATACGCAGCGGAAGAAAATATAATGTAAACGGATCTACTTCATACATACAAGTTAACACGTACTATTTAAGTTTCAGAATTAGAGAACAAGAGAGTGTACCTTGGAGCGGTGAATTTCAAAACTTGAAGATGAGAGGCTCTTGGGAATACTTTCAATCTTCACTCCAATTCCACTAAAGCCCAAGATGTGTAGTCTCTCAATCAGTTCCAAAAGGGAGAATGAAAGTGTGTCTCACACTCTCTCTTTTTCTCTCTGAATTTTCTACAAATTCTCTTACAGAAAAATTCTGTGTGTGATTCTCCCTTTGTATCTAACTGATTATCTAATTGGGCTGGCCTTTCGGGCCTTTCCAATTGGGCTTAAGTGTGTGGCTTGGAGTGGGACCAAAAGGGACCAATAAGACACTAGCTCCAATGGGCCTTGGGCTTTTCTGTCAACTCTTGACAAGTCCAAAGTTACCATTAACTATATTTAATACCACTATATAAATATAGTTGCACTCTAGGCCTTATTAATAAATTATATCCCAAGACTCTATTATACATGCAACCCCTTCATAAAATATTCATAGTAACACAAAGTCATGAAAGGAGACTGCCACTTTGTTTATTACTATATCTTATCCTTGAGTACCCGGTTTAATCCTTTAAGTTATTCATCATATATTTATGAAATCCAATTCCGTAAATATATACTTTAGTAATTCCTTACTAAAGTGGTTAGGCCCAACTCTCTGAATAACAAACCCATTAAACTTATCTCAAAGGAATATTTTGTATCTCCGTTAAGAGACTATGAATTCCATCTTGAGAATATATGTTCCATCAACACTAAATGTGGCTGCCCAACATACTGAGATTTTGACCTTAACCATAGATCTCACTCCTGATATATCAAAGCAACCTACACTTCATGATCAGGTCCATTATCCTCTCAGGATTAAGAGTTCATGCAAATATAAGTCGTGAGTTTATTATTCTATTGACAGTCTTTAGGAGAATAATAAATCTCACACCGGTCCAATTCAATATGTCTTAACTCTTAAAACATATCAACATATCAACTAGAAATCTCCATTTCCATGATCAAGACAAATCATCTTAGTTGATATGTTATAGCCTTCACAGATGAAATGCCCAATTTCATCACCGACTACGAACTATAATTCTGAGTTTACAAAGAACTTGTTATTTATATCTTCTGTGACTAAATCACATAAATCACATACTATGCATCTCATGGACTATATGATAATGTTCCAATATTCATATTACCAATATTTTCAAATAATAATACAACTTTATTAACCAAAACATTAAGTCATACATAATGTCTAACATAATAAAATACATAGCATCAAACAATAGGATTTAAGGACACATATCCCAACACTTTCCTAGTCCAATAAGAATTATACAAACTTATAAACAATTAGCTTTTTAGAGTAAAAATGTTGCTAGCTATAATCTGACTTCGTAAGCTCAATCGATTGAGATATCTATCAAGCTTTAATGAATCTCGACAGATCAGGATTTTGTAGAGGAGATATCGAGACTTCTAGTTTGCACTTTTCTTGAGCAGTTCTTGAGTAATCTTCATGTTTTCAATTTAATCACTTGTAATGATCATCTTGAACCTACTTAGATTTACCCAAATACAAGTAAAGTGTGTTTTGTCAAAAGATATGCCAATTACATAAAAATATGTCCCCAACAACACAAATATCTTGGATATGCATGAAAAACAGATCTGAAAATCCAATTTTCGTAATCCTCGATAGATAGGCTATCTATCAAAATGCTGTCAAGCTTCGGGCTAAAATCTTCTTTTAAACCTCGATAGATACAATCTGTCTAGCTATCTATCGAGCTTTATGTTAGAACATATGTGTTTTATGTTAGGAACATATATTATCATGGATTGGCGAATCCTTTGACAAAACGTACTTTACTTGTAATTAGTTAGATCTAGGATGTGTTTAATACTTCAAGGAACAAGGTTTCAAGTTCAAGTGTTAAAGCCATGCAAGTCTATCCAAGAAACAAGTGAATAAGTGCTAGTTTTAAAATCTCGACAGCTAGCTTGACAGCTAGTATCTATTGAGATTTAAAAAGCTATTCTAGCCCAATGCTCGATAGCTGCTCGATAGATAGGGTATCTATCAAGATTTATGAAAATTAGATTTTAATTTCTGATTTCATTCCAATCCATGAATAGATGTTTGAGTTTTCTTTTCTTACAACCCTAAACATAATAAGGATTATTTTAATGGCCGTCACAAGTTGCACAGTTACACGAGTGTGAAGTAAAGAGTTGTTCATGTAAATTGTGACCGAAAACCTAATTTTCCCTAGTTCTTCTTTCTACTAAAAAAGCTATTGCGTTTGTACACTATTGGGTTTTATGACCAAGCAGCTTCATGATATTTATGGTGTGATGAACTGAAGAACTTTGTAGCCAATATTATTCTCAAGTTGGTGATTAAGTCACGTACTAGGATTTGTGCATCTATTGGTTAGTCACGTATTGAGAGTCATGCATTAAAAGGAGAGATTGTCACTATAAAACAGGTCTAATTAGGTATTGGGGTAAGGGTTCAATTGTAGGTTGGTATAAGGTACTGAGATTCCTTTACTTATAATCTCTTGTTGTGATAATAGTGAATTTTCGGGAGTGGTGACCTTAAAATCACCTAGTGGGGTTTTTACCTTGGAGGTTTTCTTCATTCATAAACAAATCACCGTGTTAACTTTATTTTCCACTGCATTTTATTTTAGTTGATAATTTGTTTGTGCTGCCACACATATTGTATGTTAATTTGATTAATTAATTAACTTGGCTAATTAATTGGTTAATTCATCACAAGGGGTCAATACATTCTTGGCCTATCACTTTAAAATACACCACTTCTTCACTTGATTCTTGAACAGATTTGCATGACTTTAACCCTTGACATGAACATAATGTTTCTTGAAGACTTAAACCATTCTAGATCTACCCGAATACAAGTAAAGTGTATTCTGTCAAATGGTTAGCCAATTCTAAATGATATATGTTCATAACAAGTTCTACATATGTCCTAACAACATAGAGAAAGTTATTAATACATAATTAAATTGTCATTGATACATGGCTTAGAGAAAGTTATTAATACATAACGAAATTATCATTGATACATGACTTATAAAAAGTTATTAATACATAAAAAAAAATCATTATTGATACATGACTTTCAAAAAGTTATTAATACATGATGAAATCATCATTGATACATGACTTACAAAAAGTTATTAATACATAATGAAATTGTCATTAATACATGTTTTAGAAAAAGTTATATATACATAACGGAATCATTAGTGATGCATGACTTATAAAAAAGATTGTTAATACGTAACGATGTTGTCTAGTTATTAATACGCGATGAAGCCATCAAAAAGTTGCGGAAACATCTTCAGTACATGACTAAAATTTTGTGATTCACAAGTCAACCAAAACATTAGCATCTCTCGAATTTATGTATGGAGGTTACTGAAAATTAACAAAGTTCCATAATAGGATGAAGCTAAGCTTCGAGGACGAAGCAAAGTATCAATGTAAATAAACATGCCCAAAACAAATAGGCCTTGATATATTGTTTCCAAGAAGCAAGAATATAAACATGCTCAAAAAAATGAGCCCAAGGAACAGTGCTTTTGTTTAACAAAAAAGGTGAGAAAGCTCTACAGAAGGTTAGAAGAAGACGGATTTGCTAAAGCCGTGGTAGCAATGCCTTCCATCGCTTCCACATTCTCCACTATAGCTTCTGAACAACGGTTCGCCAAAATCTCCCTCTCCACCTCCTCCATATCAAGCTTGGAGAAGTCCAACTCTGGATTATGCTTGGCCAAATAATTGCGAAAAAGGTCAAAGCCCTCAACATTGTAATTGCACAGCTTGTCAGAGTACTCATCGAAGTCCTTGAACTTCTCTATCGCCTCAACACCGACCTTCAAAATTCTAGCCAAAGTTTCTTCAATTTGCTTATCCTTCAATCTGGAGAAGGCTTTCTTAGTGCTCATGTCCTTCTCCAAAGCTTTAAGTCGTTCTTGCATTTCCTTCACCTCACCCTTGAGAAAATAAACTTTCTCCTTTAGCAAAGTGTTCTTCGAGGAAAAAGGCTCCACTTGAGAAAGGGAAGATGCTACCTTCTTCTCATAAGCTAGATATTTCCCCAAGAGGTATAAGGATTCACCCAACACTTGGAAACAAAGAGAAGGATTAAAAAAGAAAAAAGAAGGGGCGTACCTACATAATCTTGTGAACATGAGACGACATCAACTCTTGAGATGATTTGGTGATCAAAGGCTCAAGATCTTCAATAGCAATGGCATTGTGAGCCTTTAATACTACGACATCAGCTTTGTCCTAGAAGGTGCCAAGGACGTACTTGTATTTCCCACGCGTCTTAATAACCTCATCAATAGGCATTATTAACTCCAAACATGAGGTACGGGAGGCTAGACATTGGACAGTAGGTTTGGGAACTAAAGAAATGACCACAGTATCCTCTTGAAGAGGTTCACTGTCCTTTTTTCGCTTCTTCTTCAAAAGGTCCTCTTATAGCCCAGTCTTAGCCTTCTTCTCTTGGATCTCAAACAGCTTCCCCTTGCTGAATCTGGTAGCCATCCCTAAAAGATGAAAAAGGATCCATACACGTCAAGTCTCCAAAGGCTAATTTAAAGAAAAAATAAGTATAAAGCCAAGCCATTTACCTTTTATTTTTGGCAACCTCAACGTTTTCTAGACTTGACTCATAAGCTCCAGGCCAAGAAAATTTAGGAAAAGGGATTGAGGGGAGATGAGCTTATCAAAATCTATGATGGTCTCCAGATGCCCTCTAACTCTCTCCAAGCGATTGTGATATTGTGTCTTGAGATGAGGACGTACAAAAGCTACAAAAGAAGAAAATATGATAAGTCAAGATACATTCAGAAAATCATACAAACACAAAAATATATGAGTACATATATAATAAAAGGACGCATTAGACACAGGAGTACCCTAACTACGAAGCAACCTAGGAGCGTCATCCAAGTTTTCTCCAAGAACGATTTCCTAACCTTCACTAGAGATAAAGAAAAAGCTGGTCTTCTAGTTATGAAGAGAAGATGGGGGATCAAGAATCAACCTTGAACTCCTATCCCAACGTTTAAACTCCCAGTACCTTCGGACTTTTGATTGTCTTAGGTGGTAAAAATACAAGAACTCATCTATCCTAATGGTGTCTCCATCATTAGCAGACATCTACACCACCATACAACAAATCACTATCCTTGAAGAGTTAGGGACATATTGAGCAGCATGGAGTAACAAACGAGAAAAGAGTTTCCTAATGAAAGGATGAATAGGGTAACGAAGACCGCTGGCAAAGTCAGCTTCATAGAAATAGACTTTGTTAGTGTAAGAATACTGTCAGGAATCCTAACTATAATGGAGGTAGGGAGCTGAGACCTATTTCTAATCCTTCTCTCTTCTTTCCTCTTTAAAGCACAACAGATACTCCAAGCTTTCTGAGGGGTAAAAGGGGAAGAGACCTCTAAGGCTCTATGGTCCTTAAAAGAAGATAAGCTCATTTCAAGCTTACTCTACCTAACCTCCTCTCTAGACATTGCCAAAGTTTAGGCAATTCCTATTGAACGATGAACTAAGAGGAAGAGGAAAAGCAACATAGAATAGTAAGGACAGTCTCTCCCCATAAAGAGACCAACCCTAAGATATTTTCTACCTACGGACTCAAGTAGGCCACACAAACGAGCAAAAAAAAAAAAAAGGGTAACCTAACCTAACTTGAGAGTATTCTCCCATAAGAGAATGAAAACAGGAAAAAGAGCATAGAAAATGGACTTACCAAGAATGGAGGAGGAATCGGTGGGGAAGAAGGAAGCTCTATGTAAAGTTGTGATTTGCAACTATGTTTAATGTTGGCTTTATTCCATGACAAAAATTGTTATATTTGCTTTAATTTGTTCCTTATTTTTTGTGGGATTTTATTGTATTGGGTTTAGTATTAAGTTGGTGAAGAATTGAGCATAAAATGAAGAATTAGTAGATTTCACGACTATCTCGCTAGTAGCTAACCCACGAAAGAGCCACGTGAGAAGCTTATGCTAGAAGCGGAAGAGTCATGCCAACTTGGAGGTTTTCATGAGTGTCTCGCAAGTAAGGCTTTCCAGCGAGATACTCGCGAAACTTTTTGCCTGGAGGATTTTGAAGTGTGACTTTCTTACCCTTCACCCATACTATATATACTCTCATTACCCACAAATGTACAAAGAGGGCATTCAGAGAGAAAAAACCCTAGATAGATTTTCTACAACACCCACACCCATATTTTAGAGAGAGAGAGCTACTAATCCTTAGTGAGAAATCATCCTAGCCTCTTCTTCTTCCCTCTCCTATTGTCATATCTCAAGAGGAGATTTGTACCCAAACACAACCTACACCTTTTCAGAGTGTGGAGAGTATTTTGGAGCATGGGAAGCTTTGGGGATTTTCCAAAAGAAGCTGGTGAGACTTGACGGATGCAATCGAGCATATTGTGGGATTCAGAAAGCTAGAGAAGACATAACTCCATGAAGTCCGTTGGTAGTAAGAGCTTGGATGGCTCAAGTACATTGGGTAGACTAGGCTTGGAGGGTCTTTTGTTATTCGTGTACTCCAACTTTATTCTCTAGTGGATCGATTTACCGCTTAGAGGGTGGCAGAGAGGTTTTTCACCGAGTTCTTCGGTTTCCCCTTCGATAACACATCGCGGTGTTATCTTGTGTTTGCATCTCTCTTCTCTTACTCTTGTGCTTTACTTTTATTGTTTGTTGTTTGTGTTTATGCACTAGAGTAGTTATCGGTTTATTACGCTTCATTTACTCTTGTTCTGCACTTAGATAAGGTAGAGTAAAAGCAACCGAGCCGTAATTTTATTATTTTGGAGTCTAAATAACTCTTGTGTTTTTAACACAAATCTGAGCTTTCAATTAGTATTAGAACAGGTGCACTTGTTGTGGTTTCATTACCTAAGTGTGATCCTTGACCCCTTGTGTGTTTTGCCATGGATAGTGATTTGTATGCTTCTATGGATATTTTGGATGATATTGATTGTAACATGCCATGTGTTTGTGAAAATGCCTCTATGAGTGTTTATCCATATGATTGTGATGCCATGTTACATGAATCTTTGGATGTTGTTGATATTCCAAACATCAAACTCTTGAAGAAAGAAGCTAAGAAGTTTCATAAGAACTTGAGCAAGTTTCATTGTGAAAAGGATGATTTAATTTCTAAGCTCAATGAATCTAATAAATTGGTTGAAAAGTATAAGAAGCTTGCTGAAAATTCTCTTAAAAAGCTGAAAGAGTTTGAATGTTTGAATATGGACTTGGATGCTAAACTTGTTTTGTCTAACAAACTTGTTAATGAGCTAAACTGTGAAAATGAATCTCTTAAGATACATGCCAAGTGTATAATTGCTAAGCTGAGTATTAAAAATGATGAAAAAATTTGTTGCAATGATGTTGTGGTACCCGATTTTGTGTCTATTGTGTGTTCTACCTTAAAAGACAAATCGGTGTACATTCCTCCACACAAAAGAAATCAAAAGGTGGAGAGAAAGGCTCTTAAGCCAAAGCCTCCGTTTAGGTCTTGATCTAAGGATTTGGATAAATCTAAGTTTGTTCCAACTTGCCACCATTGCGGTGTGATTGGGCACATAAGACCACAATGTCCCAAGTTGAAGAGAGAACAAAATCATGTTGCTAGATCCCTCTCCATAAAGCCTAGTGAACCTAAACCCATTGTGTGTCACCATTGTGGTGCCCTTGGTCATCTAAGACCTCATTGTTGTAAGTTTTAAGCTCTTAAAAGAATCAAAAGAAAAGAGAAACTTAAGCAGTTTGGAAGTTGTGATATAAAAGCTGAATCGGTTTTGGGAGAAAATGGTAAGTTGTTGATGAAAGTTTTTGATATTCTTACCTCCTTATCTATGTGCATCTCCGATTCTCATTCTTCCAACCCTCATCTCACTTCTCATGAGACACTCATTCCAAACAGTTGTCCTGTTTGGATGAGGAAGGGTTCCTATGGTTGAGTTTTTGTTCTTTAGGTCCTTGATCTAATTCTTTCAATCTTTATAGGACCCTTCATGCATTAGATGCTTCATTCTCATGCATTTGTACGTCATGCATCTCTTTATATGCATTGTTTTTGTTGTTTTTACATTTGATCTTACTTTTATGCTTTTGTTTTTCCGTGTGTAAAAATCCAAAAACACATAAAAAGTGAAAAATTCAAAAAGTTTGATCATTTATGTTTGAGCACATATCACATGTGAGTTTGGTCTAGTACCTTCGTACTAATGGCGTAGTGCATTTTCGAGCTTAGCTTGTTTTATATGCACATCTATCTTTGTGGGAAAAATCTCAAAATCTATGTGTGATTGTTGTAAATCGATCTTAAAGCTTGTCATGAATGATTAGTCATTAGTCTTGTTGGTCTTGATACATGCATAGATTTGTGCCTATACCTTTTCCCACGTTTTTATGTTTTTGCTATATAGCTTATCAAATGTCAAATATTGAAAAGAGATATTGAGCTGCAAAAGTTGTCGCACAGACTAGTATTTGACTAGGAAAAAGGGAAAGCGACTTGTATTGAAATGTATGGTGCCTCAAAAAGCCAAAGGCTCACAAAGTCGAAATATAAAAAATTTCAAGCATCGATCTCAAAGTAAGATGTATTTTGTTTAAAATGATCAAATATTATGATTTGTAAAGAAGTCAAATGAAAAACTTCAAAGAAATGTAATCATTTTTTTGTGGGAGATCATATATGTTCATTTTTATAATTGAGATAGTCCAATTAACTTAGTACTAGTTGTATATGACTTGATTGAATTAATCATTGAAGCTTCACTCTAGAGTAAGGACTATTCCACATTTAATACACACACACAACACACAAGTCTATTGTTCAATGAATGCTTATTTCATTTGTGTGATTGTACATGTTCAAATGTGATGTGTGTGTGCTCAACCTTATGTGGATCAAACCAAAAAGATTTCTTTTCTTTTTGTTTACTTTTGGAAGTGATTTGTATCACTTATGTTTTTTAAAGTTTTTCAAGTTGTTTTTGTGTGAAAAACATGTTTTCTGGATGTTTTCGTGAATTATTTTATGTGTAAGTTCAATCACAAGTTAAAGGGTCCAATTCTTAAATTTTTCAGATTTGGACAGAGAGTTTCGTGAGTAAAGCTTACCAACGAAATACCAGTGAGATACCAACAAAATTTCGTGGGTATGTAACTAGTAAAAATTCCCAGCTTCCCATGAAATCACCAGATCAGCTATTTAAAGGGCATTTCGTGGGACATTTGTTTTAAACGTCTCCCATCTTCTCTCAAACCTCTGTTTTAATGTTTCTACATCAAAACCCAACTATATTCAAGTGTTTTTCATTCCATTAACATTTCTAAGGTAATCTTTAGCTCTTTTCATTGATTTTGATTCTTAGATTATGTTTTTGGGGGGTTTTATGTTCATAATTGGGATTTTCTCAAATGGGGGTTGGAGAACTTAATTTTTGTCAATCTTTTTTATTGGTCTTTGTTTTAAATGATGATTTTCTTTGGATGTTGGCCCCTTGTGGCAAAAATAACATGTATTTAGGCAAGATTTTCATATGTTCATTCATTGTTTAATATACATATGTAGTGTGTGCACTCTAAGTGTTTGATAAAATGTTCAAATGCCATATTCTCGTTGTTTAGACTCTGATGAGTACCAAACTTTTGGGATCACCATAATTATTTATGTTTATCATGTTTTAATCATTGGTGGAGTGTTTTATACACTTTGTCTCGTGAGTGCTTATTCATGCATTGGTCATGCATCTCACATGCACACTAGATGCACCTTTGCTACACACACTCTAACACTTGACTTTTTTGCATTCACTAATGCTAATTAAGTCTTTTTAGACCCTTATAGCATATATAACATGTTCTTGTGTCTAAGGTCCTGCCTTGGTCTATGTCATGACTTGGTCTATATTATGTTCTATCATCCTTAGCATGTCATGTTCTTTATGCTTTGTAGCATTTTTTAATATGTTTTATCTTTTGTTTGAGCTTCATTTTCTCATTCATCTTGCACCGGGGAAAGTATACTAAAGAGTATACTGATGTGTTTTGTCATTTCTATATGACCCATGTGCACATTCTTAGGGGGAGATGCATGTGCACATTTCTATATCTTGTTCCACATCCTTAGCATGTCATGTTTACTTTATGCTTTGTAGCATTGTCTTCATAAGATGTTTTTCCTTTTGTTTGAGCTTCTTTTTCTCATACATCTTGCACCCCTTAAGCATTTTATCCTTGTTCATGACTTCTTTTCTTTCCCTCCTTCCTCTTGATTCATTTGTCTATTTGTGAGAAAAAGGGAGAATGTATACCGGAGAGTATACCGGTGTGTTTCGTCATTTCTATATGACTCATATGTACATTTTTAGGGAGAGAAATTCTACCTCGTGCACATTCATAGGGGGAGAAAGCTGTTAGAATATGTGCCCTTAAATCCTATTATATGATGCTATGTATGACATTATGTATGACTTAATGTTGTGTTTAATAAAGTTGTTTATATTTTATCTAAAATAATGGTAATATGAATATTTGGACATTATCATATAGTCCATGAGATGCATAGTATGTGATTTATGCGAAAAGTCACAGAAGATATAAATTGCAAGTTCTTTATAAACTTAGAATTTACAGTTCGTAGTTGGTGATGAAATTGGGCATTTCATCTGCGAAGACTATAATGTATCAACTAAGATGATTTGTCTTGATCATGAAAGTGGTGACTTCTAGTTGATATGTTGATATGTTTTAAGAGTTAAAACATATTGAACTAAACTGCTGTGAGATTTATTATTCTCCTGACGACTGTCAAATGAATAATAAATCTCACGACTTTTATTTGCATGAACTCTTAATCTTGAGAGAATAATGGACTTGATCATGACGTGTAGGTTGCTTTGATATATCAGGAGTGAGATCTAAAATAACAGTCAAAACCTCAGTATGTTGGGCAACCACATTTAATGTTGATGAAACATATATTCTCAAGATAGAATTCATAGTCTCTTGATGGAGATATAAAATATTCTCTTGAGATAAGTTTAATGGGTTTGGTTATACAAAGAGTTGGGTCCAACCATTTTGGTAAGAAATTACTAAAGTATATATATATTTATGAAATTGGATTTCATAAATATATGATGAATAATTTTAAAGGATTAAACCGGGTACTCAAGGATTAAGATGTATTAATTTTCAAAGTGGCAGTCTATGTTCATGACTTTGTATAATACGATTATTTTATGAAGGAGTTGCGTGTATAATAAAGTCTTGGGATATAATTTATTAATAAGGCCTAGAGTGCAATTATATTTGTATAGTGGTATTAAATATAATTAATGGTAACTTTGGACTTGTTAAGAGTTGATGGAAAAAGCCCAAGGCCCATTAGAGCTAGTGTCTTATTGGTCCCTTTTGGTCCCACTCCAAGCTACACACTAAAGCTCAATTGGGAAGGCCTAATAGGCCGGCCCAATTAGATAATCAGTTAGTTATAAAGGGAGAAACATACAGAATATTGTTTTTTTTTAATGAGAAAAAGAATCGTAGAGAAAAAGAAAAAGAGAGAGTGTGAGACACATTTTCATTCTCCCTTTGGAAACTGATTGAGAGACTGCACATCTTGGGCGTAAAGTGGAATTAGAGTGAAGATTAAAAGTGTTCCCAAGTGCTTCTAATCTTTGTTTTGAATTTCTCCACACCAAGGTACGCTATCTTGTTCTTAAATTCTGAAATTTACATAGTGCATGTTGTCAATCATGAATGAAATAGATCCTGATTTGTTGCTTCCACTGTGTGTTTTGTATGAGATACAAAACCAGATTTTTATCCAACAAAAGTCATAGGAGAGATGCATATACCAAGGGGGAGAAGACAACATTTATGAGAAAAACTTGTTTTGTCTTTGTTTTACTTTATACTTGTTTTTCTCGTTATTTTATGGTGCTTTGAGTTACTTTTAGTATCTATGCTTTGCTGCTCCTATTGCATCGTGTTTATATGTTGGAACACACTTGTGCCCTTGTTGGATTTTGTATCCTTAAAGCAAATACCTTTTGTATTTTGCATTGGTTGTGTGTTCTTGTGCCATTGTTGGATCTTGTATTCTTAATGCAAAGACCTTTTGTTTTTTGCATTGGTTATATGTTAGACATGCATACTTCCTTATGTTATTGTGCTTTTTTGTTTGCATGTTCGGATGATCATTTGCTTTGCTATATGATCATTGTAGTCATTTTTCCATATAACTGTTCTGGTATATGATCAAGTTCCTTAAATGTTTCGCATCATGTTTACTTGATCGCATTTTACTTTTTATATTATACTTGTCCTTTTATTACTTACTTTACCTTGAGGATCTAATGTGTTTTGTGCAAGTGTTTCAAGTTACAGGTATATATATTCTAAGTACTTCACAACTTCTAGATTTAGGTGTGAGTGAGTTTTGCCATTGTTCCCAAATTCACGTTTAAGTCTAGAGTCTATTATAGGGTGTTTTGTCATGGAATAGCCAAAGGGGTGATTGTAAAGTTGTGATTTATAATTATGTTTTATGTTGGCTTTATTCCATGACAAAAAGTGTTGTATTTGATTTAATTTGTTTCTTGTATTTTATGGGAGTTTATTGTATTGGGTTTAGTATAAAGTTAGTGAAGAATCGAGCATAAAATGAAGAATCAGTGGATTTCGCGATTGTCTTACTAGTAGCTAACCCACGAAAGAGTCACGTGAGAAGTATATGTTGGAAGCTGAAGAGTCGTGCCAACTTGGAGGTTTTCGCGAGTGTCTCTCAAGTAAGGCCTTCCTGCGAGATACCCGCGACACTTTCTATTTGAAGGATTTTTAAGTGTGACTTTCTTACCCTTCACCCACACTATATATACCTTCATTACCCACAAATGTGCTAAGAGGCCATTTAGAGAGAAAAACCCTAGATAGGTTTACTACAACACCCATACCCATCTTTTAGAGAGAGAGCTACTAATCTTTAGTGAGAAATCATCCTAGCCTCTTCTCCTTCCCTCTCTTATTGTCATATCTTGAGAGGAGGTTTGTACCCAAACACAACCCACACCTTTTCAGAGTGTAGAGAATGTTTTGGAGGTTAGGAAGCTTTGGGGATTTTCCAAAAGAAGCTGGTGAGACTTGACGGATGCAATCGAGCATATTGCGGGATTCAGAAAGCTAGAGAAGACATAACTTCGTAAAGTCCGTTGGTAGCAAGAGCTTGGAAGGCTCAAGTACATTGGGTAGACTAGGCTTGGAGGGTCTTTTGTTATTCGTGTACTTCAACTTTATTCTCTAGTGGATCGATTTACCGCTTGGAGGGTGGTAGAGAGGTTTTTCACCGAGTTCTTCAGTTTCCTTTTCGATAACACATCACAGTATTATCTTGTGTTTGCATCTCTCTTTCCTTGCTCTTATGCTTTACTTTTATTGTTTGTTGTTTGTGTTTATTTACTAAAGTAGTTATCGATTTATTGCGCTTCATCTACTCTTATTCCGTACTTAGATAAGTTAGAGTAAAAGCAACCGAGCTACAATTTTATTATTTTGGGGTCTAAACAACTCTTATGTTTTTAACACAATCCGAGCTTTCACTCTAGATAGGTGAAACAGAAACAAAGAAAAAAACAAAATGAATGTTAAAAGAAAAAATAGGGAAAACACAAAATAAGTGAGAGATCGTGCGCAGGAAAATTGAGAAAAAACTAACACGAAGGGAAAATCCTGTTCGTACATGTGTCACTAGATAAATGAAAGTTCTATTCACAATAAATGCTTTGTACACGTAACCCATAGATGAAGAAAGGAATAGGGGGGTAGTTGCTAAGTCCAAAAATTGGAACCTTCTCACATTAATTGACAAAGCTAAGGTGCTTTATGCATTTATTGAAGGCATTCAAGCCAAAGAGTAACGAATGGAGCAATGGTAATAGAGTTATGTCCATCAACATACCGACTTGTAATGCGCTAGCCGTTGCACATAAATACAGAGATCCATTGCTCATTAATGGAGGAGTAGCTGTAAAATAAGGAGAAATCCAAGCATACAATTACGCAAAATTCTCTCCAAAAAACCACTCTCAAGTTAAATTCTCTGATAGAACATTTCTTCGGAATTCTTTTCTGACTTAATCATTGGAGGGTTTTTGGCCAACACTACACCGATGTATACTTAGTTTGAGTCTTATTGTAGGTACACATCAGAGACAAATCCAACATCATCATCCATCTACGCTGACGAGGAACTCAACTGTTGATTTCTTGCATCATCAATGTCTTTGAAAGTGCACTAAATTTGGTTGAATCTACGATCAATTTCCAAGGCATGTAGATGTAATGCGGGTCCCAGGGTTGGGCCAAGCAATCTATTCTAGATGGCATGCACCCTTCATCATCTTCTAGTTTACAGCCATTATTTGCTATCAGACTAAAGCTAATCAAGGGTTTGAGTTTTGACACTAAGAACGATATGAAAACTATACAATACTTTGATAGTCCCATGTATTCCCTCCTCTCCTAAATTGTGAGTCCTAATATTGCATGACAACGAACTTGTAAGTCAGAAGGTTATTAATCTTTGCGGTGATCAATTTCATGCTTCATGATTTTTACTCAAAAAAAAAAAAAAAAAAAGGAATGAAAGAAAGAAATATATATATATATATATATATATATAGATATATATATATATATATATATAAAAGAGTGAGTTCTAATTTGAACAACTAGTAAAGTCTTTGATAGTTAAATAAACGATTGGAAATTCAACCTTTGCCTACACCAAAAATCAATTGGTGTTTTGGTTTTGTTAGAGATATATTAGACATATTAACCTAATGTTATAGGCCTAAGCCAACTCCTACTTGTACTAATAGTCTAGGGTCTAGTCGCCTATATATACATATATTATATTTTATTGTAATATAGGTTATTGTACTACACTCTTACATAATAAAGATATATCTCATAAGGGATTCCTCCGTGGATGTAAGCCGATAAGCCTAAATCACATAACCCTCATGTTCTCAGTGTTACTATTCTATGCTTTTCCTTTTGCATCCACTCTAGCATATACAACATGGTATAACACATCACATTGATAATATATTTAACAAGGTATCAGAGCCAAGTTTATTTTTGGCATTAAACAAACATCTCTAGCAAGCAAAGAGGATTCTCACATGCACACCACCATCTGAAGTCACACATTCTTGTTTGTTGGATCTAGACTCCATGGCATCTCGCAGCCACTATGGCTTAATGCTGTGTCAAAGTCCAACAACTGAGAAAACTGTGACTTACCTTCTTAGATTTGTGCACATCAAGCCTTCGCTTGATGAAATAAACACCATAGACGTGCTCCACCATGCGCCACAATAGATTCCAGCACATCTTTGACTAAAAGTAAAAATTTTCCAATTTTGCATTGATCTTTGCGTTGATCTTTGACTAAAAGTAAAAATTTTCAAAATGACCTATCTTGCTCATTTTTTCGCGTATATTCCAATTTTGGACTTCGTTTATTTCTTTGAAGCTCCGAAATTGGTTAATTGGCACATTCTTCATTATGGTTTCTTCAAAGGCATTCTTCAAGGTATCTCCATGGGATCTTCTTATGCTTATCTAACCTCAAGCTTTCATCAAGCTTTCGCCTTGAGTTCAAGGGAGAGCGTTAGAGATATATTAGACATATTAGCTCAATGTAATAGGTCCAAGCTCATTCCTACTTGTACTAGTAATCTAAGGTTTAGTCGTCTATATACTCATGTTATAGTTCATTGTAACACAAATTATTGTACTACACTTTTATGTAATAAAGATGTAGCCCTTAAAGGATTCTTCCATGGATGAAGGCTGCCAATGCTGAACCACGTTATCTTCGTGTTCTTATTCTATGTTTCCTCTTCTGCATTCATTGTAGTATATACAACGTGATATAACATATCACATTGATAATATATTTAATAGGTACGATGATAAAGAGCAAAATAATAGAAGCGGACGCCATATATTAAAACTCTATATATATAAAATATAGGTTGAAGCTCTTAAAAAAAAAAAAAAAAGGTTAAGAGAACCAACTATGGCCGCTCTAAGTGTTGTTGCATCATGATAAGCAACACCACTGATTTCAACAACTGGCATTGGAAGAATTATCTCTACTCATTTTCTTTTATTTTCAAGGGTTATTCAATTTCATATCAACTCTTTATAGTTGAGGTCCAAAATTGAGATTGAGACCTCATAAAAATATTGTTTAAATTTAGTCACAGTGCTCGGGCCAATTCCTTCCATTTTCTTTGACGAATTGCTTAAATCCTACTTCTCTGACGTACAAACGACACTAAACAAGCACAATATTTTGAGCATTAAACAGGCCATTATGTATCAAACAAAAAATAGGTCTACAAACTAAAATCCTCACCCAAACTTCAAATCATACGTAGATGTGCATACCTAACCACGTGCTAAAAGCCTAATATTCTAAGTTTTCACATTCATGATATGCAAACCAATTTACTGAATCAATACATACTAGAATTTCTATAGTCTCAGTCTAGAAAAGATTAACTATAGGTTCCCCATCCTCACTCCAGTGTCTCTGGCATAGGGAAGTTGATCTTCGTTAGACTTGGAATAGGCAACATAATAAAGCTCGGAGACTATTCCTGTAAAGATCACAAAAGCAGCCCCAGCCCCAAAGACCCCCTTTCTTAATATCTCGCATGAAGGGGGAGTTCCTATCATGAAAGTCCTGTATTTGGTGTGGTAGGCATTCCTCACTGAACCGGCTAGCAAACACGCCTCAGCAATAAAAAATGTGACCCTGACATACAAACACAGCAAGTCGATCTAAACTTCTGTATAATTACAATAGAAGGAAAGAAAGAAACAGTAACAAATAGCACGTCTTGGAAACAATTTAGAAGCAACACTAAGACTGCATCAAGTATGCATTATCTTCGTAAATATAAATGAAGGCAGATCTAAGAGCAAGACCACACCCTTTACTATAACATGTTGGTAAGCACATACCAGCAGGTGATAAATAAGCAAATTGACCATGCCCTTGAACCGCTTGGTCTCAAAGCTCTTCCACAGCACAGGAAACGACTAGCCACCATTATCAGGACTTGACTAGCCATTAGGAGCAAGAATGAGCCCACACCTAAGCTGGTTGCGATGTCAGAATCATAAACACAATAGCTTTGTGTTGCATCTTGTGCTATATGGGCCTGTCAGAAGAAAGCAATAGTTGAGTTAGGACCTTGTCCTACAAGAGTGAAGAAAATCTACACTTGTTTCAAAGTTGTTTCAACCAGCAGTAAGATGAGTCCATTTTACAACCCCTGAGTTATAACTTTGGTGTTCTAAACTGATTTCAATTCTGTGTTGAATCACTGCTACACCCCTCTCAAGAAGGACTATAAGGCAGGAAGAACAAAAACATATAATCAATGACATACAGCAGTAATGGAGATTAACTGTATGCCAGATATCCAGGAAATCCATTCCCAAACTTAAGAAAAGAAGCACAAGCTATGATGAAGAATGAACTATCCAAGTTTTGCCCTTTACTTCACTCAAATTAATGCATATATCATATTTAGTATGTTTCAGCTTTTCATGGTATCATTAGAAGTATTGCAAAAGATGATCTAAAGTATTGCAAAACATGCTGATGTCAAACGGCAAGTAAATATCTTGTTACCAGTCAAGGTAGAGACTGGCTAATTTATCTCTTCCTAATCTTGTTATTTGAGTGCTTTAAGTGCCAACAGCACTAATTGATGTGACAATCCACTCAAGACTCATCCGGACTAAAAACACAATGAACCCTTCAGTTTAACCGAAAATTTTCCACGAACAGATATCAAAACTCAACCGCTTCCATATCCTTTTGCATTTGTGGTCAAAAGCTTGGATTGAGGTCTCTCTCTCTCTATGACAAAAATTTGAAATTCTGACCAAGTTATACTTGAAAGAAGGGAAGTGGACGATGGACAATATACTCAGTTGTCAAATTTCAATCAAATATTGTAGTGGTGGAAAGACATCGGTAAAATATACATTGCCATTGGTGCTTTAACTCAGCAAATTTAATAATATATTAGAGGCCATAAAATCCCAAGAAAACAATACTCCATAAATCTACCCTACCCAGTCAATTATTTTCCTGTAGGAATCAATCCCCCATTTAGATCTGGGGACCATTTCTGAATTCAACCATACCTCTATATCAAAATGTCAAAATCAATAAAAGGCAACAGCAAGACAGAGTTTACATAATCTCATAATGAATTCTAGGTTTCTAATTTATTAATTTACTTATATGATTGTTAAGACTTGACGCTAAGAATAAGATCTATGCTGACCCGACCCCCATCCCTTTCACCAATCACGAGCTCATAATTAGCTGAAGCCCATGTGCCATGTTAACGTTTCTCATATTAAACTTCATATCTTGGTATCTTGTTTATATGTGTTTGTTCCAGAATTTAATTAAGTATTGGTATATTAATATTAATAGAATCATATTTTATTTTATTCATGGTTTAAGCTCAGATTTATCTAGTGAAGAAAGTTTACAAACAGTTGATACGGAAAATTGACAAAGCAAGAGATTCTCACCAATCACTTTATATACATCCAAAAAATTACTTCAGCAACTGGGGGATATTACTTTATAGCATATATATTCAATTTATTAATTACAGGGTGTTCTTAATTTGTAAATTGAAACCAAGAAAACTCCTTTAACCAAAACCCACATATCATATAAACAAATAAGAAAGCAAGAAATAGTAAATTCTAAAAAAAAAAAAAAAAAAAAAAAAAAAAAAAAAAAAACTCACTTTGGCCCTTCTCTGTTCAGCAGCAACAGCAAGAGCAAAAGCTATCAAATCGAACACGAACACCACGAGGAGTAACAGCTTGGAAGCCATGCTTCAAAATCCAGATATCTTCAACTCTCTCAATCTCACACGCATACACAAAGGTCACGACTCACGAGCAGCGTAAGATCTAATTAATAAAAGCTTTATATTATTATAAAAAAAATTATAAAAAAAAAAAAAAAAAAAACTGCAAAGCAAATAAAGAGCCTACGGATAGGGTACGTAAAAGTAAATATATATAATAAATTAATAATAGTTGATAGTTATAGTTAGTTAAGAGTTAAAAGAGTTTATATATACACATAAATATTCCAAAATAAATGCACACGTTATCTGGACAGGTTGGCTTTTGCCTTTAATTACTATTTACTACTACTTCTTATTTTAGTTTCAGTTATATATCTCCCTGAAAATTAGCGCCCGCAAAACACAAAAAAGGCAATATGATGAGGGCACCCCATTTCTCTTGCGATGCACTCTCATTAGGGTCAACTGTGATTTTTCATATAAAAATATCGCACTTTCTCACTTCTTTTTTTTTCTTTTGGTAAAAGACGATTTCATAAAACTCAAAATATTACATCTTGTTTAGAGCATTGTCTGTTAAAGAACACACCATTACAATTATCCTCCAAAGCCTTAACTAAACCCACAGGTGGGCTTGAAAACAAAGTGTACTCTACATCTTAATCAGCCCCTAGATTAGCCATCAGATCAGCGCAACGATTAGCCTGCCGATAACAGTGCTTTAACTGAACTTGTTGAAATTTGGTCATCAAGTGCCTGCAATCATCCAAAATAGGAGATATAATATGATTTACATAGGTAGAATTTTGAAGGACATCCACAATCTCTTTGGCATCCATCTCAATAATAAGACAAGTGATATTCAAGTTATTGCACAATAGTAGCCCATCCCTAAGCCCCCAAAGCTCAGCAGCAAAAGTGTTGGTTGCTCCAACATGCCTTGTGAATCTAGCAACCCAATTACCATGCTCATCCCTAATTACTCCTCCACAGCCAGCCCGCTCCATACTCCCTTTAACCGACCCATCAGTATTCAATTTTTTTCCACCCTATCGGCGATTCCTCCCATTTGATTCTCTTACACATTTTGCGGACTAGGTTAAGAGGTGAAGTGACACAAAACACAAACTTTGCAGCTTGGTTGTAAATCTCCCTATACAGATTCATATTAGGACTATTTCTATGAAAAAAAACAGAGTTTCCGCTCTTCCAAATGCTCCACACAGCAAAGTTAAACATGATTCTCCATGGTGGCTTCCCTTGAATAAGACTACAGCTCACTTTCTCATTGTGATTCAGCCAATTATGCAAATTACTCTTCCAAAAAAAGCTGCTATTGCCCTTCACACCCAGCTGATTCCAAACTTACTTAACCCTTGGACAATCTCTAAGGGCACGCAAGATGGTTTCTGGTTCTCTATGACTAACCGGACACCCTTCTTCATCTGCAAACCCTCTTCTAGCAAGGCAAACTTTGACTCCTATGCTATTGTGAACACATCCCCATAAAAAGTTTTAATTTTAGGGAGAGTTTCTAGTTTCCAAATCCAGCCAACATCTATTATTCCCTCATCATCCACCTCTCTAGCAAAAGAATTGGCACTTTTGAGATCAAAACATCCTTTACCATTGCCTCTCCATCCTATCCTATCCCTTCCACTATCTACTAAGGAAATAGGAATGGCTTGGATGAGCGATTTAATTTCAGAAGTAAGCTCAAAGGGAATTCTATCCCAATCCCAACCTCCACTCATCAAGAGTATTGCCTCTATGCACCACCCACATGCTGCCTTTGTTGAAAGTTTCTCTGCCCTTTTTAATGGCTCTCTAAGTTTGAGAGCAAGGCAACCTATCTATATTAATAGCATTTAATCTCCTATTGCTACAATATTTCCTTTTTAGTGTTAGGATATGTACCCTTAAATCCTATTGTATGATACTATGTATGACATTATGTATGACTTAATGATGTGTTTAATAAAGTTGTTTATTTTTATCTAAAATAATGGTAACATGAATAGTTGGACATTATCATATAGTCCATGAGATGCATAGTATGTGATTTATGTAATTTAGTCACAGAAGATATAAATCACAAGTTCTTTGTAAACTCAGAATTTATAGTTTGTAGTCGGTGATGAAATTGGGTATTTCATCTGCGAAGACTATAACATATCAACTAAGATGACTTGTCTTGATCATGGAAGTGGTGACTTCTAGTTGATATGTTGATATGTTTTAAGAGTTAAGACATATTAAACTGGACTGCTGTGAGATTTATTATTCTCTTAACGACTGTCAAATGAATAATAAATTTCACGACTTCTATTTGCATGAACTCTTAATCCTGAGAGAATAATGGACCTGATCATGAGGTGTAGGTTGCTTTGATATATCAGGAGTGAGATCTAAAGTAACGGTCAAAACCTCAGTATGTTGGGCAACCACATTTTGTGTTGATAGAACATATATTCTCAAGATGGAATTCATAGTCTCTTAATGGAAATACAAAATATTCCCTTGAAATAAGTTTAATGGGTTTGGTTATTTAGAGAGTTAGGCCTAACCACTTTGGTAAGAAATTACTAAAGTATATATTTATGAAATTGGATTTCATAAATATATGATGAATAACTTTAAAGGATTAAACCAGGTACTCAAGGATAAGATGTAGTAATTTACAAAGTGACAGTCTACATTTATGACTTTGTATTACTACGAATATTTTATGAAAGGGTTGCGTGTATAATAAAATCTTGGGATATAATTTATAATAAGACCTAGAGTGCAATTATATTTATATAGTGGTATTAAATATAATTAATGGTAACTTTGAACTTGTCAAGAGTTGACGGAAAAGCCCAAGGCCTATTGGAGCTAGTGTCTTATTGGTCCCTTTTAGTCCCATTCCAAGCCACACACTAAAACTCAATTGGAAAGGCCCAATAGTCCGGCCCAATTAGATAATCAGTTAGTTATAAAGGGAGAAACATACAGAATTTTTTTATGTGATTTTTAAGAAAAGAATCGTAGAGAAAAAGAGAGAGTGTGAGACACACTTTCATTCTCCCTTTGAAAACTGATTGAGAGACCACACATCTTGGGCGTAAAGTGGAATTGGAGTGAAGATTAAAAGTGTTCCCAAGTGCTTCTAATCTTTGTTTTGAATTTCTCCACACTAAGGTACGCTATCTTGTTCTTAAATTCTGAAATTTACATAGTACATGTTGTCAATCATGAATGAAATAGATTATTGTTTGTTGCTTCCGCTGTGTGTTTTGTATGAGATACAAAACTAGATTTTTATCCAACATTTAGCACTCTTACCCACACCACATCATCTCCCGTATGGAACCTCCAATTCAACTTGGCAAGGAGTGTAGTGTTTCTACCCTTCGTGTCTTGCAAACCTTGCCCACATTCTTCTTTAGGTCTTGTTACTTTTTGCCAGCCAACCCAATGAATTTTCCTCGTAGTCTCCGTTGAACCCCACAAGAAATTCCTATTAACTCGGTCTATGCCATCCAAAATTCTTCCTGGTAAATAAGTGCCTTGCATGACATAAGCAGGAATTGTTGATGAAAAGGCTTGAATCAAAACAACCTGGCCAGCCAAGGAGAGCATATTAGCTTTCCACCCTAACAATTTTTGTTTGACTCTATCCAGTATAAAATTAAACTGTTGAGTGGTGGTACCTGGATGCTTGATGGGAAAACCAAGGTATTTACCCAGAGACACCGTGAAAGCAAACCCAAGAATATCACATAGCGATTCTCTTGTATCCCTATCTACATTAGGAGAGAAATACACTCTTGATTTGGTAATGCTCACTGATTGTCCCGACATGTTACAAAATTCATCAAGAACACCTCTAATAATAGAATAGTTCCTCCCATCTGCTGTTCCAAATAGAACTAAGTCATCCGCTAAGAATAAATGCGAAAAAGATGGCCCACTTTGATTTTTCTTGAATAAGTTGACCAAGAAAGTCCATACACAAAATAAACAAGTACGGGGTGAGCGGGTCTCCTTGCCTAATCCCTCTCAATGGATACATAGGGTCCAAAGCCTCTCCATTCACCAATATTGAGGTCGAAATGTGGAAACACAGCTTATAATGAGCTCAATTAGATCAGTAGGCAAATTGGCTCTAAAAAGCATGCCTCTTATAAAGCTCCACTCAAGCTTATCATACACTTTCTCTAAATCCACTTTGATAGCCATATACCCCACTTTTCCCTTCTTCTTGCTAAGGGTGTGCACAATTTCCTGCACTATGATTGCATTATCAATGCTTTTCCTCCCCGGAACAAAGACAGTTTGAAGCGGGGATATAAGCTTCTCCAAATAAGGCCTAAGTCTAGCAACAATAATCTTTGCAATCACTTTATAGACTGTATTGCATAAACTAATAGGCCTATAGTTGCCCAACGTCTCCGGCCCTTGAATCTTTGGAATAAGGACAATGTGAGTTCGATTCAAAAAATCTGGAACTTTCCTCTCACCAAAAACTTTCTTCACCAAATCGATCACAGAGTTGCCAACAATCAACCAAATTCTATGAAAAAACCCCGCATGCAACCTGTCTGGCCCCGAGGCCTTAAAAGCCTTGAGAGACCACATGGCATTCTTAATTTCTTCCACCGAAACACCCCCACTAATACTTTCCCTTTCCTCATCAGTCAATCTGCCTTGCCAAATAGTAGTAAAAGGAATAGATCTAGAAGCACTAGAGAAAGAGGAGGAATACACTTCATTGAAACCACTCCTAATGACATTTTTAATTTCCTCTTCCTCATACAGCCATTCCCCTACTGAGTTTTTAATAGCCAAAATTTGATTCCTTTTCCTTCTAACCAATGTAGACACATGATAGAAGGCAGTATATCGATCTCCTTGAATCATCCAATTCACTCTAGACTTTAAAGCCTAAATCTCTTCCTCCTGATTCAGCACATTATCAAGCTCCTTTAGCACCTCACTCTCAGGATTAAAGAGGAAGTTTGACGATCTAATCACTACAGCCCGCTGAATACCATTCAAGCGAGCCATAATATTGTTTTTTCTAGCAAAAACATTCCCAAATTGCGTTCTATTCCACTTCTCTCCCTCTTTAGTGAAACAGTCGATAGCATCTGCTAGCATGGGGTAATGGCTCCACGCTTGAGATACTATGTTGGGAAAGGTTAGGTCAGACAACCAACAAGTTTGGAACTTAAACAGTTTATTCCTATTAACAGCAACTTTCGGCTGCATTTCCAAAAGCACAGGGCAGTGGTTTGAATGACATCTAGTGAGGTGAACCACCTTTGCTTCAAGGTACATGAGGCACCAGTTGGGGTTAACAAAGAATCTGTCAATCCTCTCTTGAATGAGAGTTTGAACATTTCTTTTATTAGTCCACGTGAAACGCGAACCAAAGAACCCAATGTCTATCATACTACATTTATCCAAGCACTCCTTAAAAAGTAAAGAACTACTGATACTGACAGTTCTACCCCCAAATTTATCACCCTCCAAAAGGGGCTTGCTAAAATCACCAGCTAACACCCAAGGCATATTATGCATCTCAGCCCACGGTATAAAAAATAAAAGCTATATGGTGCCATGTTTTTTATTTTATTTTATTTTTTGAGAGAGACCAAAGGAACCAAGTTTTTTTTTTTTTGATAATCACCTAAGGAACCAAGTTGAATAGAGAGAGAAATTAGAAAATTGCATCATTATTATTAACTTGAGGATAATTCGTATATAGAGATACAAAAAATATCTATTTTACATCCTCAAAACTTACTTTATCTATATTATCATCCTATTTTACAATTTATCCAACATTCCAGTTTTTGTTTTTACATAAAACTTATTAAAATAATATAATATATACTAACAAATAATATAAACAAATCAATTCTTTAATAATGTTTCAAAAGAAAAAGAGGAGAAAGACAATAATTGAGAATAAAAATATTTTACAACCTAGCTACAATGAGTTCTTATTTATAAGAACTCATTGTAGATTCATTGTAAAAATTTTTGGATTTACATCCGGGTAATTCATGTTTTTGATGTGTGGGTGCAAAATAGCAACTTGGGGGTTTTACACCTACAATGCTTACAATTTTTATATAAGTTCATGCTAGCTCAAGCCTTATTGAATATATATCCTCTAATCCTATTAGTAATCAATTAGGCCATTTAAAATCAAAGATGGTCATCCCCTTATTTTGCGTGTTAAATGAATCCAAATAATTTTAATTGCATGTGCTAATTAACCATGCAACTACCCACCTAACTAACACTTCCTAAATGGATCCAATTGCTCCTATAATGGAATTTGTTTAGCATTGGCTTATCTTCATTTCTTTTAATATATTTTTGTTTACTTTTCTCTTCTCTATCTTTCTTGTTAATCTTTTTTTTTTAATAGCTAATATGAGCGTCCAATACTTTTTAAGTATACTACTATTCTCCCTAAGGTCCATGGTTTTGAGAAAACCCTTCTTGAGATAGCCTTACTTCATAGATCACACGCATGAGATTTGCAAACCATTAGACGAACCTCTTTAACACTGTATTTTATTTTGTTTTTTGTTTTCTAAAAAATTTTCATAACACATGGGAGTAGTTGTCTCATGCTTTCAATTATTTTTTAATTTCTTATTGCTTTCTTACGCCTATAGAATTACTATTATATTTCTTCTTTCCAGACATTTGATGCATGTAAAATATATGTATAAGTTCTAAATTCAAGATCTTCTTTTCGTTTTTATTTATCATATAATTTATTAGCTAGGGTAGACTGAAATAATTAGATAGTCCAAGATAGAATCTTGCATGTCAAGGGTTCAGAATAGTTTCAAATTGAAAAGTCTCAGAAAATTGATTTCTTGAAAAGTTTAACTCTCCTCTCTGTAGGAGGAGAGCTGTTCATTGAGTCTTGTCGGAAAGTTTTCAACGTGTACGGCTTTCAATAAAAGAGCAGCATGGACTACATTGCGAAAAGCATGGGGACTGCATACAAGATTACAGATAATAGAAGTTGGGCCGAACCTATTTCAATTCAAGTTTCAGTCAGAATTTGAGATGTGCAGAGTGCTTAGAGGAGGGCCGTGGACTTCTGATAATCAGTTACTTATGCTGAAGAAATGGCACAGGGGGATGACGGCAAGTAATGTCAGATTGGAACCTGCTTCCTTATGGGTTCCGATATGGGGAGCTCTTTTTGATATGATGTCTCCTCAGGTAGCGACAGAAGTAGGCAATAGATTGGGTGTGGTGGAGGAAGTAGAGAGATGGAAAGTGCGGGAAATCCAAAAATTTTTCATGAGAGTTCGAGTGGCTCTTCTTATTTCAAAACCATTGCGGCGTGGCAGCTATATTGCTGATTCTAGTGGTCAGTGTACATGGGTAAATTTTAAATATGAGAGATTGCCAATTTTTTGCTAGTTTTTGTGGTTTGCTTGGGCATGATGTACGTCATTGTGCAAACCATTTTGCCGTTGGAAGCGGTTGGTGGTTGAGCAAGGTCACCACCAAGATCACCACCATGGGATGGTGGCGCTGAGGAGAATCAACCACCAAATACGTGGGAATTGAAGAGATCCATGAATCAAGGAGAGGATAAGCCACAGTATGTTGATAATTCCAAAGTTTTTGAAGTAAATATGGATACGCAAGGCCAAGGGATTTATTCGAAGGTTCAGCCACTTGTAGCCGAGAATGTGGGAGTAATTGAAGGAGGGAATAGTGATATACCTATCCCTTCTGTCGTGGAGAAGTTTACGGTGAATTCAAATGTAGATCAGATGGTAAGGCAGGATAATTATTTAGTTGATGAACTGAGTAAGGTGGAGACAACTTCGGATTCTAAGCAAAATGTGGGAGCAGATGAGGGCGAGATTCTTGATATCTCTACCCCTAATTTTGTGGAGAATATTAAGGTGAACCCAAATGAAAGACTTGTGGAGACGGAGAGTAATTTGTCAGTGACTGGATCGAGTGAACTGAAGTTAGCAAAGTTGAAGTCTACTTGGACAAGAATAATGCGGATGGATTATGGGATTGGTGGGCTTCCTAGTGTCAGTGAGATACCTTTACTGGGGAAGAGAGGAAAACCGTGTGAAGTTGACTGTCCATCTAAGCAGGAAGCTGAACGTGTGCAGCATACTAAACGTGGGAAGGTAGTGGTGAATTCTTTAAACTTAGATGACGGATCGGCGGGGGTGGAATACCACCCTTGTTGAAAGCAATAATGCTACTAAGTTGGAATTACTAAGGGCTTGGGAACTCTTGGACAAGTCGTGGCCTTCGTAAATTAGTGGGGAACAAGCTCCCATCGTGTACTTCTTGATGGAGACTAGGTTAGATAAAAAAGGGTTTGAGAAGTTGTATGGTGAACTACCCTACCCAAATAAGATTATTGTTAAACATCCTCATTCGGGAGGTGGATTGGCATTGATATGGAAGAATGAAGTATAGCTACAATTAGTCAGTTACACAAAAATTCATATTTTGGTCAAGGTTAGTAAGGATGATGGATTTGAATGGTGGTTAATAGGTTTTTATGGCTGGCCAAAGGCAAGTCAACGGTATAAATCTTGGGAGCTACTAACCTATCTTAAGACTTTTGTAGAGGGGCCATGGCTTTGTATTGGGGACTTTAATGCAATATGCCAGTCTACAGAGGAGCTTAGTAAGCGGCCTTCTCAGATGAGTCAAATTGATGTATTTCATGAAGCATTGGAGAGTTGCCAATTGGAGGATTTAGGTTATAGGGGATATCCATACACTTGGAATAACAAAAGGTTGGGGGATGCTAACACAAAAATGAGGTTGGATAGGGCTGTAGCAACAAAGCAATGGAGAGATAAATTCCAGTTAGCACAGTAAACCATCTTTCTCCACATGCATCGGATCATCTCCCTATTTTTCTTTTGACAAAGCATTATGGGAGGAATGGTCCATGGGCAAGATCTGGTTTCAAGTTTGAAGAAAATTGGCTTCTATGGGAAGATTGTGAGACAGTAATTAAAGAAGCATGGTGTGTGGATATGGGTGGCATGCATGGGATGGCTTGGCTAAAACATAAAATTGAAGCTTGTGGTGCAGATTTATGAGCATAGGGTTCTTCAAAGTCTAGGCCAAATGATGAGGAGATAAAACTGATCCAAAAACAACTTGAGATCCTGAATGTAGCTAAGAGTACTGAGGATTCTAGATCTAAATATCTGACTGTGACTAAAAAGTTGGATGATCTTCTACTGAAACAGGAATTTTCTAGGCCCAGAGATCTAGAATTGCTTGGCTGAAGCATGGGGATAAAAATACAAAATTTTTTCACTCTAAAGCATCTCAAAGGCGAAGAAGGAATCATATCCATGGAATTAAAAATATTAATGGAGAGTGGGTGGAAGAGGTGGAGGAAATAGCTCAAGTAGCTACAAACTATTTTGATAGTTTGTTTAATGCAGGTGTATGTGATCAAATTCAGGGTTGTCTTAATGTGGTGGTACATCGGATTACTCTTGACATGCATCAGATATTGTCTAGTGATTTTACTGCTAATGAGATTAAAGCGACGTTGTTTCAAATGGGACCAATAAAGGCTCTTGGACCTAATGGTATGAATGCTTTATTTTATCAAAAGTTTTGGCATGTAGTGGGAGATAATGTTGTTTCTGCTATATTGGATTATTTGAACTCTAGTGTTATGCATCTTGATATTAATCATACTAATATTGTGTTAATCCCCAAAGTGAATAATCTTGAGAAAATGGTTGATTTTCAACCTATTAGTTTATGTAATGTTAGTTACAAAATTATCTCTAAGGTGTTGCCTAATAGGCTAAAACAGATTCTTCCAGCTATTATATCTCCTACTCAGAGTGCCTTCGTCCCAGGTCGTCTTATCACAGATAATATTTTGGTGGCATATGAGACTTTGCACTCTATGCATGTGAGGAAAAAAGGTAAAAAAGGCTCCATAGCATTAAAGTTAGATATCAGCAAGGCGTATGATCGGGTTGAATGGCCTTTTCTACAAGGTATGATGTCGAAAGATGGGTTTCCTTGATAGATGGATTGGTTGGGTGATCGGTTGTGTGACCACACCCTCTTTCTCTATTCTCATTAATGGTAAACCCTATGGGAATATCAATCCTTCTAGGGGTATTCATTAGGGTGATCCACTATCACCTTATCTATTTCTTCTATGTGCAGAGGGGTTGACTTCACTGTTAACAAAGGTTGAGCATGATGGACGAATTCATGGTGTATCTGTCTGTAGAAGGGTGCCTAAAATTTCAAATCTAATGTTTGCTGACGACTCCTTACTGTTTTTTAGAGCTACATAGGGTGAGGTAGAAGTAATTAATGAGGTATTGCAGGTATATGCTAACGCATCTGGCCAATGCATAAATATGGATAAGTCATCAGTATATTTTAGAAGTAATACTCCTAATCTAGAAGGAGAGGAGATTGTGGCAGCCTTGGCTGTTAAACAAGTGGATAAATTTGAAGCATATTTGGGGTTGCCTACGTTGGTGGAAAGGGCCAAATATCAAACCTTTTCTTATCTAAAGGATAGGGTTTGGAAAAAATACAAGGGTGGAAGGGTAGGATGCTATCAAGGGCTGGGAAGGAAGTGCTTATAAAAGCGATTGCCCAATCCATTCCAACATATACTATTGCGGTTTTTTTATGACCGGTGAAACTTTGTGATGAGTTGAATGCTATGTGTGCAAAATTTTGGTGGGGGCATGTTGGTAATGAGAGGAAAATACATTGGAAGAATTGGAGCTTTTTGTCTGAGCCAAAATATGAAGGGGGGATGGGATTTAGGGATTTAAGATTTTTTAACCTTGCCATGCTAGCAAAACAGGGGTGGAGGTTGCTGCATGATCGAAGTTCCTTATTATTTCAATGCTTTAAGCCAAGGTATTTCCCTCAGTGTAATTTTTTGGATACAGTTGAGTCACCAAATTCTTCATATGTTTGGAAGAGTATGGTTGCTGCATTACCTATTCTTAAGAGTGGGTGTTGTTGGCGTATGGGGAATGGTGAATCCATCAAAGTATACTTAGATAAATGGATACCTAACTGTACAACACATAGGATTCTGCAATGGGGACAAGATGCTGATAGGGGGATGCCAGTATCGGAGCTTATTGATGCTGAATTAAATTGGTGGAGACGTGATATAATTATGGACAAATTCTCTGCAGAGGAGGCTACTGCTATTTGCAAAATTCCTTTGAGCCGAAGAAACATAGCTAATTCTCTTGTATGGCTGCATACCAAGAATGGAAAGTATTCTGTTAAATTCGGGTATAATGTTGCAAGGAAAGTGATGAGGAATGATGATGGGGTTGGAAGCTCAGATGGTAGTCGTGGTCAGCAAATATGGAAGCATATTTGACAGCTACATGTGCCAAATAAAATTAAAATATTTTGGTGGAGAGCTTGCCAAGATATTTTATGTACACGGGTGAACCTTGCTCGAAGGAAAATAATATCTGAAATGGGCTGCCAATGCTGTACAAGGGAGCTTGAATCTGTAATACATGCACTTTGGGAGTGTGGGATGGCGTAAGATGTGTGGGTTGGCTGTGCTATTAAAGTGCAGAAGTGTAATACTCATTTCCTTGACATTGTTGCCTTGTTTGAGTATGTTTTGGACAGATTTTCAGCAGCTGAGATTGAAGTGTTCCTTATTCAATCCTGGTTTATTTGGAATCAGAGAAATGCAATTATACATGAAGGATAGATGAGAGACTTGAAGTGGCTGAATCAGAGAGCATTGGAATATTTAGATAAGTATAGAAATGTTCAAGCTCAGATGGATATCCCAAATGCAGTGCCAGAGTCTGGATAGAGCTAGAAACCACCTCCTTCATCGTTGTACAAGCTCAATTTCGATGCTGCGGTTTTTGATGGAACTCAAAGCTCGGGCTTTGGTGCAATAATTTGAAACTTTGTGGGTGAAGTCATGGCGGCAATGTCTGTCATAGGGCCCTCGGTCAGTTGCAGTGTAGAAGCGGAGGCGTTGGCTTGCTGGAAGGCTCTTGAATTCGCTGTGGGGTCAGGATTTACAGAGATGATAATTGAAAGGGACAACGTTGTTGTTATGAGAGCAGTGGCAAGCACTTCAGGCGATCTATTGTTGCTGGGACCTGTGTATGAGGATATCAAATGTAGCATTCGTGGGTTGCATTTTGCTAATATTAGCTGTGTTAAAAGAGGGGGAAATAAGGTTGCGCACATCTTGGCCTAATACGCCAGAAATATTGATAATGAATTGTATTGGATGGAGGATTCTCCTCCCTTGTTTTAGACGCTTTGTATCAAGATTGCTTAAATATGAATGAATGAATATATGTTTCGTCTTCAAAAAAAAAAAAAAAAATCATGCATGTCAAATAATTCATGGAGCAGTAAATTTAACTGTAAAATTTTAGGAAAATGAAAGCAATTTGTGATGCAAAAAAAGAAAAAGCACAAATGAGCCACCGATCTGATGCAAGGAACAAAAATAGAACTTAAAACTGACCAACATACTGTCCTTCTTAAGCACTCAATCCATCGCCAGAATAGTAATTGTTGTGCAAACTCTTTTTTTTTTTTGTTCAACACTTTAGAATTATAGGAGTGGCATAGAGTGTGTTTGAAAAACATAAAGTTTAGAAAACTGTAAATTAAAATGGCCTACGTTCACAAGGAAAATTTAATATGTTTTAGACAAAACATTTCCAAAAATAGAAAAAGAAAAAGAGACGAGAAACCGAATTGTTTCGTTCTTCCTTTCACTTTTCTCATCTTGTCTTACATGAAGTAAGGAATCTTATTTTGAATGCAATCGTATATTATATCATGTATCAATCATAGTTTTAAAAACTAATATATATGGTCAATTAATTGTTTTTGCACCCAGTTCTTGTTTTTGACCAGCTTTAAGAGTTTTTATCTGACCGGATTTGTACCAAGTTCCTGGTTGAACAGGTTTGCCAACTGGTCCGATTTGGTTTTTAAAATTATGGTATCAATAACAATAAAACATATTAACGGTTGAAAAAAAAATATTTGTGTCAACCGAACCACAACCTATCACTAATTGCATATATAATCTAATAGTTTTTTTTAGAGAAAGAATATATAAGGCTAGGGATGCAACATTTTCTAAAATTTGCTTATGTATCAAGTTGTAAATTGAATAATATCACTTTCTCACGATCTATAACTAATTACTTTCTTTTTACAACCTGATGGAAATTAATATTCATTATGGTACTAGCAATTCCTGGATTCCATTATCAATTAAGGTTAAGACATAATTGGAATAACAAGTTTTTAGACAAAGGCACTTAAAATTTATATGAATCAACAATATGAATTAGATGAGCTTTTCCATCCAGTCCAGTACAAAGGTGATCTAAAATAATTTAAAATTATCCTTCGAAACAAAAAGAAGATAAAATAGTATTAAATCATCACCCATCTTAAATAAACCATGCCAATAAACAAATTCCCTAATCTATATCATATATTATTTATAATAGTAGAAGCTTTTTCCTGCAATTAAGGTCGTGTTACCAAATAGGATAAAAGACCATCTAACTTTCAGCCACGTAAAGAGTTCAATCTAGAAAAAAAACCCCATACATTACATCCTTTTAGAATTCTTTAAGAAATTGTTTACCATGGGTTGGGTTGCGAATAAACGTTGATTCGTGCCACACTTACTGTTTCATGTGTAATGTTAAACAATGTACCACTATTAAGAAAGACAAACTGTTTGGTAAGCAAAAACCAGAAACTGAGAATTGTGCGGCTTCTTATGGCGACAAAAGTCGAAAGAAACACAAACCGTCTAAGATTGATTGAGGCCACCCATCTGAAATAAAGTTTTCCTATGGTTGGAGAGACATCTCAGGGCCGACACTACTTGATTCACGTTGGTGTCCAAACACAGGATGTAAGAGACATATTTTTATGTAATTAGCTTATCCTTTGACAACACGCACTTTACTTGTATTTGGGTAAATCTAAGTAGTTTTAAGATGATCATTACAAGTGGTTATATTGAAGACATGAAGATTACTCAAGAATTGCTCAAGAAAAGTGCAATCTGCATGTCTCAATACCTCTTTGACAGAAGCTTGATCTGTTGAGATTCATTATAGCTCGACACATGTCTCAATCTATTGAGCTTATGGGATTAAGACTATAGCCAGTAAGGTTTTTATTCTAATAGGCTATTTGTTTATGAGTTTGTATAATCCTTATTGGACTAGGAAAGCCCAAGGTTTATGTATACCTATTTGGAATAGGAGAGCCCATTAAGCTCCTATTAAAACAAAGAGGTGGAAAAAGAAAGCCTAACCCTAGAGAGCTTCATACGGTTTTCTTTTAGAAACCCTAGCCTCATCCTACAAAAGAAAGAGTTCTTGCTGCGTTTCTTTTACGCCTTTGGGTTTTGTAACCAAGCAAAGTCTCTCACACCATTATTGAAGATCTTATTGGTGATTCTATGTAAAGCTGTTGCAAATCAACTACATTAATTAAAGGGTTGTTGTGGAGTTAGTCACGTACTGGGATTCCTACAAAGGAGTTAGTCATATACTGAGATCCGTGCATCATTGGTTAGTCACGTACTGGGATTCGTGCATTGAACAGAAAGATTGCCGCTACAATACAAATCCAATTGGGTATTGGGGTAAGGGTTTAACTATAGGTTGGTATTTCAAGATAGGCCAAAGGGTTTGGTAAGATTCCTTATACTTGTAACTGCTTGTGATTGAAAATAGTAGATTCTTGGGAGTGGATTCTTGGTAGTTTTTCCCTTTCATAAACAAATCACTTGGGTCAAATTTATTTTCTGCTGCATTTAGTTTAGTTGGTTATTTTTTTATGCTACCATGCTATTGCATGTAATTTGATCTAATTAATTAACTTGGTTAGGTTCCTCCACCATCGCACCACTAGAATCGTTATTGGGTAGGTTCCTTTAACTCTCTCTTGATTCAAACTAATTTTATTTATCACTGATTTATTTCAAGTATAAATCTGTAGATTCACTAGGTGATCTTGATTGCACACTCTGCATATGTTTCTTTATTTATTCTGGGTTTGTAGGTGGAAAGGCTAAGCTTTTGAAGCAACCTAAAGTCTAAGATGAATGTGTACAATTACATATGGTTTTCCATTTATTGAACTCTCTTTCAATTTGTATTTCAAAGTTTGTAGCTTTAATGGATTGGTACTTTGGAAAGATCGTCGCTGTTGTGCCTTCGTTTTGCCACTCGCTGTGGCGGCAGCTCCTGCGGGCTCGGGGCCTTGTTGGAGGGCTCCTCTCCAATAATATATGGTGCATGTTTTTTGCGTAGAGCTTCGGGTGCTCTCTCTCTCTCTCTCTCTTTCTCTCTCTCTCTCTATGGAGGAAGGTAAGTCTACCTTTGGTGTTATGGCAGGAATTTGGGCCAAATTTTAGGTGATTACCAAAGGTGAATGGAGTTTCCACCAATCGTTGGGTTTTTCTAAGGTATGGGTCACCTGTTTCTAGTTGATTTTATTACCAACCTAGGCTAAGAAAAATGGCATTTTTCGTACTCTAATGTGAATGGCAAGAAAATCTTGAATCTTAGGTCTAGAAGTTTGGTTAAGTGTAAGAAAGGTGTAGGCACCCCACAACGCCTGTCCAAGGACAGTCATTTGTTTTGATAAAATCTTAATTTTTGGAGTTTGGTAGTAAAAAAATGACTTCAGCATTGGTTTTCGGGGCTTTGCATGCATGTGGGCTTTTGAGGTTTGGCTTTTGAATGGGTGTGGTCCCAATCTATGCTTTCCTAAGGCATTCGATAGAGTACCAAATTTTCACAGCAAAAATCTGGCAACATGTCACTTTACTTTCGCGACAGAAAATAGGCATCGCTTGCCTTAGGTGACACAAATTATGGCAATCACACCGAAAAGGGGGAACAAGTATATATATATATATATACATATATCATGCACAAGGCTAGCACATAGAGCAGGAAAGTAAATGCCTACACCCCTAGAGTATGGCCCAAAATATAGGTACAGGAAAATAAATAGAGGTCACCACACTCTAGAGATAAGGACAAATGGTACACAACATGATATACCTAATACAACTCGTCTAAGAGAGAAAGGAAGGAGGAAGAGAGGGGTTTAAAAGAGTACATAACCAAAGGGAAGGGTTAAACTCCTAAACCTACTGACTACAGCCGCTTGGCTTATATTGACATGCTCGCATCCGCGCCCTTTTGCTTGTACCTGGGAGACATGCCCTAGCTCCTTGCGTCCTCACTCCATGTGTATACATGTAAAGGCAAAGACAAGAAATCAACAGACAAGCAGTGGAAGGAAAAGATGCAAAGTGCACAAAAGGAGGCATAAAGAAGATAAGCGCAATAGACATGGCAAGTATAGAAACCAAGATGCGAGCAAATAAGTGAACAGGCTAACAAGCAAGATAGCGAACAAACAAGCAAGAAAGCAAACGAAAGGTGGTGTTCGCGAGGGACAAATGTAGGTTTGGATTGGATGTTTGTAGCTTCATTGCATTAAAGTACAGATGACACACCAGCAAACGAGACTCATGCATGGACATATAAGAAAACGTGTAAAAATGCACATAAAGCCAATGAATGGCACAAGAAAGCATGGTAAGCATAGTATCGTGTGGAGCAGAGAAAGGGATGGGTACGCATGGAGTGACCTAGCATCTTGAGACGCATCTCAAATGGTTACATCCAACCATGGCCCCATGGGCATTGAACGTAACCACATAACCATAAACCCACTAAGGGCATTAAGCGTGGCAAAACCTAGAACAAGAGAGGCTAACACAAGCACAAAGCATAGGAGCAAGCAAGCATAGACATGCAAAATGGGGTGATCCAAACCCTTTGATATGGGCCAAGGTGTATGGACAATGCCAAAGACCATAGTGTTTGGATTGGATCTGAAGCAATAGGCCAAAACACAAGAAAGAAAGATAAAGTGACAAAAGAGCTACAATAGCACATGGCATGACAAACATAGCCTAGGTTTAAGCACATAAACATGGCATGAAGGGCCTAAGCACATGGAAGATGGCATAAAGCACATGGAACATATAAGCAAGGACACAAGAATGTAAAAACATAGATCTAGGCACACAATCATGTGAAAACATAGATCTAGGTATAGGTATGGCAACATGGGTATGAACATGTGAAAGCTTAGCACATAAACATGGAAGAACATGAATCCAAGCATATAAGATTGTACGGATGTGGATCTAAGCATAAAACATGGAAAAAAGCACATGAGCACATAGATACGTGCAAAGCATAACCATAGACATGATATGAAGCATATGCACACAATCCTAACATCAACGCAAAGCAAAGAGAGGAACGAAATAAAGGAAACATGGCATAAAAACAGTAAGTATGTAGATCTAAACTAGCAAACATGTAGAAGCATAGATCTAAGCACAAAACATGGCCAAAAACATAACCACCAAGGAAACTAAGCTAGAAACACAAATAAAGCAAAGAAACATGCAAAAGAAAGCAATAAATCATGTTATTCTAGCAAAAAGAAAGGATAAATGCTAGAAAAAGATTTAGGAGGTTAGGGGTGTGGATGATAGCCAGAAAAAGTTACATCCACACCCCTAAACCCCAAATCCCAAGTGTAGAACCAAGGAAAGGAAGATTGGGTATAAGAATAATACCTTGTGTCTTTGGTGAGGAAAGAAGAATCAAGAAGCTTTGATGTGGGTTTTGGGTGAATTTTTTTTTTTTTTTTGTTGGAAAGAGAGAAAAAACGTGTGGAGAAGTTGGACAGAAGGCAGACTTCCAGAAAAGATATGGTTTCCCTAGTTTGATGGGTGCCTAGGACTATTTATAGCCCCGGTGCGATATTCTAGGTGGCAGCCCTTAGAGGGTTGCTGGCAGCCCTTCAAGGACTGCCAACCTCAAAAGGTTTCTTATCGGGTTGATCTTGACACCCTTGGAAAGATCTTGATTTTTTAGTTTCTAGAAAGGTGTGAAACTAAAAAATCCAATAGTTGGATCAAAAGTTATGGCTCCGGGAAGTTAGCTGTGCATCAATCGGTGCGTTAACCCAATTTTCGTGATATCTCAGTCGTTCTAACTCCAATTTTGACCCATGAATAGTCGTTGGAATGAGAATTTGATAATCTTTGCAATGACATCGGTTTTAACCTGTTTTGACTACCAGATCAAAATTAGGGTTTTTAGGCCCACCTAGAGTCAATTTCAAGTCAAACTTGGTCAAAGTGGCTAAAAATCTCCAAGAAGCTCGGGTTTGATGAAAAACTATGAAAGGTGTTATTTTGTGAGGTGTTTGACCTCGTTTGACCTTTGGTCAAACCTAGGGTTTTTAGGGGCATTTTGGTCATTTTTGGCTGAAAAAGGCACTTCGGGTGCTTCGGTCCCCAAACGGGTTACTCCACGTCGTTTAGAATGTTCTCGTGGCCTAGCAGAAAGAAAATAATATTTTTGGATTTTTCGGGGTCTGGCACGCAAATTAAGGGCAAACAAAATACGGTATCAATAGCTGCCCCTTCTTTATCTGATATCTTGAGTGCAATGGGAGCTGTCGGATAAAGATTGTGATTTCAAATTTTTCTGCCCCTAAATTTTCGTGTGGAGACTGTTCATGGATCTAGACCAGATTTTACTTGCTTGGCCTGATTTGCTGCAGCTGCTATTGAAATATTTTCTAGACTTGAGGTCAGTGTCTATTTTTCCTTCTTCTCTTCTTTTGTTTTCTACAAAATGTTAGTAGCAATACTACTAGAGATGCATACTCGTGTTTATTCTATTTTTGGAATTTTCATAAGCATATATTTTGGCCATGATTTATGCCATGTTATCTTACGAACAATGCATATGTGTTTTTTTTTGTTTTTTTTGTCATTGACATATGAGTGCAAATATGTGGAAATTTAGATGCTTAAAATAAAATGTGGGACATAGGTGAGGGGACTTACTTGATATTCGAAAATAGTGAAAATGGCGAGACATATGGGATCGCCGCTAGTTAGTCTCGAAATAGGGTGTGAGCATACAGTATAGCTGCTATAACCCACGATAGATTAGGATCTTGGAAACATTTTAGAAACTTGATAACTGTGATGATGCGAGGCATACAACACAGTCGCTATTACCTCCAAATGGGATGAGAGCATACGACACAACCGCTATTACCCACTGTAGATGTATTTCTTTGGGAACTAAGAATTGTGATGGTGCAAGGCATACGACACGGTCGCCCACTATAGATCAAGAACTCGGAACTTCTTTAGGAACTAATAATTGTAATGCGAGGCATACGACATGGTTGCTATTACCTCAAGATAGGATGTGAGCACACGACATTGACGCTATCACCCATTGTAGATGTGAACTCGGTACTGCTTCAGGGACTTGATAATTGTGATGGCGCGAGGCATACGACATGGTCACTATTACCTCAAGAAGGAATGTGAGCATATGGCATGATCGCTATCACCCAGTGTATATTAGGGACTTGAAACTTTTTTTGGGAACTGATAATTGTGATACGAAGCATACGACACGGTTGCTATTACCTCAAGAAGGACTGTGAGCATACGGCATGGCTGTTATCACCCATTGTAGAATGCAAGCATACGACACGACTGCTATCACCCATTGTAAATGTGAGCATACGGCATGGTTGCTATCACCCACTGTAGAATGCGAGCATACGGCACAACTGCTATCACCCACTATAGAATGCATGCATACTGCACAGTTGCTATCATCCACTGTAGAATGCAAGCACACAACACAACAGCTATCACCCACTGTAATTCATGTATAAGAATCTGCTTTCTTTGTGAGAACATGTGCTTGACATAGACCTGTATGATATGTTTAGGAAAAATGTTAGTTCATCTGCATTTGCCATTTAACTTATGGGCTTACCACTTATGTCTAAATTTCTTGCTATTTTGTAGATCATGTCTTGGAGAGCTAGCTCCAGGGGAGATCTGGGGAAGGCCCCCATGTATGCCATGTCCCATGGGGACAATTCTTCTAATGACGAGATTGCTTTAGCTGGTAAGCAGGCGGCTCGGGTTTTGCAAAGCTACTTCGATTATGGGGGTGATGACCTTAAGCCTACTAGTAGTATATCCATGGAGACACAGTCTAGGAGGTGGTGCTCAGTTGAGATGGCTAGTGTCTTGTCTGAGTCTCATATGTTTCTAGTAGGGCTACTTCATTGCGTAGGCCGATTAGAGGGATGGGGGCTTTCAGAGGAGAGATACAAGCAGAGGACATCCTTATAGACATAGATGAAAACTTCCTTGGGCCTGAGGTCCTGCCAGAGTTTGGCATTCAGAGGCGCAATCTGAGGCCTAGGTTCCCACCATTTCAGGCTAGGGCCAACACTCGCACTCAAACCATAGATAAAGGCATCTAGGACACTCACCTTCAGCAGGGGCTGAAGGATTATCCTTTTGCACCAGTGTGAAGGGGAGAGGTACGCTGCATTTCTTTCTTGGTCATTCAAATTTCGATTATATGCATATGCTAATGAGAAGTCTTTGATTTCAAATGCAGAGGGGCAACAAGCTCCATGGTCAGGACTCCTGGTAATTTTTCTTCGACTGCTGTTCTCTCCTAGGACCCACGTACGGTATCCTTATTTTCTAAGAGAGTAGGGGTTTTAGGACTTCCTTCGGATTCCCACATTCACCATGAGGCACGGTGTTAGGACATATGTGATTCATGTTAGGAACATATGTCATTTAGAATTGGCTAATCCTTTGACAAAACTCACTTTACTTGCAATTGGGTAGATCTAGGATGTGTTAAATACTTCAAGGAACAAGGTTTCAAGTCTAGTATTGAAGCCATGCAAATTTGTCTAGGAAACAAGTAAAGAAGTGTTGATTCATTAAAGCTTAACAGTTGCTCAACAGATGCTATCTATCAAGGCTTGACAAATAGCTCGACAGCTGTATCTATAGAGAATTACGAAATTTAGATTTCTAGATCTGATTTTTAGCCCTTGCTGACTTGTATGTGCAAAGATTTCTTTTCTCACAACCCTAGATATATATAGGGCTTATTTTAAAGACTGTAACATAAGAGAATACAAGGAGAACATATGCAAAATGTGACCGAATGCATATTCTCTCTGAAAGAAGCTACTACGTCTTTGTACCTTAGGGTTTTGTAACCAAGTGCTTCTTAATCTTCATTGTTGATGAAGTGAAGAACTTTGCAGCCAAAAATATTCTTCAAGTTTGTGAGTTAGTCACCGTGCATCATTGGTTAGCCACGTACTGAGATTTGTCATCAAAAGGGTGGCGTTCATATATTGAAGAGTTCAGAGGTTTTGAAGCGGTAAAAGATTTCTATTGTAAGGTAATCTACAAGGATTGTAGAGTCTAGGGACAAAGGTTTTGTACTATATCTGAACTTCTCTCTACTATAGTGAATTGCTTTTCATGAAGGTTTTTCCCTAGGTTTTTTACTGTGAAACTAGCTTGTTTCATTAGTTTTTCTGGGTCATCATATCTTGTCTTATTTACTTTTCTGTTGTGCATGATATTGATATGATATTGATGTTTGTTTTTTTTAACAAGTTTTATGCATAAGAAATATAATTAACAATTTGGGTTTAAAACTTGTTAATTTTATCAACCAGGGTTTAAATTTCCTAACAAGTGGTATTAGAGCAGGTACACTCTGATTGGATTAATTTCCTGAGTGTAATCCTTGACCCCCATTATCATGGAAACTCTTGATTGTTTTGATTTCCATGACCTTGTGTTGAATGATGAAAAATAACATGCTTGTATCGCATACAAAACATACACAGCGGAAAAATAACGGATCTACTTCGTTCATAAATGTTAACATGCACTATGTAATTTTTAGAATATAGAACAAGAAAGTGTACCTTGGAGCGATGAATTTCAAAATCGAAGATCAAAAGCATTTGGGAATACTTTTAATCTTCGCTCCAATTCCACTAACGCCCAAGATATGTGGTCTCTCAATCAGTTTTTCAAAGGGAGAATGTCAAAGTGTCTAACACTCCTAACACACCTTTTTACAATAGTGTTTTTCTTGTTCTCTACAAAAAAATTTTGTATGTTTCTCCCAATGTATCTAACTGATTATCTAATTGGGCTAGCCTTTTGGGCCTTTCCAATTGGGCCTAAGTGTGTGGCTTGGAGTGGGACCAAAAGGGACCAATAAGACACTAGCTCCAATGGGCCTTGGGCTTTTTTGTCAACTCTTGACAAGTCCAAAGTTACTATTAATTATATTTAATACCACTATAAAAATATAGTTACACTTTAGGCCTTATTTATAAATTATATCCCAAGACTTTATTGTACATGCAACACCTTTATAAAATATTCATAGTAATAAAAAGTCATGAAAGAAGATTGCCACTTTATAGATTACTACATCTTAATTCCTTGAGTACCCGGTTTAATCCTTTAAAGTTATTCATCATATATTTATGAAATCCAATTTCATAAATATATACTTTAGTAACTCTTTACTAAAGTGGTTAGGCCTAACTCTTTGAATAACCAAACCCATTAAACTTATCTTAAGGGAATATTTTATATTTCCGTTAAGAGACTATAAATTTCATCTTGAAAATATATGTTCTATCAACACTAAATGTGGTTGCCTAACATACTGAGACTTTGACCGTTACTACAGATCTCACTCCTGATATATCAAAACAACCTACACTTCATGATCAAGTCCATTATCCTCTCAAGATTAAGAGTTCATGTAAATATAAGTCGTGAGTTTATTATTCATTTGACAGTCGTTAGAAGAATAATAAATCTCACAGCGGTCCAATTCAATATGTCTTAACTCTTAAAACATATCAACATATCAACTAGAAATCTCCATTTTCATGATCAAAACAAATCATCTTAGTTGATATGTTATAGTCTTCGCTAATGAAATGCCCAATTTCATCACTGACTCTAAACTACACTTTTGAGTTTATAAAGAACTTGTGATTTATATCTTCTGTGACTTTTCACATAAATCATATACTATGCATTTCATGAACTATATGATAATGTCTCAATATTCATGTTACCATTATTTTGGATAATAATAAAACAACTTTATTAAACATAACATTAAGTCATACATAATGTTATACATAGCATCATACAATAGGATTTAAGGGCACTAATCCTAACAATCTCTCACTTGCCCTCAAGACTATTGTGCACTAATCTAACTCCCATCTCCTTCAAATGTAACTCAAAAGTCCTTTGGGGCAAGGCTTTGGTAAAGGGATCCGCTAAATTCTTTGCACTATTAATCTTTGCAACAACCACATCTCCACGAGCAACTAAGTCTCGAATGATGTGGTACTATCTTTCTATGTGTTTTCCTTTCTTGTGATTCTTTGGATCTTTGGATTGTGCAACCGCTCCACTATTGTCGCAGAACAATGTAATAGTAACTTACTCAATTTTCATAACACCAAGGTTAGAAAGGAATTTCTTGAGCCAAATAGCCTCCTTTGTTGCTTCACAAACAGCAACATATTCGGCTTCCATGGTAGAGTCGGCAATATAAGATTGCTTAACACTCCAACTTATGGCTTCACCTCCCAAGGTGAATACACAACCCGACGTGGATTTTTTGAAATTTAGATCCGATTGAAAATCTGAATCTGTATAGCCAATGGGAATCAAATTCTCACTATGGTAAACAAGCATATAATCTCTCGTTCTCCTTAGATACTTGAGAGTATGCTTTACAGCTTGCCAATGTTTTGGTCCAGGTTTTGATTGATATTGACTGACTATGCCAACTAAATAACAAATATTCGATCTAGTACAAAGCATGTCATACATGAGACTTCTTACTGTAGAAGTATAAGGAACTTGTCTCATCATATTTTCTTCCTCTTGAGTCTTAGGCCTTTGGTCATCAGACAAAGGAACTCCATGTCTAATAGGAAGCAATCCTTTCTTGGAGTTTTGCATGCTAAATCGTTTTAAAACCTTATCTATATATCCAGCTTGTGACAAACCTAACATCTTATTATTTCGATCTCGCCAAAGTTTGATCCTTAGAATATAGTTAGCTTCGTCCAAGTCCTTTATATCAAATTGGCTTGACAACCAAACTTTAACCGATGACATTACTCCTACATCATTTCCAATGAGTAGAATATCATCAATACAAAGCATTAGGAACATTACTACTTTGTCTTTAGGTCTTCTATACAAACATGGTTCATCAAGATTTTGTTCAAAACCAAATGACTTGATTGCTTGATCAAATCTGATGTTCCATGACCTAGATGCTTGCTTAAGTCCATAAATGGACCTTTTCAACTTGCATACCATATGCTCTTGGTTCTTTGCTATGAAACCTTCCGGTTGCATCATATAGATTTCGTCTTCAAGATTGACATTAAGAAATGCAGTTTTGACATCCATTTGCTAAATCTCATAATCATAATGAGCAGTAATAGATAAGAGAATTCTGATAGATTTAAGCATGGCTATTGTCGAAAAAGTTTCATCGTAGTCAATGCCTTCTTTTTGAGTATACCCTTTCACCACTAGTCTTGCTTTAAAGGTTTCAACTTTTCCATCTATCCTTCTCTTCCTCTTGTAAACCCATTTGCAACCAACAAGTTTAATGACGTTAGGCACCTCTACAAGATCCTAAACTTGATTGGAATATATCGAATCTAATTCAGATTTCATAGCATTAACCCAATGATGTGCATCTTTATCATTCATTTTCTCCTCAAAAGTGTGTGAATTTGATTCAGCATCTTTTGAGATAGTTTCATAAGTTTCTCCCAAACCTATAAATCTCACAGAAGGCCGAAAAATTCTCTCACTACGGCGAGAGACCTTTGTACTAGACATGTCATGAGTAGTATCTTGTGGTGTATCCAATACAACCACATCTTCCCTAGTTTCATCCATTGGCTGTTTAACTACATGTTCATTCATTTCAGCCAAAATAACTCTACTTCTAGGACTAAAATGATTCATATAGTCATTTTACAAGAATTTGGCATTTGTGCTAACAAACACTTTATTATCCTTATGATTATAGAAATTGTGTTCTTTGTGTATGGTATGCTAGTGCTTTCAATTATGTTATGAAACTAGAATCATAACAAATTGCAACACAGTAAGCTAGAAAATCATAGTTTCACTTAGAAAACATTATAAATTGCTATATACTCTAAACTTTCAAATTTTACAAAATTATGTTGTAGTGAAGAGACGGTGCAGAGCAGTAGATCATATGGCAATTGCAATGACTGTTGAAAGGATGGAAGGAAGGTGTTCTCCTTTGTCTTGAATGAATGGGTTTAATGTTTGGGTGAGATGCGGCATTAGGGTTTGAGTTTTTACACGCTTGAAATTGATCCATGAAAGAAATACCATTTGCCAAGTAGTTTTTCTGATGCATTATTATGAAGACCGCGCCCCCGTAGCAGTTCATGGATTTATGCAAAGTGCCTTTCATAATTGTTTTATTTCCTCAGTATAAGCAATTCATGGATTTATGCAAAGTACACTTATTAATATATATATATATATATATATATATATATAAGGGAGTGCACAATATATTTAACAAGAAATATATATAATTAATGTAAAATATGAGGATAAAAACAATAAAGTAAAAGCAGTTGAGATTTTAACAAAATATAGTTTTGATAATAGATTAAAACACTTACAGGATAATAGTAGTTACAAGGCTTGGAATTAGAAAGGGAAAGGTTACAAGCTTAGAGAGTAGTCTAGAAACTAAAAAGGATTTGAAACTAGGAAAATTTTGTGATAATCCTTTTGAGAGGGACATCCCCCTTTTTATAGACAAAATAAAACATTTAAATAGTGAATAGTAAACTGTAAAATTGACTTTTTTATTATTCATCGAAGGTCAGCAAGATTGTCATCAAGTGCTGTCTCAAGGGAATTATTCCTCGTGGGGAATAGCCAGTGCAAGAACCATACCCTTATCAGGGAATCAAAATAGCTTCAGTAACTTTAGCAGGGAATCTGAAGCTTTAGTTCAGTCTTAGCAGAAGAATAATTCTAGCAGTATTGACTACTTGTGCTGACAGTGTTAATTCTCCCTAAATCTGGTGTGGAAGCTTTATCATGGATAAATAATTCCTAATTTTAGGGGTAACAAGGATTAATATTAGCAACAGAGGCTTTTGAGGATGACCCTGAGTCTTGGCCATCATCTTTTTCTTCTAAGTTTGCATTTGCAATAGCTTCTTCTTCATCCTTCCACTGTTGTTTTAATAAGGTAATTAGTGCAAATTTATTGAGACCATCAAAAGCAAACTTCTTCTTTTTGGTCTTGGCAGAAGGTTTAGTAGGTTTAACAATGGATGTGGGTGCAAGTGTATTTGTCGTGGGCTGAGGCACAGCTATTTGCACAAGGAGGTAAGCTAGAGCTTGAGCTTTATCATGAGTAATGGTGTTAATAGCAAGGAATTCTCGAGTAACATTATCAATAACATCTTGGGTGTGGGAAAACTTATCCCACCATTACTCAAGATTCAGGGGACGTAGTATTTTTTTAACAAAATGGAGTGTCGCAGGAAACTTAGCACCATGTGAATCTATTTTGTAAAATACTTGAAAGAGCTAGTTAGTGGTCTAGGAGATATCTCAATAATAAGGCCAGATTGTATCCAGTAATGGGTAAACCAAAGAGGTAGGTGGGAACTGAAATTTTTATCAAATTGAACAAACCAAGAATGAGTCATATTTTCATCTTGGTGTAGCATGAACTTGAACCAGGCATGGGTGTAGTCATGGTAAGAATAAGGAATAGTCCAGCTAGGTAAAGGCTTTGTAGAAGCAGGATTTAGTCACCATTTTTCTTTAGTAACAATGTATTTGGAGGTATCAATTTTATTAGATATAGGTTTAACAAATATTGACTTCTTATGGAACAGGATAGCAGACTAATATCTTAAATCTTTACCAATGTGTCTAGGAATCCAGTGGAAGTTCCGAGGAAAATAACTTGTAGCAAGTTTGAGAAGATCTTTGATCATGGCCGTCATGCCCTGAACCCAACTATAAAAATAGGCACGTGACAACCGCCGCACGCTTATAAAGTAAGCATCGTACAAGTGTGCAAGGCCTTCTTAGCAACTAAAATTTATCCTCAAAATTTAAATCAAACAAATCCAAAACACTTCAACAATTTCTTTATGAATAGATCTCCAATAATTTAATAGGAACAAAATCCAAACCACATGTACATAATGCCAATTGGCCAATAAATATAAAACTATTAGAAGACCATCTAATCCCAAAATCTCTAAGCTTCTTTTCCTGCTCATAACACAACATCAAAACTCCCAAAACTTGCTATTCTTCCCAATCTAAAACTGGAGGGGAAAAAGGGGGGTGAGTTGACAACTCAATAATTAACCAAAATCCTAATAAGTTCTATCAAGCAATAGATTTGTAAAGTAATAAGATGTAATATGAGTTTTCAGAAGTTATAATATGCTATGGGTTTTCAAAAATAACTAAAGAAGTTTCATAATCTTAAAATATACATAGAAAATAGATCACATACTTTAATCTTACAATTATATCATAGATGGTTTAGAAGATAGTTAGTTTTCCATATATCAACAACTATAACTTACAAAAGTTCCAAAAATACATAAGCAATTTTAATGACTCAAAATAGTTAAATATTCAACGTAACTCATATTCTTAACAATCTTATGACTATGATCATGTTATATCCCGTGACTGGGCATTAGAGTATCAATGAATAATCTCCATTGGCTGAGTATCAGAGTACCAATGAATAACCCCCAATTGGTTTAGGTATCAGAATACCAATGAATAACCCTTATTGGTTGGGTATCAGAGTACCAATGGATAACCCACATTGGCTTGGGTATCAAAGTACCAATGACTAACTCCCACTGGTTTGGGTATCAAAATCAATTCATAGTCAGACTATCCATAATCATATATATGAAATCATAATTTCTAACAAAAATATATCCTATTCAAATGCATATACATATAATCATATATTCGATATTTCAATGCATTTGTGATATTTCTATATTCCTTACTTTAAATCAATATAGCTAAAAAGAAAACAATTAAATAAAATAAATCTTATATTCAATGCTCATATATATTTGTGAAAATTCTTTATTCTTTACTTTGAATCAGTATAGCTAAAAACAATTAAACCAAACACATCATATATTCAATAATCAGATATATTTGTGATAATTCTTTACTTGAAATTAGTGATTCAATAGAAATAAAATTGTAACAATTATACACAAATTTTTAGTAGTTAAAAATACATTAATATAAGAAAAATAAAACTCAATTATGATAAGGTTACTTACCTCCAAAAGCCATACCAAAAGGAATTTCTCCCTAACACTTCTTCTAAAATCCTTACATGTTACCAAAACAACTTTCAAGCACTATACTCAAAAATTAAATAATTTAAGAAAAACTTATAATGGTACCTTGCCAGAAGAGAGACTATTGAAAATAACCAATAACTGCCCACTATCAACTCACACCAAATTTCGACATAATTACAATATTTTTGTTCTCTTTCATCTTCCTTTCATGAGTTGATATATATATATATATATATATATATATATATATTTGATCACTTATGTTAGACCTGCTGACTTCCCTTGTGCTCCTCAACCAATCAATAAACAAATATAATAATAATAATAACAACAATAAAGGAAGGTGCTGGCATTGCTTTGTCAAAGTGGTAATTCCATTTATCATATATATATATATATATATTCTCTCTCTTTTTCTTCCTGCCATTGCCGCCGACCCTAGTTTCTCTTTTGGCATGAGGACAAAACTGAGAAAAGCACCAAATCGAACCAGAATCAAGCTCCTGACATGCTTTTTCAGAAAAATACTATTTGACATATATATTTTACCTCTGTAACTTATCACACTACCGCCTACACCATAACTTTTTGCTATTCACCAAAACTTAATTTGGTAAACCTGTGCAGCACTTACAGTTAATGCAACACCGACACAAGGAAAATAGATCTAATTCCTTCTTCGTTTACATCATCATACTCATTGGATTTTTTTTTTAATAGTCTCACTATTGGCCAATACTTCATATAAAAAAAATACTCTAATTCCAAATAAAGCTTAGATTTGACAAGAAGCAGATTCTTAGGCTCTTACCTCAAGGGTGTAGTCAATCCTTCTCTACTTCAGTCCTTTGAGTAGTCTCCTCTCTTAAAATCTCTCTCCATATACGTTGACATAACAAGCTTATATATAGCTAGGGTTTCAACCTCATTTTCTAAAAAACTCCCTTATAATTATAAATTATAAAATTGGCCCCACAAAAATTTACTTGAATACCCCTTCTTTTAATCCTTTTTTTTTTTTTGGGTATTACAATCTCCCCCACTTATAAGAATTTAGTCCTCTGAATTCATCACAAGCTGAATGAATTATAACGCTTCCACTGAACTACTCTAAAGCCACAATTGTATCAATATATACAAATTTATCACTCATCACCATAGTTCAAAACTATGTCACAACATATGCTTAGACTTTTCCTTCCCAAGATTTGTAAAAAAATAAAAACTTCCCAAGCAAATGGAGCCATGATGCTTCTGTTGCCTAATACAATACCACTATAAAATCTCTTACTCAATTACCCATAGTTTAAGAACAACCATATTACGAAAAATATAAGATTCTTTAAAGATATACATATCTCTAGTCTAAATAGTTCTCTTGGTTCCTTTCAATATGAATAAAAGTTCCAAGGCCCATTCGTTTAGATTAGTCCCAATAACTGATTTTTCATCAATTATTAATTTCAACAAAATTCCAAGACCTAAGTAGTCTCCAAAAAATTACAACAAGGGAAATCCACAATTTTGAGATTCACCATAGACCATTGAATGCTAGCATCTGTTTAATTCAATATGCAATGACCTGAGGAAAAGTTCTAACCACATCTATGCTATACCTCAAAATTAAGCAATGCATCCAAGGTTCCAATCCTTCCTAAGTTCAAAACCAATTTACAACATATGCGTATATCACTATATCTTTTCTTCCTCGTGTTTTGTAAGAAAAAGAAATTCCAAAATCTCCGTAAATAATCAATTGAGCATTGATATAAGGTTTTCATAGAACCTCTAGCTTAACCATAAATTATCTTCTCAAATATGCAACATTTATTCACCTTAATCTCCAAGTGATACTTGGGCTAGAACTCATTAAAAAGCTGGGTTCCTTGCAAATACAAGGCCTATTATGAAAACAAATCTCTAAGTATACATCAGCTAGAAGGGAATAGTCCATGAAGTATCTCAACCCCCTTTTTATTTTTATTTTTTGTTTTTTGTTTTTTTTTTTTATTTATTTATTTTTTTTAACTAGCATATAATATTGTCCCAGCAGCCTAGAACTTAGAGTACAATGCAACTTTATATTATTAACCACTTGTCGATATAAGAAAAAGGTTCCACAATGAACTATAATTCAACTTGTAATAGCTTTTCAAAATAAACGCTCTTGCCATCCTAACTTCTTCAATATCCAACAAAAATTCTAATCACTAGTCCAATTCAATACTACCACGTACTTGTGTTCTATCCATCTCATTTTCTATTGAGCCAATCCATTAACTTTTACCAGTTAAATTCAAAGAATTACATTTCTGGCATCAAAACTTATTTCACTAGGATATTAAACAATCCTCCAAGTCTATTGAAAGAAATTGAGGACCTCAAACTTCTAAGTAACAAAACACATCACAAAAACATTTAGGGACTACCTCACACATAAATTAGGCTATGGTAATCCATGTAGGTCAACCCTAACAAGAACAATGATCCAAAAGAAGGTCGGTCCTTGACATTAGAATCCAAGGAAGTCCACCGATATATTATTGAATTCTTTAAACACCCTCAGAATTTAAATAATAGAATATAATATAATGTGAACTAAAATAAGCACAAATTAATTTTGCTTCACACTATAAACTTTCTGCTAATTTCCTTACTCCATATAAACTAAAATCAAGGAATCATAGCTCTAACATCAAACCTTAACCCCTAAATAAAGTTCTACAATTTCCAATTCTCAAAAAGCACTCCAAATTCTGAATAGGGCAATAGTAAAATATCATTCAATAATTAAACCTATGAGGATCTCCTACAAATCAAACTAACCTTAAGTTGGTCGATTATGTTAGGCAAAACTATCAAATGAGTTTTCAAAAGATCAATCACAAAACAGCAGGAAGATTTCCCTTGCTTGTTCTTTTCTCACTCTCTTTTCCTTTTAATAAGAAGAAGAAGTTTTAATAACCAGTCAGATCAATTACAAAATTTTCAAGAGTAAAATACACCCACTTAATACTAGCATAATAACGTAGAAGTATATAAATTAAAATCCTCCTTTTTTTTTTTTTTATAAGTCATGTAGGCATAAACCAAGAGACATAAATATCAAATCCTTCAAATATGACCTAACAAATCATCATAGGATGGAACCTCACTTTCACTTCTCATTAAGTCATCAAAAGAACACTATCTATGATCTAATAACCTTCATAAACAATAACTAGAATTGTAATGCCTAGGGCGTAGATTTCATTCTAAATCAAAACCTAGCATAAAGTCTACAAGATCATAACCTATGCTCTGATACCATTAAATTTGTCACACCCCGAACCCAACTATAGAGATAGGCACGTGACAATCGCCGCACGCTTATAAAGTAAGCACTGTACAAGTGTGCAAGGCCTTCTTAGGAACTAAATTTTTTTTTCAAAAATTAAATCAAACAAATCCAAAACACTTCAACAATTTCTTTATGAATAGATCTCCAATAATTTAATAGGAGAAAAATCCAAACCACATGTACATAATGCCAATTGGCCAATAAATATAAAACTATTAGAAGACCATCCAATCCCAAAATCTCTAAGCTTCTTTTCCTGCTCACAACATAACATCAAAACTCCCAAAACTTGCTATTCTTTCCAATCTGAAACTAGAGAGGAAAAAGGAGGGTGAGTTGACAACTCAATAATTAACCAAAATCCTAATAAGTTCTATCAGGCAATAGAACTGTAAAGTAATAAGATGTAATTTGAGTTTTCAAAAGTTATAATATGCTATGGGTTTTCAAAAATAACTAAAGAAGTTTCATAATCTTAAAATATACGTTGCAAATAGATCACATACTTTAATCTTACAATTATATCATGGATGGTTTAGAAGGTAGTTAGTTTTACATATATCAAAAGCTATAACTTACAATAAGTTCCGAAAATACATAAGCAGTTTTAATAACTCAAAATAGTTAAATATTCAACGTAACTCATATACTTAACAATCTTATGACTATGGTCACGCTATATCCCCGTGACTAGGCATTAGAGTACCAATGAATAATCCTCATTAGCTGAGTATCAGAGTACCAATGAATAACCTCTCATTGGTTTGGGTATTAGAATACCAATGAATAACCCTTATTGGTTGGGTATCAGAGTACCAATGAATAACCCCCATTGGCTTGGGTATCAGAGTACCAATGAATAACCTTCATTGGTTTGGGTATCAAAATCAATTCATAGTCAGATTGTCCATAATCATATATATGAAATCATAATTTCTAACAAAAATATATCTTATTCAAACGTATATACATATAATCATATATTCGATATTTCAATGCATTAGTGATATTTCTATATTCCTTACTTTAAATCAATATAGCTTAAAAAAATAATTAAATAAAATAAATCTTATATTCAATGCTCATATATATCTGTGGAAATTCTTTATTCTTTACTTTGAATCAGTATAGCTAAAAACAATTAAATCAAACACACCATATATTCAGTAATCAGATATATTTGTGATAATTCTTTACTTGAAATTAGTGATACAATAGAAATAAAATTGTAACAATTATACACAAATTTTCAGTAGTTAAAAATACATTGATATAGGCAAAATAAAACTCATTAGGATAAGGTTACTTACCTCCAAAAGCCATACCAAAAGGAATTTCTGCCTAACACTTCTTCTTAAATCCTTACATATCACCTAAACAATTTTCAAGCACTATACTCAATAATTAAATAATTTAAGAAAAACTTATAATGATACCCGGCTAGAAGAGAGACTATTAAAAATAACTAATAACTGCCCACTATCAACTCACACCAAAATCCCACATAATTACAATATTTTTGTTCTTTTTATTTTCTACCACTAATAGTTCCTAGAAATCAAGTCCATAGTCACATCACACCTATAGGCATAAAGGGTCAAAAGTACATCACTTAATCTTCTTTTCGTGAGTTGATATATATATATATATATATATATATATATATTTGATCACTTATGTCAGACCTGTTGACTTCCCTCGTACGCCTCAACCAATCAATAAACAAATATAATAATAATAATAATAATAATAATAATAATAATAATAATAACAACAACAACAATAAAGGAAGGTGCTGGCATTGCTTTGTTAAAGTGGTAATTCCATTTATCATATATATATATATATATATATATTCTCTCTTTTTTTTTTCCTGCCACTGCCGCTGACCCTAGTTTCTCTTTTGGCATGAGGACAAAACTAAGAAAAGCACCATATCGAACCAGAATCAAGCTCCTGACATGCTTTTACAGAAAAATACTATATGACATATATATTTTACCTCTGTAACTTATCGCACTACCGCCTACACCATAACTTTTTGCTATTCACCAAAACTCAATTTGGTAAACCTATGCAGCACTTACATTTAACGCAACACTGGCACAAGGAAAATAGATCTAATTCCTTCTTCGTTTACATCATCATACTCATTGGATTTTTTTTTTTTTGAATAGTCTCACTATCGGCCAAAATGCTTCATATAAAAAAAAAATACTCTAATTCCAAATAAATCTTAGATTCGATAGGAAGGAGATTCTTAGGCTCTTACCTCAAGGGTGTAGTCAATCATTCTCTACTTCGGTCCTTTGAGTAGTCTCCTCTCTCAAAACTCTCTCCATATACGTTGACTTAATAAGCTTATATATAGGTAGGGTTTCAACCTCATTTTCTAAAAAACTCCCTTATAATTATAAATTATAAAATTGGCCCCACAAAAATTTACTTAAATATCCCTCCTTCTAATCCTTTTTTTTTTCCTCGGGTATTACAAGGGCTCTATTAGGTTCAATAGAAAGCATGTTCTAGCAATATTGTTTGAGACATATTGGGAAGCATTGAGGTTTCTGGAGAAGGTGGTTTTAATAGGTTGGTTAACAGGGACTATAGCGTATGGGTCATAAAAAGATGCTAACAGAGTAGATTAATATTTTTTGGGATAATACCTAAGGTGGTAAAGTGGTTAGCAGCGTCAATAGGGGAGGTAGGTTCTTATTTAACATGTTGTTTGGGAGTATCTATAGCAGGGTGTTTGCTTTTCAACCTTCTACTTGCCATTGTGGCACTGCAAGAATTCATAGATACGGAAATCAGGGATAGTTTTTTAAGAGCCTTTAATATATTCAATATCAAAATAAAAACACTTAAAATAGCTTGCCATTGAGCAAAAATATGTTTTGAAGCAATATTTTCAACATCCTCTTGTTGGAAAAAACTAGTTTTGTATCTCATACAAAACACACAGCGGAAGCAACAAAAATGGATCTATTTCACTCATGATTGATAACATGCACTATGCAAATTTCAGAATTTAAGAACAAGATAGCGTACCTTGGTGTGGAGAAATTCAAAACAAAGATTAGAAGCACTTGGGAATACTTTCAATCTTCACTCCAATTCTAATTTATGCCCAAGATGTGTGGTCTCTAAATCAGTTTCCAAGAGAGAATGAAAGTGTGCCTCACTCTTTCTCTCTCTTTTTCTTTTTCTCTACGCTTATAAAAAATTATGTACGTTTCTTCCTCTACGCTTCACTACTGTCGCAAAACAATGTGATGAGAACTTGCTCCATTCTTACAACACCGAGATCAGAAAGGAATTTCTTGAGCCAAACAGCATCCTTTGCTGCTTCACAAGCAGCAACATACTCAGCTTCCATAGTGGAGTCCGTAATACAAGATGGCTTAACACTCCTCCAACTTATGGCTCCACTTCCTAAGGTGAAAACACATCCTGAAGTAGATTTTCTGAAATCTAGATCCGATTAAAAATCTGAATCTGTATAGCCAATGGGAATCCAATCCTCACTATGGTAAACAAGCATATAAGTTCTCGTTCTTCGTAGATACTTGAGAATATGCTTTATCGCTTGCCAATGTTTTGGTCCTGGATTTGATTGATATCAGTTGACCATGCCAACTGAATAACAAATATCTGGTCTAGTACAAAGTATGGCATACATGAGACTTCTCACTATAGAAACATAATGAACTTGTCTCATCATATTTTCTTCCTCTTGAGTCTTTGGCCTTTGGTCATCAGACAGAGGAACTCCATGTCTAAAAGGAAGCAATCCTTCCTTGAAGTTTTGCATGTTAAACCGTTCTAGAATCTTATCTATATATCCAGCTTGTGATAAGCCTAACATCTTATTCTTGCGATCTTGCCAAAGCTTGATCCCTAGAATAAAGTTAGCCTCACCCAAGTCCTTCATATCAAATTGGCTTGACAACCAAACCTTTACTGATGACATTACCCCTACATCATTTCCAATAAGCAGAATATCATCAACATAAAGCACTAGGAACATTATTACTTTGTCTCGATGTCTTTTGTACACACATGTTTCATCAAGATTTTGTTCAAAACCAAATGACTTGATTGCTTGATCAAATATGATGTTCCATAACCTAGATGCTTGCTTATGTCCATAAATGGACTTTTTCAACTTGCATACTATATGTTTTTGGTTCTTTGCTATGAAATCTTCCGGTTGCATCATGTATATTTCTTCTTCAAGATTGCCATTAAGAATTGCAGTCTTGACATCTATTTGCCAAATCTCATAATCATAATGAGCAGCAATGGATAAGAGAATTCTGATAGACTTAAGCATAGCTACTGGTGAAAAAGTTTCATCATAATCAATACCTTCTTTTTGTGTATACCCATTCGCCACTAGTCTTACTTTAAAGCTTTCAACCTTTCCATCTATCCCTTTCTTCCTCTTGTAAACTCATTTGCAACCAACAGCTTTAATGCAATTAAGTGCCTTTACAAGATTCCATACATGATTGGAATACATAGAATCCAATTCAGATTTCATAACATGGACCCAATGATGTGCATCTATATCATTTATTGCATCATCATAAGTGTAAGGATCCGATTTAGCCTCTTCTGAGATATCTTCATAAGTTTCTCTCGAACCTATAAATCTTATAGGAGACCGAACAATTCTCCCACTACGACGAGGTACCTGTGTACTAGACATCTTATGAGTAGTACCTTGTGATGTATCTTATACAATCACATCATCCCTAATTTCATCCATTGGTTGTTCAACTACAGGTTCATCTATTTCAGTCAATACAACTTTACATCTAGGATTAAAATTATTTACATAATCATCTTCCAAAAATTTGGCGAGGGTACTAACAAACACTTTGTTATCCTTATGATTATAAAATAAATAACCCTTGACTTCTTTTGAATACTCTAAAAACGTGCATACTTCTATTTTAGCTTCCAACTTATTAGACTTCCCTTTCAACACATGTGCTGGACATCCCCAAATGTGGAGATATTTCATATTAGGCTTGCGCCCGCTACACAATTCCTTGGGTGTGTTGGGAACAGATTTTGATGGAACCAAATTCAAAACCTACATAGCAGGTTTTAGTGCATATCCCCAAAAAGAAACTGGTAAAGTTGAGTAACTCATCATGAACCTAACCATTTCCAAAAGAGTCCTATTCCTTCTTTCGGCTACACGATTTTGTTAAGGAGTTCCAAGTGCAGTCAATTGGGAGACAATCCCATTTTGAATTAGGTAATCCTTGAAATCCCCAAGAAGGTATTCGCCAGCTTGATCAGATTGAATGGCCTTTATGCGTTTACCCAATTGATTTTCAACTTCAGCCTTAAACTCTTTGAATTTTTCAAAGGTTTCAGACTTCCGTCTCATTTGGTACACATAACCATATCTTGAGTAATCATTCGTAAAAATGATGAAGTGCTCATAACCTCCTTTTGCTTAGGTTGACATAGGACCACATACATCTGTATGAACTAATTCAAGCAACTCTTGGACTTTTCTACCTTTTGCATTAAAAGGTCGTTTGGTCATTTTACCTTCCAAACAAGATTCACAAACTGGAAATCCATCAAAATCTATAGGCTGTAAAAGTCCATCTTTGATTAGTCTTTGAATCCTATTTGAATTAATATGACCCAAACACAAGTGCCATAGATATGCATCACTAGTAGAAGGAAACTTTCTTTTTAATGATTTTACATAAGAGCAACTATCTAATTCAGAACTGTATAATTCATGCTTATCAAGAGTTAAAATATAAAGATCATCCACAATATTGCCAAAACAGATAAATATTTTATCCTTCTTTATTACAACATTGTCTTTCATGATAACACAATACCCATGTTTACTTAAGTAAGTTGCAGAAATTAAATTCCTACGAACATTAGGTACATACAAATATTCTTCCAATATTAAAACTCTAGACTTAAAGCATAAATTAAACACTCCAACAGATTCAACCAGAATCTTGCTCCCATAAGCCAAAGTAAGGAATAGTTCTCTCATTCAACTTTCTAGTCCCCTAGAGCCCCTGCAAAGAATTGCAGATATGATTAGTAAAACCTGAATCCACACACTAGGAATCCGTTGGATTCTGTACCAAACATATTTCAAGAAGAAATGAAATTTTCAAACCCTTATTCTTGGCAGCCTTAAATGTTGGACAATTCCTCTTCCAATGTCATTTCTCACTACAATGGAAACACTTTCCTTTAGTTTTCTTTCCTTTGTTGGCAACTCCTAAGGCAATTTGTTTACCATCTTTCTTAGTGAAGTCCTTCTTCTTCTTCTTTTTCTTCTTCTTACCATTGCCTTTCGACTTAGGTTGAGAAGTAGAAGCTTCACCCATATTGGCTTCAACACTAGAAGCACTAAGGATTCCTTCGGCTGCCACTAACTCATTCATTAATTCAGAAAAACAATAAATCTTTTTGTTCATATTATAATTGAGTTTGAATTCCTAGAATGAATCCAATAGTGACTAGAGTATCATATCCACTTGCGATTCTCCGTCAATGTCGGCACCTAAAACTTTTAATGTGTTTAAATTAGCAATCATCCTAAGACAATGCTCTCTCACTGAACTTCCTTCAGCCATTTTGGTATTATAAATTTGCCTCATAGTTTCTTGCCTTGCAGAACGGCCTTACTCACCAAACATCTCCTTCAGACTAAGCATTATGTCCGAAGCAAGTTCTACATCCTACATTTGATGCTGTAGAACATTTGATATAGATGCTAGGATATAGCACTTGACCATCTCATTAGATTTCTGCCAACGATCATATAGCTATTTTTCCTCAAGAGGAGCATCTAATAAAGGAAAGTTAGGACATGGTTGAGTAAGCACATATTTGTGCTCTTCAGCTGTAAGAACAATGTCCAAATTTCTTTTCCAATCAATATAGTTGAATCCAATTAGCTTGCTTTGGTTAAGAATAGCAAAAAGTAGGCTAAATGATGCCATGATTAAATCTGAAAACAATAAACATGAATATAATAAGTAAACTGGACATTATCAATTTAGTATATAAGTATATAATATGGAACCTTAATAAAACCATAACATAATATGTGCAACGACAACCCAATCCATGTCTATAATTCCTTGGTAGCAAGATTATTATAAACACATTAATTGGTTGAGAACTATTCTCATTATTAGTTTTATAATGATAACTCTTATCAAACACTAACAATATGCCATATTACCTTTAGCCTTGAAGTAATTATGACATAGCTCATTTGGGAGGTTAACATTACACTTAGTCTAGTGTACACCATTATCTAGAGTCATGTATGCCACATTTCATCTCTCTTGTATAGTGTTTAAACTAGTAGTACCATAAAACAAAACACCCTCATCTAGGATCACGAGGCATATATGCCAAGACGGGATGTTTGTCCACGCTACTTTAAATGGGTAAGTTCAATCTTGTTGTACTATAAAGTAAACACCTTCCTTTGGGATCGCAAGGCATATACGCCAAGACGAGGTGTTTACCCACATTACTATGAACTGATAATGGAGACCATGAGACGCAACCTTTGTATCTCTCTCGCACTAAATATTTTAAATTAAAGGTTTTTAAGATCAAGAACCATAATAATGCTAGACACTTTGAGAATATAATTCTAATCTCATTAGGAATAAATTTCATAATCCTAGCATTAATATATATAAATATATATAACGTAATATAAACTCATATTACATTATAAAACTATATTATATTAAATATATATTATAATATACAAATTAATATATGTAATATAAGATTATTACATTACAATATATATATATATATATATATATATAACTAACATGTTATATAATATACGGATGATACATGCAAATACATGCATATAGGAACTTTTATATTAATGCATGCAAGACAATTGAATCCTCGGTGTAGCCAAGCCATGCAACAATATCCCAAGCCATGCAATGAAGTCAAGCCGTGCATTAAAGTCAAGCCATGCAATGACAATCAAACCATGCAATGATTTCCAAACGGTACAAAGTATCAGAGAGTTACTCCAATGATCATAAATAACCATAATTCAATGTAATTTGTACAAACTGAATCACCCACATGACAGTAATAAAAATCAATAATCATAGTTTTGGCATCCATAAGACACGGCACTATTCAATCCCACTTGCAATATATATATATACGGATTCCATGAAAATTAAAAACCATGACACAACACCATAACTTGATGCAGAAAATTGAAACACAAAGATAACGGTTTTCTTAAATTCTAAAATTCAATCACATATTAAACAATCATGATAAGAAAACCTAGCTCTAATACCAATTGTTGGAAAAAATTGGTTTTGTATCTCATACAAAACACACAGTGGAAGTAACAAAAATGAATCTATTTCACTCATAATTAATAACATGCACTATGCAAATTTCAGAATTTAAGAACAAGATAGCGTACCTTGGTATGGAGAAATTCAAAACAAAGATTAGAAGCACTTGGGAACACTTTTAATCTTCACATCAATTCCACTTTACACCTAAGATGTGTGGTTTCTCAATTAGTTTCCAAGGGAGAATGAAAGTGTGCCTCACTCTTTCTATCTCGTTGTTTTTTTTTTTTTTTTTTTTTTTTTTTTTTTTTTCTGTAAGCTTATAAAAAATTATATATGTTTCTCCCTTTATAGCTAACTGATTATCTAATTGGGCTGGCCTATTGGGCCTTTCCAATTAAGCTTTAGTGTGTGGCTTGGAGTGGGACTAAAAGGGATCAATAAGACACTAGCTCCAATGGGCCTTGGGCTTTTCTGCCAACTCTTGATAAGTCCAAAGTTACCATTAATTATATTTAATACCACTATATAAATATAATTGCACTCTAGGCCTTATTAATAAATTATATCTCAAGATTTTATTATACACACAACTCTTTCATAAAATATTCGTAGTAATACAAAGTCATGAATATAGACTGCCACTTTAAAAATTACTACAACTTAATCCTTGAGTACCCGGTTTAATCCTTTAAAGTTATTCATTATATATTTATGAAATCCAATTTCATAAATATATACTTTAGTAATTTCTTACCAAAGTGGTTAGGCCTAACTCTCTGAATAACTAAACCCATTAAACTTATTTCAAGGGAATATTTTATATATTCGTTAAAAGATTATGAATTCTATCTTGAGAATATATGTTCCATTAACACTAAATGTGGCTGCCCAACATACTGAGGTTTTGATCGTTATTTTAGATCTCACTCTTGATATATCAAAGCAATATACACCTCATGATTAGGTCCATTATTCTCTCAGGATTAAGAGTTCATGCAAATAGAAGTCGTGAAATTTATTATTCATTTGATAGTCATTAGGAAAATAAAAAATCTCACAGCGGTCCAGTTTAATGTGTCTTAACTCTTAAAATATATTAACATATCAACTAGAAGTCCCCACTTCCATGATCAAGACAAATCATCTTAGTTGATACGTTATAGTCTTCGCAGATGAAATGCCCAATTTCGTCACCGACTATGAACTATAAATTCTGAGTTTACAAAGAACTTGTGACTTATATCTTCTGTGACTAAATCACATACTATGCATCTCATGGACTATATGATAATGTCCAAATATTCATGTTACCATTATTTTAGATAAAAATAAAACAACTTTATTAAACACAACATTAAATCATACATAATGTCATACATAATGTCATACATAGCATCATACAATAGGATTTAAGGGCACACATCCTAACACCTTTTCTATAACATATTTGACACTTTTGCTATCAATTCATAATAAAAACTTTTGATTTAGCAAATCACTTTGTAATTTGGAAATACTTAATAATACAAATAAAATTTCATTTTTAATAGTATTATAATTCATTTGTGCATTATTTCAAACTCTTGAATGGAAACGAAAATTTTTTTTTCAAATAAGTCTGGTGAAACACATTGTTTCTGAATCCATAACTAATGCCAGAGGCATCAGTTTCAATGGTTTTGAGACCATTAATAGTAGGAATACTATGACAACACAGAGTTTTAACATGGGAGTTGATTTGTTTGACAAGAGAAGTATGAATGCCAATCCAAGGTGGAGGATTATTCTGTAACCAATCAAATAGATGTTTACATTGTTTCCTTAAGTCCTTATAGAAGTCAGAAATGTAGTTTAGAGAACCATGGAATCTTTGTAGTTGTGTTTTATCAATTATGACATAGGGAAACTTATCAGCAAACTGAATGGCTCTGTCAATGGGACAAATTTTTACTTTAGAAATGTCATAGCCAGGGAAATGGACCTTTGTTTGAAATAGCTTAATTTTCTTAGCAAAGACAACAAGACCATTGTGTTTGATGGTCTTAAGAAATGAATACAAATGTTTCCAATGTTCATGAATGTATTTGGAATAGACAAGAACATCATCAATGTAAAAAATGGTGAAATGACTAAAGGAATTGAAGATATCATTCATAATGTTTTGGAATTCACTAGGGGCATTTTTAAGACCAAAAGGCATAGCATTCTACTCATAATGTCCGAAAGGGGTGGTGAAAGTAGTCTTGTACTTATCAAATTCTCTGATTTGGACTTACCAAAACCTAAATTTCATATCGAATTTAGAAAATATGACCGCATCACTTAGCCTATGTACTAGGTAATTCTTGTTAGGGATAGGATACCTAATCCATTCTAATACTTTATTCATAGGCTTGTAATCAATAACTAAGCAAGGAGTCCCTCTTTCAATTTCAGCATTTTTTTTTAACATAGAAAGTAGCACAAGATCAGGGGGACATACTATTTCTAATCAGCTTTTTCACAAGTAAATCATGAATTATTTTTTTACAAAATTCAATAGTTTTGGCATTCAGTTGAATGGGACAAGCCTTAGTAGGATTTTGTTTTTCATCAAAATCTATAACATAGGCCAAATTAACGATATGCCTTTTCCTATGCCAAAAAGCATTAGGGATATCGGAACAATCATCATCAATTAATGTTTTATGAAAGTTATCAATTTTGGACTGTAATAATGTGTCGGAAAGTTGTTTAGCAATCTTCTTATACCTAACCTCTTGCTTAAGAAAGTTTAGATGTTTGGTTTTAGCATGAATCGGGTTTAAAGAAGCATTAGTATCAATTTCAAATTTTGAGGCAAATTTAAGTTTGACTTTCTGCCCAAAAGGGTCAGTAGTAATACCATCATGCTTTTAACAAGAATATATGAAGGGAATGCCAAAAATCACTTTATCAGTCATGTTTTTAACAAGAACAAAAGGAATTTTAAAACAAACATTGTCATGGCATACATGAGCATTATTTAATTCATATTTGACTTTCATTTGAGTAACATTAGCAAAAAACAACTTCTCAATGGTTTTTTCATAATATTTGGAAGGAATTATTCCTTCTTGAATGCAATTTCAATCAGTACCAAAGTCAATCATAACAATAACATTGAATTCATATTCACGGCAGACAACAATTTTAACTTGAAAACCATTTTGGAGGGACCAATCTGTTAATAAGACTGAGTCTATTATCATTATTAGAAAGAGGAGCTTCTTGGCTGAGGCCTTCTTCATCTTTTTGCTCATTAGGGTTTCTATCAAATTGTTCATTATCAAGCTGTTTATCAATTTTTAAAATTAACATTTCTTGTTTTAAGTCGAAGTTATCATTTTTTAACATTTTTTAAATCATTTTTTAGCTCAATGATTTCTTTCTTAATAATAGTAATTTCATATTGTAAATCACTAGCAGTTATCTCTTTGGACTTCTTTTTTATTAAATCTTTCCAAAGTTTCATCAAGACTTATTTTTGATTTTATTTTCTTCCCATTTTCATCCTTAATCATGTTTTTCTTGAGCTTTTTAAGATATTCTTCTTTTAGCTTAGGATTATCAATTTGGCTTATCAAATTTATTAGCAAATTTTCTTGTTCTTCTCTTTTGGTTAAACATTAATTGTTTCGCGGCCTTTGAAGAGAACATTAATAGTGTTTCAATAAGTCTCTACAACCAATTATAATATTAAGGGAACCAGAAGTTTCACTGTTAGAGTGATATCCAGAATCAGTTGAGGAGAGAAAATAATCTTCTGATGAATTAGATGAAGCAGAGGATCTTGATTCTAAGATTCGAAACAGATCCTCTTTATCATGATCATTGATATCTAACATATTAAGCTTATTCTTCAATTTACTAGGTTTTTGTTTGGAGTCTTTACTAAAGTGACCAAATTTTTCACAATTGAAATAGTTTCCTTTACCAGATTTCTGCTTATCATGTTTCTTATAGACATTTTTCTTCTTATTGTAAAAATTATTAGGTTTAGTAGAACGTCTTTTATATCTTTTATATTTATAATCTTTATGGATCTTATCATGTTTCTTATTCCTTTTTTGCCTGGAAGGGGCAATGGGGGGTAGAGCATATTGTTCACAGAAATTACTTGTTTCATATTTAGGCTTTTTACTATTTTTTGACTATTTTTTAAACATTTTTTGGTCATTACACATGTTAATACCAAGTTTCTTGATAGTGATAAAAATATCACTGTATGTTAAATCATCATAATTAATAGTACCATTTTCATCAGTTAATTCTTATTTTACTGTATAAGCAAAGAGAGGAGGTAGACTAGCAATAAACTTTTCTTTCTAATAGGGTTTCAAATAGTCTTTCCGAAGCATTACTCTAGAGATAAAAACATCTTGGTACCATCTATAATCACACATAGTAGGACAATGTAAATTGTTTAGATAGTCACTGATACAAGAAGAAATATTAGAAGGAGTTCCAACAAAATGTTTAATAATAGTATAAATTAAAGTATTGACTTCATCAGGGATACCTTGGCCAATCCTTTCATCAAAAATGGGTAAACAATCATCATCTTTTTTAACAGCCTTTTTGATGTATTCTCTAGACTCTTCAGTAAGATATTTTGCCCACCAACTGCGAAGGGTTCCAGAAAAACTGGTAGTAAGAAGATCAGCAATTCAACATGGTCAAGATTATGGTTGGTAATATAAGTATTAGCAACCATAGACATATGACCCATTTTATTAATAATTTCTTGTTTAGGTAAGCCATCAATGTTCCATTCATAATGCTTATCAGCAAAAATAGAAAACTGAGTTTGAAAAAATCTTTCTTTAAACTACATATCAGAAAAAGTAGGTTTTGAATACTAGTTCTTTGTAAAAGACATGGGATTGGGTTTTCTAACAAATCTTTTAATTTTAGGTAATTTGAAAACAAATTTATCAGAAGCAAAGGATGAGGAATTAGAATCTGAATCTTTGGACAAAACAAATTCTTCTTTTTTTCTTGAAATAGCACGAGCAGTACTAGTAGAAGTATTCTGCTCGGTTTTTATATTCTATAAATCAAAAAGCATTTGTTCAACTTTTTCAATAGTTTGAGTCTGGGTGGTCTTAAGGCTTAAGTTTTGCCTTTGGCTAGGTAAATCAATTAAAGGTTTTAGGTTTTTCAATTTTTTCTTCAATACAGTCGAGTTGTTGGCCAATAATATGTAAGGAAATATTAAAAAAAAAAAATGTTTTGTTTAATAATCTTTTTTGTTTCAGCAGAAATAAGGGTGTTAACATCAATTATTTCAGCAATTTTGAAAGGGGAGGCCTTTATCTCAGCCCCTTTACAGTTAATAATAAAAGTGTCAATGGGGCGGATGACTAGACCGAACAATAGTTTTATCTTCTTTAACAAAATTTGATTTTTTAACCATATTCAAATTGTTTTTTGAAATATTTTTTGGAACATATCAATTTTCAATGAAATCAAAAAAACAAAATATGTTTTCGCAGTTGGTGCATTTTTTCTTTCCATTTTCTTTTAACATAGTCCTCTTCTTTCTATTCAAAAGTAGCGTGATAGGATTTTCTTTTTTCTTTGTTTTTTGAATATTTAAACTCATCAAATAAAGCTACCATATCAATAACAAAAGCTTTGTTTAAAACTCTTAGTTGGCTATGAATAATAGGGGTTTGAAAATCAGGGGTAGTAGGAGATTGAAAATCAGAAGCAGTTGGAGACCTAGATTCGGTCTCTTCTTCTTATTCTTTAATGACATGCTTACCATGTTTAGAAGGAGGCTTTGTTTTTGTGAAATAATAAGCAGTGCTTACTTGGGAGTTGTCACTTGTAACTTCTTTTAGCTTTAAATCAAGTTTTTCAAAATTCTTTTGTAAAAATTCATTGAGATTTTGATCTCTTTTTTAAATATCTTCAGAAACATTAGATCCAGCAAAAGAATGTCTTCCTTCTTTGATCATAAGAGGTCTATTATCATCAAAACTTATTTTAATAGTTCCATCAAGATATCGTTGGATGTGGTCAAGATTTAACTCATTAGAAACAAACTTAGCAGGCTGAATTTCTCATTCCAACAACTATTCTTTGGGAAGCTTAATATCTTTCCATTGAATCTTTTTTGGTACTTGAACCTCAGCATCAGAAGTGGAACATTGAATCAACAAAGTTTTATCACCAAAATCTCTTAGCCTATCATGATGATTAAGTTGATTATTTAACAATCCATAAAAAATGCGATATATGACAGCAAAGGGCTTACTTCCTTCATCCATATAGATGGATTTAGTATCAACTTTAGGTATAGGCAATTTCTTAAAATCAGTGAAATTAGTTTCTTCAACAGAGTAATCTTCTTTATTTATAATATAAAGAGGGACGCTAGATTTGGAGCTAACAGAGGAATTGGATCTAAATAATCTATCCATTGTATCATAGTTTTAACACTTACTTGTTATGTTTATTCTTACAAATCTTTCTTCCCATTGTTTCAGATGGGTAGTAAAGGGAACAATGTGCATGCTAATTGTAAGTCTCCATTAACAAGAGAAAATATATACTAATTCTTTTAATTTCCTTCTAAAGGAATTATTTTTTAGGAACGAATTCTCTTATTTTGCATATAATATTTTCAAATGGAAATTTGGAGTTGTACATTGAAGATCTGTTTTGTCTTTGTGTATAAAGACCTTAGGAATTTCTAAATATTTCTATCAAAGCTATTTTGGTAGTCATTGTATCTTTATTTACTTTTGTTTGAATAGTAGTTTTTAAAGTTTGCAAGGGAGGGAGTGTTTATAACTTATTTTGTATGAATTTAGTAATAAAATTATCTCTAAAAATAATTAAATCATTAAATTATCATCCCTAAAGTTTATTATGAGATTCTTCCTTTATTTTTTTGGGGGGGAAAAATGTATTCTCTTGATATTTTTCCTCCTTCGACTCTTATATTCTAACCTTGTTGTGCTCATGTAGAATATGAATATCATTTGCTCTTCTAGATATTTTGTTCATCTAGATATTTTTTGTAATAATAGATACAATTGTTTAGTTTCCATAGATCTAAATGTTGTTGAATTATGCTAAAAAAAAAACGAGTAATTGTTGAACTGTACGTTTTAAATGAGAAAAATCTTTTACTTTAGTCAGAAAGTATTATTTTTATTGGCTTATGTTTTGGTAACATTTGGGATTTTCACCCTTGATTTTAAGAACTAGATTTCAACATGGATGCTTTAGAATGTATAGTAATTATAGTTTTTTGTAAGTGGGATTATGGGATTTTTTAGGTTAATTACCGCATTTTAAGATAACAAATAAATAGATTGATAACTAGCGTATGTTATACACTTTGCAACAAATTTTTAGACGCTATTATCAACTTCCTTACACCAGGCATTTTTTCAAGAAACGTTGCTGGAACAAACTAATAGGTTAGGATAGTCTGATTTCTCTTCTACTTATCTCATACTTTGTATTAAATTTTTTCCATTTAGTGTATTTTTCTTTCAATTGGCTCTAATTTGCACATTTGAGCAAGCTTTTTTTCTTTACAGATTGATTTTATTAGCCAAATTTCCCTTCTACTTATTTCATACTTCAATAACTATATTCTCTCAAACCCATAACCTTAAAAAAAAAACCTTGAACCAAATCTACATTAGTTATAACTTGTGAGATTTTAATCAAATCTAGATTATGTGTTGATGGGTTGGTCATTTTCTAACCAAGTGTGTCTGTTTTTTTCTTTTTTCTTTTTTTCATGACCTTAAAAGGTGGAATTCTTTCTTTCTTGATTGTCGTTGCTTGACTATAACATCCAAGCAACATACTTCTACCCAACTTGTCCTTGCACTCGAAAACAAAGCTAGTCAATTTTATTTCTTTTAGAAGAACACTTGCACTCTAGCATCATTATCTGAACAACTAACCATCAACCCCCTTTCATATTTTACCATTACATTAGGTGAAATACGTGACTCACACACTAACTTGAGGAAGAAGAATGTTGGCTGCAAAGCTCTTTACTTCATCAACAATAAAGATCAAGAAGCACTTGGTTACAAAACCCTAAGGCACAAAGATGCAGTAACTTCTTTCAGAGAGAATAAGCACTCGGTCACCTTTTGCATATATTCTTCTTGTATTCTCTTATAAGACGACCTTTAAAATAAGCCTTATATATGTCTAGAGTTGTGAGAAAAGAAACCCTATACATACATGTCAACATGGGTCAAAAATCAGATCTGAAAATTCTGATTTTGTAATTCTCGATAGATAGCTATTTGTCAATAGCTATCGAGACCTCGATAGATAGCTATCTGTCGCCAGCTATCGAGACTCATTAAACCTCAACAAATAGCCAGCTGTCGCCAGCTGTCGAGCTATCTGTCGAGCTTTAATGAACAACTTCTCTTCACTTGTTTCTTGGTCCAATCTTCATGTTTTTAATATTAGACTCGAATAACATGTTTCTTGAAGTACTAAATCCATTCTAGATCTACCTAATTACAAGTAAAGTGCATTTTGTCAAAGGATTAGCCAATTACATAAAATATGTCTTTAACAAAAATAATTAACTCTTAGTGTCTATTTGGCTAGCTTATATTTTGCCAATTTATTTTACTATTTAGCTTATTTTTGGTATTATTCATGGGTCCCACTGCATTTTTTGGTACTATTCATAGGTCCTACTATATTATTTCAACTAATATTTACCTTTATCTACAATATTTTCAGCAAAAGATTTTCAGTTTTAGCAAAATAAGCGGATCCCAAATAGATCCTTAGAATCAAAAGAAAGAAAAAAAAATCACTTTCTTTCATTTGCTTGAGCGCATGTGTGATGAAGGAAAACAATATTTTTTTGGTCTATTTCAAATTTTGTTGAACAAGCAAGAAATTTCAAGATTAGATTTCATAGTCTCTATGTAAGACTACTTTAATTTGGGTTTCTTTCTTCGCAGTTTTTTGAAATTTTTTTTTTTTGTATTATATAATTATGAAAATTTTAAATTTTCACCTATGGTTTGTCTTTTGTAATAAATAAAAGTACCCCGCACATTGTATGGGTTATAAGCTAGTATACTATAAAATCGAAGCCTCTGACCAATATTTGAATTTTTTAAGAGCTCCCACATTTTTACACATCAACATTATTAAAAAAAGAAAAGGTTATTTCTAACCCAAAAAATTCAGCTTAAAAAAATATACTAAAACCACAACATTGTATATTAGCCCTAATTGTGAAGTTTTAATAAACAAATATTATTCCGGTCTCAACAACCATAAAGGTTAATTAACTGCATGGTCAACTACGTGAATATTGAGATGCCAAGCGCAATAGGCATCCTCTTAATCACCTTAAAGACACAAGCATCTCCTTCTTGTAGATTATTGTCCTTGGAAAATGCAGACCATCCATTCCCCATTCTCATTACTTTAGATGCACCATGATGGTGATTGCACTGGAAACTCCAATGTTTTTTGTCAGAAGTCTGAAGCAAATGAGTGCGCTAATGTTCTTGCGAAATGAGGAAACTACCAATAGCAAGTTTTGACTATATATGAAACTTGCCCTAGTTTTGTATATACGTGTTATGTAAGGGATATGATCGGCTTGGGGAGTAATAGATTTTGTGCACGAAGACAGACTATAGTTGTTGATGTATGAATTTTGTTTATAATTAAATAAGGCCTCCGATTCTACCCAAAAAAAATATATATATAGTTCATAGCAAATCCAGAAGGTACATACTGCGTAAGAAAGAAGGATTGCAATATTTTAGCATATATATATATATATATTTGAATGCCATATTTGAAAAACTTAAATGATGAAATCATGTAAAGGCCTACAAGATAATTAAGACGTATATTATATGGTTGCAAGATAGCCATGAAAGGAGTTCATTTAGGCTTGAACTCTCTAGCTGCTTGGATTGCTCCATTCCTTCCAGAGGACAATTCCTCTAGTTCATTTTCTATGATTTTTTCTTGATTTTCCAATTTGTAATTCTTGCTCAATGGATATTGTATCTCAATCGCAGTCGGATCAAATATAAGAACATGGAAGTTTGAATTTTCTTCATATTCAAAGACTAGAAGCTGACCAGAACTAATTGAATGGTATTCCATGAATTCTTGCCAACAGTCATTAAACCAAATTTTCTCGTCAGCTTTCTCCAGTCCTACTTTCCAAATACCATCATATGGAAGAGTGAGTGTAGGCTGTAGCGACAGTAGTGGGCAACTCATCTCCAAATTCTCTCAACCTTTTCAGGGATTCTCTGCACGCGGCCACCAAATTAAGGTATATATATTTCTCAAATACAACATAAAATGAAATTAAAAAAAAATTGATCGAGGTCATTTTGGGAGTTATTATATATAGTAAATTAGTGCGAGATAATTCAAGTTTTATACGATTATGCTATGAATGATATATAGTAAGAGAAAATTGAAAGAGATGTAATCAACCAAAAAAAAAAAAAACTGATTAAAAAAGCTAGCAAGAGGCAATTGTAAGAGTAAAGAGTTGAAATAGAAGAATAAGATAAATTTGAAGCGGAAATAAAAGGGTAGTGGAGTGGAGAGTACATTACCAGTTTCATTTCTTTAATGGTGAAGGGGAGAACTATCTTGAAGAAGTGTGAGGATGATGTAGTCATTGTCGACGTACGGCGAATCCTTGATGATGATGAATGAATCACGAATTTGATTAGTAGCGTTGAATGGGACCATAGACAATGGGGTTGATGAGATTAAAGTGGTTAAATTCGGGAAGAAGATAATTAACTAGTTACAGAGAGAGAGAGAGAGAGAGAGAGAGAGAGAGAGAGCAGCTAGGTCATTGTCAGCTACCAACAATATTGTTCTCTGTCTCTATAATATGTCATATGAATCGCTACACTGCCTGTTAAGTGAAGGAAAAGTCTTCGTTGGATTTCAAAAATAAATAAATACGGCGTCTTCATTGGTTTTAGCTAGGTTGTAAGATCATCCACATTGGTAGAGCTATTTTTTTAGCTATTTGGCACAACAAAAAATAATTTTATTTATTTTACTTTCTTACTTTACAAAACATCCAATATAAGCGGTTTTTTTTTTTTTTTTTTTACCTTTTCATTTAAATATTATTTCTTTGTTATTTTTTTTATTCTTTCTCTTTTCTTTCATCTCTCTCTTTCCTTGTGTCTCTCTCTTTCTTTGAAGTAAGAACAACCATGAACAATCCCACAAACCCAACAAACCAATAGCCACCACACTACAAAAAAAATGTTCTATGGCCGCGTTCTTAAAACGCGGCTATAGCTCAGAAAAACGTGGCTATAGCCCAATTTGGCCTATAGCCGCGTTTTTTTAGGCCACGTTTTTAACTGTGGCCTAAAACCTGTGACTATAGGCCTGAGGGGTCTATGGCCGCGTTTTTTCAAACACGGCTATAGGACCAGACAATGGCCACGTTTTCATAAACGTGGCTATAGGACATACTTTAGCCGCATTTGAAGGCTATAGGACATACTTTAGCCGCATTTTTCAAATGCGGCTATAGGTCTAAAAAACGCGGCTATAGACCCTTATATTTTTTTAAAAAAAAATTTTGATTACCAAAAATTATTTCGGTAATCAAAAGTTTTTTTTATTTTTATATTTTAAAATTAAAATTAAAATTTCAATTAAATTAAGAAATTCAAAAGAAAAATACAAACCCAGCAGATTCAAGACCAGCAAAGAGAGACCCAGCAAATACAAACCCAGCAAATACAAGAAAACAATACAAGAACACAAACAAAACATCTTCTTCAACAAAATCAACCCAAATTGATACAATCTATTCAAGGAAAACAAAAACACAAGCCAAAAAATACAAAAATTCCCATAACAGAAACACAATAAAAAAGAATCCATATTCTCAAACCCAAAATTAATCAAAACACAGTCAAACGAAAGAAAATAATTTTTGGCCATGGGTCAAAGAAAACTAAAGCAAAGAGAGAATTTTTTGAGGCACTTTAGCTTCATTGATTCAAAATCTTCAAATCTAAAGCAAAGAGAGACAAAGTTAAAGGGAACAAAAATGAACAAAACTCAAAGAACAATAAATAAAACCTCATATTTTCACAAACCCGTTCATACAACATCAGTATGAGAGAGCTTTGAGAGAGAGATTTTTTTTTTTCACGAACCTCATATCTCCGGCATCAGCCATCGGTGACAGCATAAGAGAGAGATTGAGAGAGTTCTGAGATTAATGTGATGAGAGAGCTTTTTTTTTTTTTTTTTGAATGATTGTGGGAGCTCCTTTTTTTTTTTTTTTTTTCTTTTGACGAGAGCTACTTGGTTGAGAGAGAGCTGTTTTTTTTTTTCTTTTTGAATGATAACTCGTACAGCCACCACAGTTTTGGCTCTTTTTTTTTTTTTTTTTTGTGGAATATGCCATGGAATATTCCATGGCATATTCCATTTTCAAATGTGGTGGAACTGAATCCACCGCATTTTAGTCACATTTTTTTTTTTTAGGAATAGGTTGGAATATGCCATGGAATATTCTAGGAATATTCCATGGCATATTCCATTTTCAATTACGTTGAACTAAACCCACTGCGGGCTTCTTTTTTTTTTGTTTTTGGCTGGATCTATAGCCACATTTTTAAAAAACGTGGCTATAGACTATCCTATAGCCACGTTTTTTAAAAACGTGGCCATAGACCTAACCTATAGCCGCGTTTTTAAACGCGGCTATAGGTCCTCCTTTAAATATACATATATATATATATATATATATATATGGTTGGATCTATAGCCACGTTTTTAAAAAACGCGGCTATAGACTATCCTATAGCCACGTTTTTAAGAAGCGTGGCCATAGACCTAGCCTATAGCCGCGTTTTTAAACGTGGCTATAGGTCCTCCTTTAAATACATATATATATATATATATATATGTGAAGTTTATAGCCGCGTTTTTTAATAACGTGGCTATAGGATAGTCTATAGCCACGTTTTTGTAAACGCGGCTAAAAAAAACACAGCTATAGACCCGCGTGTTTTGTAGTGCCACCAGCCACCGCCAAGCCTATAACCACCATTTCCACCTATAACCGCCACAAATTGGAACTTCCGGCCTAAACCAAACCACAAACCCATAACCCCCACATCCTAACCACCAACCCAACCTAGCCATAGTGTCGACGCCCAACCTCAACTGGCTAAGCAGAAAAGACCACCGCCATCATGCCTTCATTCGACCACTTGCCGTGGCGACAACTCCCGTGTGTGCAGGGCCTCATTGGAGGGCCCCTCTTGAATGGCATGTGGGTTCATGCGAAGGTTCAGGTGCTCTCTCTCTCTCCCTCTCTCTCTCTCTATGTGTGGAGGAAGGTAGGTCTACCTTTGGGTGTTGTGACAAGAATCTGGGCCAAATTTTAGGTGATTATCAAAGGTGAGTAAAGTCACCATCAATCATTGAGTTTTTCTAAGGTGTGATTGGTCACCTGTTTCTAGTTGATTTTATTACCAATCATAGGTTAAGAAAAATGACATTTTTCCTAATCTAATATGGATGGCAAGAAAATCTTGATTCTTAGGTTCGAAAGTTTGGTTACATGTGAGAAAGGTGTTAAGCACCCCACAATGTCTATCTAAGGACAGTCCTTTGTTTTGATAAAACCTTAATTTTTAGCACTGGCTTTGGGGGCTTTGAGGTTTGGCTTTTGAATGAGTGTGGTCCCAATCTATGCTTTCCTAAGGTATTTGAGAAAAGTGCCAGATTTCCACAGTGAAAGTCTGGCGACGAGTCACCTTACTTTCATGGTGGAAATTAGGCATTGCTTGCTTTAGGTGGCACGGACTGTGACAATCACACCGGAAGGGGGTAAGCAGGTATATGCATACATCATACACAATTCAAGTACACAGAGCAGGAAAGTAAATGCTTACATTCCTAAAGCATGGCCCGAAATATAGGTGCAGGAAAAAAAACAAGGGTCATCATACTCTAGAGAGAAGGACGAATAGGTGCATCCTAAGTGGTTACACCCAAACAAGGCCTCGTGGGTGTCGAATGTAACCACATAACCATAAAGCCGCTAAGGGCATCAAGCGTGGCAAAGCCCAGAACTAGAGAGGCTAACACAAGCATAAGGCATAGAAACAAGTAAGCATAGACATGCAAAATAGGGTGATCCAAAACCTTTGATATGGGCCAAGGTGTATGGATGATGACAAAGACTATAGGGTCTAGATCAGGTCCTAACCAATTGGCCAAAACACAAAAAAGAAAGATAAAGTGACAAAAGGGTTACAATAGCACATGACATGACAAAACTTAGCCTAGGTCTAGGCACACAAACATGGCACGAAGCATACAATCACATGTAAGATGGCATAAAGCAAGCAGAACATAGATCCAAGAACACAAGCATGTGAAAACGTAGATCTAGGCATAGATATGGCAACACATGTGTGAACATGTGAAAGCTAGCACATAGGCATGGTAGAAGATGGATACAACCATGTAGATCTAAGCAAGGCATAACCATAGACATGATATCAAGCATGTGATCGTGAAAACCTAGACGTGGCATGCAAGCATCACACAAGGTGCAAATCAATTATTCTAAATGAAGGTAAGCAAAAAGTGTGGATTCTAAGATGATTGAAAGACCTTGGAAGTTGTTTGAATGCTTTCAAACAACTTCCAAAGGGTTTGGGAGCCTCTTTGTGATTTTTGGAAAGATTGGGGGTTTTATTGCAATTTTAGAAAGATTGGGGCTAAAATATGGATATTGGAAAGTTTTGGGTCAAAATGCAATTTTGGAGAAAATTTGGGGTCAAACGTGAATATTGTGAAGTTCCAGGTCAAAATGTAATTTTGGAGAAAACCCAAGGTCAAAACATGAATATTGGGAAGTCTTGGGGTTAAAACTTGATTTTTGGGAATTTTTGGGATTAAAGCATGATTTTTGGGAATTTTGGCATTAAAACATGATTTTGGGAATTTATGAATTAAAACATGTTTTTGGGAAATTTACGAATTAATATGCAAATATGGGAAAATACGTGCTTAGAAGCAAACATGATAAAATGAATTAAAATGCAAACATAGCAAAAATATGTGAATATGCAAAGATAAAAAAAAAAAAAAAAAAAAGGTGGCATTTATTAATTAAAATAAAGCATGCATTGGCTCTCTTTTTATTTGAAAAGATGGGCTGAAAATGTGTTTAAAACAAGAGATTAGTGCAAAAGGGAAATTGGACCAAGTGCAAGAGTGTAGTGATTGTGGAGGCCCAAGGGTTGTGGAGAGGGTCTGGCCCAAAGCATAAAGCTGATGGGCTGGTTGTATAAAAGGAAATCCCTTAGGGCCACTCATGGATTTGGCCTAAAGCCCAGCCTTCAAGTCCAGATGACTCGAATAGGGTCCAGTATCCGGGTTAGGCCCATTTGGCCCAAACCCGATAATTTTAAGACCTCACCAACCTAGCCGTATCACTTTATACTCTTTAGAACCTTCCCTCTATTTAACCTCTATTCTCTTATCTCTAAGTGTGCGTTTGGGAGGGGTTGAAACGCCCAGCATCTGCGTTTCAGCCCTTTCCTTTTTTTTTTCTTCATTAATGGGACGCTCGTTGTGCACTGTTCATTGGCCATGAACAGTGATTTTAGGCCAATGAACAGCAATTTTAAGGGTGAATAGTGTCTTTTACACATTAAAAAATTATTTTGCTACAATATTTTTCAGTTTTCAGTTTCAGCTGTATCCAAACGGACCCTGAATCTTTCTAAACTTTAATGCAAATCTCTGAAGTCATTTGTAATAAGACACTAACTTTTCTTCCTTAATCTTTCATCTATTTTGAATTTAAGAAATTATCAAAGCTAAGTCACCTTACACGTCCAACTCTAGTGGCAAGAAAGTTGAGCCTACTAGAGAATGAGATGTGTGTCCCTTTTGGGGAAATTAGAAGAACTCCAATGCCACATCCATTCTGATTAGTTGATCCATCAAAATACATCTTCCATGGTTCTAACTTTATCCCCATGATATCCTCATTTGGAAAGTCCCCTTGGATTTCTTCGGCTTCTTCAAGTGAACAATAAGCGAAGTGATCGACAATTGCTCTTCCCTTTACAAAATTATGAGTTACATATTTAATATCAAATTTTGACAAAAGAAAAATCCATTTAGATGTCTTCCCATCTTGCACCGACTTCTTCATTAGATATTTCAAAGGATTCATTCTTACTATCAACAAGACCTTAAAAGCAAGCATGTAATGTCTAAGTTTCCCGGTAGCCCATACAAGCACTATAGATGTCTTCTTAAGTGCTATATACTTCTATTCATAAGCCAACCTCTTCTTGCTAATATAATAAATTTCATTCTCTTTTCTAGACTCCTCTAGATATTGAGCAAGTAAAGCCCCCATTGCTATATCTATGGCTATGAGATATAGGAACAACGGTTTTTCAGGCATTGGTAGAACTAGTATTTGTGGTTTGATCAAATAACTCTTAATATTTTTAAAGGCTTCTTGGAATTGTTCATTCCATACCATGGGAACTTCTTTATTGAGAAATAAAAAAAGTGGTTCACATGTCATAGTGAGTTGGGCTATGAACCTGCTTATATATTATATCCTCCCTAAAAACCCTCGAATCTCCTTCTCAGACATTGGAGGCTTCATCTCTACAATTTCCTTGATCTTCTCCAAATCCACCTCAATTCCTCTTTGACTTACCGTAAACCCCAACAATTTTCTGAATGTCATGCCGAAAGTGCACTTCTTCAGATTCAACCGCAATTTATAAAATCAGATTCTCTCAAAGAACTTTCTTAAAGCCGATATGTGCTCTTCATGGTCTTTGGACTTTACTATCATGTCATCCACATAAACTTGTACTTCCTTGTGAATCAAATCATGCAACAGAGTAGTGGCTGTTAACTGGTAAGTGGCACCAGCATTCTTAAGGCCAAATGGCATGACCTTGTAGCAATAGGTACCCTATGGAGTGATAAAGGATGTCTTATCCATATCTTCTGAAGCCATCTTTATCTATTTGTATCCCAAAAAGCCATCCATGAATGACAACAACGCATGTCCCACTGTATTATCAACCAAAATATCAATGTCATTGGAAAACCACATGGAAAATACATATTTGTATCTCATACAAATCATGCGCAGCGAAAAATTAATGCATCTACTTCATTCGCAATTAATAATATGTACATGTAAGTTTTAGAATTTAAGAACAGGAAAACGTACCTTGGTGCAGTGAAATTCAAAATTGAAGATCAGAAGCACTTGGAAACACTTTTAATCTTCACTCTAATTCCACTTAATGCCTAAGAAGTGTGTGCTCTCAATCAGTTTCCAAGTAAAGAATAGGAGAGTGTCCAACACTCACATACAAACCATTTTATTCCTTGTATGTTCTTAATGAAAATACTTATGAAAAGGGCTTAGAAAATTTTGTATGTTTCTCTCCTTATATATAACTGATTATCTAATTGGGCTAGGCTTTTGGGCCATTCCAATTGGGCTCTTGTGTGTGGCTTGGAGTGAGACCAAAAAGGACCAATAAGACACTAGCTCCAATGGGCCTTGGGCTTTTCTATCAACTCTTGACAAGTCCAAAGTTACCATCAATTATATTCAACACCACTATATAAATATAATTACACTCTAGGCCTTATCTATAAATTATATCCCAAGACTTTACTGTACATGCAACCCCTTAATAAAATATTCTTAGTAATACAAAGTCATGAACGTAGACTGCCACTTTGAAGATTACTACATCTTAATCCTTGAGTACCCGGCTTAATCCTTTAAGTTATTTAGTATATATTTATGAAATCCAATTCCATAAATATATACTTTTGTAACTTCTCACTAAAGTGGTTAGGCCCAACTCTCTGAATAACCAAACCCATTAAACTTATCTTAAGAGAATATTTTATATCTCTGTTAAGAGACTATGAATTCTATCTTAAGAATATATGTTCCATCAACACTAAATGTGGCTGCCCAACATACTGAGGTTTTGACTATGACTAATAGATCTCACTCTTGATATATCAGAGCAACCTACATCTCATGATCAGGCCCATTATTCTCTCAGGATTAAGAGTTCGTGTAAATAGAAGTCTTGAAATTTATTATTCATTTGACAGTCGTAAGGAGAATAATAAATCTCACAGCGGTCCAATTCAATATGTCTTAACTCTTAAAACCTATCAATATACCAACTAGAAATCTCCATTTCCATGATCAAGACAAATCATCTTAGTTGTTATGTTATAGTCTTCGCAGATGAAATGCCCAATTTCATCACCGACTACGAACTACATTTTTGAGTTTACAAGGAATTTGTGATTTACATCTTCTGTAACTAAATCACATAAATCACATACAATGCATCTCATGGACTAATATAATCTCCAATTAGTTCATTTATAAATACTCTCATATAGTTAAACAATTTAATCATTTATGACATGCCAATAAATTGGATTTTAGGGCATAAAGCCTAACAATCTCCCACTTGCCTTGAAAGACAATTTATCATATATCCGACACTTATCTCCCTTTAAAGTAATTCATAGTTACTGTAAGGCAAGGCTTCAAAAAAACTTTTAGTCAGATTTATTGCATAAATGATCTTTTCTACTACTATTCCTCATGTACTCATATCTCTCTAATGAGATGATACTATTTACACTTAATGTGTATCTTTACCACCTAGGATGAACACATATCTTGAAGTCCAACTTCATGATGTGTATCTTCATCACCTAGGATAAACACATATCTTGAAGTCCAACTTCATGATGTGTATCTTCACCAACTAGGATGAACACATATCTTGAAGTCCAACTTCATGAATCACAATTAAACTACAAATTAGTATTTGTACATCCAGTAACAATCAAAACTTCACTTTTGTGGATAAGCATATAATCCCTCATTCTCCTAATATATTTGAGTATATGCTTTACTCCCACTAAATTAAGTGATCTTTTATTAATTGATATTTGCTTACTATGCCCACCGCAAAATAGATATTTAGCCTAGTATATAGCATAGCATAAAAACTTCATATCTATTTGATATAAGGAACCGTCTTAGTATGCTCTTCCTTTTATATGTCTTAGGACCATAGTCCTATATAAAGGAACTTCAAACTTAAAAGGAAAGAATCCTTTCTTGAAGTATTACATGCTATACTTGGCTAGAATCTAATCTATTTAAGCAGTCTGAGAGAGATCAAACATCCTTAATTCTGAATTTTAATAAAGTTTAATTCTTAGCATGTGACCAGTCTTTCCCAAGTACTTTATATCAAACTGGACTAGACAACCAAAAATTCCATTGGTAACAATAACTCTACATCATTCTAAATGATTAGAATGTCATCAACATACATTAAGAAATTTATCATTCTATATAGCTTTTACACACATAAGGCCTTTTAATACTTGATCAAAATCAAACAATTTGTTTTCTTGATCAAAGATGATATTTTATGATTCAGTTGCTTGCTTTAGTCCATAAATAGAATTTAAGCAACTTGCAAACTAAACACTACTGGTTCTTTGTTATATACAAATCTAGTTACATCATATAGATGTCTTTCTCAAGATTTCTACTAAAAGAAGCTTTCTTGACATCCGTTGCCATATTTCATCCAAATGAAATGTAATGAATAAGAGAATCTAGATAGTGTCAAACTTAACTATTGGTGAAAAAATCTTTTCATAGTCGAACCATTTCTTTCTGAATAAATCTTTTCGCCATTAGTCTTGACTTTGAAGATTTGCACCTTCAAATCTATCAAACTCATTTTCTTATAGACCTATTTGAGAACAATAAGCTTAATGCCATTAGACGCCTCTACAAGTTCTAGACTTTAAATAGAATCTAATTCTATTCACATAACCTTGATCCAGTAATCCATAGTCATATCATCTATTGCCTCTACGTAGAACTGAGGATCAAAATCATATCCTTGTGGAATGACTTCAAATATTTTACCCCCAAAGTATTTGTGTAATAGCTATATATTTAGAATAATGCCTTGTGGTGTATCTCATACAACCATCTCATTTCTAAATGTATTCTATAGTTGTCTTACAACAAATTTTGACATTTTTCTTCTAGAACAATTCTATGTTTTGCTTTAAGATTATTCACATAGTCATCGTCAAGAAACCTTGTATTTGTACTTTACGAACACCTTATCTTCTATATGACTACCAAAACAATCTTTTGCAATTCCTTTTGGATACCCAACATAAACACACATTTTTCTATCTTTTGATTTCAATTTGTTAGACTTCCTTTCTAGCACAAGTACTAGACATCCCCAAAAGTGGAAATATCATATATTAGGTTTTCACCCAATCCACAATTTGACAAATGTCCTAGGAACAAACTTTTGAAATCAGTTTTAGAAAATGTATAGTAATAATTGCATTATATCTCCAAAAGAAATAAGCAAATGGAAATAATTATCATGTACTTTACTATTTCTAAAAGAGTCTTATTCCTCTTTCCTGTATGCATTGACTTAAAGAAGTCATTGAAACTACATTCCTTTACAAACGGAGCCCTAGATCATATTATCCTCTAAATAGAATTCATAGACTAGGAATATAACAAAATAATGGTTCTAAAAGCCCATCTTTCACCAATCTTGAATATCATTTAGATTAAAAAGATCTAAACATAAGTGCCAAAACATACATTGCTAAAGGATGAAAACTTTCTCTTTAAAAAGTAAAACATGTAAATTTCCATCTAGAAAATAATCATGGACAATGCTTAGCTTTACCAAAACCGGAAACACTTTCCTTTTGGTCATGCTTTTAAGTCTAATTTCCTTTTGGCAACTACTAAGGCAACTAGCTTGTCCAATTGTTTGGTATTATAATTCCTCTTCTTACCACCCTTACCTTTCGGTCTAGGCTAAGAATTTGAATTACATCATATGAATCCTAGTCTTAGCTTTTAGGATGTCTTCCGTTGCAAAGAACTCATCCATCAATTCTGATAATATAAAAGAAATTTATTTTCAAAACAATCTGAATTGATCAAATGATTCTAACAAGGACTTGTGGATTATATCCATATGAGATTAACATTTAATCTCTACATCCAAGAATTCCAATTCATTTTAAAAATAAAATATTTCCATTAAATGACATAAAATTGGAATTCCTGAAGCTTTTCTTAGCACTCAATATGATTCATACCAAAACTCTCATTTATACTTAATATAAAGTCTAAGTCTAGTACTTACTTTTGCATCTCATGCTGTAGTACAATTGAGATAGAAGCCAATGTTACCTTTCAGCATTTCAATGGAGACTATGATCATGTCATAAGCTATCTTCCATCAATGCATCGTGCAAAGGAAATTATGACAATGCTGAATCAAAAGATATTTATGTACTTCAGCGCCTTTAAGCACCATGTCCAAAATTATTTCTTAGTTATTGTGATTCAATTAAAATAGTAGCTAGAGGACAAAATTTATGACAACTTTATTTTGAGACTACGAACTTAATACCAGGACATTATATTTTGCAACCATAACCATATAATATGGAACCCATAAAACCATACTATACTAGGCGCAATGACAACCTAATCTCGCAATTAATATTCTCGGTAGCGAGTTTATACTAATCACTATGATCAGGTGAGAATCATTCTCATTATTAATGCTATCATGGTAACTCTTACCTAACAAAAATAATTTGCCGCTTTTCCTTTAGCCTCTAAGTAATAATGACATAGGTCCTTTGGGAGGTTAACATTACATTTAGTCTAGTGTACACTAATATCTAGAGTCATGTGTAGCCACATTTCATCTCCCTTTATAGTGTTTAAACTTGTAGTACCATGAAGCAAAACAACCTCCTTTGGGATCGCGAGGCATATACGCCAAGACGATGTGCTTGTTCACACTACTTTAAATGAGTAAGTTCAATTTTGTAGTGCCATGAAGTAAACACACTCCTTTGGGATTGCAAGGCATATACACCAAGATGAGGTGCTTACCCCACGTTACTATGAACCGATAATGGAGGTCATGAGATACAACTCTTGTATCTCTCTCCCACTAGAAATTTTAAACCAAGTGGATTGTATTGAAATCATTATGATCTCATCACAATTTTAACCCCACACATGATATGTGTTTAATTATTTAAATTCGATGTGATGTTACTAAGTTATGTCACAATAGTGTAACGAACATTCGCGCAATCACAAAGAAGTTTAACCTTGTAATCCGTGAAGTAAATACTCTCTGCATGGAATGCAAGACTTGAAGTCAAGACAGGGTATCTATTCACATTACAATAAACTTAACAAAAGGATTATTTCAGCACTCCCACTCGTTATTTGGGTTATTTCTTAAATAATTGTGATTCCATCACAACTAATAACCTTGCACTTGTTGAAGACTCTAATCTCATTAGAATCACTAACTAAAACGGAAGTCCCAAACCATTTAGGATTCCTTAAACACTAATGAATCAAAAATTAGTTATATAGAACTGTATCCTTAATTTACTAAATGAAAAGTTCTAATCTCATTAGAAACTATATACCTTTTAAACTAAGAGTTCTATTTAACTAATACCATTGATCTCATTAGTTTTTTTTAGTTAGAACTATGTGTAATCTCATCATACATAGCCTTGCTTTATATATGTAAAAAACACTTAAAGAAAATTCTGGATCTTCTATCCTCGATTGATTGAGAAAAGTTCTAGCTGCTCGATCAATCCTTAACAGATGTTCAATCGATCAAGAAAAATTCTGTGAAGCTCAATCAATGATCGACAGATCCTCGATCAATCTAAAAAAATTTTGCCAGCTTGATCGATGCTAAACAAATTCTCGATCAATCGAGCTTCGTGAATTTTGTTAGGACATATGTGGGTCAAGTGGTTTCAAACATATGTCATTATTTTATGTAATTGGCTTATCCTTTGACAAAATGCACTTTACTTGTAATTGGGCAGATTTAGGATGTGTTTAATGCTTTAAGAAACTGCGTTTCAAGGTCAAGTGTTGAAGTCATCAAGTCTGTCTAAGAAACAAGCTAGAAAGTGAAACTTACTAAAGCTCGACACCTAGTCTCGACACATGTGTCTATCAAGTTTTAAGAAACTGCTTCAGTCCCGAGGCTCGACAGCTTCTCGACAGATCCTTGACACTTCTATCGGTCGAGATTTATGGAAAACAGATTCTAAGTTCTATTTTGAGTCCAATCTGTGAATATGTCTTTGGGACTTGTTTTCTCCTAACCCTAGACATATAAAAGGATTATTTTAAGGGCCGTCAAAAGGAGCACAAGTATAGAAGTTGCACAAGCATTGTGAAATCCTTGTTCAAGCTATTTGTGATCCAAGATAAAGTTCATGCCCTAGTTCATCTCTTGTGAAGAAGTTGCTGTGTATGTGCATCGTAGGGTTTTGTAACCAAGCATCTTCTTGATCTTTATCATGTGGATGAATTGAAGAACTTTGTAACCAACAACTCTCTCTAGTTGGTGAATTGAAGTCGCGTACTGGGATTCGCACAATTGGTTATCACGTACTTGGGAGCCATGCATCAAAAGGAGAAACTGTCACTACAGAACAAGTCCAATTGTGTATTGGGGTAAGGATTCAAATGTAGGTTGGTAAGGTATTGGGATTCCTTACTTGTAATCACTTGTTGTGATAATAGTGGAGTTTCGGGAGTGGTGACCTTAAATCACCCGATGGGGTTTTTGCCCTCAGGTTTTTCCCATTCGTAAACAAATCACTGTGTCAATTTTATTTCCGCTGCATACTATAGTTATTGGTGATTTATTTGTGCTGCCACACTATTTGCATGATAATTTGATTAATTAATAACTTAGCTAATTAATCAATTTAATTCATCGCAAGGGGTCAACGCATTTGTAGCCTATCAAGTGGTATCAGAGCAAGCACACTCTAATTAGGGTTTAATCATTGTATGTGATCCATTGACCCCTGTTTGTCATGGATAGAGGTCAGTCTTTTATTATACCTCTATTGTTTGATGGTACTAACTATGCATATTGGAAAGTACGCATGAGAGCTTTCTTGGAGTCATTAGATGAAAAGGTGTGGCAAGCTGTGGAGATACGCTAGACCAAGCCTATAGAAGTGCTGGCAGATTGGGATGATGCCAAGATCAAGGCAGCTAATTTCAACAGCAGAGCATTGAATGCCCTATTCAGTGCGGTCACAAATGAGGAGTTCAAGAAGATTTCCTCCACGGAAACTGCTAAGGAAGCATGGACCATTCTTTAGAGATGTTCTCTGCGTTCTGTGAGCGCCCCTCTGATTGGGGAGATCATCAGTACACACCATGTAGGCCTTTTGCTGAAGGTCCTCGTTTCCTTAACATGGTGATGACATTTGTTTTGCACTCACTTTCTCACTACAACTCCATCACAGAGTCTCGTGCTCGATTTTGTTGTCTCTTTTAGAGCATATTATTATAGACTTCCCTTTACACTTCATCTTCTCTATCATAAAATGTCTATATAGATACGACTACCCGTGATAAGCTCATTTTCCCTTCTGCTATCACAAGGATTCTTCGCCGTTTTTCCATCCCTTTTCACTACAACAAAATGTATTTTCAGTGACGAAAAAATTCGTCACTAGAAGTCCAGTTTTTTGTCACTAAGAACTTTTAGTGACGAAATTGGACTTTTAGTGACGAAATTCATTTCGTCGCTAAAACCCCGTCACTTAAAGTTCTAGTGACGAAAAATTTTGTCACTAAAAGTCCGATTTGATTTTTTTAAAAAAAAATTCTAGAGATGAAAACGTTTCGTCACTAAATGTTTTCCTCACTGAAAATACCATCCAGTGATGAAAATATTTCGTCAATAAAATCACTTTAGTTTATTAAATCATATTTAGTGATGAATAATTTCGTCACTAAAACTATTTATCGGGTACATATAGTGATGAAAAAATTCGTCACTAAAACCATTTTTAAGAAAATCCATGCACATATAGTGATGAAAATTTTCATCACTAAAACCATTTCTTACAAAATTTTACTACATTTAGTGATGAAATATTTCGTCACTAAAACTTATTTTCTGTTTTTACTTTTTTAATGGCTTTGATATTAACTCGTAACCTGTTATTACATTACTTAAACCTCACATTTGAATAATACATATATTTCAACAATACATTTATAAAAAAAAGATCCATACGTTCCACAAGTAAAAAATAAAATAAGTATCTAATTCAATCTCCTTCCATACAATAATTGTTTGCAACATATACAATAACTCAAGATGTCCTCATATGTCTTTAAGTAGTGTCAAAAGTAAATCTCCTTAAAACCACCAATAAGAAATCTGCACAAATATAAAAATAATACCACATTAAAATCATAAAGTAAAAACATTAATTATGTTAGAAGAAACATTTCTAACAATGCATTAAGAGTAGTCACACCATGTAATGTGGGTCAATTGCTAAAAGAAAGTACTAACCAAAAAATGTTTTAACTTGAAGTTGAACCACCCCCATAGGTAAGAGCGTCATCATAACCATTCCTCCTTAAAATGTTAAGAATATTCTTTTGGACCTCTTCTTGCTTAGCTCGTGCCTCTTGGTCCCTAGCCCATGCCTCTTGGTCCCTAGCTCACTCCTCTTCGTCCCTAGTGTTAGGATATGTGCCCTTAAATCCTATTGTATGATGCTATGTATGACATTATGTATGACTTAATGTTGTGTTTAATAAAGTTGTTTATTTTTTATCTAAAATAATGGTAACATGAATATTTGGACATTATCATATAGTACATAAGATGCATAGTATGTAATTTATGTGAAAAGTCACAGAAGATATAAATCATAAGTTCTTTGTAAACTCAGAATTTATAGTTCATAGTCGGTGATTAAATTGGGCATTTCATCTGTGAAGACTATAACGTATCAATTAAGATGATTTGTCTTGATCATGGAAGTGATGACTTCTAGTTGATATGTTTTAAGAGTTAAGACATATTGAACTAGACCGCTATGAGATTTGTCAGACCACAAACGCGTTAACCCCTTGTGATAACTTAGATTAATTAATTAGTCCAATTATTAATTAATCAAATTAACATGCAATATCACGTGGCAGCACAAACAAATCACCAAAACTAAGTAATGCAGCGGAAAATAAATGACACGGTGATTTGTTTACGAATGGGGAAAACCTGACGGCAAAAACCCCACCGGGTGATTTAAGGTCACCACTCCCGAAACTCCACTATTATCACAACAAGCAGTTACAAGTAAGGAATCCCAAGTACCTTACCAACCTACAGTTGAACTCTTACCCCAATACCCAATTGGACTTGTTCTGTAGTGACAGTTTCTCCTTTTCAATGCACGGCTCCCAAGTACGTGACTAACCAAATGCGCGGATCTCAGTATGCGGCTTACTCCTTTGCACGAATCCCAGTATGTGACTCACTCCTTTGCACGAATCTCAGTACGTGACTCACTCACCAACTTGAGGAAGAAGAATGTTGGCTGCAAAGTTCTTCACTTCATCAACAATGAAGATTAAGAAACACTTGGTTACAAAACCCTAAGGCGCAAAGACGCAGTAGCTTTTTTTAGAGAGAATAAGGCTTCGGTCACCTTTTACATATGTTCTCCTTGTATTCTCTTATGTGACGGCCTCAAAAATATACCTTATATATGCCTAAGGTTGTGAGAAAAGAAACCCTACACAAATACAAAAGCCTGGCCCAAAAATCAGATCTGAAAATCTGAATTCCCGTAACCTCGATAGATACCTCGATCGATCGGGCAGCTGTCGAGCCTCATTAAATCTCAATAGATACCTTGATAGATAGCTCGATAGATAGCTATCTGTCCAGCAGCTATCCGCAGGTGTCCACCAGGTGTCTAGCTTTAGTACACACTTTTTCTTCATTTGTTTCTTGGTCTAATCTTCATGATTTTAATACCAGACTTGAACAACATGTTCTTTGAAGTATTAAACACATCCTAGATCTATCCAAATACAAGTAAAATGAGTTTTGTCAAAGGATTAGCCAACTACATAAAATAGCGACATATGTTAACAAACTTGAACTACATATGTCCTAACAAGATTTATTATTCTCCTAACGACTGTCAAATGAATAATAAATGTCACGACTTTTATTTGCATGAACTCTTAATCCTGAGAGAATAATGGACTTGATTATGACGTGTAGGTTGCTTTGATATATCAGGAGTGAGATCTAAAATAACGGTCAAAACCTCAGTATGTTGGGCAGCCACATTTAGTGTTGATGGAACATATATTCTCAAGATGGAATTCATAGTCTCTTGATGGAGATATAAAATATTCCCTTGGGATAAGTTTAATGGGTTTGGTTATTTAGAGAGTTGGGCCCAACCACTTTAATAAGAAATTACTAAAGTATATATATTTATGAAATTGGATTTCATAAATATATGATGAATAACTTTAAATGATTAAACCGGGTACTCAAGGATTAAGATGTAGTAATTTTCAAAGTGGTAGTCTATATTCATGACTTTGTATTACTACGAATATTTTATGAAGGAGTTGCGTGTATAATAAAGTCTTGGGATATAATTTATTAATAAGGCCTAGAGTGCAATTATATTTATATAGTGGTATTAAATATAATTAATGGTAACTTTGGACTTGTCAAGAGTTGACGGAAAAGCCTAAGGCCCATTGGAGCTAGTGTCTTATTGGTCTCTTTCGATCCCACTCCAAGCCACACACTAAAGCCCAATTGGAAAGGCCCAATTAGATAATCAGTTAGTTATAAAGGGAGAAATATACAGAATTTTTTATATGAAAAAAGAATCGTAGAGAAAAAGGAAAAGAGAAAGAGTGTGAGACACACTTTCATTCTCCCTTTAGAAACTGATTAAGAGACCACACATCTTGGGACGTAAAGTGAAATTGGAGTGAAGATTAAAAGTTTTCCCAAGTGCTTCTAATTTTTGTTTTGAATTTCTCCACACCAAGGTACGCTATCTTGTTCTTAGATTCTGAAATTTACATAGTGCATGTTGTCAATCATGAATGAAATAGATCCAAATTTGTTACTTCCACTGTGTGTTTTATATGAGATACAAAACCAGATTTTTATCCAACACCTAGCTCTTGTCTCTTTGAGCTCAATGATTTCATTTTCTAACCGTTGAATATACTCCACCGAGGAATTAGATGAGGCGATGGTTACTAAAGAAGAGGAAGGTCTCATGCCAAGTCCTTTTACAATACCGGACTTCTTCTTAAAAACCAAGTTTGAGATCTCCTCTTGTGTAAGGGGAATTGCATTAGGATCTTGACAATGATCCTCTTGCACTTTGAGAATATTTTCCTATTATTTGAAAAAGAGAAAGAAACAAACAATCATAACATTAATAATACATATGTTATAGCTTTATAAACATGATAGAGATGGAATGATAAGGATGAAATAATATATATACGTATGTCACTTCATCCTTATGGTGTATCTACATATTTGTATTTGGATTGAAATGAACATCTTTGAACATTTTTGCCAATTCAAGAACTTGACCGTCATTACTATTTGTCTGATTATTTAACATTCAAGTGTTAGATAGTTATACTTAATTAATCACAACATGTAATATACTAAAGTTTAAGAAAAATGAAAAAACACGCACCTCCTCATCAACCCTAACAGCAAGTGCCTTTGTCCTGCATCTATGTTTGCCTGAAGTTTTCTTCCTATTTTCAGAGTTCTTTCTTGATTTCCTCTAATAAACAACATTCAAGATATTTGTTAGATCATGAATAAAACAATATACATTTACTTTATCTAAGTATTAATCTAATCAGTTTACAACATAATATAGTAAATATTGAATAATAATAATATATGCATAAATAATTTACCAGCCAGTCCTCATTGGTCCATCTCCCATCCATGAGTTCAGTCCACAGCTCAAGTTTGGCATTATTTGGCAGGTGGCTTCTTGCATAGTCAGCACCATGAGATTGTACAAGCTTTTTATAAGCTTGATGCAATTTGTGGGAGCTGGAACTCAATAATCTTCCACATTTTGTATTTAATGTTTTCGTTACCAAGTTGAAATCCCCTTGTAGCTCAAACTGATCCTGTAAAATGAAGTGTATATGTATTATAAAAATACTATTATATGAATTTAATATGCTTAGTGACAACAAAGACGAGTTAGATGTTATCAATGTAAATTTACCGCGATATTTTGAAGCACCACATCTCTAGTAGCAGCATCAACATTTTTCCAATTTTTCACGTTGTAACTGGACAAATTACTTCGCACTTGTAAGCCAATTTAATTGACAAGCTTGCACGCATTCTTCCCAGCAGGAGCATCATATTCTGTAGCTATACGTACTGGCAACTTACCACTTTTTTCAATAAGTGCCCGTACTGCTATACCACGTGTTATTCCATGGGTATTTCTGCTAGCATATCCTATTTAAACATTATTAATGTTAAGAAATTATACATTCCATGTATATTATAGCTAAATTATACATTCCATGTATATTTAATTTCTAGGTCCTTTGTATGGAACTTTACACCATTGACCACACAAACTGTGTACTCCTTCACATGCGGCTTAGGACCATTTGCTAATAACCATAACTCTTTAGTAGCTTCTGGTGACTCGTTAACTTTCAATTTATTCATCTATAATGACATACAACAAGTGATATTAATTAGTAATAAGTAATGACAAAACTATTTAAATGTTTAATTTTTATTAGTATGTGATTAAATTTCAAATGTCTTACACGTTCTCTGAACCACTTGGGAAACTCTTGTCGTTGGATTTGAGTTATGGCTTCTTCAGTAGGATTATGCAATATACTTTTATGTTCACTGTTAAAAATAAGGTGATTTATTTTTAACTAAGCATTGCAGATAATATTCAAAACTTGAACAAACAATACATGCATATGAAATCATATACTTTAAATAAGGCTCTAGCTTAGGACTATTGTACAATAAGTACCAATGAGTAGTATCAAGCAATGCATGAGACAAGTTGCCATCATTCTGCCTACCAGCTGTAGGTCGAGCAATCTGTGAAAAAACTATCAATCCTTTACTAGATTCACCAAAATCTTCATTTCTTTCTCTTCAATTATGCACAATTTCGATCCTATCAATATACAAAGACCAGTTGTTAATACATTCTTTGAGAATGTAAGCCTCTGCAATCGAACCTTCTGGTCGAGCTCAGTTCGAAACGTATCTTTTCAATTTTCCAGGGTACCTACGAGGAAAAAATGCACACATTATGTGATTTTATACCATGTGAAAAAGATACAATTGATGGATGCATCAAAGGGTCTAATTACCTTTCAATTGGGTACATCCACCGATATTGTATCGGGCCTCCTAGAATTGCTTCTTGAGGCAAGTGAACAGCAAGGTGGACCATAGCATCAAAGAATGCTGGAGGAAAGAACCTCTCAAGCTTACATAGTAAAAGAACTATACGTTATTCTAGTTTCTCCAATTCACTCCGCTTTAGGGTCCTTGAGCATAAGTCTTGAAAGAAGCTGCTCAACTCAAAGAATACAATACTAATATCTTTATGTGCAAACCCTCGCAACCCAATTGGAAGAATTCGTTGTAGTAGCACATGACAGTCGTGGCTTTTCAAACCAAATAATCTACCATTTTTTGCATTCACTGACCTTGATATGTTGGCTGCATAGCCATTCGGATACTTGACTAATTTTAAAAAGTCATAGAAACCATCCCTTTCATTTGGGCTTAATGAAAAAAAAGCCCGAGGCTTGTCATATGATCCATCAGGACGTTGTTTCAAATGCAACGAGTGCCTAAAGTTCATATTTTGCAAGTCTATTTGTGCCTTGTCAGTATCCTTGTTTCTGCCTTCAATGCCCAACAAAGTACCATAAGTACTCTCACTAATATTCTTTTCCACATGCATGACATCAATGTTGTGCTTAAGCTTCTTATTCTTCCAATATGGAAGCTTATACAAAATACTTACCTTTGACCAATTTGGCTCCCCAATGAGTTGTCTCTTCTTATTACTTGGATGCTTTCCTAAAATTATATTTGGCATTCTATCTAACTGCTCTTGTATCTTTCCCACTTGTAACTCTAAAGATCTCTTCCGTTTCTCTGATAAACCATTATGCAACCGACTATGTCTCCAACGATGTTCCATAGGCAGATAAGCTCGATGGTTAATGAATCCAATTTTACTTTCCAAAGCTTCTGAATATGGTTCATCATTGCAAGTGTAACAAGAATGATAACCTTTTGTCTCCAGCCAGACACGTTACCAAATCTAGGATAGTCATGTATTGTCCACAAAAAAGTTGCACGCATTTGAAAATGCTCTTTACTATAAGCATCATAAGTTTCTACAACTTCTTCCCACAACTCCTTCAACTCGTCAACCAATGGTTTCAAGTAAATATCAATCTCGTTTCATGGTTGATGGGGACCAGGAATAAGCAAGGACAATATAAAATACGGCTCCTTCATAACCAGCCAAGGCGGTAGATTATAGGGGATAAGTATGACAGGCCACATACTATAGTTGTTGTTCATATTTCCAAAAGGGTTAAATCCATCTGTAGCCAACCCTAACCTTACATTGCAAGGTTCAAGGGCAAAATCAGGATGTTGCAAATCAAACTCCTTCTACTCCTCACTATCAGCCGGATGCCTCATTATCCCATCATCCACTCGTTTGTCTCTATACCATCTCATGTCCTTAGCTCTCTGGCCTGACATGTACAATCTCCTCAGTCTCGATGTCAACAGGAAGTAACGCAATACCTTATGAGGAATCTTCTTACCTTGGGCACGTGTATCCTTGTACCTAGGCGTCTCACACACCAGACATTTATCAAGGTTTTTATTTTCCTTCCAAAATAGTGCACAATCATTTTTGCATACATCTATATGCTCATATGACATGCCCAAGTCACATAATATCTTCTCTGCTTCATAAGTTGACCTTGGAACCAAGTTATCTTTTGGTAAAACTTTTGTCAGCAATTCTAGCATCATATCAAGTCCCTTATTACTCAAGTTGGTCATTACCTTTACATTCAATATCTCAATAACAAACTTCAAGATACTATAATCAGTGCAACCTGGATACAACTCATGCTTTGCATCTTCCTCAAGTTTGTCAAAATGACACACCACCTCATCTTCGGTTGCATTTCTTGGTTCCTTTCTAATTCGGTCACCTACCAAGGTATCGATACCATCCATATGATCACCATCCGACATTTCATTATCATGAATGTTCTCATTTAATACACGAGGTTCTCCATGATTATACCAATTAATGTAAGATTGCATAATCCCACGATGAAGCAAATGAATACGCACAATTTGAAGAGATTGTCGATAGCAATTCACATAGTGAATACACGGGCACGGAATATTACCACTCAAGTCCATAACCGATTTTGCAAAATTAATAAATGTATTGACCCTTTCAATATATGGACGACCTAATCTGCCATCAAGTGTCTTAGCCATTGGCATCCAACTTTTATCCATGTTTGACTACAATAAGGTAAATGCTACTTTAGTAAAATAAGAACAACTTATGCAGAATGTATTCTAACATCTAAGTCTATAAGCTACTTAGATAAAGTTCTATCTCATTCATCAATGCACAAGTATTGAAATCAAATAAAATATTATTCATCACATCTAATCAACAATACTCATTAACATTTGCAAGAAATGAAAAACACTCTCAATATTAGTTTAACCTACCTTATAACACCGTGTAAGCCACCCGCTTGCTCCAACACAACATACCACCATAAAACCAATCACAAACATCACAAGTATAGAGTTTTACAAGTATTTAAATCAAATAAAATATTATTTATCACATCTAATCAACAATACTCATTAACATTTGCAAGAAATGAAAAACACTTTCAATATTAGTTTAACCCACCTTATAACACAATGCAAGCAACCCGCTTACTCCAACACAACATACCACCACAAATCAAATTTCCAACATCACAAGTATAGAGTTTTATAAGGTTTTCAACTAAACTTTACTTACTTTGCTCAAGCTAAGCTTACAACTTTCAGAAAAAATCTAAAATTATTGCAAACAATGTGTATTTAGCCTGCAAAAGAGAAGTTAAATTTATAAATACTTCAGTCTTGAAAATGATCCTCTCATAATAAAAAGAAGCGAAGGCACCATGCCAGGAGTGATCAATCACTAGTTTTTGCCAAAGGGACACTTACTGTTGAAATGCTTTCCTGCAGAAAAAGAAACAAAATTGAAAATTAAGGAACACAAACAATAATCTAAAATAACTAACTAACCCATGAAACATTTAAAGACCCCAAGCTCTAATAAGTTTAGAGTAAACATCTCTGGCTTTATCAAAGTGAAGACCCAAAACTGAGACCCTAAAACATTTCACAACAATTTCAGCTAACCCAAAAAGGGTAGCATCAAAGTCACCAAAATGCTATAGCAATCACCATTCCACAACCACAACCACCATTCCAGTTCACAAATGACAACAGCATAGCTAACATCATAGTCATACATCTAAATTTCCCATGTTCACTTAAGAACCAAAGAGAGATTGGATTAAAAGTGATCCTAACTCCATAAGATTTTTTTCCCAAAGAGTGATTCTCTAATCATATAACAATCATATAGACATTGAAAAGAATAAGATAATTAATTGAGATCATACAAATAATCATCAACCATCGCAGAAAACATCATCAATAAGACAATAACAAAACCCCCAATCAGATGACAGAGGAAATACAATCACAAAACATGTAAGTGCAAAACCAAAAGATATTGAATAGCATATTCAAATACATGTCTAGCACAACATTATGCATTATTGAACCTGATATAGCTGGAGTGAATAGACAACCAGGCATTGCATATAACATATTAAGCACAAGGCACCAGATATATAGGCAATTATATAAATATCCAATATAAAGAACTACCTAAATCTTGGCTAGACAATTATGAGGACTTCACCCTACATGCATATCAATAAGATTCCAAATACAATGCCACCACAACTGTGTTCAAAAATAAAAAGCACACAATTATAAGCTCCACAACGACAAAAGGGTAAAAAGAATAAAGGAAGAGAACTTCAGTTGGTCCACTGCCACCACACAACCATGGTTCTTCAAATCCCATTCCCACACTCAAACATTTTGAACCCAAAAAATCTAAACTTGGAAATGAACAAAAACTAAAACCAAGTCTCTGTCAAAGTCCAAACATAGTAAGCAATGTTTCCAAAATTTCCATAACTACTCTTCCTATTGTTTCTCACACCACACTTCACTCACTCTTCACAGTAAGGAAAACATCATTATTATTATTATTATTTTTAAAACTTTCTGTTCTACTATTTTCTTGAAAAAAAAAACAAAAAGCAAAAAAAAAAAAAAAATTAACATCAAGCAGAAAAATTAACATAAAAAATTAACAATAAAAATTAACTTAAAAGGAAAAAAAATAAAAAATACTGTCGCGAACTAAAGCATCATCGGAAGCGTTACCGGATGGTGCGAACTGAAGCGTCACCGGTGATAGGGAGCTAAAGCATCGCGATCGAGGCCAATGTCTGAATCATTGTGATTGGGAGCTAAAGTGTCGCGATCTGGAGATGAAGCATCGCCGGCATCGCGATTTGGGTTTGAGAATCAGCGACGAATAAGTGCAGGATCATCGATAATCGTCGCCGATAGGAGCCGCCAGCGATAGGAAGCATTGGGATCTGGAGATGAAGCGTCGAGATCTGGAGATGAAGCGTCATCGGCGTCTGAAGCTGAAGCGTCGCCGACGTCTGAAGCTAAAGCGTCGCCGTCTAAAGCTGAAGTGTCTGAAGCTGAAATCGGCGACGAATGGGTTTGAGAATCACGACGAATAGGTGCAGATCATCGAGAACCATTGCCGTCTTGCCAATATGAAGCGTCGCCATCGCTCTGAACCATTGCCGTCTCTCTGAACCATCACCGATGGGAAGATAAAATGAAAAGTGACTTAATATACTTAGTATTTGGCTTTTGGGAGATACTTACTGGTATAGAGTGTTCAGTAAGTAGAGAGCATAGATGGAAAAGTGACTTAATATACTTAGTCTTTAGCGACGAACTTTTTCTGTCGCTAATGCCAACTTTGTCATCGCTAAAGGTATCAAGTTTTTATGTTTTTAGTGACGAATGTCAGTTTCGTCACTATAGAACCAAGGCTTTGTTAAGATTTTTAGAGATGAAATTCATATTTCGTCACTAAAGCATACTTTTATTCACGAATTGTGATTTCGTCACTAAAAACATGTAAGTGCAAAACCTACAGTGACGAAATATTTCATGACTAAAAATTTCAACTTTTAGTGATGAAATATTTTGTCACTATAGATTAATTAAACTCGCACCAAAGTTTCTCTTCCCTGGCGCCCATTTTTCAGATCACAATAGTGACGAAATTTATTTTTTGTCACTAAATGTTAAATTTTTTTTCATTATTAGTGACAAAATGCATATTTCATCACTAAAGCTATATTTTTAGCGATGAAAAATATTTCCTCACTAATTTTCGTCACTAAAAATACATTTTTTTGTAGTATTTCCATCGTCTGACCCATTTCATGTCATGCCTGCCATAGACAACGCTACCATAAAACGTAGTAAGGCACAGTTTAGGTAGCGACAAACGGATTCCATAGCTCCTTCCTCCCATTCGACTCCATCCAGATCTGCTCGAGTGACATTTGCTCCCTCTTCTTCCTTGAGCGACGTCACACTTGGAGAGATCATGGCACAGCTTCAGCGCATGGATGCTCGCCTTAATACACTCTCTACCGAGTTGTAACAGGTGAACGTTCATGTTGGTCGCATTGCCAGGTGACAAGCGACCTTGGGCGGCTTTGCCTCTGAGGCTTCTCCTCCACCTCCTCATGTAGCTTCTGAGACTGAGGATGATGATGGTGATGGTGATGACGATGGTGATGGTGATGACGATGATGCTTCTGATGATGATGATGGAGATGCGAGCTCTTAAGATGAAATGTCTACTTGACACTCTACCCTTTGTCACTTGTGACAAAAAGGGGGAGTAGTTTTGGGTTATGAGAGTAGTCATACTTAGGGGGAGAGCTTGTATAGGACATTTTTGATAGGGGGAGTGTTGATATGAGGGATGTAGTGAGGATTACATGTATTTCTTTTCTTTTCTTTCTTATAGAGATACATTGTTCATGTACCCTGGTCTTGTGACCATTTATTGACATACATTGTGCTTATTTCTTGATATATATATGTTGATGTATGTTTCTTTCACCTACCTTTCCATGTGTTGTTTCTTTTCTGTTTTACACAAAGATGCCTTGATGTGTTTTGTTTAAAAGTGTTTCAGAAATACAGGTTGTCAAAGTCTACTTGCCATAAACTCTCTTCTTGCAAAGTTTTTCAAGAGTTTGTGTTAGGATAGATTTTATTGTGTTCAACATGTAAATATGAGATTGAGTGCTTTATGATTTCTCTCATATCTTCATTTGTTTGTTGTGGTTTTGTCATCGATTGCCAAAGGGGGAGATTGTTAGGACATATGTGGGTCAAGTGGTTTCAAACATATGTCATTCTTTTATGTAATTGGCTTATCTTTTGACAAAACGCACTTTACTTGTAATTGGGTAGATTTAGGATATGTTTAACGCTTTAAGAAACTGTGTTTCAAGGTCAAGTGTTTAAGTCATCAAGTCTGTCCAAGAAACAAGCTAGAAAGTGCAAGTTACTAAAACTCGACACCTAATCTCGACACATGTATCTATCGAGCTTTAAGAAGCTGCTTTAGCCCTGAGGCTCAACAGCTTCTCGATAGATCCTTGACACCTCTATTTGTCGAGATTTATAGAAAACAGATTCTAAGTTCTGTTTTGAGTTCAATCCGTGAATGTGCCTTTGGGACTTCTTTTCTCCTAACCCTAGACATATAAAAAGATTATTTTAAGGCCGTCAAAAGGAGCACAAGTACAGAAGTTGCACAAGTATTGAGAAATCCTTGTTCAAGCTATTTGTGATCCAAGACAAAGTTCATGCCCTAGTTCATCTCTTGTGAAGAAGTTGCTGTGTATGTGCACCGTAGGATTTTGTAACCAAGCATCTTCTTGATCATCAACGTGTAGATGAATTGAAGAACTTTGCAACCAACAACTCTCTCTAGTTGGTGAATTGAAGTCGCGTACTAGGATTCGTGCAATTGGTTAGTCACGTACTTGGGAGCCGTGCATCAAAAGGAGAAACTGTCACTACAGAACAAGTCCAATTAGGTATTAGGGTAAAGGTTCAACTGTAGGTTAGTATGGTATTGGAATTCGTTACTTGTAATCGCTTGTTGTGATAATAGTGGAGTTTCAGGAGTGGTGACCTTAAATCACCCGGTGGGGTTTTTTGCCGTCAGGTTTTCCCCATTCTTAAACAAATTACCGTGTCAATTTTATTTCCATTGCATACTATAGTTATTGGTGATTTTTTTATGCTGCCACGCTGTTTGCATGATAATTTGATTAATTAATAACTTGGCTAATTAATCAGTTTAATTCATCACAAGGAGTCAATGCATTTGTGGCCTATCAAATTTTCAATTTTCTAGAATTTTTCTAAGGTAGTTTTTTAACGTTTTTATGAACAAAACAACCATCATATGAATATAATGGACAAAGATTGATATCTAAACTGAATATGATTGATGCTATAGCCTTAAAATTCAATTTAACATACTTAAACTCAAATTTAAACAACATCTTAACATCAAAATCAATTTTTATCAAATCATAGTTTCAATAACCATGCAGAAAATTAAATATGTACAATCTTCTAACATCAGGAAATTATTATATCAAATTTCAAAACTCACAAAACATGTTATGCAATTAAAAAATGAAGACCGCTCTAGTACCATTTGTTGGAAAAACACATGGAAAATACGTATTTGTATCTCATACAAATCATGCACAGCGAAAATTAACGGATCTACTTCATTCACAATTGATAACATGTACTATGTAAGTTTTAGAATTTAAGAACAAGAAAGCATACCTTGGTGCGGTAAAATTCAAAACTGAAGATCAGAAGCACTTGGGAACACTTTTAATCTTCACTTCAATTCCACTTAATACCCAAGAAGTGTGGTCTCTCAATCAGTTTCCAAGGAGAGAATAGGAGGGTGTCCAACACTCACATACAAACCATTTCATTCCTTGTATGTTCTTAATGAAAATACTTATGAAAAGGACTTAGAAATTTCTATATGTTTCTTTCCTTATATATAACTAATTATCTAATTGGGCTAGCCTTTTGGGCCATTCCAATTGGACTCTTGTGTGTGGCTTGGAGTAGGACTAAAAGGGACCAATAAGACACTAGCTCAAATGGGCCTTGGGCTTTCTTGTCAACTCTTGACAAGTCCAAAATTACCATTAATTATATAACTGCACTCTAAGCCTTATCTATAAATTATATCCAAGACTTTATTGTACATGCAACCCCTTCATAAAATATTTGTAAGACAATGTCATGAATGTAGACTGCCACTTTAAATATTACTACATCTTAATCCTTGAGTACCCGGTTTAATTCTTTAAGTTATTTATCATATATTTATGAAATCCAATTCCATAAATATATACTTTAGTAACTCCTTACTAAAGTGATTGGGCCCAACTCTCTAAATAACCAAACCCATTAAGCTTATCTCAAGGGAATATTTTGTATCTCTGTTAAGAGACTATGTATTCCATCTTGAGAATATATGTTCCATTAACACTAAATATAGCTACCGAAATTATGACTAATAGATATCACTCCTGATATATCAAAGCAACCTACATCTCATGATCAGGACCATTATTCTTTCAAGATAAAGAGTTCATGTAAATAGGAGTCGTGAGATTTATTATTCATTTGACAGTCATTAGGAGAATAATAAATCTCAAAGCGGTCCAGTTCAATATGTCTTAACTCTTAAAATAGATCAACATACCAACTAGAAATCTCCACTTTCATGATCAAGACAAATCATTTTAGTTGATATATTATAGTCTTCGCAGATGGAACACCCAATTTCATCACCGACTACGAACTACATTTTTAAGTTTACAAGGAACTTGTGATTTACATCTTCTGTGACTAAATCACATAAATCACATACAATTCATCTCATAGACTAAGATAATGTCTCATTGGTTCATTTATAAATACTCTCATATAATTAAACAATTTAATTATTTATGACATGCCAATCAATTGTATTTTAAGGCATAAACCCCAACAAATGTGAGGCAAAGAAAATCATCCTTTGGGCTGGCCTTATTAAGGTCTCTAAGTCTACACACATTCTCAACTTCCTGTCCTTCTTCAATAGTGTGACAAATACAACATTCTCAGAGGAGATTAAGGTATTACCAATTTGGACCATCTTGGTTCATCATCAGCTACCAAGTTAACAGATTAGGTTTCTTCTTTTATAGGTTCTACCTGTGCTTGTTTTAATTCCTCATTATTAACAGTTTCTTTACCAATTTATGAAATAAAAACATTTAAAGCCAGCAAATAAGTAGAATCAGAAATCATATTATAAGGAGTAGAGTTCTTAACAAACTCAAGGGGAATGGACTTTACATGAATAGCAACACGATCACAAACAGACTCAAGAAGGATAAGAATACTAGCAGAGATAGACTCAGTAGGGATAGAGATAATGTTTTTGGCAGGAGTGAGTGGCTTGATGGTCTTAATCTTTTCTTCAGGATCTTCCACAGGGTGGGCAGCTCCTTCCCATGCCTAGTTCTTCACTTCAGTTGTAGCTTCAATGATGGTAGCTAGCTCCTAGTGATTTCTTTCCACATTTAGTATCAACACTCTAGGGTCTTCATCCATATATTCTAGGCTTTCACCATCAACTTCCAAGTCTGTGGGCTTGTCAAATGCATAGCCATCCAGGCGCTCTATACTGTTCATCCATTCTCCAAATAAATTTTGCTTCCCTTTGTTGCTTGGGCGAACATATTGGGGGAAGTATTCTGATTTGATCTCTTCCATTATCTCATCTTCATCTTCAAAATCCCCTAAAGTTAAGTTTCTAAAGCTGTGGATCATTAGATTTCTGTCAAGTATCACAATCTTGCATCTATTTCATCTTCCTCATCTGTGTATGCAGTCAACAAGCCAAATTTTGAATTATGAAATGAACCAAGCTTAGGAATCTCCCTACCATGTTTATCATATTGGGCGCCTAATTTTGAACTGGCATATGTAATGCAACTCTTGTCCAAAGGTTGCCTATAAGGGTATTCATCTTAACAGAGATATAAAATATTCCCTTGAGATAAGTTTAATGAGTTTGGTTATTCAAAGTGCTAGGCCTAACCACTTTAGTAAGGAGTTACTAAAGTATATATATATATGAAATTAGATTTCATAAATATATTATTAATAATATAAAGAATTAAACCGAGTACTCCTGGATTAAGATGTAGTAATCTACAAAATGACAGTCTACATTTATGACTTTGTATTACTACGAATATTTTATGAAAGGGTTGCATGTACAATAAAGTCTTGGGATATAATTTATTAATAAGGCCTAGAGAGTAGTTATATTTATATAGTGGTATTAAATACAGTTAATGGTAACATTGGACTCGTCAAAAGTTGACAGAAAAGCCCAAGGTCCATTGGAGCTAGTGTCTTATTGGTCCTTTTTGGTCCCACTCCAAGCCACACACCTAAGCCCAATTGGAAAGGCCTAAAAGGCTAGCCCAATTAGATAATAAGTTAGATACAATGGGAGAAACATACAAAATTTGAAGAAGAGAACAACACTATTATGAAATGGTGTGTGTTAGATTAGTGTCCTTAAATCCTATTGTATGAATGCTATGTATGTTATTATGTATGACATTATGTATGACTTAATGTTGTAATTAATAAAATTGTTTTATTATTATCTAAAATAATGGTAACATAAATATTGCGACATTATCATATAGTCCATGAGATGCATAGTATGTGATTTATGTGAAAAGTCACAGAAGATATAAATTACAAATTCTTTGTAAACTCAGAATTGTAATTCATAGTCAATGATGAAATTGAGCATTTTATCTGCGAAGACTATAACATATCAACTAAGATGATTTATCTTGATCATGGAAATAGAGATTTCTATTTGGTATATTAATATGTTTTAAGAGTTAAACATATTGAACTGGACCGCTGTGAGATTTATTATTCTCCTAACAACTGTTAAATGAATAATAAACTTACGACTTATATTTACATGAATTCTTAATCTTGAGAGGATAATAGACCTGATCATGAAGTGTAGGTTACTTTGATATATCAGGAGTGAGATCTATAGTTATGGTCAAAAACCTCAGTATGTTAGGCAACCGCATTTAGTGTTAATGGAAAATATATTCTCAAGATAGAATTCATAGTCTCTTAACAGAAATACAAAATATTCTCTTGAGATAAGTTTAATGGGTTTGGTTATTTAGAGAGTTAGACCTAACTACTTTGGTAAGAAGTTACTAAAGTATATATTTATGAAATTAGATTTCATAAATATATGATGAAAAACTTTAAAGGATTAAACCGATTACTCAAGGAATTAAGATGTAGTAATCTACAAAGCGACAGTCTTCTTTCATGACTTTGTATTACTACGAATATTTTATGAAGGGGTTGCATGTACAATAGAGTCTTGAGATATAATTTATAAATAAGGCCTAGAGTGCAACTATATTTATATAGTGGTATTAAATATAGTTAATGGTAACTTTAGACTTGTCAAGAGTTGACAGAATAGCCCAAGACCCATTGGAACTAGTGTCTTATTAGTCCTTTTCGGTCCCATTCCAAGCCACACATTTTAGCCCAATTGGAAATGTCCAAAAAGCCAGCCCAATTAGATAATCAATTAGATACAAAGGGAGAAACATATAGAATTTTGATGTGGGATAGTAACAACACTATTGTGAAATGGTGTGTAAGAAGTTTTAAACACTTTGACATTCTCCGTTTGAAAACTGATTGAGAAAGCACACATCTTGGGCATTAGTGGAATTGGAGTGAAGATTGAAAGTGTTCCCAAGTGCTTCTGATCTTCGGTTTTCAAATTCACCTCCCTAAGGTACACTATCTTGTTCTTAAATTCTAAAACTTACATAGTGCATGTTAACATTTATGAATAAAATATATCTGTTATTTTTTCGTTATGTATGCTATGTATGTGATACAAACTTGTTATTTTCCATTAGTGTGTATGTGTAAAAGAAAGCCACTCTGTTATTCTCTTTTGAACTGATTGAGAGGCCACACTTATTAGGCGTTAGTGAAATTGGAGTGAAGATTAAAAGTGTTCGCATGTACTTCTGATCTTTAGTTTTGAATTTCACCGCACTAAGGTATGTTTTCTTGTTGTTAAATTTTGAAATTTATATAGTGCATTTTATTAATTATGAATGAAGTAGATTCGTTAATTTTTCACTGTGTATGTTTTGTATGTGATACAAATATGTATTTGTCCAATAGATAGGCTATCATAGGTGGCTTCATTGCTTCTCCTCTTCCTACTCCAAAGGCTTATGAGGATGAGGACGATGATGGTTATGTTGATGTTGAGGATGACGGTGCTAGCTCTTCTAGTGCTGATAAGATGTCTACTTAAAATACTTACCCATTGTCACTTATGACAAAAATGGGGAGTAGTTTTGGTTATAAGAGTAGTCTTGGTTATGAGAGTAGTCATACTCCTAGGTGGAGGGTTAGTATAGGAGATTTTTGTTAGGGGGAGATTTTTACTATTTTGAGGGATGTAGTGAGGATTTTTATGTATCTTCTTCTTTTCTTTCTATTTTAGATACACTCTTCATGTACATTAGTTCTTGTGATCATAGTGTGATAGAAAACCCTGTACTTGTTGATAATATATATACATTTGAGGTTGTTATTATAGTTCTTTTACCTATCTTTACATGTACTGTTTCTTTTCTCTCTTTATGCACATGCTTTTTATATATTGTGCACAATCTTTTATTTTTGTTTCACACTGAGATGCCTTGATAAGTTTTGTTTAAAATGTTTCAGAAATACAGGTAGTCGAAGTCTTCTTGCCATGAACTCTCTTCTTGTAAAGTTTTCCAAGAGTTTTTGTTAGGATAAATTTTAATGTACTTAACAAGTGAGTATAAGTTGAGTGATTTATGACTTCTCTCATATGTTCATTTGTTCGTTGTGGTTTTGTCACGAATTGCCAAAATAGGAGATTATTAGGACATTTGTGATTCATGTTAGAAACATATGTCAACATTTTATGTATTGGCTAATCCTTTGACAAAACGCTATTTACTTGTAATTGGATAGATCTAGGATGTGGTTAATGCTTCAAGAAATAAGGTTTCAAGTTCAAGTATTAAAGCCATGCAAATCTGTCCAAGAATCAACTGAAGAAATGTTATTCATTAAAACTCTAAAGCTATTATCTATCGAGGTTTAAAAGAGCTATTTCAGCCTGAGGCTTAACAGCTAGGATATCTATTGAGATTTATAAAGTTTAGTTTTTCAAAGATGATTTTCATCCAATCCGTGAATGTATGTTTGAGTTTTCTTTCCTCACAACTCTAAATATATATAAGGATTATTTTAAGGGCCGTCTAGGGTTGAGCAAAGTCTTGTTCATGCAAATTATGACCAGACAAAATTTACCGTATTTCATCTTAAAGAAGCTGCTGTGTTTTTACACCATAAGGTTTTGTGACCAAGCAACTTCATGATCTTCATCGTGTGATGAATAGAAGAACTTGATAGCCAACATCCTTCTCAAGTTGGTGATCAAGTTGCGTACTGGTATCCGCGCATCTGTTGGTTAGTCATATATTGGGAGCCATGCAATACAAAGAGAGATTTTCACTATGAAACAAGTCCAATTAGGTATTGGGGTAAGGGTGCAACTGTAGGTTGGTATAAGGTACTGGAATTCTTTTACTTGTAACTGCTTGTTTTGATAATAGTGAATTCTCGAGAGTGTTGACCTTAAAATCACCCGATGGGGTTTTTGTCTCAAAGGTTTTCCCCATTTATAAACAAATCGCCGTTTTAACTTTTTTTCTGCTGTATATTTATTTAGTTGGTGATTTGTTTGTGCTGCCACATACATTGTATGTTAATTTGATTAATTAATAAACTTGGCTAATTAATCAATTAATTCATCACAAGGGGTCAATACATTTTTGGCCTATCAGTAGGGATTAGTTTTATATATGTCAGACACTTCTATAGATTTAGAGCTAGAAGGCCCAAAATTCTTTTTAAATTTAGGTGCATCCTCATTCTTTATGGTCCCATTATTTATTGCATCCTCAATCTGAGTACCAGCAATAAATAAAGCTTTAAAATTTAGAAAGTACTGAGCAAAAAAATATTTATGGTATATAGGTAACAAGTTTTTTACAACCATGGTTAATTGCTTTTCTTCATTTGGCCTAGTCATCATCTATGTGGCTTTGGTCCTCCATTTGGTAATGAAGGCTCTTGTTTAGTGGTCTCCAAGTCTCTTCTTATCATGTCCACTTCTATATTATATTTGCACTAGTTATGAAACTCTCTACAAATGTCTTCCCAGTTTCGAGCTCTATTATCCTCCATGTTGAGGAACCACTTGAAAGCAGCTCCAGTCAATGTGTTTTAAAACATTTGTGCCAACATTTCTTCAGTAGCTCCCAAAGGCTACATAGTCCTCATGTACATCTTTAGGTGAGATTTGGGGTAGCTGGTGCCATCAAACTTGTCCAAGACCGTCATCTTGAACTTTAGGGCAATCTTACATTTGGGAAAAGACAGAACGACTGATAATCCATAAAGCCTTCCATCTTGCTTGCCCTTTTGATCATCTCCTCTATCTTACTTATCTTCGAGATAGGGGTAGTCTAATTATTCTTGTTTTCCTCTTGGCTACCTTTTAGATTCTGAAACTGCTATACCATAAGTTTCATGTCTTCCCTCAATTGAATTTGGCTTGCCACTATAATGTTTAGTTGTTCATGAGTGCTTATTGGCTCTTCAGTGTTTTGGTGGTCCTCTCCCTTTGCCATGGTGACAGAGTCTTTAGATTTTTTGTGGCTTGGGCTATCTTGCAAGTTAAACACATGGTTAAGGTTTTGTAACTACAGGGTGTCTTCTACACTCAAGGGCTTTAGTATGAAATGGCTAGGATGTTACACCTCCCAACCTGTAATGTAATAAACATTACGTCGGTTTGAATAGCATGGTCTATCCTTTTTAGTTAACAAGAAATGATCTAGTGACTTTAGGCTAAGAGTTGGTGAGTTCACCACTGGGTACCCGAATCTAATGAAGACTAAAGATCCATGGTTAGTACCACTATTTATTGAGATGGGTACATGCATATATGTTGTTTTGATGGCACACACTATGACAGTTAGGGAAAATTTTTAACATCCAACATGGCACTTTCAAATAAAATATTATACAAACAATACACATAAATAAGCAACCAAAAAAAACATCATACAAAAATAAGGATATTTAATTGGTCATTTAAAGGCTAATGTGAAGCTTAGCCCTTGACATCTCCAGTGGAATCACCACTATGAGAGACCGTGAAAACTAGGGTGCTCTCAGAAAAGGAGTTAGGCATTGGCATTGTTCCTTTTCAGGATTATGCATGGAGTTGCCACTTATTTTTCATAAAAAAAAAAAAAAAAAAAAGACAAAATACAATATGAATCCATATGTCCAAAATACCTCAAATTTCATTAATTGGTTATACAAATACAATTTGGTAGAATATCTTTACAAGGCTTTAGTCCTAAATAAATTTTATTTAACAAATACAAAGTTTTGGTCCTAGATACTATCTACCCAAACTAAAGTAAAGCCCTAATCCTACTGACCTAAAATTATAAGGTTCAGAGGCTAGGTTATAGGATGTGAAGGTGTTAGGTGACCACCCTGTCTAGACAAAGTCTGGTCTTCTAAAATTTAAATGACCATTAAATACCCATATTCAAAGTACGAAATGATATGCAACAAATGCCATGTCAAATCCTAGGGTTAAAATGCTATTTAAGAACCTTATATCTGCAATTTATTTTATGTATAAAATATTTAATGAAAAGGCTTGGTGAAAAATTTAGATATGAGATTTTGTGAAGAAAAAAAAAATGAATTTTTAATAAAAATTCAGATGTAGTTTGAATTCTTTAAATGTAAGAGAAAAACAAATTTCTATTTTGAAACACCAGTTTTTATGAAAAATGCAGACCTCGTTTTTACTAAAAAAGGGTCAGATTTTTATTTGGAAAAAAGTAAATCAAATTTTTTATTCAAAAACAGAACAGATTTTTGTGTGCCATCTAAACAATATGTATGCACCTCTTTTCAATAATTTTTTATGGTAGTAATAACCATGGATCACCGGTCTTCATTAGATTCAGGTACCCAGTGGCGAACTCACCAACTTATAGCTCAAAATCACTGGATCATTTCTGATTGACTGTATAGGACAAACCATGCCATTTTGACCAACGCAATGTTCATTACATTACAAGTTGGGAGGTGTAACATCCTAGCAATGGGAAACAATAAAACAACAAACCCACCCTACAACGTAATGACTTTGAACCTATCCTTAGGTCAGCTCTCGTCAAAATTACATTGCATGTTGTGTGTGTTTGTTTTGGTTGAATGATGAATGTGGATAGGGTCTTAGCTTTGATTAACCCGACCAAGCCTGTCATTAGAGGAGAATTGGTCAAAATCTGAAGGAAGGCTACAAAGAGAACAAAAGTCCGACACTCATGACAGTAGCTCCAGTTCCAAGCCTATCACTCCCATCACCATTTTGAAGCCATCAAGCATAGAAGAAACTCCACTATTGCAACACCACAACCCCATCTTCGACCTCCAAGTTAGTTCAAGCCACCAGAAGTTTAAAGCTCCCCATACTATGGTCAAGGAAGGAGAACACCCATACATAAAGGAACCCATGAACACAAGAGGAAGACGTGAACCATATGATGCAACAGTTCCAGAATTTGAAGAGTAGTTAAGAGGAAGACAAATTAATCATGATCCACCAACCGTAGAAAGTGAGAAGAAGATCAACGAGAGAATGAATAAGATGGGGGAGATGATTAGAAAAGCTTGTAAGTTGGAGGACCATATGGACTACGATTCTCTCTTATTGTTCCCTAACGCAAGATTGCCACCTAGGTTCAAGATGCCAACCCTTGACAAGTTTGATGGGACTGGTTGCCCAAAGTCCTATCTGAAGATGTATATGAGGGCTATGCAGCCCTTAGGTGCGACCGAGGAAGTGCTTGCTCAAATGTTCCAAAGCACCCTAACCGGAGCCGCTCTTAGGTGGGTAAAACCTCAGTATGTTAGGCAACCACATTTAGTGTTGATGGAACATATATTCTCAAGAGGGAATTCATAATCTTTTAACCAAGATATAAAATATTCCCTTGAAATAAGTTTAATGACTATGGTTATTTAGAGTGTTAGGCCGAACCACTTTAGTAAAGAGTTACTAAAGTATATATTTATGAAATTAGATTTCATAAATATATGATGAATAATTTAAAGGATTAAATCGGGTACTCAAGGATTAAGATGTAGTAATTTTCAAAGTGGCAGTCTATATTTTATGACTTTGTATTACTACGAATATTTTATGAAAGGGTTACATGTACAATAAAATCTTGGGATATAATTTATTAATAAAGCCTAGAGTGCAATTATATTTATATAGTAGTATTAAATATAATTAATGATAACTTTGAACTTATCAAGAGTTGATAGAAAAGCTCAAGGCCTATTAGTGCTAGTGTCTTATTGGTCTCTTTTTGTCCCACTCTAAGCCACACACTAAATCCCAATTGAAAAGGCCCAATGGGCTAGCCCAATTAGATAAACAGTTAGTTATAAAGGGTGAAACATACAAAAATTTTTATGAGAGAATAAAAGAAAATAGAGACATCATTGTGAAACGGTGTGTATGTCTGAATGACCATACTTCTTAGGCGTAAAGTGGAATTGGAGTAAAGATTAAAAGTGTTTCCAAGTGCTTCTAATCTTTTTTTTGAATTTCTTCACACTAAGGTATGCTATCTTGTTCTTAAATTCTGAAACTTGCATAGTGCATGTTATCAATCATGAATGAAATAGATCCATGTTTGTTGCTTCCGCTATGTGTTTTCTATGAGATACAAAACTAGATTTACTAACAGAAACAACCCTTGGAAGTACTCTTCCTATCATCAGCATTCCCAGCCCAATCAACATCCTAATACCCAGCCACGATATCATTTGTGTCTTTGCTGTACCATATACCAAAATCAGCAATGGTTTTGACATAATTTATGATTCTCTTCAAAGTAGTCATATGGGACTCTTTGGGATTAGCTTGATACCTAGCACACACTCCCACACTGTAACTAATGTTTGGTCTACTGGAAGTAAGGTATAGATGGCTACCTATCATGCTTCTATAGAGAGATGGATCAGCACTCTTTCCCAAGACATCAACAGTGAGTTTTACATTAGGACTTATAAGGGTTCTAATTATCATTTCAATTCCAGATTGAAGTAAAGGAGGACCTTTGATCATCATCAAAGTAGAGGAGACCCTTTTAATTATCATTTTAGTTCTAAATTAAAGTAGAGGAGATCCCTTTGGTCGTCATTCCAGCAACACCAGATCAAAGTACAGGAGATCCCTTTGATCAACATTACAATTCCAGATCAAGGTAGAGGAGGACCTTTGATCGTCATCCCATTCTAAATCAAAGTAGAAGAGGACCTTTGATCGTCATTCCATTCCAGATCGAAGTAGAAGAGGACCTTTGATCAACATTACAATTCTAGATCAAAGTAGAGGAGATCCCTTTGATTGTCATCCCAAACAACTCCATTTTCAAGATCAGGATAAAAAATCCTTTAGTCATCTTAATTGTACCAGCTAAGTCTGGTATTTTCATTTTTTTGTCAAAAGATAAGGCACTAGTTCTACATTCCAAAGTTTTAGGTTTGAAGGCTAGGTAATCTTTGAAAATTCAACCTCAAATAAAACATGGCCACTGAAATTAGTGTCTTTGTTTTACATTGACATTTGCTTTTTAAACTCTGTCAATGAGGGGCATTCTGTAGAAGCTCAATTTTGCACTCATGATTTAATCAAGGAGAATGACTGGAGTGACCATCCATGTACCCAAAAAAATCATTCTTGCATTACATGCATCATTTTGTTCTTGCATCACATGCATCAATTTGTTCTTGCATTGCATGCATTAATTCATTCATTACATATCATGGCAATGATTTTGAGATTCTAACGATCGCAACAATGTTTTCGGTTTCCAAATCAGACCATCAGATCGAAAGATGTCGCATCATCAAGTTTGCATAGTCCATATGCATTGTGTCTAGGAAGAGTCAACTACACACGATTAATTTAAATTAATTTTGATTAGTCAAGAAATTAAAATTAATTAAATAATTTTATGATTGATTGATAATTAGTGTTTAAAATAGAGATGCATGCATAGGAATAAAATGGATAATTGGAAATCAATAAAATTGTGGATAATCTGAACTTTATCAAGATCTATTTTTAAGGGATTTATCCATAAGATTATGGGTCAAGATAATTAATTCAAGATAATTTTTCTTAAAATTCTTGAATTATCCAAAAAAAAAAAAGATAAAAAATCATAGATGGAAGATGAAAACGCGTTTAGGTATGCGGATTGGCCAAAAAATCCTAGAAAGAGAGTCCAATTGGCACCCAAACACGAAAGTGTGTTCGGCATCCAAGGGCCAATTCAGCACTTTTGGAGTGTAAAATGGTACTTTGAAAGTACCGAATTGCCATCATATGGGCTTTGGCCCAACGTCCTTCTGGTGATGATAATGCACACCCTTTTCGACATTTTTGCAAAATGATGCGTCTAGATTCAAACCCTACTCGTTCATACCTATTTTTTAGGGATTTATGACCTCTATAAATAGAGACTGAACCTCATAATTCAACACCTTTTTTGCTACACTCTGAGAGGCATACATTTTAGGGTCTCAATTCACCCATATTTTCTAATCCCTTCTCTAAGTGTTACTGCCTAAATTAGGGTTTTTTGGTTTCAAAAAGAACTGAACAAATTTCTTTGAACCCTAAAACATCCTTTCAAGAACAAAGTGTGCTCATGCAAGAGGTTGTTCTCTAACCCTTTTGTTCTTATATTTCTCTGGTCGTGATGATGTATGCTCTCTTGTTTTCACACATTTGTATTCTGACTTGTTAATGTAGATTGTGAAAGTATGATCTTGTTTATATTGCTACTATAATCTATTACTTAGTTTTAAAGATTTGCATACAATTATCTCTTTTTTTCTTCAAAACAAAACAGATCTACATCTTTCTTGGATGTAGATTAGAATTTTCTTCCAAAAGAAAAATGGATCTACAACTTTCTTAGATGTAGATCTGAGTTTTTCTTAAAATAGAAACGGATTTTGTATCTTCTTTAGATACAGATCTAACTTTTTACTGCATGTAGATTTTTGAAATAAAGAAGGAGATCATATATTGTTGTTTAATTTGTTTGGCTCATGATACATGAAATTATTTTGTAAATGAGATCCTCTTCACATAAAAAAAATCTTTTTTTTTTTTAAATATTGAAACAGATTTGAATTTTCTTTTCAAAAGTCTTTTCCACAAACAAAAATAGATCTAATTTTTTTTTTTATGCCAAAATCAATTTTTTCTAATTATTAAAACATATCTAAATTTTTTATAAAGTGGATGCATTCATAAATGGTTTTATGTAATTAGTTTTTTTCATATTTTCAACATATCACACATAACATGCATAAAATAGTACATTGGGTGGAATGGGTGCCTCACAACTATTAGGATTAGTGCCCTTAAATCCTATTGAATGATGCTATGTATGATATTATGTATGACATTATGTATGACATGATGTATGACTTAATATTGTGATTGATAAATTTGTTTTATTTTAATCTAAAATAATGGTAACACGAATATGGGACATTATCATATAGTCCATGAGATGCACAATATGTGATTTATGTGAAAAGTCACAGAAGATATAAATCACAAGTTCTTTGTAAACTCAGAATTGTAGTTCGTAACTGACAGTGGATATGAATAAATCACATACTATGCATCTCATGGACTACATTCTCCTAACCACTGTCAGTTGAATAATAAATCTCACGAATTTTATTTATATGAACTCTTAATCCTAAGAGGATAATGGACTTGATCATGAAATGTAGGTTGCTTTGATATATCAATAGTGAGATCTAAGGCAATGGTCAATAGCTCAGTATGTTGGGCAGCCACATTTAATACTAATGGAATATATATTTCTAAGATGGAATTCATATTCTCTTAACAGAGATATAAAATATTCTCTTGAGATAAGTTTATTGGGTTCAGTTATTCAGAGAGTTAGGCCTAACCATTTTGGTAAGAAGTTACTAAAGTATATATTTATTAAATTGGATTTCATAAATATATGTTGAATAACTTTTAAAAGAATTAAACCAGGTACTCAAGGATAAGATGTAGTCATTTAGAAAATGGCAGTCTAGATTCATGACTTTGTATTATTACGAATATTTTATGAAGGGGTTGCATGTACAATAAAGTCTTGGATAATTTTATTAATAAGACCTAGAGTGCAACTATAATTATATAGTGGTATTAAATATAGTTAATGGTAACTTTGGACCTGTCAAGAGTTGATAGAAAAGCCCAAGGCCTATTGGAGTTAGTGTCTTATTGGTCCCTTTTGGTCCCACTCCAAACAACATACTAAAGCCCAATTGGAAAGGCCCAAAAGGCTAGCCCAATTAGACAATCAGTTATAAGGAGAGAAACATACAGAATTTTAATGTGTGAAAAAGAGAGGCATCATTGTGAAATGGTGTATATGTGAGAGTGGGACACTCTATTATTCTCCATTTGAAACTGATTGAGAGACCATACATCTTGGGTGTTAGTGGAATTGGAATGAAGATTGAAAGTTTTCTCAAGAACTTATGATCATTGTTTTTGAAATTCACCGTACCAAGGTACACTTTCTGGATTCTATATTCTAAAATTTACATAGTGCATGTTATCGTTTACAAATGAAGTAGATTCGTTTATTTTTCGCTGTGTATATTTTGTATGCGACACAAACATGTAATTTTCCATCAAATGGTATCAGAACGGTTTTCAATTTGAATTTGTAAAACATGTTTTGTGAGTTTTGGAATTAGAGATAATAGTTTCATGATGTTAGAAGATTATATATGTATTTAATTTTCTGCATGGTTATTGAAACTATGATTTGATAAAAACTAATATTGATGTTATGATGTTGTTTAAATTTGAATTTAAGTATGTTAAATTGATCTTTAAGGCTATATCATCAATGAAATTTAGTTTTGCTATCAAATCCCATCTATTATGTTCATATGGTGGTTGTTTGTTCATGGAAAACCGTTGAAAACTATTCAGATGTTCTCTTTAGAAAACTAAAAACATGGGTTTTCGCAAGTAAGCTTTACTTGTGAAATAGTCGCGAGACATTCGCAAAAGCTTCTGTCTGAATTTTGTGTTTTCACAAAATATTTCGCGGGTAAGCTTTACTCATGAAACAGTCATGAGACAGTCGTGAAAGTCTTTATATGAATTTTGTGTTTTCATTTTTTTGTCATAATTCAATTTTGTGGGATGAGCTTAGTCGCGAGATACTCGTGAAAATGTCATGAAGGGAATTTTGAACTTTTTCTAAGTGTTTTCAAATATATAAAGTGCAAGGCTGTGTGTAATTAGATTATGCGTGTTTTATATTTAAAAACCTTTAATTTACAATATCTAGTGGGAGAGAGATACAAAGGTTGGATCTCATGGCCTCTATTGTCAGTTTATAGTAGTGTGATTAAGCACCTAGCCTTGACGTATATTCCTTGCTCCCTTTGGAGTGTGTTTAATTCATGGTACTACAGATTAAACTTCTTAATGATGGATAATATGTGTTTTTACATTAAGAATGACCACGCCACCGTGGAGATACTTAATGACTCACATAGAATTTAGTCAATGGTGTATACTAGACTAAGTTTAAAGTTAACCTTCCATCGGAGCTATGTTATTATTACTTAGAGGCTAAAAGAAAAACGCCATACTATTAGTGTTTCATAAGAGTTATCATGATAGCATTAATAATAAGAATAGTTCTCAATCAATCATAGTGTTTATAATTTACTTGCTTCCAAGGAATTTTAAACGTGGAATTGGGTTGTCATTGCATATATTATTTTATGGCTTTATTAATGTTCCATATTATATGCTTTTATGCTAAATTGATAATGTCCAATTTACTTATTATATTCATGTTTATTATTTTCAGATTTGAACATGGCATCATTTAGCCCACTTGTTACAATTCTTAATCAAAACAAACTGACTGGATCCAACTATGTTGACTGGAAAAGAAATTTGGACATTGTTCTTACAGTGAAGAGCACAAATATGTGTTTACTCAACCATGTCCTAGCTTTCCTTCATTAGATTCTCCTCTTGAGGAAAAACAGCGATATGATCGTTGGCAGAAATCTAATGAAATGGTCAAGTGTTATATCCTATCATCCATCTCAAATGTTCTACAGCATCAAATGCAGGATGTAGAATTAGCTTCGGACATTATGCTAAGTCTGAAGGAAATGTTTGGTGAGCAAGGCCGTTCAGAAAGGCAAGAAACCATGAGGAAAATTTATAATACCAAAATGGCTTAAATTAGTTTAGTGAGAGAGCATTGTCTTACAATGATCTCTAATCTGAATACATTGGAAGTTTTAGGTGCCGACATTGATGGAGAATCCCAAGTGGATATGATACTCCAGTCATTATCGGAATCATTCAAGGAATTCAAACTTAATTATAACATGAACAAAAAGATTTATTCTTTTTCTAAATTAATGAATGAGTTAGTGGCGGCGAAAGGCATCCTTGGTCCTTCTAATGTTGAAGCCAATGTGGGTGAAGCTTCTACTTCTCAACCTAAGTTCAAAGGCTAGGGTAAGAAGAAGAAGAAGAAGAATGACTTTACTAAGCAAGAGGGTAAATAAATTGCCTTAGGGATTGCTGACAAAGGAAAATGTTTCCATTGTGGTGAGAAAGGACATTGGAAGAGAAACTGTCCAAATTTTAAAGCTGCCAAGAATAAGGGTATGATAAGTTCTTTTCTTCTTGAAATATGTTTGGTATAGAATCCCACGGATTCCTGGTGAGTGGATTTAGGTTGTACTAATCATATGTGCAATTCTTTGCAAGAGTTTTAGGAGACCAGAAAGCTAAATGAAGGGGAAATGTTTCTTACTTTGGCTGATGGGAGTAGGATTCCGGTTGTAGCTTTTGGTGTTGTTAATTTAGGCTTTGAGTCTAGGGTTTTAATATTGGAAGACTGTCTATTTGTACCTAATGTTCGTAGGAATTTAATTTCTGCAACTTATTTAGGTAAACATAGATATTGTGTTATCCTCAAAGACAATGTTGTAATAAAGAAGGATAAAATGTTTATCTTTAATGCCAATATTGTAGATGGTCTTTATATTTTAACTCCTGATAAGCATGAATTACTTAATTCTGAGTTCGATAATGACTCTCATGTAAAATTATTAAAGAGAAAGTTTCCTTTTACAAGTGATGCATATCTTTGACACTTGCATTTGGGTCATATTAATTCAAATAGGATTCAAAGACTAATCAAAGATGGACTTTTACAGCTTGTGGATTCTGATGAATTTCCAGTTTACGAATCTTGTTTAAAAGGTAAAATGACCAAACGACCTTTAAATACAAAAGGTAGAAGAGCCTAAGAGTTTCTTGAATTAGTTCATAGAGATGTATGTGGTCCTATGCCAACCCAAGAAAAATGAGGTTATAAGCACTTCATCGTGTTTACGGATGATTATTCAAGATATGGTTATGTGTACTTAATGAGACGGAAGTTCGAATCCTTTAAAAAGTTCAAAGAGTTTAGGGTTGAAGTTGAGAAACAATTCGGCAAATGCATAAAGGCCATTTAATTTAATCGAGGTGGTGAATACCTTCTTGAGGATTTCAAGGATTACCTAATTCAGAATGAGATTGTATCTTAATTGACTGCACCTGGAACTCCTCAACAAAATGGTGTAACGGAGAGAAGGAATAGGAATCTTTTAGAAATGGTTAGGTCCATGATGAGTTACTCAACTTTACCAATTTCCTTTTAGGGGTATGCCTTAGATACATCAATACATCTTTTGAATTTACTTCATCACAATCTGTTCCCAAAATAGCCATGGAATTGTGGAGGGGGCGTAAGCCTAGTATGAGATATCTCCACATTTGGGGTTGTCCAGCACATGTGCTAAAGGAAAAGCCTGATAAGTTGGAACCAAAATCAGAAGTATGCTTGCTTGTGGGTTATCCAAAAGAAACTAGGGGTTATTTATTCTATAGTCGAAATGATAACAAAGTTTTTATTAGTACAAATGCTAAACTTTTGGAAAATGACTATATGAATAATTTTAATCTTAGAAGTAAAGTTGTATTAGCTGAAATGAATAAATCTGTAAATCAACAGCCATTGGATAACACTAGGGATAATGTGGCTATATTGGATACATCACAAAATACTACTCATGAGATGTCTAGTACACAGGTGCTTTGTCGTAGTGGGAGAATCGTTCGACCTCTTATAAAATTTATAAGTTTGGGAGAAACTTATGAAACTATCTCAAAAGAGGTTGAATCAGATCCCTACACTTATGAAGAGGCAATAAATGATATAGATGCACATCATTGGGTTAATGCTATGAAATCTAAATTAGATTCTATGTATTCCAATCAAGTTTGGGATGTTGTAGAGGCGTGTAATGACATTAAACTTATTGGTTGCAAATGTGTTTACAAGAGAAAGAGAGGGATAGATGGAAAGTTTGAAACCTTTAAAGTAAGGCCAGTGGCGAAAGGGTATACACAAAAAGAAGGTATTGATTATGAAGAAACCTTTTCACTAGTAGCAATGCTTAAATCTATCAAAATTCTCTTATCCATTGCTGCTCATTATGATTATGAAATTCGACAAATGGATGTCAAGACTGCATTTCTCAATGGCAATCTTGAAGAAGAAATCTATATGAGGCAACCAGAAGGTTTCATAGCAAAGAACCAAAAGCATATAGTATGCAAGTTGAAAAGGTCCATTTATGGACTTAAGAAAGCAGCTAGGTCATGGAACATCAGATTTGATCAAGCAATCCAATCATTTGGTTTTGAACAAAATCTTGATGAACTATGTATGTATAAAAGACATTGAGACAAAGTAGTAATGTTCTTAATGCTTTATGTTGATGATATTTTACTCATTGGAAATGATGTGGGGGAAATGTCATTAGTAAAGATTTGGTTGTCTAGCTATTTTGATATGGAGGACTTGGGTGAGGCTAACTTTATTCTAGGGATCAAGCTTTGGCGAGATCGCAAGAATAAGATGTTAGGCTTATCACAAGCTGGATATATAGATAAGGTTCTAGAACGGTTTAACATGCAAAACTCCAAAAAAGGAGTACTTCCTTTTAGACATGAAGTTCCTCTATCTGATGATCAAAGGCCTAAGACTCAAGAGGAAGAAAACATGATGAGATAAGTTCCTTATGCTTATGTAGTAGGAAGTCTCATGTATGTCATGCTTTGTACTAGATCAGATATTTTTTATTTAGTTGGCATGGTTAACTGATATTAATCAAATTCAGGACCAAACCATTGGCAAGCTGTAAAGTATATTCTCAAGTATCTACAGAGAATAAGAGATTTGTGCCTGTTTACCAGTGTGAGGATTTGACTCCCATTGGCTATACAGATTCAGATTTTCAATAAGATATAGATTTCAGAAAGTCCATATTAGGTTGTGTGTTCACCTTGGGAGGTGGAGCCATAAGTTGGAGGAGTGTTAAGCAATCTTGTATTGTGGATTCCACCATGGAAGCTGAATATGTTGCTGCTTGTGAGATGGCAAAGAAAGCTGTTTGGGTCAAGAAATTCATTTATGATCTTCGTGTTGTGAGAATGGAACAAGTTCCTATCACATTGTTTTACGACAATAGTGGAGTGGTTGCACAATCCAAAGATCCAAGAAATCACAAGAAAGGAAAGTGCATTGAGAGGAAGTACCACATCATTCGAGACATTGTTGCTCGTGGAGATGTAGTGATAGCAAAGATTAAAAGTGCAAATAATCTAGTAGATCTCTTTACCAAAGCCTTGCCTCAAAGAATTTTTGAGTCACATTTGGAGGGAATGAGAGTTAGATTAATACACAATAGTCTTTAGGGCAAGTGGGAGATTGTTAGGATTAGTAGCCTTAAATCCTATTGAATGATGTTATGTATGATATTATGTATGACATGATGTATGACTTAATATTGTGATCAATAAATTTGTTTTACTATATTCTAAAATGATGGTAACATGAATATGGGACATTATTATATTGTCCATGAGATGCATAGTATGTAATTTATGTGAAAAGTCACAAAAGATATAAATCATAAGTTCTTTGTAAACTCAGAATTATAGTTCATAGTCGATGATGAAATTAGGTATTTCATCTGCAAAAACTATAACGTATCAACTAAGATGATTTGTCTTGATCATGAAAATTGTGATTTCTAGTTGATATGTTGATATGTTTTAAGAGTTAAGACATATTGAACTAGACCGCAGTGAGATTTATTATTCTCCTAAAGACTGTCAATTGAATAATAAATCTCATGACTTCTATTTACATGAACTCTTAATCCTGAAAGGATAATGAACTTGATCAAGAAATGTAGATTGCTTTGATATATCAAGAGTGAGATCTAAGGTAACGGTCAAAGCCTCAGTATTTTGGGCAGCCACATTTAATGTTGATGGAACATATATTCTCAAGATGGAATTCATAGTCTTTTAACGGAGATATAAAATATTCCCTTAAGATAAGTTTAATGGGTTCAGTTATTCAAAGAGTTAGGCCTAACCACTTTGATAAGAAGTTACTAAAATATATATTTATGAAATTGGATTTCATAAATATATGTTGAATAACTTTTAAAAGGATTAAATTGGGTATTCAAGGATAAGATGTAGTAATTTATAAAGTGGCAATCTACATTCATGACTTTGTATTACTACGAATATTTTATGAAGGGGTTGCATGTATAATAAAGTCTTGGGATATAATTTATTAATAAGGCCTAGAATGCAACTATATTTATATAGTGGTATTAAATATAGTTAATGGTAACTTTCGACTTGTCAAGAGTTGATAGAAAAGCCCAAGGGCCATTGGAGCTAATGTCTTATTAGCCCCTTTTGATCCCACTCTAAGCCACATACTGAAGCCCAATTGGAAAGGCCTAAAAGCTACCCCAATTAGATAATCAGCTATAAGGAGAGAAACATACATAATTTTAATGTGTGAAAAAGAGAGACATCATTGTGAAATGGTGTGCATGTGAGAGTGAGACACTCTATCATTCTCCCTTTGAAACTGATTGAGAGACCACACATCTTAAGCGTTAGTGGAATTGGAGTGAAGATTGAAAGTATTCTCAGGAACTTATGATCTTTGTTTTTGATATTCACCACACTAAGGTACACTGTCTTGTTTCTATTTTCTGAAATTTACATAGTGCATTTTATCGATTATGAATGAAGTAGATCGATTTATTTTCCACTGCGTATGTTTTGTATGCGATACAAACATGTAATTTACCATCAACACCTTCCCATTCCGTAACCTAGCCTCTAGATTTAGATTTATCTTTATTTTTATTTTGGGTAGATTGTAACTAGGACAAAATAGCCATGTATATTTGGTAGATTGTAACTAGGACAAAATAGCCATGTATATTTGGCAGATTGTAACTGGGACCCAAAGCCTTGTAAAGTTCAAGTTTTCAAACTTGTGTTTTAATTTATTCAATCAATGAATGGAACATTCAGTCATGAAAATTTTGAATTTAGTTTTTCCTATTTTTTGTACATAAAAAAATAAGTGGTGACTCCATACCACTTACCCAAAAAGAGAGGTTCCCTAAAAGGTACCTAAATCTCTTTTTTAAGGGACATCGTCTCTCACAACTACAAAGCCTTTACCAGGTTTAACTATTCCTTTTTCTTACCATGATTACATTCATGCTTGGTTCAAGTTCATGCTACACCAAGATGCAACTATGACCCCCTCCTAGTTTGTTAATTTTGATAAGAATTTTAGTTCCCATCTCCCTTTTTGGTTCATCCATTGTTGAACACATTTTGGCCCTGTTACTGATATTTTTCCAAGACCTCTAATTGGTTCCTTCAAGTACTTTCCAAGTGTTTATAAGACATATGCACATGGTCCTAAGATTCCTACAACCTTTTATTTTGTTAAAAATTACAAGGTCCCCTGGATCTAGAAATGGCTATATGTCAAGAATGGTGATGTTTTTACTCAACAATGGTTTGTTAAATGGTGGGACAATTTTTCCCACACTCAAGATGTTATTGGTAGTGTTACCAGGGTGCTCCTCACTGCTACTCAAAGCAGTGTTAATACTATTACTCATGTTAAAGCTTATGCTCTAGCTTACCCTCTTGGGCCGGCAGCCAGGACTTAACCCACTGCACCTACTACCACATCTGCCATTAAACCTGCTAAGTCTTTTGCCAAGACCAAAAAGAAAAGCTAAGATTTTAATGGTCTCAGCAAGTCTTATATAATTGCACTGTTAAAACAAAAATGGAAGGATGAAGAAGAAGCTGAAAATGCTAACTCAAAAGAAGAAAAAGATAACCAAGAATCCAAGGCATCCTCAAAAGACTCTGTTGCTAATGAAGATCCTTATTACCCTTATAATCAAAAATTATTTGGTCATGATGAAGCTTCCACACTAGAATTAGGTGAGGATTAACTTTTTTGACATAATGGCCAAAACTGTTAAGACCACAGACAAGGACTCTCTAGTTAAAACTACTAATCCGCATTGATTCCCATCTAAAGTTACAAAAGCTGCTTTGATTCCCTAATAGCTATTAATCTGCAATGATTCCCTATAAAAGTTACCAAAGCCATTATTGGGTTAAAATCAATTGATCCCTTGCAAATTAATTAATTACCTAAGTTAATTAATTAGGTTCAATTACATGCAATGGCATGGTAGCACAAACAAATCACCAACTAAACTAAATACAGTGGAAAATAAATTTGACATAGGTGATTTGTTTACAAATGGGGAAAACCATCGACGCAAAACCCTACCAGGTGATTTTAAGGTCACCAATCCCAAGAATCCACTATTATCAATTACAAGCGGTTACAAGTATATGAAATCTTACCAAACCCTTTGACCTATCCTGAAATACTAACCTACAATTGAACCCTTACCCCAATACCCAATTGGACTTGTATTGTAGTCGAAATCTTTCTGTTCAATGTACAAATCCTAATACGTGACTAACCAATGATGCAAGGATCCAAGTACATGACTAACTCCTTTGCATGAATCCCAGTACGTGACTAACTCTAACAACTTGAAGAGGTTGTTGGCTTCAAAGTTCTTCAGTTAATCAACAATGAAGATCAGGAAGCTCTTTGGTCATAAAACCTTTGGCGTAAAAACATAGTAGCTTCTTTAGAGAGAATAATGAACTAGGGCACTTTCTGCATATGCGACGGCCTTTAAAATAAGCCTTATATATGTCTAAGGTTATGAGAAAAGAAACCCTATACAAATATTTCAGCATGGGCCGAAAATAGTATTTGGAAGTTCTGATTTCGTAAGTGTTGACAAAAACAACTTATGTCGTACTTGTGTCAAGATTCAACATTAAATCTCGATAGAAAGGATTCTGTCGAGCATTAGTGAATAGCTCTTTCTTCACTTGTTTCTTGGTCAGATCTTCATGGCTTTAACGCTTGACTTCAACTCTTGTTTCTTAAAGTACTAAACTCATCCTAGATCTACCTAATTACAGGTACATTGCATTTTATTAAAGGATTAGCCAATTATATAAAATATTTCCTTAATAATCTCCCCAATTAGCAATCCGTGACAAAACCACAACAAAATAAATAATCATAAGAGAAGTTTTAAATCACTAAACTCATAACCATTTGTTCTATTACAAAATAAATCTGTCCCTACTACAAACTCTTGAAAAATTTTGTAAGAAGAGAGTTCATGACAAGATAGACTTTCATAACTTGTCTTTCTAAATCACTTAAACAAAACTCATCAAGGCATCATATGTGAAACAGAAATAAAGATTACGTAATAAAGAAATTTGTGTATAAAGAAACAGCACATGTAGAGATAGGTGAAGAAAAAATACATCATCATCATATATGAAAGATAAAGTACAATGTATGTAAATAAAATGGTCATAAGACTGGTATACAAGAGGCTAACGTAAATAAAGAAGAAAAGAAAATACATAAAGTTCTCACTACATCCCTCAAAACTGTATACACTCCCCTTATAAAAAATGTCCTATACTAACTCTCCCCCTAAGTACAAGACTACTCTCAAATCCAAAACTACTTCCCCTTTTTATTATGACTGACAAAGGGCAAGTCACTGAGAGGTTTTCATCTCATCATCCCCAGAAGAGTCAGCATCATCCTCATCATCCTTAGAAGGAGAAACTTCAGGACGCTTTGGAGATGGAGAGGGAGATGGTCTATAGCCGCTGATGCGAGCTTGTTGGCATGCAATACATCTTATCCTAATTTCATCGGACACATATCATTAGTGAGATAGTCAAGACGACCACCAAAATCAGCATGCATCCACTATAGCTTCTTCATGATGGCATCGAGAGTGACACCAGCTGTAGAGGAGGAAGGAGCTTAGGTAGAAGGAGCTGAGAAAAAGGGTGGAATAGTAGAAGCTACAGATGTTGGAAAATCGGGTTTTACATCTCATTCAAAACACACAGCGGAAGCAACAAACATAGATCTACTTCATTCATGAGAGATAACATATAACCTTTAATTTTAGAACAAAGAATAGAAAGCGTACCTTGATGTAATGAAATTCAAAACCAAGACTTGAGAATATCTCTAATCTTCATCTCAATTCCACATGGTGCCTAAGAAGTGTGGTCTCTCAATCAGTCTTTATGTACATTGATTCTCAAAGAAAAATCCTTCTTCTTTTCCTTGTAGAGAAAAACTGTTTTCTTTCTTTTCGTCATACGTACATTCTAACTACCTTAGTAGTTACTTTATTTAATAACCCTAAATAAATAAAAATTGATTATCTAATTGGGTTAGCCTTTTGGGACTACCCAATTGGGCTTTAGTTTGTGGCTTGAGATAAGACCAAAGGGAACAAATAAGACTCTAGCTCCAATAGACCTTGGACTTTTCTGTCAACTCTTGACAAGTCCAAAGTTACCATTAATTATATTTAATACCACTATATAAATATAATTGCACTCAAGGCCTTACTAATAAATTATATCTCAAGACTCTAATGATATCATATGACACCCCCATGAAATATCCACTGTGAACAAAGTCATAATAAATTGTCACTTTGTAAACAACTATTTTATTTTTGAGCACCTGGCTTAATCTTTTAGTTATTCACATTTATTAAAATCCAATTTCAATAAATATAAGCTTTAGTAACTCCTTACTAAAGTGGGCGCCCTAAATAACCAGTTCCCATTAAACTTATCTCAATGGGATATTTTGTGTCTTTACAAAAGAGATTATGGATTTCATCTTGAGAATATGTGTTCCCTTAATGCTACATGTGGTTACCCAACATACTGAGGTTTTGACCGTGAATAATATATCTCACTCCTGATATATCAAAGTAACCTACATTTCATGAACATGTCCACTACCCTCTCAGGATTAAAAGTCTATGAAATTAAAAGTCGTGAGACTAATTATTCAAGTAACAGTTGTTGATTGAATAATTAATCTCATAGCGGTCTAGTTTAATATGTCTTAACTCTTAAGACACATTAACACATCAACTAAAAGTCTCCACTTCCATGATCAAGACAAATCATCTTAGTTGATGTGTTATAGTTTTCACAGATGAAACGTCCAATTTCATCACTGACTACGAACTACATTTTGAGTTTACAAGGAACTTGTGATTTACATCTTCTATGACTTTTCATATAAATCACATACAATGCATTCATGGACTATGGTAATGTCCCATTATTTCATTTATAAATAGTCTCATATAATTAACAATTTAATTATTTATGACATGCCAATAAATTCGATTTTAGAGCATAAACCCTAACAACAAGATCGGTTGTCTCCACACATGGCCGCTTTGGTCGAAGCTAAGCCTCGCTATGCCTGACAAAACCAGCGCATATGGCACTTATGAGACTATTTATAAATGAACTAATGGGACAGTTTATTAATGTTTTTTAATGAAAAAGCAACCATCATATGAACATAATGGACAGAGATTGATATCAAAATTGAATTTCATTGATGCTATAGCCTTAAAGTTCAATTTAACATACTTAAACTCAAATTTAAACAACATCATAACATCAATATTAGTTTGTATCAAACAATAATTTCAACAACCATGTATAAAACTAATTTCTAACAACATTAAACTATTGTCACTATTTCCAAAACTCAAAACATGTTATATAGATATGAAAATAAAGACCGCTTTAATACCAATTGTAGGAAAAATACATGTTTGTATCTCATACAAAACATACGCAGTGGAAAAATAACGAATCTACTTCATTCGCAATTGATAATATGTACTATGTAAGTTTCAGAATTTAAGAACAAGAAAGTGTACCTTCGTACGGTGAATTTCAAAAAAAAAATATTAGAAGCACTTGGGAACACTTTTAATCTTCACTCCAATTCCACTAACGCCCAAGAAGTGTGGTCTCTCGATCAGTTCAAGGGAGAATATGAGAATGGCTTTCTCTTACACGTACACACCATTTCACAATAGTGTTATTCTTTTTTATAAAAATTTTGCATGTTTCTCCCTTTGTATCTAACTGATTATCTAATTGGGTTGGTCTTTGAAGCCTTTCCAATCAGACTTAAGTGTGTGGCTTGGAGTGGGACCAAAAAGGACTAATAAGGCACTAGCTCCAATGGACCTTGGGTTTTTTTGTCAACTCTTGACAAGTCCAAAGTTACCATTAACTATATTTAATACCACTATATAAATATAGTTGCGCTTTAGACCTTATTTATAAATTATATCCCAAGACTTTATTGTACATGCAACCCCTTCATAAAATAATCATAGTAATACAAAGTTATGAATATAGACTGTCACTTTGAAGATTACTACATCTTAATTCCTTAGGTACTCAGTTTAATCCTTTAAGCTATTCATAATATATTTATGAAATCCAATTCCATAAATATATATTTTAGTAACTCCTTACTAAAGTGGTTAGACTTAACACTCTAAATAACCAAACTCATTAAATTTGTCTTAAGGAAATATTTTGTATCTCCGTTAAGAGACTATGAATTCCATCTTGAGAATATATATTCCATCAACACTAAATGTGGTTGCCAAATATATTGAGGTTTTGATCTTATCTTTAGACATCACTCCTGATATATCAAAGTAACCTGCACTTCATGATCAGGTCTATTATCCTTTTAGGATTAAGAGTTCATGTAAATAGAAGTTGTGAATTTATTATTCATTTGACAGTCGTTAGAAGAATAATAAATCTCACAGCGGTCTATTTCAATATGTTTTAACTTCTAAAACATATCAACATACCAACTAGAAATCTCCATTTCCATGATCAAGAAAAATCATCTTAATTGATATGTTATAGTCTTCGCAGATGAAATGCCCAATTTCATCACCAACTATGAACTAAAATTTTGAGTTGACAAAGAACTTGTGATTTATATCTTTTATGACTAAATCATATAAATCACATACTATGCATCTCATGGATTATATGATAATATCCCAATATTCATGTTACCATTATTTTTTAGATAATAATAAAATAACTTTATTAATCACAACATTAAGTCATACATAATGTCATACATAGCATCATACAATAGGATTTAAAAGCACATATTCTAACAAAACCCTCCATCAAAGACAAAAGAAAACGAGCACGAGGCTCGGTGATGGAGTTGTACTGTAAAAGTGGTGTGAGAGTGAAAGTCATCACCATGTTAAGGAATCTCAGGCCTTTAGCAAAACCCGAGCATGGAATGTTTAGCTTACCACCCCATATGGAAGGAGTCCCACAAAAATGGGAGGTGAGTTCATCTCTAGATATGGTCTGGAGACAATCACAACTAGGGTAGCTAGGATGTACTACCCTAGGAACACGTAGTACCTTGGATATAAGATCTAAAGGAACTACGATATGTGTACCTTTGAATGTAGTAACAAAATGAGGTGTAAAGGTATCGATGTCGTGTATGTTGGAGTAAAACTCCTGAATAAACACGACGAGACACCTCGTGGGTCTCTCAACTAGAGATTTCCAAACCCAAGTCCGAATGACTTTGGGGAGAGAAGTGTTGGTAAAATTCGACAGAATGACCTGGCCCTAGAAGTTCTTAAAGAAATCTATCTTGGCCTTCTCATCACAAAATCGGATGTGAGATGGAATAAGAGGAAGAGCAGAAGAGGATGACTCGGAACCATGATGAGGGTTTCAAGCTGGAATGGATTTGTGTTGTTTAGGTGCCATGACGCAGTTCTATCTGTGAGAGAGAGAGGAAGAGGGAGAGAGAGAGAGAGAGAGAGAGAGAGAGCAAAAGTAAACACATGTTCAGAGTAGATAAGAAAAGAACGTATGCATGAAAAATTCATAAACATGTGACATGAGAATTTAAAAGCATTATGGGGGTCACCCAATCCAAACCTAGCAGCACTTACATCAATAAACAAGCACACTCATCTAATCTACATGAAGCATAGTTATGATGCTGATGGAATGTAATGCATGAGCATATAACAAAAAATCAACACAACCCAACCTAAAAATTTCACAAAGATCTCAAAAACCCCAAAAAATATTTCAAAACCCTAAAAACCTAAGTCGTAATGCATGAAAGAGAAAGGGTTTAGAACACTTACCAAGTGGATCTAGCTTGGATTAGGCCAAAAAACAGTCGAGTGAAAGGATTTTAGCGAGAAAAAAGGGTTTAAGTTGAGAGAAAAGAGATATCTATCGAGAGAAAAGGAAAGAAATGAAATATGAATCGTACCTCAGCTATATATAAAAAACGCAACTCAATGGATTGAGAATTTGTCGAGCACTAAATCTTGACAAAAGAGAGTCTATCGAGGATCTGTTGAGGATTTGTCGACGAATAAAGGTGTTAGGATGTGTCCCCTTAAATCCTATTGTATGATGCTATGTATGACATTATGTATGACTTAATGTTGTGTTTAATAAAGTTGTTTTATTATTATCTAAAATAATGGTAACATGAATATTAGGACATTATCATATAGTCTATGAGATGCATAATATGTGATTTAGTCACAAAAGATATAAATCACAAGTTCTTTGTAAACTCAAAATTTATAGTTCGTAGTCGGTGATGAAATTGGGCATTTCATCTACAAAGACTATAACGTATCAATTAAGATGATTTGTCTTGATCATGGAAGTGAAGACTTCTAGTTGATATGTTTTAAGAGTTAAGACATATTGAACTAGACTGCTGTGAGATTTATTATTATCCTAACGACTATCAAATAAATAATAAATCTCACGACTTCTATTTGTATGAACTCATAATCTTATGGGAATAATAGACTTGATCATAAGGTGCAGACTGCTATGATATATCAGGAGTGAGATCTAAAGTAACGGTCAAAACCTCAGTATTTTGGGCAGCCACATTTAGAGTTGATGAAACATATATTCTCAAAATAGAATTCATAAGCTCTAATAGAGATATAAAATATTCTCTTGAGATAAATTTAATGGGTTTGGTTTTTCAGAGTATTAGGCCTAACCACTTTGGTAAGAAATTACTAAAGTATATATATTTATGAAATTGAATTTCATAAATATATAATGAATAACTTTAAAGTATGAAACCGGAAAATTTCATAAATATATAATGAATAACTTTAAAGTATTAAACCGGGTACTCAAGGATGAAGATATAGTAATTTTTAAAGTGTTAGGATATATGCCCTTAAATCCTATTGTATGATGCTATGTATGACATTATGTATGACTTAATGTTGTGTTTAATAAAGTTGTTTATTTTTATCTGAAATAATGGTAACATGAATATTTAGACATTATCATATAGTCCATGAGATGCATAGTATGTGATTTATGTGATTTAGTCACAGAAGATATAAATCACAAGTTCTTTGTAAACTCAAAATTTATAGTTCGTAGTCGGTGATGAAATTGGGCATTTCATCTGCGAAGACTATAACGTATCAACTAAGATGATTTGTCTTGATCATGGAAGTGGTGACTTCTAGTTGATATGTTGATATGGAAGTGGTGACTTCTAGTTGATATGTTGATATGTTTTAAGAGTTAAGACATATTGAACTGGACCGCTGTGAAATTTATTATTCTCCTAACGACTGTCAAATGAATAATAAATCTCACGACTTCTATTTGCATGAACTCTTAATCCTGAGAGAATAATGGACTTGATCATGAGGTGTAGGTTGCTTTGATATATCAGAAGTGAGATCTAAAGTAACGCTCAAAACCTTAGTATGTTGGGCAACCACATTTAGTGTTGATGGAATATATATTCTCAAGATGGAATTCATAGTCTCTTAACGGAGATACAAAATATTCCCTTGAGATAAGTTTAATGGGTTCAGTTATTCAGAGAGTTAGGCCTAACCACTTTGGTAAGAAATTACTAAAGTATATATTTATGAAATTGAATTTCATAAATATATGATGAATAACTTTAAAGGATTAAACCGGGTACTCAAGGATAAGATGTAGTAATTTACAAAGTGGCAGTCAATATTTATGACTTTGTATTACTACGAATATTTTATGAAGGGGTTGCGTGTAAAATAAAGTCTTGGGATATAATTTATTAATAAGGCCTAGAGTGCAATTATATTTATATAGTGGTATTAAATATAATTAATGGTAACTTTGGACTTGTCAAGAGTTGACGGAAAAGCCCAAGGCCCATTGGAGCTAGTGTCTTATTGGTCCCTTTTGGTCCCATTCCAAGCCACACACTAAAGCCCAATTGGAAAGGCCCAATAGGCCGGCCCAATTAGATAATCAGTTAGTTATAAAGGGAGAAACATACAGAATTTTTTAACAAAAATTTTTCGTAGAGAAAAGAAAGAGTGTGAGACACACTTTCATTCTCCCTTTTGGAAACTGATTGAGAGACCACACATCTTGGGCGTAAAGTGGAATTGGAGTGAAGATTAAAAGTTTTCCCAAGTGCTTCTAATCTTTGTTTTGAAATTCTCCATACCAAGGTACGCTATCTTGTTCTTAAATTCTGAAATTCATAGAGTGCATGTTGTCAATCATGAATGAAATAGATCCTTGTTTGTTGCTTCCGCTGTGTGTTTTGTATGAGATACAAAACCAGATTTTCTCCAACATAAAGTGGCAGTCTATATTCATGACTTTGTATTACTACGAATATGTTATGAAGGGTTTGTGTGTATAATAAAGTCTTGGGATATAATTTATTAATAAGGCCTAGAGTGCAATTATATCTATGTAGTGGTATTAAATATAATTAATGGTAACTTTGGACTTGTCAAGAGTTGACGGAAAAACCTAAGGCCCATTAGAGCTAGTGTCTTATTGGTCTCTTTTGGTCCCACTGCAAGCCACGCACTAAAGCCTAATTGGAAAGGCCCAAAAGGCCAGCCCAGTTAGATAATCAGTTAATTATAAAGAGGTGAAACACACAAATTTTTTTTTAAGAAGCGTAGAGAAAAAGAAAAAGAGAGAGAGTGAGGCACTCTTTCGTTCTCCCTTGAAAACTGATTGAGAGACCACACATCTTGGGCTTAAAGTGGAATTGGAGTGAAGATTAAAAGGGTTCCCAAGTACTTCTAATCTTTATTTTGAATTTCTCCACACCAAGGTATGCTATCTTGTTCTTAAATTATGAAATTTACATAGTGCATGTTGTCAATCATGAATGAAATAAATCCTTATTTGTTGCTTCCGCTGTGTGTTTTGTATGAGATACAAAACCAGATTTTTTCCAACAATTGGTATCAGAGCCAGTTTTCATCTCATGATTGTATAGCATTTGATTGGATTTTAGAATAAAAGAAAAAAAAAACAAAAACAGTTTCTTGATGATATCGGGTTCAAACCAAGAGAATGTTCATCCTTGCTGTAAATATTCATGCTTTTATGTGAAATCCGTATGACAATGCAATAACTGCCCTTGAAGAGTAGTTATTCATATGGGCCATGTCTTAATTGGATCCATGCCAAACCACATTGAAAACTTGTGTTGATGCATTGATTGTTATTTCACCAAGTTTGTATGGATTGCATTGTTTGATGATTAACGGTTTGGATATAACTGTCATGTTGAAGTAACTGTAATCCACCATTTGGAATTTCATTGTATGCTTTGAATATAATTGCATGGCTTGGTTTTCTTTGCATGGTTTGAACTTAGTTGAACGGATTGGACTTAATGCATGGATTGCATGGCTTGAATTTTTTGGCACGGCTAGGCTATTCAAGTATTCAATTGCTTTGCATGGTTAGTTATTTTAAGGAAGTGATATTATATTTCAACGTTTAACTTCCTGGATTGGCTTGAGTGCAAATCCTTGATTTCATGCAATTGTTTATAAAGAATTCATACAATGCAGTCTATATGTTATATACACACACACATATATATATATATATATATTGCATGCAATTTTTTATAAAGAATTCATACTATACAATCTATATGTTATATATATATATATATTTATATATATTAATGCTAGAATTATGAAATTTATTCCTAATGCGATTAGGACTATGTTTTCAAAGTGTCTAGCATTATTATGGTTCTTAATTTTAAAAACCTTTATTTTAAAATATCTAGTGGGAGAGAGATACAAGGGTTAGATCTCACGGTCTCCATTATCGGTTTATAGTAGTGTGGGTAAACACCTCGTCTTGGCGTATATGCCTCGCGATCCCAAAGGAGGGTGTTTTGTTCCATGGTACTACAAGTTTAAACACTATAAAAGGGAGATAAAATGTGGCTACACATAACTCTAGATAATGATGTACACTAGACTAAGTATAATGTTAACCTCCCAAATAAGCTATGCCATTATTGCTTAGAGGCTAAAGGTAATACGGTATATTGTTAGTGTTGGATAAGAGTTATCATGATAGCACAATAATGAGAATAGTTCTCAACCAATTAATGTGTTTATAATAAACTTGCTATCAATGAATCATAGACATGGGTTAGGTTGTCATTGCATATAATATTTTATGGTTTTATTAAGGCTCCATATTATATGCTTATATGCTAAATTGATAATGTCCAGTTTACATATTATATTTAAGTTTATTATTTTCAGATTTAATCATGGCATCATTTAGCCCACTTGTTGCTATTCTTAACCAAAACAAACTGACTGGATCCAACTGTGTTGATTGGAAAAGAAATTTGGACATTGTTCTTACAACTAAAGAGCACAAATATGTGCTTCTTCAACCATGTCCTAGCTTTCCTTCATTAGATACTCCTCTTGAGGAAAAACAGCGACATGATCGTTGGCAGAAATCTAATGAGATGGCAATGTGCTACATCCTAGCATCTATCTCAAATGTTCTACAGCATCAAATGCAAGATGTAGAACTAGCTTCGGACATCATGCTATGTCTGAAGGAGATGTTGGTGAGTAAGGCCGTTCTGCAAGGAAAGAAACGATGAGGCAAATTTATAATACCAAAATGGCTGTAGGAAGTTTAGTGAGGGAGCATTGTCTTATGATGATTGCTAACCTAAACACATTAGAAGTTTTAGGTGCCGACATTGATGGAGAATCATTCAAGGAATTCAGACTCAATTATAATATGAACAAAAAGATTTATTCTTTGTCTGAATTAATGAATGAGTTAGTGACGGCAGAAGGCATCTTTGGTACTTCTAGTGTTAAAGCCAATATGGGTGAAGTTTCTACTTTTCATCCTAAGTCGAAAGGCAAAGGTAAGAAGAAGAAGAAGAAGGACTTCACTAAGAAAGATGGTAAATAAATTGCCTTAGGAGTTGCCAACAAAGGAAAGAAAACCAAAGGAAAGTGTTTTCATTGTGGTGAGAAAGGACATTGGAAGAGAAATTATCCAACATTCAAGGCTGCCAAGAATAAGGGTATGAAAAGTTAATTTCTTCTTGAAATATGTTTGGTACAGAATCCAACGGATTCCTGGTGTGTGGATTCAGGTTGTACTAATCATATCTGTAATTCTTTGCAGGAGTTTCAGAAGACCAAAAAGCTAAATGAAGGGGAATTGTTTCTTACTTTGGCTGATGGGAGCAAGATTCCAGTTGTAGCTGTTGGAGTGTTTAATTTATGTTTTAAGTCTAGAGTTTTAATACTGGAAGACTGTTTGTATGTACCTAATGTTCGTAGGAATTTAATTTCTGCAAATTATTTAGGTAAACATGGATATTGTGTTATCCTTAAAGACAATATTGTAATAAAGAATGATAAAATGTTTATCTGTTCTGCCAATATTGTGGATGGTCTTTATATTTTAACTCCTGACATGCATAAATCATACAATTCTGAAATAGATAGTAGCTCTCATGTAAAATCATTAAAGAGAAAGTTTCCTTCTACTAGTGATGCATATCTATGGCACTTGCATTTGGGTCATATTAATTCAAATATGATTCAAAGACTAATCAAAGATGGACTTTTACAGCCCATGGACTTTGATGGATTTCCAGTTTGGGAATCTTGTTTGGAAGGTAAGATGAACAAACGACCTTTTAATGCAAAAGTTAGAAGAGCCCAAGAGTTGCTTGAATTAGTTCATACAGATGTATGTGGTCCTATGTCAACCCAAGCAAAAGGAAGTTATGAGTTTTTCATCACCTTTACGGATGATTACTCTAGATATGGTTATGTGTACCTAATAAGACGGAAGTTCGAAGCCTTTGACAAGTTCAAAGAGTTTAGGGCTGAAGTTGAAAATCAATTGGGTAAATGCATAAAGGCCATTCAATCTAATCGAGGTAGCGAATACCTTCTTGGGGATTTCAAGGATTACCTAGTTCAAAATGGGATTGTCTCCTAATTGACTGCACTTGGAACTCCCTAACAAAATGGTGTAATAGAAAGAAAGAATAAGACTCTTTTGGAAATGGTTAGTTCCATGATGAGTTACTTAACTTTACCAGTTTCTTTTTGGGGATATGCACTAAAAATTGCTATGCATGTTTTAAATTTAGTTCCATCAAAATCTGTTCCCAACACATAAGGAATTGCGGAGTAGGCGCAAGCTTAGTATGAAATATCTCCACATTTGGGGATGTCCAGCATATGTGTTAAAAGGAAGTATGATAAGTTGGAAGCTAAAATGAAAGTATGCATGTTTTTAGGGTACTCAAAGGAAACTAAGGGTTATTTATTCTATAATCATAAGGATAACAAAGCGTTTGTTAGCACCCATGCCAAATTTTTGGAAGATGATTATGTGAATAATTTTAATCCTAGAGGTAAAGTTGTCTTGACTGAAATGAATGAACCTGTAGTTGAACAACCAATGGATGAAACTAGGGATGATGTGGCTGTATTGGATACACCACAAGACATTACTCATGAGATCTCTAGTATACAGGTGCCTAGTCATAGTGGGAGAATTATTCGGCCTCCTATAAGACTTATAGGTTTGGGAGAAACTTATGAAGCTATCTCAGAAGAGGCTGAATCGGATCCTTACACTTATGATGAAGTCATAAATGACATAGATGCATATCATTGGATCCAAGCTATGAAATCTGAATTGGATTCTATGTATTCCAATCATGTATGGGATCTTGTAAACGTGCCTAACGGCATTAAACCTGTTGGTTGCAAATGGGTTTACAAGAGGAAGAAAGGGATAGATGGCAAGGTTGAAACCTTTAAAGCAAGACTAGTGGCGAAAAGGTATACACAAAAAAAAGGTATTGATTATGATGAAACTTTTTCGTCAGTAGCCATGCTTAAGTCTATCAGAATTCTCTTATCCATTGTGGCTCATTATGACTCTGAAATTTGGCAAATGGATGTCAAGACTGCATTTCTTAATGGCAATCTTAAAGAAGAAATATACATGTTGCAACTGAAGGTTTCATAGCAAAGAACCAAGAGCATATGGTATGCATGTTGAAAATATCCATTTATGGACATAAACAAGCATCTAGGTCATAGAACATCAGATTTGATCAAGCAATCAAGTCATTTGGTTTTGAAATAAATCTTGATGAACCATGTTTGTAAAAAAGACATTGAGACAGAGCAGTAATCTTCCTAGTGCTTTATGTTGATGATATTCTACTCATTGGGAATGATGTAGGGGTAATGTCAGCAGTAAAGGTTTAGTTGTTAAGCCAATTTGATATGAAGAACTTGGGTGAGGCTAACTTTATTCTAGGGATCGAGCTTTGGAGAGATCGCAAGAATAAGATGTTAAGCTTACCACAAGCTGGATATATAGATAAGGTCCCAGAACGGTTTAGCATGCAAAACTCCAAGAAAGGAAATATGATGAGACAAGTTCCTTATGCTTCTGCAATGAGAAGTCTCATCTATGCCATACTTTGTACTAGATCAGATATGTGTTATTCAGTTGGCATGGTCAGCCGATATCAATCAAATCCAGGACCAAAACATTTGCAGGCTGTAAAGCATATTCTCAAGTGTCTTAGAAGAACGAGAGATTATATGCTTGTTTACCATAGTGAGGATTTAATTCCCATTGGCTATACCGATTCAGATTTTCAATCAGATCTAGATTTCAAAAAATCCACTTCAGGATGTGTTTTTACCTTGGGAGGTGGAGCCATAAGTTGGTGGAGTGTTAAGCAATCCTGAATTGCGGACTCCACCATGGAAGCTGAGTACGTTGCTACTTGTGAAGCAGCAAAGGAAGTTGTTTAGCTCAAGAAATTCCTTTCTGATATTGGTGTTGTAAGAATGGAGCGGTTGCACAATCACATTGTTTTGCAAGAAATCACATTGTTTTGCATAATCACATTCCCATCACATTGTTTTGCAACAACAGTGGAGCGGTTGCACAATCCATAGATCCAAGAAATCACAAGAAAGGAAAGCACATTGAGAGGAAGTACCACATCATTCGAGACATTGTTGCTCGTGGAGATGTTGTGGTAGCAAGATTAAAAGTGCAAATAATCTAGTAGACCTTTTTACCAAAGCCTTGCCTCAAAAGACTTTTGAGTCACATTTAGAGGGAATGGAAGTTAGATTAGTGCACAATAGTCTTTAGGGCAAGTGGGAGATTGTTAGGATGTGTACCCTTAAATCCTTTTGTATGATACTATATATGACTTAATGTTGTATTTAATATAGTTATTTTATTATTATCTAAAATAACGGTAACATAAATATTAGGACATTATCATATAGTCCATGAGATGCATAATATGTGATTTATGTGATTTAGTCACAAAAGATATAAATCACAAGTTCTTTGTAAACTCAGAATTTATAGTTCGTATTCGGTGATGAAATTGGGCATTTCCTTTACGAAAACTATAACGTATCAATTAAGATGATTTTTCTTGATCATGGAAGTGGAGACTTCTAGTTGATATATTAATATGTTTTAAGTGTTAAGACATATTGAACTGGACTGCTGTGATGTTTATTATTCTCCTAACGACTGTCAGATGAATAATAAATCTCACGACTTCTATTTGCATGAACTCTTAATCCTGAGAGAATAATAGACTTAATCATGAGGTGTAAGTTGTTTTCATATATCAAGAATAAGATCTAAAGTAACGGTCAAAACATCAGTATGTTGGGCAACCACATTTGGTGTTAATGGAACATATATTCTCAAGATGAAATTCATAAGCTCTCAATGGAGATATAAAATATTCTCTTGAGATAAGTTTAATGGATTTGGTTATTTAGAGTGTTAGATCGAACCACTTTGGTAAGAAATTACTAAAGAATATATATTTATGAAATTGGATTTCATAAATATATAATGAATAATTTTAAAGGATTAAACCTAGTACTCAAGGATTAAGATATAGTAATTTTTAAAGTGGCAGTCTATATTCATGACTTTGTATTACTATAAATATTTTATGAAGGGGTTACACGTATAATAAAGCCTTGAGATATAATTTATTAATAAGGCCTAGAGTGCAATTATATTTATATAGTAGAATTAAATATAATTAATAGTAACTTTGGACTTGTGAAGAGTTGACGGAAAAGCCCAAGGCCCATTGGAGTTAGTGTCTTATTGGTCCATTTTGGTCCCACTCCAAGCTACACACTAAAACCCAATTAGAAAGACCCAAAATGCTAGCTCAGTTAGATAATCAGTTAGGCCTAATACTCTGAATAACCAAGCCCATTAAACTAATCTTAAGGGAATATTTTATATCTTCGTTAAAAGATTATGAACTCCATCTTGAGAATATATGTTCCATCAACACTAAATGTGGCTGCTCAACATATTGAGGTTTTGACCGTTACTTTAGATCTCACTCTTGATATATCAAAGCAACCTACATTTCAAGATCAGGTCCATTATCCTCTCATAATTAAGAGTTCATGTAAATAGAAATCGTGAGATTTATTATTTATTTGACAGTCGTTAGGAGAATAATAAATCTCACAGCGGTCTAGTTCAATATGTCTTAATTCTTAAAACATATCAACACATCAACAAGAAGTTTACACTTCCATGATCAAGACAAATCATCTTAGGTGATATGTTATAGTCTTTACAGATGAAATGCCCAATTTCATCACTGATTACAAACTACAATTCTGAATTCACAAAAAACTTGTTATTTATATTTTCTGCGACTTTTTACATAAATCATATGCTATGCATCTCATGGACTATATAATAATGTCTAAATATTCATGTTACCATTATTTTAGATAAAAATAAAATAGCTTTATTAATCACAATATTAAGTCATATATCATGTCATACATAATATCATATAAATAGCATCATACAATAGGATTTAAGAGCACTAATCCTAACAGCTTTTCCCAAACGACTTGAGATATGTTGGATATTCTTGTTTCATGTGTCCAAAACCTTGACATCTGAAGCACTTTGGTCTGGAGGGAATAGTATACTGACCGCCATCCTTAGCGTCATTCTTTCCTTTGTCTTGACTTTTGTATTGAGAAGAACTAGATTGCTTATAGTCCTTGTGAAAACCTTTCACATTGGCATTCTCCATGAACTTCCTGAACAACTAAGTGATGTAGGACTTCATCTTGTAATCTTCATAATCTGAAACTCATCAGTCTCATTTCTTTTGTCCTTCAGAGCCATATTCTTACTTTTGGTTCCTTTCCTAAGTCTAGTTAAACCCAATTCATAGATTTTCAAGTTGCCAATCAGCTCCATCAAAGGAATGGTGTTAATGTCCTCTAATTCTTCAATCGCTGTTATCTTGGCATGAAATCTCTCAAGGAGAGATCTGAGCACCTTTCTCACAATCTTGGACTTGGGAATATGATCACCAAGATTGAATGTTGAGTGCATTATGTCCTTTAGCTAGGTATAGAACTCATCGAACGTCTCATCCTCCTCCATCTTTATCTCTTTAAAGCTAGTCGTGAGCCTTTTGAGCTTTGAATCCTTGACAGTCTTAGTCCTTTCATAGGTTGTCTGGATGATGGTTCATGCTTCCTTTGCAGTTTCAATTGAAGATATTTTCTTGAACTCCTCATTGGTCATTGCATTGAATAAGGCATTTAATGCTCTGCTATTGAAGTTTGCCTCTTTGATCTTGGCCATATCCTAATTAGCCGGCGTTTCCTTTGGCTTCACCCAACCAATTTCCACAACTAGCCAGGCCTTCTCATTTAAAAACTGCAAGAAAGCTCTCATGCATACTTTCCAATATGCATAGTTAGTGCCATCAAATAAAAGAGGTATAATAAGAGACTGTCCTCTATCCATAACAAACAGGCGTTAATGGATCACACATCAAAGATTAAAACCTAATCAGATTGTGTCTGATCTAATACCACTTGTTGGGTTATAATCAATTGACCCCTTGCAAATAAATTAATTACCCAAGTTAATTAAATAGGTTCAATTACATGCAATGGCGTGGTAGCATAAACAAATTACCCACTAAGCTAAATGCAATGGAAAGTAAATTTGACAAGGTGATTTATTTATGAATGGGGAAAACTACCAAGGCAAAACCCCACCAGGTGATTTTAAGGTAACTACTCCTAAGAATCCACTATTATTAATCACAAGCGATTACAAGTATAAGGAATCTTACCAAGCCCTTTGACCTACCTGAAATACCAACCTACAGTTAAACCCTTACCCCAATACCTAATTGGACTTGTATTGTAGCGGTAATCTTTCCGTTTAATACACGAATCTCAGTACATGACTAACCAATGATGCACAGATCCCAGTACGTGACTAATTCCTTTGCATGAATCCCAGTACGTGACTAACTCTAGCAGATTGAAGAGGTTGTTCGCTACAAATTTCTTTAATTTATCAACAATGAAGATCAATAAGCTTCTTGGTCACAAAACTCTTAGTGTAAAGACGCATTAGCTTCTTCAAAGAGAATAATGAACTAGAGCACTTTCTGCATGCGTGACAGCATTTAAAATAAGCGTTATATATGTCTAGGGTTGTGAGAAAAGAAACCCTATACAAATATTTATGTATGAGCTGAAAATCAGATTTGGAAGTTCTAATTTTGTAAGTCTCGACAGAAACAACTTGTGTCGAGCTTTTGTTAAGCTTCAACATTAAATCTCAATAGAAAAGATTCTGTCAAGACTTTTGTCGAGCTTTAGTGAACAGCTCTTTCTTCACTTGTTTCTTGGTTAGATCTTCATGGCTTTAACACTTGACTTGAACTCTTGTTTCTTGAAGTACTAAACCCATTCTAGATCTACCCAATTACAAGTAAAGTACATTTTGTCAAAAGATTAGCCAATTATATAAAATATGTCCTTAATAGGTGCTTTTATATCCTGATAGAAGTATGGCTCTTGCTTTGGCTGTTCCTCACGGGGGATGATTCCCTCCAAACAGCACATGCCGACAAATTTACTAACCTACTACGAATAGTAAAAAAGTCAATTTTATTGTTCATTATTCCCTATTCAATTCACTATTCACTGTTTAAATAGTGTTTTATTTTGCCTATAGAGTGGGGATGTCCCTTTAGGAAGAAGGCATCACAAATTTTCCTTATTTCAAATCCCTATATTTTCAAGGCTACTTCCTAAGTTTCTAACCTTTTTCCATTCCAGTTCAAAGCTTTGTATCTACTATTATCTCTTGTAAGTGTTTAAACTTATGATCAAAATATAATCTACTATTTTTATTAAAAGGTTTCTTTATATATATATATATATATATATATATGTATGTATATACATTTTACTGTTATATGTGCACAATTTTAAATATGTCAAAAAAGTGAAAAAATAAAAATAAAACGACTTTTAGGTTTCTTTTCTAATTGTGATGTATTTAATTATTGTTCCAAAATAATTATATAAAAAATCTAAATAGATAATATGAAATAGATAATTAGATTACACATATTTCAACAAATTACATTTTTTTAGAACAAAATACTTGAATACTCTTCGGAAAGGGAATGGTTAGGAATATAAATAGAGAAATTACAAATTAAGAGTTAGTGGTCATAAATCAAGCTTAAATACCATACTAAATGAAGGCATTTATTTCATTCAAAATTTTAATTATAGATGCCACATGTCTAGTATGAGATGTGTTGGTTAAAAATCTGGTTTTGTATCTCATACAAAACACATAGCGGAAGCAACAAACAAGGATCTATTTCATTCATGATTGACAACATGCACTCTGTAAATTTCAGAATTTAAGAACAAGATAGCGTACCTTGGTGTGAAGAAATTCAAAACAAGGTTAGAAGTACTTGGGAAAACTTTTAATCTTCACTCCAATTCCACTTTACGCCCAAGATGTGTGGTCTCTCAATCAGTTTCCAAAGAGAGAATGAAAGTGTGTCTCACACTCTTTATTTTTCTTTTCGAAAAATCACATTAAAAAATTATGTATGTTTCTCCCTTTATAACTAACTGATTATCTAATTGAGCCGGCCTATTGGGCCTTTCCAATTGGGCTTTAATGTGTGGCTTGGAATGGGACCAAAAGGGACCAATAAGACACTAGCTCCAATGGGCCTTGGGCTTTTCCGTCAACTCTTAACAAGTCCAAAGTTACCATTAATTATATTTAATACCACTATATAAATATAATTGCACTCTAGGCCTTATTAATAAATTATATCCCAAGACTTTATTTTACACGCAACCCCTTCATAAAATATTCGTAGTAATACAAAGTCATAAATATAGACTGCCACTTTGTAAATTACTACATCTTATCCTTGAGTACCCGGTTTAATCCTTTAAAGTTATTCATCATATATTTATGAAATCCAATTTCATAAATATATACTTTTGTAATTTCTTACCAAAGTGGTTAGGCCTAACTCTCTGAATAACCAAACCCATTAAACTTATCTCAAGGGAATATTTTGTATCTCCATTAAGAGACTATGAATTCCATTTTGAGAATATATGTTCCATTAACATTAAATATGGTTGCCCAACATACTGAGGTTTTGACCGTCACTTTAGATCTCACTCCTGATATATCAAAGCAACCTACATCTCATGATCAAGTCCATTATTCTCTCAGGATTAAGAGTTCATGCAAATAGAAGTCATGAGATTTGTTATTCATTTGACAGTCGTTAGGAGAATAATAAATCTCAAAGCGGTCCAGTTCAATATGTCTTAACTCTTAAAACATATCAACATATCAACTAGAAGTCACCACTTCCATGATCAAGACAAATCATCTTAGTTGATACATTATAGTCTTCGCAGATGAAATGCCCAATTTCATCACCGACTACGAACTATAAATTCTGAGTTTACAAAGAACTTGTGATTTATATCTTCTATGACTAAATCACATAAATCACATACTATGCATCTCATAGACTATATGATAATGTCCAAATATTCATGTTACCATTATTTTAGATAAAAAATAAACAACTTTATTAAACACAACATTAAGTCATACATAATGTCATACATAATGTCATACATAGCATCATACAATAGGATTTAAGGGCACATATCCTAACAAGATGTACAAATAATATTTTAACTTGTGACATTTTTTGTCCAATCATACCAATTAAATATAGAAAGTTGTCATGTGTCATTGTAATATACTTTGAAAATTAATAAGTGTCATCGTAACATGCATTCACTAGTTTTGGGATCCAACTTTTATAATATACTTGATGAGGGTTATCCCAATAACACGGAGCTGACGAGCCTGGGACTGACGACCCTAAGGCCGACGATCTTAACTCCGTGGAGATCGTCAGCTGACGACCTCAGCCCCAGGGAGAACTCGAAAACAACGACCTCCACCAACGAACCAACTCCTGAGGTATAGCCAAGCTGACGAGTTTGACAAGTTGAAGGCGTCAGCCTGGGCTCCGTCCACCACCGACCTTGGTCAACACGCATAGGAAAACAATTCTTGAATGACACGTCTAATTAAGGCGATTCCTATAAAGGCAAGGATTCTGGGAAATACGTGAAATCCAAGAATCATTCTCCTAATAGGAAAGGAATTTCTTGGCCAAGGCATGAATTTCGGGCCAACGCTACTATAAATATCCCAAAGCTCTCCTAAAGCAAGGTACGTGCAAATAACTCAACTCTAGCACTTTAGTGTTGAAAATAAAGGTTTCTAACTTGACCTTCGGAGGGTCTTCGGCCGGTACCACACCAGTGCCCTTTCTTAGGTCTTCATTCTCTTTGTTGCACAGGTACGTCATCAGGAGCACGTGCGGATCTTGTAGCTTACTGAAGGTCCTAAGCATCATCAGTTGGCGCCGTCTGTGGGGATCAAAGGTAGTAACGTCGCACTATCGCTTCCCGGGCAAAAAGTTGCATGGTACTCACCCGCTCAATGGCTACCACAAACAACGTTCAGGCGGACGAACTGCGCGCTACAGTTTTGGAAAGACAAGTCCAAACGCTCGCAGCAGCGGTCGAACGTCTGACCCAAAAAAATCATGACTTAGAAGAGCAGCTATGACAGAAGAACGCGCATCCTGTAATACAGGAGGAAAACCAGGAGGAAACAAGCACTGAGAGAAGGGATCCCGAGGCACCCGAAGGTAGCAACGCCCCGATCAGGCCGGAGAGGCGGGAGACCAATCTGACTACCCCTTCAGAAGCCGTACCCCTTCACATCGCCGCCGAGATGCAGGAGATGCGAGAACGAATAGACGTGATGATGAACGCCCTCAAAGGACGAGTGTCTATCGATCTCGACGACCTAGTACAGCGGACCGATTCACCTTTCACGGCGCGTGTTACTTCGTGCCCTCTTCCCCCAAAGTTTCGTATGCCGCAGGTGGAAAGCTACGACGGAAACAAGGACCCCTTAGACCACTTAGAGTCCTTCAAAACTATAATGCACCTAAGATCCTATAATGCCGCAGAGGGAAGACGAGACTCTAAGATCCTACATAACGTGATTCAACAAAGAAGCTCTTTCGATAGATGAGGCGGACGACAAGATACAAGTAGCAGCCTTCACCAACGAGCTGCGAAAAGGTAAGTTCCTCTTCTCCCTATACAAGAACGATCCAAAAACCATGTCCGAAGTGCTTTACAGGGCGACAAAGTACATGAACGCGGAGGATGCACTGATTGCAAGGGAAGATAAGCCAAAGAAAAGGGAACGGCAGGAAGACACACAAACGGATAGGGGGCAAAAGAAGGCCAGGACCGAAGAGCGACGGGATGATCGCCGCTCCAAACCACCCCCAGAGAGATTCACGAGCTTCACGCCGCTGACCGCCCCTATCGATCAGGTCCTAATGCAAATCAAGGACGAGGGGACTTTGACTTTTCCCGGCAAAATGAAAGGAGATCCCAACAAAAGACCAAGGGACAAATATTGCCGCTTCCATCGAGACCATGGACACGATACGGCTGACTGCTATGACTTAAAGCAGCAGATAGAAGCTCTAATCAGGCAAGGGAGGCTGCAGAGTTTTGTTAGCAAAGAGCGGGCAAAGCCACCGCAAGACCAAGCCCCCCGTCGGGAAAACGAACGCCTCAAACAGCCCGTAGGCGACATCCGGATGATTGTAGGGGGCACAACGACCGCTGGGTCATCAAAGAAAGCTCGAAAGACCTATCTCAGGACGGTTCAGAACATCCAGTTGACGGGGTCCGTACCCAGAGCGCCACGGACTGATAACCCCTTCATTGGATTCTCAGAAGAAGATGCACGACGCCTCCACCACCCCCACGATGACGTGCTCGTCGTCACCATACAAGCAGGAGACTACAACATGCATCGAGTTCTCATTGACAATGGGAGCTCGGCAGACATCCTCTATTATCCAGCATTCCAACAGATGGGAATTGACAAGGAGTGCCTAGTTCCGACTAACACCCCGCTCGTCGGCTTCGGAGGTACAAGGGTTTTTCCTCTTGGCATCATCACCCTGGCGGTGACCATAAGAGACTACCCTCGGCAAGTCACGAGTAATGTAGCATTCCTTGTGGTCGATTGCTCATCCGCTTATAATGCCATTATAGGAGGTCCCACTCTTAATTCATGGAAGGCTGCGACCTCAATGTACCATTTGATGATAAAATTCCCGACGGACTATGGAGTGGGAGAGCTAAGAGGAGACTAAGTGGCCGCACGCGAATGTTATGTAGCAATGATGGAGATGGACGATCACCGACAGACCATGAGCATAGAACAACATACATCGATGGAGCCCACAGAAAAACTCGAAGACATACCTCTCGACAACTCTCAGCCAGAGCGAACAACCAAGATCGGCACTCTTACAGACACGACAATACGACAGGAACTTGCGGCCTTCCTCAGAGAAAACCGAGACGTGTTCGCTTGGAGTCACGAGGATATGCCGGGCATTGACCCGTCGGTCATAGTACACAAATTGAACGTATCACCGTCTTTTCCGCCGGTTCGACAAAAGAAGAGAGTCTTCGCCCCGGAGAGAGATCGAGCAGTAGCGGAAGAAGTTCGTAAATTACAAGAGGTGGGCTTCATTCAGGAGGTTTACTACCCCGAGTGGTTAGCGAACATCGTCATGGTGAAAAAGAGCAGCGGAAAGTGGAGGATGTGCGTAGATTTTACCGATCTAAACAAAGCGTGCCCCAAGGACAGCTATCCTCTACCGAGGCTTGACCTCCTGGTGGATTCTACGGCCCAACACCAGCTGTTAAGATTCATGGACGCGTTCTCGGGATATAACCAGATCCTAATGGACGAAGTTAATCGAGAAAAGACTTCGTTCGTAACAAGCCAAGGCCTTTTTTGCTACAAGGTCATGCCATTCGGCTTGAAGAATGCAGGTGCAACATACCAGAGGCTTATGAACAAGATGTTCATAGAACAGATCGGAAGAAATGTCCAGGTATATGTCGACGACATGCTAGTAAAAAGTCAAAGAAAGGAGGATAATTTGAAAGACCTAAAGGAGACCTTCGATACGCTCCGCTCCTACAACATGAAGCTAAATCCAGCCAAGTGTGCCTTCGGAGTGACAGCCGGAAAATTCCTAGGATACATGGTATCCCAACGAGGTATCGAAGCCAACCCAGACAAAATCCGAGCTATAATGGAGATGACGCCTCCCAGAAACGTGAGGGAAGTACAGAGCCTTAATGGCAAGGTCGCTGTGCTTAGCAGATTCGTATCCAGGGCGACGGATAGGTGCCTCCCGTTCTTCCGCACACTGAAGAAGTCCTTCGAATGGACGGACGAATGACAGCAAGCGTTTGAAGACCTCAAAACCTACCTATCGTCGCCGCCACTGTTAACCCCCTTCCAACCAGGCGAAGAACTATTCCTCTATTTGGCCGTTTCTCCAGCCGCCGTCAGCGCAGCCCTAGTAAGGGAAGACAGCAAGGTACAAAGGCCGGTGTACTACGCCAGCCAAGCACTCCACGAGGCAGAAGGTGTTGGATAAAATCTGGTTTTGTATCTCATACAAAACACACAGCGGAAGCAACAAACAAGGATCTATTTCATTCATGATTGACAACATGCACTCTATAAATTTCAGAATTTAAGAACAAGATAGCGTACCTTGGTATGGAGAATTTCAAAACAAAGATTAGAAGCACTTGGGAAAACTTTTAATCTTCACTCCAATTCCACTTTACACCTAAGATGTGTGGTCTCTCAATCAGTTTCCAAAGGGAGAATGAAAATGTGTCTCACACTCTCTCTTTTTCTCTACGAAAAATCACATTAAAAAATTCTGTATGTTTCTCCCTTTATAACTAACTGATTATCTAATTAGGCCGGCCTATTGGGCCTTTCCAATTGGGCTTTAATGTGTGGCTTGGAATGGGACCAAAAGGGACCAATAAGACACTAGCTCCAATGGGCCTTAGGCTTTTCCGTCAACTCTTGACAAGTCCAAAGTTACCATTAATTATATTTAATACCACTATATAAATATAATTGCACTCTAGGTCTTATTAATAAATTATATCCCAAGACTTTATTTTACACGCAACCCCTTCATAAAATATTCGTAGTAATACAAAGTCATAAATATAGACTGCCACTTTGTAAATTACTACATCTTATCCTTGAGTACCCGGTTTAATCCTTTAAAGTTATTCATCATATATTTATGAAATCCAATTTCATAAATATATACTTTAGTAATTTCTTACTAAAGTGGTTAGGCCTAACTCTCTGAATAACCGAACCCATTAAACTTATCTCAAGGGAATATTTTGTATCTCCATTAAGAGATTATGAATTCCATCTTGAGAATATATGTTCCATCAACACTAAATGTGGTTGCCCAACATACTGAGGTTTTGACGGTCACTTTAGATCTCACTCCTGATATATCAAAGCAACCTACATCTCATGATCAAGTCCATTATTCTCTCAGGATTAAGAGTTCATGCAAATAGAAGTCGTGAGATTTATTATTCATTTGACAGTCGTTAGGAGAATAATAAATCTCACAGCGGTCCAGTTCAATATGTCTTAACTCTTAAAACATATCAACATATCAACTAGAAGTCACTACTTCCATGATCAAGACAAATCATCTTAGTTGATACGTTATAGTCTTCGCAGATGAAATGCCCAATTTCATCACCGACTACGAACTATAAATTTTGAGTTTACAAAGAACTTGTGATTTATATCTTCTGTGACTTTTCACATAAATCACATACTATGCATCTCATGGACTATATGATAATGTCCAAATATTCATGTTACCATTATTTTAGATAAAAATAAACAACTTTATTAAACACAACATTAAGTCATATATAATGTCATACATAGCATCATACAATAGGATTTAAGGGCATATATCCTAACAATCTCCCACTTGCCCTAAAGACTATTGTGCATTAATCTAACTCTCATTCCCTCCAAATGTGACTCGAAGGTCCTTTGAGGCAAGGTTTTGGTAAAAGGATCTGCTAGATTATTTGCACTTTCAATCTTTGCCACCACAACATCTCCACGAGCAACAATGTCTCGAATGATATGGTACTTCCTCTCAATGTGCTTTCCTTTCTTGTGATTTCTTAGATCTTTGGATTGTGCAACCGCTCCACTATTGTCACAAAACAATGTGATGGGAGCTTGCTCCATTCTTACAACACCAAGATCAGAAAGGAATTTCTTGAGCCAAACAGCCTCTTTTGCCGCTTCACAAGCAGCAACGTACTCGGCTTCCATGGTGGAGTCCGCAATGCAAGATTGCTTAACACTCCTCCAACTTATGGCTCCACCTCCCAAGGTGAAAACACATCCTGAAGTGGATTTTCTGAAATCTAGATCTGATTGAAAATCTGAATCTGTATAGCCAATGGGAATCAAATCCTCACAATGGTAAACAAGCATATAATTTCTCGTTCTCCTAAGATACTTGAGAATGTGCTTTATAGCTTGCCAATGTTTTGGTCCTGGATTTGATTGATATCGGCTGACCATGCCAACTGAATAACAAATATCTGGTCTAGTACAAAGCATGGCATACATGAGACTTCCTACTGCAGAAGCATAAGGAACTTGTCTCATCAGATTTTCTTCCTCTTGAGTCTTAGGCCTTTGGTCATCAGACAGAGGAACTCCATGTCTAAAAGGAAGCAATCCTTTCTTGGAGTTTTGCATGCTAAACCGTTCTAGAACCTTATCTATATATCCAGCTTGTGATAAGCCTAACATCTTATTCTTGCGATCTCGCCAAAACTTGATCCCTAGAATAAAGTTAGCCTCACCCAAGTCCTTCATATCAAATTGGCTAGACAACCAAACTTTAACCGATGACATTACCCCTACATCATTCCCAATGAGTAGAATATCATCAACATAAAGCACTAGGAACATTACTACTTTGTCTCGATGTCTCTTGTACACACATGGTTCATCAAGATTTTGTTCAAAACCAAATGACTTGATTGCTTGATCAAATCTGATGTTCCATGACCTAGATGCTTGTTTAAGTCCATAAATGGACCTATTCAACTTGCATACCATATGCTCTTGGTTCTTTGCTATAAATCCTTCTGGTTGCATCATGTATATTTCTTCTTCAAGATTGCCATTAAGAAATGCAGTCTTGACATCCATTTGCCAAATCTCATAATCATAATGAGCAGCAATGGATAAGAGAATTCTGATAGACTTAAGCATGGCTACTGGTGAAAAAGTTTCATCATAATCAATGCCTTCTTTTTGTGTATACCCTTTCGCCACTAGTCTTGCTTTAAAGGTTTCAACCTTTCCATCTATCCCTCTCTTCCTCTTGTAAACCCATTTGCAACCAACAGGTTTAATGCCATTAGGCGCCTTTACAAGATCCCATACATGATTGGAATACATAGAATCCAATTCAGATTTCATAGCTAAGATCCAATGATGTGCATCTATATCATTAATTGCCTCCTCATAAGTGTAGGGATCCGATTCTGCCTCTTCTGAGATAGCTATATAAGTTTCTCCCAAACCTCTAAATCTCATAGGAGGCCGAATAATTCTCCCACTACGACGAGGCACCTGTGTACTAGACATTTCATGAGTAATATCTTGTGGTGTATCTAATACAGTCACATCATCCCTAGTTTCATCCATTGGTTGTTCAACTACAGGTTCATTCATTTCAGCCAAGACAACTCTACTTCTAGGAGTATAATCATTCATATAGTCATTTTCTAAGAATTTGGCATTTGTGCTAACAAATACTTTGTTATCCTTATGACTATAGAATAAACCTCCAACAATTCCTTTTGGATACCCTACAAAGAAAACCACTTCTGTTTTAGACTGTAACTTGTCAGACTTTCCTTTCAACACATGTGCTGGACAACCCCAAATGTGGAGATGTCTCATACTAGGCTTACGCCCATTCCACAACTCTACAGGTGTTTTAGGAACAGACTTCGAAGGTACTAAATTCAGAAGATACATTACAGTATTTAAGGCATATCCCCAAAAAGAAATTGGTAGAGTCGAATAACTCAACATGGACCTAACCATATCCAAAAGAGTCCTATTCCTTCTTTCTGCTACACCATTTTGTTGTGGAGTTCCAGGTGCAGTCAACTGGGATATAATCCCATTTTCAGTCAAGTAATCCTTGAAGTCACCAAGAAGGTATTCGCCACCTCGATCAGATCGAATGGCCTTTATGCGTTTACCTAATTGATTCTCAACTTCAGCCCTAAAATCTTTGAACTTTTTAAAGGCTTCGGACTTCCGTTTTATTAGGTACACATAACCAAATCTAGAGTAATCATCAGTGAAAGTAATGAAATACTCATAGCCACCTCTTGCTTGGATTGACATAGGACCACATACATCTGAATGCACTAGTTCTAGCAAATTTTGGGCTCTTCTACCTTTTGCATTAAAAGGCCGTTTGGTCATTTTACCTTCCAAACAAGATTCGCAAACTGGAAAACCATCAAAGTCCATGGGCTGTAAAATTCCATCTTTGATTAGTCTTTGAATCCTACTTGAATTAATATGACCCAAACGCAAGTGCCAAAGATATGCTTCACTAGTAGAAGGAAACTTTCTCTTTAATGATTTTACATGAGAGCTATTATCTATTTCAGAATTGTATAATTCATGCATGTCAGGAGTTAAAATATAAAGACCATCCACAATATTGCCAGAACAGATAAACATTTTATCCTTCTTTATTACAACATTGTCTTTCAGGATAACACAATATCCATGTTTACCTAAATAAGTTGCAGAAATCAAATTCCTACGAACATTAGGTACATACAAACAGTCTTCCAATATTAACACTCTAGACTTAAAACACAAATTATACACTCCAACAGCTACAACTGGAATCCTGCTCCCATCAGCCAAAGTAAGAAATAGTTCTCCCTCATTCAACTTTCTGGTCTCCTGGAACCCCTGCAAAGAATTGCAGATATGATTAGTACAACCTGAATCCAAACACCAGGAATCTGTTGGATTCTGTACCAAACATATTTCAAGAAGAAAGGAACTTTTCATACCCTTATTCTTGGCAGCCTTGAATATTGGACAATTCCTCTTCCAATGTCCTTTCTCACCACAATGGAAACACTTTCCTTTGCTTTTCTTTCCTTTATCGGCAACCCCTAAGGCAATTTGTTTACCATTTTTCCTAGTGAAGTCCTTCTTCTTCTTCTTACCTTTGCCTTTCGACTTAGGTTGAGAAGTAGAAGCTTCACCCACATTGGCTTCAACACTAGAAGTACCAAGGATGCCTTCCGCTGCCACTAACTCATTCATTAATTCAGACAAAGAGTAAATCTTTTTGTTCATATTATAATTAAGTCTGAATTCCTTGAATGATTCCGGTAGTGACTGGAGTATCATATCCACTTAGGATTCTCCATCAATGTCGGCACCCAAAACTTCTAATGTGTTCAGATTAGCAATCATCCTAAGACAATGCTCCCTTACTGAACTTCCTACAGCCATTTTGGTATTATAAATTTGCCTCATGGTTTCTTGCCTTGCAGACCGGCCTTGCTCACCAAACATCTCCTTCAGACTTAGCATGATGTTCGAAGCATGTTCTACATCCTGCATTTGATGCTGTAGAACATTTGAAATAGATGCTAGGATATAGCACTTGGCCATCTCATTAGATTTCTGCCAACGATCATATCGCTGTTTTTCCTCAATAGGAGCATCTAATGAAGGAAAGCTAGGACATGGTTGAGTAAGCACATATTTGTGCTCTTCAGCAGTAAGAACAATGTCCAAATTCCTTTTCCAGTCAACATAGTTGGATCCAGTCAGTTTGTTTTGGTTAAGAATAGCAACAAGTGGGCTAAATGATGCCATGATTTAAATCTGAAAATAATAAACATGAATACAATAAGTAAACTGGACATTATCAAATTTAGCATATAAGCATATAATATGGAACCTTAATAAAACCATAAAATAATATATGCAACGACAACCCAATCCCATATTCAATATCCCTCAGCATAGAGTGAACATTAAATACTATGATTGATTGAGAACTATTCTCATTATTAGTGCTATCATGATAACTCTTATCAAACACTAATAATATGCCGTTTTACATTTAGCCTCTAAGTAATAATAGCAAGAACTCAGCATAGAGGATACTAAAATACTTAGTCTAGTGTATACCATTGTCTAGAATCATGTGTAGCCACATTTCATCCCTTTAACAAGTTTATTTTGTGGTACCATGATAAAAACGCCCTCCGCATGGAATGCAAAGCTCGAGGCTAAGACAAGGTGTTTTATCAAACCACTATAAACTAAGAAATTCAATCTTGTAGGACCATGAAATATATACTCTCCGCATGGAATGCTAAGCTCTAGGCAAAGACAAAGTATATATTTCACACTACTATGAACCAACAATGGAGGCCGTGAGATCCAACCCTTGAATCTCTCTTCCACTAGATATTTTAAAAAATAAGGTTTTTAAGGTCAAGGACCATAATAATGCTAGACATGTGAAAAACATAATCCTAATCTCATTAGGAATAAATTTCATTAAACTAGCATTAATATATATAAATATATATAACGTAACATAAAATAATATTATATTATATATATAATATAATATATATATTACGTTATAAAATTATATTATATTATATATATATATATATATATAACAATAACATATATATATATATATATATATATATATATATAAAACCTTCAGGACATTGAAAACAAAAAGGTATGGATCACACTTTGATGGCATTAATACTTGCAAGACAAAAAGTACTTCAAGAGTCAATTTATGTTTGCCATGCAATCCATGCAATGCCAATCCTTGGTGTTCACGTTCAAGCCATGCAAAAAATAAGTTCTCATGCATGTGACAACCAATCCGTGCACTTCATCCATGCAAGCCATGCAATGGCATTCAAACAATGCATATGAATTCACCAAGCGATGCAATATAACTTCCCATTTTCTATAACCACTTTTTCCATCCGAATGACAAAAAAAATCTCCGTACAAATTGCAATTTGTTAAAAATCATTTAATGCAATCGGTACGAATACATATAATCATTCTTTATGGCATATGAACATAACCAAATCATCTTCATGATGCAAAAAATTGAAACACAAAGATAACGGTTTTCTTAAATTCTAAAAATTTAATCACACGCTATACAATCATGATATGAAAACCTGGCTCTGATACCAATTGTTGGATAAAATCTGGTTTTGTATCTCATACAAAACACACAGCGGAAGCAACAAACAAGGATCTATTTCATTCATGATTGACAACATGCACTCTATAAATTTCAGAATTTAAGAACAAGATAGCGTACCTTGGTATGGAGAATTTCAAAACAAATATTAGAAGCACTTGGGAAAACTTTTAATCTTCACTCCAATTCTACTTTACGCCCAAGATGTGTGGTCTCTCAATCAGTTTCCAAAGGGAGAATGAAAATGTGTCTCACACTCTCTCTTTTTCTCTACGAAAAATCACATTAAAAAATTCTGTATGTTTCTCCCTTTATAACTAACTGATTATCTAATTGGGCCGGCCTATTGGGCCTTTCCAATTGGGCTTTAATGTGTGGCTTGGAATGGGACCAAAAGGGACCAATAAGACACTAGCTCCAATGGGCCTTGGGCTTTTCCGTCAACTCTTGACAAGTCCAAAGTTACCATTAATTATATTTAATACCACTATATAAATATAATTGCACTCTAGGTCTTATTAATAAATTATATCCCAAGACTTTATTTTACACGCAACCCTTTCATAAAATATTCGTAGTAATACAAAGTCATAAATATAGACTGCCACTTTGTAAATTACTACATCTTATCCTTGAGTACCCGGTGTAATCCTTTAAAGTTATTCATCATATATTTATGAAATCCAATTTCATAAATATATACTTTAGTAATTTCTTACCAAAGTGGTTAGGCCTAACTCTCTGAATAACCGAACCCATTAAACTTATCTCAAGGGAATATTTTGTATCTCCATTAAGAGACTATGAATTCCATCTTGAGAATATATGTTCCATCAACACTAAATGTGGTTGCCCAACATACTGAGGTTTTAACCGTCACTTTAGATCTCACTCCTGATATATCAAAGCAACCTACATCTCATGATCAAGTCCATTATTCTCTCAGAATTAAGAGTTCATGCAAATAGAAGTCGTGAGATTTATTATTCATTTGACAGTCGTTAGGAGAATAATAAATCTCACAGCGGTCCAGTTCAATATGTCTTAACTCTTAAAACATATCAACATATCAACTAGAAGTCACTACTTCCATGATCAAGACAAATCATCTTAGTTGATACGTTATAGTCTTCGCAGATGAAATGCCCAATTTCATCACCGACTACGAACTATAAATTTTGAGTTTACAAAGAACTTGTGATTTATATCTTCTGTGACTTTTCACATAAATCGCATACTATGCATCTCATGGACTATATGATAATGTCCAAATATTCATGTTACCATTATTTTAGATAAAAATAAACAACTTTATTAAACACAACATTAAGTCATACATAATGTCATACATAGCATCATACAATAGGATTTAAGGGCATATATCCTAACAGAAGGAAGATACTCGCCTCTAGAAAAATTGGTCTTCGCTCTAGTCACGGCAGCACGCAAGCTAAAGCCCTACTTTCAAGCTCATACGGTGGTCGTACTGACTGACAAGCCCATACGACGAGCAATGAGTAGCCCTGATGCCGTGAGACGTATGGCCTTATGGGCAGTAGAATTGAGCGAGTTTGACATAAAATATCGCCCCCGCACTGCCATCAAAGGGCAAGTACTCGCTGACTTTATAGCGGAGTTCACACATCAAGAAGATCAGGGGGTGGAAAGCTCCCAATGGGACGTGTTCACTGACGGGTCGTCAAACAAAAAAGCTGGCGGAGTAGGAGTCGTACTTCGTTTACCAGAGGGTGACGAGATCGAATGCATGATTCGACTTGATTTCCCTACAACCAACAACGAAGCAGAGTATGAAGCCCTCATAGCGGGCTTAGATCTGGCGAAGGCCGTAGGAGCCGTAGATACAGTAGTCCATTGCGACTCTCAGGTAATCACCAATTAGATAAACGGTGACTACGAATGTAAGGGAGAAAGAATGAAGATGTACTTGGAACAAGCAAAGACAAAGGTGGACGAACTCCAGGCAAAAGTTGTTCAAGTTCCAAGAGGGGACAACGAGCAAGCCAACCGCCTTGCAAAAGCTGCATCCGCGGAACACGTGATCATCCCCGGCAAGGCGCTATCTTTTACTCAACCCGCACCACTAATAGATGTCATCAGTGTGCAGGAGGTAAGATCCGAAAACGATTGGACCACCCCTCTGGTCGCTTATCTGAAAGAGGGCATCCTACCTGAAGAAAAGGAAGCCGCGAGGAAGCTGAAGGTCCAGGCAGCAAGATTCATCTTAATAAGGGGCATCTTATACAAACGGAGTTTCTCCCGGCCGTACTTAAGGTGTCTAGGACCTGAAGAAGCGGATTATGTCATGAGAGAAGTACATGAAGGAATCTGTGGCAATCATTCAGGGTCGCGATCGTTGGTCCACAAATTAGTCCGGGCCGGATACTATTGGCCGACCATGCAGAAGGACGCCCAGACATATGTCAAGACATGCGACAAGTGCCAACGGTTTAGTAACTTCATCAAGCAGCCAGCTGAAGAACTGACCCCGATAACTGCTCCGTGGCCGTTCGCCCAATGGGGGTTAGATATCATGGGCCCATTCCTAACGGCAGCAAGGCAGCTGAAGTTCCTAATAGTCGGAATCGACTACTTCACCAAATGGGTAGAAGCTGAAGCCTTGGCCACTATCACCGAGAAGAACGTACGAAGTTTTGTCTGGAAGAACATCATTTGCAGGTTTGGAATTCCAAGGGTCCTGATCTCGGACAATGGCAAATAGTTCGACAATAACGCCTTTCGAGATTTCTGCTTACAGTTAGGGATAAAAAACCATTACTCTTCCCCCGCTCATCCCCAAGCCAACGGACAAGTCGAAGTCACGAACCGATCCTTGCTCCGAATAATCAAAACTTGGCTCGAAGGGGCAAAAGGCATATGGCCAGACGAACTACCTAGCGTGCTATGGGCATATAGGACAACCGTCAGGACCCCTACAGGAGAAACCCCATTCCGCCTAACATACGGCAGTGAAGCTGTTATACCAGCTGAGGTGGGGCTCACAAGCTATAGAGTGGACAACCACGACGAAGGAAGAAACGACGAAGCCAGGCGTCTAGAGCTTGACCTAACCGACGAAATTAGGGCGACAGCTGAACAGAGGCTCGCGAGATACCAGAACCTCATGGCAAAATACTACAATTCCCGAGTCAAGCACAGGAACTTCGAAATTGGAGACCTCGTCTTAAGAAAGGTGATGGGCACCTCCAAAGACCCTACACAAGGAAAACTCGGCCCGAACTGGGAGGGGCCCTATAAAGTAGCATCATGGCTAAGGAAGGGCACCTACCACTTGGAGACTTTGGACAGACTAAAACTTCGCCATCCATGGAACGCCGAGAACCTCAGAAGATACTACCAGTAGAAAACAAAGAACGCTACTCCTCATTTCCAGTCTACTTTTCAGTCATTTATTTCAGTCATTTATTTCAGTTCATTACAATACATTTAAAGCCCAAAGGGCTAAGGTTTTTTCATTTTTGAACAATTTTATACTTATGTATGCCTTCAACACAATAAGAGGAGTTTATTTAGAAAACAACTTGTGCATCTATTAGGTAGACGGAACAACTAAATGGACGAACCTAAAAGTGGACGCCCCTAAATCCACAAGGGGGACGACCTTAAGTCCACAAAGGACAGGTCGACTACTGAATCCACATAATGGACAACTACCACCTCAAGTCCACAAAGTAGACGGACCTACAACAAAGTCCCTAATGGACGACCTTAAATCCGTTAGAATAAGGGAAAATTAGTCCACAAAATCCATAAACTGGACAACTCCATAAAATGGACGATCTCAATAACCAAATCTAAAGTCCACAAAGTGGACGGTCTTGTCTACAAAGTAGACGGAACCGTTACTTACTCCACAAAGTGGACGACCCTAAGCCCACAAAGTAGGCAATACAAAGTCCACGAAATGGACCACCTAGAAAGTCCACAAAATTACTACCAAATTCCACAAAGTGAACGACCTAAATTCCACATGTTGGACGGAACTAAGGTTACAAGGTGGACGACCTAAAAATCCACAAGGTGGACAACCTCAAGTCCAAAAGTCGGACGACCTCTAAGTACACAAAGTCGACGACCTTAAGTACACAATGTAGACAACCTTGAGTCCACAAAGTGGACGACCTTAAGTCCACAAAGTGAACGGCCTCAAGTCCATAAAGCAAACGACGGTGACGACCTTAAAATTCACAAAAGTGAACGGCCTTAAACCCACAAAGTGGACAAGCTCAAGCCCACCAAGTGGACGGCTTTACAAAGAAAGAGGAACTAATACAAGGATTACCAGATAGACGACCTCGTCAGAACGAACAGGCCTATAATTAAAATACGAAGCTGCTACTAAATTAAAACTGACGTTATGAAAGCATCAAAGGAAAAGCCACATTATTAGGGAGTAATGAATACTATAAAATTCATAAGATGGATGACCCCCAGTGCACAGTGGGTAACCCCAAGTTCACCAAGCAGACGACCCTAAGGTGGACGACCCTAGAGGTAGACGACCGAAAACCCTCAAAAGGGATGAACGTGAGGTCCACAAGATGGACGATCTCATCACATAAGATCACTAAAACAACCTCGTCAGTTCACAATGATAACGAACCAAGTACCAAGTACTAACCACAAAATGAACGGACCAGGAATTCAACAACACAATTGAAAGTAATAAATATTAAATATTACAAAGTAAAATTGTCTTTACAAAGGCCCAATAAACGGGCGTCAGGCGTTAGGTTCATTACAACTCAAGAAGAAAAGCATTCTAACATAAAAAGCTAATTACAAAACTGAAGGAGCGGCTGATGGAGATGAGACAATAACTGGAGTAGAAGGGTCAGCGTTGGATTTTTCTGCTTCACGCCCAGCTGACGAAGCAAAGGTGACGGACTTCTCCAAGGCTGGTTGGGCAAGGACGAAGCTGCCGTCCCTAGAGTTTGCCCTAAGCTCGGTGGTCTCATCATTTCCCTCGGATATGGAGCCGCCTGTCGGAGTTGACGGTAGGGGCTCATCCATGTTTATCCTGGACAGATCCAGGTCGGGATAAACGGACTTCACCTGCTTCAAACAGTCCTCGAATCCGTCAGTGTAGTAGACAGCGCAGGAGTCAACAAACGTCTGGGAGTCCTTGAACTCCGTCACGGCGTCAGCCCTGGCCGTCTCCACTTGACCTTGAAGGATTTCAAGGTTCTTCTCTGCCGTCAGCTTCACCTCGTCAGCCAAGTTTCGCCGACGGACCTCCTCCTCCAGCCTGGCCGTCAGTCCTTTCACCTCCCTGGCTAGGTGGACGTTGGCCTCCTTGTACTGCTGCTGCGCGTCAACGGCATTCTTGATGCGTACATGCAGACGGGAGACCACCGCTTCTTTTGCAGCACACCTATCCTGCAGGGACTTCATCCGGACCATGGCTTGCAAAACATAAAAATAACCGTCAGTCCATTATAAGAACGTCTACGAAGCATAAGGGGAGGAAGAAAGAGTATACCCGAGTAAGGTCGAAAAGCCCTGACGACCCTATCTCGTCCGTCGCCTACTCGTCACACAGCTCCGTCTCCTCTTCTTTTAAGATAGACTCCGCCACCTCCACAGCATAATCCTTGTGGGTGAGGAGGTGATGGACTGGATCAGGAGTGACGGCCCCTGGCGCCGTCATCAACCCTTTGCCTGACCCATGAGGAGCTTTTGGGGGCGACGGCTTCCTGGTGGTTTTATCCCCAGAGGAAGGGACCACCTTCTTCCCAGACCGGTTGTCCATCCCGTCAGTCTTCCTTTTGACACCTTTCTTCCCGACGGGCTCTGGAGCTGACGATGGTGTCGCCTCCCCTCTAGCCCTCTCCTCCTCTTGCCTCTTCTTAGTGGCGGCAGCACGGATCCGTTGTTTGGCCGATTCCATTTCTGTCAAGAAATAAAAAGTGAAGGAAAACAATGTAAGCGAAGGTAAGGAAAGTGACGGAGCTAACTAAGAGATACTCACATCGACGGGAAAATTCGTTTAGCCTGCGAGCCTCTTCTGTCGGGTCTAGACCACCACAATATAAGTGAAGGGCGTCAAGGGTAATCAAGTCCCGACACCTCCTCTCGTCCAAGGGGATAGACGTCACTCGACGGATAAAGTCCTCTTGCTCCGCAGTTATCCGAGGACGAATGTTGGCTGAAAAAAAGAAACGGGGGTTAGAAGCCAAGCCAAATGAGCAAAACAGAGAAGTTGACGGGGTCGACCTGAATCCCTAACATATGCCCAGGTGTTGTCAAAAAAGCCGTGAGGCATTGACTCCCACTCATCCTGACGGCATACCCAGTTAGTTCCTTCTACAAAGAAAAATCGTCCTTTCCATTTTCTATTTGAGTCAGGCATGTCTAACACCAACTTCAATTCTTTCGTCCTCACTGAAAAATGATAAAACCCCTTAGATGAAAAGATGTGTTGGGGACGGTAGCACTAAAAGAATTCGTCCAAAGTTAGCTGATGATGTCCACCACTTAGACGACCCCACAAAATCTCTACGCCAATGAATGTCCTCCAGGCGTTGGGGGCAATTTGGCTGACGGAGATACCCAAAAAGTTAGCCAGCTGACGATACAATTGTGTCAACGGCAATCTTAGACCAGCAGCAAACATGGCGTCGTACATACCCACGTTTGCTGTTCTCCCAGAATAACATCATTCACCCTCCTCGGGTAGACAGATTGGGATGTCGTCTAAAATCTGGTAACGGGCCCGTAATGTGTTGAACACATTTTCGAACAACGTCGGCAAAAAGCCGTTGACGGACCATTCCAAGGGTAGGATGAAGGGACGATCGTCACCCGGAGCTCCTGAAGTACTCTCTAGTGTCTCTTCATCACCGTCATCCTCACTCCCGTCGCTAGTTCTCTCCTCCCCACTACCCCCATCCTCGTTCAACTCACCTTCACCATGTGCTTCCACTTCGTCAGAAGAGTGGGCCGACGTGTCCCTTTCTGACGACCAGGACGAGCCCTCCTCGGGCTCACGACCTGACAGGAAGACCTCGTCATAACCCGCTCCCTCGCGGACTGACGACTGTTCACTCGACATCTGACTACCTACAAACGACGGTTTGTGTTCTAAGAACCTAGACTGACGACCTCGCTAAAGGTATAGGTAGAAAAATAAAAAGAATTGAAAGAACTTACGAATAAAATGTTGGTTAACGATCTGGAAAAGTTAAAGGCGTCAGAGTAGACAAGGCTGGCAAATAGACGGACAGGAGTCGTGAGCGTGACGCTTTGGCTCTCAAAAACTTGCAAATGTTGGAAAGTTTAAAATGAGAGGAATGGAAGGTATATATAGGAAAATGGGGGCACGGAAGGCGAAGCGACACGCTCGTCACAGATCGAGGCTCATCAATTTAAAGCCACGTGTCCTAGCATTTAATGAAGGACAGTCGAAGAATTTTTAAGTACACTCCATAGCTCGTCAAAAGACACTGACGAGGCTATGGAGTAGGGGGCAGCTGATGAAGGTTATTCCAATGACACGGAGCTGACGAGCCTGGGACTGACGACCCTAAGGCTGATGATCTCAACTCCGTGGAGATCGTCAGCTGACGACCTCAGCCCCAGGGAGAACTTGAAAATGACGACCTCCACCAACGAACCAACCCCTGAGGTATAGCCAAGCTGACGAGTTTGACAGGTTGAAGGCGTCAGCCTGGGCTTCGTCCACCACCTACCTTGGTCAACATGCATAGGAAAACAATTCTTGAATAACACGTCTAATTAAGGCGATTCCTATAAGGGCAAGGATTCTGGGAAATACGTGAAATCCAAGAATCACTCTCCTAATAGGAAAGGAATTTCTTGGCCAAGGCATGAATTTCGGGTCAACGCTACTATAAATACCCCAAAGCTCTCCTAAAGCAAGGTACGTGCAAATAACTCAACTCTAGCACTCTAGTGTTGAAAATAAAGGTTTCTAACTTGACCTTCGGAGGGTCTTTGGCCGGTACCACACCGGTGCCCTTTCTTAGGTCTTCATTCTCTTTGTTGCGCAGGTACGTTATCAGAAGCACGTGCGGACCGTGTAGCTTACTGAAGGTCCTAAGCATCATCAATACTAGTCACAGACCTCACAATGAGTACATGATAGATAATTATTTTATATTTATGGTATAAATATATATTTGTTCTCTATACTTTGTGAAAAATAATTTGTTCACCTAAAAAATTAAATAATTTCTAAAATTATTTTTCATTTATCTATCTCAAAAAATATATCATCATTTTATTATAATTTCATTTCCTATAATTTTCATCAATTCTCTTATAATTTCTATTCATCTCCATTAGGAACCACCGGATTCATAACAAAGTAAAGGAACTACACAAATACCGTCTTCTTCAATTGCACTAATTTTTCTTCATCATATTTTCCAGACTATCCTATATTTTTCTAAATAAATTAAAACCTGACAACAGCACAAAACATGGACATATTATAATATGATTTTTATCCAAATTGGGTCAATAAAATTAAAAGTATTTAGTGTAGTAAATAAAATGATAAAAAAAACTTGCATCAAGAAACAAATGAAATAGTCAATAATATAACAATAGGGTACAAATCTCATAAAAAATTCAACAAAAATTGAAAAATAAATGTGAGAGAGAGAGAGAGAGAGAGAGGTAACCTATTTGTGAAGGAAAAATATGCATAAAATGGGAGAGAGTGAAAAATTTATAGTAAGAGGATGAGAATAGGAAGAGCCAAAATAAAGGAAGATAAATGGGAAAATATATGTAAAGTTAAAACCTTCTAAGAGTAATATGTATTAACAATACTTAGTTATAACATTAAAATTAAAGTAGATGAATATGTAAATTTAAACTACTTATGATGAATTTGTAGACCTAGTGTATTTATATATTTAATATTTTCAAAAAAAAATTAAAGGTAATAAATAAATATGAAAAAAATAATGATGTGGCAATAACATGCAGGTTGAGGTAGCTTAATAGGAGTATAGTAACAATAAATGTTACACTTTATAGGCAAAATAAAACACTATTTAAATAGTGAATAGTGAATTAAATAGTAAATAGTGAATGTTGAATTACATAGTAAATAGTGAATATTGAATAATAAAAATGACATTTGTTGGCTTGTGCTGTCTAGAGGGAATCATCTCTTGTGGGGAACAGCCAGAGCAAGAGCCATACTTCTATCATGAAATTATAGCAGCTTTAGTAACTTTAGTAGGGAATCAATGCACATCAGTAGCTATCAAGGAATCAAAGCAGCTTTAGTAACTTTAGCTAGGAATCAATGTAGATCAGTAGCTTTAATAGGAGATTCTTTGTCTGTGGACTTCACAATTTTGGCCATTATGTTGATAGAGTTAATGCTCACCTAAGTTTGGTGTGGAACATTCATCATGACCAAATAATTCTTGATTATACGGGTAATAAGGATCATCACTAGCAATAGAGGCTTCTAAGGATGCCTGGGATTCTTGGTCATCTTCTTATTCTTCTAAGTTAGCATTTGCAGCTTCTTCTGCATCCTTCCATTTTTGTTTTAACAAGGCAATTATATCAAATCTACTGAGACCATCAAAAGCAGAATTTTCCTTTTTGGTCTTGGCAGAAGACTTAGCAGGTTTAGTAGCAGATGTGGAAGCAAGTGCAGTGGGCTAAGGCATGGCTGCCTGCCCAAGGGGGTAAGCTAGAGCTTGAGTTTTAACATGAGTAATAGTGTTAAAAGTTCTGAGTAGCAGTAGAGAACTCCTTAGTAATATTATCAATAACATTTTGGGTGTGGGAAAACTTGTCCCACCATTTAACAAACCAATTCCAAGTAAGAACATCACCATCCTTTTCATACTGCCATGTCAAGATCTAGGGGACTTTTTATTTTTTAACAAAATGTAGGGTTACAAGAAACTTAGCACCATGTGCATCTGTCTTATAAACACTTGTATAGTACTTGAAGGAACCAATTAGAGGTCCTAGAGAAAAATATTAGTAATAGGGCCAAATTGTGTCAGCCAACATATGAACCAAAAAGGGAGTTGGGAATTGAAATTCTTATCAAAATTAATAAACCAGGGATGGATCATAGGTGCATCTTGTTGTAACATGAACTTGAACCAAGCATGAATGTAATCATGGTAAGAATAAGGGATAGTTGAACCCAACAAAGGCTTTGTAGAACCAGGGCAAAGTCCCCCCCTTTTTTTTTCCGTAACGATGTTGAGAATGAAAACACTATGGTAAATAATTTTGGATTTATCAATCTTATCAGGGGATCTTCCACCTAAAGAATATTTTCCACTAAATTTCCACTGGATACCTAAACATAATGGTAAAGATTTAAATTATTATTCTGCTATTGTGTTCCATGAATGATTAGTCTTTATCAAATCCATTCCTAATAATATTCATAAATCCAAAATTATTTACCATAGTGATTTCATCCTCAACATTGTTATTAAAAAAAAAAATGGGGACTTCACCCTAGTTCTACAAAGCCTTTACTGGGTTCAACTATTCCTTATTCTTACCATGATTATATTCATGCTTGGTTCAAGTTTATGTTACACCAAGGTGTAACTATGATCCACTTCTGGTTTTTTAATTTTGAAAAGAATTTTAGTTCCTAACTCCACCTTTGGTTTATAAGTTGGCAAAAACAATTTGTCCTTGTTATTGATAATTTTCCAAGACCTCTGACTGGTTCCTTTAAGTACTCTACAAGTGTTATTAGACAGTTGAACATGGTGCTAAGTTTCCTGCAGCCTTGCATTTTATTAAAAAATAAAAGGTCCCTTGGATCTTGAAATGGCAGTATGTCAAGGATGGTGATGTTCCTACTTGGCAATGGTTTGTTAAATGGTGGAACACTTTTTCCCGCACCCAAGATGTTATTGATAATGCTACAAGGGATTTCCCCACTACTACTCAAAGCACTGTTAACACTAACTCATGCTAAAGCTCAAGCTCAAGCTTACCCCCCTTGGGCAAGTAGCCATGCCTTAACCCACTGCTACTAAACTTGTGAAATCTTCTACCAAGAGCAAAAAGAAAAAACTTTGTTTTTAATGGTCTCAGTAAATCTTATATAATTGCACTGTTAAAACAAAGATGGAAGGATGAAGAAGAAGATGCAAATGCTAACTCAGAAGAAGAAGAAGATGACCAATAATCCAAGTTATCCTTAGAAGCCTCTGTTTCTAATGACGATCTTTATTACCTTTATAATCAGGAATTATTAGGTTATGGAACCTTCCACACCATACTTTGGTAAGGATTTCATTGGCCTAATGGCCAAAATTGTTAAGTCCACAAACAAAGAATCTCATGTTAAAGATAATAATCTGCATTGATTTCTAGCTAAAGTTACTAAAGCTACTTTGATTTCCTGTTAGCTACTAATCTGCATTGATTTCATACTAAAGTTACTAAAGCTACTTTGATTTCCTGATAGATGTATGGCTCTTGCACTAGCCATTCCCCACTAGGGTTGATTCCCTCCAAACAGCGCATGTCGACAAATTTATTGACCTGCTGTGAATAGTAAAAAAGTAAAATTTATTGTTCATTGTTCCTTATTCTCTATTCAATTTACTATTCACTGTTTAAATAGTGTTTTATTTTGCCTATAAAGTGGGGATGTCCCTTTTAGATGAAAGCATCACAAATTATCCCTGACTCAAATTCCCTATAGTTTCCAGGCTAGTTCCTAAGCTTGTAACCTTTTTACTTTCCTATTCAAAGCTTGGTATCTACTATTATCTCTTGTAATTGTTTAAACTTATGATGAAAAGATATATCTACTGTTGTTATTAAAAGCTTTCATATATAAATATATATATATATATATACACACATATAAATACATTTTGTAGCTATATGTGCACAATTTTAATTTCATATGTTGAAAAAGTGATAAAAATAAAAATAAAACAACTTCTAGGTTTCTTTTCTAATTGTGATATATTTAATTATGGTTCCAAAATAATTTTAAAAAATCACATTAGATAATATCTAATTGATAATCAGGTTACACATATTTCAACATATTACATTTTTTAAGAACAAAATACTTGAAAAATCTTTGGAAGGGGAATAGTTTGGAAAATAAATAGAGAAATTACAAATTATGAATTAGTGGTCATAAATAATAATAAGAATTTGAACTTCAATACCGTACTAAATAAATACATTTACTTCATACAAAATTTTAATTATAGATGCCACTTGTCTAGTATTATGGCAAACACAATGGGATGTACAATAATATTTTAACATGTGGCATTGTTTGTCCAATCATACAAATTAAATATAGGAGGTAGTCATGTGTTATTGTAGTATACTCTGAAAATTAATAAGTGTCAACATAGTATACATCCACTAGTTTTGGGATCTAACTTTTATAACATACTAGTCACAGACTCACGCAATGAGTATAGAATAGATAATTATTTTGTACTTATGGTATAATATATAATTGTTCTCTATACTTTGTGAAAAATAATTTCTTCATCCAAAAAATTAAATAATTTCTAAAATTATTTTTTATTTTTTGATCTCAAAAAATATATCATCATTTTATTATTTGGATTTGTTTGATTTATATTATTCATTTTTTATGTGCTCTATATTTTGCTAAATTATGTTATTTTGCGTTATATTTTCCTAATTTTTTCTCTATACAATTAAACTATTTAAGTTTCAAATATATTATTCAAAATTTTCATTCTCTTAAAAGAATTATCATATTTATTGATAGGCCAAGAATGTATTGACCCCTTGTGATGAATTAATTGATTAATTAGCTAAGGTTATTAATTAATCAAATTAACATGCAAATGTGTGGTAGCACAAAAAAATTACCAGTTAACTAAAGTATGCAGTGAAAAATAAATTGATACGATGATTTGTTTACGAATGGAGAAAACCTACACGGCAAAAACCCCACCAGGTGATTTTAAGGTCACCACTCCTGAGAATTCACTATTATCACAACAAGCGGTTACAAGTAAAGGAATCCTAGTACCCTATACAAACCTATAGTTGAACCCTTACCCTAATACCCAATTGGACATGTTCTATAGTGACAATCTCTCCTTTCAATGCACGACTGCTAGTACATGAGTAACCAATTGTGCGGATCCCACTACATGACTTTAATCACCAACTAGAGAAGGTTATTGGCTGCAAAATTCTTCAGTTCATCACACGATGGAGATCGAGAAGCTCCTTGATCACAAAACCCTACAGTGCACAAACACAGTAGCTTCTTCACAAGAAAGATGAACTAGGAAAAATTCTATTTTCGGTCACAATTTGCATGAACAAACTTTGCTCAAGACTCGTGCAACTTGTGTCACCTTTGACAACTCTTAAAATAATCGTTTTATATGTCTAGGGTTGTGAGAAAAGAAAGCCCAAACATACAATCACGGATTGGATGAAAAATAGATAAGAAATTTTGAGTTTCATAAACCTTGACAGATACCCTATCTATTGAGCTGCTGTTGAGCCATGGGCTAGAACAGCTCTTCAAGGCCCGATAGATGCTAGCTATCGAGCTTTAATGAACAACACTTTTTATACTTGAATCTTGGACAGACTTGCATGGCTTTTAAACTTGAGCTTGAAACAAGGTTTCTTGAGCATCAAGCACATCCTAGATCTACTCAATTACAAGTAAAATACGTTTTGTCAAAGGATTAGCCAATTACATAAAATAATGACATATTTTCTTAACATTGAATCACATATGTCCTAACATTTATAATTTTTCTTATCATGGGATTAGCTTCAAATTATTGATTAGATTTTGTTTACTATATATATAAGCACATGAGATTGAAACTGCATATTTCTTAAACGTTCCTAAGAGACTATACTATATTATAAAATTGATATTTAAAATAATATGTAGAAAAAGAAAGTAGACTTTATGTCTAAAATTGAACACTTCATCTATCAAAATAAAAGAAAATAATTTGTATAAGAATATAAAGATAACGTGATTTAACAAAAAAATTGACTACATACACTTTCATCTATTATGATTTAATTACCTTTAACGAGACCATCATATTGCATTTATTATTGCTATGATACTCATTCACTATATCATTATTTTTTTTTTTTTTTAGTTCTTACTTTTAATATTTTGACAATAATAAAATAAACCTAATAAATCGAAAATCAGCTTGCAAAACAAAATGAAGTTGTGATGGAATATCTTCCATCCACACTAAAAAATCTAGAATGCCGAAGGCATATTTAGCCAAACTATGAGCCACTTTGTTACTTTCTCTCTTTGTATGAGAGTAAAGCAACTCTTCAAATTGTTGAGACAAAACCTTTGCATTTTCAACCAATAGAGTAAAAGGTGCTAGTGAACTATATATCATCCTCCCTTAGTCCTTAAATCACTACCAATGAGTCACCCTCTAAAACTGTTATGATTAGTGGCCTTAAATCCTATTGTATGATACTATGTATGATATTATGTATGACATTATGTATGACATGATATATGACTTAATATTGTGATTGATAAATTTATTTCATTATAATCTAAAATAATGGTAACATGAATATGAGACATTATCATATAGTCCATGAGATGTATATTATATGATCTATGTAAAAAGTCACAGAAGATATAAATCACAAGTTCTTTGTAAACTCAGAATTGTAACTCGTAGTCGGTAATGAAATTGGGCATTTCATCTGCAAAGACTATAACGTATCAACTAAGATAATTTGTTTTGATCATGGAAATGGAGATTTTTAGTTAATATGTTGATATGTTTTAAGAGTTAAGACATATTGAGCTGGACCGCTGTGAGATTTATTATTCTCCTAACTACTGTCAATTGAATAATAAATCTCACGACTTCTATTTACATGAACTCTTAATCCTGAGAGGATAATGGACCTGATCGTGATATGTAGGTTGCTTTGATATATTAGGAATGAGATCTAAAGTAACGGTCAAAACCTTAGTATGTTGGGCAGCCACATTTAGTGTTGATGGAACATATATTCTCAAGATGGAATTCATAGTCTCTTAACGGAGATAAAAAAATATTCCCTTAAGATAAGTTTAATGGGTTCAGTTATTCAGAGAGTTAAGCTTAACCACTTTGGTAAGAAGTTACTAAAGTATATATTTACAAAATTGGATTTTATAAATATATGATGAATAACTTTAAATGATTAAATTGGGTACTCAAGGATAAGATGTAGTAATTTACAAAGTGGCAGTTAACATTCAAGACTTTGTATTATTACAAATATTTTATGAAGGAGTTGCATGTATAATAAAGTCTTGGGATATAATTTATAAATAAGGCCTAGAGTGCAATTATATTTATATAGTGGTATTAAATATAATTAATGGTAAATTTGGGCTTGTCAAGAGTTGATAGAAAAGCCCAAGGCCCATTGGAGCTAATGTCTTAGTGGTCCCTTTTGGTCCCACTTCAAGTCACACACCTAAGCTCAATTGGAAAGGCCCAAAAGGCCAGCCCAATTAGATAATCAGTTAGTTATAAAGGGAGAAACATACATAATTTTTTTTAAGTGTGCGCAAGAGACACTATTGTAAAATAGTGTGTATGTGAGTATAAGACACTTTATCATTCTCAGTTAGAAATTGATTGAGAAACCACACTTCTTGGGCGTAAAGTGGAATTGGAGTGAAGATTAAAAGTATTCCCAGGTACGTTCGTTCTTTGTTTTAAAATTCATCACACCAAGGTACGCTCTCTTGTTCATGGATTTTGAAATTTACATCATGCATGTTATCAATTGTGAATGAAGTAGATCCGTTTATTTTCTACTGCGTATGTTTTGTATGAGATGCAAACATTTTAATTTTCCTACAATTGGTATTAGAGCGGTTTTCAATTTCCAATTTGTATAACATGTTTTGTGAGTTTTGGAATCAAGAATGATAGTTTCATGATGTTAGAATGTTATGTGATTGATTTTCTACATGGTTATTGAAATTATGTTTTGATGAAAACTGATACTGATGTTATGATGTTGTTTAAGTTTGATATTAAGTATGTTAATTTGAGCTTTAAGGCTTTAACATCAATGGAAATTAGTTTAGATATCAATCTTTGTCTATCATGTGCATATGATGGTTGTTTTTTCATGAAAAACCGTTAAAAACGCTTCTGGAAAAATTTTGGAAATTCGAAGTTCACGAGTTTCGATTGATTGAAAATTGTTTTCGATCAATCGAGTGAATTGGTGGCCATTCTGCTTAATTTGATTAATACCCGATTGCTAGTCAATTGATTGAATTTAATTTTTTGATCGATCAAGAAGTGATTGAGTACCGATCAAGCCAGGCAAACAGTTAGGTTTGAATTTTTTAATTTTTTCGATCAATCGAGAGGCACATTCGATCAATCGAAAGAAGGAAATTTTGAATTCTTCTAAGTGTTTTCAGGTTTTAAAAGTACAGGGCTGTGTGTAATTAGATTACACAAGTTTTATATTTAAAAACCTTTATTTTAAAACATCTAGTGGGAGAGAGATACAAGGGTTGCATCTCACGGTCTCCATTGTCGGTTTATAATAGTGTGATTAAGCACCTCGCCTTGGCATATATGCCTTGCTCCCTTCGGAGGATGTTTAATTCATAGTACTATAGATTAAACTTCTTAATGATGGATAATATATGTTTTTACATTAAGAACAACCATTCTACCGTGGAGTTACTTAATGACTCACATAGAATTCAGTCAATGGTGTACAATAGACTAAGTTTAATGTTAACCTCCCTTCGGAGTTATGTCATTATTACTAAGAGGCTAAAGGAAAAATGACATATTATTAGTATTTGATAAGAGTTATTATGATAGCACTAATAATAAGAATAGTTCTCAATCAATCATAGAGTTTGTAATTTACTTGCTTCTAAGGAATTTTAAACATGGGATTGGGTTGTCGTTGCATATATTATTTTTATGGTTTTATTAAAATTTGATATTATATGCTTATATGCTAAATTGATAATGTCCAGTTTACTTATTATATTCATGTCTATTATTTTCAAATTTGAACATGGCATCATTTAGCCCACTTGTTACTATTCTTAATCAAAACAAACTGATTGAATCCAACTATGTTGACTGGAAAATAAATTAGGATATTATTCTTACAGCTGAAGAGCACAAATATGTGCTTATTCAACTATGTCCTACCTTTCCTTCATTAGATGCTCCTCTTGAGGAAAAACAGTGATATGATTATTGGCAGAAATCTAATGAAATGGCTAAGTGCTATATCCTAGCATCCATCGCAAATGTTCTACAACATCAAATACAGGATGTAGAATTAGCTTTGGACATTATGCTAAGTATGAAGGAGATGGTTGGTGAGCAAGGTTGTTCAGCAAGGCAAGAAACCATGACGCAAATTTATAATACCAAAATGGTTAAAGGTAGTTCAGTGAGAGAGCATTGTCTTGGGATGATTGGAAGTTTTAGGTGCCGACATTGATGGAGAATCCCAAGTGGATATGATACTCCAGTCACTATTAGAATCATTCAAGGAATTCAGACTCAATTATAATATGAAAAAAAGGATTTATTTTTTTTCTGAATTAATAAATGAATTGGTAGCGGCGAAAGGCATCCTTGGTACTTCTAGTGTTGAAGCCAATGTGGGTGAAGCTTCTACTTTTCAACCTAATTCGAAAGGCAAGGGTAAGAAGAAGAAGAAGAAGAAGGACTTCACTAAGCAAGAGGGTAAAAAAATTGCCTCAGGGGTTGTTGACAAAGGAAAGAAAACCAAAGGAAAATGTTTCTATTGTGGTGAGAAAGGACATTGGAAGAGAAATTGTCCAAAGTTCAAAACTGCTAAGAATAAGGGTATGAAAAGTTCATTTCTTCTTGAAATATGTTTGGTACAGAATCCCACAGATTCCTTGTGTGTGGATTCAATTTGTACTAATCATATCTATAATTCTTTGCAGGAATTTCAAGAGACTAGAAAGCTAAATGAAGGAGAATTGTTTCTTACTTTAGCTGATGGGAGTAAAATTCCGGTTGTAGCTATTGGTGTTGTTAATTTATGGTTTGAGTCTAGGGTTTTAATATTGGAAGACTGTCTATTTGTACCTAATGTTCGTAGGAATTTAATTTCTACAACTTATTTAGGTAAACATGGATATTGTGATATCCTAAAAGACAATGTTGTAATAAAGAAGGATAAAATGTTTATCTGTTCTGGTAATATTGTGGATGGTCTTTATATTTTAACTCCTGATAAGCATGAATTACATAATTCTGAATTAGATAATAACTCTCATGTAATATCATTAAAGAGAAAGTTTCATTCTACAAATGATGCATATCTTTGGCACTTGCGTTTGGGTTATATTAATTCAAATAGGATTCAAAGACTAATCAAAGATGGACATTTACAGCCCATGGACTTTGATGAATTTTCAGTTTGTGAATCTTGTTTGAAGGGTAAAATGACCAAACAACCTTTTAATACAAAAGGTAGAAGAGCCCAAGAGTTGTTTGAGTTAGTTCATACAGATGAATGTGACCCTATGTCAACCCAAGCAAAGGGAGGTTATGAGTACTTCATCACTTTACGGATGATTACTCAAGATATGGTTATGTGTACCTAATGAGACGGAAGTCTGAAGCCTTTGAAAAGTTCAAAGAGTTTCAAGCTGAAGTTGAAAATCAATTAGGTAAATGTATAAAGGTCATTCGATCTGATCGAGGTGTTGAATACCTTCTTGGGTATTTCAAGGATTACCTAATTCAAAATGAGATTGTATCCCAATTAACTGCACCTGGAACTCCTCAACAAAATGATGTAGCGGAGAGAATGAATAAGACTCTTTTAGAAATGGTTAGGTCCATGATGAGTTACTCAACTTTACCAATTTTTTTTTTTTTGGGGTATGCCTTAGATACAACAAAGCATCTTTTGAATTTAGTTCCATCAAAATCTGTTCCCAAAACACCCATGGAATTGTGGAGTGGGCGTAAGCCTAGTATGAGATATCTCCATATTTGGGTTGTCTAGCACATGTGATAAAGGGGAAGACTGATAAGTTGGAACCAAAATCAGAAGTATGTTTGCTTGTGGGTTATCCAAAAGAAAGTAGGAGTTATTTATTCTATAGTCGAAATGATAACAAAGTTTTTATTAGTACAAATGTTAAATTTTTGGAAAATGACTTTATGAATAATTTTACTCCTAGAAGTAGAGTTGTATTGGCTAAAATGAATGAATCTATAAATCAACAACCATTGGATAAAACTAGGGATGATGTGGTGTATTGGATACACCACAAGATATTACTCATAGAATGTCTAGTACACACATGCCTCGTCGTAGTGGGAGAATTGTTTGGCCTTCTATAAGATTTATAGGTTTGGAAGAAACTTATGAATCTATCTCAGAAGAGGCTGAATCAGATCCTTACACTTATGATGAAGCAATGAATGATATAGATGCACATCATTGGGTCTAAACTATGAAATCTGAATTGGATTCTATGTATTCCAATCATGTTTGGGATATTGTAAAGGTGCCTAACGGCATTAAACCTGTTGGTTGCAAATGGGTTTACAAGAGAAAAGGATAGATGGAAAGGTTGAAACCTTTAAAGTAAGGCTAGTGGCGAAAAGCTAGTGGCGAAAGGGTATACACAAAAAGAAAGTATTGATTATGAAGAAACCTTTTCACTAGTAGCAAGGCTTAAATCTATTAGAATTTTTTTATCCATTATTGCTCATTATGATTATGAGATTTGGCAAATGGATGTCAAGACTGCATTTCTTAATGGTAATCTTGAAGAAGAAATCTATATAATACAACTGGAAGGTTTCATAGCAAGGAACCAAGAGCATATGATATGCAAGTTGAAAAGGTCCAATTATGGACTTAAGCAAGAATCTTGGTCATAGAACATCAGATTTGATCAAGCAATCAAGTCATTTGGTTTTGAAAAAAAACTTAATGAACCATGTGTGTACAAAAGACATAGAGATAAAGTAGCAATGTTCTTAGTGCTTTATGTTGATGATATTCTACTCATTGGGAATGATGTAGGGGTAATGTCATCAGTAAAAGTTTAGTTGTCTAGCCAATTTGATATGAAGGACTTGGGTGAGGCTAACTTTATTCTAGGGATCAAGCTTTGGCGAGATCGTAAGAATAAGAAATTGGGCTTATCACAAGCTAGATATATATATATATAAGGTCCTAGAACGGTTTAGCATGTAAAACTCCAAGAAAGGATTACTTCCTTTCAAACATAGAGTTCCTTTGTCTGATGACCAAAGGTCTAAGACTCAAGAGGAAGAAAACATGATGAGACAAGTTCTGTATGCGTCAGCAGTAGGAAGTCTCATGTACGACATGCTTTGTACTAGACCGAATATTTGTTATTCAGTTGGCATGGTCAGCCGATATCAATCAATTCCAGGATTAAAATATTGGCAACCTATAAAGCATATTCTCAAGTATCTTAAGAGAACGAGAGATTATATGTTTGTTTACCGGTGTGAGGATTTGATTCCCATTGGCTATACAGATTCAGATTTTCAATCGGATCTAGATTTCAGAAAATCCATTTTAGGATGTGTTTTCACCTTAGGAGGTGGAGCCATAAGTTGGAGGAGTGTTAAGCAATCTTGTATTGCGAATTCCACTATAGAAGTTGAGTACGTTGCTGCTTATGAAGCAGCAAAGGAAGCTATTTGGCTCAAGAAATTCATTTCTGATCTTGGTGTTCTAAGAATGGAGCAAATTCCCATCACATTGTTTTGCGACAATAGTGGAGCGGTTGCATAATCGAAAGATCCAAAGAATCACAAGGAAAGTGCATTGAGAGGAAGTACCACATTATTCGAGACATAGTTGCTCATGGAGATGTAGTGGTAGCAAAGATTGAAAGTGCAAATAACCTAGTAGATCTCTTTACCAAAGCCTTGCCTCAAAGGACTTTTGAGTCATATTTGGATGGAATAGGAGTTAGATTAGTACACAATAGTCTTTAGGGCAAGTGAGAGACTGTTATGATTAATGCCCTTAAATTCTATTGTATGATGTTATGTATGATGTTATGTATGATATGATGTATGACTTAATATTGTGATTGATAAATTTGTTTTATTATAATCTAAAATAATGGTAACATGAATATGAGACATTATCATAGAGTCCATGAGATGCATAATATGTGATTTATGTAAAAAGTCACAGAAGATATAAATAGCAAGTTCTTTGTAAATTCAGAATTGTAGTTCGTAGTCAATGATGAAATTGAGCATTTCATTTGTGAAGATTATAACGTATCAACTAAGATGATTTGTCTTGATCATGAAAATAGAGATTTTTAGTTAATATGTTGATATGTTTTAAGAGTTAAAACATATTAAACTAGACTGCTGTGAGATTTATTATTCTCCTAACGACTGTCAATTGAATAATAAATCTCATAACTTCTATTTACATGAAGTCTTAACCCCGAGAGAATAATGGACCTGATCATGAAATGTAGGTTACTTTGATATATCAAGAGTGAGATCTAAAGTAACGGTTAAAACCTTATTATGTTGGGCAGCCACATTTAGTGCTAATGGAACATATATTCTCAAGATGGAATTCATAGTCTCTTAACGGAGATATAAAATATTCCTTTGAGATAAGTTTAATGAGTTCAGTTATTCAGAGAGTTAGGCCTAATCACTTTGGTAAAAAGTTACTAAAGTATATATTTATGAAATTAAATTTCAAAAATATATGATGAATAACTTTAAAGGATTAAATTGAGTACTCAAAAATAAAATGCAGTAATTTACAAAGTGGCAGTTAACATTCATGACTTTGTATTACTACGAATATTTTATGAAGGAGTTGCATGTATAATAAACTCTTGAGATATAATTTATAAATAAGGCCTAAAGTGTAACTATATTTATATAGTGGTATTAAATATAGTTAATCATAAGTTTGGACTTGTCAAGATTTGACAGAAAAGCCCAAGGCTTATTAGAGCTAGTGTCTTATTTTCCCTTTTGGTCCCACTCCAAGTCACACACCTAAGCCCAATTGGAAAGGTCCAAAAGGCTAATCCAATTAGATAATCAGTTAGTTATAAAGGGAGAAACATACATAATTTTTTTAAGTGTGCGCAAGAGACATTATTATAAAATAGTGTGTATGTGAGTGTGAGGCACTTTATCATTCTCCCTTAAAAACTGATTGAGAGACTACACTTCTTGGGCGTAAAGTAGAATTGGAGTGAAGATTAAAAGTATTCTCAAGTACTTCCGATCTTTGTTTTGAAATTCACCACACTATGGTACACTCTCTTATTCTTGAATTCTGAAATTTACATCGTGCATGTTATCAATTATGAATGAAGTAAATCTGTTTATTTTCCATTACGTATGTTTTGTATGAGATACAAACATTTTAATTTTCCTACAAAAACAGCCTGCTTTGCACCAACATCTGATGCGAAAGATAGAGCCCAAATCACAGTCATAACTTCAATATAATTACTGTAGAATGCTTGATGCTTATCTTTGAGAAAGAAGCAATCACTTTACAAATTCATCTTAGGTATTTTTAAAACAAATATATATATATATATATATATATATATATATATATTGTCTATACATATTCATCTTGAGCAGTTTCAAAAGTTGATAGATACATTCAAATATATAGCTAAGATTGTATATTGATATAAATTCAAAATCTCACTTCAAAAATAATTATGTCAAAAAAAAAAAATCAAACAAAAGTTACATTATAAAGGGAGAGAGAAGACTTTCAATGGAAAAAAAAAACCAAATAGTATTATAAAAAAAATGATTTATAAACCTAAAGTAATGTTTCAAAAAAGAATAAATAACACACACACACATGTATAAAATATGAGAAAGGGTGACATATTTATAGTGATAGAATGGTGATAAGAAGAGTCAAAATAAAAAGAAGAGGAAGAAATAGATGAAGAGTGACATTAATGGTCCATTTAGATTAAGGGAAAGAGAGGAGAGTAGAGTGGAGTAAAGAGGAATTGACTCAAATTAAAATTAGTCTATTTTCAGCCAATTTTACTCTACTTCCCTCTACTTCCTCTCTCTCTCTTTCAATCCAAATGGACCCTAAGGTTAAGAGTAGTAGAAAGATAAAAAGTTAAACTAGGTAGATGTTGTGGCCACTGATGTGACTTAATAAGAGTGTAATAATAATAAATCCTACGTTTTAGTTTATATATATATATAGAGAGAGAGAGAGAGAGAGAGGGAGAGAGAGAGAGAGAGAGTCGTGATTCAGCAACTTTTTATTTTTTTTACAGAAGTTTCAGATATTACTGAAAGCATAGTTGGTGGTCGACTAAATTTGTTCTGCCATATTTATCAATTTAAAACAAGAGGGAGGGATATGTGCATGCTTTTGGATATCAACTACTAGGAGAAAGACTGTAAGAGGTGGATCAAATCAGATTGAGTAAAACAGATTATTAAAACTTTTTTTTTTTTTTTTTTAAATCTTATAATTTTATCATATGTTGATCATAATGTGAACACTGACAAAGTCTAAACAGTGACCTATTTTTTGGTCCCTGACTGCTATCTGGGGATAATTTCGGAGAATACCTAATCGTAAGGGGAAATTCAAATAGAATTTTCAAACTAGAAAAAAACAATTTTCAAACTGAAAGAAAAATCAAGATTGCATTCTCATTTTCACAATTTACAATGTGTGAAAATGCTATGGAGAGTATTCGTAAATATATATATATATATATTCAATAATCTAGAGCTTTCTTATTAGTTAATTTGTTTATTTTTAAGGAATAGAAACTTTTATTTAGTATTATTAAGTATATTGGATTGGAAGAACCACGACTAGTTCAACTGTTGTATCCTTATAGAAGTATAGATAAATATAGAAAATAATTGAACGAATTTTGTTAAAAATTACAGTGCTCCGCAGAACTAAACACCTAATCTTGCACAAAATAGAAGTTGGTCGACTCTTTTTCTGGCTGTCAGTCGATCATCCTAGGAACTTAGCATTATCACTTCCTATAATTAAGCTGTGATTTTTTAATTTTTTTTAATGAATAATTACATAGCCGTAAATAGTGGTCCTAAGAGTAACAGCGCTAGACCAAGAACAAACAAACGCGGGAAGTTCCTCCTTATAAAGACCAGTCTTTCTTTTTTGCACTCTTTTGACTCTCTCTTCTCAGAGGAAGTTCAAAATAATGGTTCTTCATTCACCTCTGTATTAGCCAAAATGCAACGCACGTTATAATTTTCTCTGAGAGACCCAACTCAAATTTTGATTTTTTTCCTTGTGTTTTTTCAGCACAAAGCTTAGAATAATTCTCTAATTATTTCTATATTTTCCTTTTAGTCATTTTCATTTTTCAAACCCCAAAGCATTTTAATAAAAACAAGTTTTGTTGACATTCGTCATCATCAAAATCATCATTGATTTCTTTCCAATCAAGTCTTTTATAAGACTCATTTTGGTGATATATGCCATGGCTATGACCGGGAGCTTATGCGGTTTGACACCATTTCTGTTTCGTCGCAAGGCATATGGAATTGAGGTACAACTTGACATGGTTTCTCAGTTTTGTTCTGCCTGTCCTTTTTCTTCTTCATATGAATCTATTGTGCTTTTTTTATTATCATATATGTACCCTACCTGTTTATGCATCTAGATATGTCCAGCTTAGGACTTTAGGCAATCCTCTTTAATTCCAATACAAGTCTTGCTCCAACTCCCTGAATATGCTAACTGGAATTTATATAATTCTAGCTAAAGCCATTTGAATTTGCATTCATGGTTTATATATATATATATATATATATATGTTCCTGTTTAATTTTCTTTGAATAGTACTCTAATGATTTTATGCAATGCAATTCATGGAACGTCTCCATTTAGGTTTCTTTTGTTAAATGAGATCAAAATTTTTAAAACCAAACAACCAATATTATCTGCATACTATTTATGAAGCCAAATTAACCATATGCAAGTCTTTGGTACATGTAAATTCCACATACAAGGAGAAATGCAATTCCATGTAGGTTTTCCTCAGAAAGAGAGCAAGTCTAATTAAGTTCTTACCAGCCCAGGTTAACTCTCGAAAAATGATTTCACTTGCAATTTTATAAAAACAAAAGCTTGTTTATCAGATACATCATCATGGTATTCCTAAAAGATGTTCAATCCAGATCTAGTAAATTGGAAAACCCGCAATAAAATACAAACAGTTCTGAAATATTAGAAATCTTTGACACTGAAAGAAATCATTGCTGTAGACGATGAAAGGTTATGACATACACAAGAATCTACCCAAAAGTCAAAAGGAAGTGCTCGGCATGACAATAGGCGGCCCATTGGGTCATGCCAGCAACTTAATGTTGATGTTGGAGCTACGGAAGAAAATCTCAATCTTTCGAGACATCATTGATCTACCACCTTGTGATGGATCAACTTCCATCAATGAGGTATCCTCCCCCACTACTCTTTTGCAACTTAACATATGTAGCAATAACACCTCTTTTATGTTTGGCTACATTTTGTTTGTCTTAGAACTATTTGTCTTCTGGCAGCTGGTGATGGGCACAATTGAAGATCTCCACGAGCTTTATCCGGAAATAATACCAAGTAATTGGCCGTCAGAAATAAAGGGGACATCTATAGATCAGGTTTATAATTTAAATCCACCAAGAATTGGCTTGAGTTACTTATTTGGATGCTAATTTAAGTCTAGCACTAACCTCTTACATGTTCAATCAGGGTCTAATTTACTTCTTGGAGGCTTTGAAATCTATTGGAGATTCATGGATGATGAGTCAGGATTCTTTGGACATATTTAAATGTGATTTATCACCATATAAGGAGAACATCAATTCGGAACAACGTGGTATGTTACATATTATCTTAGGTTGTAGTTGGCAACATTCTCTTGCTGGCATTTGTTTGCATGCAGGAAAAATTAAAGGAATTTGATTATGACTGGTATCCTCTCCATTTTAAATGAATTTATTTCATGGTTCAAATTGAAACGAATCATCTTGAGAAGACCTAAATACTTAACTCCCTTGATTTTATTGTTGTGTAGTTGAGACAGTCCTGGAAACACTTGATTCAATGATTAAGATGGCACAAGAGAAGTTCGATTTCATGGATGAAGATGACCAGAAGGATGAAAGTCCACTACCTAACACATTTGGAAAAATCTTCAGGGATTGCTCTTCAGGCACTAACAGCCCCTGCTCTGCTTCTCCGGGTTCTCCACTCACCCCGACCACAGTGCTTCCAGAATTATTTAAAACATCAAAGAAAGGTGGAGAGAAAGGACATCTTTCTTATAGCCCACCAGGCCTCTGGTCTCTCAGAGCTAGAGCTGTGGAAAAACTGAACCCAATTGATGTAACCCGCCTCTCATTTTACGCATTGTCCAGTGTAGGAGGGGTTGATTCCAGCATTTTAAGTGTAAACAAAAAGGTTGATAAACCAAAGACAGGAATAGAAGAAGAAAAGAGCAATCTCGACGTGACAACAGCAATTGATGAAGCTAGAGATGGCAGCACTGAAAAAGATACACCCGAGACAACTGTGACCTTGGCAACACTGCCACAACCATCACAGCCCCTGCCTTCTCTAGCACTAGTAACACCACCCCCACCACCACCACCACCTGAACTTTCATTAAAAGGAACAACATCCAGAGTGCCCCCACCACCCCCAATGGCATTGGGAACAATGAAAGCAGCAGCTCCTCCACCACCTCCACTACCCATGATGCCTTCTAAAGGAGCACCACCCCCACCACCACCACCACCGCCACCACCAATGAATGGATCAGTACCACCACCACCACCACCTCCAATGAATGGATCAGTAACATTGCCGCCACCACCACCCATGCCACTTGCAAATGGAGCAGCACCTCCACCACCTCCTCCTGGTGCAGCGAAATCCTTACGCCCCAAAAAAGCAGCTACCAAGTTGAAGAGATCATCCCAAATGGGTAATCTGTATCGGGTTCTTAAGGGAAAGGTGGAAGGATGTAATAATCTTGACAGTAAATCATCTAATGGGAAAAAGAGTGCAATTGGTAACAATGCTGGTGGAAAACAAGGAATGGCTGATGCTCTAGCTGAGATAACAAAGAGGTACTTATGCTTTTCAAAGAGCCTTAATTAACAACACGCAATTAAGTTGATAACTAGTAGGTATCAATAATATAGATATAAAGGCATACATAACCTTATCTTATCCATTTATGTGTCTCAGATCAGCGTACTTCCAACAAATTGAAGAAGATGTTCAGAAGTATGCAAAATCAATTACGGAGCTGAGGTCTGTCATTAGTACTTTCAAAACAAAGGACATGGCTGAGCTGATCAAGTTCCACAAAAACGTGGAATCCATTCTAGAGACTTTAACTGATGAATCACAGGTCCATATTATATATAAGAGCTTATTAATTCATTCAAATCCACTAGATCACATTACATTAATTGTCACATCACTGTCCATTCTGTTTGATATGATCATGACATGCAATTCTTAAAGCTGCAGGTGCTAGCAAGGTTCGAAGGTTTCCCTGTAAAGAAGTTGGAAGCATTAAGGACAGCAGCAGCACTATACTCAAAGTTGGATTCCATAATCTCTGAATTACATAACTGGAAGATAGTGACTCCCATGGGCCAGCTGCTTGACAAAGTTGAAAGTTACTTCACTAAGGTAATTTGGTTTTGGCGGTGTTTCTTATATTATTCTAAACATCTTTATTATTTTTTTAATAAGCACGGAAGGGAAATTCAAACCCAAATTCTCCTCGTTGAAAGGATCAAAGAATGCTATTGAACTATAAAACTCTTAATTACTGCTATTGAGCTATAAAACTCTTAATTACTAATGAGGAAGACTAACATACAGATAAAAGGAGAAGTGGATAAACTGGAACGAACCAAAGATGAAGAATCCAAGAAATTCCAAACTCACAATATCGATTTTGACTTCAACATCCTTATAAGAATCAAGGAAGCAATGGTGGATATTTCCTCAAGCTGCATGGAGTTGGCTCTAAAGGTAGCTCAATAAATAAATAAAACACTTCTTGCGAAAATAATAAATACTAAATTCAAACAACATGTTGATCATTTGCACAAGAGGTTGATGTCTTTTTGGATTTTAATCAGGAGAGGAGGGAAGCAAAGGTGGCAGAGATGGAAGAACCAGGATCAAAAAGTAACAAACGAACAAAGGGATGTGTCAAAATGCTTTGGAGGGCTTTCCAATTTGCATTTCGAGTCTATAGCTTTGCTGGTGGACACGATGATCGCGCTGACAAGCTGACAAGAGAATTGGCTCACGAAATCGAGAATGATCCCCACCACCAGTGACTTCTTCTTCCTCTTCATTACTTCATCAAAAGCACTAAACCAAACAATATTATTTATACCATCTACTCTATAAAATCTGAGATATCCATGGGAAATCTTCATACTGAAACATTGTTTCTGGGCCTTCTAAAGGTAACATTTTGTTATATTTGTTGGACATAAGATTTTAATAAGTTAGGACATAATTAGTACGGATTTTTGTGAAGTTTCGATTTTCAACTCCCATGAAACTTTGGAGCAAAACTCTAGCACTGTTGTAATATATATGTACGTCAGATTTATTTATTTATTTATGTGATTGATTCTGTGCATTATTTCTAAACATTGTCTCTACATAATTGATTCTGCACATTATGAAAATAAAGCTCACAAAGAGGCCAGCACAAAAACATAAGTCGGCACTCCTCTACAATTTTATATACATACTATAGTAGTGAGGGGGCGGCCCAACAAATTTGAAAGATTAAGGCCATATATTTAAATAGGGCCTTTCTATTATCACTTAAATAATATTTGACTAATATTTAATATCATAATTTTTTATAACAAAAATCTATTCCTATTATTTTGTAATATGCTTTTTTTTTCTTGGGAAAAAAGCTAAAGATATAACAAATTTTACTAAAAAAACTTTCAAACGATGTAGAAATAAATGTGATTAGTGACACTTCAAGAAAATAATAAACAAGTATTTGAATGAATGATGTTAGGGATATTATAAGTTTTACAACATGAGGCTTACAAAGATGTATCATTAATCACAAAAAATAATTCGAAAATGCATTTAATAGGTTATTGACATCCACATATCATATTAATTGCCACATCAATTTGTAAAGTTTTCAAGTAAAATTAATAATATTTCTAGTATTTTCCTATCTGAATTATTTCTTGCGATTAATGACACATATTTGTAAGGAAAAATGCTAGAGATACAAATTCTTTTACAAATTGATGATGTGGTGAATGATTATAGATAAATAAAAAAGTAATGTTATTGGTGAGCCCAGATGAGAACCAGTAAGAAGTTAGCTACAACAACATCTTTTAAAAATATTGTAAAATAGTTTGTAAGACTATAGCAGTACTCTATTTGTAAGACCCAGATATTTAAAGTTGTATCGTCTCTAACATTACTCAATACTTTGGGACTTCTTAAAAGTAGAGGAAAATTATAAAACTAATTCTTTTTTTCCTATATCTCCAATTTTTTTTTTTTTAATATATCAATTTTTGCCCTAAAATTTGGGACCTTCCTCTAGTAGGGGGCCCTAGGCGGTGGCCTAGGCCTAGGGCTGGCCCTGACAATAGTAGGGTTACACACTTTGCAAAAGTCAAAAGGAAATTGCAATAATTCCATATAGGTATAACATATTTCTAAAACTTAGAAATAAGTTTGCATAATAATAATAAGAATCAGTCGCTAACCCGTACGATACACAAGAAAGTTATTATGTATGAAAATTGATCCAATTCTTTGTTTCTTCTTCTTTGATTATACATTAGGATTCCAGTCCAAATCCTATATTTGATATAAAACATTAAATTACTAAATGAAAATATTAATCAAACTTCAATTAAAATTAACAAAAACACAACCAATAAACTAAAATTAAATCCAAACACAAACAAGCGAAAAAAAAAAAAAAGGGGTCTCATATTAATACAAATAGAGCATAAAGAATTTTTCAAAAATGGTCTCAAATCAATATATCATATCATATACTATAAATAATAGCAGAAGCCTTTTCCCACAATTAAGGAAGTGCTGCCATGTAGGAAAAATGATCACTTAAAATTCTGCCACGTTCACAGTTAAAAAGCGAATTATAGCATTTCAGTACATTAAAATACTGTTTGGTAGCCTCTTAGTATAAAAAGAAAACTAACCGATCAAAAACTTCTGTTAAGCATACTCATCCAAAACCTTCTCTCTCACCACTTCACCCCCTTCCTAACCATTCGACAATTCCCCCTCTCTCTTCTGTCTCATCTAAACGCAAATCTCTGGATTTCATCCTTAATAAAAGTAAAACACTCCCTCTTTCAAAATTTGGGTTTAATCCTCTCTATCATTCTCTCTAAGGTATTAGCCCAAACTACTGACTCTTCCAAGAAGGTAACTCTTTTCTCTCTTTACAATTAAATCCATTAGTACGTATTGCATTAGATATCTATGAAATGTTTTAACTTTTATATAGTGTTACTAATTGGTTAATGTTTGAATTGCTTTCAGTTTGAGTGTTGTTGATTTCATTTAATTTACACCTAAGAATTTCTTAAATTAATTTTTTTAATTTGATTTCTTTCTCTGATTTCATAGCCAATAAATCTTCTTCTTCTTCTTCTTCTTCTTCTTCTTCTTCTTCTTCTTCTTCATCTTTCTCCTCCAATCCAGGTTAGTTAACTTCCCTAGAATCAAAATAGTTTCACTTTTCATTGACGCACACCATCTTCTTAATATAAAGTTTCCAAAGTATTTTCACAATCAGAAAAACTTAACCAAATTGAGTATCTATTTAGGTGTTGAGGATATAGAGAGAGAAGGTGATAGAGTCCATAAGTCGTCAAGCACATAGAGAAAGAAAAATCTATGGGTGTCAACATTGTTAGGCTATATTTTCCACCATCGAATCATCAGAATCGTTTCCGGACATTTTTCTCCATTTGTTTTATTAGATTTGGGTATGAAATATTACTTTTGTTGAGTTTTTATTGAGTTTCTCTATTTTCTAATATCTGCATTCATAGTTTTTTCTTTCTTTCTTTCTGGGATTTTGATTTGGAAAACTGGTTTTGCTGTTGATTTACCACTAATCTCCTCTTTCACAAGTAACTTTTTTTCCTTTTTTTTCTCTCTTTGGAGCAATGGCCATTTAGGTTTTTCTCTCTCACTCTTTGGGTTTTTAGCTTTGGTAGATATTTGGATTCCAGTTGGTTATTAATTTTTCCACTCCAACTTAGAATTTTGATTTTAGGTTTTTGAATTTCTTGATTTTTGTTAATTAGAGAATGTTTTGTGACAACATAGCTAATAAGAATGCTTTTAAATTTTCTCAATCTTTGCAAGTACCTCAGTGTTGGTGATTGTGAGGGAAACCTTCATATCTATTACCTACAAACTTCTGATTATTCATTCTTTCATGTAAATGCATTCAATAAAAATATTCCTTTCAGATTTTTCTTTCTAACAAGCGTTTAGGTCCTATGCATCTTAGAATATTAAAATTTTGGAAATTTTGGGAGGGTGCTTATGATGCAAAGAGCCTCTCATTGAGCTTTAGCTTATCAAGTAAAAAGGAGGCTAATTCTGAAGAAGCTATAGATAGCCAGTCATTCCTTGCATTAGGGGCCGTGATTGAATGCTCCATCTTTATGATGTCAATAGGTTAGCTACTTTCCTCTCTTTTTTACTTTATTTTGTTAATCTCTGGCCACTCACTGGGGTTTTTGCACTACTGTTTATCTTTGTGAGTTGTGGACTTTCATTGTAATTTTGGATGGTTCTTGCTTCATTTTGAATGAAATTTCCTGAATCTGCTGCAAACCTTAATGGATATTGCTTAATGAAAACTTATCTGTCTCATATATGTGAAATTAATAAGTTTTAATCTAAGTTTTATATCAAGGTTGGCAATCTGACCCCGTTGCAAATTAATTGATTACCTAAGCTAATTAATTAGTCAAATTACATGCAATAGCATGGTAGCACAAACAAATTGATCGGCCAAGAATGTATTGACCCATTGTGATGAATTAATTGATTAGTTAGCCAAGTTTATTAATTAATCAAATTAACATGTAATATACGTGGAAGCACAAACAAATCACCAACTAAATATAAAATCAGCAGAAAATAAGTTGACAAGGTGATTTGTTTACGAATGGAGAAAACCTCCAAGGCAAAAACCCCACTGGGTGATTTTAAGGTCACCACTCCCAAGAATTCACTATTATCACAACAAGCGGTTACAAGCAAAAGAGTCCCAGTACCTTATACCAACCTACAGTTAAATCCTTACCCCAATACTTAATTGGATTTGTTCTGTAGTGACAATCTCTCCTTTTAATGCATGGCTCCCAGTACGTGACTAACAAATAGATGTGCGGACCTTAGTACGCGACTTAATCACCAACTTGAGAAGGATGTTAGCTGCAAAGTTCTTCAGTTCATCACACGATAAAGATCACAAAGCTCCTTGGTCACAAAACCCTACGGTATACAAACATAGTAGCTTCTTCAAGAGAAAGAATAACTAGGGCAAATTAGATATCCGATCACAATTTGCATGAACAATACTTTGCTTCAGACTCGTACAATTGTGTCTATGTGACGGCCATTAAAATAATCCTTATATATCTTTAGGGACGTGAGAAAAGAAAACGTAAACCCATACTCACAGATTGGAATGAAATTGGAGTTGAAAATTTTATTTTCATAAATCTTGATAGATACTCTATTTATCAAGTAGCTATCGAGCATCGGGGTAAAACAACCTTTTAAACCTCGATAGATTCTAGCTATCGAGATTTAAAGATCCAACACTTCATCACTTAATTCTTGGACAAACTTGCATGTCTTTAACACTTGAACTTGAAACCTTGTTCATTGAAGTATTAAACACATCCTAGATCAACCCAGTTACAAGTAAAGTGTGTTTTGTCAAATGATTAGCCAATACATGATGGCATATGTTCATAATATGAATCACATATGTCCTAACAATCTTCCCCTTTGGCAATCAGTGACAAAACCACAACAAAAAAATGAACGTATGACAGAAGTCATAAATCACTCAACTCATACTTACTTGTGAATATAATAAAATCTACTCTAACACAAACTCTTGAAAAACTTTGCAAGAAGAGAGTTCATAGTAAGGAAGACTTTAACAACCTATGCTTTTGAAACATTTTAAATAAAACCCATCAAGGCATCTTAATGTGAAACAGAAATAAAAGATTGCATACAAATAGATAAGAAGAATTTACATAAAGAGATAAAAGAAACAATACATGCAGAGAGAGGTGAAAGAACTGTAATAACAATCTCATTATATACATATATATATATATATATTTCAATAAAACATACAAGGTTTGCTATCACAAAGTGGTCACAAGACCAAAGGTACATGAACAAAGTATCTAAAATATAGAGAAAAGAAAAGATACATAAGTCCTCACTGCATCCCTAAAAGTATCTACACTCCCCTTAACAAAAAAATCTCATATGTACTAACTCTCCCTCTAAATACATGACTACTCTCATACCTAAAACTACTTCCCCTTTTTGTCACATATGACAAAGGGCAAGTAACTCAAGCAGTCATCTCATCATCGCTGAAGGAGCTAGCACTATCATCCTCATCACCACCACCATTAGAGCCACCATCGTCGTCCTTATCTTCAAAAGTCTTTGGAGAAGGAGTGGAAGACTCAATGAAGCCACCAAGGTGAGCCTGTTGTCATGCAATACGACCGGTACAGGTTTTCACCTGACACAACTCATATTTGAGAGTGTCAAGGTGAGCATCCATGTGCTGAAGCTACACCATGATTGCATCAAGAGTCACATCGTCCACAGAAGAAGGAGCGGATGTGGATAGAGCTGAAGAAGCCGAAGGTATTGTCATCTCAGTCTATGGCCGCTTCAGACGAGGCTGGGCCTCACTCTATCTAACAGTTGTTCCATCAATGGCACACATAACAGGGAAATGATTGGAAACGGGAAAGGAGACAAAAAAAATGGTGAAGATCCTCATGATGGTTGAAGGAAAGATGAATTTATCACTGGTTTCTGTATCCCTATAGACATCTATATGGGAGAGGATGAAATAAGAAGGGAAGTCAATAAAGAGGTTCTCTAGAAGGGATAACAAAAATCAAGCACAAGGCTCTGTGATAGAGTTATAGTGAGACAGAGGATGTAGAACAAAAGTCATCACCATGTTAAGAAACCTCGGACTTTCAGCAAAAGCCGAGCAACAGGTGTTCTGACTATTATCCCTAGAAGAAGGAGTCTCATAGAACAGAGACATAAGCTTGTCTTTAGACACAGTCTTAAGATGCTCACAATCAAGGTAGCCGAGATGCACCACCCTCGGGACATGGAGCACCTCGGATACAATATTCGGAGTGACCACAATGCGCGTACCTCTAACACAAGTAGATAAATAAGGTACTTAATAATCGAATTTGTGCATATTGGAGTAAAACTCCTATATGATCATGGAAAGGCACTTGACTGGGATGCCACATAATGATTCCCAACCCCTACTGTAGATGATAGTGGGTAGGCTAGTATCGAAGAAATTTGATAAAATGACTAGGTGTTCCAAATGAATGCCTCGTCGAGAGAAGTCCTTCGAGAAGTCCTTACGGGCTTTCTCATCATGGAACTGAAGATAAGAAGGAGTAAGATCAAAGGAAGATGTCCTAAAATGAAAAGGGTTTCGAGACGGAATGGATTTAAACTTAGGTGCTATTATGCAAACTAAGAGAGAGAGAGAGAGAGAGAGAGACAAGCAGAAGAGCACCAACAATTTAATATCAATATGATAGAAAAATGGAAGGTACGTATGCATGAAAAATGTATAAGCATGTGACATGCAAACTTAAAAGCATCATGAGTTCAGCCAAATCCAAACCTAATAGCACATAACAATTCAACATATATAGCACAAATCTATAATGCATGAAAATATAGTTAAAATGTTCATGATTTTAAATCATATAAACAAAAACCCATCGCAAGCGGTTACAAGTATAAGGACTCCCAGTATTCAATACCAACTTACAATTGAACCCTTACTCCAATACTTAATTGGACTTGTATTGTAGCGGCAATCTCTCCGTTCAATGCACGAATTTTAATACGTGACTAACAAATGATACACAGATCTCAATATGTGACTAACACCCCAACTTAAGGAAGATTTTGGCTGCAAAGTTTTTTAGTTCATCAATAATGGAGATCATAAAGCTCCTTGGTCATAAAACCCTTGGGGTAAAGATGCAATAGCTTCTATAAAGAGAGTGATGAACTAGAGCAATTTCTGCCTTCAGTCACAAATATGCACGTATATTCTTTTACATCACCTTCCATCACCTTGTGGCGGCCTTTAAAATAATCCTTATATATGTCTAGGGTTGTGAAAAAGGAAACCCTACACAAATACTCATGGATATGCATTTAATCAGATCTGAAAATCTGTTTTGTAATTTTGAATAGATACAGCATGTGTCAAGCTTTTATCGAGCTTCAATAGTAATTCTCGATAGAAAGGATTCTATTTAGCTTTAATGAACAATACTTCATTTACTTGTTTCTTGGTCAGACTTGCATGGCTTCAATACTTGACTTAAACACTTGTTTCTTGAAGTACTGAACCCATCCTAGATCTACCCAAAACTAGACAGTGCGTTTTGTCAAAGGATTAGCCAATTACATAAATATGTCTTTAACAATCTTCCCCTTTAGTAATCTATGACAAAACCACAACAAACAAATGAATCATGAGAGAAGTATTAAATCACTAAACTCATAACCACTTGTTGACTTACAAAATAAATATAACCCTAACATAAACTCTTGAAAAACTTTGCAAGAAGATGTTGGAAAAATATAATACGCAGCGGAAGAAAATATAATGTAAACGGATCTACTTCATACATACAAGTTAACATGGGCTATTTAAGTTTCAGAATTAGAGAACAAGAGAGTGTACCTTGGAGCGGTGAATTTCAAAAACTTGAAGAACGGAAGCACTTGGGAATACTTTCAATCTTCACTCCAATTCCACTAACGCCCAAGATGTGTGGTCTCTCAATCAGTTCCAAAGGGAGAATTAAAGTGTGTCTCACACTCTCTCTTCTTCTCTATGAAATCTCTCAAAAACTCTACTGAAAAATTCTGTGTGATTCTCCCTTTGTATCTAACTGATTATCTAATTGGGCCGGCCTTTTGGGCCTTTCCAATTGGGCTTAAGTGTGTGGCTTGGAGTGGGACCAAAAGGGACCAATAAGACACTAGCTCCAATGGGCCTTGGGCTTTTCTGTCAACTCTTGACAAGTCCAAAGTTACCATTAACTATATTTAATACCACTATATAAATATAGTTGCACTCTAGGCCTTATTAATAAATTATATCCCAAGACTTTATTATACATGCAACCCCTTCATAAAATATTCATAGTAATACAAAGTCATGAAAGAAGACTGCCACTTTGTATATTACTACATCTTAATTCCTTGAGTACCCGGTTTAATCCTTTAAGTTATTCATCATATATTTATGAAATCCAATTCCATAAATATATACTTTAGTAACTCCTTACTAAAGTGGTTAGGCCCAACTCTCTGAATAACAAACACATTAAACTTATCTCAAGGGAATATTTTATATCTCCGTTAAGAGACTATGAATTCCATCTTGAGAATATATGTTCCATCAACACTAAATGTGGCTGCCCAACATACTGAGATTTTGACCTTAACCATAGATCTCACTCCTGATATATCAAAGCAACCTACACTTCATGATCAGGTCCATTATCCTCTCAGGATTAAGAGTTCATGCAAATATAAGTCGTGAGTTTATTATTCTATTGACAGTCTTTAGGAGAATAATAAATCTCACACCGGTCCAGTTCAATATGTCTTAACTCTTAAAACATATCAACATATCAACTAGAAATCTCCATTTCCATGATCAAGACAAATCATCTTAGTTGATATGTTATAGCCTTCGCAGATGAAATGCCCAATTTCATCACCGACTACGAACTATAATTCTGAGTTTACAAAGAACTTGTGATTTATATCTTCTGTGACTAAATCACATAAATCACATACTATTGCATCTCATGGACTATATGATAATGTCCCAATATTCATGTTACCATTATTTTCAAATAATAATACAACTTTATTAACCAAAACATTAAGTCATACATAATGTCTTACATAATAAAATACATAGCATCATACAATAGGATTTAAGGACAAATATCCCAACAATCTCCCACTTGGCCTAAAGACTATTGTGCACTAATCTAACTCCCATCTCCTCCAAATGTGACTCGAAAGTCCTTTGAGGCAAGGCTTTGGTGAAGGGATCCGCTAGATTCTTTGCACCATCAATCTTTGCAACAATCACATCTCCACGAGCAACAATGTCTCGAATGATGTGGTACTTTCTTTCTATGTGTTTTCCTTTCTTGTGATTCCTTGGATCCTTGGATTGTGCAACCGCTCCACTATTGTCACAAAACAATGTAATAGGAACTTGCTCAATTCTTATCACACCAAGATCACAAAGGAATTTCTTGAGCCAAACAGCCTCCTTTGCTGCCTCACAAGCAGCAACATATTCGGCTTCCATGGTGGAGTCCGCAATACAAGATTGCTTAACACTCCTCCAACTTATGGCTCCACCTCCCAAGGTGAAAACACAACCCGACGTGGATTTTCTGAAATCTAGATCCGACTGAAAATCTGAATCTGTATAGCCAATGGGAATCAAATCCTCACAACGGTAAACAAGCATATAATTTCTCGTTCTCCGAAGATACTTGAGAATATGCTTTACAGCTTGCCAATGTTTAAGTCCTGGATTTGATTGATATCGGCTGACCATGCCAACTGAATAACAAATATCCGGTCTAGTACAAAGCATGGCATACATGAGACTTCCCACTGCAGAAGCATAAGGAACTTGTCTCATCGTATTTTCTTCCTCTTGAGTCTTAGGCCTTTGGTCATCAGACAGAGGAACTCCATGTCTAAAAGGAAGTAATCCTTTCTTGGAGTTTTGCATACTAAACCGTTCTAGAACCTTATCTATATATCCAGCTTGTGACAAACCTAACATCCTATTCTTTCGATCTCGCCAAAGCTTGATCCCTAGAATATAGTTAGCTTCGCCCAAGTCCTTCATATTAAATTGGCTTGACAACCAAACTTTAACCGATGACATTACTCCTACATCGTTTCCAATGAGTAGAATGTCATCAACATAAAGCACTAGGAACATTACTACTTTGTCTTGATGTCTCTTGTACACACATGGTTCATCAAGATTTTGCTCAAAACCAAATGATTTGATTGCTTGATCAAATCTGATGTTCCATGACCTAGATGCTTGCTTAAGTCCATAAATGGACCTATTCAACTTGCATACCATATGCACTTGGTTCTTTGCTATGAAACCTTCTGGTTGCATCATATAGATTTCTTCTTCAAGATTGCCATTTAGAAATGCAGTCTTGACATCCATTTGCCAAATCTCATAATCATAATGAGCAGCAATGGATAAGAGAATTCTGATAGATTTAAGCATGGCTACTGGCGAAAAGGTTTCATCATAATCGATACCTTCTTTTTGTGTATACCCTTTAGCCACTAGCCTTGCTTTAAAGGTTTCAACCTTTCCATCTATCCCTCTCTTCCTCTTGTAAACCCATTTGCAACCAACAGGTTTAATGCCGTTAGGCGCCTCTACAAGACTCCAAACTTGATTGGAATACATAGAATCTAATTCAGATTTCATAGCTTGGACCCAATGATGTGCATCTATGTCATTCATTGCCTCCTCATAAGTGTAAGGATCCGATTCAGCCTCTTCTGAGATAGCCTCATAAGTTTCTCCTAAACCTATAAATCTCACAGGAGGCCGAGCAATTCTCCCACTACGACGAGGCACTTGTGTACTAGACATTTCATGAGTAGTATCTTGTGGTGTATCTAATACAACCACTTTTTCCTTAGCTTTTTCCAATGGTTGTTGATTTACAGACTCATTCATTTCAGCCAATACAACTCTACTTCTAGGAGTAAAATTATTCATATAGTCATTTTCCAAAAATTTAGCATTTGTACTAACAAAAACTTTGTTATCATTTCGACTATAGAATAAATAACCCCTAGTTTCTTTTGGATAACCAACAAGCAAACACACTTCCGATTTTGGTTCCAACTTATCAGGCTTCCCCTTTAGCACATGTGCTGGACAACCCCAAATGTGGAGATACCTCATACTAGGCTTACGCCCACTCCACAATTCCATGGGTGTTTTGGGGACAGATTTTGATGGAACTAAATTCAAAAGATGTATTGCTGTATCTAAGGCATATCCCCAAAAAGAAATTGGTAAAGTTGAATAACTCATCATGGACCTAACCATTTCCAAAAGAGTCCTATTCCTTCTCTCCGCTACACCATTTTGTTGAGGTGTTCCAGGTGCAGTCAATTGAGATATAATCCCATTTTGAATTAGGTAATCCTTGAAAATCCCAAGAAGGTATTCGCCACCTCGATCAGATCGAATGGCCTTTATGCGTTTGCCTAATTGATTCTCAACTTCAGCCCTAAACTCTTTGAACTTGTCAAAGGCTTCGGACTTCCGTCTCATTAGGTACACATAACCATATCTTGAGTAATCATCCGTAAAAGTGATGAAATACTCATAACCTCCTTTTGCTTGGGTTGACATAGGACCACATACATCTGTATGAACTAATTCAAGCAACTCTTGGGCTCTTCTACCTTTTGCATTAAAAGGTCGTTTGGTCATTTTACCTTCCAAACAAGATTCACAAACTGGAAATTCATCAAAGTCCATGGGCTCTAAGAGTCCATCTTTGATCAGCCTTTGAATTCTGTTTGAATTAATATGACCTAAACGCAAGTGCCAAAGATATGCATCATTTGAAGGAAACTTTCTCTTTAATGATTTTACATGTGAGTTAGTGTCTAATTCAGAATTATGTAGTTCATGCTTAATAGGAGTTAAAATATAAAGACCATCCACAATATTGCCAGAACAGATAAACATTTTATCCTTCTTTATTACAACATTGTCTTTTAGGATAACACAATATCCTTGTTTACCCAAATAAGTTGCAGAAATTAAATTCCTACGCACATTAGGTACAAACAGACAGTCTTACAATATTAAAACCCTAGACTCAAAGCACAAATGAACAACACCAACAGCTACAACCGGAATTCTGCTCCCATCAGCCAAAGTTAGAAACAATTCTCCTTCACTCAACTTTCTGGTCTCCTGAAACCCCTGCAAAGAATTGCAGATATGATTAGTACAACCTGAATCCACACACCAGGAATCAGTGGGATTCTGTACCAAACATATTTCAAGTAAAAAAGAAGTTTTCATACCCTTGTTCTTGGCAGCTTTAAACTTTGGACAATTCCTCTTCCAATGTCCTTTCTCACCACAATGGAAACACTTTCCTTTGAGCTTCTTTCCTTTGTCAGCAACACCTAAGACAATTTGCTTACCCTCTTTCTTAGTGAAGTCCTTCTTCTTCTTCTTACCCTTACCTTTCGGCTTAGGTTGTGAAGTAGAAGCTTCACCAACATTGGCTTCAACACTAGAAGTACCTAGGATGCCTTCCGCCACCACTAACTCATTCATTAATTCAGACAAAGAATAAACCTTTTTGTTCATATTATAATTCAGTCTGAATTCCTTGAATGATTCCGGTAGTGACTGGAGTATCATGTCCACTTGGGACTCTCCATCAATGTCGGCACCTAAAACTTCCAATGTATTCAGATTAGAGATCATTGTAAGACAATGTTCTCTCACTGAACTACCTTAAGCCATTTTGGTATTGTAAATTTGCCTCATGGTTTCTTGCCTTGCTGAACGGCCTTGCTCACCAAACATCTCCTTCAGACTTAGCATAATGTCCGAAGCTAGTTCTACATCCTGCATTTGATGCTGTAGAACATTTGAGATGGACGCTAGGATATAGCACTTGGCCATTTCATTAGATTTCTGCCAACGATCATATCGTTGTTTTTCCTCAAGAGGAGCATCTAATGAAGGAAAGCTAGGACATGGTTTAGTAGGCACATATTTGTGCTCTTCAGCAGTTAAAACAATGTCCAAGTTTCTTTTCCAGTCAACATAGTTGGATCCAGTCAGTTTGTTTTGATTAAGAATAGAAACAAGTGGGCTAAATGATGCCATGTTCAAATCTGAAAATAATAAACATGAATATAATAAGTAAAATGGACATTATCAATTTAGCATATAAGCATATAATATGGAACCTTAATAAAACCATAAAATAATATATGCAACGACAACCCAATCCCATGTTTAAAATTCCTTGGAAGCAAGTAAATTATAAACACTATGATTGATTGAGAACCATTCTCATTATTAGTGCTATCATGATAACTCTTATCAAACACTAATAATATGCCGTTTCTACTTTAGCCTCTAAGTAATAATGACATAGCTCCGAAGGGAGATTAACATTAAACTTAGTCTAGTGTACACCATTGACTGAATTATATGTGAGTCATAAAGTAACTCCACGGAAGCGTGGTCGTTCTTTATCTAAATAAACACATATTATTCATCATAAAGAAGTTTAACCTGTAGTACCGTGAATCAAACACCCTCCGAAGGGAGTAAGGCATATACGCCAAAGCGAGGTGCTTAATCACACTACAATAAACCGACAATGGAGGCCGTGAGATCCAACCCTTGTATCTCTCTCCCACTAGATATTTTAAAATAAAGGTTTTTACATATAAAACATGCATAATATAATTACACATAGCCTTGATCTTTTATATATGGAAAAACACTTAGGAAAAATTCTGGATCTACAGTTCTCGATCGATCCTCGACAGATTCTCGATCGATCCAGAAAAGTTCCGCGAAGCTCGACAGATCCTCGATCGATCGAGAATCTTTCTGTTTGCTCGATAGATTCTCGACAGATTCTCGATCGATCGAGCTTCGCGAATTTTGAATTTTCCAGAATTTTCCAAAAACAGTTTTTCAACGTTTTCATGTACAAAATAACTATCATACAATCATAATGAACATAAATTGATATCTAAACTGAATATTATTGATGTTATGGCCTTAAAATTCAGTTTAACATACTAAACTAAAAATTAAACAACATCATAACATCAAAAACAGTTTTCATCAAAAACAATGATTTCAACAACCATGCAGAAAACTATTTTCTAACAACATGAAATCATTATCACTAATTCCAAAACTCAAAAACATGTTAAACAGATATGTAATGAAGACCGCTCTGATACCAATTGTTGGAAAAATATAATACGCAGCGGAAGAAAATATAATGTAAACGGATCTACTTCATACATACAAGTTAACATGGGCTATTTAAGTTTCAGAATTAGAGAACAAGAGAGTGTACCTTGGAGCGGTGAATTTCAAAAACTTGAAGAACGGAAGCACTTGGGAATACTTTCAATCTTCACTCCAATTCCACTAACGCCCAAGATGTGTGGTCTCTCAATCAGTTCCAAAGGGAGAATTAAAGTGTGTCTCACACTCTCTCTTCTTCTCTATGAAATCTCTCAAAAACTCTACTGAAAAATTCTGTGTGATTCTCCCTTTGTATCTAACTGATTATCTAATTGGGCCGGCCTTTTGGGCCTTTCCAATTGGGCTTAAGTGTGTGGCTTGGAGTGGGACCAAAAGGGACCAATAAGACACTAGCTCCAATGGGCCTTGGGCTTTTTTGTCAACTCTTGACAAGTCCAAAGTTACCATTAACTATATTTAATACCACTATATAAATATAGTTGCACTCTAGGCCTTATTAATAAATTATATCCCAAGACTTTATTATACATGCAACCCCTTCATAAAATATTCATAGTAATACAAAGTCATGAAAGAAGACTGCCACTTTATATATTACTACATCTTAATTCCTTGAGTACCCGGTTTAATCCTTTAAGTTATTCATCATATATTTATGAAATCCAATTCCATAAATATATACTTTAGTAACTCCTTACTAAAGTGGTTAGGCCCAACTCTCTGAATAACAAACACATTAAACTTATCTCAAGGGAATATTTTATATCTCCGTTAAGAGACTATGAATTCCATCTTGAGAATATATGTTCCATCAACACTAAATGTGGCTGCCCAACATACTGAGATTTTGACCTTAACCATAGATCTCACTCCTGATATATCAAAGCAACCTACACTTCATGATCAGGTCCATTATCCTCTCAGGATTAAGAGTTCATGCAAATATAAGTCGTGAGTTTATTATTCTATTGACAGTCTTTAGGAGAATAATAAATCTCACACCAGTCCAGTTCAATATGTCTTAACTCTTAAAACATATCAACATATCAACTAGAAACTCCATTTCCATGATCAAGACAAATCATCTTAGTTGATATGTTATAGCCTTCGCAGATGAAATGCCCAATTTCATCACCGACTACGAACTATAATTCTGAGTTTACAAAGAACTTGTGATTTATATCTTCTGTGACTAAATCACATAAATCACATACTATTGCATCTCATGGACTATATGATAATGTCCCAATATTCATGTTACCATTATTTTCAAATAATAATACAACTTTATTAACCAAAACATTAAGTCATACATAATGTCTTACATAATAAAATACATAGCATCATACAATAGGATTTAAGGACAAATATCCCAACAGAAGAAAGTTCATGGCGTGGTAGACTTTCACAACCTGTCTTTCTAAAACACTAAAACAAAAATCATCAAGGGATCATGTGTGAAACAGAAATAAAGATTGCATACATAAAGAAACATGTGTATAAAGAGAGAAAAGAAACAACACATGTAGAGGTAGGTGAATAATATGAACATACATCATCATCATATATAATAAAATAAAGTACAATGTATGTCATCATAATAATGGTCAAAAGACCGATGTACAAGAGGCTAATGTGACTAAAAAGAAAGAAAAGAAAAGTACATAAGAACCTCACTACATCCCTTAAGAAGTATACACACTCCCCCTAATAAAAAATGTCCCATGCTAACTCTCCCCTTAAATACAAGACTACTCTTAAAGCAAAACTATTCCCCTTTTTTGTCATGAATGACAAAGGGCAAGTCACTGAGATGTTGGCATCTCGTCATCACCGGAAGCGCTAGCATTATCATCATCCTCATCACCATTATCATCATCCTCATCAGCCGAAGCCTCTAGAAAAGGAGATGGAGAAGGAGCGAAACCACCAAGGCGAGCTTGTCTACTGGCAATGCAACCGACGCGGGTGTTCATCTGACACATGATAGCCAAGGTCAAGACAAGCATCCATCCTCTAAAGCTACACCATGATAGCCTCCAAGGTCACCCTAGCTGCCAAGGAAGAAGGAGCAGAGGTGGAAGGAGTCGAGGAAGAGGAAGCCGCAAGAGTTGTAGGATCGTCTGTCTCCGTCCGTGGCCACTTCGGTTGAAGCTGAGCCTTGCTCTACTGAATAGAACTAGCACTGATGGACCCATGGTGGTGAAGTAAGGAGAGTCAAGAATGAGGACGTGAAAGTGTCAGAGGATCTGTATGATAGCTAAAGGAAAGATGAGCTTATCACGGGTCGTTGTACCTAAATACACATCTAGAATAGATGTGATGAAGTGAGAAGGGAAGTCAATGGAGAGGTCCTCTAAAAGCGACAAAAGAAAGCGAGCTTGAGGCTTAGTGATAGAGTTATAGCGAGACAAAGGAGTAAAAGTAAATGTCATCATCATGTTAAGGAACCTCAGGCCTTTGTAAAGCCCAAGCATGGGGTGTTTAGCTTACCACCCCATGTGAAAGGAGTCTTACAAAAGTGAGAAAGAATCTCATCTTTAGACAAAGTCTAAAGACACTCACAGTCGGGGTAGTCTGGATGTGCTACCCTAGGTGCATGTTGTATCTCGAATATAAGATCCATGGTAACTATGATATGTGTACCTTTGAATGTAGTAGCAAACTGAGGTACAGAGGTATTAAGACCGTGTATATTGGAGTAAAACTCCTGTATAAATACGATGTGACACCTCAAGGGTCTATTAAGAATAGATTCCTAACTTCGAGTCCAAATGATAGTGGGGAGAGGAGTGTCGGTAAAATCCGACAGGATAACTTAGCGCTCCAAATGAACGCCACATTGTTGGAAGTTCTCCAAGGATTACTTTCGGCCCTTCTAATCATGGAACCGAACATGGAGGGGAGGGATGGGATAAGAGGAAGAAGACCTAGAACCTTGAAGAGGATTACAAGCCGAAGTGGATTTACGAGCTTTGGGTGCCATAGCACAATCTATCCAAAAGAGAGAGAGAGAGAGAGAGAGAGAGAGAGAGAGAGAGAGAGAGAGAGAGAGAGCATAACACATCACAACTAGAAACAAAGAATAGATAAGAAAATAAAAGAAAAGACATGTGCATGAAAAAATGCATGAACATGTGATGTGCAAAATATAAAATCATTACGGGTAAAAACCCAATCCAAATCTACCAATACACAATCAACAAGAATCAATCACACATGTAAAATGTATGAAACATTGTTATAATGCAATGAGAATGCAATGCACGAGCATATAACATTAAAACAACACAACTCAACCCAAAAATTTCACAAAAATCTTAAAAACCCCAAAAGTTTTACAAAATTCAAAAACCTAGGTTTAGAATGCATAAAAGATAAGGGTTTAAGAAAACTTACTAGAGGATTTAGGCTTGATCTAGGTTGAAATATGAGTGGGTGAGGAGATTTGAGTGAAAGATAGAGGTTTAGGCAAGAGAGAAGGGTTTTTGTCGAGAGAGAAGAGTGAAAAGAGAGATTAGATTCGCGCCTCAACTTTATATATAAAATGAAGCTCTATGAATTGAGGTATCTATCAAGATTTTTCGATCACTAAATCTCAACATAACTGAATTTGTTGAGGTGCTGTCAAGGATATGTTGATGACAAAAATCACCTCGATGGATCAAGAATCTGTTAAGAAGCTATCAGGTAGATAGAGAACTTAGAAAATTGTCTTGGTGGATCAAAGAAGCTGTTGACAATCTATTGAGAAGAAACCCAGAAATCTAGATGGATCAATAATCTATCGAGATCTATCGAGAAAAGAGAATCAAGGGCTCAATAGAAATGAATATATCAAAGATTTGTCGAGAAGCTGTCGAGCTTAAAGAAAGAAGGTTTTTCAAAAAGGGAAAAACACATAGAGATGAATGCAACAAGCAAGCTACTCAACCATAGATCCAATCAACATGTTAAGCTCTCAAAACATCTCTCAACATATATGCAAAGAATTCGTAGATCCAAAATACACACACACATACAAAACAAGTCTAACTAATTTTATATTTCTAAAACAAGCTAAGATAGTTTAGTGAGCATATATTAATACATGTATTCCTTGTGATGGACAAATCACATTATACATGCACATGTATCAAAAGTAGCAAAGAATTTGCGTGTTGTGTGTGAAAACATAGCAAGAGTGCATAAGTGTCTCATATTATGAAGATTTGAGACTAGAGAAAATCACTTACACTTGCACACAATCATAACTGCTTGATGTAGACTATCACCTTCGAGGTACATCCTATAACTCCCACATCTCCTAAAAACATGCTTGCAATCATATTTAAAAGCATTTTGATTCTTTTTCTTTTTTGTTCTTTGCATATTTTTTCCTTTTGAACATAGCATGCATGGGCATATAAGAGAGAGAAGAAATACCCAATTATGTAAGCCAAAATATCACAATTTTGCTATGCCTAAGTACACAGATGTTATTCATGATTAGCGCCCTTTAATAGTGAGATGGCTATTTATGCATTTCTCTTAGGTTTCTCTAGTCCTTCCAATCAAAAAGATTGATATGAGTATGATATATAGGAGACAATCTTAATCATACTCATCATAAACACGAGCCACAAAGCTCAATTGGTAATTTGTGTATTGAGATGCTCATTTAAGTTGCAAAAGATAAAAAGTTTAGAAAACTTTGTTTCAATGACCATCCAAGGTACACAAGTACCAATAAACACAAACACACACACTATTTTCAATTTTTTTTTTTCTGATTTTTCATTTTTTTTTAATTTTTATGAAAAAAAAATAAAGCAAAACTGAAAACAACCCAAAAAAAAAAATGAAAGAAAAATACACAAAGCATAAAACTAGATTGGCTCAAAATAATAAAGCAAAACAAACAAGTAATGCATAACCATAAGAAGAAAGAGAGAAAAAAGTGACTAAATCACTTTGAGTCTTTTTCCTTGCACACCTTCGAAGAACCTTCCCTTTGCCCAAACCATTGGTTCGGAGGTGAGGGTGAAGAATTGAAATCGTTCAATTTTGAAAGGAACATGAGGGTCTTGAGAAGATCTCCAAGAGGAGTAAGAGAGGATGAAAACTGATTCTGGTTTCTAGATGAAAGCATACTATTGCTTTTTTAAGTAGCTAACCACTTATAGCAATTTGGACGAGTATGCCTTGAAGCTCCGTAGTGATGATAGAAATGCGGCTTCTTTTGTTTAGGCATTTTGTTATTTTCCTTCTTAGTCTTAGGGTTTCTAGTCTCTTTCTTTTCAAACCTAGTGGGTGCTCCTAGAATAGATTTGCCTTTATCCATGTTCTCACTAGCTATTTCAATTTTGAAATCATTGTTCTCAAAATTAACATTATCAGCAAGTGAGAGAAAAATAGTTGTACTAGAGGAGGCAATATTAGGAGAAGAGAAATCATACCCCAAACCGGTTTTTTCAGAAGCAGCTTAGCATCTCATCAAGTTTTACATTAGAAGTCCTCTCTAATTGAGCTCTGACTTGAAATAACTCCACTTCAAGCTTCTTTGTCCTTTCAGCCAAGAATTTGTTCTCAAATCGTGGTGCTCCAATGGTTTGATTGACTTCATCAACCTTGGTAGAGAGCTCTTCTCGATCTAGCTCTGCATCACTTAGCTTCTTGGTGGACAACATATAGAATTTCTCATGCTTCTCGAAAACCTTGTACAACATAGCATAGGATGTATGGATTTCATCTTGTTCATCCATTTTCTCAAATTTGAATTCCACCAAGTCCTCTTCTTCATTCACTGCTTCTACAATCCCCTTCATAGGATCCACTATGGCAGTGAAAGCACTCAAGATTCCCTTGTCATCACTATCGTCTGACTAGCTCAAGATTCCCTTGGTATCACTCATGGTAGTAGTAAGTGCCTTGCTTTTCCCAATCGACTTTGAGATATGTTGGACATTATTGTTTCACGTGTCTAAAACCTTGACATCTAAAGCACTTTGGTCTGGAAGGAATAGTATACTGATCGCCATCCTTAGCATCCTTCTTCCCTCCGTCTTGACTTTTGAATTGTGAAGAACTGGATTACTTATAGTCCTTGTCAAAACCTTTCACATTGGCATCTTCATGAACTTCTTGAACTGCCTAGTAATGTAGGACTTCATCTTGGAATCTTCATCATCTGAAGACTCATCAATCTCATTACTTTTGGCTTTCAGCGCCATGCTTTTACTTTTGGTTTCTTTCCCAATTCTAGTTAAACCCAATTCATATGTTTGCAAGTTGCCAAGTAGCTTTGTCAAAGGAATTTTATCAATGTCCTTTGATTCTTCAATGACAGTGATCTTGGCATGGAATCTCTCAAGCAGAGATCTGAGCACCTTTCTCACAATCTTGGGTTCGGGAATCTGTTCTCCAAGATTGAAGGCTGAGTTGACTATGTCCTTCAGCTTGTTATAGAACTCATCAAACAACTCATCCTCCTTCATCTTGATCTCTTTAAAGCTCGTAGTAAGCCTTTGGAGCTTAGAATTCTTGACGACTTTTCTTCCTTCATAGGTAGTTTGAAGAATGGTCCATACTTCCTTAGCAGTTTTAGTTGAGGAAATTTTCTTGAACTCCTCATTGGTCATCGCACAGAATAAGGCATGCAATGTTCTGCTGTTGAAGTTTGCCACTTTGATCTTGGCCTCATCCCAATCAGCTGGCGCTTCCTTTAGCTTCACCCAACCAATTTCCACAACTTGCCAGACCTTCTCATCTATAGGTTGCAAGAAAGTCCATGCGTACTTTCTAGTATGCATAGTTAGTGCCATCAAATAAAAGAGGTATAATAAGAGATTGTCCTCTATCCATGACAAACAAGAGTCAATGGATCACACAACAAAGATTAAACCTAATTAGAGTGTGCCTACTCTGATACCACTTGTTAGGTTAAAATGAATAGACCCCTTTGCAAATTAATTTATTACTAAAGTTAATTAATTAGTCAAGTTACATGCAATAGCGTGGTGGCACAAACAAATCACCAAATAACTAAATGTAGCTGAAAATAAATTTGACATAGGTGATTTGTTTACAAATGGGAAAAACCACCAGGCAAAACCCCACCAGTCAATTTAAGGCCGTCACTTCCAAGAATCCACTATTATTAATCATAAGCGGTTACAAGTATAAGGAATCTCAATACCTAATACCAGCCTACAGTTGAACCCTTACCCCAATACTTAATTGGACTTGTATTGTAGTGACAATCTCTCTATTCAATGCACGAATTCTAGTATGTGACTAACCAATGATGCACGTAGTACGTGACTAACACAACAACTTGAGGAAGACATTGGCTACAAAGTTCTTTAGTTCATCAATAATGAAGATCATGAAGCTCCTTGGTCACAAAACCCTTGGCGTAAAGACAAAGTAGCTTCTACAGAGAGAATGATGAATTAGAGTAAATTCTGCCTTTGGTAACAATAAGCATGTATATTCTTTTGCATCACCTTATAATGACCCTTAAAATAATCCTTATATATGTCTAGGGTTGTGAGAAAAGAAACCCTATACAAATACTCATGGATATACGTGTAATTAGATCTGGAAAATGTGATTTTGTAATTCTCAACAGATACAGCTTGTGTCTAGCTTCTGTTGAGCTTTAACACTAATTCTCAAAATAAAGGATTCTATCGAGACTTTTGTCGAGCTTTAATGAACAACATTTCCTTTACTTGTTTCTTGGTTAGACTTTCATGGCTTCAATACTTGACTTGAACGCTTGTTTCTTGAAGTACTAAGCACATCCTAGATCTACCCAATTACAAGTAAAGTGCATTTTGTTAAAAGACTAGTCAATTACATAAATATTTCACTCTAGGCTTACTTTGTCTTAAAGATTTTCAATTTTTTTTTTTTTTCATATAGCAGGTAATTTGTTTATGTCTTTTTAAGACATTTCAATGAGTAATATAATATTTTTGTCTTGGTTTGTGTCAAATTATAATTTATAGTCTTAATTTTATGTTTTCAGTTAGGCTATAGATGTTGCTTTGCAGAAAGCTTTTGTTCGCAGCATATATTATTTGAAATTCATACATATATGCAACCTTGGTAAGGCCTTGGTAAAGGGATTTTCTAGATTTTTTGCACTTTCAATCTTTACTATCACAACATCTCCACGAGCAACAATGTTTTGAATGATGTGGTACTTCCTCTCAATGTGCTTTCCTTTCTTGTGATTTCTTGGATCTTTGAATTATGCAACCACTTCACTATTGTCACAAAACAATGTGATGGGAACTTGCTCCATTTTTACAACACAAAGATTAGAAAGGAATTTATTGAGCCAAACAGCTTCCTTTGCTGCTTCACAAGTAGTAACGTACTCAGCTGCCATGGTGGAGTCCGCAGTACAAGGTTGCTTAACACTCCTCCAACTTATGGCTCCACCTCCTAAGGTGAAAACACATCCTAAAGTGGATTTTTTGAAATCTAGATTTGATTGAATATTTGAATCTGTATAGCCAATGGGAATTAAATCCTCACACCGGTAAACAAGCATATAATCTCTCATTCTCCTAAGATACTTGAGAATATGCTTTATAGCTTGCCAATGTTTTGGTCTTGGATTTGATTGATATTGACTGATCATGCTAACTGAATAACAAATATCTAGTCTAATACAAAGCATGGCATACATGAGACTTCTCACTACAGAAGCATAAGGAACTTGTCTCATCGTATTTTCTTCCTCTTGAGTCTTAGGCCTTTGGTCATCGGATAGAGGAACTCCATGTCTAAAAGGAAGCAATCCTTTCTTGGAGTTTTGCATGCTAAACTGTTCTAGGACCTTATCTATATATCCAGCTTGTGATAAGCCTAACATCTTATTCTTGTAATCTCGCCAAAGCTTGATTCCTAATGTAAAGTTAGCCTCACCTAAGTCCTTCATATCAAATTGGCTTGACAACCAAACCTTTACTGATGACATTACCCCTACATCATTCCCAATAAGTAGAATATCATCAACATGGAGCATTACGAACATTACTACTTTGTCTTAATGTCTTTTGTACACACATGGTTCATCAAGATTTTGTTCAAAACCAAATGATTTGATTGCTTGATCAAATATGATGTTCCATGACCTTAATGCTTGCTTAAGTCCATAAATGGACGTTTTCAACTTGCATACTATATGCTCTTGGTTCTTTTCTATGAAACCTTCTGGTTGCAACATGTATATTTTTTCTTCAAGATTGCCATTAAGAAATGCAGTCTTGACATCCATTTGCCAAATTTCATTATCATAATAAGTAGCAATGGATAAGAGAATTCTAATAGAGTTAAGCATGGCTACTAGCGAAAAAGTTTCATCATAACAATACCTTCTTTTTGTGTATACCCTTTTGCCACTAGTCTTGCTTTAAAGGTCTCAACCTTTCCATCTATCCCTCTTTCCTTTTGTAAACCCATTTGCAACCAATCGGTTTAATGCCATTAGGTGCCTTTACAAGATCCCATACATGATTGGAATACATAGAATCAAATTTAGATTTTATAGCTTGGACCCAATGATGTGCATCTATATCATTCATTACCTCTTCATAAGTGTAGGGATCCCATTCATCCTCTTCTTGGATAGCTTCATAAGTTTCTCCCAAACCTATAAATCTTATAGGAGGCCGAACAATTCTCCCACTACGACGAGGCACCTATGTACTAGTCATCTCATAAGTAATGTCTTATGGTGTATCCAATACAACCACATCATTCCTAGTTTCATCCATTGGTTGTTCAACTATAGGTTATTTCATTCCAACCAAGACAACTCTACTTTTAGGAGTATAATCATCCATATAGTCATTTACTAAGAATTTGGCATTTATGCTAACAAATACTTTATTATCCCTATGACTATAGAATAAACCTCCAATAGTTCCTTTTGGATACCCTACAAAGAAAACCACTTCTGTTTTAGACTGTAACTTGTCAGACTGTTCTTTTAACACATGTACTGGACAACCCCAAATATGGAGATGTCTCATACTAGGCTTGCGCCCATTCCACAACTCTACAGGTGTTTTAGGAACAGACTTCGAAGGTACTAAATTCAGAAGATACATTGCAGTACTTATGGCATATCCCCAAAAGGAAATTGGTAGAGTCGAATAACTCAATATGGATCTAAACATATTTAAAAGAGTCCTATTCCTTATTTCTGCTACACCGTTTTGTTGTGGAGTTCCAGGTGTAGTCAACTAGGATATAATCCCATTTTCAGTCAAGTAATCCTTGAAATCCCCAAGAAGGTATTCGCCACCTCGATCAGATCGAATGGTCTTTATGCGTTTACCAAATTAATTCTCAACTTCAGCCTTAAACTCTTTGAACTTTTCAAAAGCTTCGAACTTCCATTTTATTAGGTACACATATCCAAATCTAGAGTAATCATCAATGAAAGTAATGAAATACTCATAACCACCTATTGCTTGGATTGACATAGGACCACATACATCTGAATGTATTAGTTCTAGCAAATCTTGGGCTCTTCTACCTTTTTCATTAAAAGGTCGTTTGGTCATTTTACCTTCCAAACAAGATTCACAAACTGAAAAACCATCAAATTCCATGGGCTCTAAGGGTCTATCTTTGATAAGTCTATGAATTCTGTTTGAATTAATATGACCTAAACACAAGTGCCATAGATATGCATCACTAGTTGAAAGAAACCTTCTCTTTAATGATTTTACATGAGAGCTACTATCTAATTTAGAATTGTATAATTCATACTTGTTAGGAGTTAAAATATAAAGACCATCCACAATATTGCCAAAACAGATAAACATTTTATCCTTCTTTATTACAACATTATCTTTGAAGATAATACAATATCCATGTTTACCTAAGTAAGTTGCAAAAATTAAATTCCTATGAATATTAGGTACATACAAACAGTCTTCCAATATTAAAACTCTAGACTTAAAGCATAAATTAAACACTCCGACAATTACAACCGAAATTCTGCTCCCATCAGCCAAAGTAAGAAATAGTTCTCCCTCATCCAACTTTCTAATCTCCTAGAACCCCTACAAAGAATTACAGATATGATTAGTACAACCTGAATCCACACACCAGGAATCCATTGGATTCTGTACCAAACATATTTCAAGAAGAAATGAACTTTTCATACCCTTATTCTTGGCAGCCTTGAATGTTGGACAATTCCTCTTCCAATGTCCTTTCTCACTACAATGGAAACACTTTCCTTTAGTTTTCTTTCCTTTGTTGGCATCTCCTAAAGCAATTTGTTTACCATCTTGCTTGGTGACGTCCTTCTTATTTTTCTTACCCTTGCCTTTTGACTTAGGTTAAGAAGCAGAAGCTTCACCAACATTGGTTGCAACACTAGAAGTACCAAAAATGCCTTCCGCCGCTACCAACTCATTCATTAATTAAGACAATGAATAAATATTTTTGTTCATATTATAGTTAAGTTTGAATTCCTTGAATGATTCTGGTAGTGACTGGAGTATCATATCCATTTGGGATTCTCCATCAATATCAGCACCTAAAACTTCTACTGTATTTAGATTAGATATCATCCTAAGACAATGCTCCCTCACTGAAGTACTTTCAGCCATTTTGATATTATAAATCTGCTTCATAGTTTCTTGCCTTGCAGAACGACTTTGCTCACCAAGCATCTCCTTTAGACTAAGTATTATGTTCAAAGCAAATTCTACATCCTGCATTTGATGGTGTAGAACATTTGAAATATATGCTAGGATATAGCACTTAGCCATTCCATTAGATTTCTACCAACGATCATATCGCTATATTTCTTCAAGATGAGCATTTAATGAAGGAAAGCTGGGACATGGTTGAGTAAGCATATATTTGTGCTCTTCAGCAGTAAGAACAATGTCCAAATTTCTTTTCCAGTCAACATAGTTGGATTCAGTCAGTTTGTTTTGGTTAAGAATAGCAACAAGTGGGCTAAATGATGCCATGATTTAAATCTAAAAATAATAAACAAGAATATAATAAGTAAATTGGACATTATCAATTTAGCATATAAGCATATAATGTGGAACCTTAATAAAACCATAAAATAATATATGTAATGACAACCCAATCCCATATTCAATATCCCTCAGCATAGAGTGAACATTAAATACTATGATTGATTGAGAACTATTCTCATTATTAGTGTTTGATCTCATTATTAGTGCTATCATGATAACTCTTATCAAACACTAATAATATACCATTTTACATTTAGCCTCTAAGTAATAATAGCAAGAACTCAGCATAGGGGATATTATAATATTTAGTCTAGTGTATACTATTGTCTAGAATCATGTGTAGCCACATTTCATCCCTTTAACAGGCTTATTTTGTAGTAGCATGATAAAAACACCCTTCGCATGGAATGTAAAGCTCGAAGCTAAGACAAGGTGTTTATCAAACCACTATAAACTAGGAAATTCAATCTTGTAGGACCGTGAAATAAATATTGTTTGCATGGAATGCTAAGCTCGAGGCAAAGACAAAGTATATATTTCACACTACTATGAACCAACAATGGAGGCCGTGAGATGCAACCCTTGTATCTCTCTCCCACTAGATATTTTAAATTAAAGGTTTTTAAGATCAAGAACCATAATTATGCTAGACACTTTGAAACATAATTCTAATCTCATTAGGAATAAATTTCATAGTCTGAGCATTAATATATATAACGTAATATAAACTCATATTACATTATAAAAGTATATTATTTTATGTATATAATATAATATACGGGTTATTATATGTAATATATAATTATTACATTGTATATATATTGCCTTCAGATTGTAAGAATCCTTGGTGTAATACATGCAAGATAGCTAAGCCGTGCGCAATTAAGTTCAAGCCATGCAATCCATGCATTAACAATCCAAGCGCAGTTGACTGTTACAAAACTTCCATTCAATAACCATATCAATATACGACACTATTCAATCCCACTTGCAATATATATATACGGACTCAATATGGAAGTATATGTTTAATGCACACTAATAACATAGATTGCCAAGTCATATATATATATATATATATCATCTAGAAGTTTGCAATTGTACAATCTGTATGACCGAATGATCTTAAATCATTCTTATATAACAAGGATTCAAATAAATTCCTTTAAGATAAGAAAATGCAAAACCATTTTTATTTTATTCTAAATCCAATCACATGCTATACAATCATGATATGAAAACCTGGCACTTATACTAATTGTTGGAAATTTTGGTTTTATATCTCATACAAAAACACACAGCGGAAGTAACAAACATGGATCTATTTCATTCATGATTAATAACATGCACTATGCAAATTTCAGAATTTAAGAACAAGATAGCGTACCATGGTGTGGAGAAATTCAAAACAAAGATTAGAAGCACTTAGGAACACTTTTAATCTTCACTCCAATTCCACTTTACGCCCAAGAAGTGTGGTCTCTCAATCAGTTTCTAAGTGAGAATTATCGAATGGCTTCACTTACACATACATACCATTTCACAACGATGTCTCTTCATTTTTTTATTCTCTAATAAAAAATTCTATATGTTTTTCCCTTTATAACTAACTAATTATCTAATTGGCCTGGCCAATGGAGCCTTTCCAATTGGACTTTAGTGTATGGCTTGGAGTGGGACCAAAACGGACCAATAAGACACTAGCTTCAATGGTCTTTGAGCTTTTCTATCAACTCTTGACAAGTCTAAAGTTATCATTAATTATATTTAATACCATTATATAAAATATAATTGCACTCTAAGCCCTATTAATAAATTATATTCCAAGACTTTATTATACATGCAACCCCTTCATAAAATATTCTTAATAATACAAAGTCATGAATATAGACTGCCACTTCGAAAATTACTACATCTTAATCCTTAAGTTATTCATCATATATTTATGAAATCTAATTTCATAAATATATACTTTAGTAACTCCTTATTAAAGTGGTTAGGCCTAACTCTCTGAATAATTGAGCCCACTAAACTTATCTCAAGGAAATATTTTATATCTCCATCAAAAGAGTATGAATTCTATCTCGAGAATATATGTTCCATCAACACTAAATGTGGCTGCCCAACATACTGAGATTTTGACTGTTACTTTAGATCTTACTCTTGATATATCAAAACAACCTACACTTCATGATCAGCTTCATTATCCTTTAAGGATTAAGAGTTCATGTAAATAGAAATTGTGAGATTTATTATTCATTTGACAGTTTTTAGGAGAATAATAAATCTTACAGCGGTCCAGTATAATATGTCTTAACTCTTAAAACATATCAACACATCAACTAGAAGTCTCCGCTTCCATGATCAAGACAAATCATCTTAGTTGATATGTTATAGTCTTTATTGATGAAATACCCAATTTCATCACCGACTACGAAATACAATTATGAGTTTACAAAGAACTTGTGATTTATATCTTCTGTGACTTTTCACATAAATCACATACTATGTATCTCGTGGACTATATGATAATGTCTCAATATTCATGTTACCATTATTTTAGATAATAATAAAACAACTTTATTGAACACAACATTAAGTCATACATAATGTCATACGTAGCATCATACAATAGGATTTAAGGGCACATAGTCTAACAATCTCCCATTTGCCCTAAAGATTATTGTGCACTAATCTAACTCTCATTCCCTCCAAATATGACTTGAAAGTCCCCCGCCAAATGTGACTCGAAAGTCCTTTGAGGCAAGGCTTTGGTAAAGGAATTTGCTAGATTATTTGCACTTTTAATCTTTGCTATCACAATATCTCCACTAGTAACAATGTCTCGAATGATGTGGTACTTCCTCTCAATGTGCTTTCCTTTCTTGTGATTTCTTGGATCTTTGATTATGCAACCACTTCACAACCGCTTCACTATTGTCACAAAACAATGTGATGAGAACTTGCTCCATTCTTACAACACCAAGATCAGAAAGGAATTTCTTAAGCCAAATAGTTTTCTTTGCTGCTTCACAAGCAGCAACGTACTCAGCTTCCATGGTGGAGTCCGCAATACAAGATTGCTTAACACTCCTCCAATTTTTGGCTCCACCTCCTAGGGTGAAAACACATCTTGAAGTGGATTTTCTGAAATCTAGATCCTAATGAAAATCTGAATCTGTATAGCCAATGGGAATTAAATCCTCACACCGGTAAACAAGCATATAAGCTCTCCTTCCTAAGATACTTGAGAATATGCTTTACAGCTTGCCAATGTTTTGGTCCTGGATTTGATTGATATCGACTGACCATGCCAACTGAATAACAAATATCTGGTCTAAAGCATGTCATACATGAGACTTCCCACTACAGAAGTATAAGGAACTTGTCTCATCATCACTATATTAGCTTTAGGAAAAATATAGACCTAGAATTATTAGTTACTATTGCTATATAATTTTTTTTCAGAGGCCTATTGTGGAAATTGTTAAGAGATGAATAAAAGCATTTAGAGTGTCCAACAATATGATATACAAAAGCTAATGTTTAGTAAACATTTGGTTCCAAGAATACTAATGCCAAGAGTGTGAAGTAGTTGCATGTTTTTGGGGGCTGTTTGCTTTTATAGCTTAATGTCAATCAGGCAAGAGGTTTTTATTGAATTCTATGCTTTTAAGTATGCATCTAAACAAGTGTTTGGTATAATAGCAATATGAAGTTGAGACAACTAATAATGAAATTGAAAATTGGGAAATGGTTTGTTGCGCGCTATAGGTACAACTTCCTTTGTCACTAGTTAAGTTTTAAGCCAACTACTTAAAACTTCCTCGGGGAGTTGCACCTTTGGACTGTCATCCCGATCTTAGGGTTGGTCTTATTGTGATAATGCTTAGGGTTAACTCTCTCCATGCGTGCCATGATTAGTTCCTCTAACTAGCCTTAGACCCTATTTTGGGTTCTAGTTAAGTGGGCTTCCACGAGCCTTCTAGGCCTAACCCCCTACAATAGCTCCCCTGATCCTATTGTCGCTTCGTGATATTAGGATTGGGTATTTTCAACATGGCGCTTGGTGGAGTCTTTGGACAAAATGATGGTTACACCTCGGGAAGTTGAAATGCCACACCATAATTATGTTATATGTGACAATTACATTTTTCATACATGTGGTATTATCTTGCACATCTAACAGTCCTGATTAGTTGACGCTTCAATTACCGAGGTGCAAGTGCGTAGAGGCAGCGATACATATTGATTAACTACTTTTCAATTGCATTAAATGACTTCTCTTCCTATATATATTCCTACTTCCCTTTTTATAGTCTTCTTTACATCTTTTTCAAATTTATAACTTCTTTTGCTCCACTTCCCCTAGCCCTTAGAACTATCCTGAGACAGTCCTTTTCACTAAAAAGTTACTCAGTAAGTCTTTCTTTCCTCATTTCTCTCATTCCCAGTCTTCCATGGTTGCCTTAGTAGAAAAAGTATGAGTTTCTCTCATCTATTAAACTCAAGTGCTAACATAGAGTTGTTTAGGACCGGATTCAACATCCTTCATGATGTGAACATATCATACTGTCATGAGGGTGATATAGAGGATCAAAGGCTTCCTCGTGTGCTCTTTTTTCCTCTGATGTCAATATTAGAGGGTGGTGTTATATCCCCTCTTGCTTAGGACTCTAGGCTTTTATGAGCTTAGCCTCGACTAGTGTCTGCCTAATTTTAAAGGGTAGTAAGTTGTGTCGGGCGTCTCAACTGACTGTACAACCTTAATTTAAACCACCACAATATTAACTTCTTTTATGCCATTTGGGGGAGTCTAAAACATGGTTACTACCTTCAAACTTGAAATACCATGGTTAGGCTGATTAAATGCCTTCCCAGCTCTAATAGGAACTTTGTGGGGGAGTTTGTGATGTTAGGATATGTGCCCTTAAATCCTATTGTATGATGCTATGTATGACATTATGTATGACTTAGTGTTGTGTTTAATAAATTTGTTTATTTTTATCTAAAATGATGGCAACATGAATATTTGAACCTTATCATATAGTCCATGAGATGCATAGTATGTGATTTATGAAAAAAGTCATAGAAAATATAAATCACAAGTTCTTTATAAACTCAGAATTTGTAGTTCGTAGTCGGTGATGAAATTGGGCATTTCATCTGCGAAGACTATAACGTATCAACTAAGATGATTTGTCTTGATCATAGAAGTGGAGACTTCTAGTTGATATGCTGATATGTTTTAAGAGTTAAGACATATTGAACTGGACCGCTATGAGATTTATTATTCTCCTAACGACTGTCAAATGAATAATAAATCTCATGACTTTTATTTGCATAAACTCTTAATCCTGAGAGAATAATGGACCTGATCATGATGTGTAGGTTGCTTTGATATATCAGGAGTGAGATCTAAATTAACGGTCAAAACCTCAGTATGTTGGGTAGCCACATTTAGTGCTGATGGAACATATATTCTCAAGATCGAATTCATAATCTCTTAACGGAGATATAAAATATTCCCTTGAGATAAGTTTAATGGGTTTGGTTATTCAGAGAGTTGGGCCCAACCACTTTGGTAAGAAATTACTAAAGTACATACATATATATATATATATATATTTATGAAATTGGATTTCATAAATATATGATGAATAACTTTAAAGGATTAAACTAGGTACTTAAGGATTAAGATGTAGTAATTTTCAAAGTAGCAGTCTATATTCATGACTTTGTATTACTACGAATATTTTATGAAGGGGTTACGTGTATAATAAAGTCTTGGGATATAATTTATTAATAAGGCCTAGAGTGCATTTATATTTATATAGTGGTATTAAATATAATTAATGGTAACTTTGGACTTGTCAAGAATTGACTGAAAAAGCCCAAAGCCCATTGGAGCTAGTGTCGTATTGGTCCCTTTTGATCCCACTCCAAGCCACACACTAAAGCCCAATTGAAAAGGCCCAACAGGCCGGCCCAATTAGATAATTAGTTAGTTATAAAGGGAGAAACATACAGAATTTTTCTTTAAGAAAAGAAAAGAAGCGTAGAGAAAAAGAAAAAGAGAGAGTGTGAGACACATTTTCATTCTCCCTTTGAAAACTGATTGAGAGACCACACATCTTGGGCGTAAAGTGGAATTAGAGTGAAGATTAAAAGTGTTCCCAAGTGCTTCTAATCTTTGTTTTGAATTTCTCCATACCAAGGTACGCTATCTTGTTCTTAAATTCTGAAATTTACATAGTGCATGTTGTCAATCATAAATGAAATAGATCCTTATTTGTTGCTTCCGCTGTGTGTTTTGTATGAGATACAAAACCAGATTTTTATCCAACAAGTAAGAGTGAGGGGGAATTGGCTTAATGGAGAGCTGACCAGCCCGACTTCTCTCCAATTGATAGGTCAATATTTTGTGACACATGAATTCATTTGAAGCCACCATTGTTATTCTTCTTCTTGTTGTTTTGTTCGTTGTGTTTTTTTTTGTTTTTTTTTTACTGGCACTTATCCCTAATGGATCCCGCTCCTTTCTTTTATTTGCAGATTCTAAAAGGTTCCAACCTGAACTTAATGTCATACGTGTCGCGAAGCTGAACTTCGTTCTCTAATCTAAGATATTCGTGCGCTACGATGGACAACTGAGGGCCTCGCACTTGATTCATGAGTGTGTCCCCACCTACACAAGTTATCAAGACTCGGTGTGGGCTCTTACGGTCGAAAGCCTGCTCTTGTCATTCCTGGACGTAGATTTACCTGGGTTCCTACCACCAGGTCTCACGAGCGAAGAGGCTAGACACTAAGGGCCTAGGATTTTTCAAGTACGATCACTTGAACCGGTTTGGGATGGTTTGGGCGATATAGTGTTTTGGGGTCAGGCCACGCACATTCCTATAGATGCCCTCGTCAGAAATGAGCTGAATCCGTAGAATCCTTTGGCTATGATGGTTTAATGGTGCAGTATGGCCTTTGAGTGCTAGTTTCCAGCGGCACAACCAATTAGTGGACAAGCGATACCCTTGGTCGCCTCCCAACAGGCCACTCTTGCTGCTGTGCTACAACAACAAAAAAGAAAGAGGAAAAGGGGTGCAGAGAGCCATCGTACCGAATCTAGCACCCTTCCTATCAACCAAACCCGAATCACCACTGTGACCACCAAACTGGCATCCCAAGCTGAAGAGACATCTTGAAGGATGAGCCTTGCTCAGCAACCAACAACGACTGGCTCCCACATGGCCTCTATTTCTTTTATTGCTAGATGAGAGTGCACTTTCTAGCTGGGAGACAAGGTTCTCTCAATGATTCGTCTATCTGTACCTTGTGGAATGGTCTTAGGAGAGAAGTCTCTAATAGCCTTGGGAAGGCCCTGTTACTCCTTAATGATATGAAGCGCTATGCTGGTTGTCAGGATGATGACCTCATTTCCAAGTTAAAGTGGCATACTATTGCTATGAGTGATCCTAATTCCTGAGCTTGTCTTTAGTTTTTGGTTTTTCATTTCATTTAAATTGGTTTTGATTTTTCTAAGTGTTAACTATCGGTTGGTGCTAACTTACCTTGTAACTTTTTTTGCTTCAGGCCGCTTAACTGACCCATGTGGTGGAGGGTTGATTCAAAAGAAAGATGGAAGAGGCAAACATGGAAAAAACCTTGAAGCAGGTCACTGAAGCCAACTTGAATGAAAAAACATAGGAGTTGAGCTCGGTGTAGCACAGGGTAACTATAATGGAGAATGCTCAAGAGGTGGCTGAGAAGACAATAGAGCAACTACAGACGAGGCTTGATGAGACCGAGGTCAAGTTAACAGAATCATCTAGGGTCATCTTGACTTGAGACAAGGAACTTGTCAATCTGAAGGAAATGATGAAGAATTACGAGCAAGTCTTCTACAACATGGGCTTTAGGGATGCCGATAACTCAGCCAATCTTGTTATCTCCCAATCCCGAAATTTGGGGTTTATGGAAGTCTGGATGGCCATAGTGAATGCTCTCGATCTGCCGAAGAACTCCCCCTTTAGGGATGCTAGGTAGGTCCTCCTACTTGAAGATTCCCTCGTGGACACTTAAACAAATGACTAGGAGGGGGAATTTGAAGATGAAGGGGATGACAGCCTGGGCATGAGGGAGCTATCTGAGTAGATTGACACCCACGTTGTGGTGTTGGATGAAGATAACCCAGGCTGCACCACCCTAATCGATGCCCAAAACATTCAGCCATTGAACTTGAGCTCCCTTATTTTAGATACAACTACCGTTCCTGAGACCTCAACTGCTGAACCCCAAGATCCATCTAGTTAATTTTCTCATTTCTTTCCTTTTTTTTTTTTTTTTTATTACTGACCCCCCTTTCAGTAGGCATGATTAAATAACTCGAAAAGAGATAGTGCTGTCTTGTCCCAAGAAGGATTTTTAAGCACCCATAATTAACCATTTGCTTGTGAGACTTCCTTCTTTCGTTCCCTAGGAACCATTGCCCACAATCATGTAAATCCACAACTGGAAATAAGGAACAACTTAGGAAAAATTTACCTATGTTTTTACATGGTTGGTGATTAGGGCAAAGCGAGGCCATGTTTCTATCCTTAGAGAAAATTTATTAAGATTTCCACATGGTCGGTGATCGGGGTCAGGACGAGGCCATGCTTCTGTCCTTAGAGAAAATTGTTTAAGGTTTCCATATGGTCGGTGATCAGAGTTAGGCCGAGGCCATCTTTTTGTCCTTGGAGAAAATTCACTAAGGTTTCCATATGGTCAATGCCTGGGGTCAGGCCAAGGCCATGTTTCTATCCTTCAAGGAAATTCACTATGTTTTCCACATGGTCAGTGATTGGGGTTAGGCTGAGGCCATGTTTCTGTCTTAAAGAAAATTTATTTAGGGACAACAAACATTATGCATAACGATGTTGGTTCTGAATTCTTCATTTGGCATTCATTTACAAAATTGAAGTACATCTTACAACTCCTTTTCCCTTCACTATCATTTACCTAAGGGTAATACTTCTTGAGATTACACAAATTCCATGGTGGGGAAGGGGTTACTCTTCCATGTCTTCTAAGTAATAAGCCCCCATCCCGGCCGTGGTTGTCACCCGATAAGTTCCCTCCCAATTCATGGTGAGCTTTCCCATATTCCAATCCTTCATGCTCCTTATGGCCTTCTGCAGGACTAAGTCACCCGATATAAACTTCCTAGGCTTCACCCCTCTGTTTTATACCTTTGCTAGTTTCTGTTGGTAATCTACTAGTCAGATGGTTACTACATCTTTCTTTTCCTCCAACGAATCCAGCATACCAATTAACCAACCATCATTATCATTTTAATCGTAGTTGTCAACCCTCATGCTCATTAAACTAACTTCAATCAATACCACAGCCTCCTATCTATATGTCATGGAGAATGAAGTTTTGCTTGTAGACCTCCTTGGTGTGGTTTTGTACGCCCAGAGAACGTTTGGTAACTCCTTAGCCTAGTTTCCCTTTGCTTTTTCCAGCCTTTTTTTGAGACCATTCACTATGGACTTATTTGTTGCTTCTGCCTATCCATTGCTCTGGGGATATGCTGGTGTTGAATATCTATTACTTATCCCAAAGCTACCATAATAATCACGGAAGGCTTTACTGTCAAACTGTAACCCGTTATCTGAGATAAGTATATAAGGCACCCTAAACCTTGTTATAATGTTTTTCTAAACAAATTTTGTCACGTCCACAAGTTTCTGCCTCTACCTATTTCGTGAAGTAATTGGTGGCGACCAACACAAACCTTTTATTCTCGGTGGCCTGAAGGAATGATCGGACCGTGCCTCTAGCACCAATCACACCTTTTGACATACTCGGCCATGTCTTTTTGTATGCTCAGCCACCAAAAACCATGCATCTTAGCTCGGTGAGCTAAAGATCTCTCCCCTGAATGTCCTCCACATATCTCCTTATGCAACTTAACCAACAACTTGGCAACCTTGTCTAGAAGGAGGCAACTCATGTAAGGACCTCTGAAAGAGCGTCGATACAACTTATCATCTTGAGACAGCCAAAAACTAGAGGAGGTCTTCTTAATCTTCTTCGACTCTTTAGGGTCATTTGGTAAGGACCCATTAGACATAAAGGAAATGTCCATCCATCCAACTCGAGCTCATCTTTGCCACTAACACAACCGCTATGGTCTACTCTATGCTCGGCTATTCTTGCAATTCCACGAAGCTCATTCAAGGAATACTCTCGTCTGATAACAAGGTTAATGTCGCCAACAAAACGGCATGGCTATTTTGACTGCTCGGTATCCTGACGACACTCACTTTTCTGGAAAATTGCTTGCAAAGCTCTGAATGATTTCAAGTACTGCTTTATATGGGTATCCCTGGCAACAAATATCTGGTCTTGGCATCTACCAATGTTTTATTAAGGTAGTACATTAGCTTTTGCACCCCATCCTCTTGCCTTAACAAAACTAAACTTATTGCGTGGTCAAAGATCGTAAGGTACATGTACAGATCGTCCTCAGGGTCAGGTCGAGACAATATAGGTGGGCTCATCAAATACAGTTTCAAGTTTATGAACGCTATGTCGCACTCCTCTATCCACTAAAAACCCTTCAATTTCTTCAACAGTTGAAAAAAGGCCTGCACCTATCTGCTGATCTTGAAACAAATCTATTCAGGGCAGCAAACATCCCTGTAAGCCTCTGCACTTCTTTTAGGTTAGTGGGGGGTTTAAGCTACTGAATGTCCTTAATTTGATCGAGGTTGACCTATATTCCCCTTGTGGTTATCATGTAACCCAAAAATTTGCTTGACCCCACACCAAAGGTGCATTTGTCTACATTAAGCCGTAACTTATGTTGTCTCAGTATCTCAAACACTTCCACTAAGTTAAGGATATGCTCTGCTTCTTTTTTGCTCTTCACGACCATATCATCAATGTAAACCTTCACTGTTTCACCGATCCAATCATGAAACATCCTAGTCATCATTCCCTGGTACGTTGCCCCCGCATTCTTTAACCTGAAAGGCATCACAGTATAATGATAGTTAGCCTCAAGAGATTTGAAGTCGATGCTTTCTAGATCCTTCGGTGCCAGAGCAATCTGATGATAACCCTGGAATACATCAAGGAAACTCATCCTTTCATGCCCGAATGTAGCATCCACCAACTAATCTATCTTTGATATGGGGAAAGGGTCCTCCGGGCACACTTGGTTGAGGTCGGTGAAATCAATGTAAACCCTCTGCTTACCTTTTTTTTTTTTTCTTTTTATTTTTTTTTTTACCACCATTGTGTTAGGCAAACACTTGGGAAAAAACACCTCCTTGATAGCCCTTGCTTACTTTAATTTTTTTTACTTCTTTCACTGCTTCCATATGGGTTTTGCTAATCTCCTGGGTTTTTGTTTTCTTAGAGTGACCAAAGGATTGACATTCAATCGGTGCATAATAAATGTCAGATCCACCCCAGGTACTTCATATGGGCTCTAAGCGAAAACGTCTAAATTTTGCACCAATGCTAGCAGGACTTCCACCTGATCATTCAATTGCATATTTTTTCCTATTTGAAAGCACCTATCAGTGTATAGAAAAATTCAAACCCGAACTAATTCCTTGGCACTATCCACTCTTGATTGGCCCTTAGCATCTTGTAATTGCTATAAGCGTTCGGCTTCAACCTGATCCTTTTGCTTGACCTAGTGGTTTATGTCAGAGAGTCTCTTAACTCTTACTCATCGAGAAGTCCCAATCAAAAAGTGTTGGCTGCTACCTACTCATTCCCCCCCCCCTCCAATCTCATTGTATAACTCCTAATACCTATTAATATAAGATCAGAGGGTTTTGCCACTCCTCATTGATAGGCCACAAACACATTGACCCCTTGTGATGAATTCAGTTGATTAATTGGCCAAGTTATTAATTAATCAAATTAATATGCAAATTTCGTGATAGCACAAATAAATCTCCAATAAACTAAAATATGTATATGAAATTAAATGACACAGTGATTTATTTACAAATGGGGAAAACCTACATGGTAAAAACCCCACCGGGTGATTTTAAGGTCACCACACCCGAAATTCCACTATTATCACAACAAGCGGTTACAAGTAAAGGAATCCCAAGTACCTTACCAACTTACAGTTGAACCCTTACGACAATACCCAATTGGACTTGTTCTGTAGTGACAATTTCTCCTTTTGATGCATGACTCCCAAGTACGTGACTAACCAATTACACGGATCCCAGTACGCGACTTCAATCACCAACTAGAGAAAGTTGTTGGCTATAAAATTCTTCAGTTCATCCACACGATGAAGATCAAGAAGATGTTTGCTTACAAAACCCTACGATGCACATTACATAGCAACTTCTTTACAAAAGAGATGAACTAGGGCAAGAACTTTGTCTCAGGTCACAAGTTGCTTGAATAAGGGTTTCTCAATGCTTGTGCAACTTGTGTTCACTTTGATGGCCCTTAAAATAATCCTTTTATATTTCTAGGGTTAGAAGAAAATAAGTCCCAAAGACACATCTACGGATTAGAATAAAAAACAAAACTCAGAATCTGTTTTTTTTTTTAGATCTCGACAGCTAGAGCTGTCGAGGTGCTTTCGAGTAGCTGTTAAGCCTCGAGGCTGAACAGCTTCTTAAAGCTCGATAGATGCAGTTGTCAAGCTAGGTGTCGAGCCAGGTGTCGAGCTTTAATAACTAGCACTTCTCAACTTGAATCTTGGAAAACTTGCATGGCTTTAACACTTGATCTTGAAACCTTATTTCTTGAAGTATTAATATCATCCTAGAGCTACCCAAATACAAGCTGAGTACATTTTGTCAACGAATAAGCCAATTACATAAAATAATGACATACATTCAAAACAAAATGAAACACATATGTCCTAACACCCATCCTCATGGACAACAACACACCTATCTGTTAAGGAACCTTGCTGCATGTTATAAATTGGGCCTCTAATGCATGCATTAGCTCTCCTAAGTGTCTAATGGACCCTTTTCTTAAACCATTAAGCCACCTGTAGTAGTTGGTCTGAGGCTGTATGGTGACACTTTGCACATCAAACCGTCATTTTGTAAGTACAATGACATCATTTGGATGTAGTGACTTACATGCTCTACTGGGTCAATTTTTTCGTCATAGATAGTGAAAGAAGGGCAGGCGAACTGCCTCGGCATTTCTGTGCACTCTATCTCTTCCTTAAAAGGTGATCGAGCAGCTTTCCTCAGTGCTCGGCTCATGGCATCCAAAGCTGTGTTAGTATTGTTAGGATTAGTTCCCTTAAATCTTATTGTATGATGCTATGTATGACGCTATGTATGACATTATGTATGACTATATGTTGTGATTAATAAAGTTATTATCTAAATTAATGGTAACATGAACATTTGGACATTATCATATAATCCATGATATGCATAGTATGTGATTTAGTCATAGAAGATATAGATCACAAGTTTTTTGTAAACTCAGAATTTTAGTTCATAGTCGGTGATGAAATTGGGCATTTAATCTATAAAGACTATAACATATCAACTAAGATGATTTGTCTTGATCATGGAAGTGAAGACTTCTAGTTGATATGTTGATATGTTTTAAGAGTTAATACATATTGAACTAGACCGCTGTGAGATTTATTATTCTCCTAACGACTGTCAAAATGAATAATAAATCTCCCGACTTCTGTTTACATGAAGTCATAATTCTGAGAGAATAATGGACCTGATCATGAAGTGTAGGTTGCTTTGATTTATCAATAGTGAGATCTAAAGTTACGATCAAAACCTTAGTATGTTGGGCAACCACATTTAGTGTTAATGGAACATATATTCTCAAGATGGAATTCATAATCTCTTAATGAAGATATAAAATATTTCATTGAGATAAGTTTAATGGATTTGGTTATTTAGAATGTTAGGCCTAACTACTTTAGTAAGGAGTTACTAAAGTATATATTTATAAAATTGAATTTCATAAATATATGATGAATACCTTCAAGGATTAAATTGGGTAGTCAAGGATTTAGATGTAGTAATCTTCAAAATGGCAGTCAACATTCATGACTTTGTATTATTACAAATATTTTATGAAGGGGTTGCATGCATAATAAAGTATATAGATATAATTTATTGATAATACATAGAGTACAATTATATTTATATAGTGGTATTAAATATAATTAATGGTAACTTTGGACTTGTAAAGAGTTAACAGAAAAGCTCAAGACCTATTCGAATGGCCCAAAAGGCTAGCCCAATTAGATAATCAGTTAAATATAAAGGGAGAAACATATAAAATTTTTAAAAGACACATTTTTTGGTGTGTGGAATGAAATGGTGTGTATGTGAGTGCAAGCCACTCTCTTATTGTCCCTTGGAACTAATTGAGAGACCACAATTCTTGGACGTTAGTGGAATTAGAGTGAAGATTAAAAGTGTTCCCAAGTACATCTAATTTTTGTTTTGAATTTCACCACACCAAGGTACGCTATCTTGTTCTTAAATTCTAAAATTTACATAATACATGTTATCAATTATGAATGAAGTAGATCCGTTAATTTTTCGCTGTGTATGTTTTGTATGAGATACAAACCATGTTTTTCCAACAAGTATGGCCATGCCGACCATGACAAGGAGATTTGTTACGAAGCCTCCTAGTTTCAAGTAATCTATCCCGTGACCTTCACAATCCATCATCTTAAGATGACCCGTTCATCTTGTAATTGGGATCATCAAAAGATTCTTCCTGGTCTGTCGTGCGGCATCTTCCCCTCAACTTAATCTCAAGATCGTTGACTTGTTTATAGATTCTCCAACTCTTGTAGCTAATATCTTCGCCTAGACCACTCAGAGATATAGGACACAGTTTGTTCCCCTTGCGAAGATCCCTCAATAGAATCAACTCTGGTCCCATGTCCGTCTTGCATGTGTTGATGTTCCCTTTTACACTCCCTTTCCTGCCTCCTATGGCCCCTAGAGGTGGTCCTTAACTAATTTCCTCCCACAGACTCCTCACCGACATACTGACCCTCCATGGTTAGACAGCACCAAGCTCATTCAAAGCCTTAAGTGGAGTAGGATCCCCACAGACAGCTCTAATTTTGAGCATCGAATGCTTCTTAGGTGATAGTATTTGGGCCTCCAATTAATTTCTATGTGGGCTATATCACGATCCTTTCAAGTGGGCTCTAAACTTGGCCTGCTCATCTTCTTTAAGCCTCAATCCAAGACCCTCTCTCTGGTGTCCCTTACTTCCCCAACATTCCATTGTGTTTTTCTCTTTGTGTCTCACTCCCTAGAATTTTTCCAACCCCCCCTCCCTTACCCTCTTTTACCTTTTATAGTCTCTTATTAGTGGGGTGATCATCATTACTCTCCCATTTCACACATACTTCCACGTTCATTAGAATCCCAAGGGATCCTCACAACTTTAGAGGATTCCTTTGAAACTTGTTCTAGACGCCAAAAAATGTTCAGCAGTGAACCTCCTCAATGGCACTACTGGCCCTCGGTTACTGGCCTCACCATGTACACTTCTATGCCTAATTCCCTTGTTGTTGGTTAATGTTTAAGCCGACTACTTAATACTTCCCGGGGGAGTTGCACCTTTGGCCTGTCATCTTGGTCTTAGGGTTGGGTTTATTGTGATAATGCTCAAGGTTAACTCTTTCCACGCGTGCCATGATTATTTCCTCTAATAGCCCTTAGGCCCTATTTTGGGTTCCGGTTAAGTGGGCTTGCATGGGCCTTCTGGGTCCAACCCCTCACAGGTAATATAATAAAGATGTGAGGTAAAAATCTAAGTTTTACACCCTCCTACTCCAACGTGCCATATCATTTTATCATGTATTACAAAATAAACATAATCATACCTAATTAATTCTAACACTCATTTGAAAATCCAAAAACATTAAGATTTATTGAGATATTATTAGATGTGGCCTTACCAAATTTGGACTAATGATATAAACTTATAATATATTTTAAATACTAAAAAAATGTAAAGAAATTGACAAACACAAAGTTGTTAACTATTTTTTTAATGACATTGGTAGACAACCACAAATGAAAATCAATTAAAAGTCTACTAAACTTCAAAAGTCTAGTTTAGCTTCACAGTCACTCTTCAACAATACACAACCACTTACAAATGAGAGAGAGAAGGATATACCAATAGTACTACTAGGCATAGAAGCATGGAGTCAACCTACAACCATGGATTCAAGGTGAGGTGATTAGGGGAATGTTGGAGTGGGTACATTGCACACTACTACTTAGATTTGTTTTGGTGTTTTTATTTTATTATCATTGATCTATGGTGATTTGGGATCTATTAAAAAATTAATTTGATTTCTTTTTTTCTTTACTATACATAAGTTGTTCTCGCTAAAAATTAAACAATTTCAAATAGTAATTTTTATTCCTCTAATTTTTAATCACTCTAGGTGAAATGGTCAATATCACTCTAGTTGAAATGGTCTAAATTTTTCTGACAATCCATAGTTTCTTTTGGTACAATTAAAAATTTTAAGTTTCAAAGTTTTTATTCAAATTCTCATTGTCTTAAGCAAATTATTATGATAATCAAAACTTATCATATAATTACAATTGATATTACTCAAATAATTGATAGTACTCTCAATCCAAACTTTTATTTTCCCATTCTTAAGTAGGTACACCGAATTGGACCGAAGTGATATGAAATCGACCAAATGGACTAGTGGACAGAATGGACTAAATTGGACTGAATAGACCAAAGTGGACTAAATTGATCATAATATACCAAACTGGACTAAATGGACCAAACATGACCGAATTGAGCAAATTGGACTAAAAGGGACCTAACTGAAAAGAGCGGGCCAAAGTGGATTGGACAAACCAGAAGTCAACCGAATGGACCAAAATAGATCGAAGTGAACAAAAGGGACTGAATGGACCTAATTGAATTGAAGTAGACTGAAGTAGACTAGGCAAATAGGTCTGAAGTGGGCTAAAGTAGATTGAATAAGACTGAATTGACTAATTAGCATAGCCGAGATTATGTTTCGATATAAAATCAAATTCTTACTTCCAAAATAAACAAGTATTAACTCAAACAAAAATCAAACCGAAACTATTAAAGAGAGACAGATACTACTTGTAACAGGGAACTAAAAAATACAACAGTAAAACGAATGAACCAAAAATAGAGTTTTAAAAATCACAATAATTAATCAATATAAAATATAGTTGCAAGAAAGAATAAAATAACCATTTTTTTAAGAGAGGATAATAAGAAATTTATAGAAAATAATATGAGAAGAAAAAAATAAAAAATAACAAATATTGTATTATTATATACTATTTTTATAATGCAATATATAGGATAAAATCTAAGAATTCAAAGAGAAGAAAAAAAGATAAAAACTTAAAAATACAACTTAATCACACCAACTGAAAGTAGAGTTCTGAATAATAGTAAATTTCACCAACCTAAAGCAGAGATGCAAGAAAAAAAATCCACCAACAAATGAAAAGCAAAATTTTGAGAGAGAGAAATTACCTTTTGTGCATGAGAAAAATATGTATAGAATGAGAGAAAGAATAGTATATTTATAGCAAGAGCGGGAATAAGAAAAGCCAAAAATAGAGGAAAAGTGATATTAAAGTAGATAGTAATGAGAAGATGAAAAAGTAAAAAAGAGGGGAAAAGTTGGACAAAGCATAACAATAAGTTTTTTATTTTTATTTTTTAGGGTGTAGTATAACAATAAGTTGAAAAATAATAATGAAAAAAGAATTAAAAATAATAGGGAGAATGTTGGAAATGAGTTGATGATGTGGCTTAACAATAACATAGCAACAATAAATGTTAGGGGTGGCAATTCATGTTCATGTGTTGGGTTTGTGCCACGTCAACTCATGAGTACTCAACTCTATAGGTCAACCCTAACCCGACATATTTATAAACGGGGTTAGGATTCCTCAACCCTAACACAACCCATTTATTAAATGGGTTAGTCATGTCAACCTATTTATTAGATTTTATAAAATAAAAGAAAAACTAATTTTAGTATTAACCAAATTGAAATGAATTATGAAAAACCAAATAAATAAATATTTTAATATAAAATTCTGAACTAACGAGTAACTATATCACAAATAATCATTCAAAAATAAATCATATCTCAATATCATAAATAATCAATCATAATATGTCAAAGAAAATAAACCACAATGTAAAGTTGTGATTTCCAACTATATTGTGTTGGCTTTAATTCTGTGCCAAATTTGATTGTATTTTCTTCAATCATTTTCACTGTATGTATGTGGGTTTAATTATAAGGGATGAGTCTGAGAGATTGGTCAAGAATCAAGCTTCAAAATTTGAACGAGTGGATTTCGCGACTGGCTTGTGACTGTCTTGCGAGAAGCAACCTACGAAATAAGCCACGTGTAGAGCACGTGATTGGAAGATGAAGGGTCATGCTAGGCTAGAGTTTTTGCAATTGTCTTGCGGCTAAGGCCAACCCGTAAAGGACCCACAAAACTTTTCGTTTGGCAAAAAGTTGTGTTTTGCTTTACCAAGTCTTTACTCACACTATATATACCCTCATTACCCACAAATTGTAAGGTATGCCTTTTAGAGAGAAAACCTTAGAAAATACACTTGAGAGTTAGAGATTTTTATACCCACAATCATCTACCATTCCTTGTAGTTTTTCCTTAACTCTTACCTCTCCTTTTCTATATCTTTAAAAGGTTGCTAGCCTAAACACTTAACACACCCATACTATGTGTAAAGTGAGATTTTGTACTACTGGGAAGCATTGGAAGGTACCATTCACTGGCGAATGCAATCGGGTTGAATTGCTGGATATGAAAAGTTAGAGAAGACAAGGCTCCAAGAAGTAAATTGGTAGCAGGAGCTTGGAGAGCTCAAGTACATGGGGTAGACTAGGCTTGGAGGGTCTTTTGTTATTCGTGTACTCCAACTTTATTCTTTAGTGGATTGATTTTGACTTAGAGGGTCGCGAAGAGGTTTTTCACTGAGTTCTTCGGTTTCTTCTTTGATAACACGTCTCGGTGTTATCTTGTGTTTGCATCTCTCTTCCCTACTCTTTAAGCTTTCATTTTATTGTTGATAATAGATGAGTATGGCTTAGGGTAGAGTTATCTGTTCATTATGCTTATTTACTCTTGTTCCGCACTTAGTTTAAGTCAAAGTAAAAACAGTCTAGCCATAATTTTTATTGGAGGTTTGAACAAGCTCTTGTGTTTTAACACAAATCCGTGCTTTCAATTGGTATCAAAGTGGGAACATTTATCAGATTCGATTATCCTAGTGTAATGCTAGACCCCTTCTTGTGATGGATATGGCAACATAGAACGCTAACATGGATTGTGGTTCATGTGTTTGTGATAATGACTCTATAAGCATCTTTGGAGATTTTCCTAGCAATGAGCTCCTGGAGTTATTGAAGTCTAAGAAACATGCTAGAATGTTCATACACATGCTAAAATGTCTGGAGCATAGAAATCATGAGCTTCATAAAAGCTTGTGTGAGTCTAATTCCTTAATTGCAAAATAGAAGAGAAGGAATAGACATTTGTTTAATAAGCTTGATGGTCTAAAAATAAAGCTTCACTCATCCATGAAAAATGTAGAGGAAGATGAGTCATGCTTTGAAAATCAAGAGTTTGTCTCATGCTTGCTTTTTTGTTCATATCGCATTGAAAGTATTTAATTCATGTTTGTGGTATCTTTACAGTGGGTGCTCAAGACACATGACCAAGGATAAATCTCTCTTTAAGACCCTTAAGGAGAAGGAGGATGGTTATGTGACATTTGGAGATAGTAGCCACTCACAAGTCCTAGGAAAGGGAACTATTGACATTTTAAGACTTCCCTTGTAACCGATGTTCTTTACATCAAAGGGCTAAAAGCAAACTTGCTGAGCATCACCCAAATATGCGATGAAGATTTTCTAGTTTAATTCTCTAAAAAGGGTGCTAATCCTTAGCGAGGAAGGTGTACAAGTCTTGAAGGGACTTAGAACCACCAATAATTGTTATGGTGTGGTTCCCAAGCCGAATGTATCATGTCAGAGTGCTTGAGTTAATATGTTGGAGTTATGGCACCAAAGTTTTGGACATGCCAATTACAAGCAGGTGGCAAAAGACATAAAACATAAAGCTGTAATTGGTTTCCTGAAATTTGGAAAGATCGAGAAAAATGTTTTTAACCCATGTCAATTATGGAAACAAACTAAATCAACCCATCATAAAGTAAATGTTGTTGCTACATCTCATCCATTGGAGTTGCTTCATGTTGATCTAATGGGTCCAACAAGAATGGAAAGCATGGGCGGAAAAAGATACATCATGGTTATGGTTGATGATTTCTCAAGGTACTTTTGGGTGGAACTCCTTAAGGTATGTGAAAAGATGGAAAAACTGTGCAAAAAGCTTCAAAACGAAAAAGGAGTTCCCATCGTCAAAATCAAAAGTGACCATAGGAAGGAGTTTAAGAATGCAAAATTTGAGGATTTTGCGATGAGCCTGGTATCAAGAAGGAATTCTCAACCCTAAAGACTTCGCAACAAAATGGGGTTGTTGAAAGGAAGAACCGGGTGATCCAAGAGATGGTGAAAGTTATTCTCCTTAACAAAGACATCCCAGGTTGGTTGAAGCAATGAACATTTCGTGGCACATTGGGAATAGAATCTCCTTTAGAGCAGGAACAAAGAAAACATCTTATGAGATATGGAAGGAAAAGAATCCAAAGGAGAAATACTTTCGGGTGTTTGGAAGCAAATGCTTCGTTCTCAAGGATAGGGAAAATCTTGGGAAATTTGATGCCAAGAGTGATGAAGGAATTTTCCTAGGTTACTCTGTAAATAGCAGGGCTTATAGAGTGTACAACAAGTGTACAAAGATGCTTTTGAAGTCATTAAATGTGGCTATAGATGACACAATTCCGAAAAAGAGTGTTGATAAGGATGGAGAAGCTTCAAGCCTTAAGAAGAATGATGGCGATGGTAACATGATACAAAGTGATGATGGTGGGAGACGATCACCAGAAATGGAAACTACTCCTACCTCATCGAGAAGGGTTACTAGATCAACTCAAGGGTCATTAAGTCCACTCACCCTACTAGAAATTTAGCCTCCAATCTCTCGTGACAAAGAACCCTCAACTTCCAAGAAACCATCATCAATAAGTGATTCTCAATCATCCTAAAAGCAACATAATTGGTGATTTGGATAAAGGCCTTCGTTTGAGAAGAAGACCTAGCTATAGTGTGAATTATGTGACGTATCATCGCTACAGCTCAATTTGAACCAAAGAAAGTTGAAGAAGCTTTGAAAGATGAAAATTGGATAGAATATATGCACCAAGAGTTACATTTATTTTTTAGAAATGAGGTATGGGAATTGGTTCCAAGACCCAAAGACACATATATCATTGATACCAAGTGGATCTTCAAGAACAAGACCGATAAGGATGGTGAAGTTGTGCGAAACAAATCTAGATTTATGGCTCAAGGTTATACTCAAGTTGAATGATTAGACTTTGATGAGTCATTTCCTCCTGTAGCAAGACTTAAGTCAATTCGTATTCTTCTCTCCACAACATGCATCATGAATTTCAAACTTTATCAAATGTATGTGAAGAATGCATTTTTGAATGGGATTCTGCATGAAGAAATATTTGTTGAGCAACCAAAGGGATTTCAAGATCCTCACTTTCCGGACCATGTACTATGATTGAAGAAAGCTTTGTATGGGCTAAAGCAAGTGCCAAAGGCGTGGTATGATCATCTTACATCATATCTTCTAGATCATGGTTTCATAAGAGGTCAAGCTAACCAAACACTTTTTGTTAAACGTGATGAGAAATCTCTACTTGTAGCTCATGTGTATGTGGATGACATTGTATTTGGTTCAACAATTGATGCCCTTGCTCAAGAATTCTCAGAAGAAATGAAGAAAGAATTCAAGATGAGCATGGTGGGGGAACTAAACTACTTCCTCGGTCTTCAAGTGAAACAACTAAAAGATGGGATATTCATATCTCAAGAGAAGTATGCTAAAAATATCGTGAAGAGTTTCAGTTTAAACTTAAAGAAACATGCATCTACTCCAATGAGTTCCTCAGTAAAGCTGAGTTCTAATCCAACTCTTTATAGGAGTATTATTGGTAGTCTCCTATATGCCACTAAAAGTAGGCCAGACATAGCTTTCAGTGTTAGGGCATATGCTTGTTTTTAAGTAGCACCCAAAGAGTCCTATATGACAATGGCTAAAAGAATCATCCAATATGTCAATGGAACATCTTATTATGGAATTTGGTACTTAAGAAACTTAAATGAATGTTTAGTTGGATTCTCAGATGCTGATTGGGCTAGGTGTATTGATGATAGAAAAAGCACCTCTGAAGGATGTTTCTATCTTGGAAAAAATTTGGTATCATGGATGAGAAAGAAGTAAAATTCAGTGTCTTTGTCAACTGCTGAAGTGGAGTGCATTGCATTTGGTAGCTGTTGTGCTTAACTATTATCGATGAAGAAGCTTCCTCATGATTATGGAATCTCTCAAGACACAATGTGCATCTTTTGTGACAATATGAGTGCCATCAATCTATCCAAGAATCTAGTCCAACACTCAAAGTCAAAGCATATCTAAATTTGATATCATTTCATTCGAGACTTGGTTGAAGAGAAGATCATGTGTTTAGAGTTCATTAACACCACAAACTAAAAGGCTGACATCTTCACTAAACCACTTGATGGTCTATGGTTTGAACCCCTCCGTAAGACCATCAGTGTCGGTATTGTCCCTTGACTCATTTTTCTTGTGTGACCCACATTTGTTTATTAATGCTTTCATGTAAAAAGTGTCTCATATGTCATCATGTTTTCTTTTTCAAGTCTTTATTTGTTTACCTTGTTTCTGGTGATCTAACTTTATTGCTGATAGGCCATAAATGTGTCGACTCCTTCTGATGAATTAAATTGATTAATTAGCCGAGTTATTAATTAATCAAGTTAACATGCAAATTCACGTGGCAGCACAAACAAATCACCAATAATTAATTAGCTTAGTTATTAATTAATCAAGTTGACACGGTGATTTGTTTATGAATGGGGAAAACCTGACGGCAAAAATCCCACCGGGTGATTTAAGGCCACCACTCCTGAAACTCCACTATTATCACAATAAGCGGTTACAAGCAAGGAATCCCAATACCTTACCAACCTACAGTTGAAACCTTACCCCAATACCCAATTAGACTTGTTCTGTAGTGACAGTTTCTCCTTTTGTTGCACGGCTCCCAAGTATATGACTAATCAATTGCGCAGATCCTAGTACGTGACTTCAATTCACCAACTAGAGAGAAAGTTGTTGGCTGCAAAGTTCTTCAATTCATCCACATGATGAAGATCAAGAAGATGCTTAGTTACAAAACCCTACGGTGCACATTACATAGCAACTTCTTCACAAGAGATAAACTAGGGCATGAACTTTGTCTTAGGTCACAAATTACATGAACAACAATAACTCAATGCTTGTGCAATTTGCGTCACTTTGACGACCCTTAAAACAATCCTTTTATATGTCTAGGGTTAGGAGAAAAGAAGTCCCAAAGACACATTCACAGATTGGAATCAAAACAGAACTTAGAATCTGTTTTCCATAAGTCTCAACAGATAGAGGTGTCGAGGATCTGTCGAGAAGTTGTCGAGCCTCGAGGCTGAAACAGCTTCTAAAGTTCGATAGATGCATGTGTCGAGACTAGCTGTCGAGCTTTAGTAACTTGCACTTTCCAGCTTATTTCTTGGACAGACTTGATGACTTCAACACTTGATCTTGAAACACCATTTCTTGAAGCATTAAACACATCCTAAATCTACCCAATTACAAGTAAAGTGCGTTTTGTCAAAGGATAAGCCAATTACATAAAATAATGACATGTTTGAAACTACTTGAACCATATATGTCCTAACAATCTCCCCCTTTGGCAATCCGTGACAAAACCACAATAAACAAATGAAGATATGAGAGAATTCATAAATCACTCAACTCTTATTCACTTGTTGAATACAATAAAATCTATCCTAACACAAACTTTTGAAAAACTTTGCAAGAAGAGAGTTTATGGCAAGTAGACTTTAACAACCTGTATTTCTGAAACACTTTTAAACAAAACATATTAAGGCATCTTTGTGTGAAGCAGAAATAATAGATTGCATACAAGTAAAAGAAACATGTGTATAAAGACAGAAAAGAAACAATACATGGAAAGGTAGGTGAAAGAAACATACATCAACATATATATATCAAGAAATAAGCACAATGTATGTCAACAAATGATCACAAGACTAGGGTACATGAACAATGTATCTCTAAAAAGATAGGAAAGAAAAGAAATACATGTAATCCTCACTACATGCCTCATATCAACACTCCCCCTATCAAAAATGTCCTATACAAGCTCTCCCCCTAAGAATAACTACTCTCATAACCTAAAACTACTCCCCCTTTTTGTCACGAGTGACAAAGGGTAGAGTGTCAAGTAGACATCTCATTTGAAGAGCTCGCATCTCCATCATCATCATCGAAAACATCATCGTCATCATTGTCATCATCCTCAGTCTCAGAAGCGACATGAGGAGGCGGAGGAGAAGCTTCAGAAGCAAAGCCGCCCAAGGTCGCTTATCGCCTGGCAATGTGACCAACACAAACGTTCACCTGATATAGCTTTGTGGAGAGTGTATCGAGATGAGCATCTATGCGCTGAAGCTGCGTCATGATATCTCTAGGTGTCACATTGCTCAAGGAAGAAGAGGGAGCAGATGTGGCTCGAGCAGATCTGGATGGAGTTGGACGAGAGGAAGGAGCAGTAGAATCTAACTGTCGCGACCTGAACTGTGCCTCACTACGTTTTACGGTAGCGACGGGTATGGCAGACATGACATAAAAAGGATCGGACGATGGAAAGGGGATGGAAAAATGGTGAAGAATCCTCGTGATAGTGGAAGAGAAAATGAACTTATCATGGGTAGCCGTACCTCTATAGATATCTATGATAGAGAAGATGAAGTGTGAAGGAAAGTCTATAGTAAGATGCTCTAAAAGAGACAACAAAAATCGAGCACGAGGCTCTGTGATAGAGTTGTAGTGAGAGAGTGGGTGCAAACAAATGTCATCACCATGTTAAAGAAACAAGGACCTTTCTCAAAAGGCCTACATGGTGTGTACTGATGATCTCCCTAAACAGAGGGGCTCTCACAGAACGCAGAGATCATCTCGTCTTTGGACACAGTCCATAGACGCTCACATCTGGGGTAATCAGGATGATTTACCCTCGGGAAATGAAGAACCTTAGAGACTAACTCTGGAGTGACAGCAAAGCGCGTACCTCAAACACGAGAATGAAAGAGAGGTACTAAAGAATCTATCCCGTGGATGTTGGAGTAAAACTCCTGTATCAACACGGTAGGACAAGTGACTGGGACGTCACACAGTGACTCCCAAGACCGACTGTGAATGACATCGGGAAGGTCTGTGTTGGCAAAGTTTGCCAGGATAACTTGGCATTCCGAATGAACACCTCGTCTAGAAAAGCTCTCTGAGAAGTCTAGAGTTTGAGAGAAATGAGAGAAAAAATCGCGAAGATCCCTTAAATACACCTTCAGTAATTCTCAACAAATGAAGGTATCGAGAGGTGTCGAGACAGCTATCAAGGTAGGTATCGTGAAAATGAACTTCGACAAACACAGCTATCGAGAACAGGTGTCAAGAAAGAAAGCTCAAACACAAAAGAATCTTGATCGATCCAGAAGCTATCTAGAAGCTATCGAACAGACAAAAAGTTTCTCGTTCGATTCACCAGGTGTCGAGACTGCGATAAGAAAAAGCTGAGAAGCTCGAGAGACAGCTAGGTGTCAAGAAGGTATCCAGGAGGTGTCGAGCTTGCCTTAAAAAGTAGTTTTTCAAGAGAGGAAAAACACAGACATGAATGCAATCACGCATGCAACTCAACCAATGATCCAAGCAACACATTAAGCTCTCAAAATCATCTCTCAACAATAATTTAAAGCACATGGATCCCGAAACACACACACACACACACTAAACAATTCTAACCAATTTTATATTTCAAAAACGAGTTATGACAGTTTAGTGAGTATACATTAACGCATGTAAGCCTTGTGATGACCAAATCACATTGTACCTGCACATGTATCAAGAATAGCAAAGAATATTGCGTGTTGTGTGTGAAAATATTGCAAGATTACATAAGTGTTCAATGTTATATCGATTTGAGATATGATAGAATCATTTTAACTCACACACAATCATAACTGTTTGATGGGGACTATCACCTTCGAGGTACATCCTATAACTCCTACATCTCCTAGAAAACATGTTTGCAATCATATTTTTAAAGCGTTTTGATCTTTCTGCTTTTTATTTCTTTGCATATTTTCTTTTATTAAGCATATCATGCATGGGCATATAAGAGAAAGAAAAGAAATACCCAATTATGTTAAGCTATTGACATTGCACTTTTGCTATACCAAAGCATACAGATGTCATTTCATAATTGGCGGGTAATAGTGGTGAGATGGTTGTTTATGTCTTTCTCTTAGGATTTTCTAGTCCTACCCGTCAAAAAGAGTGATACGAATGTTAAGTACAAGAGATCACTTAACCTTACTCATCACAAACAAAAAACTACAAAGCTCACTTGCTTAGTTGTGCATAAGAATTCTCATCTAAGCTACAAAAGATACAAAGTTTGGAAAACTCTGATTCATTGGCCATTTTAAGGTTCACAAGAACCAATGTACACAAACACACATTGTTTTTGTAATTTTCAATTTTTCAATTTTTTTTTTTATTTTTATCAGAAAAGCAAAAATAAAACACAACTAAAAACCCACAAACAAAAACATGTTAAAGAAAGCAAAACAATGCATAAAACTAGATGCAAATGCATGAGGAGGAAGAAAGATAGAAGGAAATCAATCCATGGAGATGACACTGATGTTTTGATGAAGGAACTCAAAATGTTTACTATCTAGAGGTTTGGTGGACAAGTCAGCCTTTTGGTCATCAGTGTGAATGAACTCAAGGGTAAGAGTACCATCTTCGATAAGATCCCTAATGAAGTGATGTCGAATCTCTATGTGCTTAGTTCGAGAATGTTGAACTGGATTCTTAAAGATATTGATGGCACTAGTATTGTCATAGTAGATGGTGAGATGTTCTTGACAAATACCATAATCATGAAGGAGTTTTTGCATCCATAGGGGTTAGGTGCAATAGCTACCAACAGCAATGTATTCAGCTTCAGCAGTGGACAAAGAGATGGAGTTTTGCTTTTTGCTCATCCAAGAGACAAGATTATTACCCACATAAAAACAACCCTATGAAGTACTCTTTCATCAGCATTCCCAGCCTAATCAGCGTCAGAATATCCAGCTAACACATCATTTGTGTCTTTGCTATACCACACACCAAAGTTGGCAGTAGTCTTAACATACTTTATGATTCTTTTCAAAGCAATCATATGTTGGGATTTGCCTAATATCTAGCACACACTCCTACATGGTAGATAATGTCAGGTCTACTAGTAGTAAGGTAAAGAAGATTACCTATCATGATTCTATAAAGTGAAGAGTCTACACTTTTACCTAACAAGTCAACAGTGAGTTTAACATTTGGGCTCATAGGGGTTCTAACAGAACTAGCAGATTCTAATCCAAACTTTTTCACAAGATTCTTAGCATATTTAGATTGAGAGATGAATATACCTAGATCTTGTTAATGAATCTGCAGTCCAAGGAAGTGAGATAGCTCTCCAATCATGCTCATCTCGAAATCTGCTTGCATGAGTTTTGAGAAGTCTTGAGTAAGTTCATCCTTAGTTGATCCAAAGATGATATCATCAACATAGACTTAAGCAACCACCAGCTCACCATCTTTTCTTTTGATGAAGAAAGTCTGATCAGCCTTTTCTCTTATGAACCCATGGGATATTAGGTATTGAGTCAACCGATCATACCAAGGTCTAGGTGCTTACTTTAATCCATAGAGTGCCTTCTTGAGATACAACACATAATCTGAAAAGTGTGGATCAATGAATCCTTTAGGTTGGGCCATATAGACACCCTCTTTAAGTAGTCCATTCAAGAAAGTTGTTTTTACATCCATCTAGTAAAGCTTGAACTTCGGGTGACAAGCTAAGGCGAGAAGAATTCTAATGGACTCCATGCGAGCAACTGGGGCAAATGTTTCATCATAGTCTATTCCCTCCATTTGAGTGTATCCTTGAGCTACAAGTCGAGCCTTGTTGTGGATCACATTGCCTTCCTCATCAGTCTTATTGCTGAATATCTATTTTGTGCCGATGACATGCTCGCCCTCCGGTCTAAGAACTAGAGTCCACACATCATTCCTCTGAAACTGAAGTAGTTCATCATGCATTGCTTCAACCCAACTTTCATCCTAAAGAGCTTCCTCAACTTTGGTGGGTTCAACCTGTGACAAATAACAAAAGTAAGACACAAAGTTGGCGACACACTTATCAACTGTACGTTTCCGTAGTGTGAGTTCATTCATATTTCCCACAATAGTTTCTGGAGGATGATTTAGTTTGATTCTAGAGGAAGGTCCTTTGTCTTCATGAGACTCAGAATATGGTGATGTAGGCATATCCGCTGACTCTTCTACAACACTTGGACTATCGGGAGTACTTGGGGATGTGGGCTCTTGTTCCATGAGTTTTGGAGCTCTCCTAGGTTCAGGAGGAAGAATTTCTTTAGGAAGTTCCTCATCAATTTTCTCAGAACAAGAGTCTAAAGACTCATCAATAACAACATTCACTGTTTCCATGACCTTTATGGTTCTTTTGTTATATACTCGATAAGCCTTACTTGTAGAAGAGTATCTTAGAAATATCCCTTCATCACTTCTGGAATCAAACTTTCCCACATTCTCTCTATCCTTTAAGATGAAGCAAGTACTTCCAAAGATTCTGAAATACTTGACATTCGGCTTTCTTCCTTTCCATAACTCATATGGAGTCTTTTTGGTACCAGGTCTAAAGTACACTCTATTCACCGTATGACATGCAGTGTTAACAGCTTCTCCCCACAAGTTTCTGGCAACATCATTACTGTGCAACATGGCTCTTGCCATCTCCTGAATAACCTGTTCTTTCTTTCTACTACACCATTCTGCAGAGGAGTAATAAGAGCAGAGAATTCTTGAGATATACCTGATCTTATGCAGAAGGACTTCATGTATGAGTTCTCAAATTCTTTACCATGATCACTTCGAATTCGGTCAATTTTCAGGCTCTTTTCATTCAGCAGTCTTGTGCATAGTGCTTCAATGTGCTCAGGAGCATCAGACTTGGATCGTAGAAGAATGACCCAAGTGTACCTAGTGAAGTCATCTACCACAACCATGATGTATCTCTTACCTCCAAGAGATTCGGTTCTAGTTGGACCCATAAGATCTAAATGCAGAAGCCCCAATAGTCTAGATGTAGCAGATGTTTGAGTGCCTAGATGTTTAGTGTTGTCTGTTTCCCAAGCTGACATGGTCCACACACTACATTGCTCAGTCTACTTAGCTTCGGCATTCCTAAGACTAATTCATGCTTAGATACAATAGAGAGATGTTTGTAGCTAGCATGCCCCATTCGTTGATGCCACAAATCTTCATTTGGCAATCGAATGCTATTGCACACAATATCAATATCAGGAACCAATCCATAAAAGTTGTCTAGAGTACGAACACCACTTATGAGTTTCTTCCCCGACTCATTCATGACAAGACACTTTCCTTTGGAGAATAGCACCATGAAGTCTTGATCACAGATCTGACTTATGCTTAAAAGGTTCACTCTCAAGCCTTCTACATATAGAACATTTGTAATGTTCGGCAGTCCAGGTAGAGAGATAATTCCTTTCCCCTTTATCTATGATCTGCTTCCATCACCAAAAGTGACATTTCCACCATTCTTAGACTCGAAGACTTTAAAAAGCGATCGGTCTCCAGTTATGTGTCTTGAGCAACCACTGTCAAGGTACCACAAGCACGTATCCATCACTTTAAAGGTGGACTTCATCATAAAGCACACTTCGTGCTTAGATATCAGATTAGTGGGAATGGTGTTTTCTCTCATCTGCCTTTTTCGAGCTATGCCTTTAATTTTTACTCTTCTTAGACAAACTCCTTTACACATGTTAATTTTGAGACAGTCTGGTTCCTACTTGCATAAACTAAGATCCTTTCCAATAGTCATCACAAGAGAAATCAAATAACTTTTAGACTTGTATTTTCTGAGACACTCAAACCAATAGAGATTAGAAAAACAAGATGTATTTGATGACAAAGATCTCTTCAAGTAAGAAACTGACCTCTATCCACGACAAATAGGGGTCAATGGATCACACATAAGGATTAAACTCTAATCAGAGTGTTGACCCCTTGTGATGAATTAAATTGATTAATTAGCCGAGTTATTAATTAATCAAGTTAACATGCAAATTAACGTGGCAGCACAAACAAATCACCAATAACTAAAGTATGCAGCAGAAATAAAATTGACACGGTAATTTGTTTACGAATAGGGAAAACCTGACAACAAAAACCGTATCGGGTGATTTAAGGTCACCACTCCTGAAACTCCACTATTATCACAACAAGCGGTTACAAGGAAGGAATCCCAGTACCTTACCAACCTACAGTTGAACCTTTACCCCAATACCCAATTGGACTTGTTCTGTAGTGACAGTTTCTCCTTTTGATGCATGGCTCCCAAGTACGTGACTAGCCAATTGCGTGGATCCCAGTACGCGACTTCAATTCGCCAATTAGAGAGAGAGTTGTTGGCTGCAAAATTCTTCAATTCATCCACATAATGAAGATCAAGAAGATGCTTGGTTACAAAATCATACGGTGCACATTACACAGCAACTTTTTCATAAGAGATGAACTAGGGCATGAACTTTGTCTTAGGTCACAAATTGCATGAACAACAATTACTCAATGCTTGTGCAACTTGAGTCACTTTGACGGCCCTTAAAACAATCCTTTCATATGTCTAGGGTTAGGAGAAAAGAAGTCCCAAAACCACATTCAAAAAGTTCATGGCATTGTTTCTAAAAAATTTGAGATGTATTTGATCATAGTATGAAAAAAAGGAAGCCAAATGAAAAGCTTTCAATCAAATGTAAACACATTGGTGAGGGGTCATATATGTTCATTTCTGTTGGAAAATCTGGTTTTGTATCTCATACAAAACACACAGCGGAAGCAACAAAAAAGGATCTATTTCATTCATGATTGACAACATGCACTATGTAAATTTCAGAATTTAAGAATAAGATAGCGTACCTTGGTGCGGAGAAATTCAAAAAAAAGATTAGAAGCATTTGGGAACACTTTTAATCTTCACTCCAATTTCACTTTACGCCCAAGAAGTGTGGTCTCTCAATCAGTTTCCAGAGAGAGAATAAAAGTGTGTCTCACTCTCTTTCTTTTTCTTTTTCTCTATGCTTATTTTCTAATAAAAAATTATGTATATTTCTCTATTTATAACTAACTGATTATCTAATTGGGCTGGCTTATTGGGCCTTTCCAATTGGGGTTTAGTGTGTGGCTTGGAGTGGGACCAAAAGGGACCAATAAGACACTAGCTCTAATGGGCCTTGGGCTTTTCTGTCAACTTTTGACAAGTTCAAAGTTACCATTAGTTATATTTTATACCACTATATAAATATATTTGTACTCTAGGCCTTATTAATAAATTATATCCCAAGACTTTATTATACACGCAACCCCTTCATTAAACATTCGTAGTAATACAAAGTCATGAATATAGACTGCCACTTTAAAAATTAATACAACTTAATCCTTGAGTACCTAGTTTACTCATTTAAAGTTATTCATTATATATTTATGAAATCCAATTTCATAAATATATACTTTAGTAATTTCTTACCAAAGTGGTTAGGCCTAACTCTCTGAATAATTGAACCCATTAAACTTACCTCAAGGGAATATTTTATATCTTTGTTAAAAGATTATGAATTCCATCTTGAGAATATATGTTCCATCAACACTAATTGTGGCTACCCAACATATAGAGGTTTTGATCGTTACTTTAAATCTCACTCCTGATATATCAAAGCAACCTACATCTTATGATCAGGTCCATTATTCTCTCAAGATTAAGAGTTCATGGAAATAGAAGTCGTAAGATTTATTATTCATGTAACAGTCATTAGGAGAATAATAAATCTCATAGCGGTCCAGTTCAATATGTTTTAACTCTTAAAACATATCAACTAAAAGTCTCTACTTCCATGATTAAGACAAATCATCTTAGTTGATACGTTATAGTCTTCACAGATAAAATACCCAATTTCATCACCGACTACGAATTATAAATTCTAAGTTTACAAAGAACTTGTGACTTATATCTTCTGTAACCAAATCACATAAATCACATACTATGCATCTCATGGACTATATGATAATGTCCAAATATTCATGTTACCGTTATTTTAGATAAAAATAAAACAATTTTATTAAACACAACATTAATTCATACGTAATGTCATATATAGCATCATACAATAGGATTTAAGGGCACATATCCTAACAATCTCCCACTTGCCGTAAAGACTATTGTGCACTAATCTAACTCCCGTTCCCTCTAAATGTGACTCGAAAGTCCTTTGAGGCAAGGCTTTGGTAAAAGGATCTACTAGATTATTTGCACTTTCAATCTTTGCTACCATAACATCTCCATAAGTAACAATGTCTCGAATGATGTGGTACTTCCTCTCAATGTGCTTTCCTTTCTTGTGATTTCTTGGATCTTTGGATTGTGCAACCGCTCCACTGTTGTCGCAAAAAAATATGATGGGAACTTGCTCCATTCTTACAACACCAAGATCAGAAAGGAATTTCTTGAGCCAAACAACTTCCTTTCCTGCTTCACAAGCAGCAACGTACTTAGCTTCCATGGTGGAGTCTGCAATACAAGATTGCTTAACACTCCTCCAACTTATGGCTTCACCACCCAAAGTGAAAACACATCCTAAAGTGGATTTTCTGAAATCTAGATCTGATTGAAAATCTGAATCTGTATAGCCAATGGGAATCAAATCCTCACTATGGTAAACAAGCAAATAATTTCTTGTTCTCCGTAGATACTTGAGAATATGCTTTGGTCTTCGATTTGATTGATATCGGCTAACCATGCCAACTAAATAATAGATATCTGGTCTAGTACAAAGTATGGCATACATGAGACTTCCCACTGTAGAAGCATAAGGAACTTGTCTCATCATATTTTCTTCTTCTTGAGTCTTAGGCCTTTAGTCATCAGACAGAGGAACTCTATGTCTAAAAGGAAGCAATCCTTTCTTGGAGTTTTACATGCTAAACCGTTCTAGGATCTTATCTATATATCCAGCTTGTGATAAGCCTAACATCTTATTCTTGCGTTCTCGCCAAAGCTTGATTCCTAGAATAAAGTTAGCCTCACCCAAGTCCTTCATATCAAATTGGCTTGACAGCCAAACCTTCACTGATGACATTACCCCTACATCATTTCCAATGAGTAAAATATCATCAACATAAAACATTAGGAACATTACTACCTTGTCTTAATGTCATTTGTATAGACATGGTTCATCAAGATTTTGTTCAAAACCAAATGACTTGATTGCTTAATCAAATATGATGTTCCATGACCTAGATGCTTGTTTAAGTCCATAAATGGACCTTTTCAACCTGCATACCATATGCTCTAGGTTCTTTGCTATGAAATTTTTCAGTTGCAACATGTATATTTCTTCTTCAAGATTGCCATTAAGAAATACAATCTTGACATCCATTTTCCAAATCTCATAATCATAATGAGCAGCAATGAATAAGAGAATTCTGATAGAATTAAGCATGGCTACTGGCAAAAACGTTTCATCATAATCAATACCTTCTTTTTTTGTATACTCTTTCGTCACTAGTCTTGCTTTAAAGGTTTCAACCTGTCCATCTATCCCTCTCTTCCTCTTGTAAACCCATTTGCAACCAATAGGTTTAATACCGTTAGGCACCTTTACAAGATCCCATGCATGATTGGAATATATAGAATCCAATTTAGATTTCATAGATTGGACCCAATGATGTGCATCTATATCATTTATTGCTTCATCATAAGTGTAAGGATCCGATTCAGCCTCTTCTGAGATAGCTTTACAAGTTTCTCCCAAACCTATAAATCTTATAGGAGGCCAAACAATTCTCCCACTACGACGTGGCACATGTGTACTAGACATCTCATTAGTAATACCTTGTGGTGTATCTAATCCAGTCACATCATCCCTAGTTTCATCCATTGGTTGTTCAATTATAGGTTCAGCTAATTCAGCCAATACAACTTTATTTCTAGGATTAAAATTATTCACAAAATCATCTTCCAAAAATTTGGCATGGGTGCTAACAAACACTTTATTATCCTTATGATTATAGAATAAATAACCCTTGGTTTCCTTTGAATACTCTAAAAACATGCATACTTCCATTTTGGCTTCCAATTTATCAGACTTCCCTTTCAACACATGTGCTGGACATCCTCAAATATGGAGATATTTCAACTACACTTGCGCCCACTCCACAATTCCTTAGGTGTGTTGGGAACAAATTTTGATGGAACTAAATTTTGATGGAGACAATCCCATTTTGAATTAAGTAATCCTTGAAATCCCCAAGAAGGTATTCGCCACCTCGATCAAATTGAATGGCCTTTATGTGTTTACCCAACTGATTTTCAACTTTAGCATTAAACTATTTGAACTTTTCAAAGGCTTCAGACTTTCGTCTCATTAGGTACATATAACCATATCTTGAGTAATCATCTGTAAAAGTGATGAAGTACTCATAACCTCCTTTTGCTTGGGTTGACATAGGACCGTATACATCTGTATGAACTAATTAAAGCAATTTTTGGGTTCTTCTACCTTTTGCATTAAAAGGTCGTTTGGTCATTTTACCTTCTAAACAAGATTCACAAACTGAAAATCCATCCAAAGTCCATGGGTTGTAAAAGTCTATCTTTGATTAGTCTTTGAATCCTATTTGAATTAATATGACCCGAACACAAGTGCTATAAATATGCATCACTAATAGAAGGAAACTTTCTCTTTAATGATTTTACATGAGAGCTACTATCTAATTCAGAATTGTATAATTCATGCTTGTTAAAAGTTAAAATATAAAGACTATCCACAATATTACCAGAACAGATAAAAATTTTATCCTTCTTTATTACAACATTTCCTTTGAGGATAACACAATATCAATGTTTACCTAAGTAAGTTGCAGAAATTAAATTCCTACGAACATTAGGTACATACAAACAATCTTCCAATATTAAAACTCTAGACTTAAAACATAAATTAAACACGCTAAAAGCTTCAACCGGAATCTTGCTCCCATCTGCCAAAGTAAGAAATAGTTCTCCCTCAATCAACTTTCTAGTCTCCTAGAACCCCTGTAAAGAATTGTAGATATGATTAGCACAACCTGAATCTACACACTAGGAATCCGTTGGATTCTATATCAAACATATTTCAAGAAGAAATGAACTTTTCATACCCTTATTCTTGGCAGCCTTGAATGTTAGACACTTCCTCCTCCAATGTCCTTTCTCACCACAATGGAAACACTTTCCTTTGGTTTTCTTTCCTTTGTTGGCAACTCCTAAAGCAATTTGTTTACCATCTTTCTTAGTGAAGTCCTTCTTCTTTTTCTTCTTACTCTTGCCTTACGACTTAGGTTGAGAAGTAGAAACTTCACCTTCATTGACTACAACACTAGAAGTACCAAGGATGCCTTCTGCCGCCACTAACTCATTCATTAATTTAGACAAAGAATAAGTCTTTTGTTCATATTATAATTGAGTCTGAATTCCTTGAATGATTTCTGTAGTGACTGGAGTATCATATCCACTTGGGATTCTCCATCAATGTCGGCACCTAAAACTTCGAATGTGTTCAGATTAGCAATCATCCTAAGACAATGCTCCCTCACTGAACTTCTTGCAGCCATTTTGGTTTTATAAATTTGCCTCATGGTTTCTTGCATTGCAGGAAGGCCTTGCTCACCAAACATCTCCTTCAGGCTAAGCATTATGTCTGAAGCAAATTCTGCATCCTGCATTTGGTGCTGTAGAACATTTAAGATAGATGCTAGGATATAGCACTTGGCCATTTCATTAGATTTCTGCCAACAATCATATCGCTGTTTTTCCTCAAGAGAAGCATCTAATGAAGGAAAACTAGAACATGGTTGAGTAAGCACATATTTGTGTTCTTCAGCAGTAAGAACAATGTCTAAATTTCTTTTCCAATCAATATAGTTGGATCCAGTCAGTTTGTTTTGGTTAAGAATAGCAACAAGTGGGCTAAATGATGCCATGATTTAAATCTAAAAGTAATAAATAGGAATAGAATAAGTAAACTGGACATTATCAATTTAGCATATAAGCATATAATATGGAACCTTAATAAGACCATAAAATAATATATGCAACGACAACCCATTCCATGTCTATAATTCCTTAGTAGCAAGTTTATTATAAACACATTAATTGGTTAAGAACTATTCTTATTATTAGTGATACTATAATAACTCTTAATAACTCTTATTAAACACTAAAAATATGCTATATTACCTTTAGCCTCTAAGTAATAATGACATAGCTCATTTTGGAGGTTAACATTACACTTAGTCTAGTGTACACCTTTATTTAGAATCATGTGTAGCCACATTTCATCTCCCTTTTATAGTGTTTAAACTTGTAATACTATGAAACAAAACACCCTCCTTTGGGATTGCGAGGCATATACGCCGAGACGAGATGTTTGTCCACACTTTAAATGGGTAACTTCAATCTTGTAGTACTATGAAGTAAACACCCTCCTATGGGATCGTGAGGCATATACGCCAAGACGAGGCGTTTACCCACACTACTATGAACCGATAATGGAGGTCGTGAGATCCAACCCTTGTATCTCTCTCCCACTAGATATTTTAAATTAAAGGTTTTTAAGATCAAGAACCATAATAATGCTAGACACTTTGAAAACATAGTCTTAATCTCATTAGGAATAAATTTCATAATCCTAGCACTAATATGATAGCATATGCTAATGCTCACCAAACATCTCCTTTAGGCTAAGCATTATCTTCATATACATATGTTAAACATTTATAATGATGCCGACTTGGTGTGTAAATATGGAATCGAATAGAAACAAAAAGCATAACAGTTATTTCAACAGAAATTGAATAACTATATATCATTGGCAACAATAACTTTATGCAGAAAATTGAAAACACAAAGATAACAGTTTTCTTAAATTCTAAAATTCAATCACATGCTATACAATCATGGTATGAAAACCTGGCACTAATACCAATTGTTGAAAAATCTGGTTTTGAATCTCGTACAAAACACACAGCGGAAGCAACAAAAATGGATCTATTTCATTCATGATTGACAACATGCACTATATAAATTTCAGAATTTAAGAACAAGATAGCGTACCTTGGTGTGGAAAAATTCAAAAAAATATTAGAAGCACTTGGGAACACTTTTAGTCTTCACTCTAATTTCACTTTACGCACAAGAAGTGTGGTCTCTCAATCAGTTTCTGAATGGAGAATGAAAGTGTGTCTCACTCTCTCTCTCTTTTTCTTTTTCTCTATGCTTATTTTCTAATAAAAAATTATGTATGTTTCTCCCTTTATAACTAACTGATTATCTAATTGGGCTGGCCTATTGGGCCTTTCCAATTAGGCTTTAGTGTGTGGCTTGGAGTGGGACCAAAAGGGATCAATAAGACACTAGCTCCAATAGGCCTTGGGCTTTTCTGTCAACTCTTGACAAGTCCAAAGTTATCATTAATTATATTTAATACCACTATATAAATATAATTGCACTCTAGGCCTTATTAATAAATTATATCCCAAGACTTTATTATACATTCAACCCCTTCATAAAACATTCGTAGTAATACAAAGTCATGAATATAGACTGCCACTTTAAAAATTGCTACAACTTAATCTTTGAGTATCCAATTTAATCCTTTAAAGTTATTCATTACATATTTATGAAATCCAATTTCATAAATATATACTTTAGTAATTTCTTACCAAAGTGGTTAGGCCTAACTCTCTAAATAACTGAACCTATTAAAATTATCTCAAGGGAATATTTTATATCTTCGTTAAAAGATTATAAATTCCATCTTGAGAATATATGTTCTATCAACACTAGATGTGGCTGCCCAATATACTGAGATTTTGACCGTTACTTTAGATCTCACTCTTGATATATCAAAGCAACCTACACCTCATGATCAAGTCCATTATTTTCTCAGGATTAAGAGTTCATGCAAATAGAAGTCGTGAGATTTATTATTCATTTGACAGTTGTTAAGAGAATAATAAATCTCACAGCGGTCCAATTTAATATGTCTTAACTCTTAAAACATATCAACATATCAACTAGAAGTCTGCACTTCCATGATCAAGACAAATCATCTTAGTTGATATGTTATAGTCTTCGCAGATGAAATGCCCAATTTCATCATCGACTACAAACTACAATTCTGAATTTACAAAGAACTTGTGATTCATATCTTTTGTGACCAAATCAAATAAATCACATACTATGCATCTCATGGACTATATGATAATGTCCAAATATTCATATTACAATTACTTTAGATAAAAATAAAATAACTTTATTAAACACAACATTAAGTCATACATAATGTCATATATAGTATCATACAATAGGATTTAAGGGCACACATCCTAACAATTTCGACAAGTGAGATGGTCACTTGTCTTTGTACTGGTTGTACATGCCTTGTTTGAATTGATCATTGAAGCTTCATACTAGACTATGGACCAGTTCACACTTGATTCACACATACAACACATAAGTCTAATGTTTAATGATTGCCTATTTTATTTGTGTGACTATACGTGTTCAAATGTGATATGTGTATGCTCAATTGCTTGATGATTAAACCCAAAATGATTTTTGAATATTTTATTTGTTTTTGAAAGTGTTTTTATGTAGCATTTTTTTGTTAATAGTTTTTTGAAAAGTCCATTTTGTTTTTGTGGAAAAACTCCTCTAGAGGCATTTTCGCTAGTAAGAATCTGCCTGTAAAATGAGGAAGCCAATTTCAGTTTTCCAGAAATTTACACAGAGAGTTTCGTGACTCCCTTGTGACTCTTTTGTAAGAAGAAGCTTCCTATCAAAATCTATCTTGTGCTTTAGAGGCCATTTCAAGAGTAACTTCACGAGAACCTTACCCGCGAAATAAGAGTTTTCAGTTTTAAAAAACCAAACAATGACAGTTTTTCGAATCACTCTCTTTTGCCTTCTCCATGCCTTTCTCAACCCAAAACACTTTTTCACTCAAACTCTCACCAAAATCTCAAGAACTCTCATCCCTTAGACTCATCTAAGATATGTTTTAACACTTTTTCTCTCTTGAATCCTTAGATTAAGTCTTAGATTCTAGGATTTCTAGGGTTGGGTTATTTTTTAAAGGGGTTGGAAAAACTTATTTTCTTGTAAAAATTTTTCAAATTTTCTTGATTGGGTCATGTCCCATTGTGGTTTTTTTTTTTTTTTTTGGGTGTGTTTGTGTTGGCCACAAGGGGAATTTTAACATTTATTTAGGCAATATTACAACATGTACATGCATTTTTTTTACTTTTTAGTGGTGTGTATGCACTCTAAGTGTTTGATAAAATGACCAAATTACATTCTCTCGTTGTTTGGACTCCAATGAGTGCCAATTTTTGGGGATTACTATGTTTTTACATGCGTAACATGTTTTAAACATTGGTTGTGTGTTTCACACACTTTGCCCCATTAGCGCCTTGTCATGCATTGTCTATGCATCTCACAAGCACACCACATGCACACTTGATGCACACACTCGATGCACACACTCGATGACATATTTTGCATTTCATTCATGCTATATAGGTCTTGTTAGACCTTTAGCACCTAAAACATGATCTTGTGACTTTGTTTTATAATTTTTATGTGTGTTTAGGACTTTTTGTTTGTTTTTATGGACTAACTTGTATCTAATCAAGTTTGTTTCCTTGTTTATGTTTGTCTTTGCTTGTGTGGTTGTTCTTATTTGCAAATGTATCATCATTCCTCTCATGGTGAAGAATAAGTGTTTGACCTCACGTCATTGCCTGTATCAAAGAGGACCTATCATTCGTCTGATGATTTTGACAAAAAGAGATTCAAGGCTCTCTTAGGTTTTCAGTCTTTCTCCAACAACTTTAAGGGTGCACCTACTATGGTGGAAAGGGTTGTAAGGTTTGACACCCTAGGATCCACCTTCATCCCCAAGCTATTTACAGATAAGGATTAGGCAAACTTGTTTGGAAACTTTGAGGATCCCATTGACAAATTAGTCAAAGAATTTTGCTTGAACGCTTGGTTCATCAGAGCTGAACTTGAGTGCTGGGTTCAAGGAAAGGATTTTATCATCACTCCAAATTATCTAGCAAAGATTCTTCACATTAATCGTCCAAAGAATGGGGAAATTTCACCGTATGATACTAGACTAGCTCTAGTGATAGAGATTCTTGACGTTCTAAGAGCTAATTATGAAGTCTCCTCCAAAGGCACTTCCATTGGTATTATAAAATTTGGACCGAAGTTGAAGACTGTCACTCTGATCATGTTTTTCAACCTATATCCTCTGTCCAACACTGGCTTCATCAATCTCGGAAAAGCACAATTTTTGTGTTATCTGATCAAAGGAGCTTAAATTGACATTTGTGCTCACATATTTAAAACCATAAGGAAAACGGCAAGACAATCAGCCATAAGAATGTGCCTTCCCTTTTGCAGTCTTGTCATGAAGATCATGGTTCTTAAAGGTGTTTGTCCACCAAAAGAAGGAACTATTTTTCTTCACCAACAACCAATATCAATGATGTCACTTCCAATGAGCAAGAGTCACTCCTCTGCTAAAAGAGCTAATGAAGAAAGACTCCGAGAAATCTGTTGGTAGCAGGAGCTTGGAGGGTTCAAGTACATTGGGTAGATTAGGCTTGGAGGATCTTTTTCATATTTGTGTACTCCAATTTATTCACCAGTGGATCGATTTCAACTTGGAGGGTCGCAAAGAGGTTTTTCGCTGAGTTTTTTGGTTTCCTCTTCAATAACATGTCTCGGTGTTATCTTGTATTTGTATCTTTCTTCCCTACTCTTTAAGCTTTACATTTATTGCTCATTGTTCTTGCTTAAGGCTTAGAGTAGTGTTACTGGTTTATTATGTGTGCTTTACTTATGTTCCGCACCTAGATAAGTTAGTGTAAAAGCAATTAAGCCATAATTTAAAATTGGGATCTAAAAAAGCATTAGTCTTTTCATACTAATTGAGCTTTCAATTGGTATTTGAGCAGGTAAACTTTTTGGATTTCATTATCCTTGTGTGATCCTAAACCCCTCACTGCTATAGATATGACAATGGAAAAGGCTAACATGACTCTATGAGTATTTTTGGAGATTGTCCTAGCAATGAGCTCATAGAGTTATTAAAATCAAAGAAACATGCCAAAATTTTCATACACATGCTAAAATGTTTAGAGCATAGGAATCACATGCTTCATAATAGTTTGTGTGAGTCAAATTCCTTGATTGAAAAATATAAGTGAAGGAATAGAAACTTGTGTGATAAGTTTGATGGTTTGAAAAGAAAGTTTCACTGATCTGGTCACAATAAAAAGGAAGATGAATCTTGTTTTAAAAAACAAGAGTGCTTATCTCATGCTTGCCTTTTTTTTCATACCGCATTAAAGTGTTTAACTCTTGTTTGTGGTATCTTGATAGTAGGTGATCAAGGAATATGATCGGTGATAAATCTCTCTTCAAAAGTCTTAACGAAAAGCAAGATGGATATGTCACATTTGGAGATGGTAGTCATTCTCAAGTTCTTGGAAAAGGAATGATTGATATTCCAGGACTACCATTGTTAACCGATGTGTTGTACATCAAGGAGCTTAAAGCATACTTGATGAGCATCACTCAAATTTGTGATGAGAATTTTCTAGTTCAATTCTCAAAAGAAAGGGTGTGTCATCCTTATTGAAGATCGTGTTCAAGAGTTGAAGGGACTTAGAACTACCGAAAATTGTTATGGTGTGGTTCCCAAACCAAATGCGTCATGTCGGAGTGCTCAAGTCAACTTGTTAGAGCTATGGCATCGACGATTTGGTCATGCTAACTACAAGCAAGTGGCCAAAGTTTCCAAGCTCAAAGCGGTGGTTGCCATACCAAAGTTTAGAAAAGTTAAGAAGAACGTTTGTGGACCATGTCAATTAGGAAAACAAACCAAGTCAAGCCATCCTAAAGTGAATGTTATTGCTACGTCTCGACCTTTGGAGTTACTCCATGTTGATCTAATAGGTCCCACGAGGAAGGAAAGCTTGGGTGGCAAGAAGTAAATCTTGGTTGTGGTTGATGATTTCTAAAGATATTCTTGGGTAGAATTCTTTAGAGAGAAATCAAAAGCATGTGAGAAGATGGAGAAACTTTGCAAGTGGCTTCAAAATGAAAATGGGGTTCCTATCATCAAAACAAGAAGTGATTATAGGAAGGAAATCAAGAATGCAAAGTGATAGGCCAAATATGTATTGACCCATTGTGATGAATTGACCAATTAATTAGCCAAGTGAATTAATTAGGTTCAATTACATGCAATGAGTGTGGTAGCACAAACAAATCACTAAATACCTAATGTAGCAGAAATTAAATTTGACATGGTGATTTGTTTACGAATGGAGAAGTCCTCCGAGGAAAAAAGCCCACCGAGTGATTTTAAGGTCACCACTCCCGAGAAGCCACTATCATCAAAACAAGTAGTTACAAGTAAAGGAATCCTAGTACCTTATACTAACCTATAGTTGAACTCTTACCCCAATACACAATTGGACTTGTTCTGTAGTGACAATCTCTCCTTGTTTTGCACAACTCCCAATATGTGACTAACCAAAAGATGTGAGGAACCCAGTACATGATTTGATCAACAACTTAAGAAGGATATTGGCTGTAAAGCTATTCTATTTATCATATGATGAAGATCATGAAGCTGCTGGGTCACAAAACCCTATGGTGTACAAACACAGTAGCTTCTTCAAGAGAAAGAAGAACTAGGGCAAACTAGGTTTCTAGTCACACTTTTCTTCATACTTGTGCAATTGTTCTCTTATGCAACTGTGCAACTTGTGACAACCCTTAAAATAATCCTTATATATGTTTAGGGTTGAGAGAAAAGAAAACCCAAACATACATTCACGAATTAGATGAAAATCAACTCTGAAAAACTGAATTTCATAAATCTCGACAGATACCCTATCTATTGAGCAATTGTCGAGCCTCGGGCCGAAACAGCTTTTTTAAACCTCAATATTTGAATCTTGGATAGATTTGCATGACTTCAATACTTAGACTTGAACTTGAACCTTTGTTCCTTAAAGCATTAAACACATCCTAGATCTACCCAATTATAAGTAAAGTGTGTTTTGTCAAAAGATTAGCCAATTACATAAAATGTTGACATATGTTTCTAACATGAATCGCATATGTCCTAACAATCTCCCCCTTTGGCAATTTGTGACAAAACCACAACAAACAAATGAACATATTGTTGGGCAAATACATGTTTGTATCATATACAAAACATACGCAGTAGAAAATTAATGGATCCACTTCATTCGCAATTGATAATATGCACTATGTAAATTTCAGAATTTAACAACAAGAAAATGTACCTTAGTGTGGTGAACTACAAAATCGAAGATTAGAAGTACTTGGGAACACTTTTAATCTTCATTCCAAGTCCACTAACACCCAAGAAGTGTGGTCTCTCAATTAGTTCAAAGGAGAATAATAGAGTGGCTTTCTCTTACACATACACACCATTTCATAATAGTGTTGTTCTCTTCTTCAAATTCTGTATGTTTCTCCCTTTGTATCTAACTGATTATCTAATTGGGCTGGCCTTTTAGGCCTTTCCAATTAGGCTTAAGTGTGTGGCTTAGAGTGAGACCAAAATGGACTAATAAGACATTAGCTCTAATGGGCCTTGAGCTTTTCTGTCAACTCTTGACAAGTCCAAAGTTACCATTAATTATATTTAATACCACTCTATAAATATAGCTGTACTCTAGGCCTTATTAATAAATTATATTCCAAGACTTTATTGTACATGCAACCCCTTTATAAAATATTCGTAGTAATACAAAGTCATAAATGTAGATTCTCACTTTGTAGATTACTACATCTTAATCCTTGAGTACCCAGTTTAATCCTTTATGTTATTCATCATATATTAATGAAATCCAATTTCATAAATATACACTTTAGTAACTTCTTACTAAAGTGGTAAGGTCTAACACTTTGAACAACCAAACCCATTAAACTTATATCAATGAAATATTTTATATCTTCGTTAAGAGACTATGAACTCCATCTTGAGAATATATGTTCCATCAACACTAAATGTGGCTGCACAACATATTGAGGTTTCTATCGTGACTTTAGATCTCACTCTTGATATATCAAAGCAACCTAAACTTCATGATCGGGTTTATCATCCTCTCAGAATTAAGAGTTGATGTAAATAGAAGTCGTGAGTTTATTATTCATTTGACAGCCGTTAGGAGAATAATAAATCTTACAGCGGTCCAGTTCAATATGTTTTATCTCTTAACACATATTAACATACCAACTAGAAATATCCATTTCAATGATCAAGACAAATCATCGTAGTTGATATGTTATAGTCTTCACAGATGAAATGCCCAATTTCATCATTGACTACGAACTAAAATTCTGAGTTTACAAAGAACTTGTGATCTATATCTTCTGTGACTAAATCACATAGATCATATACTATGCATCTCATGGACTATATGATAATGTCTCAATATTTATGTTACCATTATTTTAGATAATAATAAAACAAATTTATTAATCACAACATTAATTCATACATAATGTCATACATAGCATCATACAATAGGATTTAAGAAAACCAATCCTAACACATATGAGAGAAGTCATAAATCACTCAATTAATACTCACTTGTTAAGTACAGTAAAATCTACCGTAATACAAACTCTTAAAAAATTTTGCAAGAAGAGAGTTCATGGCAAGAGAGACTTTAACAACCTGTATTTTTGAAACACTTTAAGCAAAACTTATCAAGGCATTTTAGTGTGAAACAAAAATAAAAGATTGCATACAAGATATAAGAAGCATGTGCATAAAGAGAAAAAAGAAACAAAACAAGTAAAGATAGGTGAAAGAATTGTAATAACAACCTCAAACGTATATATATCTACAAGTACAAGGCTTTCTATCACAACATGATCACAAGATCTAAGGTACATGAACAATGTATCTAAAACAAAATGAAAAGAAAAAGATACATAAGTCCTCACTACATCCCTCAAAAAATATAAACACTCCTTCTAACAAAAATCTCCTATACTAACCCTCCTTGTATGACTATGACTACTCTCATATCCAAAACTACTCCCCCTTTTTGTCACTAGTGACAAAGGGTAAGTATATTAAGTAGACATCTCATCAGCACTAGAAGAACTAACACCATCATCCTCAGCATCAGTAGCATCAGCATCACCATCATCGCTCTCATCCTCAGAAGCCACTGGAGTAGGAGGATCCATGCGCATAAGCTGTGCCATGATGTCCTTGAGAGTCACACTACTCGTAGAAGAAGAGGAAGAGGATGTCGATGGAGCTGTAAAAGCTAGAGGAATTGTCTTCTCGGGCCATCTCAAATGTAGTTGTGCCTCACTTCGTTTAACGATAGTGGCATCTATGGCACACATGACATGGAAATGGTCGGAAACGGGGAAGGAGACAGAAAAATGGCATAGAATCCTCGTGATAGTCAAAGGGAAGATGAGCTTATCACTGGTCGCCATATCCCTATAGACATCAATGAGGGAAAGAATGAAATGAAAGGGGAAGTCTATAATGAGATGCTCTAAGAAGGAAAGCAAAAACTGAGCACAGGGCTCTGTAATGGAGTTATAGTGAGAGAGAGGATGCAAAACAAAAGTCATAACCATATTAATAAACCTAGGACCTTTAGCAAAGGTCAAATAAGGAGTGAATTGAAAATCACCCCAATTAAAGGGATGCTCACAAAAGAGGACATAAGCTCTTCTTTAGACATGGTTTTAAGATGATCACAACAAGGGTAGTCAGGATACGCTACCCTAGGGACATGGAGCACGTCAAATACAATATCCAGAGTAACCATGATGCATGTACCTCGAACACTAGTTAAAAAGAGAGGTACTGAATAATCAAATCCATGCATGTTGGAGTAGATCTCCTGTATAAGCACGAAAGGACAAGTGATCGGAACATCACATAGTGACTCCCAACCCCTACTGTGAATTACAGTGGGTAGGTTAGTGTTGGAGAAGTCCAACAAAATAACTTGGCGTTCCAAATGAATGCCTTGTCTAGAAAAGTTTTCTGAAAAGTTCTTGCGGGCTTTATCATCACGGAACTGAACATGGGAAGGGGTAGGATCAGAAGAGGTAGATGCCCCGGGATGAGAAGGGTTCTGAGTTAGAGTAGATTTTCGTTTAGGTGCCATAAAGCAACTAATCAAAACAAGAAGAGAGGGAAAAAGAGAGACACGTAGAAAAGCACCAATCACAATCAATATATAAGAATATAGAGAATGTAAGGTATGTATGCGTGAAAATGCATGAGCATGTGATATGTAATAGTAAAAATATCATGGGCTCAGCCCAATCCAAACCTACCAGCACACAATCATTGCAACAAGGTGAACACACATCTAAAATGCATGAAACATTGTTATAATGCAAATGTGATGTAATGCATGATGATTTAAAATTATTTAAGCAAGACCTATCCCAAAAATTTCACAAAAAATTTATCAATTTTGAAAAACCCCAAAATTTTTCCAAAATCCCAAAAAGTTAGGTCAAAAGATATGAATGCATGATTAATGAGTGAGAAAGCATCATACCAGAGAAGAAAGAAGATCTTGAGACCAAAAACTAAGTGGGGATAAGGTTTGGAGTGAGTGAAAAAGGTTTTGGAAGGTGAAAAGACTAATTCTGTCAAGAGAGATTGGGGAGAAATGAACTTGGTATCGTGAGGATCCTATTTATAGGAATCTCCAAAGAAGCTCGATGGATCGAGGAGCTATCGAGTATCTATCAAGAAGACAGAAACTTTCTCGATGGATCAAGGAGCTATTGAGAAGCTATCGAGATTACAATAAAAAGAAGTTGAAGAGCTCGATAGATAGCCTAGCTGTTGAGAGGTGTCAAGAAGCTGTTGAGATTGCTTTAAAAATAGTTTTTCAAGAAAAGAAAAACACAGACATGAATGCAATCAAACATGCAACTCAACCAATAATTCAACCAACATTTTAAGCTCTTAAAATCATCTCTCAATCAAGAAAAATGTCATGCATTTAGATCCAAAATACACACACACACACACACACACACACACACACACAAAAACAAGTCTAACTAGTTTTATATTTCAAAACAAGTTAAGACAGTTTAGTGAGTATACAATAACACAAGTAAACCTTGTGATGACCAAATCACATTGTACCTACACATGTTTCAAAAATAGCAAAGAATATTGTGTGTTATGTGTGAAAAACATTGCAAGATTGCATAGGTGTCTCTATGTTATGATGATTTGAGATATGAGTAAATCAATTTAACTCACACACGATCATAACTGCTTGATGGGGACTATCACCTTTGAGGTACATCCTATAACTCCCACATCTCCTAAAATACATGCTTGCAATCATGTTTTAAAGCATTTTGATTTATTTGCTTTAATTTGTTTTGTATATTTTTCTTTTATTAAGCATATCATGCATGGGCATATAATAGAGAGAAAAGAAATATCCAATTATGTTAAGTTTTTTGACATTACACTTTTGCTATGCCAAAAAAAATCGATGTCATTTTATGATTAGCAGGCAACAGTGGTGAGATACTTATTTATACCTTTCTCTTAGGATTTTCTAGTCCTTCCTGTCAAAAAGAGTGATATGAGTATTAAGTACAAGAGATAACTTAATCTTACTCATCACAAACAAGAGCCACAAAGCTCACTTGCTTAGTTGTCCATAAGGATGCTCATCTAAAATACAAGTCATACAAAGTTTAGAAAACTTTGTTTCATTGGTTATTCAAGGTACACAAGTATCAATGTACACAAACACACACTGTTTTTGTATTTTTTTTTTTTATGAATGAAAGAAAAATAAAACAAAATTGAAAAACAAACAAACAAAAACATGTCATCCAAAACAATGTAAAAAAAAAAAAAAATTGTCTCAAAATAAGAGAGCAAAACACCTAAGTAATGCAAAAACAAAAATAAGAGAGGGAGAGAGAGAGAGAAAAAAAGTGATAAAATCACTTGGAGCCTTTTCCCTTCCACACCTTGGAAGAACCTTTCCTTTTGATGAACCCTTGAATCGGCAGAGAGGGGGAAGAATTGCAACCGTTCAAGTTTGTAAGGAATATGAGAGCTTTGAGAAGATCTCCAAGAGGAGAAAAAGAGGATGGAAACTAGCTTAAGTTTCCTGAAGAGACCATGCTATTGCTCTATTGAGTGGCTTGCCACTTGTAGCAATTTGGTCGAGTGTGTCCAACTAATCCACAGTGATGACAGAGATGCTGCTTCTTCTCTTTGGACTTTTGAGCATTTCTCTTCTTAACCCTAGAGTTTTTTATTTCTTTCTTAGCAAGCTTAAAGGGTGCTCCTAAGATATATTTACCCTTGTCCATGTTCTCACTAACTATCACATTTTTAGCATCATTATTCTCAGATTCAATATTATTAGCAGGAGAAACAAAAACAGTAGTAGTAGAAGAAGCAATATTAGGAGAAGAAAAATCATACCCTAAACCGGTTCAATCGAAAGCAGATTTCTGCATGCGGAGCATTTCATCAAACTTTGCATTCAATGTCTTCTCCAACTAAGCTCTAACTTGGAATAGTTCTGCCTCAAGCTTCTTGACCTTCGCAACCAAGAAATTGTTTTCAAACCTTAATGCTCCAATGGTCTGATTTGCTTTATCAAACTTTGTGAAGAGTTTTTCTCTCTCAATCTCCACATTACTGAGCTTCTTGGTGGCCAGCCTATACAACTGCTCATGCTTTTCAAAGACCTTATATAACTTTGCATAGGCTGTATGGATGTCATCTTGCTTATCCATCCTCTCAAACTTTGATTCCACCAAGTTTTCTTCTTCATCCACATCTCCTACAATCCTATCAATAGGATCAACAGTGGTGGTGAAGGCATTTAGGATTCCGTCATCTTCATTTTCATAATCATCCTCAAGTTTGGTGTCACTCAAGGTAGCAGCAAGTGCTTTTCTTTTCCCAATGGACTTGAGATAAGTAAGGCACTCTTGTTTCATGTGACCGAAGCCTTGACATCGGAAAACACTTGGGTCTTGAGGGAATAGTGTGCTGACCACTATCCCTGGCATCCTTTTTCCCTTTATCTTGGCTCTTAGACTGATAAAAACTTGATTGCCAACGCTCCTTGTTGAAGCCATTTGCATTGGCATTTTTCATGAATTTCTTGAACTCCCAGGTGATGTAGGACTTAATTTTAGAATCTTTATCATCAGAAGACTCATCTCTGTCACTGCTTTTGGCCTTCAATGCCTTGCTCTTGCCCTTGCTTGACTTCTCGATCCTAGACAAACCCAACTCATAGGTCTGCATATTTCCAACTAGCTCTGTCAACGGAATTTTGTCAATATTCTTTAACTTCTCAATCACAATGATCTTAGTATGGAATCTCTTGGGCAAAGATCTAAGCATTTTTCTCACAATCTTGGGTTCGGGAATGGTTTTTTCAATATTAAAAGCTAAGTTTACTATGTCTTTAAGCCTGGCATAGAACTCATCAAATGACTCATCCTCCTCCATCTTAATTTCTTCAAAGCTAGTAGTGAGCCCCTGAAGTTTTGAATCCTTTATAGCTTTGCTTTCCTCATAGGTTGTTTGGAGAATGGTCCATGATTCCTTTGCAGTTTCAGTAGAGGATATCTTCTTGAACTCCTCATTTGTGACTGCACTGAAGAAAGCATTCAATGCCCTGCTGTTGAATTTTTTAGCCTTGATCTTTGCATCATCCTAGTCGGCCAGTGCTTTCTTCAGCTTGGTCCAACCTATCTCCACAACTTGCCACACTTTCTCATCTAGAGATTGCAAGAAAGCTCTCGCGCGTACTTTCCAGTATGCATAATTAGTGCCATCAAATAAAGGAGGTACAATGAGTGATTATCCTCTATCCATGACAAATAGGGGTCAATGGATCACACAACGAAGATTAAACCTTAATCAGAGTGTTCCTGCTCTGACACCACTTAATAAGTCAAATACGTATTGACCCCTAGTGATGAATTAACTAATTAATTAGCCAAGTGAATTAATTAGGTTCAATTATATGCAATAAGCGTGGTAGCACAAACAAATCACCAAATAACTAAATGCAACGAAAATTAAATTTGACTTGATGATTTGTTTACGAATGGAGAAAACCTCCAAGGCAAAAACCCCACCGGTGATTTTAAAGTCACCACTCCTGAGAATCCACTATTATCAAAATATGCGGTTACAAGTAAAGGAATTTCAATACCTTATGCCAACCTACAGTTGAACCTTTACCCCAAAACACAATTGGACTAATTCTGTAGTAACAATCTCCCCTTGTATTGCACGGCTCCTAGTACGTGACTAATCAAAAGATGCGCGGATCCCAATACACAACTTGATCACCAGCTTGAGAAGGATGTTGGCTACAAAGTTCTTCTATTCATCACATGATGAAGATCATGAAGTTACTTGGTCACAAAATCCTATGGTGTACAAACACAATAGCTTCTTCAAGAGAAAGAAGAATTAGGGCAAATTAGGTTTCCAGTCACACTTTTCTTCATACTTGTGCAATTTTGCTCTTGTGCAGCTGTACAACCTATGACAGCCCTTAAAATAATCATTATATATGTTTAGGGTTAAGAGATAAGAAAGCCCAAACATACATTCACGGATTGGATGAAAATCAGCTCTGAAAAACTAAATTTCATAAATCTCGACAGATACCTTATCTATTGAGTAGCTGTCAAGCCTCGAGATAAAACAACTTTTTTAAACCTCGGTAGATGCTAGCTGCTGAGCTTTAAAATCCTGCACTTCAATACTTGAATCTTGGATAGATTTGCTTGGCTTTAATACTTGGACTTGAACCTTTGTTCCTTAAAGTATTAAACACATCCTAGATCTACCCAATTACAAGTAAAGTGCGTTTTGTCAAAAGATTAGTCAATTACATAAAATGATGACATATATTTCTAACATGAATCATATATGTCCTAACATAAAGTTTGAAGCATTTTGCAATGAGCATGGAATAAGGAAGCAATTCTCGGCTCCAAAAACTCCATAACAAAATGGGGTTGTTAAAAGGAAGAATCACATCATACAAGAAATGGAAATAGTAATGCTTCTCAACAAGGATATCCCTCAAAAGTCTTGGGGTGAATCCGTGAACACATCATGTCAATTTTCTTTTTAGCGGGTACTAAGAAAACATCGTATGAGATATGGAATGAAAAGAAGCCTAAGGTGAAATACTTCCAGGTATTTGGTAGTAAATGTTTCATTCTCAATTATAGAGAAAATCTTGGGAAGTTCGATGCCAAGAGAGATGAAGGAATCTTTCTTGGGTACTCTGTGAATAGCCGAGTAGATAGAGTCTACAACAAATAAACCAAGACGGTCATGGAGTCAATAAATGTGATCATAGATGATGCCATTGCAGAAAATATTGTTGATAAAAGTGGAGATGCTTCAAGCCTTAAGAAGAATGATAATGACGGTAATTCCTCACAAAGTGGTGATGTTGAGAAACAATCTCTAGAAAAGGAAACTACGCCTACCACATCAAGAAGGGAAACTAGGTTAACCCAAGTGCCATCAAGTCCACTCACTCCATCGGCAGCCTCTTACATCTCACCACAAGTAGGCTGGACATAGCCTTCAATGTTAGAGTATGTGCTCAATTTCAAGCAGCACCAAAGAAGTCCCATATGACGGCGGTTAAAAGGATCACTTGTTATGTCAATGGAACATCCAACTATGGGATTTAGTACTCAAGAGATTCAAATAATTGCCTAGTCGGATACTCAGATGCTGATTGGGTCGGGTGTGTTGATGACAAAAAAACACCTCAGGAGGATGTTTCTATCTTAGAAATAATTTGGTGTCATGGATAAGCAAGAAGCAAAACTCAGTGTCATTATCGACTGCTGAAGCGGAGTACATTATTGTGGGTAGGTGTTGTGATAAACTCTTATGGATGAAGTAGCTTCTTCATGATTATGGGATTTCTCAAGAAACTATGTACGTTTTTAGTGACAATACAAGCGTCATTAAACTATCCAAGAATCCTACTCAACACTCAAAGTTAAAGCATATCAAAAGTCGATATCACTTCATTCGTGACTTGGTGGAAGAGAAAGTAGTATAGTTGGAGTTTATCAAGAACAATAATCAAAAGGCTGACATATTTACTAATCCTCTTGCTGGCCCTCGGTTTAAGTCTCTTCATAAGACCATTAGTGTGTGTATCATTCCTTGACTCATTTCTCTAATGTGATCCTCATTTTGCTATCATTGGGACATTCATGTGGAGAGGGTCTCTCATGTCATTATGATGTTTCTTTTAATGTTCTTTGCTTTTTTTGTTTTACTTTGTTTATCTAACTTTATTACTTTGTTTTTGAGTGAGTAAAAAAATCCAAAAACTCATAAAAAATATAAAGTCTCAAAAAGTTTGATCGCTTGTGTTGTGTCATATAACATGTTGAGTTTGGCCTAGTACCCTTGTACTAATGGCTTAGTGCATTTACGAACTTAGCTTGTTATGTATGCACATTTTTAAGTGTGAGCGAAATCTAGAAATCTATGTTTGATTGTTGTAAACAGATCTTCAAGCTTGTTATGGGTGTTTAGTCAATATTCATGTTTTATCTTGATACATGCATAGACTTGATCCTATATATCTCCTCACATTTATTTTTATGTTGAAAGCTCACAAAAAGTTAATCTCTAAAAGAGAAAGAGCTGAAAATGATGGAAGTCAAATGAAAAGCTTTCAATCAATGTAAATATTTTGAAAGAGCTGAATGTGATTTGTGTTTACTAAATTGCTTGATGATCAAACCCAAAAATAATTTTGAGTATTTTTTTTTTCAAAGTGTTTTTGTTTGTCACTTGTGTTTTGAAACTTTTTTGAAAAAGCCAAATCTGTTTTGTTGAAAAATTTCTTTGTTAGAATTTTCACGAGTGCTTCATGAGTAAGGTTTCCTATACCCAAGTTGAGAAAATGTGGAAGTGAATTTCCAATTCTTTTATAATTTTACCCAAAGAGACTCAGGACTCCCTTGCGAGTCCTTCACGAGATATGCCTACTCGCGAATCTTGCCCTGTGTAAATGAGGCTTTTCGCGAGTAACTCACAAGTCTGTCCTAAGTCCTTTCAATTTTTCTTTTTTGGGCTGTGTTCTGTTAGTCTTGTGGAAAAATAACATGTATTAAGGCAAGTTTCTCACATGTTTATGCATTGTTCATCATATATGTATAGTGTCTGCATACAAGGTGTTTGATAAAATACCTCTATGGTATTTTTTTACTCTTTTGGACTTCAATGAGTATCAATTTTTGGGGATTATCATAATTATTCATGTTTATCATGTTTTGAACATTGGTTGTGTGTTTTACAAACTTTACCCCTTGAGTGCTTGCGCATGCATTGATCATGCATCTCACATGCACACTTGATGCACACACTCATCACTTGTGTGAGAGACTGCAAACTTCTATGAGAAAGGGTGCTCTAAAAAAAGAGATTTGGGTGCTTTGAAGGGCACCTCTCATTTTGGGTAAGTGGTGTTGAGTTGCCATGTGTTGAGTTGCCACTTATTTTTTATACAAAGAAAAAATATTAGTACAACTTTACATGATCAAAATGTTTCATTGTCATTAATTGAATAAAAATAAATACAAGCTTGGTAGATTGAATCCTACAAGACTTTGAATCCTAGTTACAATCTACCAAAAGAATACATGGCTTTTTATTCCAGTTACAATATACCCAAAAAATAAATAAATGAGAAAGCATAGGTCTACCTATCCAAAAGAAACTAAGTTCGGAGGCTAGGTTACGGAATGGGAAGGTGTTAGGCACCCATTCCACCAAGACAGAGACCGGTCTTTTAGACTCTAATGACCAATATACCCTTTATGCATGATATGAATGATATGTTGAACATACATGACACACTTAACCAAAACTACGTCACATAGATCTATCGTATGAATATATCCTCTATTTTTAGAAAAGAAATTTAGATTTGTTTTTGTAAATAAAAAATTGATTTGATTCAGTAAAAAGAATCCAGATCTATTTTCGTACAGATAAAAAAATTACTTTCGTAAAGAAAATAAAAAAGAACAAGGTTTTTTTTGCTAAAAATATCAGATCTATTTTGTTGAAAAGTTAAGAATGTGATTTTTAGTTTATAAGTAAATAAAAAATAAAAAAAAATCAGATCTATTTTGTAAAAAAGAAAATATAGATTTGTAGAGACAAAAAAAAAAAAAAAAAAATCAGATCAATTTTTTATGAATAAAATAAGAATAAGTCTTTTTTAGAAGAGGAACTACACACATGAAATAAATCTATGTTAAATGTATCAAACAAAAACTATCTCAACTTTTGACTTCCTCTTTTAAATTCCAAAAATCTACAATTTTGTGACAAAGAAAATTTTCTTAAAAAAATCAGATCTGTATTTAATGAAAATACAGATAAGTTTTTAGGAGTTAAAAAAATCAGATTTGTATTTACTGAAAACATAGATCATTTTTTATGTGTAAAAAAATCTAATTTGTATTTAATGAAAATAGAAATAAGTTTTTGAATGTTAAAAAAATTAGATCTATAATTAATTAAAATACAGATTAGTTAAATAAATTAGATTTGTATTTAATGAAAATACAGATCAGTTTTTGAGAGTTAAAAAAAATCAGATTTGTATTTAATGAAAACATAGATAAGGTTTTATGTGTAAAAAAATCAAACCTTTATTTAATGAAAATACAGATCAGTTTTATGTGTTAAAAAAATCAGATCTGCATTTAATAAAAATACAAATTAATTTTTAATTTAGAAAATTAGATTTGAAAAATTCAGATCAGTTTTAGTTTTGAAAAAATTCTTTGTTAATTAGCAGATTTTTGAGACTCAAAAGAGAAATCATAACAACGAAAATATACTATAAACATATTTTAAGAAAGGTTTAAACAACACATGGCAACAACATCAGAAATAATAAAAACATCCTAAACCTTTTCATGCATCATTAATAAAAAGAAACAAAAAAGAAAAACTACCTCTTGTATGAGAGTGCTCTTCTTAGTGAAGGAATATTTTAGGATTCAAAGAAATTTATTCAATTATCTTTGAAACCTAAAATATTTTGCTTACAAAAAAAGAAATTCCTAAGGCCAGAGCCTTTAGGACATCTTTAATGTAAGAGTAAAAAGAAAAGAATAGAAGAGCCAGAAAGAGGGGAGTAAGAGAGCATGAAAAAGTGTGTTGAATTTTGAGAGGCGTTCTTTATTTATAGAGTCTAGGATGTTTGAAAAATTATCTAAATGATCAGAATAACTAGGACGCGTCCTTATCTCTAAAAAATCAAAAAGGATGAGATTTATCTCAATCCAAGTACCCTCGGGCCGTGGCTCGTATTTGTGCCAATTGGCACTCCAAGAGTCTTGGATGGCCCTTTTGGGTGCTAGTCTCATGTTTGAGTTTTATTCCACTTTGGACTCATTTTTAAAGGTTTTTTAAGTTGGGACTTGCACTTAGACGCGTTTTAATCCATATTCAAAAAATTAAACTCTTAGTTTGATGATTTAGGTCTCTATAGCAATGGTTATCTTATAGAAAAACATTCCTAAAAGTCTTCATTATCCACAATTATATTGTTATATGATTATCCCCTTTATTCCTATTCAAACATGCTTATTTTTTACACTAATTAACTATTAGGATATGTGCCCTTAAATCCTATTGTATGATGCTATGTATGACATTGTGTATGACTTAATGTTATGATTAATAAAGTTGTTTTATTATTGTTAGGACATATATGGTTCACTTGTTAAGAACATATGTCGTTTTTTTATGTAATTGGCTAATCCTTTGACAAAATGCACTTTACTTGTATTTGAGTAGATCTAGGATGTGTTTAATGTGTCAAGAAACCTTGTTTCAAGATCAAGTGTTAAAGCCATGCAAGTCTGTCTAAGAAACAAGTTGAAGAAGTGCTTATCATTAAAGCTCGACAGCTTTAATAAGCCGTTCCAGCCCCGAGGCTTGACAGCATCTCGACATCTCTAGCTGTCGAGGTTTAAGAAAAATGGTTTTTTAGATCTGTTTTGATTCCAATTTTTGGATATGTCTTTGGGCTTTCTTTTCTCATAACCCTAGACATATAAAATGATTATTTTAAGGGCCGTCAAAGTAGACACAAAATGCACAAGCATTAAGCAAAGCCTGTTCAAGCAATTTGTGACCAGAGACAAAGTTTGCCCTAGTTCATCTCTTTGTGAAAAAGCTGCTGTGTTTTTGCACCATAGGGTTTTGTAACCAAGCATCTTCTTATTCTTCATTGTGATGATTAACTGAAGAACTGAAGAACTTTGCAACCAACATCTTTCTCAAGTTGGTGATTGAAGTCGCGTACTGGGATCCGCTCAATTGGTTAGTTACGTACTAGGAGCCGTGCATTGAAAATGAGATATTGTCACTATAGGACAAGTCCAATTGGGTATTGGGGTAAGGGTTCAACTCTAGGTTGGTATAAGGTACTAGGATTTCTTTACTTGTAACCGCTTATTGTGATAATAGTGGATTCTCGGGAGTGGTGACCTTAAAATCACTCGGTGGAGTTTTTGCCTTGGAGGTTTTTCCCTATTCGTAAACAAATCATCGTGTCAAATTTATTTTCCGCTACACTTTAATTTATTGGTGATTTGTTTGTGCAACCATGCATTTGCATGTTAAATTGGTTAAATAATTAAACTTGGTTAATTAATCAATTAATCAATCACAAGGGGTCAATACGTTTTTGGCCTATCAGGTGGTATTAGAGAAGGCACACTCTGATTAGGGTTTAATCTCTGTGTATGATCCATTGACCCCTGTTTGTCATGGATAGATGGCAATCTCTTATTATCCCTCCTTTATTTGATGGGACTAACTTGCATACTGGAAAGTACGCATGAGAGCTTTTTTGCGGTCTCTAGATGAGAAGGTGTGGCAAGCTATAGAGATTGGCTGGACCAAGCCAAAGGAAGCGTTGGGCGATCGGGATGAGGCTAAAATCAAGGCAGTAAACTTCAACAGCAGGGTATTGAATGCATTGTTTAGTGCAATCACAAATGAGAAATTCAAGAAGATATCCTTCGCTGAAATTGCAAAGGAAGCATGGATCATCCTCTAGACAACCTATGAGGGAACAAAGGCTGTCATGGATTCGAAGCTACAGAGGCTCACTACAAGCTTCGAAGAGATAAAGATGGAGGAGGATGAGTCGTTTGATGAGTTCTATGCTAAACTCAAGGACATAGTGAACTTTGCCTTTAATCTTGGAGAAACTATCCCAGAACTCAAGATTGTGAGAAAAGTGCTCAAATCTTGGCCCGAAAGATTCCATGCCAAGATCATTGCGATTGAGGAATGAAAGGATATTGATAAAATTCCTTTGGCAGAGTCGGTTGGAAATCTATAGACCTATGAGTTGGGTTTGTCTAGAATCGGAAAGACGAGCAAGAGCAAGAGTATGGCACTAAAGGCCAAGAGTAGTGAGTTAGAAGAGTTTTCAAACAATGAACATTCTAAGATGAAGTCCTACATCACCAGGCAATTGAAGAAGTTTATAAAGAATGCAAATGGGAAAGTCTTCAACAAGGACCGTAGGCAATCTAGTTCTTCTCAGTTCAAGGGTCAAGACAAAGGGAAGAAGGATGCTAGGGATGCCGGTCAGTACATTGTTCCTACAAGACCTAAGTGCTTTGGGTGCCAAGGCTTCAGACACATGAAACAGGAGCGTCTAACATATCTTAAGACAATTGGGAAAAGTAAGGCACTTGCTGTTACAGTAAGCGGCACCAAGCCTAAAGATGATTCTGACAATGAGGATGACAGAATCTTGAATGCCTTCACTGCCATAGTTAATCTTATTGAGGGGATTGTTAAAGATGTGAATAAATAAGAGGAATTGGTGGAATCCAAGTTTAAGAAGATGGATGATCAAGATGACATTCACACAGCCTATGCTAAGCTATATAAGGTCTTAGAAAAGCACGAGAAGTTGTATAGGCTGACCACCAAGAAGCTTAATGATGTGGAGATTGAACGAGAAGAGCTTTCCACAAAGTTTGATGAAGTAAATCAAACTATTGGAACACTGAGGTTTGAAAATAACTTCTTCGCTGAGATGACTAAGAAGCTTGAGGCAGAACTATTCCAAGTTAGAGCTCAGTTGGAAAGGACTTCAAGCGCTAAGCTCGATGAGATGCTCAGTTTTCAAAAATCTGCTTCAGATCGAACAGGTTTAGGGTATGATTTCTCTTCCTCTAATATTACTTCTTCTAGCACTACTGTTTTTGTCCCTCCTAGCAATAATGTTGAAATTGAGAACACTAATGTCAAAACTGAATTAGCTAGTGAGAACATAGATAAGGACAAATTTATCTTAGGAGCACCCCCTAAGTAGGATAAGAAGGAAGTTAAAAAACTTAGGGCTAAGAAGGCTAACTCTCAAAGGACAAAAACAAAAGAAGCAGTATCTCTGTCATCACTGTGGAGTAGCTAGTCATACTCGACCAAATTGCTTTAAGTGATTAGCCACTCAAAATAGTAACAACATGTTAGCGTTGGGAAACTAGAATCAGTTTCCATCCTTGTTTGCTCCTCTGGGAGATCTTCTCAAAGCCCTCATGTTTCTTTTGAACTTGAATGGTATCAACTCTTCCCCCTCACCGCTGATCCGAGGGTTTGCGAAAAGGAAAGGTTCTTCCAAGTTGTGGAAGTAAAAGGGTTCCAAGTGATTTAATCACTTTTTTTCTCTCTCCTATTTTTTGTTTTGTATTTCTTATGTGTTTTGCTTTAATGTTTTGAGTCAATCTAGTTTTATGCATTGCTTTGTTTTGTTTTGCATGTTTTTGGTTGTTAGTTTTACAGTTTTAGGTACTTTCTTTTGTTTTTAAAAAAAAAAAATTGAAAAATTCAGAAAAATACAAAAACAATATGTGTTTGTGTACATCGGTTCTTGTGAACCTTAAAATGGCCATTGAAATAGAGTTTTCTAAACTTTGTATTAGTTGTAGTTTAGATGAGCATTCTTATGCACAACTAAGCAAGTGAGCTTTGTGGCTCTTTGTTTGTGATGAGTAAGGTTAAGTGATCTCTTGTACTTAACACTCGTATCACTCTTTTTGAGGTGGGAAGGACTACAAAATCCTAATAGAAAGGCATAAATAACTATTTCACTACTGTTACCCGCCAATCATGATATGACATCTGTATGCTTCAGCATAGCAAAAGTGCAATGTCAAAAAGCTTAACATAATTGGGTATTTCTTTTCTCTCCTTTGTATACCCATGCATGGTTTGCTTAATAAAAAGAAAATATGCAAAGAAATAAAAGCAAAAAGAACAAAATGCTTTAGAATATGATTGCACGCATGTTTTCAAGGAGATGTAGGAGTTATAGGATGTACCTTGAAGGTGATAGTCCCCATCAAACAGTTATGATTGTGTGTGAGTTAAAGTGATTTTCTCATATTTCAGATCTTCATAACATAGAGACACTTGTGCAATCTTACAATGTTTTTTACACATAACACGCTATATTCTTTGCTACTTTTGATACACGTGTAGGTACAATGTGATTTGGCCATCACAAGGTTTACATGTATTGATGTATGCTCATTAAACTATTTTTACTTATTTTTGAAAAATAAAATTGGTTAGACTTGTTTAGTGTGTGAGTGTGAGTTTTTGGGAGCTAAATTTTTAACTCTTTTATTGATTGAGAGGTTAAAATATTGGTTGGATCATAAGCTAAGTTGCATGTTTGATTGCATTCGTATCTATGTTTTTCTCTTCTTTGAAAAACTATTTTTAAGCCATCTCGACACCTTCTCAACACCTCTTGATACCTGGCTTATCTGTCAAGCTCATCAGTTGCATCTTATCTCAATCTCGACACCTCTCGATGGCTAGGTGGATAGATCAAGACATCTCTTGGTCTCTCAATAGCTTCTTGATAGCTGGTGAATCGATCGAACTTTTTTTTTTTTTTTTTTTTTTTCGTGTTTGATGTTTTGTTCCTCGACACCTCCTCGATAGCTGCATCTATCGATGCTTGTGTTCTCGACACCTACCTCAACACCTGTCTCGATACCTCTTGACACCTCTATCTGTCGAAATTTATTAAGGTTCTATATAAAGGTTCTCACGTAATTTGGACTTCATTCTTTCAATCTCTCTCGATCTGTCCATGCCTATTCATCTCCTATACACTCTTTTCTCTCTCAAAACCATCAACCCACGTGATTTTCGGCCTTTCTTGCTTCAAATCACTTGGTATGATCTCTCCTTCTTTCTTTCTTCATGATCTTTTCATGCATTCATACCTAGGTTTTGAGTTTTTGAAAAATTTTGGGGTTTTTCAAAATTGTTGAGTTTTGTAAAATTTTTGGGATGGGTATTTACCAAACTGAATTTCGAATCTCATACATTACATTCCATGAGCATTATAATTGTATTATCATGCATTTAGATGTGTGCAATTTGACTGTGTGCTGGTAGGATTAGATTAGGCTGAGCCCATGATGTCTTTTTAATTGCATGTCACATGTTCATGCATTTTTCATGCATACGTTCTTTCCTTTCAATATACTTGTTATATTTTAAATGTGTTGGGACTTTTCTGAGTGTTTCTTTCTTCCCCCTCTCTCTTTTTAGTTTACATTAGTGCGTCAATGGAATCAAAACGTAAGTCTGCTCCGTCCCAGAACCCTCTGCATTCTCAGGCCTCTTCGTCCTCTAATCCTACTCCTTCTTCTGTTCGGTTCCGTGATGAGAAAGCCCATAAGGACTTCTTGAAGAATTTCTCTAAACGAGGTGTTCATTCAGAAGGCCAAGTTATTTTGTCGAATTTCGTCGACACTGACCTTCCCAATGTCATTCACAGATGGGAATGGGAGTCACTATATGACGTCCCAGTCACATGTCCTTTCATGCTAATCTAGGATTTCTACTCTAACATGCATGGAACTAATATTGAGGTTTTGACCGTAACTACAGATCTCGCTCCTGATATATCAAAGCAACATACACCTCATGATTAAGTCCATTATCCTCTTAGAATTAAGAGTTCATGCAAATAGAAGTTGTGAGATTTATTATTTAATTGACAGTCATTAGGAGAATAATAAATCTCACAGCGGTCTAGTTCAATATGTCTTAACTCTTAAAACATATCAACATACCAACTAGAAATCTCCATTTCCATGATCAAGATAAATCATGTTAGTTGATATGTTATAGTCTTCGCAGATGAAATGCCTAATTTTATCACCGAATACAAACTATAATTTTGAGTTTACAAAGAACTTGTGATTTATATCTTTTGTGACTTTTCACATAAATCACATACTATGCATCTCATGGGCTATATGATAATATCTCAATATTCATGTTACCATTATTTTTAGATAATAATAAAACAACTTTATTAATCATAACATTAAGTCATACATAGCATCATACAATAGGATTTAAGGGCACTTAACAGATTCATGGTTGCCCAAGGAGCATAATGAAGCATGATGCTATGTTTAAGACTTGAAATTCCACCTTCTTGGTCATTGCCCTATAGTGAGCTCTAGTGTTATGGTTCCCAAGACTTCCTTTCCACTATTGTCGTATGCCTTTACATACCGATTAGTTGGAACAAAATTCTCAATACTTGACCCAAGAAACTTGCAATCTTTAATGGACACAAATTCAAGGCACTTTCGTCATCAATTAAAAGCATTGGAATCCTCTTGCCTTTGGCATCTACAGTAATGTGCAATGGATCATTATGGTGTTACCCCTTCTTTGTCAAATCTTTATTAGAGTAGGAAATAGTGAGTTCCCTACTCATGGACCCAATCATAACATTCAAATCTTGAGAAGTAGTGGTTGTAAGGACTTGGATTTGATTGAGAAGGTCCACCAGATTCTAGCGATGACTTCTGTAGTTGCTTAAGGACCTCATCTTCTTCAGCTGATGTTCGCTGGGTAGATTTATTTAAGGCTTCTATTAGGTTGTCAGTCTCCAAATGTGGGGGTTTAAAGTGTCTCCCACCCCTTGTGATGTAGACGATTTTTGTTGGGTTATTAGGATCGGTACCTTGGGGTTTGAAGTGTCTCCACCTATTTGTGGATGTTAGGTCACTTGATTGGGGTTTAAAGTGTCTCTCCCCATATGTAGACAATTGATTATTTGATTGGGGTTAGAAGTGTCTCCACCCAACTATGGTTGCTTGGTTATTTGTTTGGGGTTTATAGTGTTTCTCCCTATTAATGGATGTTGAGTAAGTTGATTGGGGTTTAAAGTGTCTCCCCCCATTTATGGGTGTCGGGTAATTTTTGATTTCCAGTACATCTTCACTCCATGTATCATATCTTGTAGTGGATGTCATTCCCATCAACTCTTCCCATGTCAATATAAAGCACTCGGGTAGGTTGTAGATCAATTTGGATGAATCCTTTTTACTTGCTTCTTCAGTCATCAAACAATTAATCCTTGGTCCTCTACCAAAATTGTGGTTCGGGAAGGGACTATTAGTGATGCTAGGCGTTCCAGGCAATGCAATCGCCTTGCTGTCTATTAAGTCTTGAATTGCATGACGAAGGCCAAAACACCTGTCAGTATCATGGCCAGGCCTTGGTGGTAGGTACATATCTTATTCACATCAAATCTTGCAGGTAGCGGGTTTGGAATTGGTGTTGGATCTCAAGGCTTTAGTAGCCCTTTTGCTTTTAACTTCTCAAATACTTGGCTTATAGGCATATATAACTCATGAAACTCCCCTTAGGCCTTGGGAGTGGCCCTTGTGATATTTGCACGAGTGCAATTAGTTGATAAGAATCTTTTTTATGGATATTAGAAACTTTTTCAATTTTAGAACTAGATCCTAAAGTCTTTTTAAACCTGGGTGGGTCCTCATAATTTATAGTGCCATTATTTATTGCATCTTCAATTTGGGTTCCAATAGCAATCAAAGCTTTAAAATTAGGAAAGTATTGGGCAAACAAGTACTTATGGTATACAAGTAATAAATTCTTTACAACCATAACTAATTGTTCTTTTTCACTTGGTCTATTCATCATCTGTGCAGCTTTGGACCTCCACTTGGTAATGAAGTTAAAGAAGGACTCTTTCAGCTATTGCTTCGTGGTCTCAAGATCTGTCCTTATTATATCCACCTCTATGTTGTACTTGTATTACTTGTGAAACTCATAGTAGATGTCCTCCCAACTCCTTGCTCTAGTATCTTCTAGGTTGAGAAATCACCTAAGAGCGGCTCCAATCAGAGTGTTTTGGAACATTTGAGCAGGTAATTCTTCAGTTCCTCCCAAGGGTTGCATGGCCCTTATATACATCTTTAGATGGGACTTTGAGCATCCGGTCCCATCAAACTTTTCCACGGTTGGCATCTTGAATTTGGGAGGCAATCTCACATCATGGAAAAGTGAGAGTGATTGGTAGTCCATGAGGTCTTCCATCTTACGAGCTCTTATTGATCTTCTTCTCTCCCTCCACAATTAGGGATTTATGGTCAGTCTTGCTCTCCTTTTGCTCATTCTTAAAGCTCTAAAACTATTGTACCATAAGGTTCATGTCCTCCTTAAGTTGGATTTGACTAGCTACCATGGTGTTTAGTAGCTCTTGGGTGTTCATGGATTCTTCAATGTTCAGATGTCCTCCCTCTTCTTCCATGGTGATAGGATCTTCAGTCTTCTTATGGCTTGAACTTTCTTATAGGTCGAATATGGGATTTTGATGTTCTAGCAGCGATGTGTCTTCTTTGCTCACAAGTTTCAGTATCGTGATGGGAGTGATAGGCTTGGAACTGGAACTACTAGCTTAAGTGTCGGTCTTGGGTTCTCTTTGGAGACTTCCTTCTAATCTTGACCAAATTCTCCCCTAAGAAAAGGCTTGGTCAGGTCAATCATAGCTAAGTCCCCATCTATATCAATCAGTCAAGCAAACACACACAACATGCAATGCAATTTAACATGGACCAACCTAAGTGTAGGTTCTAAGTCATTATGTTGTAGGGTGGGTTTGTTGTTTTATTGTTTCCCATGGCTAGGATGATACACCTCCCAACTTGTAATGTAATGAATATTGCATTGGTCCAAACGACATGGTCTATTCTTTACGGTTAACAAGAAATGATCTAGTGACTTTAGGCTATAAGTTGGTGAGTTCGCCATTGGGTACTCAAATCTAATGAAGACTGATGATCCATGGTTACTACCACCATATTGTTGAGATGGGTGCATACATATTTTGTTGTTTTGATGGCACACACTATGACAGTTAGGGAAAGTTCTTAATAAACAATACAAACAAAAATATCATACAACATCTTAAGACATAAACAAACAAACAAACAAGCAACAATATCATGCAGAACCATGCAAAAGACAAGGATATATATTTGGTCACTTAAGTCTAACACAGAACTTAGCCATCGACATCCCCAATGGAGTAGCCACTGTGAGAGATCGCAAACTTCTATGAGAACGGGTGCTCTAAAAAAAAAAAGACTTGGGTTATTTGAAGGGCACCTCTCTTTTTGGGTAAGTGGTGTGGAGTCACCACTTATTTTCTTATACAAAAAAATAAGAAAAATTAATACAACTTTACACAATCAAAATGCTTCATTGTCATTAATTGAATAAAAATAAATACAAGCTTGATATATATATTTGGTCACTTAAGTTTAACACGAAACTTAGCCCTTGACATCCCAGCGAAGTCACCACTGTGAGAGACCGCAAACTTCTATAAGAAAGGGTGCCATCAAAAAAGAGATTTGGGTGCTTTGAAGGGCACCTCTCTTTTTGGGTAAATGGTGTGGAGTCGCCACTTTTTTTTTTAATATAAAAACAAATAAGAAAAAATTAATATAACTTTACATGATCAAAATGCTTCATTGTCATTAATTGAATAAAAATAAATACAAGCTTGATAGATTGAATCTTACAAGGCTTTGAATCCTAGTTACAATCTATCAAAAGAATACATGGCTTTTTGTCCTAGTTACAATCTACCCAAAAATAAAAAGAAAGACAAAGCATAGGTCTACCTATGCAAAAGAAACTAAGTTCAGAAGCTAGGTTACGTCATGTGAAGGTGTTACGCACCCATTCCACCTAGATAGAGTCCAGTCTTTTAGACTCTAATGACCAATATCCCTTTATGCATGATATGAATGATATATTGAACATACATGACACACTTAACCAAAACTTAGTCACATAGATCTATCTTATGAATGTATCCTTTTTTCTAGAAAAAAAAATTAAGATCTATTTTTGTAAATAAAAAATTGATTTAATTCATTAAAAAGAAACCAGATTTGTTTTGTATAGTTATAAAAAAAATAGTTTTGTAAAAAAACAAAAAATCAGATATGTTTTTGTTAAATAAAAAGAACAAGTTTTTATTCTAAAAATATCATATATATTTTAGAGCAATGTTAAAAATATGATTTTTGGTTTATATGTAAAAAAAAAAAAAAATCAAATCTATTTTGTAAATAAGAAAATCTAGATTTGTAGAGAAAAAAATTAGATCTATTTTTTTATGAATAAAATAAGAAAAAGACTTTTTGTAGGAGATGAACTATACTGATAAAATAAATTTATGTTATATGCATCAAACAAAAACCATCTCAACTTTTGACTTCCTCTTTTAAATTCCAAAAATCTGTTATTTTGTGACAAAGAAAATTTTCTTAAAAAAAATTAGACCTGTATTTAATGAAAATACATATCATTTTTATGTGTTAAAAAAAAATCAAATCTGTATTTAATGAAAATACAGATCAGATTTTTAGAGTTCAAAAAAATCATATATATATTTAATGAAAATACAGATAAGTTTTTATGTGTAAAAAAATCAGATATTCATTTAACGAAAATACAGGTGGGTTTTTAATTTAGAAAATCAAATCTGAAAAATTCAAATCAATTTTAGTTTTAAAAATATTTTTTAGACTCAAAACGCCTGAAAAATTCAGCTCAGTTTTAGTTCAAATGTCTAGTTACGTGTGGGAAAGGTGTTAGGCACCTTAGAATGCCTGTTCGTAGACAGTCTTTTGTTTTGGTAAAATCATAATTTTTAGACACTGGCAATTGAAACAAAATATTGGCATTAGGTTTCGGGGCATTAAATGTGTTGGGATTTAAGGTTTGGTTTCGAAATGGATGTGGTCCCGATCAATGATTTCTAAGTGTGTTTGAAGTCATTGCTAAATTTCCACAGCGAAAATCCAACAGTATTTCACCTTATTTTCTTGGCGATAATTTGGCGATGCTTCATCTCAAATGCGTCATTCCACACAAAACTCTATTCTCACTATGCTTTCGACATGATAATATGGCAATGGAGATGCCCCATTTTCATGATGAAAATTTGGCAGAGTTTCGTGTTTGGTGTGCTGTGGTGCACCGGCAGGGTTTCGTGTCTATATATACGGCGCGAATCAACATGCTTGCATCGTGACAAGCCGAAGCCCTCCAAAGTGTTAAGCATTTTGATGTGTGTCACATACATGGAGAAAGAAGACAATCACACTGTGATGATCGTGTAGACAATATAGCATCAATATGCACCTACAACAATCACCTTGAGTGCATATCCACACTAAAAGGTCAAGAGCTCTCACGACTAGAGGTCACTCATGTAGCCGGGAGAGTCCATCATACAAACTGCACAATCACCGATGTACAAGCAGATAAAGACATATATACATCATGCATGATGCTATCACACAAAGAGGGAAAGTAAACTAGACATGTACAACATTCCAAGGGTATGGCCTAGCAAGGTATAGGAAATGTAAAATAGACATTGCCATAGCTAGGGAACGTGACACAAGCAAGGAGCAAGAAAAGTAAAAGGGAGTACATAGAGGGGGAACCCTAATACATGCTTTAGAGAAGAGGCTTAGAGAGAGAGAGAAAAGGAAGACCGCTTTGGAGGGGCTTAGCCCCCTAATACATTGAACATTGCCCTTTGTATGGATGTAGGCCTAGACTACAGAATCTAGATCTACACCCTACCGGAAGGGCCAAAACACCAGAAAAAGAGATATCAAGGGACAAAAAGGGCTAAAGTGGCAAGAAAGACTTTGACAACTTGTATTTCTGAAAAACTTTAAACAAAACTCATCACAACATCTTAGTGTGAAACAAAAATAAAATATTGCATACAATCAATAAGAAGTATGTGCATAAAGAGAGAAAAGAAACAACACCTGAAGAGATAGGGGAAAGAATGTAATAACAACCTCAATATATATATATATATATATATATATATCAATAAAAGAGTACAAGGTTTGCTATCACAATATAAGAACAATGTATCTAAAAATAAAGAAAAGAAAAGATACAAAAAAGTCCTCATTACATCCCTTATAAACATAAACACTCCCCCTAACAAAAATATCTCTTATACTAACTCTCCCCCTAAGTACATGATTAATCTTATACAGAAAACTATGCCCACTTTTTTTCATGAATGAAAAAAGGTAAGTCACTAAGAAGCAGTCATCTCCTCAACACTGGAAGAGCTAAAAGCCTTATCCTCATCAACATCACCACCATCGGAGTCACCATCATCATCCTCATCCTTAGAATCCCCTGAAGAAGGAGAGGGAGACTCGATGAAGCCACCAAGACGAGCCTACCATCGTGTAATACGACCAACATGGGTTTTCAACTGATACAGCTCATCACTAAAAGTGTCAAGGCGAATATCCATACGTTGAAGCTACGCCATGACCGCCTCGAAGGTCACACCACCTTCAAAAGAAGAAGGAGTGGATGTAGATGGAGCTAAAGAAGCTGGAGGAGTCACCGTCTCGATCCGTGGCCGCTTCGGTCGAAGCTAGGCCTTGCTTCATCTAACGGTCACCAAATCAATGACACACATGACGAAGAAGTGTTCTGTTGGGATATATGTCCTTAAATCATATTGTATGATGCTATGTATTTTATTATGTAAGACATTATGTGTGACTTAATGTTTTAGTTAATAAAGTTGTATTATTATTTGAAAATATTGGTAACATGAATATTAGGACATTATCATATAGTCCATGAGATGCATAGTATGTGATTTATGTGATTTAGTCACAGAAGATATAAATCACAAGTTCTTTGTAAACTCAGAATTATAGTTCGTAGTCGGTGATGAAATTGGGCATTTCATCTGCGAATGCTATAACATATCAACTAAGATGATTTGTCTTGATCATGGAAATGGAGATTTCTAGTTGATATGTTGATATGTTTTAAGAGTTAAGACATATTGAACTGGATCGGTGTGAGATTTATTATTCTCCTAAAGACTGTCAATAGAATAATAAACTCACGACTTATATTTGCATGAACTCTTAATCCTGAGAGGATAATGGACCTGATTATGAAGTGTAGGTTGCTTTGATATATCAGGAGTGAGATCTATGGTTAAGGTCAAAATCTCAGTATGTTGGGCAGCCACATTTAGTGTTGATGGAACATATATTCTCAAGATGGAATTCATAGTCTCTTAACGGAGATATAAAATATTCCCTTGAGATAAGTTTAATGGGTTTGTTATTCAGAGAGTTGGGCCTAACCACTTTAGTAAGGAGTTACTAAAGTATATATTTATGGAATTGGATTTCATAGATATATGATGAATAACTTAAAGAATTAAACCGGGTACTCAAGGAATTAAGATGTAGTAAAATACAAAGTGGCAGTCTATATTTATGACTTTGTATTACTACGAATATTTTATGAAGGGGTTGCATGTATAATAAAGTCTTGGGATATAATTTATTAATAAGGCCTAGAGTGCAACTATATTTATATAGTGGTATTAAATATAGTTAATGGTAACTTTGGACTTGTCAAGAGTTGACAGAAAAGCCCAAGGCCCATTGGAGCTAGTGTTTTATTGGTCCCTTTTGGTCCCACTCCAAGCCACACACTTAAGCCCAATTGGAAAGGCCCAAAAGGCCAGCCCAATTAGATAATCAGTTAGATACAAAGGGAGAAACATACAGAATTTTCTGTAGAGATTTTCTGAAGATAATTGAGAGAGTTTGAAAGAACACTCGTGTGAAGTGGTGTAAAGTGTTAGACACTTTTGGACATTCTCCCTTTGGAACTGATTGAGAGACCACACATCTTGGGCGTTAGTGGAATTGGAGTGAAGATTGAAAGTATTCCCAAGTACTTCTCGTCTTCAAGTTTTGAAATTCTCCGCTCCAAGGTACAATCTCTTGTTCTCTAATTCTGAAACTTAAATAGCCCATGTTAACTTGTATGTATGAAGTAGATCCGTTTACATTATATTTTCTTCCGCTGCGTATTATATTTTTCCAACATGTTCTGACTCAAGATAGGAGATAGAGAAGTGGCAAAGGATCCTCCTGATAGCAGAAGGAAAGATAAGCTTATCACGAGTCACCATATCCTTATAGACATCTATAAGGGAGAGTATGAAGTGAGAGTGAAAGTCAATGGTAAGTATCTCAAGAAAGGACAACAAAAAGTGAGCACGAGGCTCAGTATTAGAATTATTGTGAGACAAGGGATGTAAAACAAATGTCATCACCATATTCAGAAACCTTGGACCTTTAGCAATGGCCGAGCATGAGGTGTTTTAACGTCCACCCCATGATGAAGGTGTCTCACAGGATAGAGACATTAGCTCATTTTTAGACATAATCTTTAGACGACGATAGTATTTAGACACAATATTTAGACCTTTAGAATGTGTAGCACCTCAAATACAAGATGCAGAGTGACTACAATACGCGTACCTCTAACAAGAGTAGAGAAATAAGGTACGGTGTAATCCAATTCGTGCATGTTAGAGTAAAACTCATGTATGATCACAAAGGGACAAGTGACCGGGACATCACAAAGGGACTCCCAACCTTTACTGTAGATGACAATAGGAAGGTCAGTATCAAAAAAGTTTGAAAGAATGACTTGGGATTTCTAATGAACGACACGTTGAGAAAAGTTCTCCAAAAAGTCCTTACGAGTTTTATCATCATGGAACCGAACATGAGAGGGGGTAGAATCTGAAGAAGATGCCCCAGAATGAAGAGCGTTTCGAAACGGAGTAGACCTATGCTTAGGTGCCATGAGCAGACTAACCTAAAGAACGAGAGAGAGAAAGAGAGAGAGAGAGAGAGAGAGAGAGAGAAGCAGAAGAGTGCCAACACAATCAATATCAATAAGATTGAGAAAGAAAGTCATGTACGCATGAACATGTGACATGCAACAATAAAAATATAATGGGCTCAGCCCAATCCAATCTTACCAGCTCATATGATTTCAACAAAGAGAAAAATGACAAGCAATAGATCCAAAACACACACACGCACACTAATTTGTCTAACCAATTTTATATTTCAAAAACAAGTCAAGACAGTTAAGTGAGGATACATTAACACATGTATTCTTTGTGATGGCCAAATTATATTGTATTTGCACATGTATCAAAAGTAGCAAAGAATATTGCATGTTGTGTGTGAAAAACATTGCAAGATTGCATAGGTGTCTACATGTTATGACGATATGCGATATGAGAAAATCAATTTAACTCACACACATTCATAAATGCTTATGGAGACAATCACTTTCGAGGTACATCCTATAATTCCCACATCTCTTGGAAGACGCACTTGCAATCATATATAAAGCATACTGATTCTTTTTGCTTTTATTTTCTTTGCATATTTTTTTTTAAGCATACCATGCATGGCATATAAGAGAGAGAAAAGAAATACCCAATGATGTTAAGCTTTTGACATTGCACTTTTGCTATGCCGAAGCATACAAATTTCATTTCATGATTGGTAGGCAACAGTGGTAAGATGATTATTTATGCCTTTTTCTTAGGATTTTTTAGTCATTCCCATCAAAAGAAGTCATACGAGTGTTTAAGTATAAGAGATTACTTAATCTTACTCATCACAAACACGAGCCACAAAGCTTATTTGCTTAGTTGTGCCTAAAGATGCTCATCTAAGCTACAAAAGATACAACATTTAGAAAATTTTGTTTCAATAGCCATCCAAGGTACACAAGTACCAATGTACACAAAACACTATTTTTGTACTTTTCTAAATTTTCAATTTTTATTTTATTTTTATAAAAAAAAGTAAAGCAAAACTGAAAACACACAAACAAAAACATGTTAAACAAAGCAAAGCAAAAAATTAGACTGGTTTAAAAACAAGAAAGCAAACACACACAAGCAATGCAAAATCAAAAGAGAGGGAAAGAGAAAAGTGACTAAATCACCTAGAGCCTTTTTCCTTCCACACCTTGGAAGAACCTTTTTGTTTAGCAAACCTTGATTTGGCGGTGTGGGGGAAGAATTAAAATTGTTCAAGTTTGAAAGGAATATAAGGGCTTGGATGGAGAAGTGACGTAAAATTCTCGTGATAGCAGAAGGAAAGATGAGCTTATCGCGGGTAGCCGTATCCCTATAGACATCTATGATAAAGAAAATGAAGTGTGAAGGAAAGTCTATAGTAAGATGCTCTAGAAGAGACAACAAAAATCAAGCATGGGGCTCTGTGATGGAGTTATAGTGAGAGAGTGGGTACAGAACAAAAGTCATCACCATGTTCATGAAACGAGGACCTTTAGTAAAAGGCCAACATGGTGTAAACTGACGCTCACCCCAATCCGAAGGGCGCTCAAAAAAAGAAGACATCATCTCGTCTTTGGATACAGTCCGTAGACGTTTACAACCGGGGTAGTAAGGATGTGGGACCCTTGGAACATGAAGCACATCGAAAACCAACTCCGGTGTGACTACAATACGCGTACCTCGAACGCGAGTGTGAAAAAGAGGTACTGAAGAATCAATTCCATTCATGTTGGAGTAAAACTCCTATATCAGCACGGAAGGACAAGTGACCGAGACGTCACTCAATGACTCCCAACCCCGACTGTGAATGACATCGGGTAGGTCGGTGTCGGCAAAGTCTGCCAGAATAACTTAGCGTTCTGAATGAATACCTCATTTAGAAAAGTTCTCTGAGAAGTCCTGCTAGGCTTTCTCATCACGGAACCGAATAGAGGAAGGAGTAGAATCAGAAGATGACGAGCCCCTGGAATGAAGAGGGTTCTAGGACAGAATGGACTTACGTTTTGGTACCATAGACACTACTAACGTAAACAAAGAGAGAGGGAGAAGGGAAGAAACATTAAGAAAAGTTCCCAAAACAATTCAAATATAACAAGTATATTGAAAAGAAAGGACGTATGCGTGGGAATGCATGAACATGTGATATGCAATATGAAAAACATCATGGGCTCAGCCCAATCCAAACCTATCAACACACAACAAGTTTACACACATCTCAATGCATGAGTATATTGTTAGAATGCTAATGTGATGCAATGCATGGAGTTTTTAAGATTAAATCTACAAAATCCATCCCAAAATTGCAACAAAAGCTCATCAATTTTGAAAAACCCCAAAATTTTTCAAAAACCCCAAAACCTAGGTTTCAAAATATGAAATACATGAAGAATGAGAGATTAGAAGCTTACCAAGTGAAGAAAAACTTGAACGAAACTTAAAGAAACCTTGGGAGGAGGTTTGGAGTGAGTGAGAGAGGTTTGGGAGGAGAAAAAACACGGCTATCGAGAGGGAGATCGAGAGAAATGAGAAAATGGATCGCGCAGAAACTATATATAAAGCTTCAATAATTCTCGATAGTTACAGGTGTCGAGAGGTATCGAGCCATCTATCGAGGTAGGTGTCAAGAAAAACAACGTCGATAGATAGAGCTATCGAGGAGGTGTCGAGGATCAAGGATCAGACACAAAAAGAATCTCGATCGATCCACCAACCGTCCAGAAGCTATCAAAAGGACAAAAACTTCCTCAATCGATCCACCAGGTGTTGAGATGCTATCGAGATTGCGATAAGAAAAATCTAAGAAGCTCAACAGATAGCCAGGTATCAAGGAGGTGTCGAGCCAGCTTTAAAAGCAATTTTTCGAGAAGAGAAAAACACAAATATGGATGCAATCAAACATGTAACTCAACCAATGATCTAATCAACATATTAAGCTCTCAAAAACATCTCTCTACAAAAATTTTAAGCTCATGGATCCCAAAACACACACACACACACTAAACACGTCTAACCAATTTTATATTTCAAAAACAAGTTGAGACAGTTTAGTGAGCATACATTAACGCATGTAAACCTTGTGTTGGCCAAATCACATTGTACCTGCACATGTATCAAAAATAGCAAAGAATATTGCGTGTTGTGTGTGAAAAACATTGCAAAATTGCATAAGTGTCTTAAAGTTATGATGATTTGAGATATGACTCCTACATCCTAACTCACATATAATCATAACTGTTTGATGGGGACTATCACTTTCGAAGTACATCCTATAACTCCCACATCTCCTAGAAAACACGCTTGCAATCATATTTCAAAGCATTTTGTTCTTTTTTCTTTTTATTTCTTTGCATATTTTCTTTTATTAAGCAAACTATGCATGGGCATATAAGAGAGAAAAGAAATACCTAATTATGTTAAGCTTTTTGACATCGCACTTTTGCTATACCGAAGCATACAGATATCATTTCATGATTGGCGAGTGACAATGGTGAGATGATTATTTATGCCTTTCTCTTAGGATTTTCTAGTCCTACCTGTCAAAACGAGTGATACGAGCATTATGTACAAGAGATCACTTAACCTTACTCATCACAAACAAAGAGCTACAAAGCTCACTTGCTTAGTTGTGCATAAGGATGCTCATCTAAGCTATAAGAGATATAAAGTTTAGAAAACTCTGTTTCAATGGCCATTTTAAAGTTCACAAGAACCAATGTACACATACACACACTGTTTTCGTATTTTTCAATTTTTTTTTATTTTTATCTGAAAAGCAAAAATAAAACATAAACTGAAAATGAACAAACAAAAACATGTTAAACAAAGCAAAATAATGCATAAAACTAGATTGACTCAAAACAGTAAAGCAACATACACAAGTAATGCAAAAACAAAAAAACAAGAAAGGGTGGGAGAGAGAGAAAACGTGAAAAAATCACTTAGAACTATTTTCCTTCCACACCTTGGAAGAACCTTTTCTTTTTGCAAACCCTTGAACCGGTGATCAGGGAGAAGGATTGAAACCATTCAAGTTCGAAAGGAACATAAGGGCTTTGAGAAGATTTCCAAGAGGAGCAAGAGAGGTTTGAAGATGATTCTGATTCCAAAATGCTATCATACCATTACTCTGTTGAGTGGCTAACCACTTATAGCAATTTGGTCGAGTATGACCGGCAATACCACAATGATGACAGAGATGCTGCCTCTTCTGTTTAGGTTTTTGAGAGTTAACCTTCTAAGTCCTAGGATTTTTAGTTTCCTTCTTCTCAAGCTTAGGGGGTGCTCCTAAGATGGACTTACCCTTGTCTAAGTTCTCACAAGCTAATTCAGCTTTATCATCACTTTTCTCAATTTTAATGTTATTAACAAGAGGAACAAAAACAGTAGAACTAGTAGAAGGAGTATTAGAGGAAGAGAATTCATACCCCAATCCTGTTCGATCAGAAGTAGATTTCTGAATGCTGAGCATCTCATCCAGCTTCACACTTGATGTCCTCTCCAATTAAGCTCTAACTTGAAACAGTTTTACTTCAAGCTTTTTGGTCTTCTCAGCCAGGAAATTGTTCTCGAATCTCAGTGCCCCAATTGTCTGATTTGCTTCATCAAACTTAGTGGAAAGCTCCTCAAGGTCAAGTACCACATCATTGAGCTTCTTGGTGGCTAGCCTATAGAGTTTCTCATGCTTCTCAAAAAGCTTGTACAGTTTCTCATAGGTAGTATGGATATCATCTTGATCATCCATTGTTTCAAACTTAGCATCCACCAACTCTTTTTCTTCATTTACATCTTCAACAATCCCTTCAGTAGGATTGACAGTGGCAGTGAAGGCATTCAAAATTCTATCATCATCATTGTCGGAATTATCCTCAGGCTTAGTGTTGCTCAAGGTAGCAACAAGTGCCTTGCTCTTCCCAATGCTCTTAAGATATGTGGGACATTCTTGTTTCATGTGACTGAAACCTTGACATTCAAAGCATTTAGGTCCAGTGGGAACAGTGTACTAATCGCCATCTCTAGTATCCTTCTTCCCCTTATCTAAGCTCTTGAACTAAGAAGAACTAGATTGCCTACGGTCCTTATCGAAGCCTTTTCCATTGGCATTTTTCATGAATTTTTTGAATTTCCTAGTGATGTAGGACTTCATTTTAGAATCTTCATCATTCGAGGACTTATCTGTCTCACTGCTCTTGGCCTTCAGGGCCATACTCTTGCCTTTACTTGACTTGTCCATTCTTGTCAACCCTAGCTTGTAGGTTTGCAGATTACCAACCAGCTCAGTTAGAGGAATCTTGTCAATATCCTTTCATTCCTCTATCACTGGGATCTTGGCATGGAATCTCTAGGGCAGAGATTTGAGTACTTTTCTTACGATCTTAGGTTCAGGAATGGTTTCCCCAAGATTGAAAGCTGAGTTCACTATGTCTTTGAGTTTGGCATAGAACTCATCAAATGACTCATCCTCCTCCATCTTAATTTCTTCGAAGCTTGTAGTAAGCCTCTGTAGCTTCGAATCCTTGACAGCCATTGTTCCCTTATAGGTTGTCCGAAGAATGGTTCATGCTTCCTTAGCAGTTTCAATGGAGGAAATCTTCTTGAACTCCTCATTAATGACTGCACTGAATAGGGCATTCAATGCTTTGCTGTTAAAATTAGCCGCCTTGATCTTGGCATCATCCCAATCGGCCGGCGCTTCTGTAGGCTTGGTCCAGCCTATCTCCATAGCTTGCTACACCTTTTTATCTAGTGACTACAAGAAAGCTCTCATGCATACTTTCCAATATGCATAGTTAGTACCATCAAACAGTAGAGGTATAATAAGAGAATGACCTCTATCCATGACAAACAAGGGTCAATGGATCACACATAAGGACTAAACCCTAATCAGAGCGTGCCACCACTTAATAGGCCACAAAGGCCATAAATGCGTTGACCCCTTGTGATGAATTAAATTAATTAATTAGCCAAGTTAGTAAATAATCAAATTAACATGCAAATAGCATGGTAGCATAAACAAATCACCAATAAACTAAAGTATGCAGTAGAAAATAAATTGACATGGTGATTTGTTTACGAATGGGAAAAACCTACACGGCAAAAGCCCTACCAGGAGATTTTAAGGTCACCACTCCCAAAACTCCACTATTATCACAACAAGCGGTTACAAGTAAAGGAATCCCAAGTACCTTACCAACCTACAGTAACCCTTACCTCAATATCCGATTGGACTTATTCTGTAGTGACAGTTTCTCCTTTTGATGCACGGCTCCCAAGTACACGACTAACCAATTGTACGGATCCCAGTACGCGACTTCAATCACCAACTAGAGAGAGTTATTGGCTATAAAGTTCTTCAATTCATCCACACGATGAAGATCAAGAAGATGCTTGGTTACAAAACCCTACGGTGCACATTACGCAACAACTTCTTCACAAGAGATGAATTAGGGCATTAACCTTGTCTCGGTCACAAATTGCTTGAACAAAGGTTTCTCAATGCTTGTGCAACTTATGTACTTTGACGGCTCTTAAAAATAATCCTTTTATATATCTAGGTTTAGAAGAAAAGAAGTCTCAAAGACACATGTACGGACTGGAATCAAAATAGAACTTAAAATCTGTTTTTCTTAAATCTCGACAGCTAGAGGTGTCGAGATACTATCGAGCAACTGTTGAGCCTCGGGGCTGAACAACTTCTTAAATCTCGATAGATGCAGCTGTCAAGCTTTAAAATTTGACACTTCTTCAACTTGAATCTTGGACAACTTGCATGGCTTTAACACTTGATCTTGAAACCTTGTTTCTTGAAGTATTAAAATCATCCTAAACTACCCAAATACAAGTTGAGTGTGTTTTGTCAAAGGATAAACCAATTACATAAAATAATGACATATGTTTAAAACAACTTAAAACACATATGTCGTAATAATGATGGAAACCGATACTAGTTTCCAGATAAGATCATACTATTGCTCTGTTGAGTGGCTAACCACTTATAGCAATTAGGTCGAGTATGTCTAGTCGCTTCACAGTGATGATAGAGATGTTGCTTCTTTTGCTTAGACTTTTGGGCATTGCCCTTCTTAGCCGTAGGGTTTTAGTCTCTTTCTTATCAAGCTTAAGGGGTGCTCCTAAGATAGATTTACCCGTGTCTACGTTCTCACAAGCTAAACAATTTTCACATTTTTAACATTATTAGCAGGTGAAACAAAAACAGTAATACTAGAAGAAGCAATAATAGGAGAAGAGAAGTCATACCCCAAACTAGATTTATCAAAAGCAGATTTCTTAATACCAAGCATCTCATCAAGCTTTTCACTAGAAATATTCTCCAACTGAGCTATGACTTGGAACATGTCTTGTTGTAAAATCTGGTTTTATATCTCATACAAAACACATAGCGGAAGCAACAAATATGGATCTAATTCATTCATGATTGATAACATGCACTATGTAAATTTCAGAATTTAAGAACAAGATAGTGTACCTTGGTATGGTGAAATTCAAAACAAAAGATTAGAAGTTCTCGGGAACACTTTTAATCTTCACTCCAATTCCACTTTACGCCCAAGATGTGTGGTCTCTTAATTAGTTTTCAAGGGAGAATGATAGAGTGTCTCACTCTCATATACACACCATTTTACAATGATGTCTCTCTCTTATTCTTTTTTTTTTCTTCTTCTAATAAAAAATTATGTATGTTTCTCCCATTATAACTAACTAATTATCCAATTAGGCTGCTTATTGGGCCTTTCCAATTGGGCTTTAGCATGTGGCTTGGAGTGGGACCAAAAAGAACCAATAAGACACTAGCTCCTATGGGCCCTGGGCTTTTCCGTTAACTCTTGACAAGTCCAAAGTTACCATTAACTATATTTAATACCAATATATAAATATAATTGCACTCTAGGCCTTATTAATAAATTATATCCCAAGACTTTATTATACAAGCAACCCCTTCATAAAATATTTGTAGTAATACAAAGTCATGAATGTAGATTGCCACTTTGTAAATTACTACAACTTATCCTAGAGTATCCGATTTAATCCTTTAAAGTTATTCATCATATATTTATGAAATCCAATTTCATAAATATATAGTTTAGTAATTTCTTACCAAAGTGGTTAGGCTTAACTCTCTGAATAACAAATCCATTAAACTTATCTCAAGAGAATATTTTGTATCTCCGTTAAGAGATTATGAATTCCATCTTGAGAATATATGTTCCATCAACACTAAATGTGGCTGCCCAACATACTGAGGTTTTGACCGTTACTTTCGATCTCACTCTTGATATATCAAAGTAACTTACACCTTATGATCAGATCCATTATTCTCTCAAGATTAAGAGTTCATGCAAATAGAAGTCATGAGATTTATTATTCATTTAATAGTCATTAGGAGAATAATAAATCTCATTGCGGTCTAGTTCAATATGTCTTAACTCTTAAAACATATCAACTAGAAGTCTTCACTTCCATGATCAAGATAAATCATCTTAGTTGATACGTTATAGTCTTCGTAGATGAAATGCCCAATTTCATTACCGACTACGAACTATGAATTCTAAGTTTACAAAGAACTTGTAATTTATATCTTCTATGACTTTTCACATAAAGCACATATTATGCATTTCATAGACTATATGATAATGTCTCATATTCATGTTACCATTATTTTAGATAATAATAAAACATCTTTATTAATCACGATATTAAATCATACACAATGTCGTACATAATGTCATACATAATATCATACATAGCATCATACAATAGGATTTAAGAGCACTAATCCTAACAATCTGCCACTCGCCCTAAAGACTGTTGTGCACTAATCTAACTCCCACTCCCTCCAAATGTGACTCGAAAGTCCTTTGAGGCAAGACTTTGGTAAAGCGATCTGCTAGATTATTTGCACTTTCAATTTTTGCTACTACGACATCTCCACGAGCAAGAATGTCTAGGATGATGTGGTACTTTCTCTCAATGTGCTTTCCTTTCTTGTGATTTCTTGGATCTTTGGATTATGCAACCGCTCCACTATTGTCACAGAACAGAGTAATAGGAACTTGCTCAATTCTCACAACACCAAGATTAGAAAGGAATTTCTTGAGCCAAACAGCCTCCTTTGCCGCCTCACAAGCAGCAATATATTCAACTTCCATGGTAGAGTCTGTAATACAAGATTGCTTAACACTCCTCCAAGTTATGGCTCCACCTCCCAGGGTGAAAACACATCCTGAAGTGGATTTTATCTAGATCTGATTGAAAGTCTAAGTCTATATAGCCAATGGGAATCAAATCCTCTATGGTAAACAAGCATATAATTTCTTGTTCTTTATAGATACTTGAGAATATGCTTTACCGCTTGCCAATGTTTTGGTCCTAGATTTGATTGATATCGGCTGACCATGCCAACTGAATAACAAATATCTAGTCTAGTAAAAAGCATGGCATATATGAGACTTCCCACTGTAGAAGCATAAGGAACTTGTTTCATCATATTTTCTTCCTCTTGAGTCTTAGGCCTTTGGTCATCAGACAGAGGAACTTCATGTCTAAAAGGAAGTAATCATTTCTTGGATTTTTGCATGCTAAACCGTTCTAGAACCTTATCTATATATCCAACTTATGATAAGTCTAACATCTTATTTTTACGATCTCGCTAAAGCTTGATCCCTAGAATAAAGTTAGCCTCACCCAAGTCCTTTATATCAAATTGGCTTGACAACCAAACTTTAACCAATGACATTACCCCTACATCATTCCCAATGAGTAGAATATCATCAACATAAAGTACTAGGAAAATTACTACTTTGTCTCGATGTCTTTTGTACACACATGGTTCATCAAGGTTTTGTTCAAAACCAAATGACTTGATTCCTTGATCAAATCTAATGTTCCATGACCGAGATGCTTGCTTAAGTCCATAAATAGACATTTTCAACTTGCATACCATATGCTTTCGGTTTTTTGCTATGAAACCTTCCGATTGCAACATGTATATATCTTCTTCAAGATTGCCATTAAGAAATGCAGTCTTGACATCCATTTTCCAAATCTCATAATCATAATAAGCAGCAATGGATAAGAGAATTCTGATAGACTTTAGCATGGCTACTAGCGAAAAATTTTCATCATAATCAATACCTTCTTTTTGTGTATACCCTTTTGCCACTAATCTTGCTTTAAAGGTTTCAACTTTTCTATCTATCCCTCTCTTCCTCTTGTAAACCCATTTGCAACTAATAGGTTTAATGCCGTTAGGTGCCTTTACAAGATCCCATACATGATTGGAATACATAGAATCTAATTCAGATTTCATAGCTTGGACACAATGATGTGCATCTATATCATTTATTCCTTCATCATAAGTGTAAGGATCTGATTCAACCTCTTCTGAGATAGCTTCATAAGTTTCTCCAAAACCTATAAATCTTATAGAAGGCCGAACAATTCTACCACTACGACAAGGCACTTGAGTACTAGACATTTCATGGGTAGTATCTTGTGGTGTAGAATAAACCTCCAACATCATCCCTAGTTTCATCCATTGGTTGTTTAACTACAGATTCATTCATTTTAGCCAAGACAACTCTACTTCTAGGAGTAAAATTATTCATATAGTCATTTTCCAAGAATTTGGCATTTGTGCTAACAATCACTTTATTATCTTTATGATTATAGAATAAACCTCCAACAGTTCCTTTTGCATACCCTACAAAAAATACCACTTTTGTTTTAAACTGTAACTTGTCAGACTTTCCTTTCAACACATGTGCTGGACAACCCCAAATGTAGAGTGTCTCATACTAGGCTTACTCCCATTCCATAACTCTATAGGTGTTTTAGGAACAAACCTCGAAAGTACTAAATTTAGAAGATACATTGCAGTATTTAAGGCATATCTCCAAAAAGAATTTGGTAGAGTCGAATAACTCAACATGGACCTAACCATATCTAAAAGAGTCCTATTCCTTCTTTTTGCTACACCATTTTGTTGTGGAGTTCCAGGTGCAGTCAACTAGGATATAATCTCATTTTCAGTCAAGTAATCCTTGAAGTCACCAAGAAGGTATTCACCACCTCGATCAGATCAAATGGCCTTTATGTGTTTACCCAATTGATTCTCAACTTTAGCTCTAAACTTTTTGAAGTTTTCAAAGGCTTCGAACTTTCGTTTCATTAGGTACACATAGCCAAATCTAGGGCAATCATTAACGAAAGTAATGAAATACTCATAGCCACCTCTTGCTTGGATTGACATAAGATCACATACATCTGAATGAACTAGTTCTAGCAAATTTGGGCTTTTCTACCTTTTGCATTAAAAGGCCGTTTGATCATTTTACCTTTCAAAGAAGATTCGCAAACTGGAAAACCATCAAAGTCCATGGGTTGTAAAAGTCCATCTTTGCTTAGTCTTTGAACCCTACTTGAATTAATATAACCCAAATGCAAGTGCCAAAGATATGCTTCACTAGTATACGAAAACTTTCTCTTTAATGATTTTACAAGTGAATTATTATCTAATTTAGAATTATATAATTCATATTTATCAGGAGTTAAAATATAAAGATCATCCATAATATTGCCTAAACAGATAAACACTTTACCCTTCTTTATTACAACATTGTCTTTAAGGATAACACAATACCCATGTTTACCTAAATAAGTTGCAGAAATTAAATTCCTATGAACATTAGGTACAAATAGACAGTCTTCCAAAATTAAAACCCTAGACTTAAAGCATAAATTAACAACTCCAACAACTACAACCGGAATCTTGCTCCCATCAGCCAAAGTAAGAAACAATTCCCTTAATTCAGCTTTCTGGTCTCCTGAAACCCCTACAAAGAATTACAGATATGATTAGCACAACCTGAATCCACACACCAGGAATCTATGGGATTTTGTACCAAACATATTTCAAGAAGAAAGGGACTTTTATAACCCTATTCTTGGCAGCTTTGAACTTTGGACAATTCCTCTTCTAATGTCCTTTCTCACTATAATGGAAACACTTTCCTTTGATCTTCTTTCCTTTGTCGGCAACCCCTAAGGCAATTTGTTTACCATCTTACTTAGTAAATTCCTTCTTCTTCTTCTTACCCTTGCCTTTCGGCTTAGGTTGAGAAGTAGAAGGTTCACCCACATTGGCTTCAACACTAGAAGTGCTAAGGATGCCTTCTACTACCACTAACTCATTCATTAATTCAGACAAAAAATAAATTTTTTGTTCATATTATAATTGAGTCTAAATTCCTTGAATGAATCTGGTAGTGATTGGAGTATCATATCCACTTGGGATTCTCTATCATCCTAAGACAATGCTCCCTTACTGAACTTCCTTCAGCCATTTTGGTATTTTAAATTTGCCTCATAGTTTCTTGCCTTGCAGAATGGCCTTGCACATAAAACATCTCCTTCAGACTTAGCATTATGTCCGAAGCTAGTTCTACATCCTGCATTTGATGCTGTAGAACATTTGAGATAGATGGTAGAATATAGCACTTGGCCATCTCATTAGATTTCTGCCAATGATCATATCATTGTTTTTCCTCAAGAGGAGCATCTAATGAAGGAAAGCTAGGACATGGTTGAGTAAGCACATATTTGTGCTTTTCAGCTATAAGAACAATGTCCAAATTTATTTTCTAGTCAATATAGTTGGATCCAGTCAGTTTGTTTTGATTAAGAATAGCAACAAGTAGGCTAAATAATGCCATGATAAAATCTGAAAGCAGTAAACATGAATATAATAAGTAAAATGGACATTATCAATTTAACATATAAACATATAGTATGGAACCTTAATAAAACAACAATATAATATATGCAATGACAACCCAATCCCATATTCAATATCCCTCAGCATAGAGTGAATATAAAATACTATGATTGATTGAGAACTATTCTCATTATTAGTGCTATCAGGATAACTCTTATCAAACACTAATAATATGTCGTTTTACATTTAGTCTCTAAGTAATAATAGTAAGAACTCAGTATAGAGGATACTATAATACTTAGTCTAGTGTATACCATTGTCTAGAGTCATGTGTAGCCACATTTCATCCATTTAACAAGGTTATTTTGTAGTACCATGATTAAAACACCCTTTGCATGGATTGCAAAGCTCAAGGATAGGACAAGGTGTTTCATCAAACCACTATAAACCAGGAAATTCAATCTTGTAGGACCACGAAATAAATACTTTCCGCATGGAATGCTAAGCTCGAAGCAAAGACAAAGTATATATTTCACACTACTATGAACCAACATTGGAGGCCGTGAGATGCAACCTGTGTATCTCTCTTCCAATAGATGTTTTAAATTAAAGGTTTTTAATGTTTAATACATACATAAATTAATTACACATAGCCTCACTCTTTATACATAAAATAAACAGGTGTCCGAATTTTTTGGCTACTCATTCTAGCTATTCATTTCAGTAGCGAGTTTTGGCTACTCGTTCTCGTGACTCATCTAGTCAAAAGTTTTTGCTACTCATTTTGGCGACTCATCCAATCACGAGACCCCAGTCGCAAGTTCATCCAGAAGCTCTCGTGACTCGCCAGTCACGAAAATGCCCAGAAATAGACGTTTTTGCTTTTAACTGTTTTTCACGTTTCCAATGAACAAAACACATTCTTAATGATCAAAAATGATGAGATTAAGATTAAAACTTAATTTTCATTGATGTTAAAGTGTTAAAATTCAATTTTACATGGTTAAAATCAAACTTAAACAGCATTATAATATCAAAATTTGTTTTAATCAAACAATAGTTTTCTTTAATTCTAAAACTCACTAAACATGTTATACAGATTCAAAAATGAAAACTTGGCTCTGATACCAAATTTTGGAAAATCTGGTTTTGTATCTCATACAAAACACACAGTGCAAGCAACAAACATGGATATATATCATTTATGATTAATAACATGCACTATGTAAATTTCAGAATTTAAGAACAAGATAATGTACCTTGGTGCAGTGAAATTAAAAAAAAAGATTAGAAGTTCTCGGGAACACTTTTAATCTTCACTCCAATTCCACTTTACATCCAAGATGTGTAGTCTCTCAATTAGTTTTCAAGGGAAAATGATAGAGTGTCTCACTCTCATATACACACCATTTTACAATGATGTCTCTCTCTTATTCTTTTTTTCTTCTTCTTCTAATAAAAAATTATGTATGTTTCTCCCTTTATAACTAACTAATTATCTAATTGGGCTAGCCGATTAGGCCTTTCCAATTGGGCTTTAGCGTGTGGCTTGGAGTGGGACCAAAAGGTACTAATAAGACACTAGCTCCAATTGGCCTTGGGCTTTCCGTCAACTCTTGACAAGTCCAAAGTTACTATTAATTATATTTAATACCACTATATAAATATAATTACACTCTAGTCTATATTAATAAATTATATCCCAAGACTTTATTATACATGAAACCCTTTTATAAAATATTCGTAGTAACACAAAGTCATGAATGTAGATTGCCACATTGTAAATTACTACATCTTATTCTTAAGTACCCGGTTTAATCCTTTAAAGTTATTCATCATATATTTATGAAATCCAATTTCATAAATATATACTTTAGTAACTTCTTACCAATGTGGTTAGGCCTAACTCTCTGAATAACAAACCCATTAAACTTATCTCAAGAGAATATTTTATATCTCTGTTAAGAGATTATAAATTCCATCTTAAAAATATATGTTCCATCAACACTAAATGTGGCTGCCCAACGGACTAAGGTTTTGACCGTTACTTTAGATCTCACTCCTGATATATCAAAGCAACCTACATCTCATAATTAGGTCCATTATTCTCTCAAGATTAAGAGTTCATGCAAATAGAAGTAATGAGATTTATTATTCATTTGACAGTCGTTATGAGAATAATAAATCTTACAGCGGTCCAGTTCAATATGTCTTAACTCTTAAAATATATCAGCTAGAAGTCTCCACTTTCATGATCAAGACAAATCATCTTAGTTGATACGTTATCGACTTCGCAGATGAAATGCCCAATTTCATCACCGACTACGAACTATAAATTCTGAGTTTACAAAGAACTTGTGATTTATATCCTTTGTGATTTTTCACATAAATCATATACTATGCATTTCATTGATTTTATGATAATGTCCCATATTCATGTTACCATTATTTTAGATAATAATAAAACATCTTTATTAATCATAATATTAAGTCGTACACAATGTCATACATAATGTCATAATAGCATCATACAATAGGATTTAAGGGAACTAATTCTAACATGTCTACCTTAAGCTTCTTGGTTTTCTCAGCCAAGAAATTGTTTTCAAACCACGGTGCTCCGATAGTTTGATTTGCTTCATCAAACTTTGTGGAAATTTCTTCACGTTTAAGCTCTACATCACTAAGCTTCTTGGTGGCCAACCTATACAACTTAATATGCTTTTCTGAGACCTTGTACAATTTCGCATAGGATGTATAGATGTCATCTTCTTCATCTATTTTCTCAAATTTGGACTCCACCAAGTCCTCTTCGTCATCCACTTCTTCAACAATCCCCTCAATATGATTTACAATGGTAGTGAAGGCATTCAGGATTCCATCATCCTTATTATCCAAATTATCCTCAGGCTCGGTGTCACTCAAGGCAGTAACAATTAAATTAAATTAAATTTAAGTGAGACGGGTGTTTCAGTTTCGAGAGAACTAAGGTCGATCCCTTAAAGGTAAGAGAGCTACTGTCAATCCTACAGTGTATAGGAGAACTAAAGTCGATCCTATGAGTTTCGGGAGAACTAAGGTCAATCCCTTAAAGGTAGGAGAGCTACTGTCGATCCTACAGTGTATAGGTAAACTAAAGTCAATCCTATGAGTTTTGGGAGAACTAAGGTCGATCCCTTGAATGTAGGAGAGCTATTGTTGATCCTACAGTGCATAGGAGAACTAACGTCAATCCTATGTGTTTCGGGAGAACTAAGGTCGATCCTTTGAGTGTAGGAGAGCTACAGTTGATCCCACAATGTATAGGAGAACTAAGGTCAATCCTATGGGTTTTGAGAGAACTGACAGGCCACAAACGCGTTGACCCCTTGTGATAACTTAGATTAATTAATTAGCCCAGTTATTAATTAATCAAATTAACATGCAATATCACGTGGCAGCACAAACAAATCACCAAAACTAAGTAATGCAGCGGAAATTAAATGACACGGTGATTTATTTACGAATGGGGAAAACCTTATTATTCTAGCAATATTTACCTTTGTCTATCCTAGCAATATTAGCCTTCAACTCTTTATTATTCCTTTTGAATGGGGGAATATAAAAATCCTTTTCTTTTGAGTTAGGCTCAACAACAGGTTTAACACTAGTTAATTTTTCAACTTCAGTTTTAAATTCAACTAGTTGCTCTTCCAAACTCTTAATTTTGTCCACCTGAGATGAAATTTGATTTTTAAAATTCTCATTCAAATTAGTGGCTTCATCCAATTTTGTAATCAAATCATCTTTTTCAAGCTTGACCTTTTTAAATTTGGCTTTTAATTTTGTAGAACATTCAAGAGATTTCATACAAAAATTATAAAGCTTGCAATAGGCATCATGAATATCATCATCATCATCATCATTCAACACAAGATCATGCAAATTAAAACAATCAAGAGTTTCCATGACAACAGGGGTCAATGGATCACACATCAAAGATTAAACCCTAATCAGAGTGTGCTTGCTCTGATACCACTTGACAGGCCACAAATGCGTTGACCCCTTGTGATAACTTAGATTAATTAATTAGCCTAGTTTTTAATTAATCAAATTAACATGCAATATCACGTGGCAGCACAAACAAATCACCAAACTAAGTTATGCAGCGGAAAATAAAGAACACGGTGATTTGTTCACGAATGGGGAAAACCCTTACGGCAAAAACCCCACCGGGTGATTTAAGGTCACCACTCCCGAAACTCCACTATTATCACAACAAGCAGTTACAAGTAAGGAATCCCAAGTACCTCACCAACCTACAGTTGAACTCTTACCCCAATACCCAATTGGACTTGTTCTGTAGTGATAGTTTCTCCTTTCAATGCATGGCTCCCAAGTACGTGACTAACCAATTTGATGCGCGGATCCCATTACGCAGCTTACTCCTTTGCACAAATCCCAGTACGTGACTCACTCACCAACTTGAGGAAGAAGAATGTTGGCTGCAAAGTTCTTCACTTCATACACATGATGAAGATCAAGAAGCACTTGGTTACAAAACCCTAAGGCGCAAAGACGCAGTAGCTTCTTTCAGAGAGAATAAGGCTTCGGTCACCTTTTGCATATGTTCTCCTTGTATTCTCTTATGTGACGGCCTCAAAAATATGCCTTATATATGCCTAGGGTTGTGAGAAAAGAAACCCTACACAAATACAAAAGCCTGGCCCAAAAATCAGATTTGGAAAACTGAATTTCCGTAACCTCGATAGATACCTCGATCGATCGGGCAGCTGTCGAGCCTCATTAATTCTCGATAGATAGCTCGATAGATAGCTATCTGTCCAGCAGCTATCCGCAGGTGTCCAGCAGCTATCCGCCAGGTGTCCAGCTCTAGTACACACTTTTTCTTCACTTGTTTCTTGGTCCAATCTTCATGGCTTTAATACTAGACTTGAACAACATGTTCTTTGAAGTATTAAACACATCCTAGATCTATCCAAATACAAGTAAAGTGCGTTTTGTCAAAGGATTAGCCAATTACATAAAATAGCGACATATGTTAACAAACTTGAACTACATATGTCCTAACACGAATGAACACCTCGTTTAGAGAAGTTCTCCGAGAAGTCCTTATGGGCTTTCTCATCACGGAATCGGATAGAAAGAGGAGTAGTATCGGAAGAAGATGATCCCTTAGAACGCAGAGGGTTCTGGGATGGAATGGACTTACGTTTAGGTGCCATAGACATTACTAACACAAACATAGAGAGGGGGAAGAAGAAGAGACAAGCAGAAAAGTTCCAAACAGTTCAATATTGGAAGATAAATATTGAAAAGGAAGAATGTATGCATGGATAATGCATGAACATGTGACATGCAACATAAAAACATCATGGGCTCAGCCCAATCCAAACCTAACAGCACACAATAGATAGGCACACATCTAAATGAATGAAAATACAATTAGAATGCTAATGTGATGCAATGCATGTGGTTTTGAAGATCAAATCTATAAAACCAACTCAACAATTTCATGAAAACCTCAAAAATTTTGAAAAATCCCAAAAATTTTCAAAAACACAAAACCTAGGGTTTTATAAAACATGAAATGCATGGAAATGAGGGATAAGACGCTTACCAAGTGATGAAGATCGAGAAGAACACTTGAGAAAGCCTTTGAAAGAGGTTTGGAGGGAAGGAGAAGTGTTTTGAGAGAGAAAACAGTTTTGTCGAGTGAGAGAGATTGAGCAAAGTGAGAAAGAAAACGTGAAGAACCTTCTTATAGACCTTTAGTAATTCTCGACAGATGAAGCTATCGGGAGGTATCGAGTTAGCTATCGAGGTCATGTGTCGAGAAAAACACGTCGATAGAAGAAGCTATCGAGGTCATGTATCGAGAAAGAAGAATCAACCATGAAGGAACCTCGATCGATCCAGGAGCTGTCGAGAAGCTATCGAGCAGACAGAAAGTTTCTCGATCGATTCGCCAGGTGTCAAGGTATCTATCGAGACTGCGATAAGAAAAAGTCTAAGAAGCTCGACAGCCAGCTATGTGTCAAGAGGTATTGAGGAGGTGTCGAGATGCCTTTAAAAATAGTTTTTCAGAAGAAGAAAAACACAGACATGAATGCAATCATGCATGCAAGTCAACCAAAGATCCAAGCAACACATTAAGCTCTCAAAATCATCTCTCAACAAGAATTTTGATGCACATGTATCTCAAAACACGCACACACACACTAAACAAGTCTAACCAATTTTATATCTCAAAAACAAGTCCAGACAGTTTAGTGAGCATACATTAACGCATGTAAACTTTGTGATGGCCAAATCACATTGTACCTGCACATGTATCAAGAATAGCAAAGAGTATTGCGTGTTGTGTGTGAAAACATCACAAGATTGCATAAGTGTCTCAATGTTATGACTATTTGAGATATGAGAAAATCACTTTAACTCACACACAATCACAAATGTTTGATGGGGACTATCACCTTTGAGGTACATCCTATAACTCCCACATCTCCTAGAAAACACACTTGCAACAATATTTTAAAGCATTTTTTATCTTTTTGCTTTTTATATCTTTGCATATTTTCTTTTAACAAGCATATCATGTATGGGCATACAAGAGAAAGAAAAGAAATACCCAATTATGTTAAGCTTTTGACATTGCACTTTTGCTATGCCGAAGCATACAGATGTCATATTATGATTGGTGAGTAACAGTGGTGAGATGGTTATTTATGCCTTTCTCTTAGGATTTTCTAGTTCAACCCATCAAAAAGAGTGATATGAGTGTTAAGAAGAAGAGATCACTTAACCTTACTCATCACAACCAAAGAGCTACAAAGCTCACTTACTTAGTTGTGCAGAAGAATGCTCATCTAAGCTACAGGTGATACAAAGTTTAGAAAACTTTGTTTCAATGGTCATTTTAAAAGTTCACATGAACTAATGCACACAAACACACACTGTTTTTTTTTTTTTTTTTTGTATTTTTCAATTTTTCAATTTTTTTTTATTTTTATCAGAAAAGCAAAAATAAAACACAAAACTGAAAACACACAAACAAAAACATGTAAAGCAAAACAAAGCATAAAACTAGACTGACTCAAAACAATAAAGAACCACACAAATAATGCAACACACAAAGACAGGAGAGAGAAGAAAGAGTGACTAAAATCACTTAGATCCCTTTGCCCTCCACACTTTGGAAGAACCTTTCCTTTTGGTCGACTCTTGAACCGGTGAAGAAGGAGAAGAATATGAACCATTCAAGTTCGAAAGGAACATGATGGCTTTAAGAATGTCTCCAAGAGGAGCGAGAGAAGACTGAAGATGATTCTAGCTCCCAGATGCTATTATGCCATTGCTCTGTTGAGTGGCACGCCACTTATAGTAATTTGGTCGAGTGTGATCGGCATCACCACAATGATAACAGGAATGTGGCTTCTTCTATTTGGGCTTTTGAGAGTTAGCCTTCTTATTCCTAGGGCTTCTAGTTTCCCTTTTCTCAACTTTAGGGGGTGCGCCTAGGATGGACTTGCCCTTGTCTACGTTCTCACTAGCTAATTCAGTTTTAACATTTTTATCCTCAGTTTTAATGTTATTAGCAGGTGGAACAAACACAGTTGTACTAGCAGTAGGAGTATTAGAGAGAGAGAATTCATACCCTAATCCAGTACGATCTGAGGAATACTTCTGAGCACTTAGCATCTCGTCCAGTTTTGCATTTGACGTCCTCTCCAATTGTGCTCTGACTTGAAACAGCTCCGCTTCAAGCTTCTTTGTCCTCTTAACCAAGAAATTGTTTTCGAACCTCAGTGCTCCAATGGTTTGATTCGCTTCATCAACCTTTGTGGACAGCTCCTCACGGTTGAGTTCCACATCACTGAGCTTCTTGGTGGCCAGCCTATAGAGTTTCTCATGCTTCTCAGAAAGCTTGTACAGTTTCTCATAGGCGGTGTGGATATCATCTTGATCATCCATAATCTCACACTTGGAATCCACCAATTCCTTTTCTTCATCCACTTCTTCAGTAACCCCATCAGTAGGATTAACAGTGGCAGTGAAGGCATTCAAGATTCCGTCGTCTTTATCTTTGGAATCGTCCTCGGGCTTTGTGTTGCTTAAGGTAACAGCAAGTGCCTTGCTCTTCCCTATGCTCTTAAGGTACGTAGGACACTCTTGTTTCATGTGTCCGAAGCCTTGACACCCAAAACATTTTGGCCCAGCGGGAACAGTGTACTGACCGTCATCCTTGACATCCTTCTTCCCTTTATCAGAATTCTTGAATTGTGAAGAACTGGATTGTCTACGGTCTTTGTTGAAGCCCTTTCCATTTGCATTCTTTATGAATTTCTTGAATTGCCTTGTGATGTAGGACTTCATCTTGGAATCTTCATCATCTAAAGAATCATCCGTATCACTGCTCTTGGCCTTTAGTGCCAAGCTCTTGCCCTTACTTGACTTGCCTAACCTAGTCAATCCTAACTCTTAGGTTTGTAAGTTTCCAACCAGCTCAGTTAGAGGAATTCTGTCAATATCCTTTGATTCCTCGATTGCCGTGATCTTAGCATGAAATCTCTCGAGCAGCGATCTGAGCACTTTCCTCACTATCTTGGGTTCAGGGATGGTTTCCCCAAGATTGAAGGCTGAGTTTACTATGTCCTTAAGCTTGGCATAGAACTCTGTTAGGACATATGTAGTTCAAGTTTGTTAACATATGTCGCTATTTTATGTAGTTGGCTAATCCTTTGACAAAACTAACTTTACTTGTATTTGGATAGATCTAGGATGTGTTTAATACTTCAAAGAACATGTTGTTCAAGTTTAGTATTAAAACCATGAAGATTGGACCAAGAAACAAGTGAAGAAAAAGTGTGTACTAAAGCTGGACACCTGGTGGACACCTGCGGATAGCTGCTGGACACCTGCGGACAGATAGCTATCTATCGAGCTATCTATCGAGGTATCTATCGAGAATTAATGAGGCTCGACAGCTTCCCGATCGATCGAGGTATCTATCGAGGTTACGGGAATTGAGATTTCCAGATCTGATTTTTGGGCCAGGCTTTTGTATTTGTGTAGGGTTTCTTTTCTCACAACCCTAGGCATATATAAAGCATATTTTTGAGGCCGTCACACAAGAGAATACAAGGAGAACACATGCAAAAGGTGATCGAAGCCTTATTCTCTTAGAAAGAAGCTACTGCGTCTTTGCGCCTTAGGGTTTTGTAACCAAGTGCTTCTTAATCTTCATCGTGTGTATGAAGTGAAGAACTTTGCAGCCAACATTCTTCTTCCTCAAGTTGGTGAGTGAGTCACGTACTGGGATTCGTGCAAAGGTGTTAGTCACGTATTGGGATCCGTGCATCAAACGGTGGCGTTCATATATTGAAGAGTTCAGAGGTTCTGAAGCAGTAGAAGGTTTCTGCTGTGAGTTCATCTACGGGGATTGTAGAGTCTAGTGACAAAGGTTTTGTACTAGATCTGAAGCTTCTCTTTACTATAGTGAATTGCTTTTCGGGAAGGTTTCCCCCCAGGTTTTTTACTGTGAAACTGGTTGGTTTCATTGGTTTTCCTGGGTCATCATATCTTGTCTTATTTATTTTTCCGCTGCACTTAGTTTTGATATGATATTGATGTTTGTTTGTTTTAACAAGTTTTATGTATAATAAATCTAATTAACAACTTGGATTTAAAACTTGTTAATTCTATCAATCGGGGTCTAAATTTCCCAACAAACTCATCAAACGACTTATCCTCCTCCATCTTACTTTCTTCAAAGCGTGTGGTAAGCCTCTGTAGCTTTGAATCTTTGACAGCCTTGGTGCCCTCATAGGTTGTCTGGTGAATGGTCCATGCTTCCTTAGCAGTTTCAGTTGAGAAAATTTTCTTGAACTCCTCATTGGTGACTGCACTGAATAGGGCATTCAATGCTCTACTGTTGAAGTTTGCCGCCTTGATCTTGGCATCATCCCAGTCGGCCGGCGCTTCTGTAGGCTTAGTCCAGCCTATCTCCACAGCTTGCCACACTTTTTCATCTAAAGACTGCAAGAAAGCTCTCATGCGTACTTTCCAGTATGCATAGTTAGTGCCATCAAATAAAGGAGGTATAATAAGAGATTGTCCTCTATCCATGACAACAGGGGTCAAATGGATCACACATAATAGATTAAACCCTAATCAGAGTGTGCTTGCTCTGATACCACTTGACAGGCCACAAACGCGTTGACCCCTTGTGATAACTTAGATTAATTAATTAGCCCAGTTATTAATTAATCAAATTAACATGCAATATCACGTGGCTGCACAAACAAATCACCAAAACTAAGTAATGCAGCGGAAATTAAATGATACGGTGATTTGTTTACGAATGGGAAAAACCTTACGGCAAAAACCCTACCGGGTGATTTAAGGCCACCACTCCCGAAACTCCACTATTATCACAACAAGCAATTACAAGCAAGGAATCCCAAGTACCTTACCAACCTACAGTTGAACTCTTACCCCAATACCTAATTGGACTTGTTCTATAGTGACAGTTTCTCCTTTCAATGCACGGCTCCCAAGTACGTGACTAACCAGATGCGCGAATCCCAGTACGCGACTTCAAACACCAACTAGAGAGAAAATTGTTGGCTGCAAAGTTCTTCAAATCATCAGAGATGAACTAGGGCACGAACTTTGTCTTTCAGATCACAAATTGCATGAACAAGAAGTTCTGAATGAATGTGTAACTTGCATCAGATTGTCGGCCCTTAAAATAATCCTTTTATATGTCTAGGGTTAGGAGAAAAGAAGTCGCAAAGACACATTCACGAATTGGACTTGAAACAGAACTGAAAATCTGTTTTCTTTAATTCTCGACAGATAGAGGTGTCGAGGATCTGTCGAGAAGCTGTCGAGGCTCGGGGCAAAACAGCTTCTTAAATCTCGATAGATGCACGTGTCGAGGTAGGTGTCGAGATTTAATAACTTGCACTTCCTTGCTTGTTTCTTGAACATACTTTGATGGCTTCAACACTGAATCTTAAAACACTGTTTCTTGAGGTGTTAAACACATCTTAGATCTACCCAATTACAAGTAAAGTGCGTTTTGTCTAAGGATAAGCCAATTACATAAAATAGCGACATATGGTAACAACCACTTGAACTACATATGTCCTAACAATCTCCCCCTTTGGCAATCCGTGACAAAACCACAACAAACAAATGAAAATATGAGAGAAGTCATAAATCACTCAACTCATACTCACTTGTTACATATAGTAAAATCTATCCTAACACAAACTCTTGAAAAACTTTGCAAGAAGAGAGTTTATGGCAAGTAGACTTTGACAACTTGTATTTCTGAAACACTTATAAACAAAACACATCAAGGCATCTTTGTGTGAAACAGAAATAATAGATTGCATACAAGTAAAGAAACATGTGCATAAAGACAGAAAAGAACCAACACATGTAAAGGTAGGTGAAATAAAAACATACATCATCATATATAAGAAGAGAATAAATACAATGTATGTCAATACATGATCAATGTATCTCTAAAAAGATGAAAAAGAAAAAAATACATATGATCACCTCACTACATCCCTCAATCCACACTCCCCCTAACAAAAATGTCCTATGCTAACACTCCCCCTAAGCATGACTACTCTCATACATACCAAACTACTCCCCCTTTTTGTCACGAGTGACAAAGGGTAGAGTGTCATGTAGACAATTTGTCACATTGTTTTGAATTTGTTTCCCAAGGTTGTTTGGGTGATTGGGACTGAGCCTTTGAATGACTGCCTACGTACCTCTCTCATAAAGGATCAGATCAACACGTAGTTCAGAAGAACTGGATTTTGAGAGAATGGTTTTATTTTTTTGAAATGAGATTTCTCTTTTTTTTTTCTTTTTTTTTTTTTTTGTTGAAAACACCCTTTTTTTTTCTAACAAGGTGTGATCCTTTGAACAAAAATTTTGGAAAATCATAATGTTTAAGAACTAAACAAATCTCTTTGATTAGAAAGGATTAAGATCATTAAACTCATGTAATCAAAATTTGCTTCTTTCTTTTGAACAGTGTCAAATTAAGTCTCCAAAGGCAATTGAGAAATGAGATGTGATAATATCTAGAAATCACATTATTGGGTGTAAACAAGGAGAGTGTTCCAAGTTTGAAACTTCTTTTGAGTCATTTGAGAATTTTTCTCTTTGGATATATCATCCAGTAGGGTTTGACAATTTTAAGCATTTTTCCTTTTCAATTCAAGAGAAACTGTTATTAGAGTTTAAGATATGCCTACAACTAACAAGACTTCAAGGAGGTCTTTACTCATGGGTTGTAATGTAAGCCAAGTTTGAGCTATGAAATGAAAGATATAAAAGGCTCAAAATTCCCTATGATGTTTCCCCCATGTATGCATTACTCAAAAATCAAGTATTGGAGGAGTTTTCCCATTTCTTCTTTATCATCTTGTCACTTGTCTTCACTGGTCACTTATATCAACATTTGTTTTAATGCTCATTCTGTTGGAAAATCACGTGTTTGTATCACATACAAAATATGCACAGTGGAAAATTTAACGGATCTACTTCATACATAATCAATAACATGCACTATGTAAGTTTTATAATTTAAGAACAAGAGAGCATGCCTTGGAGCAGTGAAATTCAAAACAATCTGAATAGAAGTAATTGGGAAGACTCTCAATCTTCACTCCAATTCCACTTAATGCCCAAGAAATGTGGTATCTCAATCAGTTTCCAAGGAGAGAATAGAAGAGTGTCCGACACTCACATACAATCTATTTCATCCTTGTATGTTCTTCATGAAACCATTCATGAAAAAGACTTATAAAATACCTCTTTGAAATTCTGTATGTTTCTCTCCTTATATATAATTGATTATCTAATTGGGCTAACCTTTTGGGCCATTCCAATTGGGTTCTTATGTGTGGCTCAGAGTGGGATCAAAAGGGACTAATAAGACACTAGCTCCAATAGGCCTTAGGCTTTTCTGTCAACTCTTGACAAGTCCAAAGTTACCATTAACTATATTTAATACCACTATATAAATATAGTTGCACTCTAGGCCTTATCTATAAATTATATCTCAAAACTTTATTATACATGCAATCCCTTCATTAAAATATTCGTAGTAATACAAAGTCAAGTATATAGACTACCACTTGACGATTACTAAATCTTAATCCTTGAGTACCCGGTTTAATCCTTTATGTTATTCATCATATATTTATGAAATCCAAAGTTACCATTAACTATATTTAATACCACTATATAAATATAGTTGCACTCTAGGCCTTATCTATAAATTATATCTCAAAACTTTATTATACATGCAATCCCTTCATTAAAATATTCGTAGTAATACAAAGTCAAGTATATAGACTACCACTTGACGATTACTAAATCTTAATCCTTGAGTACCCGGTTTAATCCTTTATGTTATTCATCATATATTTATGAAATCCAATTTCATAAATATATACTTTAGTAACTCCTTACTAAAGTGGTTGGGCCCAACACTCTGAATAAACAAACCCATTAAACTTATCTCAAGGGAATATTTTATATTTCCGTTAAGAGATTATGAATTCCATCTTAAGAATATATGTTCCATCAACACTAAATACGGCTGCCCAACATACTGAGGTTTTAACCGTGACTAATAGATCTCACTCCTGATATGTCAAAGTAACCTACATCTCATGATCAGGTCCATTATTCTCTTAGGATTTAGAGCTGATGTAAATGAAAGTCGTGAGATTTTTTATTCATTTGACAGTCGTTTAGAGAATAATAAATTTCACAACGGTCCATTTCAATATTTCTTAACTCTTAAAACATTTCAACATACCAACTAGAAGTCTCCTCTTACATGATTAAGACAAATCATCTTAGTTGATATGTTATAGTCTTCGCAGATGAAATGCCCAATTTCATCACTGACTACGAAGCACATTTTGAGTTTTCAAGAAACTTGTGATTTACATCTTCTGTGACTAAATCACATACAATGCATCTCGTGGACTAAGATAATGTCCCATTAGTTCATTTATAGATAGTCTCATATAATTAAACAATTTAATTATTTATGACATGCCAATAAATTTGATTTTAGGGCATAAATCCCAACAATCTCCCACTTGCCCTCAAAGACAATTTACCATAAATCCGACACTTATCTCCCTTTAGAGTAATTCATAGTCACTCTAAGGCCAGGTTTGGAAACAAGTTTTTAGCCAGATTTATTGCATAAATTATCTTTTCTACTACTACTTCTCACGTAATCATATCTCTCTAATGAGATAATACTTACACTTAACTAGGATGAACAAATATCTTGAAGTCTCACTTCATAAATCACAATCAAACTACAAGTCAGTATTTGTACATCCAGTAATAATCAAAACCTCACTTTGGTGGACAACCTTATAATCCCTCATTCTCTTAAGATATTTGAGTATATGCTTTACTCCCACTAAATTAAGTGATCTTTGATTCAATTGATATTTGCTTACCATGTCCACCGCAAAATAGATACTTAGCCTAGTATTTAGCATAGCATAAAGACTTCCTCTCAATTTGATATTAGGAATCGTCTTAATATGCTCTTCCTTTTATATGTCTTAGGACCGTAGTCCTTTATAAAGGAACTTCAAACTTAAAAGGAAAGAATCTTTTCTTGAAGTATTATATGCTATACTTGGCTAGAATCTAATCTATTTAAGCAGTTTGAGATAGATCTAACATCCTAATTTCTGAATTTTAATAAAGTTAAAATTCTTAGGATAACTAGTCTTTCCAAAGTACTTTATATCAATTTGGATTAGACAACAAAAACTCTATTGATGACAATAACTCTACATCATTCTAAATGATTAAAATGTCATCAATCATACATTAAGAAATTTATTATTCTATATAGCTTTGCTTTAGTTCATAAATGGAATTTAAGCAACTTGTAAACATTACTGTTTCTTTGCTATGTACAAGTCTAGTTACAGTATATAGATTTCTTCCTCAAGATTGCTACTAAAAGAAGCTTTCTTGATATCTATTGCCATATTGCATCCAAATGAAATATAATGGAAAAGAGAATCTAGATAAAGTCAAACTTGACTATCGGTGAAAAAATCTTTTCAAAATCGAATCTATTAATCTTTTCGCCACTAGTCTTGACTTTGAAGGTTTGCACCTTCAAATCTATTAATCTCAATTTTCTTGTAGACTTATTTGAGAACAATAGGCTTAATGCCACTGGGCGCCTCTACAAGTTCTAAACTTTATATAGAATCTAATTCTATTCACATAACCTTGATCCAGTAATTCATAGTCATATGATCTAATACCTCTACGTAGGACCGAGGATCAAATTCATATCCTTGTGAAATGACTTCAAAAGTTTATTCCAAAAGTATGAATTTATCTAATAATTAATAATCCTCCCAATACAATGTTGTATTGATGTGTTCTATATATCTAGAATAATGCCTTATGGTGTATCTAATACAACTATTTCATTTCTAAATGTATTTTATAGTTGTCTTAAAGGAAAATCTAACATTTATCTTCTAGAAAAATCTACAATTTGCTTTAAGATTATTCACATAGTCATCATCAAGAACTTTGTATTTGTACTTTACAAACATCTTGTATTCTTTACGACTACCGAAACAATCTTTTACAATTCCTTTTGGATACCCAACATAAACACACATTTTTCTACCTTTTGATTTCAATTTTTTAGACTTCCTTTCTAGCACAAGTGTTGTACATCTCCAAAAGTGGAAGTATCATATATTAGGTTTTCACCCAATCCACAATTAGACAGATGTCATAGGAACAAGCTTTTGAAATCAACTTTAGAAAATGTATAGTAATTATTAGAGTATAACCCAAAAGAAATAAGCAAATGGAAATACTTATCATGTACTTTTCTATTTCTAAAAGAGTCTTATACCTCCTTTATGTATGCTATGACTTAAGGAAGTCATTGATACTATATTCCTTTACAATAAAGGCACCCTAGATCATATTATCCTCTAAATAGAATTCATAGATTGGGAATATAACAAGATAATGGTTCTAAAAGCCCATTTTTACCAATCTTGAATACTATTTAGATTAACAAGATTTAGACATAAGTGCCAAAACATGCAATACCAAAGGATGGAAACTTTCGCTTTAAAAAGTGAAACATGTAAATTTCCATCTAGAAAATATTCATGGACAAAGCTTAGCTTTAACAAAACAGAAACACTTTCTGTTTGGTCATACTTTTGAGTCTAATTTCCTTTTTGGCAACTACTAGGACAACTAACTTGTCCAAATGTTTGCCATTTTAATTCCCTTTCGTACCACCCTTACCTTTCGATCTAGGCTAAGAATTTGAATTAAATCATATTGATCCTATCCTTAGCTTTTAAGATGTCTTCCATTGCGTAGGATTCACTCATCAATTCAGATAATATAAAAGAAATTCATTTTCTAAACAATCTGAATTGATCAAATGATTCTAACAAGGACTTATGGATCATATCCATATGAGATTAACATTTAATCTCTACATCCAAGAATTCCAATTCCATTTAAAATAACATATTTTCATAAAATGATATAAAATTGGAACTCCTTAAGCTTTTCTTGGCACTCAATATGACTTATATTAAATATCGTCTAGTAGCACGCTATTTCATACCAAAATATCTCATTTAGACTTAATACAAAGCCTAAGTCTAGTACTAACTCTTGCATCTCATGCTGTAGCACAATTGAGATAAAAGCCAATGAAACATTATAGCGTTTCAATGAAGACTATAATTATATCATAAGCTATCTTCCATCAATGCATCATGTATAGGAAATTATGACAATGCTGAATCAAAACATATTTATGTGCTTCAGCTCCTTTAAGCACCATGTCCAAAATTATTTCTTAGTTAATGTGATTCATTTAAAATAGTAGGTAGAGAACAAAATTATGACAACTTTATTTTGAGACTATGAACATAATTACAGGGACATTATATTTTGCATCCATAACCATATAGTATGGAACCCGAAAAACATACTATACTAGGTGCAACGACAACCTAATCCTGCAATTAATATTCCTCGAAAGCGAGGTCATACCAATCACTATGACCAGACGAGAATTATTCTCATTATTAATGCTATCATGATAACTCTTACCAAACAAAAATAATTTGCTGCTTTTCCTTTAGCCTCTAAGTAATAATGACATAGCTCCGAAGGGAGGCTAACATTACACTTAGTCTAGTGTACACCAATGCCTAGAATCATGTGTAGCCACATTTCATTCCCTTAACAGGCTTATTGTGTAGTGCCATGATACAAAACACGCTCTGCATGGAATGCAAAGCTTGAGGCTAAGACAAGGTGTTTGATCAAACTACTATAAACCAAGAAATTCAATCCTATAATACCATGAAATAAATACTCTCTACATGGAATGCTAAGCTCGAAGTAAAGACAAAGTATATATTTCACATTACTATGAACCAACAATGGAGGTCGTGAGATCCAACCCTTGTATCTCTCTTCCCCTAGAAATTTTAGAACAAGTGGATTGTATTGAAATCATTGTGATCTCATCACAATTTTAATCCTACACATCAAATATGTTTAATTGTTTAAATTCAATGTGATGTAACTAATTCACGTGACAATAGCATAACGAACTTTCGTGCAATCACAATGAAGTTTAACCTTGTAATCTGTGAAGTAAATACCCTCTGCACGGAATGCAAGACTCGAAGTCAAGATAAGGTATTTATTCACATTATAATAAACTTAACAAAAGGGCTATTTCAACACTCCCACTCGTTATTTGGGTTTTTCTTAAGTAATTGTGATCCCATCACAACTAATAACCTTGCACTTGTTGAAGACTATAATCTCATTAGAATCACCAACTAAAATGGAAGTCCTAAACTATTTAGGATTCCTTAAACACTAATGAATCAAAAATTAGTTATATAGAACTCTATCCTTAATTTACTAAATAAAGTATTCTAATCTCATTAGAAACTAAATAACTTTATTTACTAGTTAAAATAAATTAAGGGCTTTCAATCATACAACAATTCTAATCTCATTAAAAACCTCTAATTAAAATAAATTAAGGGCTTTCAATCATACAACAATTCTAATCTCATTAGAATGTTTCTTAAAAGACAAGTCCCAAACTAGTTAGGACTAAGAATTCCATTTAACTAATATCTTTGATCTCATTAGGTCTTTTAGTTAGAAACATGTGTAATCTAATCATATAGAGCCTTACACTTTATACATATGAAAAAAAAAAAAAAAAATAGGTGTCAGAATTTTTGGCTACTCAGTCTGGCGACTCACCAGTAGCGTGACCCTAGTCACAAGTTTTGGCTACTCATTTTGGCGACTTGCCCAGTCGCGAGACCCCAGTCACGAGTTTTGGCTACTCATTTTAGCGACTCGACCAGTCACAAAAACCCAGTCGCGAGTTCATCCAAAAGTTCTCGTGGCTCACTCATGACTCATTTAGCAACTCGCCAGTCGCGAAAATGCCCAAAAACAGCTGTTTTTCTTATAACCGTTTTTGACATTTCTAAAGAACAAAACACATTCTTAATGATCAAAAACGATGACATTAAGATTAAAACTTGAATTTCATTGATGTTAAAGTGTTAAAATTCAATTTACATGGTTAAAATCAAACTTAAACAACATCATAACATCAAAATCAGTTTTAATCAAACAATAATTTCAAAACTAAAATATACAGAAAAATTACTGCATAATCTTCACAACTATGGAAATAGTTTTCTTGAATTCTAAAACTCACTAAACATGTTATACAAATTTGAAAATGAAGACCGCTTTAATACCAATTGTTGGAAAATCATGTGTTTGTATCTCATACAAAACATGTGCAGCGGAAAATTTAACGAATCTACTTCATACACAATCGATAACATGCACTATGTAAATTTTAGAATTTAAGAATAAAAGAGCGTACCTTGGAGCAGTGAAATTCAAAACAATCTGAATAGAAGTACTTGGGAAGACTCTCAATCTTCACTCCAATTCCCTGTAATGCCCAAGAAGTGTGGTCTCTCAATTAGTTTCCAAGGAGAGAATAGAAGAGTGTCCAACATTCATATACAAACCATTTCATCCTTGTATATTCTTCATGAAACCATTCATGAAAAAGACTTATAAAAAACCTCTTAGAAATTCTGTATGTCTCTCTCCTTATATATAACTAATTATCTAATTGGGCTAGGCTTTTAGGCCATTCCAATTGGGCTTTTGTGTATGGCTTGGAGAGAGACCAAAAAGGACCAATAAGACACTAGCTCCAATGGGCCTTGGGCTTTTTTCTCAACTCTTGACAAGTCCAAAGTTACCATAAACTATATTTAATACCACTATATAAATATAGTTACACTCTAGGTCTTATCTATAAATTATATTCCAAGACTTTATTATACATACAACCCTTTCATTAAAATATTTGTAGTAATACAAAATCATGTATATAGACTGCCACTTTGACGATTACTAAATTTTAATCCTTGAGTACCCGGTTTAATCCTTTATGTTATTCATCATATATTTATGAAATCTAATTTCATAAATATATACTTTAGTAACTCCTTACTAAAGTGTTTGGGCCCAACACTTTGAATAACCAAACCTATTAAACTTATCTTAAGGGAATATTTTATATCTCTGTTAAAAGATTATGAGTTCCATCTTGGGAATATATGTTCCATCAAGACTAAATGCGATTGCCCAACATACTGAAGCTTTGCCCGTGACTAATAGATCTCACTACTGATATATCAAAGCAACCTACATCTCATGATCAAGTCCATTATTCTCTCAGGATTTAGAGCTGATGTAAATAAAAGTCATGAGATTTATTATTCATTTGATAGTCGTTTAGAGAATAATAAATCTCACAGCGGTTCAGCTTAATATATCTTAACTCTTAAAACATACCAACTAGAAGTTTCTACTTACATGATCAAGACAAATCATCTTAGTTGATATGTTATAGTCTTCGCAGATGAAATGCCCAATTTCATCACTGATTATGAACTACATTTTGAGTTTACAAGGAACTTGTGATTTACATCTTCTGTGACTAAATCACATAAATTATATACAATGCATCTCATGGACTAAGATAATGTCTCATTAGTTCATTTATAGATAATCTCATATAATTAAACAATTTAATTATTTATGACATGCCAATAAATTGGATTTTAGGGCATATACCCCAACACATTCCTCTTGAATCATACCTCTTGACTTTCATCTTGTAAAATTCTTCCCTTTTTAGTTTGCATCCTCAAGTTTTCATCTTAGTAGGATTTTCCAATTTTTATTTTCTTCTTCTTCTTTTCTTTGGGCCTAACTTTTGCCTAGACTGCCTTTTTGGGTTTTCAGCCTAGCGGGCTTTCTTCTTTTTTTTTTTGTTTGATCTCTTGATTGAATGAACTTTTGGGGACCTTTTTCCTTCCTTCTCAGCTTAAGTCATTTTGATGCACTCTTTAGACTTCTTTCTTGCCTTGATGCACTTGCACCTTTCTATGCCTGATGAATCTTTTCCTTTTTTGATGAACCCTATTTTATATGAATCTTGTATTCCTCTTGGCATGATGAATTTTAGGCTCTTCAAACTTGATGGACACTAGAATTTCATTTCTCTTTCCTTGATTGAATGAAACCTCATTTTTCTTTGACGATCTCTTGTCTTTAGCCTAATGAATTCTCCACTTGTCGTTCATGTCTTCCAAGAGAGATTTATCAATTAGCTTCAAAGCTACAAGGTTAACTCCCCCTCAACATGAGATTAAGGCGTGCATATTTTGGTTTTTCCCACCCTAAGTTTAGATTTTAGTGGGTTCATGCGAAAAAGAGGCTAAGTGTTTAAACACTCAAATGGGCTAGCAATGGACAATGATCATTCTAGGTATTAGGGAATAATCTTGTTTAACCAAAGATGACCTTCTATCCCTAGTAATGCTTGCTTGTAAGCACAGTGACTTAAGCTCTTTTAATAAATTCATCTTAAAAGAAAAAGTATAAATGCTCTAATGTTGTGAAACAAAAGATCTTTGAAAATTGGATCGAGTGCATGGATTCGTGGGATTTTCTGATTGATGGATTTTTTTTGATTGCCTTTTAAGACCATTCCTTCTTATATTCTAAGTCAAGTAGCAAAAGTCTTTACGTGGATCAAACGAAATGAATCATTCTTTGGTACAAGTTAATTACTCAAGCCTTTAAATATCAATATTTAGAAAATGTTTTGTCCAAGGGATTCTTATGTACCATTTTGAAAAGGAGACTCTTTATTTTTTTTTTTTTTTAAATCTCGAAAAAAAAAAATTGGATCTATTAGAAAAAGTCACGAGGAAGTTCAACAGCCCTAGTTCAAAGATTATTTTCTTAAAATGATTCAAAGGCCTAATGCCCCTAGTCTAAACACTTTCTCATTTGAAAATATTTTTTCTTGATTTTTTTTGTGGAATTTAAAATATATATATATATATATATACATGAAAAAAGTACATCAAATGGTACATGGATTTTTAGAATTCAAAGAAACATAGAAACATGGAATAAAAAACAAACTTTAAGCTTAACCATGATGTTGCAAACCAAATGTGGAATGAGGCAAAGTTAGGCTGCTTGCTTCTTATTGGTCCATTTAGGGTGCTTGAGACTTTGTATGCTTGAACTTTGATTATGATGAAATGGCTTGGGCTTGCACTTGGAAGGCTTGAACCTTGATTATGATCTTTTAGTATTTACTTAAAATGGCTTGAACCTTACACTTGGAAGACATGCTTCTTGGGAGCTTTTGGCCTTTGATGTTGATCATGCATATACACCTTTGATGGGCTCAAGTGTTGGGCTTAGACTCATTCAAGAAACAAATTGGGCTTCCATTTCAAGTAGAGTTCAATCTTAGGCTTTTGGGCTTGAGTTCATTCATAGCATACAATGTTTAAACAATTATGATGGGCTCAAGCGTTGGACTTGGGCTCATCTTGTTTCAAACAACAGCCAAATACATGCATAATGCAATGCAATTTACATGGACCGACCTAAAGGTAGGTTCTATTGGTCATTACAACATGGATCGAAGGTAGGTTAAAGGTTCCCACAAGTTAGGAAGTCGTACCTCCCAACTTGTGAAGCCAGGAGCCCCGCATTGGTCCGAACGGTACAGTTTGTCCCTATGAACCACCATGACATAACCATGATGATTTTTGTCACTGTGGGTGGTAGGTTAATCGCTGGGTATGTGAGTCTTAGGAAAACCACAATCCATAGTTAATACTACCAGGCTTTCGGGTTAGTACACAAACAAAATAAATTTTATTCAAGCAAATGATGCATGACATGCAATATAATGACATATTAGACATATTATATACAAAAAACAATAAACAAACAATGATATGGTTGGCCACCATAACCTAATTGAAGCTTAGCCTTCAATATCCCCGGTGGAGTCGCCACTGTGAGAGACTGCGCCCTCTGCCCCTTTTTTATGGAATGTTGGGCTAAACCCACGTGAATGAGTGGAGTTGTGTTATTTCCTCTCAAAATAGAGATTTGACTAGTTATATTTTCCCCTTTAGATTAAGTGTTTTACAATGGAGTCGCTACTTATTTAATTATTGGGATAAATAAGAAAACCAAAATTAAAAAATTCCTCATTTTATATTTTTTTAGTTTCATTTTTTTATTTATTTTTTATTTATTTTTGACATAAAAACATAGAAATGAGATGCACTAAAAGGCTCCTTCATGCAATGTACTGCATGATGGTGTCAGAATTGGTCGCCATATTGAAGTTGTACCAGTCCATGTTAGCTAGAATTAAGGCTCCTCCGAAAAAGGCATTTTTTACCACGTATAGGCCCTCATATGTTGGGGCAAACTTTCCTTTATGATTAGACAGGGCCTAGTTATGCTTCTTTAAGACTAGATTGCCTTCTTCAAAGACCCTGAGTCTAACTTTCTTATTGAATGCTCGCTCGACGCGGTGTTGGTACAACTGTCCATTGCACATTGCGGTCATGCGCTTCTCATCCACCATGTTTAGTTCTTCATATTGGGAACAGGCCTATTCAGCTTTCGATAGCTTTATTTGAGACAAAATCCAGAGAGATGGGATCTCAATCTCTGCAGGGAGGATGGCTTCCATGCTATATACTAATGAATACAGGGTCACACCCGTACAAGTGCGATATGCACATAGGGCAAATGGCATGTGCTCGTGCCATCTTTGTATATGTCTATCATCTTCACCAAGATTTTCTTTATGTTCTTGTTAGCCACTTCCACTGCACCATTTATATGAGGGCGATAGGGAACCAAATTTCTGTGCTTGATCTTGAACTCTTAGTAGAGTCGCTAGATCATTTTCCTATTTAGGTTCACCGTATTATCTATAATGAGCTCTCCAGGCACATCGTATTGGCAAATAATGTTATGTTTCAGGAATCAGGCTACCACTGCTTGAGTAATGCTTCTGTACTGATAGGCCATAAATGCGTAGACCCATTGTGATGAATTAAATTGATTAATTAGCCAAGTTTTTTTTAATTAATCAAGTTAACATGCAAATTACGTGGTAGCACAAACAAATCACCAATAATCTAGAGTATGCAGCAGAAATTAAATAGGCACGGTGATTTGTTTACGAATGGGGAAAACTTACATGGCAAAAACCCCGCTGGATGATTTAAGGTCATCACTCCTAAAACTCTACTATTATCACAACAAGTGGTTACAAGTAAAGGAATCCCAATACCTTACCAACCTACAGTTGAACCCTTACCCCAATACCCAATTGGACTTGTTCTGTAGTGACAGGTTCTCATTTTGATGCACGGCTCTCAGTACGTGACTAACCAATTTACACGAATTCTAGTACGCAACTTTAATCACCAACTAGAGAGAGAGAATTGTTAGCTACAAAGTTCTTCAATTCATCAACACGATGAAGATCAAGAAGATGCTTGGTTACAAAACCTTACGGTACACATTACACAGCAACTTCTTCACAAGAAAGATGAAATAGGGCATGAAATTTGTCTTGGATCACAAATTGCTTGAACAAGGATTTCTCAATGCTTGTGCAGCTTGTGTACCTTCTTGATGGCCCTTAAAATAATCCTTTTATATGTCTAGGGTTAGAAGAAAAGAAGTCCCAAAGACATATCCACGGATTGGAATCAAAACAGAACTTAGAATCTATTTTCCTTAAATCTTGACAGCTAGAGGTGTCGAGCAATTATCGAGAAGATGTCGAGCCTCGGGGCTGAACAACTTCTTAAAGCTCGATAGATGCATATGCCAAGCCTAGGTGTCGAGCTTTAATACCTTGCACTTTCCAGCTAATTTCTTGGACAGACTTGATGACTTCAACACTTGATCTTCAAACACAATTTCTTGAAACATTAAACACATCCTAAATCTAGCCAATTATAAGTAATGTCCGTTTTGCCGAAGGATAAGCCAATTACATAGAATAATGACATATGTTCAAAACAACTTGAACCACATATGTCCTAACAGTCTCCCCTTTTGGCAATCCGTGACAAAACCACAACAAACAAATGAAGATATGAGAGAAGTCATAAATCACTCAACTCATATTCACTTGTTGAATACAATAAAATCTATCCTAACACAAACTCTTGAAAAAATTTGCAAGAAGAGAGTTTATGGCAAGTAGACTTTGACAACCTGTATTTCTGAAACACTTTTAAACAAAACACATCAAGGCATCTTTGTGTGAAGCAGAAATAAAAAATTGCATACAAATAAAGAAACATGTGTGTAAAGACAGAAAAGAAACAACACATGAAAAGGTAGGTGAAAGAAACATACATATCATATATATATATCAATGATAACACAATGTATGTAAACAAAAAGTACAAGAGTAATGTATCTCTAAAAAGAAAGAAAAGAAAAGATACATAAAATCCTCACTACATCCCTCATAGCAACACTCCCCCTATCAAAAATGTGCTATACAAGCTCTCCCCCTAAGAATGACTACTCTCATAACACAAAACTACTCCCCCTTTTTGTCACGAGTGACAAAGGGTAGAGTGTCAAGTAGACATCTCATCGGTAGAGCTAGCATCCCCATCATCATCATCATCATCACCATCATCATCCTCAGTCTCAGAAGCCACATGAGGAGGTGGAGGAGTAGCCTCAGAAGTAAAGCCGGCCAAGGTCACCTGTCTCCTGGCAATGTGACCAACACAAACGTTCACCTGATACAACTCCGTAGAGAGCGTATCGAGGCGAGCATCCATGCGCTGAAGCTGTGCCATGATGTCTCCAAGTGACACATCGCTTGAGGAAGAAGAGGGAGCAGATGTGGCTCTAGCAAATCTGGATAGAGCTAGACGAGAGGAAGGAGCTTCAGAATCCATCTGTCTCGACCTAAACTGTGCCTCACTATATTTTACGGTAGCAGCGTCTATGGTAGACATTACATGGAAGGGATCGGACGAGGGAAAAGGGATGGAGAAATGGTGTAGAATCCTCGTGATAGCAGAAGGGAAGATAAGCTTATCACGAGTAGCTGTATCCCTATAGACATCTATGATAGAGAAGATGAAGTGTGACGAAAAGTCTATAGTGAGGTGCTCTAAAAGAGACAACAAAAATCGAGCACAAGGCTCTGCAATGGAGTTGTAGTAAGAGAGAGGGTGCAAAACAAAAGTCATCACTATGTTTAAGAAATGAGAACCTTTAGCAAAAGGCCTACATGGTGTGTACTGATGCTCACCCCAATCAGAAGGGCATTCACAGAACGCAGAAATCATCTCATCTTTGGACACAGTCCATAGACGCTCACATCCGGGGTAATTAGGATGAAGAACCTTTGGAACATGAAGCACCTCAGAGACCAACTCCAGAGAGACAACAAAGCACGTACCTCAAACACGAGTGTGAAAGAGAGGTACTGAAGAATCAATTTCGTTCATGTTAGAGTAAAACTCCTAGATCAGCATGGAAGGACAGGTGACCAGGAAGTCACAGAGTGACTCCCAACCCCGAATGTGAATGACATCGGGAGGTCGGTATCGACAAATTCTGCCAGAATAACTTGGTGTTCCAAATGAACACCTCATTTAGAAAAGTTCTCTGAGAAGTCCTGTTGGGCTTTCTCATCATGGAACTGAACCGAAAGAGAAGTAGGATCAGAAGATGAAAAGCCCCTAAAACGAAGAGGGTTTTAGGACGAAATGGATTTACGTTTTGATGCCATAGACATTACTAACGCAAACAGAAAGAGAGGGAGAAAGAGAGAATGGATTTACGTTTTGGTACCATCATCATCTTGACTGATGATATGAGCTTTAAGATGGCCTGTGAGCTCTTGGGCATCCCTTTTCCACTAATGGAGTGTCAGAAAGCGTGTTTTCGGCCTACCACATCATCATAGGTTCATGCTGAATGGCTACAGGGTAGTATCCCTTTGGGGGTAGCACCGACCAACATCCATCTTCATCGATTTTTCATGTATTTCCTTGGTAGTTGTTTCATTGGCAACAATCGTTCAGTATTAACTTGCCAATTGCTGTGGACCTTGAGGGTAGTTTCAGATGTTGGGAGCTATGAAATGGGGTCTGTCACTTATGGCTTCTTTATATCCTTCTAGAGGTTAGCTTCACAATTGGATTTTAGGAGCCTAGAGGGATGTTGGCAGATTCTAACATGGTGGGCATATGAGTACATCCTATCTTTATGACCTTAGTTCTTGGGTTTGTCCGCGATCTTGTACCCTTGAGCATATGCTTAAGCTCTCTGACGATTACTAGGGTTGTCCTGGTGTAGCCAGTCACTATTTATGTGTCGTTGGACTATGTCACAAGGACAAGATAGTGGTTCACTTAGATGATGGATCACTGCTAGTGTGGTTGGAGCTCACTGTTACCGTGAGCCAGCCGAGAGTACGACACTGGTTCTGGGCCCTGATGAGTTAGGAGTTCCTTTTATCTGAGAGGACCTTCCACCAGGTCATGCTGGTCTTTGGAGTACCTAGAGATCCACCTGTACTCAGCTTGTCATTTAAGCTCATAGTGATGAACGATCCAGCTTATGCGATGGGCTCTTTTGATGTGTATGTTGACACTAGCATAGACTATGTCACTTCATTTACAGTGGCCTCTGTTGGGCCTATCATAGGAGACGTCCCTATGAGCTGGGTCGAGTGTTAGGAGGCATTGCTTGTGCCAAGGTAGCTTATAGAGCAGAGTGGAAAGCACAAGTAAAGGCATTGCAGGCCAAAGTGACAAAGCTTGAGACTGATGGTGCCGCTAGGGAGGCACACATGCAGGAGGAGACTGCTTGGGCATTAGCTCAGGAGCAGGAGCTTTGGCAGAGGGATAGAAAGGCCAGCTTTATTGCTATAGATAAAGTGCAGGGCCAGCTTGAGAGTGAGCTAGCCTTGCTTCATGTTTATGCCAGGGTCTTGATACGGGAGCTACGGGCACTTCAGGTCTGTATCCCACCTTCACCTTCTATGTTGAGCCGAGGGCACATTATCCCATTGGGTGAGATAGAGTATATGCCGACTCCGCAAGGCCTGCCGGGTAGTTGGGATTCTTTTGCTCAGGCTTCGTGGCCTCCTCAAGACCTAGGGTACACTCTAGGAACTTCAAGCAGAACAAGTCCTTCCACTAGTCCTTTTGCAAGTCCTTCCAATTTTTCAAAGTTGTTTTTCATCCAATCCGTGAGTATATGCTTAGGCTTTCTTTTCTTACAACCCTAAATGTATATAAGGATTATTTTAAGGGCCGTCTATGTTGGAAAAAGTACATGTTTGTATCTCATACAAACATATGCAACGGAAAAAATTAATAAATCTACTTCATTCACAATTGATAACATGCACTATGTAAGTTTCAAAATTTAAGAACAAGAGAGTACACCTTGGTGTGGTAAATTTCAAAACAAAGATTAGAAGCACTTGAGAACACTTTTACTCTTCACTCCAATTCCACTATCGTCCAAGAAGTGTGGTCTCTCAATCAGTTCAGGGGAGAATAAGAGAGTGTGGCATACTCTTACAAATACACCATTTCACAGTTGTGTTATATCTTATCAAATTCTGTATGTTTTTTCGTTTGCATCTAACTGATTATCTAATTGGGTTGGCCTTTTCAATTGGGCTTAAGTTTTTGGCATGGAGTAGGACAAAAAGGGACCAATAAGACACTAGCTCCAAAGGGCTTTGGGGTTTTCTGTCAACTCTTAACAAGTCAAAAGTTACCATTAACTATATTCAATACCAATATATAAATATAGTTGCACTTTAGGCATTATTTATAAATTATATTCAAAGACTTTATTGTACATGCAACCCCTTCTAAAATATTCGTAGTAATACAAATTCATGAATATAGATAGCCACTTTGAAGATTACTACATCTTAATTCCTTGAGTACCCAGTTTAATTCTTTAAGTTATTCATCATATATTTATGAAATTCAATTCCATAAATATGTATACTTTAGTAACTCCTTACTAAAGTGGTTAGGCCTAACTCTAAATAATCAAATCCATTAAACTTTTCTCAAGGGAATATTTTATATCTCCATTAAAAGACTATGAATTCCATTTAGAGAATATATTTTCCGTCAACACTAAATGTGGTTGCCCAATATACTAAGGTTTTGATCGTGACTTTAGACCTCACTCCTGATATATCAAAGCAACCTACACTTCATGATCAAGTCCATTATTCTCTCGAGATTAAGAGTTCATGTAAATCTAAGTCGGGAGTTTATTATTCATTTGACAGTCGTTAGGAGAATAATAAATCTCATAGCGGTCTAGTTCAATATGTTTTACCTCTTAAAACATATCAACATACCAACTAGAAATCTCCATTTCCATGATCAAGACAAATCATCTTAATTGATATGTTATAGTTTTCGTAGATGAAATGACCAATTTCATTACCGACTACAAACTAAATTCTGAGTTCACAAAGAACTTGTGATTTATATCTTTTGTGACTAAATCACATACTATGCATGTCATGGACTATATGATAATGTCCCAATATTCATGTTACCATTATTTTAGATAATAATAAAAAAACTTTATTAATCACAATATTAAGTCATGCAAAATGTCATACACAGCATCATACAATAGAATTTAAGGGCACACATCCTAACAATCTAGGGTTGCGCGAGTATTGGGCAAAGTTTTGTTCATGAAAATTGTGACCAGAGACAGAATTTGCCCTAGTTCTTCTTTCTCTTGAGGAAGTTGCTGTGTTTGTACACCGTAGGGTTTTGTGACCAAACAATTTTGAGATCTTTATCGTGTGATGAACTGAAGAACTTTGCAGCCAACATTCTTCTCAAGTTGGTGATCAAGTCGCGTGCTAGGATTCACACATCTTTTGGTTAGTCATATACTATGAGCCGTGCAATGCAAGGAGAGATTGTCACTATAGAATAAGTCCAATTGGGTATTGGGGTAAGAGTTCAACTATAGACTTTGATAACCTGTATTTCTGAAACACTTAAAGAAAACTCATCAAGGTATCTTAATGTGAAATAGAAATAAAAGATTGCATACAAAAATAAGAATCATGTGTATAAAGAGAGAAAAGAAACAACACATGTAGAGATAGATGAATAAAACATACATCATATATATATATATATATATACCACTTGAAAAACATCATGTATGTAAAAATGGTCACAAGACCTAGGTACAAGAACAGTGTATCTCTAATCAAGAAAGAAAAGAAAAGGATACATGTAATCCTTACTACACCCCTAAAAAAAGCAAACTCTCCCCCTAACAAAAATTCCTATATCCTAACTCTCCCCTTAAGAATGACTACTCTCATATCCATCCAAAATTACTCCCCCTTTTTGTCATGAGTGATAAAGGGTAAGAGTGTCAAGTAGACATCTCGTCAGAACTGGAAGAGCTAGCATCTCCATCCTCATCATCATCATCGCCGGAACCATCATCAGGCATCTCGGATGCCTCAGGAGGAGGAGAGGGAGACTCCACAAAACCACCAAGGCAAGCCTGCCATCTAGCAATGCGACAAACATGAATGTTCACCTGATACAACTTAGTAGAAAGTGTATCAAAGTGAGCATCCATGCGCTGAAGCTGCACCATTGAGAGGGCTGCTTAAAACAATGCCTCTGATTAGGACTTTCATGTATAATCTTGTATGCCGCCTTTTAAAAGGGCTACTGCCGTATGCAAGAAACAATGCCTCTAGGTAGTGCTTACATGTACAATTCTAGATATCGCCTCTAAAAAGGCAATTACTATCTACATGCACTATCACATTTTTGTCATAAATGGTGGCTTTGAACCAGCTTGTGTCACACTCATTCGTATTGCACCACAGTTTCACAGGTTTATCAGTGGATTTTGACAATGATTGTCCCACTAGGGAAGAGAGAATAGAAAGACCGCGTGAAATAAACTGCCCTAGTTTGGGGTTTCATGCAATTTTTGACATGACGAAAACATCCTTAGTGGGACGGACCCATTCTAGCATATTAGACAAGGTAAAGGGAACTACACAAAATAAAACTGTCCTAGTGTAGGTTTTTTGCGGTTCTTGACATGAGAGGAAAAGCTCATGGTGGGACGGACCTATTCTTGAATAATGATTAGCACAAAGTCGACTGAATCGTGCCACAGTTTAGCGTTCTGTGAGGTTCCAAGCCTACAAAACGATTGAAAATGGACTTGACACCATAGACCATGCCAAATGCTGGTAATTAATGCAAAAATTCTGAACGAAATCTTCTTAGACAGGCCACGAGGCAATATGCACTAATTCTCCTATTATTGCTCAAGTGGACTATTAATTCAAGGACCGGTTCCTTGGAGTGACCATCATAATAAATGACTCCCTCTATCCTTCAAGTAAGTTAAGAAAGCTGACGGTGTTGGAAAATATAATACGCAGCGGAAGAATAAATGTAATGTAAACGGATCTACTTCATACATACAAGTTAGCATGGGCTATTTAAGTTTCAGAATTAGAGAACAAGAGATTGTACCTTGGAGCGGAGAATTTCAAAACTTGAAGACGAGAAGTACTTGGGAATACTTTCAATCTTCACTCCAATTCCACTAACGCCCAAGATGTGTGGTCTCTCAATCAGTTCCGAAGGGAGAATGTCCAAAAGTGTCTAACACTTTACACCACTTCACACGAGTGCTCTTTCAAACTCTCTCAATTATCTTCAGAATCTCTACATAAAAATTCTGTGTCTTTCTCCCTTTGTATCTAACTGATTATCTAATTGGGCTGGCCTTTTGGACCTTTCCAATTGGGCTTAAGTGTGTGGCTTGGAGTGGGACCAAAAGGGACCAATAAGACACTAGCTCCAATGGGCCTTGGGCTTTTCTGTCAACTCTTGACAAGTCCAAAGTTACCATTAACTATATTTAATACCACTATATAAATATAGTTGCACTCTAGGCCTTATTAATAAATTATATCCCAAGACTTTATTATACGTGCAACCCCTTCATTAAATATTCATAGTAATACAAAGTCATAAATGAAGACTGCCACTTTGTTTATTACTACATCTTAATTCCTTGAGTACCCGGTTTAATTCTTTAAGTTATTCGTCATATATTTATGAAATCCAATTCCATAAATATATACTTTAGTAACTCCTTACTAAAGTGGTTAGGCCCAACTCTCTGAATAACAAACCCATTAAACTTATCTCAAGGGAATATTTTGTATCTCCGTTAAGAGACTATGAATTCCATCTTGAGAATATATGTTCCATCAACACTAAATGTGGCTGCCCAACATACTGAGATTTTGACCTTAACCATAGATCTCACTCCTGATATATCAAAGCAACTTACACTTCATGATCAGGTCTATTATCCTCTCAGGATTAAGAGTTCATGCAAATATAAGTCGTGAGTTTATTATTCTATTGACAGTCTTTAGGAGAATAATAAATCTCACACCGGTCCTGCTCAATATGTCTTAACTCTTAAAACATATCAACATATCAACTAGAAATCTCTATTTCCATGATCAAGACAAACCATCTTAGTTGATATGTTATAGCCTTCGCAGATGAAATGCCCAATTTCATCACCGACTACGAACTATAATTCTGAGTTTACAAAGAACTTGTGATTTATATCTTCTGTGACTAAATCACATAAATCACATACTATTGCATCTCATGGACTATATGATAATGTCCCAATATTCATGTTACCAATATTTTCAAATAATAATACAACTTTATTAACCAAAACATTAAGTCATACATAATGTCTAAGATAATAAAATACATAGCATCATACAATAGGATTTAAGGACAAATATCCCAACAGACGGATGGCTAAGAAAGGGTTCTAGTGTCCTTTAGTTGTGAACTCTGATTCCTAGGGCTAAACTGACCCCTGGATCGGGTGAACTAGGCTTAGAAAAATGAGGTTCAAGATGTCTAGAAGTATTGATCGAGATGCACAAAGGTAAACTACCCCAGTGTAGGATTTGTGCAGTCTCAGTTGCATAAAAGAGGAATCTTTGCTCCAAGGTAGTAAAAAAGCCTCAAATATTAGCTATCATAGATCATACTTAGGATGAGGAGAGGGCTATATTGGAGGCCAGTAGGATCAAGGTTAGCAACGGAGCCAATGGTTTAACATTGGAACCAGTATAGGCAAAGGCCAACATTCATTCTGCTTTGAGCATTGAGTATAGGTGAGATGGCGATGAGCTAAAGTTGGCCTTTCGTCACCTTCAAATTGAGCTGGTTGAGAAGGAGGGGGTGTTGAGAGTTGCTATTGCAAAGGTGGGCACCCTATAGGCTTTGTTAGAAACTGAAAGACAAGGGCCTATTTTTTATTCCATAATGGAGAGGGAACTTGTCCGTCTTCAGTATTCACATGACAGACACAGAGGGGTTGCAAGACTTGGGCTTTAATGCAGCTAGGCTGCTTTGTACTTATGCTCAAGATGAACCGATTCCCCGTACTACTTATTTTGTTTCTACACATGAGCTATGTAGTTAATATCCCTACATGTATGGAAAGGTCCTTCGTAAATTTCTAGGCAATTGCTTAAGGCCTTCCTCTTTTTTGTATAAGTTCTTAAGGCATAGTCTAGTTTGTTAGGCATGCTTAAAAACTGAGAGATGGTGGAGAGAGATGATTATGATGAAATTCAAGATATATTTATGAGAAGAGATTTCATGCTTTGATATCAAAATGTATGAAACTGAATGGTACAAGATAGGCATGTTAATGAATATGCAAGCAAATGCTTTAAAAATGCAAGATTATACAAATAAGTGATAAATGTAAAATCCATACATATCAATATCTTATTTTTCCAAGAATACATTCAGTTCTAGATGGATCTTTTCCTTTTCCCATTAGGGTACATTTCCCATTGGCATGAGCCAGGACATCTTATGCAGACCATCGGGTTACAGTAGTGTTATAAACAGAGAGCAATCTCGGAGGTGTCTTCATATCTTGTCTTGGATACTAGATCCATCTAATTTTCTGATCTTCACCAGGAATTTAAGTAGGCATAAGCTGACTAATTTTTCTTTTAAGACGTGACCAAACCAAAATGGTTGCCTACGTACCTCCACTAGGAAGGATTAGGTCATCACGTAGTTCAACTAACTTTTGATTGCCTTAATTTTTGCGTAGATCGCCCTTTCAGATTTTCAATCTACCATTGTATTTTATCATGCTCTTTTTTTTTTTTTTGGCTCTCCTTTTGTGTAGACCACCCTTTCGGGTTTTTGATCTACCTTTTTATATATTTTTTTGGTTTTGTTTTGTTATTTTGTTATTTATTTTTTTGGACATAAAAATGTAGAAATGAGGTGCACAAGAGGCTCTTTCATGTAAAGTACCATATGACGGCATCAGAATTGGCAGGCATATTGAAGTCATACGCATCCATGTTAGCCAGAATCAAGGCTCCTCCAGAAAAGGCCTTTTTTACCACATATGGGCCCTCGTAAGTTAGGGAAAAATTTCCTCCATGATCAGACAGGGCTTGGATATACTTCCTTAAGACTAGATTGCCTTCTTTATAGACCCTAGGTCTAACTTTCTTGACGAATGCTTACTCGACACAGTGTTGGTACAACTGTCCATGGCATATTGTGGTCATGCGCTTCTCATCTATCATGTTTAGTTGTTTATAATGGGAATAGGCCCATTAAGCTTCTGAAAGCTTTGTTTCAGACAAAATCCCGAGAGATGGGATCTCTACCTCTGCAAGGAGGACGACTTCCATGCCATATACTAATGAATACTGGGTCGCACCCATGGAAGTATGAAAAAAAGTGCGATATGCACACAGGGCAAATGGCAGGTGCTCGTGCCAATCTTTGTATGTGTCTGTCACCTTCACCAATATTTTCTTTATGTTCTTGTTAGCAGCTTCCACTACACCATTTATCTAAGGGCAATAAGGAACCAAATTTCTATGCTCAATCTTAAACTCTTAGTAGAGTTACTGGATCATTTTCCCATTTAGGTTCGCCCCATTATCTATAATGAGCTCTCTAGGCATACTGTAGTGGCAAATAATGTTATGTTTCAGGAACCGAGCTACCACTGCTTGAGTGACACATTTGTACGAAGTGACTTCCACTCATTTTGTGAAATAATCAATGGCCACTAAGATGTACCCGTGACTGTTTGAAGCTTTCGGAATCACGGGACCGATGACATCCATACCTTAGGCTGAAAAGGGCTATGGTGCTGCTAAAAAGTGCAAAGGCTGAGGAAGAGCATTCCTTCTGTCTTGATAGGCTTAGTAACGGTGGCAGGTCCTCACATGTTTAATGCAATCACTTTCCATAGTGAGCCAATATTATCTAGCACTCATAATCTTGCGGCCAACAGGGGTCCATTAGCATGCATTCCGAGTAAGCCTTCATGCATCTCCTTCATTAGATAATTAGCCTCAGGGGCATCTACGCATCAAAGTAGGATAGAATCGTGGTTTCTTTTAAACAAGACTTCTCCACTCTAGAAAAATTGGCAGGCCATGCGCCAGATAAACTTCTTTTCACTATCTATTACACTAGACGGGTATTCACTGTTCTTGATATAAGCTTTGATATCATGGTACCAAGGCCTTCTATCTTCTTCGACTTTGACATTCATGCATTCTTTGATGTTCATGCAATGGTCTGGCCCACCCTAGACTTCTATGCGTAATTGCCACATATCATCTCCTTTTGATAGCTTAACCATGCTAGCCAAGGTAGCCAAAGTGTTTGCAAACTGGTTGTGCGCTCGGGGCAAATAGGCGAATGTAATGTTTCAGAACTTTGAAATCAAGCGACTGATGTATTACTAATACAGAATCAACTTGGTGTCTCGGGCTTGCCATTTTCCTTCAATTTGGGAGATGATTAACAAGGAATCTCCGATGACGCTTAAGCCATAGGTGCCGAACTCTAGGGCCACTTGTTGGCCGACTATTCATGCTTCAAATTTTGTAATGTTGTTGGTAAAATCAAAATTTAGCTTCACTGAAACAAGGATTTGCTGGCCTTTGGGGGAAACTAAGACTGCTCCCACTCCATTTCTAGTAGAATTTGTGGCTCCATTGAAATAAATTTTCCAATGCCACGATTCCACACTGCTTGGTTCTGGCTTTAGCACCATGGCATCCTCATCAGGGAAGAGGAATTTTGAAAATTTTGGATCATTCAGTAGCTAGTCCGCTAGGTAGTCAAATATGGCCTGGCCCTTGATGGCCTTTCTTATCACAATCACAATGTCAAACTCAGAGAGAAAAATTTGCCAATAGGAGAGCAACACATCTTCTCAATGGCGATGTAGTTAATCTCATAGTTGGTGAACTTCTTGCTTAAGTAGTAAATTGCCTTTTCTTTCTAATCAGGCTCAGTTGCTTGGCCTAGTATGCAGCCCATGGAGGTTTCTTATACTGCTAGGTAGAGGATCAACGGATATCTTAGCGTCAAGGGAACCAAAACAAGAGGGTTCAACAAATACTGCTTGATCTTGTCAAAGGCCGTTTAGCACTCATCCGTCCATTCTATCTTTGTGTCGTTCTTCAAAAGCTTAAACAATGGATCACAAGTGGTCGTCAACTTCGCTATGAAATGAGCTATGTAATTGACCTTTCCTAAGAAGCTACAAATCTGTTTCTCGATTTATAGTGTCGGCAGTTTATTGGATCCACTTCTATTCCTATTTGGTTGACTATAAAGCTGAGCAATTTCCCTAAATTAGCTCTAAAGACGCACTTGTTAGGGTTTAATCACCTTAGTTTCTTCTATGTTGGGCTTGGACCTTTCGCTCTCTCCATTCAAAGCTTCCAAAATATCACGAGGTAAATTCAAAATATCCTTTAATCCTTCAATATCATGATCCAACTCTATTTTCTATTTTCATTTCATCAATATCCTCGTAATGGCAATAGGACGATGTACCCACATAGGAATTAGAATTGATCCTACAGGATGGAACATATACAAGGAAACATAAGACAATTTGCACACATATTCATAGGAAAGAAAATAAAGAGATGAATGCAAGGATTTCCTGAATAATACGCTAGATAATTTCATTAATGGATTATAGATAGGGGGATAACAAAGTTCATGCCTGATAATGATAAAAGGGAATTGATTTTTTTTTCTTTTTGGGAAATAAACTACGAAAATGCAAACAAGGAATGCAAAAAAATAGGAAATAATCATGCAAAACAAGCTAGATATGTTATTCCAACTCTTTCGGACAATTGGAGGACCCAATCCACACGGTGATGGAATACGCCTTACTTACTGGTGCAACCACAAAGCAAGGCTTGATGGTCCAATGGCTTACTATCTCATCTTTCACACAGGGCCTAATAATAGAAGTCAAATCATTCGTAGGGAATATGATGGCATTCACTAAGAATTCTTCAGAACAAAGGCGAATGAGACAAGCTAATTTGATTCCTCTTTGCATGATTCCTGCACCATTTCTGACTTGATGACCTTGGCCAAAGCTTGAAAACTGACCTGATGTGGGTAATGGACATCCCTTAACTAGTGCACTTCCTTTTCTTTATGCTGGAAGCCTAGAAAAGTTCTTCCTTAGAGGGGTCGTAACCCAGACAAAATCCTCCTTTGTTGTTTGGGAGTTCAATCAAAGAAACCCTTTCATGTCCTATGGCACTGAGGCCTTGGTCTAACTGATATCCAAATTTGAGCATCTCCTTATCAGCCATTAAAGTAGTGGAGGGTTATGCTGACTCGAGTTCTGGAGCTTTGGAGATCATGGATACTGTCTCAAAACTATGAAAAGTTGCCTTTGGAAAGGCATTAGCACCAAGGTAGGGGATAGAACTCTCCTTGAAGATAATTATGGGCTTTTTAGCCATAATAGTGATCATCTGATCCTCAGAGGGGAACTTGAGCCTTCGGTGAAGGGTGGAAGCAACCGCACCTACAGCGGGTACCCAAGGCCTCCCTATGAGCATATTATGTGGAGAACCACCTTGATGACTTGGAAATTCACCATGAAAAACCTGTGGCCAACACCAATTATTAATTCGATCTCGCCTTGCACCTTGCAGAGAATGCCATTGAAAGCTCTAATGATCATAGTGGTAGGGTGGATAAGAGAGGAATCTATATTCAAACACTCTATAGTCGGCATCGGACACACATTCAAGGTCGATCCATTGTCAATTAGTACTCTGGAAATGATCTATCTTCAAACTTTACCATAATATACATGGGCAAAGTATGCTCTCTATTTCTTGGTGGTAGCTCATCATCTGTAAAGGAAATTTGGTTGGTGGCCAGCACCATTGAGAACATACCCTCAAAGGAAGATTTTGTGACACCTGTAGGAACACATGTCTCTTTCAAGACTTCAAAACTTTCAAGAGAGCCTTACGATGGACAACGGAGGATAGCAATAACGCCAAGATAGAAATCTGAGCCGACAACTTGTTTAGATGTTGAATCACACTGTATTTTGAGTTTTTGATGATTTTCAAGAACTCCTCCAGTTCTTCAGTTATGACCCTATTCCTGACGGGTTCGCTATACCCTTGCCAGCCTCTTTCCTTCTCTTTTCTAGCTCTTTAGGATTATAGCAGTAGCCACTCCTAGTAAGCCCAAATAGACCTAAAGAGATATTGGAGCAGACCTCCTCTTTTCCAGTTCGAGTGGAGATCAAGGACACCTCGTATTTCCATTGGACATGATGATTATCCTCACAAGGGCACGGCTTCGGCATGCGAATGATAACACCCTCTTGAGTTTGCAAATTGGGCGCTATGGAGAACATTTTCGGATTAATGACCACCACACTTAGCAAAATAGCTTTAAGGGCCTTTGAGCTGGATACCCTAAAGATTCCTAAGGCAGACTTTGGCAGAATAAGAGGATCAAAACCTCGGATAGTGGGAACAATGGCAGTTTCCTTCTAAACTAAAGATGAAGCTGACCCTAGGATTGAAGGCAATGCAAGAACTAGAGGAGTGAATCCCTCGATAACTGGTGGGGCTTGATGTTTTTCTGAATCTGATGACCCCAAATCCATAGGTGATTTTATGATCTCTTCAATGACTACTGAAGAGGGAGGTATTGAAGTAACCTTACCAAGGCATTTCTGTGGATATTCATCCCAACCTTTCCTTAACCCAACTAATATAGCACTGTAGCTAGTTCTTGACTGGGCAGCTAGAGGACACAGGCTGGCTGCCATGAAATTGCCTCTTCGTACAATTTCTCATTTGATCTAGATAATACCATGGTTGGCTAGAATCTAAACCTGTGCTTGGAGCACTTTACAGTCAAACAGGGCATACCTATCTCTACTATCACACAATGAGCAGACTCTCTTGGACCAAGGCTTGGACTAAGGCCCTCCATGGGAATGACGGTGAGGAGAAATCTAGAACCTTATCTTCCACTATGATGATGGCATTCACATTCCCTTCTTTATGGGGAGGCAAAGGGTTGGTAATGATCTTCAGAGAGGTTGCATTATCGAACTGTATCAACTTGTTATCAATGAGATCTTAGACATGGTTTATCAACTGGTAGCATTCTACCAAAGTATGCCCCTTGGCCCCAAAATGGTGTTCACACTTTTTGGATGGATCAAAGTAGAGTGGTGAAGGGCCATCCTTGGGCCGAGCAAACATTAGGGTCACTAGCTTCCTTTCCAGCAAGTAAGTCTAAATATCTGCCATGGGCATGGGTAACAGAGTGTACTTCCGGTTTTCCCTCCTCATGGAATGAGGCGAGTTTGGCCTCCCTTTCTGATTAAAGGCTCGGTTAGGTCCTTGTGTAGACTAAGCCTATTGCTACTAAGGTCTAACAGCTGGGGTTGCATAAGCAAAAGTAATAGCCCTAGGCCTTTCTGATGCATTGTCAACCATGTGTACATTGGCTTCCTTAGTCTTATAGCATGTCATTTTCTTGACTTGTTGTTTAACCATGAAACTCAAGGATTCGGGATCCACAATCTTCTTGCTCCTAATACCCTCGTCAATGTATTCCTCAATAAGGATGAGGCTAGCAAAATAAGTGACTTGGGTGCTGATCATCTTTTCATAGTAAGGAGGCTTAAGTTTGTCAATGAAGCATTTGATCATCTCATTTTCCATCATGGGGAAGTTGCACTTGTGTGGCTCACTTGCGCCACCTCTAGGCATATTTTCGAAAGGTTCTCCACTCTTCTTCTTTGTTCACATAAAGACTGTGCGATTAGGAGATATCTCAGTGTTGAATCGATAGTATTCTAGGAAAGAGTTGTCCACTTTCCTCCAGCTAAAGGTCCTTTCCAATCTTGAATACCATGTGCTCATGGGACCTGCCAAATTATCAAGAAAGATTTGGCAAAGCAGAGGGTGATTATCCCCGTAAGGAGCCATCTTCCTACAAATGTGCACAAGTGTGTGCAAGGGCCTCCAATATCATCATACTTGATGAACTCTAGTGCCTTGAACTTGGGAGTAATAATGACCTAAGCGAAGTTGGTCAAACTATTTAGATCAACACTTCCATAGGCGCTGGAGCCCTCTATGATGCGAAACTTTTTAGCTAGAGTTTCCACTTGTCTCTTAACTTGGCCATTCCCTAATTCAGGGTTCTTGTCCTTAGAAGGATCTTTTAGAAGAGTGATTTCCTAAGGATTTTCCACATTGGGAGAAGTACCACTAGTAGACATTTCTCTTGCGCGAGACCTTTGATGATGGGATCACAATATGGTGGTAGCTTAAACCATTTCTTTTTAGCAATCTTTTGATCCTTGAGAAAGAATAAGAGGTGAAAGAATCGGGGTGCATTTGACAATGTGGAAACACACAAAAAAAAAAAAAAAAAAAAATCAAGTAAGTTTATGTGCTTGTTATTTAACATGTACCCACCATTTTCAGTAAAATTTGGCTTTGCACCTTAGATCGGTATTTATCATGGTGAGTTTCTATGATGACGCAAGATTAATGCACAAGATTGGCAAGTAACTGAAACTTTCATGACATGCACGGTAGGAAGGACCCTTATTTTGATTATATGTTGGTACAAGATTTGCTTTTACAATGCTGGGTTCATCAGCTCCAACAGAGGGCCTTTTACAAGAACATGCAATTACGAGAAAAAGCTCGGCTTCCGACAATTTGGACTTCTCGAGGAAGCTCTTGGACACTTGGATCTCTTGGCATCTCAGACAGTATGAATCTATTGGACTTTGGACAGTAGAGATCTCTTGGGGGAGCCCTTGGGTTCTTGACACCTTGTGATCTCTTTAATGATTTAAACTTCTGGACAATCTTTTTGGACCTTTTCTAGGAAAAATCTTGAACTCTTGATACTCTGGAATTTTTTACAGCTTTTCGGTTGCAATTCCTCCTGAACAGAGTTTGGGTTACTCGCCACAAATTTTATCCTTACACAATTAGGTGATGGAACCATTTAGTTTATGCATGAATGCCCTTGTAGGATTGCAAACCCTTAGGGATAAGGTATGATCTAGCATGTACAAGCAACGAGGTTGTTTTCTTTAGCGGTTTAATCATGGATGTTGTGCAAGCAAGATAGAAAGAACCTAGAGTAGAGCACAATGTCTTTGACGCAAGCAAAAAGGGTGCACCTAGTACAAGACACTTTCCCCTGACCTCTAGTCCTAGAAGAGTATCCTTTTCTAGGCTTGGATGTTCACTCTTTGGGCTTTTCCTAGTCCTTATGGGCTTTGGGCTTATTCTAGTACTCACGGGTTTGACATAACTAGGCTAATTGTATGCAAAGGCTTAACTGGTAGGTTGTTCCTAGCCTAGTGGGATCAAGGGGGCCTTTTCAGTTACCCATGTCCACCCTTGGACCTAGAAGTTCCTACAAAGTCAGCCACAAATCTAACTATAGGTAACACTACCAATGTTTGTGTCTGGTCATCTGCAGATGGGATGATGAAATCCCCAAAGAGACTTTGATGTGTTTTTGTGTGTTTCTAGTGTTTGGAAAAGAGAAAAAAATGTGCAGACAGCGTCCAGGAAGAGATCAAAACTCAGAAAATCTCTTCTTTTTTGGGCTGGGGGGTGCTTGGGGTTATTTATAGCCCCGACATGCTTTTCAAGGTGGCAACACTACACTTCTTCTGATTGGATTGATCTTGACACCCTTGGAAAGATCTTAACTTCTTGATTCTGAATAGGTATGAAACTTTAAAATCCAACAATCAAATCACAAGTTATAGCTGTGGGAAGTTAGCGGTGCATCGATAGGTGCGTTTTCCCGCTTTTTATGATATCTAGGCCGTTCTAACTTCGATTTTGACCTGTGAATAGTTTTTGTAATGAGAATTTGATTATCTTCATAATGGAATTGGTTTTGACCCATTCTGATGGCTAGATCAAAATTAGGGTTTCTAGGCCCACCAAGGGTGTTTTGGTCATTTTGGCTGGAAAAGGCACTTCGGGTGCTCGGGTCTCTAAACAGATTGCGCCATGTCATTCTAAATGTTCTCTCAGTCCCTTGGATAGAAAATAATATTTTTGGATTTTTCAGGGTCCGACACTCAAATTGAGGGCGGACAAAATACTATATCAACAATGCCAACAAATTTTCCGCACTCATCATGAATTTGTTCAACCAAGCATATTCAACCAACCAATCTTAGAATGTGGGGTCTTGAAGGAGCCCTTCTTCATCACCGTATTCAAGAGATGGGTGGTATTTTTTCCCATGAAAAGTAAGGAAAGAAGGCCCATTGGAAGATGATGACATTGTTAGTGCAAAGAAAAAGGAAGTTTGAAAATGGGTTTCACAAAATGGGTGTGTAGCAAAAATGGCCAAGAACAAAAGGATCTAAAAAGATATTGAGCAAGACGAGTGATGGGAGATTGAGAAGCATAGGAAAGTGCTTTTTTTTTTTTAAAGAAGAAATGGTCTTGTGAAGGAGAAAGTTCAAGTGAAAGATGGAGGTCAATAGTTACAATGGTGGAAGAAAGAAGAAAGAAAAGGCAAAGAAAAAGAAGAGAAAAGACAAAGAAATGGGGTCTAAAATTTTCCCCCCTCCCTTGTTTAAGCAATCTGAGTTGTTGAGTAAACTTCCCAAAAACAATTTTCTTTTCTTTTTTTCTTTTCTTTTAAGAAAGAGAAAAATCATGAAGGATGAGTGAAATTTTTTTCAAAGTTTCAAACAATGGATGATATCAATTTCAAAAAAATTTATGCAACTTTGAAAGAAAAAGTCTTGAAGATGATCAATGATAAATATACAATTTTCCTTAAGGAGAAAAAGTTTTAAACTCTCAATCCCAAGTTTCAAATTCGAAGTTTCAAATTTTCAATTCCAAATTCCAAGTTCCAAGTTTCAAACTTTAAAGATAAAATCTTTTCCAAAAGAACTACAAAAAAATCAATCAAAGTTTTCCTACTAAAAATGAAGAAAGTTCAAATATGGAAGGAGCAAATGAAATTACACATCTCAAACACAATGGAACGATAAAGCACTTCTCATTTAAAGTTTGATCCCAAATTTTGACTTTTTGCGGGCAATGATTTAAGATCGAAGTAGAGAAGCCCTTTGATTAACATCTCAAAAGTTCAGATCAAAGTAGAGAAGCCCTTTGATTGACATCTCAATAGCTCATATCAAAGTAGAGAAGCCCTTTAATTGACAACTTAAGACCTCAGATCGAAGTAGGAAAGCCCTTTGATAGACATTTCAATAGTTTAGATCAAAGTAGAAAAGCCCTTTGATCGACATTTCAATAGTTCAAGATCGAAGTAGAGAAGCCCTTTGATCAACATTTCAACAGTTCAAGATCAAAGTAGAGAAGCCCTTTGATCAATGTTTCAACAGCGCAAATCAAAGTAGAAAAGCCCTTTGATCGATGATTCAATAGTTTAGATCAAAGTAGAGAAGCCCTTTGATCGACATTTCAACAGTTTAAGATCGAAGTAGAGAAGGCCTTTGATTGATATTTCAATAGTTTAGATCAAAGTAGAGAAGCCATTTGATCGACATTTCATAGCTCAGATCAAAGTAGAAAAGCCCTATAATCGACATTTCAACAATTAAGATCGAATTGGAGAAGCCCTTTGATGAACATTTCAACAAGTTAAGATCGAAGTAAAGAAGCCTTTTGATCAACATTTCAATAGCTCAGATCGAAGTAGAGAAGTCCTTTAATCGACATTTCAACAATTCAGTTGAAGTAGAGAAGCCCTTTGATCGACATTTCAACAATTCAGATCGAAGTGGAGAAGTCCTTTAATCGACATGTCCACAGTTAAAGATCGAGGTAGAGAAGCCCTTTGGTCGCCATAGCTACGTTTCCGAGGTAGAAAAGCCCCTTGGTTACCTTTCATCAAGATCCAAGGTAGAAAAGCCCCTTAGTTACTTCCCATCAAGATCCTAGGTAGAAAAGCCCCCTGGATATTCACCACATTCAAGATCTAGGTAGAAAAGCTCCTTGATTGACCTGCCACATTTAGACTAAGATAGAGAAGCCTCTCAGTCACCTTAGTTATCAAGATTCATTTCCAAATTTATTAGTTATCAAGTAGGTCAAGTATTCACAGTTTTCAGTTTCAACAAACAACAAGGCACTAGTTCTATATTCCAAGATTTTAGGTTCTAGGGCTAGGCAATCTTTAAAAAATCAACCCCAATTAAGTCATGGCTGCTAAAATCAGTGTCTCTGTTTTATATTAACATTCTCTTTACAAGCTTTGTCAATGATGAGCATTCTGTAGACACTTGATGTTGTACGCATGATTTAATCTGGGAAGATGGTTAGAATGACCATTCATATACCCAAAATTTATGATTGCATTATAGGAATTAATTCATTCATTGCATATCATAAAAATAATCATGAGGTTCTAACAATTGCGAGGATATGCTTGATTTCCAAATTAGACTGTCGGATTGAAAGATATCACATGATCAAGTTTGCGTGGTTAGCATGCATTATGTTTAGGTAGAATCAACCACATATGATTAATTTAAATTAATTTTTATTAGCTAGACAATTTAGAATTAATTAAATAATTTTGTAATTATTTGGTAGTTAGTGTTAAAAATAGGCTTGCTTGCATGGGAATAAACGGGATAATTAGATAAAAATAAAATTGTGGATAATCAAAACTTTTTGGAGCATTCATCTACAAGATAATCATTTCCAAATAGACATGTATTATCAAGAAAATAGTTTAATTTTTAGAATATGGATTAAAAACGTGTCTAAGTGCAAGTCCCGGCTCAAAAAACCTCAAAAAAGGAGTCCAAATGGAACGAAACTCAAAAACTGGACCAGCACCCAAAAGAGCCATTCGGCACTTTTGGAGTGCCGATTGGCACAAATTCGGACTCTGGTACGAGGGCACTTGGATTGAACTATGTTAAGGACATATTTTATGTAGTTTGCTAATTATTTGACAAACCACACTTTACTTATAATTAGGTAGATCTAGGATGTGTTTAATACTTCAAAGAACATTATGTTTGAGTCTAGTATTAAAGCCATGAAGATTGGACCAAGAAACAAGTGAAGAAAAGCTGTTCACTAAAGCTAGACAGATAGCTCAACAGCTTCTCCACAGATAGCTATCTATCGAGGTTTAATGAGGCTCGATAGATACTATCTATCGAGGTTACGAAAATTAGAATTTTCAAATCTAATTTTCAACCAATGCTTTTGTATTTATGTAGGGTTTCTTTTCTCACAACCCTAGACATATATAAGGCTTATTTTAGAGGTCATTACATAAGAGAATACAAGGAGAACATATGTAAAAGTTGACCAAAGCCTTATTCTCTCAAAAAGAATGACCCGAAATATGTAGCCAAATAAATTTTATTTTTTTAAAGGTAGACCTATAGCCGCATTTTTAAAAATGCGGCTATAAGTAACACAAAAAACAAAAAAGGGATGGCCTAAGATATATAGCCAAATAAAATATTAGTTTTTTTAAAAGGAGGACCTATAGCTATGTTTTTAAAAAAAATGGCTATAGGTCTACCTTTAAAAAAAAAAAAAAAAGGGATGACCTAACCCCCCCACCTACCCATTCACTCCCTACCATTCAATTCAAAAATATCTCTTTTCTCTCTTTGTCCGGCCACACATTGTTTGTTCTTCTTTTCTTTTCTTTTTCTCTCAACACAACACAATGCATTCTTTTCATTTTTCGGGCAAGGATGACTGGAAAACTTCATAGGAAAAGTTGAGGCTCACTTATCTCTACTATTCGAGGTAAAAAATTTCTAATCTTTTTATGGGTATTATACTTTTGCTACAGGTTATTTGTTATGTAAGCTTTATGAGCATTGGGAGTAATATTTATGTGTTTATATGTAAGGGTTTTACATTGGTGAAATTATTTGATTTTGAATTTTTTTGATATGTGCTTGAATTTGTTCTATTGTGTGATATTGTGCTTATGTTTAAATGGGTTTGTGTTCTTGAGCTTGTTCTTTTGTATTTCTGAGCTTGTGCTTTTGTATTCCTTGAATGGATTTATTGTTAGATTTGGGTTGGTTTTGTTGAATGAGTGGAGATTCATGGGTTTGTGTTATTATATTTTGGAGCACATTGTGTTTGTATTATGAGTATATTGTGTTCGATTTTGAATTTTCTAAGTGTGTTTGTATTGTGAATATGTTTTGTTTGATTTTAAATTTTCTGAGTTTGTATTTGATTTTAAATTTTTTGGGGAAACAAAGCCTAGATTAAAAAAAAAAAAAAAAAAAACCTATAGCCGTGTTTCAAAAACGTAGCTGTAGGAGGCTTTAGCTGCATTTTTAAAACACAGCCAAAATTGTACCTATAACCGCGTTTTAAATGCAGCCCAAAGCGGGTCTATAGCCGCATTTTTTACAAAATGCAGCTATAGGTCTCAGCTTATAAAGGGGTTAAAAACGCAGCTATAGCGGGATCTCTAGCCGCGTTTATAGAAACACAACTATATACCCCCACAGGGGGCTATTGTCTCGCAGGATAGGCAGAGCTTGGGAACGCGGCTATAGCCCTCATTTTCTGTAGTGAAAGCCTTGTGTACCCGTAAAACCAAGTCCATTATTAAAGACAAATAAATAAATATATAATAAAAGAATACTTCAAGCCTTGTCTTCCTTGCCTTAAAGGGCATAAAGCCGAATCTTGAAGTGGGGGCATTTGTAGACATCAAATTTTTATGATATTTTCATAACCGTCCAATTATGCATGATAAAATATTTGTGATTAAATTAATCTCCAGTTGATGATGTGGACGATCAACAATTGAAATCAAGCCACATGGCAACATCAAATGAAGAAAGTCATATGGCAACATCAAAAAAAAAAAAAGAACCTAAATGGAAAGTTTTTATTAAATGAAAGACCAAATTAAATTCATAATTAAACCCTCAATAAATGCTTAGAGAAAATTCCAAATTAAATACTATTGAGTTGCCTATAAATAGAGGCTTCTCATATGAGAAAAGGGATAGAGATTTAGAGAGAAAACCCTACTGACACTCTGCCAAATTAAAGAGTCATCTCTAAGTTCACAAGAATTCCATTGTTCATCAAGGCTTATTCCTATTTCTTTAAATCAAAGTGGGGATTCTTCTTTAATCCAATTCGAGATTAAGCCAATGACCCTCACATCAAATCAGGCATGTTCAAATATTCATTCAACTTGGAGACATCAAATTCAAGCTCAAGCTTCATAGCCCCTTTGGATCATAAAGTTTCTTGGAAATCAAATATAAGAAATTTATTGTACTCTTTCTTTGTAAAGATTCATTCAGAAGATTGTACTCTCATATATACAAATCAAATCAATATAAATTGATAATATGTTACACTATTTCATGATCGTATGATTCTTATTTTACGAAAATTATGTGTACACCATCATGTTTATGCAAACAAATAAGAAGTTAGCTCATGAAGTAAGGCCATCTTACGCAATTTTTGTACAATTGAAGCAGCCCCAGCAACATAGCTGTCATCAAAAAATAGAGGTGAAAGTTCCATTAGGTCTCCTGGGCTGCTATTGAACTCCAATAAGTATTTCAAGAATTAAATTTATAACATGGAGTTAGTGAATCCTAAACAAAGGATAACATAAACTAAATGACCAATTACCAAATACCATTATCAGCTCTATTGTTTGACCAACAGTTTCTCGCTGTGCATCTACACTATAACAAGAAAATAACATATAAATGAAAACCTACAATAACCAAGTTTCAATAGAGATGGTGAAAAAATTATATTAAGTGCAGGGATCACCTGCAAGTGATCTATCTTGGTAGCAGTAAGTCCGACACTTGAAATACGTGAATCCAACCATGCAAAGCAACCAAATAAGCCATCCACACAAGCCATCCACACCTTTTTCCAGCTAAAATGAGATGTATAGTTATTGTATGCAACTCCATTTTCAGATTCAAATTCATCAAATTTTAGGACATATATGGTTCAAGTTGCTTTGAACATATGTCATTATTTTATGTAATTGGCTTATCCTTTGACAAAACGCACTTTACTTGTAATTGGGTAAATTTAGGATGTGTTTAACGCTTCAAGAAACTGTGTTTCAAGATCAAGTGTTAAAGCCATCAAGTCTGTCCAAGAAACAAGATGAAAAGTGCAAGTTCATTAAATCTCAACACCTGTCTTAACACATGCATCTATCGAGATTTAAGAAGCTGTTCAGCTCTGAGGCTTGACAGCTGCTCGATAGCACATCGACACCTCTAACTGTTGAGATTTAAGAAAAACAGATTCTAAGTTCTATTTTGATTCCAATCTGTACTTATATCTTTGGAACTTCTTTTCTTCTAACCCTAGACATATAAAAAGATTATTTTAAGGGCTGTCAAGATATACACAAGTTGCACAAGCATTGAGACATCCTTGTAAAAGCAATTTGTGACTTAAGACAAAGTTCATGCCCTAGTTCATCTCTTGTGAAGAACTTTGCAACCAACAACTCTCTCTAGTTGGTGAATTGAAGTCGCGTACTGGGATCCGCGTAATTGGTTAGTCACGTACTGGGAGCCATGCATCAAAAGGAGAAACTAACACTACAAAGCAAGTCCAATTGGGTATTGGGATAAGTATTCAACTGTCGGTTGGTAAAGTACTTAGATTCCTTTACTTATAACTGCTTGTTGCAATAATAGTGGAGTTTCAAGAGTGGTGACCTTAAATCACCCGGTGGAGTTTTTGCTGTGTAGGTTTTTTTCCATTCGTAAATAAATCACCATGTCATTTATTTTCTGCTGCATTCTTTAGTTTATTGGTGATTTGTTTGTGCTACCACGCAATTTGCATGATAATTTGATTAATTAATAACTAGGCTAATTAATCAACTTAATTCATTACAAGAGGTCAACGCATTTGTGGCCTATCAAAAGGCACTAGCATCCAGAGTATTTTAGTGACTTACATGTTCCCACTTTTCCAATGAGTTGAAAACCATTAATTCAGTTCTAATGAAACACGACACAAGAAGCATCAATCCCAATCCCATACTCATGGTCCTGAACCAATATTGTGAAAACTATAGAAAAGGCCAATAAGATGCAATCCCCCCCTCCTTTTTCCCCAAACAAAAAGGCAGGTTCCCAGATATCCTAAATGTAAAGAAATTTTCACTAATTTGGAGATTTCACAAACACCTTCTATCTAGTCTTTTTGGAATCTAGCATTCATAATATTTCACAAAATATTAAAAAACCAAGTGGCTGATGCCTAACCTCAGCAAGTGTCTTGCAGTGCTTAGAGTCTTGAACAGACACCTCCTCCTTGAGATTGTACAGTCTTCCATCAATCTTCAAGTAGTATGAAACAATAAATAAATAATGAAACCACAGAAAAAAATTAATTATTAATTATTTCTTTTTTCTTTGAAGTCCATGTTCAATATCCAAAAAAGCGTACTTGGTATAAAAGTTCAACCAACTTCTTATAAGATCGTTGAATAGAGGCATAGAGCTAAGACCTTATCCACTTCTGGAAACAAAAGTGCAATAGCCGATTTCGCTGTGGCATCCCCTCTCAGATGTCAATTCGGCAGAGCATCATTTCCATAATACCACTACTATGGCCCCCTTCTGATGAGTCCGTTTCTTTGACTTATATAAGTTTTTATTTCTTTTATTATTATTATTATTTTTTTTTTTTTTAATAACATTGTTAAATTATGAATTCTCCTAAAAACTTAAACTATTAGAAAATTGTTAATTCAATCATTTTAAGGAACTTTTCTAAAGAAAAACCCTTTGGATTCGTCTATAGCTCTAGGCAAATAACCTCACCTGCCACTTGCCAGAACAAGTTGTCGAGTCAAATGATAAATTGATGGAAGAAGCTCATATATATATATATATATATATATAGATAATAGGTGAAGCAAAGAGAAACTCCAATTGCAATTCTAAATTAGAATCTTAATTTTGTGTCATGTATCGAGATTCATGTGGTCCTATTTGTCTAAATTTAAGTGGATCAGTTGTAATTCCGATGTGCTGCTTTTTTTTTTTTTTTCCCCACCTGCGTATTTCAAGGTTTATCTCCCCACACCTGCATATTTCAAGGTACATCTCCCCACACTTGCGTTTTTCAAGGTTCATCTCCCCTTTTCCAATAATCAAAACGTAAAAACCTTCCTCTCCTACTCAACTAACGGTGCATGTACCCAGTTACCACATTGGTTCAAGAACCTTCATATACAGCTTCCTTGTTGTTTAATGAATGCTATGAAATTTGATAAGAATCTCTCGGTATCAATGATACATGTATTTGGGTATTTTTGTATCTTATATAAGAAGAGGTTTTCCAAAAATTTGGATTGTACTCACAATTTTAATGGTCTTGGTTTATGCTTCCTAAGGTTTGATTACTTCTTTCTTTCATCTGCTCATACTTTCATTCGTTTTTGTGAATAATTGTTATTATTTAAATATATATATATATATATATATTTTCCTATCATTGATGTTGCGTGTTTATTTTCTGTTTCATAACAAGTTGCAGGGAAACTCAGAATTTTAGTGGTCCTGGTTTATGGTTTGCAAAATGAATTCCAACCATTCGTAAGGTTTGATTACTCTTTTCTTTCATCTGCCTATTATTTCCGTCCTTTTTGTGAACAATTTTTATTTTTTGATTATAAATGGTTTTTTGTTTGCCTATGATTGATGTTACATGTTTATTTCCTGTTTCATGTTTCATTAAAGTTTTTTTTATTTGCCTATGTTACTCAGGTTTCCCCTGATTGCGTAATAGTGTATGCTATAAACAGCTTATTGTCTTGATAAAGGTCGTCACAATTTATGTCCTTATTTGCTGTGCTTTTTTCCCCTACAAGAGATTGTCATAATATTGGAAACTTTGTTGCCAACAAACTGAGGCTTTGGAACTACTAATTTCCTTACCAAAGGTCAGCTCTATTTTTATATTTTATGTTGTTATTATTATTGGTGGATTATTTGATAGGCTGTTGATATTCTATTTATTAAAGCTTTTGATGTTCTTATTTGAACGATAGTCACAATTGTACCAAAACTTCCTATTATCCCTTGAATCTATTTTCAAATTATTAAAAAATATAAAAAGTAATTAGTTGTAATATTCCATAGTATCTACTTATTTTGTTAACAAATGTCAGTTTTTTCCCCCTGTTTATGTTGTGATTACCAAAAAAAAAATATAGTTAGCATTTAGCCTTGATAATGTATAAATAATTGCTTATTCTCGTGAAAAAGGTTAGCTAGTTTTTTACTGATACTGTTGTTAATATTACCGATAAATTATATGACTTATTGTTAATACGCTTTTCGTTAGGGCCTTGAACATTTTTGTTTTAATAATATTCCCAATTAATAAATTTTCAAGTAATTAACAAATATGGTGAGTGCTTAGCAGTTATGTTGTGTTTGTGGTTTGATAATATAAGTATATTATATGAGATAGCTATGGATGAAGCACAAGCTAGAAGGTCAAAAAGGTGTTTGATTTTAAATAAAAAAAAGAGCTATCCGAACTCAAGTAGAAATGCATAGTAGAAGTGAAGTGGATCCTAGCAACCTATTTGAGGTTCATATTCATATGAATTTAGACTTAACTAAGTCTTTTAAACATAAATAAACTCATGATTAATAAATAATTAAAAACAAAAAAAACAAAACAAAACCAATAGTATCACTTAAATAATAAAATGCAATATTTTTTTTAATTATTTTATTAAATGATATCCATTCCCATTTAATATTTAAACATGAATTTAGACTTAACTAAGCTTTTTAAACATGAAAAAAACTCAAGATTAATAAATAAAAAAAACAAAACCAATGGTATCCCTTAAATAATAAAATGCAATTTTTTTCATTGTCTTATTAAATTATATCCATTCTCATGCGGTAGCATGGATTACATGCTAGTTTAAATAATGCGTCACATGAAAAATCAACCCACAATTTCAAATTATGTCCCTTATTAAGTGCATTTTATTAAGTTATCAAAAATTAATACTTAAAAAACCAAATCTATATCAATATTATATCTAAAAGTTGAAGCGTAGTATTTATTATTGTTACGCTTGTGTTGAGCCACCTCATCACAACGTCATTAGCTACATAATTAGTCTTTTTCATATTTGTTTTTTACCTTTAATTTTTTTACTGTATTAAATATTTAAATATATTAACTTTACAAAATCATCTTAGGCAGTTTTAACATTACATATTCATCTACTTTAATTTTTATATTATAACTAGTGTTTAACCCACGCAATGCACGTGATCATTTATTGTATTAGACGACAATCAAAACTTATATTGTTTTTTGACTTTTGAATATTTTCAAAGACAAATTTACACTTAGCTCAATACACTTCACCTACTTTTTTTAAAAAAAATGTCATCCAATAATGTAACATGACATTATTTATAAATTGCATATCTAAAGCCAACCAATATATTGATTATCAAATCCTTTCTATAAAATAGATATATATGTGACATGTCAATTCCTATCGGATTATATACCAACCCAAACCCAATAAAATGGCACATTTGTTCATGACCAATCTGTGGTTAGATCCTATATGCAAAGTTCATTAATATGCAATAATTGATACAATTGTTTAGTTTCCATACCATGAGAGACTAATTTGCCCACCAAGAAAAGGCTAAAAAGGGGAAAAAAAGAAAAAGAAAAAAAGAAGAGAGAGAGAGAGAGAGAGAGAGAGATTGAAAAAGGAAAAAAAAAACAATATTTTCTGAAGAAAGTAATGCTGAAAACTAAAGCAACATTAAAGGCAATAGAAAAACTATTGGCAAAGACAATGGCAACCTCTGTATTTTTACTGGCTCAAAGCCAAAATCCAAATTCAATTTTACATACAAATTCATATTAAATTGTAAATCAGCCTCATTATACAAATCCACTTTTTCCTCTAATGTATCTTGTTGATCATACACTATTCAATAAACACTATTGCCACATTTATCTATGTTCTAGGCATTTATTTTACACAAAAGACTATAGCAACCACAATAGCTATCACACTTGCTCAATGTTATGATAATCTTTTGGCTCAAGAATTCTCCTTCCAGAATCTCATCTCTTTTCTTTATACCTGCACGTTAATAGTGAGAAAATTTTTATGTTCCCAAAATCAAAGCTAATCTACAAAAATCTGTAAAACCCAATCAAACACATTTGATTCAAGCATCTTCTAAAACTTTGAATGGAATTAGGAAAAAAAGGGAAAAAAAACCAAAGTTCATAGTATTGAGACACTAAAGAAAATAATAATTTGTCATCATAAATAGAAGGGGGGGGGGGGAGAAAAAAAAAGTTCATAATATTGAGATTCTGAAGAAAGTAATAAATCTGCCATTAAAAAAAAAAAATGAACTAACTTCATAAGAAATGGAATTGATTTATTTTGCTAGTCTAAATTTGATTACTTAATAATTTATACTATTCTCAAAATTTGACATATATAAATGAATGCTTAAGAAATGATAATCATCATTAATGGGCTCAAAATTTCTTTTTTTAGATAGTGTATTAATTCATATGAATAGAAACTATTGCAGACTTTAAGGATTTGGGGGCTTTGGTAGAGATGAAGAAGTTTGTAACATTTTAAAGTTCCAAAAAAAGAAAAGAAAGAAATATATATATATATATATATATATACTTATATATATATCTATATATATATATATATGTATATTAAAATGAGATTATTTCCTTGAATATATAATAGAAAATTAACTAACTATCTAATTTACTACGCATATGCAAAATACCTTTTTTCTTTTTGACTTAAAATTTATACTAAGGCGACCAATATTAGTTCACTTAAGGTATATAGCACTGAGCAAATAGACTTGTGAAGTCTATATTCCACTTTAAAAGTTATTATGTGATCATTTAGATCCCACAAGGAGGAAAAAAATTATAACTTTTAGATGCAAACCCTTGGCTTATGCCTTTAGATATCTCTGAAATTTAGAAATTTAGAAAATCCTAAAATAGAAATTTAGAAAACTTTAGTAGTTATAATTATCATGATTCAAATATTGTCAAAAGCATAAATGGATAACAAACCAATTCCATTTTATCAAATTGTTTGAAGCTCTGGGCGATAAGTTGCAGCCTATAATAGATAAGATTTTGGTGAGAATCAATTCATGGACATCCAATGTTTTGTCATTCTTTGTTTGGTATTCACATATATTGGACCAGCATGTTTGTTCTACCTTAAAAAATCATCATGTAGAGAGAGAGCTAGTTCAACTGGTTTTTGTGAAAAGGCATTGATTTCTCGGCTTTTGATGCTAAGTATTTTTGGGAAGTATCTAATTAGATTAATCTAATTATGCCCATCTACCTTTATTGGGTGCTAGAACCAATCATTATTTCTCTCATAAACCATGATAGGACAGCACACCAACAACAATGCATATATAGTAATATAGACATTAAAAATTCCTTTAAGCTAAGTATTGCGTTGATGTCAAGACGGCCAACAAATACCAACTGAAGGACTTATAGAGCTATTTTATTCTAAAACCACAACTGCTAACCTTGAGGTAAAAAAGCCTTTAATATAGGTATTCAAGATGGCCTAAAATACCAACTAAGGGTCTCATAGAGTCACTTTAACCCATGCAATTCATGGGATATTTCATAAAGCAACTTTTATCGCAGAGGCTTTTTTTAGGTTACTTTTATATACTTTTTAAAAATGTCAATACTTTTTTATTCAACCCAATTCAAATTTGATATGTTTTCGAGTTACGGCCATCCATTATCATGGCTAATTTAGCACTTAGCAAACTATATTTTATTGTTATTTTTTCTCCTTTAGGCAGCATTCAAAATGGCTTGAAAGTCCTACAAAATGGTTACTTCATTAACTTTGCACTCTCAAGTCTCACCCTCCAATGCCCCTACCATTTTTACTAAAAATAGCATTACATATATTTAGGAATAAGTCACACTATGTCTCAACATTAAGTGGAGGACAGTGTATGACTGAACAACCAGTTTATAGAAATGGAAATTTTCCAAAAAAACAAAATATGAAGAACATTATAGCATTGCATCCCTATAGCATACCTCATTCTGATTTAACAAAAAAAAAAATTGTGCTGCATTAGTGCAGTCTATCATTGATCAAAACAAAGATAACATTGTCTTCATCCCAAATCCACAATTATAAGAGAAGAAAATGCCAAAACAAAAAATTGCATGATCACACATTATATCAACTTTCAGTTGTTCACTCCCTTTTGAAATCATCCTATAATGACCAAGGCAATTAAAATAATAATCCATAATTCAAGCATATTATAGCAACAAACACAATTCCAAGGACACAAGAATGAGAAAAAATTCACTTTATTAGGGAAAACATAGGTTCATGGAGTCAATTATGGTGCAAGTAAAGAGAAACTAAGGAGAGATATAAAATTCAAACTATAGCAAAAATATCATTGTTTTTGTGCAAACATTCAAATTTCTATAACAAAACGTAAGCAAAGTGATGTGCATCAAAAAGTGTAATGGCATAAAAATAAGAAACCAAGCCAACAAACACTTAGGCATATGCTGCCAAAAAAGAAAACATTTATACATAAAAGGTTCATTCTATTACTTTAATTTAATACCTTTCCTTCTTTGCCATTTGAATTTACAACTTATTAGCATTTTCAATTACCTTTCACAGCCTTAGGGTGCTATTTTTAGAAGCAATGGCCACAGTAATACCTTTAGCACCTGTAAATAGAAAACACTTGCATAACCTTTGACTAAGTTGAAACCCCATCCTTCAAGACTTGAAGTGTCCCATCTTCTAAACAATTGAAACACATTGAAGGAAATCCATTAATAAATAATTGAAACAACACTGTTTGATGACCACTAGAGGCTTTCTGTGGGAATTTAACACTATGGGCTTTTGGAACTTCGTGGTCACATCTATGATACTTATACTGTCCCTATCCCTATATTTTTTTTCCCTAGAGCCTAAGCCACTGTGTTGGCTTGGATCATGTCCTACAACGAACCTGCGTTATGCTTTTCATGTTGGAAAAATCTGGTTTTGTATCTCATACAAAACACACAATGGAAGCAACAAATAAGAATCTATTTCATTCATGATTGATAACAGGCACTACGTAAGTTTCAGAATTTAAGAACAAGATAACGTACCTTGGTGTGGAAAAATTCAAAACAAAGATTAGAAGCACTTGGGAACACTTTTTATCTTCACTCCAATTCCACTTTATGCCCAAGATGTGTGGTCTCTCAATCAGTTTTCAAAGGGAGAATGAAAGTGTGTCTCACTCTCTCTCTTTTTCTTTTTCTCTACGCTTATTAAAAAATTCTGTATGTTTCTCCCTTTTCTGTCAACTCTTGACTAATCCAAAGTTACCATTAATTATATTTAATACCACTATATAAATATAATTGCACTCTAGGCCTTATTAATAAATTATATCTCAAGACTTTATTGTACACGTAGCCCTTTCATAAAATATTCGTAATAATACAAAGTCATAAATATAGACTGCCACATTGAAAATTACTACATCTTATCCTTGAGTACCCAATTTAATCCTTTAAAGTTATTCATTATATATTTATGAAATCCAATTTCATGAATATATACTTTAGTAATTTCTTACTAAAGTGGTTAGGCTTAACTCTCTGAATAACTGAACCCATTAAACTTATCTCAAGGGAATATTTTATATCTCCGTTAAAAGATTATGAATTTCATCTTGAGAATATATGTTCCATCAACACTAAATGTGACTGCCCAACATACTGAGGTTTTGACCGTTACTTTAGATCTCACTCCTGATATATCAAAGCAACCTACACCTTATGATCAAGTCCATTATTCTCTCAGGATTAAGAGTTCATGCAAATAGAAGTCCTGAGATTTATTATTCATTTGACAGTCGTTAGGAGAATAATAAATCTCACAGCGATCCAGTTCAATTTGTCTTAACTCTTAAAACATATCAACATATCAACTATAAGTCCTCACTTCCATGATCAAGACAAATTATCTTAGTTGATACATTATAGTTTTCACAGATGAAATGCCCAATTTCATCACCGACTACGAACTATAAATTTTGAGTTTACAAAAAACTTGTGACTTATATCTTCTGTGACTAAATCATATAAATCACATACTATGCATCTCATGGACTATATGATAATGTCCCATATTCATGTTACCATTATTTTATATAATAATAAAACAACTTTATTAAACACAACATTAAGTCATACATAATGTCATACATAGCATCATACAATAGGATTTAGGGGCACACATCCTAACATTTCATACTTCTCTATTTGACGATAATGCAATTTTGCCTTTTCAATCTAAAATAATAATAAACAATCAAAACAGAATTGAACTCCAACTGTTGAACCAAATTTGGTTTACCAAATAGAGAAAATCAGTCACCCTACTAAACATATGGCATAGTATTCTTAAATTTCACTTCTAATTTGCAAGTTGTAAAATCTACACTACTAATTATTGAAATTAAATAAATGAAGAATCAAACCCAAAAGAAAAAGAGGAATGAATTCGCCTTTGTTCTTTCCCATCTCAACTGTATATATTTTTATATTCCATGGCCATTGATCCTTATATCCTCACTTTTGCTCAATTCTTCCAAACTAAGTTGTGTATCTATATAATTGAGTTTGTGCACAAACTTTGATAAATCATTGGGTTTGGAACTCTACACTGGCTGTCATTCTGTTTGATATATATATATATATATATATATATATATATATATATATAATTTTGATATTGTTAATTGTCATAGATGTTTCTTTACATTTTATTTGTTTATTTAACATTTGCTAACTATTCCATGCATCGCACCAGTTAGCAACGCAATGTGTTTTTTCACTTGGATTTATACTCCATAACAGAATATAATAATGAAAGAAATTAGGGAGATATACTCTCTAAAAAAGTGGAGGGTCTGATGTGGAGATTGGGAAATGTACAAATAATCTATTTATGCATCAGAAGTCAGAACAGTGACTAACTTGAAGGAAGAAAGAGATTACATGTTACCATAAACTATCATTTCCGAAGCATCTTTAATCAAAGATTAAAATGAAACTACAATTCAAAATAATTCCAGCAATTACCCATGTCCCAAATTCTAAGTTTCAATCTTTTTCCACCAATTGTGAGCAACTTAATCTTAAAATTCCATCTCACCGAAATTAAAAAGAAAAAGGGAAAAAGGAAAAGGGAAATGAGACTCTATTTTATGTGACAAATATATACTTATGAATTTCAAAGCAATGTGTAATTCTTATGTGATATAGAAGGAAAAAGGCATGCAAATATCCCAATCACATTTTCCACCCCAAAAATAAAATAAAAGGAAAAATCAAAATCAAATTCAGCTATCCGCAAAAAATAAAAATTCAAAATCAAAACAAACACTTTAAACTCCAAGCAACCATATCAATTCCCGCTCTGTTTGTAGGAAAAGGAAAAAGGAAAATTACTTGAGTTATACATTTGAGCACTAACAACCATGGTAACCCTGTCCTTAGAAAAGGCATGCAACCTTAGTAAAAATGAACATTACAATTGGCAAACAAATTTAACCACCATTGATAGCTTGACCCATATTAATTAGTCATTGATGATCATAAAGAGGATCCAAAACGCAACATCGTACTCATAACATCAAGATTACATGAGAAAACGCAATTCTCATGCAGTCACGGATATCTCAATAACATGGCACTACACAGTACTAAACATTACCTCATATTTGTTTAGTCACAATGGCCTAATGCTTGTCATGTTGCTTTATCTCTTAAGCTTTATCTTATGTCTGGCTTCCTGGATAGCTTCTACATCCGCTTACCTTCACGCTTCCACTCACCTTAAACTAAAATCAAAATTAAGAAACAATTGACCAAAAATTCAGTTCAAGCAACTAACGCATCTTTCTCTAAAGTGGTTAGGGTATTGCCCACATGGATTATTTTGGGCTCATCCTCAGTTTCCAAGTTAATGATGGTTAAATACATGTTTGCATCGCAAACAAAACATACGCAACAGAAAATTAACGGATCTACTTCATTCACAATTGTTAACATGTACTATGCAAATTTTAGAATTCAAGAACAAGAAAGCGTACCTCGGTGCGGTGAAATTCAAAACAAAAAATCAGAAGTACTCGGGAACACTTTTAATCTTCATTCCAATTCCACTTTACACCCAAGAAGTGTGGTCCCTCAATCAGTTTTCAAAGGGAGAACAAGAAAGTGTCTCACACTCACATACACACCATTTCATTACAAAGTGGTAGTCTACATTCATGACTTTGTATTGCTACAAATATTTTATGAAAGAGTTGCATGTAAAATAAATTCATGGGATATAATTTATAAATAAGTCCTAGAGTGCAACTATATTTATATAGTGGTATTAAATATAGTTAATGGTAACTTTGGACTTGTTAAGAGTTGACAGAAAAGCCCAATGCCTATTAGAGTTAGTGTCTTATTGGTTCCCTTTAGTCTCACTTGAAGCCACACACTAAAGCCCAATTGGAAAGGCTCAAGAGGTTATCCCAATTAGACAATTAGTTAAATACAAAGGGAGAAACATATAGAATTTTTAATGAGAGATAAGAACATGAAATGGTGTGTATATGAGTGTGAGACACTCTCTTATTCTCACTTTGAAAACTGATTGAAAATGTGGAATTGGAGTGAAGATTAAAAATGTTCCCGAGTACGCAACGAAAAATTAACTAATCTACTTCATCCGCAACAGTTAACATGTACTATGCAAATTTTACAAAGTCATAAGTGTAGACTACCACTTTGTAAATTATTACATCTTAATCCTTGAGTACCCGGTTTAATCTTTTATGTTATTCATCATATATTTATCAAATCCAATTTTATAAATATATACTTTAGCAACTCCTTACTAAAGTTGTCAAGCCTAACACTCTGAATAACCAAACCCATTAAACTTATCTCAAGGGAATATTTTGTATCTCCATTAAGAGACTCTAAATTCTATCTTGAGAATATATGTTCCATCAACATTAAATGTGGCTGCCCAACATACTGAGGTTTTGATCGTGCCTTTGGATCTCATTCTTGATATATCAAAGCAACCTACATTTCATAATCAGGTCTATTATCCTCTCAGGATTAAGAGTTCATGTAAATAAAAGTCATGAGATTTATTATTCATTTGACAGTCGTTAGGAGAATAATAAATCTCATAGTAGTCCAGTTCAATATCTCTTAACTCTTAAAAGATCTCAAGATACTAACTAGAAGTCTCCACTTCCATAATCAAGACAAATCATCTTAATTGATATGTTATAGTCTTCGCAGATGAAATGCCCAATTTCATCACCGACTACGAACTATAATTCTGAATTTACAAAGAACTTGTGATTTATATTTTCTGTGACTTTTCGCATAAATCACATACTATGCATCTCATAGACAATATGATAATGTCCAATATTCATGTTACAATTATTTTAGATAATAATAAAACAACTTTATTAATCACAATATTAAGTTATACATCATGTCATACATAATGTCATCCATAATATCATACATAGTATCATACAATAGGATGCACTAATCCTAACAATCTACCACTTGCCCTAAATACTATCGTGCACCAATCTAACTCCCATTCCCTCCAAATGTGACTCGAAAGTCCTTTGAGGAAAGGCTTTGGCAAAGGGATTTACTAGATTACTTTCACTATCAATCTTTACTACTACTACGTCTCTTCGAGCAATAATGTCTCGAATAATGTGGTACTTTATCTCAATGTGCTTTCCTTTCTTATGATTCCTTGGATCTTTGGATTATGCAAATGCTCCACTATTGTTGCAAAACAATGTAATGGAAACTTGCTCCATGCTCACTACACCAAAATCAGAAAGGAATTTCTTAAGCCAAACAGCTTCCTTTGCCGCCTCACAAGTAGCAACATATTCAACTTCCACGGTGGAGTCCGCAATATAAGATTGCTTAACACTCCTTCAACTTATGGCTCCACCTCCCAAGGTGAACACATAACCTAAAGTGGAATTCTGAAATCAAAATCTGATTGAAATTTTGAATCTGTATAGCCAATGGGAATAAAATCCTCACACCGATAAACAAGCACATAATCTCTTGTTCTCCGTAGATACTTGAGAATATGCTTTACAAGTTGCCAATATTTTGATCCTGGATTTGATTGATATCGACTGACCATGCCAACTGAATAGCAAATATCTAGTCTAGTACAAAACATGGCATACATGAGACTTCCCACTACAGAAGCATAAGGAATTTGTCGCATCATATTTTCTTCCTTAAAAGTCTTAGGCTTTTGGTTATCAGATAGAGGAACTCCATGTCTAAAAGGAAGTAATCCTTTCTTAGAGTTTTGCATGCTAAACCATTCTAGAACCTTATCTATATATCCAGCTTGTGATAAACCTAACATCTTATTCTTGTGATCTCGCCAAAGCTTGATCCCTAGAATAAAATTAGCTTCACCCAAGTCCTTCATATCAAATTGGCTTGACAACTAAACCTTTACTGATGACATTACCCCTACATCATTTTCAATGAGTAAAATATCATTAACATAAAGCACTAGGAACTTTACTACTTTGTCTTGATGTCTTTTGTACACACATGGTTTATCAAGATTTCATTCAAAACCAAATGACTTAATTGCTTGATCAAATCTGATGTTCCATGACCTAGATGCTTGCTTTAGTCCATAAATGAATCTTTAAAACTTGCATACCATATACTCTTGGTTTTTTGCTATGAAACCTTCCGATTGCATCATATAGATTTCATCTTCAAGATTTCCATTAAGAAATGCAATCTCAATATCTATTTGCGAAATCTAATAATCATAACGAGTTGCAATGGATAAGAGAATTCTGATAGATTTAAGCATTGCTATTGTTGAAAAGGTTTTTTCATAATCAATAGCTTCTTTTTGTGTATACATTTCCGCCACTAGCCTTGCTTTAAAGGTTTTAACCTTTCCATCTATCCCTCTTTTCCTCTTGTAAACCCATTTGCAACCGACAGGTTTAATACCATTAGGCGCCTTTACAAGATCCCAAACATGAATGGAATACATTGAATCTAATTCAGATTTCATAAGTGTAAAGCTTAGTTTCAGCCTCTTCTGAGATAGCTTCATAAGTTTCTCCCAAACCTATAAATCTTGTAGGTGTCCTAACAATCTTCCTAGTACGACGAGGCACATGTGTACTAGACATCTCATGAGTAGTATTTTATGGTGTATCCAATACAAGCACATCATCCCTAGTTTTATTCATGAGTTGTTCATTTATAGGTTCATTCATTTCAGCCAAAACAATTCCACTTCTAGGAGTATAATCATTCATATAGTCATTTTCCAAGAATTTGGCATTTGTGTTACCATACACTTTATTATCATTATGACTATAGAATAAACCTCCAATAGTTTCTTTAGGATACCCTACAAAAAATACCACTTCTATTTTAGACTGTAATTTGTCAAAATTTCCCTTCACCACATGTACTGGACAACCCCAAATATGGAAATGTATCATACTAGGCTTACACCCATTCCACAACTCTATAGGTGTTTTAGGAATAGACTTCGAAGGTACTAAATTCATAAGATACATTGCAATACTTAAGGCATATCTCCAAAAGGAAATTGGTAAAGTCAAATAACTCAACATGGATCTAACCATATCTAAAAGAGAGTGTCTCACACTCACATACACACCATTTCATGTTCTTGTTTCTTATTTAAAATTCTATATGTTTCTCCCTTTGTATCTAACTGATTATCTAATTGGGCTGCCTTTTGAGCCTTTCCAATTGGGCTTTAGTATTGAGCTTGGAGTTGAACCAAAAGGGACCAATAAGATATTAGCTGCAATGAGCTTAGGGCTTTTCTGTCAACTCTTGACAAGTCTAAAGTTACCATTAACTATATTTAATACCACTATATAGATATAGTTACACTTTAGGCCTTATTTATAAATTATTTTACATGCAACCCCTTCTTAAAATGTTCGTAGTAATATAAAGTCATGAATGTAGACTGCCACTTTGTAAATTACTATATCTTAATCCCTGAGTACTTGGTTTAATCTTTTATATTATTCATCATATATTTATGAAATCCAATTTCATAAATATACACTTTAGTAACTCCTTACTAAAGTGGTCAGGCCTAACACTCTGAATAACCAAACCCATTAACTTATCTTAAGGGAATATTTTGTATATCCATTAAGAGATCATGAATTCCATTTTAAGAATATATATTCCATCAACATTAAATGTGGTTGCCCAACATACTGAGGTTTTGATTGTGTCTTTAGATCTCACTCCTAATATATCAAAGAAACCTGCATTTCATGATTAGGTCTATTATCCTCTCAGTATTAAGAGTTCATGTAAATAGAAGTCGTGAGATTTATTATTCATTTAACATTCGTTAGGAGAATAATAAATCACATAGCAGTCCAGTTCAATATGTCTTAACTCTTAAAACATATCAACGTACCATCTAGAAGTCTTCACTTCTATGATCAAAACAAATCATCTTAGTTGATATGTTATAGTCTTCGCAGATGAAATGCCTAATTTCATCACTGACTACGAACTATAATTCTGAATTTACAAAGAACTTGTGATTTATATCTTCTGTGACTTTTCACATAAATCACATACTATGCTTCTCATAGACTATATGATAATGTCCAATATTCATGTTACCATTAATTTAGATTATAATAAAACAAATTTATCAATCACAATATTAAGTCATACATTATGTCATACATAGCATCATACAATAGGATATAAGGGCACTAATTCTAACAGTTAATAGGTTGGGTTTCTTCTTTTATAGGTTATAGGTATCCATATTTTAATTACTTATTATTAAGAGTTTCTTTACCAATTTCAAAAATAAAAACATTCAAAGCCAACAAATAAGAATAATCAAAAATCATATTAAAAAGAAAAGAGTTCTTAGCAAACTCAATAGACTAAATTAAAGCAGACTCAACTGGAAAACTATCACAAACAGTCTTAACAAGAACAGAAAAATACTAGCAGAGATAGACTCAATAGGGACAAAAACAATATTTTTGGCAGGAGTGATTGGCTCGGCGGTCTTGATCTTCTTGGTAAAAGTGACTGACTCGAAAATCTTGATCTTCCTAATGGAGTCCTCCATGGGGTGGACAGCTCCCTCTCATGTTTAGTTCTCAAACTCGGCCATGGCTTCCACAATAGCAAGTGGCTCCCAATATGCTCCTTCTTCCTTCAGCATCAGTACTGCGGGATCTATATCCATATAATCTATAGCTTCTTCTTCAATCTCCATGCTTGTAGGCTTGTTTGTCATAAAGCATCCAAGCACTCTATGCTATCCATCCATTCATCAAACAAGTCATGCTTTCCTTTGTTGCCCAAGTCAGTGGGTTGAGGGAGATGCTCTGACTCACCTCTTTCTTTCTTTTCATCATTACATTCAGCACTCTCAAGCATCATGATTCTGAGACTATGGACCATCAGCTTTTGGTCTAGTATGGCCAATCTGGCATCTATGTCATTTTCCTCTTCAGTATGTGGGGTTGGTGAACTTGGTTCTAAATCATAATACGACCCTAATTCTAGAACTTCTCTACCATGCTTTTCATAAATAGGGCTAGACCTTGATCTAACATGAGTGATATCACTCCAATCTAAAAGGTTCCCATAAGGGTATTCATCATGGTACGTTTCATTGGCTTGTGCATTCTCCTCTCTTGCATTCTCTAACACATTTATCAGTTTGTATTGATCACTATCAATGTTGTTCCACCTATTAGCTTTGGCATCATCTTCAATGTCTTCATCATAATAGTTCACATCACTATCATATTCCTCGTAGAATAGGTCTGCATCTTCATCTTCTCTATCACTAAGGGGTTCACCATAATCATCACCACTGTACAGGCTATCATAACTTTGGCTGCTGTTGTTATCACTATCGGTGCTGTTGTCATCACTATCGGTGCTGTTGTCATCATTGTCATGTCCACTATCATCGCTGCTTCTGTCACTACTACTATCACTCTTGTCATTACTTTCATTCTCATCATCACTAGGGGCTGTTCCCCCTTCCTCATCTTCATCATTGGCTCTTAGTTCATACGGGCTCTTCCATGCATGCTGGCAAGCATCCCAATATTCCTCTTCTTCTATGTTGCAAATTGGATCTCCAAGAAGTGTAGTCATGGTATCAGGATCCATGCAATCAACCCAATTCGTAGGAACCCAAGTTGTGTCTTCTTTTTTCAATTCTAGAGCCTTGTTGTGGTAATTAAGTAGTATCTCGAATCCATATATCATTGTCTTTGTCATAGGATCAAATCACGGTTCCAGGAATCCCCAATAACGTTGACTCTCACCAACTTTTACAAACTTTCCATTTAATGTAGGAGTGTAGGGTCTTAACAGTTCTGGAGGACAAGGAAGTCCTTTAGCTTTGGCTTTGGCTCAAGCCATTTTTCTCACTTCCATCTCTAACAAATCATCATCAGTGGGCTTATAGCCTAGCCCAAAAGGTGGTGTGGCAGTAGGGATTGTTGAGTTTGAAACAGTTGGCTTCTTCATAAGTCTCCCCAAATTCATCCCCAGAAGGTAGCTCATTCTCCTCATCATTGCTACCACATTGTTGTTACCATAAGGAGTAAAGTCCATTAGGATCTTCTCAATTTCTTCTTCTCCCTTTTCAAAACCAGGCCTTTTAATCACAAAGCCATCCAAGGTCAATGGCTCTTTCTCAGAATCAATACCATAAATAGGCTTAGGAACAGTCAGGGTATCCCCAGTAAAAATCACAATAGTTCCTTCATGTGGAAACCGAACCTTATGATATAGTGAAGAAGGTACGGCTGTTGTGTCATGGATCCAGGGTCTCCCAAGGAGCACGTTGAAGCATGAGGTTATATTAAGGACCTGAAAATCTACCTTCTTGACCATTGGTCCTATGGTAAGCTCTAATGTTATGGTCTCCAAGACCTCTCTTCTACTGTTGTCATATGCCCTCACATATTGATCAGTAGGCACAAAATCGTCAATGCTGAGGCCCAAGCAGCTTGCGGTCTTCAAAGGGCACATATTTAAAGTGCTCCTATCATCTATCAAAACTATCGGTATCCTTTTCCTTATGGAATATACTGTGAAATGCAAAGGATCGTTGTGGTGCTTCCTCTTTTTGGTCAAATCCTTGTTAGAATAGGAGATGGTGAGCTCCCTATATATGGACCTAACCATGGCATTCAGTTCTTGGGAGGTTGTAGTTGTAGGAACTTGGATTTGGTTGAGCAAGTCTACTAAGTTTTGACGATGTTTGTATGCGGCCACGAGTAAACCCCATAAGGATATATTGGCTTATGTCTTCTATAATTGTTTGAGGACCTCATCTTCCTCTGTAGGTGTTTGTTGGGTGATTTATTCAAAGCTTCCATTGGGTTTTTCGGTCTCTAAATGTGGGGGTTTTGAAGTGTCTCCCCCCCTTGTGATGTGAGAAATTTTTGTTGGATAATTGGGGTCGGTGTCTTGGGGTTTGAAGTGTCTCCCCCCATTTATGAGTGTTGGATAATTCTCAGGTTCTCGTACATCATTCCATATGTCATATCCTATGGTGGTAGTAGATGTCCTAACCATGTCATCATGAAGCATTCAGATAGGTCATAGATCAAGTTAAATGGGTCTTCCTTACTTTTCTATTCAATCATCAAGCAATTAATCCTTGGTCCTTTCCCAAAATTGTGATTGGGTAAGGGATCATTAGTGATGTTAGGCCTTGTATGCTGCACAATCACCTTGTTGTCTATTAGGTCATGAATTGCATGACAAAGGGTGAAACAACGGTCAATGTCATGACCAGGGCCTTGGTGGCAAGCACATCTTTTATTCACATCAAACTTCAAGGGCAAGGGGTTAGGAATTGGTCTCGAGTCTAAAGGTTTTAACAACCATTTTGCTTTTAGCTTGCCATACACTTGGCTTATGGGCACGTACAACTCATGAAATTCCCTCCTAGGTCTAGGCCCTTATGGTACTTGCACAGGTGCAATGGGTGCAATCAATCGATAAGGATGATTTTTATGAATGTTGGAAATTTCTGCAACCTTAGATCCTACATTCTTTTTAAACCTTGGTGGGTCATCAATCTTTATAGTTCCATTGTTTATAGCATCCTCAATTTGGGTTCCAGCAACAATTAAAGCTTTAAAATTAGGAAAGTATTGTGCAAACAAGTACTTGTTATATATAGGTAATAAATTCTTTACAACCATGGCTAACTGTTCTTCCTCACTCGGCCTACTCATCATTTTTGCAGCCTTAGCTCCCCACTTGGTAATGAAAGTAGAGAAGGATTCCTTTGGCTCTCTTCTTATGATGTCCACATTTGTATTGTACTTATATTGCTTATGAAACTCTCCACAAATGTCCTCCCAATTTCTTACTCTTGCATCATCCAGGTTGAGGAACCATCTAAGAGCGGCTTTAGTTAGTGTGTTTTGGAACATCAGAGCAAGTGCTTTCTCGGTCGCACCTAAGGGCTACATAGCCCTCATATACATCTTCAGATGAGACTTCGGGCAGCCAATTCCATCAAACTTGTCCAAGGTTGGCATCTTGAACTTGGGAGGCTACCTCGTATTAGGCAAAAGTGAGAGGGTATCATAATCCAAGGCTCGTGGATCATGATCAATCTTGTCCTATTCTTGATTACTCTTCAAATTCTGAAATGATTGCATCATACTGTTCATGTCCTCCCTCAGCTGAATCTGACTAGCTACCATTGTGCTAAGTAGCTTTTGGGTGTTCATGGGTTCCTCTGTGTTTGGGTGTTCTCCTTCTTTTGCCATAGTATGAGGAGGTTCAAACTTCTTGTGGATTAAATATCTTGGAGGTCGAAGATTAGGTTGTGATGTTGCAACAATGGAGTTTCTTCTATGCTTGATGACTTCAGTATTGTGATGGGAGTGGTGGGCTTGGAAATGGAGCTACTAGCTTGAGTGTTGGGCTTAGGTTCTCTTTACAGCCTTCCTTCAGATCTTGACCAAATTCTCCCCTAATGATAGGCTTGGTCTTGTTAATCAACACTAAGACCCCATCCACATCCATCAATCAACCAAAACAAACACACACAACATGCAATGCAATTTTAACCGAGACCAACCTAAGGATAGGTTCTAAGTCATTACGTTGTAGGGTGAGTTTGTTGCTTCATTGTTTCCCATAGCTAGGACTTTACACCTCCCAACTTGTAATGTAATGAACATTGTGTTGGTCCGAATGGCATGGCTTGTCCTATACAGTTAACATAAAATGATCCAGTGACCTTAGGCTATGAGTTGGTGAGTTCGGCAATGGGTACCCAAATCTAATGAAGACCGGTGATCCATCGTTACTACCACCACAAAATTGTTGAAAAAGGGTGCATAAATTGTTGTTTGAATGGCACACACTATGACAGTTAGGGAAAGATTTTAACAAGCAATACAAACAACAAATACCATAAACCAAAATATCATACAACATCCCATCAAACAAAAACAAATAAACAAACAACTATATCATGCAAGGCCATGCAAAACAATGGTACACATTTGGTAACTTAAGTCTAATACGAAGCTTAGCCCTCGACATCCTCAGCAGAGTCACCACTGTGAGAGACCTCGCCCAAAAGTACCTCTCAAAGAAGAGAAATATTTTGGTGTGCTTTTTAGGGCACCTCTCTTTTTGGGTAAGTGGTGTGGAGTCACCACTTGTTTTTTTATACCCAAAAAAAAAAGAAAAAAAATATAAACATAAAATACATGACTGAATTGTTCTTCTCTTTGATTGAATAATAAAATACATAATTGAAAAATTGAAAATTACATGGCTTTGGGACCTAGTTACAAACTACCCAAAATAAAATAAAGACAAGGCATGAATCTACCTATCCAAAAGAACTCTATTCAGAGGTTAGGTTACAAAATGGGAAGGTGTTAGGCACCTATTCTGCCCAGACAGAGTCTAGTCTTCTAGACTCTTGTGACCAATGTACCATTTATGCATAAATGGTTTTTGAAGAGAAAAATTCAAATCTGTTTTGGTGGTAAAAAAAAAAAAAAAAAGGTATATCTGTTTTTATATGTTCATAATATATATATATATATATATATATATATATGAGAAGATTTTTTGAAGAAAATTTCATTCATAACATAAATTTATGCTATATGAACCAAACATAAATAACATCATGCATAATCTTTTTCTCTGTTTCAAAATCTGCATATATATTTTTTTAAAATTATTAAAAGAAGATCATTTAAGCAAGATCATATATATTTGTTTCAAATTATTAAAATTAAGAAACAGATTATAACAAATCAACATCATTTAAGCAATGGCTAACATTCATATTAGGAATAAAAGAAGACATGCATCATTATAAACAAGAAGCATAAAAGAGAATAGAGTGATTGAAAACAACCTTTTGCATGAGCACTCCTTGTTCTTGAGAGGATATTTTAGGGTTCAAAGAAATTTGTTCAATTATCTTTGAAACCTAAAAACCCTAATTTTGGCAACAAGTATCAGAAAAGATCAACAAATATAAGCACTTGGGGAGTCCAAAAACGTATGCCTCTCAGAGCAAGAGGCTAGAAAACTCTAAAAAATAGCCCTGATGTGTAGAACGCAAATCGGAACTCATCCTTTTGTGAAAGATCGAAAAAGGCGTGCCTTATTGTCACCTGAAGAACTTTGGGCCAAAGCCCAAAAGAGGCCAATACGGCACTTTTAAAGTGCCGCTCGGCACTCCAAAAGTGCCGAATGGTACTTTGGACGCCTAATGCACTTTCTTGTTCGGGTGCGTTTTGGACTTTCTTTCTAAGGTTTTTTATCCGGTCTTTGTATCTAGACATGTTTTCATCCTTAGTCTATGATTTCTTTTAGCTCTTTTCTGGATAATTCTGACTTTTTAGGAACAATTATCTTGTAGATAAATCCCTTAAAATAAATCTTGATAAAATTAAGATTATCTACAAGTTTATTGTTATCCAATCATCCCTTCTATTCCTATGCAAGCAATCCTATTTTAGACACAAATTATCAACCAATCACAAAAACATTTAATTAATTTTAATTTCTTAACCAATCAAAATTAATTTAAATTAATTGTGCATGGTTGACTCTTTTTAGACAAAATGCATGCTGATCATGCAAACTTGATCATGCGATATCTTTCGATCCGATAATTCGATTTAGAAACCGGACACATCGTTGTGACCATTAGAATCTCAAGATCATTTTAATGATATGCAATGAATTACTTAATGCATGTAATGTAAGGACAAATTGATGCATGTAATTAAAGATCAAATTGATGCATGTAATGCAATCATGATTTTTAAGGTACACGAACAGTCATTCCAATCATCTTCCTTGATTAAATCATGGGTGCTAAATCTAGTGTCTACAAACTCCAGCACCGACCTAGTTTTGAAGGAATTCCACCAAGCGAAGACCACCTTGTTGGGTTGACTTCTGATGAGGTAAGTTCAGTAATTCTAGTTTCTCATGCTTCTTCATGCATTCTTCTTAGGATGCCCTTTTTCTAACCTCATGTCTTTATAGGTCAATTGGACTCCATGGGCCGGCCAACTCCTTCCTACTTCTCGAGACTTAGAGCTTGCCACTCTCATTGCTTCAGAGATCACCTAACCTTTTGAAGGAGCAGGCTTGAGGGCGATATACCTAGTGAAAAGGGTGAGGTGCCAGTTGGTGGGTATGGATGATCCACTAATTCTAAGGGACCCACCTAAGTTCATGCTTGGCCCACACTCCATGATTGATGCTGAGTACAGCACATGGGGGAGTGGTGTTTCCTATGTCGAGGGGCTCCTTGAGGGGTTGGACTACAAGGAGTTCAACCTTACTCACCTCATGCCTTCATTCACTATTCAGGTTTATGTTCAAAATCTTGCTCTTCGTTTCTTTCTTCTCTCTTAGCTTGTCAGGACTACTAATGTGGGTAATTGCAATAGGGGGGACCTGCAATTGGTGAGCCTATAAATCCTCCACATATCCCATGGATGGTCTATGCCTATAGAGCGGATGGCTTTGCTTAAGAGTGTGTTGTGCCTGATAACCACAATGCTATGGGCTATCCTTTCCCGCCCAACACTCAAGCAATAAGTTCTTTTTTCCTTTAGTTCTCTTTCTCCCTTTTTTCATCCTTTGTTTCCCTTCTTCTTTACGTCACTAATCCTTCTATATTTAAAATAGTAGCCCACCATTCATGAGCAAAAGGAGCTGGTATGGTTGGCCAGAAATCTCAAGTTGGAGGTAATCACCTATTCGAGGAAGCTATATGGTGCTGGAGGAGAGGCTCACCTGGGTGGTGGTGATAATGATGATGATGATGATGATAATGGTGGCAAGGAGGAGGATTCGGAGGTGACTCATAACTACCAACCAAGGAAGAGGCGGCATCGTTGATTACTTGTAGTCATGGCATACATACACACAGCACACAGTTTATTTTTTTTTTTTTTCCTTTTTTTGCATTTAATGTTTTTCTTTATTACCTTTAGCAAACATTTGGATTTTGTTTGAGACAAAGGATTGTATGAAGAACATCTTTTACATTTATGCTTTTGATTGGCACTTAGCACTTAATTTACAAGTACAATGATAAACTGTATATTTCTATATAATCATTGCTTCTTTGATGCTTGCAATCTTGCTTGGGATGTGTCTTGAATGATTCTTTAAGTCATAGGAATGCTTAGGAGTGGAAAAAATCTTCTCAAAATAGGGGAATATGGGCTTTTGCCAAGCGCCTTGCGTACATGGAGATGAGCCTGTGTATGCAGCTTTGACTTTGCATACACATGGTTGACTCTGTGCACGTGGGCCATGGATCAAAAAAATCCTACCTAACTTACTTAGGTATAAAAGTAGGCATTTGGGTTTAAACCGTTACAAACGTATTTCCAACCCAAAGAACACTTTTTTGAAGTCTCCCCATAGCAGAAAACTCTCCTCTTGATGTCTCCACTTAGATTAGGAAGCTAGGTCTCGATTTCAAGGAATTTATTGCCCCCAATGGCCTCTCTTGCATCTTTGCTTACCATCAAATTAGGATAGATGAGCCTCTTCTTTATACTGTTGCCAACTATTAGGTTCCTTCCCAGCATGTATTCCACTTCAACAGAATAGAACTATGCCCCATTATTGAGGAATTTGTTGTTATCGTAGGTGAACCGGAGATTGATGATCTTATCTTTCCTACCATGGATGAGGATCTTTCTTCCTTGTTACGAGTGGTGTTAGGTGTCCTTGAAAGCACAACCAATAAGTGGTGTGTCTTTGGCAAACTCAACCTTAGGTTAGCATTTGATCGCTTTTCCGATTCAGGCTTTCCTGAGGGTGAAACGCCACGATCACACTACATTTGTTCCTTTTGCTTATGTGCCTTTGCAAGGTATTTCTTGATTCAACAATCATATTGTGTGGACATTTGAAAGTACATGGTGGCTTATGAGCTAAAGAAGGGCAATCCGGTGAGCTTAATCTTGGCAAAAACCCTCAATGGTTTGGATACCTTTCAAAGGAAGGAAGCAAGCTTCTTCGTGGGAAGACCTCTTCTTCTTCAGGTACAATCCCTAATTTTTTCCTAGGTTCTCAACCTAGCGAGATTCATCTAATTTTGCATGGATTGCCTTTCAGTTTTTATCCCATTGAGACACCTTATATCATCTTTCATTATTTTTTATTTTTTTTCTCACTCATGCTCTACATTTTTTTCTTCTTTCTTCTTCTTTCTTTTTTTTTTTTTTTTTTTCTCTCCCTTCCTTCTCTTCTCTTCTCTTCCTTCTTTTTTAGATACAGCTACAAGAGAGGCATTAGTTACTCCATCCTCCTACTCTGCCCCTGAGCACCTACCTCCCTAGGCAGCTTAGGGACCGCAAACTCCAAGATGTCTTTGGCTTTGAAGCGTACATGGAGCTCATGGGTCATCTCAAGGAGACTGAGATTCATTAGGTTGTGCAATGGTGGCATGTCTCAAGCATGATCCATAGCTGCTACAAGGACCATTGTGTGACTCTAGTTGGGGTTTGTTGCTGCTCTTGCTACTCCACTTGTTGTATCTCAAGTCAATTTGGAGAGCATCAAGGAGCTCCTATTGACGAGGGTGCCTTTCACACTACAGTGTTCACCAATAGGATCTTGGGTAGGATTACTAAAGTTTGGCCATATCGTAGGGTGACGAAAGATATTGCTTCTCTCACATACATCTACCCTACTGCAAGCTACAAGCAATGGTTGAAGGTGTTAGGATGTGTGCCCTTAAATCCTTTTGTATGATGCTATATATGACATTATGTATGACTTAATGTTTTGTTTAATAAAGTTGTTTATTTTTATCTAAAATAATGGTAACATGAATATTTGGACATTATCATATAGTCCATGAGATGCAGTATGTGATTTAGTCACAAAAAATATAAATCACAAGTTATTTGTAAACTCAGAATTTATAGTTCGTAGTTGGTGATGAAATTGGCCATTTCATCTATAAAGACTATAATGTATCAACTAAGATGATTTGTCTTGATCATGGAAGTAGAGACTTCTAGTTGATATGTTGATATATTTTAAGAGTTAAGACATATTGAACTAGACCGCTGTGAGATTTATTATTCTCCTAACGACTGTTAAATGAATAGTAAATCTCATGACTTTTATTTGCATGAACTCTTAATCCTAAGAGAATAATGAACATGATCATGATGTGTAGGTTGCTTTGATATATCAGGAGTGAAATCTAAAGTAACGATCAAAACCTCAGTATGTTGGGCAGCCACATTTAGTGTTGATGGAACATATATTCTCAAGATGGAATTCATAATCTCTTAACAGATATATAAAATATTCCCTTGAGATAAGTTTAATGGGTTTGATTATTCAAAGAGTTAGGCCTAACCACTTTGGTAAGAAATTACTAATGTATATATATTTATGAAATTGGATTTCATAAATATATAATGAATGACTTTAAAGGATTAAACCGAGTACTCAAGGATTAAGATGTAGTAATTTTCAAAGTGGCAGTATATATTCATGACTTTGTATTACTACTAATATTTTATGAAGGGGTTGCATGTATACTAAAGTCTTGGGATATAATTTACTAATAATACCTAGAGTGCAATTATATTTATATAGTGGTATTAAATATAATTAATGGTAAATTTGGACTTGTCAAGAGTTGACGGAAAAGCCCAAGACCCATTGGAGCTAGTGTCTTATTGGTCCCTTTTGGTCCCACTCCAAGCCACACACTAAAGCCCAATTGGAAAGGCCTAATAGGCCAGCCCAATTAGATAATCAGCTAGTTATAAAGGGAGAAACATAGAGAAATTTTTTTTTTTTAAGTAAGAAGTGTAGAGAAAAAAGAAAAAGAGAGAGCGTGAGGCACACTTTCATTCTCCCTTGGAAACTGATTGAGAGACCACACTTCTTGGGCATAAAGTGGAATTGGAGTGAAGATTAAAAGTGTTCCCAAGTGTTTCTAATATATGTTTTGAATTTCTCCACACTAAGGTACGCTATCTTGTTCTTAAATTCTGAAATTTACATAGTGCATGTTGTCAATAATGAATGAAATAGATACTTATTTGTTGCTTCCGCTATGTGTTTTGTATGAGAAACAAAACCAAATTTTTCCAACAATGGGTATCAGAGCCAAGTTTTCATCTCATGATTGTATAATATGTGATTGAGTTTTAGAATTTAAGAAAACCGTTATCTTTGTGTTTTCAAATTTCTGCATAAAATTATTATTACAAATGATATATAGTTATTCAATTGGTATTGAAATAATTGTTGCAAGTTGTCACCATTATAGATGTTTAATATGTATATAATGTGCCGTGTCTTATCATTGCTTTCAATAACTGCCAAATGTGTAAGTTTGGTCATTACATTGCTTGGACTATCATGTATCGTTTGGCATATTGAACGGCTATATGGTAATTAAATGGAAGTTCTTGGATGGTCATTGGCTTGATGGCCATCTTTTACTTACGGATTCTATATGGGCAAGGATATATATATCACTTGGATTGACTATTGCATAGTTATTGAATCTAAAGAGATATAATTGTCATGCTTGTCTTGTACGTGATTCTGTTATTGTACCTTTTGGCATTCAATGCATGGCTTCAATATTTTATGCATCTTTTGTCCTTTATGGCCAAGGAAAAGTATAATCCATATATATAGGATTCCAACCATCTGAAAGTACAATATATATATATATATAATGTAATATAAAATCATATATTACACATATAAATCCATATATTATATTATATATAATGTAATATGGATTTTTAAATGTAATAAGGGTTTTTATTATGTTATATATATATATATATATATATATATATTAATGCTAGTTTAATGAAATTTATTCCTAATGAGATTAGGATTATGTTTTTCACGTGTCTAGCATTATTATGGTTCTTGATCTTAAAAACCTTTAATTTAAAATATCTAGTGGGAGAGAGATACAAGGGTTGGATCTCACGGTCTCCATTATCGGTTCATAGTAGTGTGGGATACACACCTCGTCTTGGTGTATATGCCTCACGATCCCAAAGGAGGGTGTTTATTTCATAGTACTACAAGGGTTGGATCTCACGGTCTCCATTATCGGTTCATAGTAATGTGGGATAAGCACCTCGTCTTGGCGTATATACCTCGCGATCCCAAAGGAGAGTGTTTATTTCATAGTACTACAAGATTGAACTTACCTGTTTAAAGTAGTGTGGACAAACACCTCGTCTTGGCATATATGTCTCTCGATCTCAAAGGAGGGTGTTTTGTTCCATAGTTCTACAAGTTTAAACAGTATAAAAGGGAGATGAAATGTGGCTACACATTACTTTAGATAATGGTGTACGCTAGACTAAGTGTAGTGTTAACCTCCCAAAGGAGCTATTTCATTATTACTTAGAGGATAAAGGTAATACGGCATATTTTTAGTGTTTAATAAGAGTTATTATTTCCATATTTAAATCATGGCATCATTTAGCCCACTTGTTGCTATTCTTAACCAAAACAAACTGACTGGATCCAACTATGTTAACTAGAAAAGAAATTTGGATATTGTTCTTACAGCTGAAGAGCACAAATATGTGCTTACTCAACCATGTCCTAGCTTTCCTTCATTAGATGCTCCTCTTGAGGAAAAACAATGATATGATCATTGGCATAAATCTAATGAGATGGCCAAGTGCTACATCCTAGCATCTATCTCAAATGTTCTACAGCATCAAATGCAAGATGTAGAACTAGCTTTGGACATCATGCTTAGTCTGAAGGAGATGTTTGGTGAGCAAGGCCGTTCTGCAAAGCAAGAAACTATGTAGCAAATTTATAATACCAAAATGGCTATAGGAAGTTCAGTGAGGGAGCATTGTCTTAGGATGATTGCTAATCTGAACACATTAGAAGTTTTAGGTGCCGACATTAATGGAGAATCCCAAGTGGATATGATACTTTAGTCCTTACCAGACTCATTCAAGGAATTCAGACTCAATTATAATATGAACAAAAAGATTTATTTTTGTCTGAATTAATGAATGAGTTAGTGGCGACAGAAGGCATCCTTGGTACTTCTAGTGTTGAAGCCAATGTGGGTGAAGCTTCTACTTCTTAACCTAAGTCGAAAGGCAAAGGTAAGAAGAAGAAGAAGAAGAAGGACTTCACTAAAAAATATGGTAAACAAATTGCCTTAGGAGTTGCCAACAAAGGAAAGAAAACCAAAGGATAGTGTTTCCATTGTGGTGAGAAAAGACATTGAAAGAGGAATTGTCCAAAGTTCAAATCTGCCAAGAATAAGGGTAATAAAAGCTCCTTTCTTCTTGAAATATGTTTGGTACAGAATCAACGGATTCTTGGTGTGTGGATTCAGGTTGTACTAATCATATCTGCAATTCTTTGCAGGGGTTCCAAAAGACCAGAAAGTTGAATGAAGCAGAACTATTTCTTACTTTGGCAGATAGGAGCAAGATTCCAATTGTAGCGGTTGGAGTGTTTAATTTATGCTTTAAGTCTAGAGTTTTAATATTGAAAGACTGTTTGTATGTATCTAATGTTCATAGGAATTTAATTTCTGCAACTTATTTAGGTAAGCATGAATATTGTGTTATCCTGAAAGATAATGTTGTAATAAAGAAGGATAAAATGTTTATCTGTTCTGGCAATATTGTGGATGGTCTTTATATTTTAACTCCTGATAAGCATGAATTATATAATTCTGAATTAGATAATAATTCACATGTGAAATCATTAAAGAGAAAGTTTCCTTCTACTAGTGAAGCATATCTTTGGCACTCGCGTTTGGGTCATATTAATTCAAGTAGGATTCAAAGACTAATCAAAGATGGACTTTTACAGCCCATGGACTTTGATGGTTTTCCAGTTTGCGAATCTTGTTTGGAAGGTAAAATGATCAAACTGCCTTTTAATGCAAAAGGTAGAAGAGCCTTCTGAATTAGATAATAATTCACATGTGAAATCATTAAAGAGAAAGTTTCCTTCTACTAGTGAAGCATATCTTTGGCACTTGCGTTTAGGTCATATTAACTCAAGTAGGATTCAAAGACTAATTAAAGATGGACTTTTACAGCCCATGGACTTTGATGGTTTTCCAGTTTGTGAATTTTGTTTGGAAGGTAAAATGATCAAACGGCCTTTTAACGCAAAAGGTAGAAGAGCCTAAGATTTGCTAGAACTAGTACATTCAGATATATGTGGTCCTATGTCAATCCAAGCAAGAGGTAGCTATGAGTATTTCATTACTTTCACTGATGATTACTCTAGATTTGGTTATGTGTACCTAATAAAACAGAAGTCCGAAACCTTTGAAAAGTTCAAAGAGTTTAGAGTTGAAGTTGATAATCAATTAGGTAAACGCATAAAGGCCATTCGATCTGATCGAGGTGGTGAATACCTTCTTGGGGATTTCAAGGATTACTTAATTAAAAATGGGATTATATCCCAGTTGACTGCACCTGGAACTCCACAACAAAATGGTGTAGCAAAAAGAAGGAATAGAACTCTTTTAGATATGGTTAGGTCCATATTGAGTTATTCGACTCTACCAATTTCCTTTTGGGGATATGCCTTAAGTACTACAATGTATCTTCTGAATTTAGAACCTTCGAAGTTTGTTCCTAAAACACCTGTAGAGTTGTGGAATGGGCGTAAGCCTAGTATGAGACATCTCCACATTTGAGGTTGTCCAGCACATGTGTTGAAAGGAAAGTCTGACAAGTTATAGTCTAAAATAGAAGTGGTTTTTTTTGTAGGGTATCCAAAAGGAACTGTTGGAGGTTTTTTCTATAAGCATAAGGATAATAAAGTGTTTGTTAGTACAAATGCCAAATTCTTGGAAAATAACTATATGAATGATTATACTCCTAGAAGTAAAGTTATCTTGGCTTAAATGAATAAACTTGTAGTTGAACAACCAATGGATGAAATTAGGGATGATGTGGTTGTATTAGATACGTCACAAGATACTACTCATGAAATGTCTAGTACACAGGTGCCTCGTCGTAGTGAGAGAATCATTCGGCCTCCTATAAGATTTAGAGGATTGGGAGAAACTTATGAAGCTATCTCATAAGAGGCTGAATTGGATCCTTACACTCATGATGAAGCAATAAATGATGTAGATGCACATCATTGGATCCAAGCTATGAAATCTGAATTGGATTTTATGTATTCCAATCATGTATGGGATCTTGTAAAGGCACCTAATGGTATTAAACCTGTTCGTTGCAAATGGGTTTACAAGGGGAAGAGAGGGATAGATGGAAAGGTTGAAACCTTTAAAGCAAGGCTAGTGGCGAAAGGGTATACACAAAAAGAAGGTATTGATTATGATAAAACTTTTTCGCCAATAGCCATGCTTAAGTCTATCAGAATTCTCTTATCCATTGCTGCTCATTATGATTATGAGATTTGGCAAATGGATGTCAAGACTGCATTTCTTAATGGCAATCTTGAAGAAGAAATATACATGTTGCAACCGGAAGGTTTCATAGTAAAGAACCAAGAGCATATGGTATACAAGTTGAAAAGGTCCATTTATGGACTTAAACAAGCATCTAGGTCATGGAATATCAGATTTGATCAAGCAATCAAGTCATTTGGTTTTAAACAAAATCTTGATGAACCACGTGTGTACAAAAGACATCGAGACAAAGTAGTAATGATCCTAGTGCTTTATGTTGATTATATTCTACTCATTGGAAATGATGTAGGGGTAATGTCATCGGTTAAAATTTGGTTGTCTAGCCAATTTGATATGAAGGACTTGGGTAAGGCTAACTTTATTCCAGGGATCAAGTTTTGGCGAGATCGCAAGAATAAGATGTTAGGCTTATCACAATTTGGATATATAGATAAGGTTCTAGAACGGTTTAACATGCAAAACTCCAAGAAATGATTGCTTCCTTTTAGACATGGAGTTCCTCTGTCTGATGACCAAAGGCCTAAGACTTAAGAGGAAGAAAATATAATGAGACAAGTTCCTTTTGCTTCTATAGTGGGAAGTCTCATGTATGCCATGCTTTGTACTAGACCAGATATTTGTTATTCAGTTGGCATGGTCAGCCAATATCAATCAAATCTATGACCAAAACATTGGCAAGTGGTAAATTATATGCTTGTTTACCATATTGAGGATTTAATTCCCATTGGCTATACAGATTCAAACTTTCAATCAGATCTAGATTCTAAAAAATCTACTTTAGGATGTGTTTTCACCTTGGGAGGTGAAGCCATAAGTTGGAGGAGTGTTAAGCAATCTTGTATTGCGGACTCCACCATGGAAGCCGAGTATGTTGCTGCTTGTGAAGCAGCAAAGGAGGCTGTTTGGCTCAAGAAATTCCTTTATGATCTTGGTGTTGTATGAATGAAGCAAGTTCCCATCACATTGTTTTGCGATAATAGTGGAGCGATTGCATAATCCAAAGATCCAAGGAATCTCAAGAAAGGAAAGCACATTAAAAGGAAGTATCACGTCATTTGAGACATTGTTTCTTGCAGAGATGTTGAGGTAGCAAAGATTAAAAGTGCAAATAATCTAGCAAATCTTTTTACCAAAACCTTACCTTAAAAGACTTTCGAATCACATTTGGAGGGAATGGGAGTTAGATTAGTGCACAATAGTCTTTAGGGCAAATGGGAGATTGTTAGGATGTGTGCCCTTAAATTCTATTGTATGATGTTATGTATGATATTATGTATGACTTAATGTTTTGTTTAATAAAGTTGTTTATTTTTATCTAAAATAATGGTAACATGAATATTTGGACATTATCATATAGTCCATGAGATGCATAGTATGTGATTTATGTGATTTAGTCACAGAAGATATAAATCACAAGTTTTTTGTACACTCAAAATTTGTAGTTCATAATTAGTGATGAAATTGGGCTTTTCATCTGTGAAGACTATAACGTATCAACTAAGATTTATTATTCTCTTGACGACTATCAAATGAATAATGATCTCACGACTTTTATTTGCATGAACTTTTAATCCTGAGAGAATAATGAACATGATCACGATGTGTAGGTTGCTTTGATATATCAGGATTGAAATCTAAAGTAACGGTCAAATCCTCAGTGGGCAGCCACATTTAGTGTTGATGGAACATATATTCTCAAGATGGAATTCGTAAACTCTTAACGGAGATATAAAATATTCCCTTGAGATATGTTTAATGGGTTTGGTTATTCAGAGAGTTAGGCCTAACCACTTTGGTAAGAAATTACTAAAGTATATATATTTATGAAATTGGATTTCATAAATATATATAATGAATAACTTTAAAGGATTAAACTGGGTACTCAAGGATTAAGATGTACTAATTTTCAAAGTGACAGTATATATTCATGACTTTGTATTACTACGAATATTTTATGAAAGGGTTGCATGTATAATAAAGTCTTGGGATATAATTTATTAATAAGGCCTAGAGTACAACTATATTTATATAGCGGTATTTAATATAATTAATGGCAACTTTAGACTTGTCAAGAGTTGACGGAAAAGCCCAAGGCCCATTAGAGCTAGTGTCTTATTGGTCCCTTTTGATCCTACTCCAAGCCACACACTAAAGCCCAATTAGAAAGGCCCAATAGGCTAGCCCAATTAGATAATCAGTTAGTTATAAAGGGAGAAACATACAGAATTTTTTTTTTTAAGTAAGAAGTGTAGAGAAAAAATAAAAAGAGAGAGTGTGAGGCACACTTTCATTCTCCCTTGGAAACTGATTGAGAGACCACACTTCTTAGGCATAAAGTGGAATTGGAGTGAAGCTTAAAAGTATTCCTAAGTACTTCTAATCTTTGTTTTGAATTTCTTCACACCAAGGTACGCTATCTTGTTCTTAAATTCTGAAATTTTCATAGTGCATGTTGTCAATCATGAATGAAATAGATCCTTGTTTGTTGCTTCCGCTATGTGTTTTGTATGAGATACAAAACCAGATTTTTCCAACAGAAGGATGATATGAAGTGGGTCCTGAAGGATGAAAAGGCTCACATAAAGACTCATAAGAAGATAAGGAGGATTAAGTGACCAACTTGATGTGCCCCATATTTTACTTTTCTACACTTTTATGATTCTTATGTTTTTGTTTTTGAATTTAATAAATGATTGGAATTTTCCAAATCCTCTATAAGAAAAAATTTATTATCTTTTAATTTGAGCAATGAAAGAATTTCCCTTTTTATTATCGTTGCTTACGGTCATCTCATTTATTCATTTTTCTTTTCTTTTCTTTTCCTTTTCCTTTGCCATGTAATTTTTGCCCCTGACATCCTTTGAGGAATTTTCGTCATGCCCATGGTCTTTTCCCCTAACTTTTGCCTAGACTGCCCTTTCGGGTTTTCAATCTAGTGGGGTTCTTTTGCCTTAATTTTTGCCTAGGCCACCCTTTCAAGTTTTCAACCTAGCAGGCTTTTTTTTTTTCTTTTTTCTTTTATATGTGGTAATTTTGGAGTCTATCCATGTTAATGGGGTGAAGCATCTCTTCCCCATCCAAATCTGTAATTTTTGTAGCACCTTTAGACATGATTTTCTTAATGATAAAAGGCCCAAACCACCTAGGATTCATTTTCCCTCTTGAATCAAAAATCTCATCTCTAAGCCCCTTTAGGACCAAGTCTCCTTCTTTAAGGTTTCTCGATTTTACTTTCTTGTTGAATGCTCTAGCAACCTTTATTTGGTATCCTTGTGCATGATATTGTGCCCTAGCTCTCTTGTTATCTATCAAAGCCAATTGTTCATATCTCGCCTTGGCCCAACCCTCCTCTAGGACCTTAATTTCTACTGGCACACTTAAATATTGTATTTCCACCTCAATAGGAAGAATTGCCTCACTACCATAGAATAAAGAGTAAGGTGTTGCCCCAATTGATGCTTGAATAGAAGTTCTATAACACCATAGGGCAAATGGAAGATTCTCAGCCCAATCTTTGTATGTCACTACCATCTTGGCTAGGATTTTCTTCACATTCTTAATGGCTACTTCTACAGCCCCACTAGCTTATGATTAATATGGCGAAGACTTGTGGTGTTCAATGCCATATTCTTCCATAACCCTTCAGACTTCACCTTCAAAGTGGGAGCCATTATTAGAAATGATCTCTTAGGGTACCCCAAACCTACATATGATGTTGTTTTCTGAGAAACGAGCCACATTCATAGCTTTCAACAGGGAATAGAAGGCCTCTTCCACCCACTTGGTGAAGTAATCAATTGCCACTAGGATGTATTCATGTCAATTTGAAGACTTGGGAGCTATACTTCCAATCACATCTATTCCCCAAACCGAGGATGGCCATGGAGAAGTCATGCTATATAACTCACAAGGCAAAACATCATCCAAGTTGGCGCATGTTTGACAATTATGGCAACTTTTCACATAGTTCACCTAATCAGTCTCCATTGTATTCCAATAGTACCCCATCCTTAGAATCTTCTTGGCTAACATTCTCCCATTCATATGAGGGCCACAATTCCTTGATGAACTTCTTACATTACCCTTTTCGCTTCTTCCCTCTTCAAACAATGAAGGTGCATACCATCATAGGATCTTTTATAGAGTTGTCTTCTGTAAGATTGAATTTATTCAATCATTTTGTTGGCTTTATTCCATGCCAATTTCCTTGTAATTCAACATTTAGAAACCCTTGTATTTAGGTGGGAATCATGTAAGGGTAGTGTGTGAGAAAGTATGAAGAAAAGCTCAAGAGTGTGCACTCAAGCAAGGGCTCACGACTGGATCTCACGAATGGTGAGTCTCCGAAAAGGCACACATGTGAAGCATGCAAGGAGAGCTAAAGAGTCACGCCAGCTGTCGTACTACAGGAAAAAACCTCCAGCTGGCCAAGCAGTTAGCTCTCGACTTAAACTCGCGACTCGTTCTAGTCACAAGTTCGAGTCACTAGAACACCCTGTTCGGCCAAAACTGTCTTTTCGCATTCCAAACACACGCTAACATAAATACCCCTTATACCCATGTATTGTAGAGAGCTTCCAGAGAGAATTTTGAGAGAGAAACCCTAGAGAAAAACAAGATTGACTCATCCACAATCTTCATCCTTTGATTCTCCAAATTGCTCTACTCTCACCCTCTCCATTGTTACATCCTTGACAGGTGCATTTTAGCCAAATCCTTTTCTCACCATACCTATATCTGTGAGATGGTTATTTGGTGCTTGGGAAGTAGTTAGGAAGGGACCAATTGATATTGGTTGATGTTATGGGCTATAGAGGAATCTGATAAGTTAGGGAAGACAAAGGTCCGGCATAACCTCGTTGGAGTAGGAGCTAGGAGGACTTAAGTACACTAGATAGATTAGGCTTGGAGGGTCTTTTGCTATTCATGTATCTCAACTTCATTCTCTAGTGGATTATTGACTGCTTGGAGGGCAGCGGAGAGGTTTTATGCCAAGGACTTCGGTTTCCTCTTCGATAACACATTGCTGTGTTGTCTCTATGTTTGCATCTCTCTTCCCTTAATCTTTACCTTTTAATTTCTACTATGGTTGTGATTAATTATAGTTTAGATTGTTTTACCAATTTTGATTTAGCTTATTTTCATATTCCGCACTTACATTATTTGATAATAAGTTTGTTTTGGTATTTTGTATATTGGGCATCTAAACGTTCATAGGTGTTTTACACACTTTTTGAACATTCAATTGGTATCAGAGTGGGTACACATATTTTAGTTTAAATACCTAAGTATGATCCTTGACCCCTTGTGTTTATTTGCCATGGATAGTGCTTTGTATGCCTCTATGCATGATTTAGTTGATGATGAATGTAACATGCCATGTGTTTGTGAAAATGCCTCTATAAGTGATAATCCTCATGATTGTGATATTATGTTACATGAATCTTTGGGTATTGTTGAGATTCCTAACATCAAACTCTTGAAGAAGTATTCTAAGAAGTTTCAAAAGAATTTGAGCAAGTTATTTTGTGAAAATGATGATTTGATTGCTAAGCTCAATGAATCCAACAAATTGGTTGAGAAATATAAGAAACTTGTTAAAAATTCTCTTGAAAAGCTGAAAGAGTTTGAATAATTGAATGTGAACTTGGATGCTAAACTTGTTTTGTCTAACAAACTTGTTGATGAGCTAAAATGTGAAAATGAATCTCTCACGATGCATGCCAAGTGTTTGATTGCTGAGCCTATTGTTAAAAAGGATGAAAATATTTGTTGTAATCATATTGTAGCAACCGATTTTGTGCCTATTGTGTGTTCTACCTCAAAAGACAAATTAGTGTATATTCCTCCACACAAAAGAAATCAAAAGGTGGAAAGAAAGGCTCTTAAGCCAAAGCCTCCATTTAGGTCTCAATCAAAGGTTGTGAATGGATCTAAGTTTGTTCCAACTTGCCACCATTGCAGTGTGATCGGTCACATAAGACCTCAATGCTCCAATTTGAAGAGAAAACAAAACCATGTTACTAGTTCCCTTCCCAAAAAGCCTAGTGGACCTAAACACATTGCTTGTCACCATTGTGGTGTCTTTCGTCATCTAAGACCTCAATGCTCTAAGTTTCGTGCTTTTAAAAGAATTAAAAGAAAAGAGAAACTTGAGCTTCTTGGAAGTTGTGCTAAAAAGGGTAAACCAAATTTAAGTGAAAATAGCAGGTTGTTAAAGAAAGTGTTTAATGCTCTTAACTCCTTGCCTATGTGTATCTCAGGTTCTCATTCTTCCGACCCTCGTCTCACTTCTCAGGAGACACTCATCCCAAATAATCGTTCTGTTTGGATGAGGAAGGGTTCCTATGGTTGAGCTTATGCTCTTTTGGTCCTTGATCTAATTCTTTCAATCTTTGTAGGATCCTTCATGCATTAGATGCTTCATTGTCATACATTTGTGCATCATGCATCTCATAATATGCATTGTTTTGTTTTTGCTTTTAATCTTACTTTTATGTCTTTGTTTGTGTGTGTAAAAATCTAAAACCACATAAAAAGTGAAAACTCAAAAAGTTTGATCGTATGTGTTTGAGAACATATCTCATCTGAGTTTGGCCTGATACTTTCGTACTAATGGCATAGTGCGTTTACGAGCTTAGCTTGTTATGTATGCACATCTATCGTTGTGGGAAAAATCTTGACATCTATGTATGATTGTTGTCAATCGATCTTCAAGCTTGTCATGAATGATTAGTCAATTGTCATGTTGGTTTTGATACATGCATAGACTTGTGCCTATATATCTTCCCACTCTTTTATATATATATATATATATATATATATATTTTTGCTTAAAGAGCTCAACAAATTGAAATATCAAAAATTTTAGGCATCGATCTCAAAAAGAGATGTATAGATCAAAAATGATCAAGTGTTATGAATTGTAAAGAAGCCAAATGAAAAGCTTCAAAGATATGTAATCATTTTCCTGTAGAAGGTCATATATGTTCATTTCTATAATTGAGATAAACCACTTGACTTAGTACTAATTGTATATGACTTGATTGAGTTGATCATTGAAGCTTCACTCTAGACTAAGGACTATTCCACATTTGATACATACACACACAACAGACATGCCTAATGTTCAATGAATGCCTTATTCATTTGTTCGATTGCACTTGTTTAAATGTGACGTGTGTGTGCTCAACTATATATGGATCAATCCAAAAAGATTTTTGATCATTTTATATGTATTTGGAATTAATTTTTATCACTCTTTGTGTTCATGTTTTGTGCTTACTTTGTTTTTCATTGTTTTAAACATGTTTTGTGTTGAAAAACAGATGTCAGAGTTTTTCATGACTCACTCGCGACTTGCAAAACTTTTCGCGACTCATCTCGCAACTCGCCAGACATGAAACCATAGTCGTGAGTTCATCCAGAAGCTTTCGTGACTCATCCCACGACTCGTTCGCGACTCGCCCAATTGTGAAACGCCTAGAAACAGCTTTTTAAAGAGCTTTTCGTGGGAAACCTGTTTCAAACCTCTCTCATCCTCTCTAAAACCCCTCTTTCAATATTTTTACATCAAAACCCAATTAATTTGAATTTTTTTTCATTCTATTGACATCTCTAAGGCAATTTTAAACTATTTTCTTTGATTTGGATCCTTAGATTATGTTTTAAAGAGTTTTGTGCTCTTAGTTGGAATTTTCATCATAGGGGTTGGGAAAACCTATTTTTCATCAAATTTTTGTATGGGATTAGTTTACTTTGATGATTTGCTTTGGATGTTGGCCCTTTGTGGAAAAAAGAACATGTATTAAAGGTGGATTTCATGATGTTCATGCATTGTTTTACGTTGTTGTTCATAGTGTGCACGCTAGGTGTTTGATAAAATGTCTCTTAGGCATTTTCTCGCTTGTTTGGACTCCGATGAGTATCAAACTTTGGGGTTTCTAATATTTCCTCATTTGGAACATGTTTGGATCATTGGTTGTGTATTTAGCACACCTTGCCCCATATGTGCATTTTCCATGCTTTGGTCATGCATTGCACATAGCCACCTCTTGCACACACCTTTGCTGCCCTTGTCATGCTTTGGTCTATACCTTATTTCTTCATCCTAGCATGTCATGTTTACCTTATGCTTTGTAGCATTTATTTTTTTCTTAGGTTTGAGCTTCATTTTCTCATTCATCTCGCACCCCTCATGCATCATTATCATTGTTCGTTCCTTCATCTGTTGCCCTTGTTTCTCCCTGACTTTTTGTCTATTCGTGACAAAAAGGGGGAGACTATACTCTAAAGAGTATACTAGAGAGTTTTTGTCATTTCTATGACTCTTATGCACATTCTTAGGGGGAGAAATTCTATTTCTCGTGCACATGTGTAGGGGAAGAGTTATTCCATAGTAGAGATACATATACCAAGAGGGAGAAGACATAGTGTTAATAAGAAAACTTTGTTTTGATTGTGTTTCTTTATGTTTGTTTTCTTGTTTGCTTTATGGTGCTTTGAGTTATATTTAGTATCTATGCTTTTTTGTTCTCATTGCACCGTGTTTGTGTGTTGAACATGCATACATCCTTATGCTATTGTGCTTTATTGATTGCATATTTGGATGATCATATGCTTTGGTATGTGTGCTATGTGATCATTGTAGTCATTTCTATATGACTGTTTTGCTGTATGATCAAGTTGCTCACATGTTTCACATCATATTTTACTTGATCACAATATACTTGTTACATTATACTTGTCTGTTTACTACTTGCTTTACCTTGAGGGTCTAATGTGTTTTGTGTAAGTGTTTTAGGTTACAGGAATATATGTTCCAAGTTCATCACAGCTTCTATGATTCATGATAGGGGGAGAAAGAGAGAAAGAGCTTTGTGTTATATTAACTATGTTTTTGCTTTGCTCGTAGTTCATGATAATGCTTAGCTATTTAAAACAGTACTTTAGCTTTGTAGCTCTGTACTTCTAGTTAATGTTATGCATTTCTTTAAGTACATTACTCTTGTACCCTTGTTGGATTTTATATCCTTGATGAAATTACCTTGTGTTGTTGTATCGATTGAGTGTTGGACATGCAAATGATACTTTGCATTAAGCTTATTTTCTTGCATGTCTGGATGTTCATTCCTTGTGAGAGTGATCATTGTAGTCACTATTTATAGTGATTGCTCATTTTTGGTCAAGTCATGCTTTACTGTTGTTATTCATTATTGCGTGATCACATTATGATTGCACCATATGCATTTCAAGTTTTTTTGCTTACAATGATCGTATTGTGTTGTTGTTTTCAGGAAATACTTGTCTGTATGGTTGAAGAGCCTCACAGATTCTAGAGTTAGGCCTAAGTGAGTTCAACTGTTCCTAACTCACATGTTAAGTCTAAAGTTTGTTTTATGGTTTTGTCACGGAATAGCCAAAGGAGGAGATTGTAAGATTGAATTTATTCAATCATTTTTTTGGTTTTATTCCATGCCAATTTTCTTGTAATTCAACATTTAGAAACTCTTGTATTTAGGTGGGAATCATGTAAGGATAGTGTGAAGAAAAGCTCAAGAGTGTACACTCAAGTAAGGGCTTGCGACTGGACCTCGCAACTGGTGAGTCGTCAAAAAGGCACATGTGTGAAGAATGCAGGGGGAGCTAAAGAGTCATGCCAACTGTTGTACTATAGGACAAAACTTCCAGCTTGCTAGGCAATTAGCTCACAACTCAAACTAGCAACTCATTCCAGTCGCGAGCTCGAGTCGCTAGAATGCCCTATTTGGCTAAAATTGTCTTTTCGTATTCCAAACACATGCCAGTATAAATACCCCTTATACCCACGTATTGTAGAGAGCTTCCAGAGAGAATTTTGAGAGAGAAACCCTAAAGAAAAATAAGATTAACTCATCCACAAACTTCATCCTTTGATTCTCAAAATTCCTCTACTCTCACCCTCTCCATTATTACATCCTTGAGAGGTACATTTTAGCCAAATCCTTTTCTCACCATACCCATATCTATGAGAAGGTTATTTGGCGCTTGAGAAGCAGTTAGGAAGGGAGCCATTGATATTGGTTGATGCTATGGGCTATAGCAGAATTCTATAAGTTAGGGAAGACAAAGGTTCGGCATAACCTCGTTGGAGTAGGAGCTTGAAGGGCATAGATACACTGGGTAGATTAGGCTTGGAGGGTCTTCTGTTGTTCATGTATCTCAACTTCATTCTCTAGTGGATTATTGACCACTTAAAGGGCGGCGGAGAGGTTTTATGCCGAGGACTTCGGTTTCCTCTTCGATAATACATCGCTATGTTGTCTCTGTGTTTGCATCTCTTTTCCTTTAATCTTTACCTTTTAATTGCTGCTGTGGTTGTGATTAATTATAGTTTAGATTGTTTTACCAATTCTGATTTAGCTTATTTTCATATTCCTCACATACATTGTTTGATAATAAGCTTGTGTTGGTATTTTGTATATTGGGGGTCTAAATGTTCAAAGGTGTTTTACACACTTTTTGAACATTTATCCTGCACATTAGATGTATTGGGTTGCCAACTGTTAGGATTAGTGCCCTTAAATCTTATTGTATGATGCTATGTATGATATTTGATATTATGTATGAAATTATGTACGACTTAATATTGTGATTAATATAGTTATTTTATTATAATCTAAAATAATGGTAACATGAATATGGGGCATTATCATATAGTCCATGAGATGCATAGTATGTGATTTATATGAAATGTCACAGAAGATATAAATCACTAGTTCTTTGTAAACTCAGAATCATAGTTTGTAGTAGGTGATGAACTTGGGCATTTCATTTGTGAAGACTATAACATATCAACTAAGATGATTTGTCTTGATCGTAGAAGTGTAGACTTCTAGTTTATATGTTGATATGTTTTAATAGCTAAGATATATTGAACTAGACTATTGTGAGATTTATTATTCACCTAACGTCTGCTAAATGAATAATAAATCTCACGACTTCTATTTACATGAACTCTTAATCTTGAGAGATAATGGACCTAACCATGAAATGTAAGTTGCTTTGATATATTAGGAGTGAGATCTATAGTAGCGGTCAAAACCTCAATATGTTGGGCAACCACATTTAGTGTTGATGGAACATATATTCTCGAGATGGAATTCATAGTTTCTTAACAGAGATATAAAATATTCCGTTGAGATAAGTTTAATGGGTTTAGTTATTCAGAGAGTTAAGCCTAACCACTTTGGTAAGAAGTTACTATAGTATATATTTATAAAATTGGATTTCATAAATATATGTTGAATAACTTTAAAGGATTAAACTGGGTACTCAAGGATAAAATGTAGTAATTTACAAAGTGGCAGTCTACATTTATGGCTTTGTATTACTACGAATATTTTATGAAGGGGTTGCATGTAGAATAAATGACTCCAATCGTCTTCTACCTTAAAAATGGGACACTCCCGGAAGACTGCAGTGCTTCCCGAAAGCTGAAGGTACAGGTGTCGTGTTTTGTGTTGATGGGAGATGTCCTTTACAAAAGTAGACTACATCATGAGGTGCCTAATTCTTGACAAAGTAGACTACATCATGAGGGAAGTCCACAAGGGAGTATGTGGAAACTACTCAAGGGCACATTCACTAGTTCACAAGCTAATACGAGCGGGATACTATTGGCCTACCAGCAAAAGAACACCCAATCCTACGTGAAAGCATGTGAAAAGTGGCAACACTTCAGCAACATTATACAACAAACATTGCAACAGCTCACTTCGATGAATGCTTAGTGGGGACTCAACATCATGGGACCCTTCCTATGGCCATACGGCAACTCAAGTTCCTTGTCGTAGGAATAAATTACTTCACCAAATGGGTAAAGGTAGAACCCTTGGCTACTATCATCAAGAAGAATATCCGAAGTTTCATCTAGAAATGCATTGTTTGCTACTTTGGGGTCCCTAGAGTTTTTTTTTTCTAACAATGGAAAGCAATTTAATAACGACGCATTCAGAGACTTCTACCAATTGCGAGGGACCAGAAAACACTACTCTTCACCCGCCCACCCATAAGCCAACAAATAGGTTGAGGTTACAAACCAATCCTTGCTCAAGATAATCAAGACTCGGCTTGAGGGGGAAAAGGAGATATGGCCAAACGAACTGTCGAGCATCTTGTAGGCATGCAAAATAATGACTCGAACAACCATAGGTGAAACACCCTTTCTGCCTTGCATTTGGAAATGAAGCTATTATTCTAGTAGAAGTAGTGCTTGTTAGATACAAGATATCTCACCATGATGAAACGAGGAACGAAGAAGGATTACGTCTACAGTTGGATCTACAAGATGAAGTCAAGGCGATGACTGAATAATGGATGGCTCGATACCAGGACCTTATGGCCAAGAATTACAACACCAAGGTCAATCCTTGACACTTTAATGTTGTGGACCCAATTGAGAAGGACCCTACCAAATCGTCGACTGCTATAGAAGGGGCACCTACCACCTAGAAACGCTCGACAGACATAGGTTCCATCACCCTTAGAATGTTGAGCACCTGAGGAGATACCAGTGCATAAATGACAAACTATGTTATTGCTTTTCCTTTAAATTTTGTTAAGTAGACTGTTAAGTTTTTCAGTTGTTCAATTTTTACTAAGTAAACTCCAAATGCCCATCGAGCAATTTATCTACAGTTTTCATATATTTAGATTATTTTTAATAAGAAGAATTATTCTTGAAGAATTATCCATTTGCAACAAGGAAAAGCTATAAAAATCCTAAGTCCTACCTTTGGGGTGGATCGATGACCAAGGACACCGACGGGTGCCTGGTCACTTATAAATTTTCTAAGTCCTAACTACGGGGTGGACCAACGACCGAGGACACCAATGGGTGCCTAGTCACTTACAAAAAATTCTAAGTCCTACCTACAGGGTGGATCGACGACCAAGGACATTGATGGCTGTCTGGTCACTTACAAAAAATTTAATTCCTACCTATAGGGTAGACCAAAGACCAAAGACACCAATAGGTGCTTGATCACTTATATTCTAAGTCCTACCTACGAGGTGGACCGACAACTAAGGACACCGACGGGTGGCTGATCACTTATATTCTAAGTCCTACCTATGGCATAGACTAACAACCAAGGACACTGACTAGTGCCTAGTCACTCACTTATATTCTAAGTCCTACTTGCGGGGTAGAATGATGACCAAGGACACCGACAGGTACATGGTCACCTATGAAAATTCTAAGTTCTACCGCGGGGTGGACTAACAACCAAGGACACCAACAGATGCCTAGTCACTCACTTATATTCTAAGTCCTACCTATAGGGTGGATCGATGACCAAACACACTGAAGGGTATTTGATCACTCAAAAATTCTAAGTCCCACCCACAAGGTGGACTAATGACTGATGGTACCGATCGGTGCTTGATCACTCACCTACCTCTTTCTAACCTTACAACCAAAGGTACCGATGGGAGTTTTCATCTAAGCATCAACTGTTAGTCAATCGACGAACCAGCATACTAACGGATGTCTAGTCCACAACCAAAATAAAAGTTGTCTTGTCGGGCTATCTGCCTAATTTTATGAAAGAGCACTCAGGCTATGACCTAAGCTAAAACCGACAGGCACAAACACTTAACATTTTTGTTAAATTTTATGAAAAAGCACCCTCCTTCAAGTAAACCCGATGAATGCTCAATCTATGGCCTAGGCTAAAATCGACGAGTGCAAACACCATTTTCTATTGTTTCTAGAAAGCACTTTCACAACCGATGGATCCGCTACAATTAACAAAGTGCAAAAAACGTAAAGAATAAACGAGAAATAAGAAATGCATTACATAAAATCTGACAAGAGCATAAAATGTTCTTGTACCTGAAACAAGGCATCCATATTGTTTTCGAATTACATACAAAAATAAAAGAAAAAACTTTAAGCTTGGAGGTCATCAATGGGATTGGTTGGTTGCTCGTCAATATCCTTCCCTTTTGGTTTGTCTGCTCCTTTTTCCTCTAAACTGATGACTTCCTCCTCTTGATGGTTGACCTCCTCCTCATCTAGTACATCACCACCAAAAGGCGTTACTAGGACTAAGGTGTTTATTTGGACTTGGGAGAAATCCATGCCAGGGAACAGAAGGATGGCCTGCTTGCGAAAGTCCTCAAAACCATCGCCATATTGGATCCCCATCTCATCAAAGTTAGCTTAAGATATCTGAAACTCAGTGATAGCCTCATCCTTAACCTTGTCCACATGCTCACGAAAAGCAGTCACCTCAATCCTTAGGTTAGAGTTCTCCTTCATCAGCTTCTCAACCTGATGAGTGCTCCTTTCCAATTGACTTGCCTTCTCTTTCTGCTCTTTCAACTCAGTGATCAAGAGACAAATGGACTCTTTGTAACCCTTGACCTTGTCCTCTTTAGCCCTCAAACGGGTCCTTAAGTGCTTAACCGACACCTCCCTTGCTGCACTCCTAATTTGAAAGGCCCTCATCCTCACCAAGGCTTGGAAACAGACGAACAATAAAAGTTACACCTAAATAAACTGTTAGGGTTTATGCCCTAAAATCCAATTTATTGGCATGCCATAAATAATTAAATTATTTAATTATATGAGACTATCTATAAATGAAATAATGGGACATTATCATAGTCCATAAGATGCACTGTATGTGATTTATGTGATTTAGTCATAGAAAATGTAAATCACAAGTTCTTTGTAAACTCAAAATGCAGTTCGTAGTACATGATGAAATTGGGCGTTTCATCTGCGAAGACTATAACATATCAACTAAGATGATTTGTCTTGATCATGGAAATGGAGATTTCTAGTTGGTATGTTAATATGTTTTAAAAGTTAAAAATATTGATCTGGACCGCTGTGAGATTTATTATTCTTTTAAAGACAGTTAAATGAATAATAAATCTCACGACTTCTATTTACATGAACTCTTAATCCTGAGAGGATAATGGACCTGATCATAAAGTGTAGGTTGCTTTGATATATTAGGAATGAGATCTAAAGTCACAATCAAAACCTTAGTATGTTGGGCAGCCACATTTAGTGTTGATGGAACATATATTCTCAAGACGGAATTCATAGTCTCTTAACGTAGATACAAAATATTCCCTTGAGATAATTTTAATGGGTTTGGTTATTCAGAGAATTGGGCCCAACCACTTTAGTAAGGAGTTACTAAAGTATATATTTATAGAATTAGATTTCATAAATATGTGATGAATAATTTAAAGGATTAAACCAGGTACTCAAGAATTATGATGTAGTAATCTTCAAAGTGACAGCCTACATTCATGACTTTGCATTACTACGAATATTTTATGAATGGGTTACATGTACAATAAAGTCTTGGGATATAATTTATAGATAAAGCCTAGAGTGCAACTATATTTATATAGTGGTATTAAATATAGTTAATGGTAACTTTGGACTTGTCAAGAGTTAACAGAAAAGCCCAAGGACCATTGGAACTAGTGTTTTATTGGTCCCTTTTGGTCCCACTCCAAGCCACATACTAGAACCCAATTGGAATGGCCCAAAAGACTAGCCCAATTAGATAATCAATTATATATTTATGGAGAGAATTATACAGAATTTTATAAGTCCTTTTAAGAAGGTTTTCACTAAGATCATATAAGGAATGATCACACTTCTTGGGCATCAAGTAAAATTGGAGTGAAGATTAAAAGTGTTCCCAAGTACTTCTAGTCTTTTGTTTTGAATTTCACCGGACCAAGGTACACTTTCTTGTTCTTAAATTCTGAAACTTACATATTACATGTTATCAATTGAGAATGAAGTAGATCCGTTAATTTTTCCATTGCGTGTGTTTTGTATAAGATACAAACATGTATTTATCCAACATAAGCTACATACTAAAAAAAATGAGAGGCAAAGAAAGAAACCGCAACTCACCCTTATTACATCAAAGAGGCACGAATTTCCCAATGCCTCATCCTTATGCTCTATGCACTCATCTAGATCAGCATCACGGATGAGCAAGCAGACCGTGTCCACTGCAAACTCGACACGGTGAGGCTCAAGCACGTTTTGGCCCATCTCTGCTTGATCTGGATGGTCAAAAGAGCCTTGGACCTTCTTGCTAAACTGGTCTGCATCCGTCGGTTACTTTCTCTTCTAGCTAACCTTCGCAAGAGGGACCGACAACCTGCTGGATTTGACAAGAAGAGCAGCAACCTTTCTGATCTTGGCTTGCTTGTTCTTCCCAGCTTCCATTTCTGAAACCGACAAGGGAAATGAGTTAAACAGGAAATCCAAACTACGTAAAGATCGACGAATGACAACACTTATGAATTCGAGAAAAGGAATCGAGCTATTGGGCTTCAGGAGTATAAACGGGTCCTCCATAAAAAGTGTCAAGAGTGTCAAGAGTAACGAGCCTTTTCCTAGATCTTTGTTCAAAAGGAATGACCAATACCTGCTCAAGGAATTCCTTTTGCTCTGAAGTGATCATTAGGCAAGCTTTGGCTAAAATGTAAAAAGAAACAAGCTAGTTGGACAAAAATATAAATAAAACCAACGGTTAAGGTAATACGCAATCGAACACTCACCAAACTTGTCCAAAATCCCCTAGGAATAATTATAGAAACCACCTAAACTATCCCATTCATCGAGTCTACACACCTAATTAACCCCTTGGAAAAATGGAACCTACTCTTCCACTGACGGTTGGAATCGGGCATGTCAAACACGAACCTCAATGTTACCCGAAGACACACGAAGTTGTAAAAGCCCTTTGATTGTGCAATCACCTTGGGCATGTAGCATTAGAAGAATTCTTCAAGCGTTAGGGATCGGCAACCCCCACTTAGCTGACCCCACCACAAAACCTCAACACTTAAGAAGATTCCCCAAGCATTGAGGGATATCTAGCAGACAGATACACCCATGTAATCTGCTAACTGACAATGGAGGTGGCTAAGAGGCAACCTCAACCCCGTGATAAAGGCTGCCTCATAAAAGCCAACCTCATGTGACTCTTATTAGGATTAGTGCCTTAATATCCTATTATATGCTATGTATGACATTATATTATATGTAATAAAGTTGTTTTATTATTATCTAAAGTAATGGTAACATGAATATTTGGACATTATCATATAGTCCTTGAGATGCATAGTATATGATTTATGCGATTTAATCACAGAAGATATAAATCACAAGTTCTTTGTAAACTCAAAATCTTAGTTTGTAGTCGGTGATGAAATTGGGTATTTCATCTGCAACGACTATAACATGTCAATTAAGATGATTTGTCTTGATCATGAAAATGAAGACTTCTAGTTGATATGTTAATATGTTTTAAGTATAGAAGAAATATTAAACTGGACCATTATGAGATTTATTAATTTGTTAACGATTGTCAAATGAATAATAGATATCACAAATTTCATTTACATAAACTCTCAATCCTAAGTGAATAGTGAACTCGATCATGAAATATGGGTCACTTTAATATATTAGGAATGAGATCTAAACAAACGGTTAAAACCTCAGTATGTTGGGAAATCACACATAGTGTTAAAGGAACACATTCTCAAGATGGAATTCATAGTCTCTTTATAGAGATATAAAATATTTTCTTGAGATAAGTTTAATGGGTTTGGTTATTCAGAGTGTTAGGCCTAACCACTTTAGTAAAGATTACTAAATTTCTAGGTACTCAAGGATCAAGAGGTAGTAATTTTCAAAGTGACAGTTACACATTATGACTTTGTATTACTACGAATATTTTCATGAAAAGTTAAATGTTTAGATAATAAAGTCTTAGGATATAATTTATTAATAAGGCCTAGAGTACAATTATATTTATATATTGGTATAATATATAATTAATGGTAACTTTGGGCTTGTCAAGAGTTGACAGATAAGTCCAAAGCCCATTGGAGCTAAAGCTTTATTTGTCCCGTTTGATCCCATTCCAAGCCACACACTAAAGCCTAATTAGGCTGGCCCAAAAGGCTAACCCAATTAGATAATCAGCTATTTATTTAATAAGAGTTATTAAATAAAGTAACTGCCAAGTGCAGAAAGATATATGTATGATTAAAAAGAGAAACATTCAGTTGTTTTTTTGTTAAGACACTTGGTTATTCTCTTAAACAAGTATGTATAGAATTGATTAAAAGACCACATATCTTGGGTGCATTGTAGAATTGGAGTGAAGAATGAAAGTCTTCCCAAGTTCAATATTCGTTTGTTTTGAATTTTGTTGCATCAACATATGCCTTCTTGTTCTTTGTTTCTAAAATTCAGATGTTGCATGTTATCTCACATGAATGAAGTACATTCATTTATTTTAGTTGTCTGTCTTTGTGTGAGATACAAAACTGTTTTCCATATATTTATCCAACAATGGTACCAGAGCGGTCTTCAATCTCATGTTTGTAAAACATTTTGAGTGAGTTTTAGAATCAAAGAAAACTATTTTCATGGTTTTTGAAAATTCTACAGTAATTTTTCTGTGTAGTTTAGTTTTAGAACTATTGTCTGATAAAACTGATATTGATGTTACGATATTGTTTAACCATGCCGTATTGAACTATAAAACTATAGCATCAATGAAATTTAGCTTTGATCTCAATCTCATTCCGTTATGATCAAGGGACTATGTTTTGCTCAAGTGAAACGTAAAAAACGATTACTAATAAAATTTAAAGAAATTCATTTTCACGAGTCTCGATCGATCGAGAATTTCTTTCAATCAATAGAATGTTCTTTTCGATCAAATAATAGGAATCAAGAATCAATCAAAGTCATTCAGAATCTTCGAGATGAATTTATTAAATTTTTTGATTAATCGAGAAAGACTTTTGACCAATTGAACATAATGTTTTTGAAATTTCACTAAGAGTTAAAACATTGTTAAAGTGCAAGGCTATGTGTGATGAGATTACACATGTTTTCCAAATAAAAACCTTTCTTTTAAAATTTCTAATGAGAGAGAGAGATTCAAGGGTTGAATCTCACTGCCTCCATTACCAGTTCATAGTAGTGTGAAGTAGTCACCTTGTCTTGGCCTTGAGCCTTGCATTCCATGCGGAGGGTGTTTATTTCATAGTACTAAAAGATTGAACCTCCAAGTTTATAGTGGTGTGAGCAAACACCTCATCTTGGCCTCAAGCCTTGCATTCCATGCGGAGGGTGTTTTGTATCATGGTACTACTAGATTAAACTTTTGTTGGTAGATGAAATGTGGCTACATATGTCTCTAGGTAATGGTGTACACTAGACTAAATATTATAGTATCCTCTATGCTGAGTTCTTACTATTATTATTTAGAGGCTAAATGAATAACGGCATATTATTAGTGTTTGGTAAGAGTTATCAAGACAACACCAATAATGAAAGATATTTTCAATTAGTCATATTTTTAATGTTCACTCTATGCTGAGGGATATTGAATATGGGATTGGGTTTTTGTTGCAATTTTATATTATGATTTTATTAAGGTTCCATACAATATGTTTATATGTTAAATTGATAATGTCCAGTTTACTTATTATATTCATGTTTATTGTATTCAGATTTAATCATGGCATATTTTAGCCCACTTGTTACTATTCTTAATCAAAACAAACTGATTGGATCCAACTATGCTAACTGGAAAAGAAACTTAGACATTGTTCTTACTGCTAAAGAGCACAAATTTATGCTTAATGAACCATGTCCAAACTTTTCTTCATTAGATGCTCCTTTTAAGGAAAAACGGCTATATGATCATTGGCAGAAATCTAATGAGATAGCTAAGTGCTATATCCTAGCATCTATTTCAAATGTTTTACAGCATCAAATGCATGATGTGGAACTAGCTTCAAACATAATGTTAAGTTTGAAGGAGATGTTTGGTGAGCAAGGCCATTCAACTAGGCAAGACACTATGCTTATATTGAATACCAAAATGGCTCAAGGGACTCCAGTAAGAGAGCATTGTCTTAAGATGATCTCTTATCTAAATACACTAGAGGTTTTAGGTGCCGACATTGATGGAAAACCCCAAGCAGATATGATACTCCAATCCTTGCCAAAATCATTTAAAGAATTTAGGCTTAATTATAATATGAACAAAAAGATTTATTCCTTGACTGAATTAATGAATGAATTAGTAGCAGTAGAAGGCATCCTTAGGATAGCCAGTATTGATAATAATATGGTTGAAGCTTCCTCTTCTAATCCTAAGTCGAAAGGCAAGGGTGGTAAGAAGAAGGACTTCACCAAACAAGATGGTAAACAGCTTCCCTTAGGAGTTGCCAATAAGGGAAAGAAAAAGGTAAAGGACTACACCAAAGGAAAATGTTTTCATTGTGGTGAGAAAGGTCATTAGAAGAGGAACTGTCCAAAATTCATAGCTAGCAAGAATAAAGGTGTGATGAGATCATTCCTTCTTGAAACTCGTTTAGTACATAATCCCATGGATTATTGGTGTGTGGATTCAAGTTGTACTAATCATATTTACAATACTTTGCAGGGGTTCTAAGAGACCATAAGGCTGAATGAAGGGGAACTTTTTCTTACTTTGGCTAATGTGAGCAAAATTCCAGTTGTAGCTTTTGGAGTGTTTAATTTATGCTTTGGTTCTAGGGTTTTAATATTGGAAGGCTGCTTATATGTACCTAATGTTCGAAGGAATTTAACTTCTGCAACTTGTTTAGGTAGACACGGATATTGTGTTATCTTGAGAGACAATATTGCAATAAAGAAGTTTAAAGTGTTTATCTGTTTTGGCAATAATGTTGATGATCTTTATATTATAACTCTTCTTGATAAGCATGAATTGTATAATTTTGAATTAGATAATAATCCACATGTAAAATCATTAAAGAGAAAGTCTCCTTCTACAAGTGATGCATATCTTTGGCATTTGTGTTTGGGTCATATTAATTCAAACCAGATCCAAAGATTGGTGAAAGATGGGCTTTTAGAACCATTAGTTTTTAATGAATTCCCAGTCTGCGAATCCTGCTTGAAAGGTAAAATGACAAAAAGGCATTTTAATGCAAAAGGAAATAAAGCCAAAGATTTGCTAGAACTAATACATTCTGATATGTGTGGTCCAATATCTATCCAAGCCAGAGATGCCTATGAGTATTTCATTGCTTTCAATGATGATTACTCTAGATTTGATTATGAGTAACTAATGAAACGAAAGTCCGAAACTTTTGAAAAGTTCAAAGAGTTTAGGGCTAAAGTTAAGATTCAATTAGGTAAAAGCATAAAGGCCATTCGATCTAAACGTGGTGGCGAATAGCTTCTTGGGGATTTCAAGGATTACTTAACTGAAAATGGGATTATATCCCAGTTGACTGCACCTGGAACACCACAACAAAATGGTGTACCAGAACGGAGGAATAGGACTCTTTTAGATATGGTTAGATCCATGTTGAGTTATTTGACTCTACCAATTTCTTTTTAGCGATGTCTTAAATACTATAATGTATCTTCTGAATTTAGTACCTTCAAAGTCTATTCCTAAAACACCTGTAGAGTTGTGGATTTGGTGTAAACCTAGTATGAGAAATCTCCATATTTGGGGTTGTCCAGCACATTGAAAGGAAAGTCTGATGAGTTGCAATCTAAAACGAAAGTGGTTTTCTTTGTAGGGTATCCAAAAGGAACTATTGGAGGTTTATTCTTTAGTCATAAAGGTAATAAAGTGTTTGTTAGTACAAATGCCATTTTTTTGGAAAATGATTATATGAATTATTTTACTCCTAGAAGTAGAGTTGTCTTAGCTTTAATGAATGAACCTGTAATTGAACAATCAATGGATGAAATTAGGAATGATGTGGTTGTATTAGATACACCACAAGATATTACTCATAAGATGACTAGTACACAAGAGCCTCATTGTAGTGGGAGGATCATTAGGTCACCTGAAAGATTTACAAGTCTGGGAGAAACTTATGAAGTTATCTCAGAAGAGGTTGAATCTGATCTTTACACTTATGGAGAGGTAATGAAAGATATAGATGCACATCATTAGATCAAAGCTATGATATTTGAATTGGATTCTATGTATTCCAATCAAGTTTGGGATCTTGTAAAGGCGCCTAATGGCATTTAACCCATTGGTTGCAAATGGGTTTACAAGAGGAAGATAGGGATAGATGGAAAGATTGAAACCTTTAAAGCAAGACTAGTGGTGAAAGGGTTTACACAAAAGGAATGTATTGATTATGAAGAAACTTTTTCACCAATAGCCATGCTTAAATCTATAAGAATTCTCTTATCCGTAACTACTTATTATGATTATGAGATTTAGCAAATGGATGTCAAGACTGCTTTTCTAAATGACAATCTTGAAGAAGAAATTTATATGATGCAACCAGAAGGTTTCATAGCAAAGAATCAAAAGCATATGGTATGCAAGTTGAAAAGATCCATTAATAGACTTAAGCAAGCATCTAGGTCATGGAACATCAAATTTGATCAAGCAAACAAATCATTTGGTTTTGAAAAAAATCTTGATGAACCATGTGTGTACAAGAGACATCAAGATAAAGTAATAATTTTCCTAGTGCTTTATGTTGATGATATTCTACTCATTGGAAATAATATAAGGGTAATGTCATCAGTTAAGATTTGATTGTCAAGCCAATTTGATATGAAGGACTTTGGCAAAGCTATCAATATTCTAAGAATCAAGCTTTGGCAAGATCGAAAGAATAGAATGTTAGGCTTGTCACAAGTTGGATATATAAATAAGATTCTATCAAGATTTAGCATGCAAAACTCCAAGAAATGATTGCTTCCTTTCAGACGTGGAGTTCCTTTATATGATGAACAAAGGCTTAAGACTCTTGAAGAAGAAAAGACAATGAGACAAGTTCCCTATGCTTCAATAATCGGAAGTCTCATGTATGTCATGCTATGTACTAGGCCAGATATTTGTTATTTAGTTGTCATAGTTAGCCGATATCATTAAATCCAAGACCAAAACATTAGGAAGCTATAAAACATATTCTCAAGTATCTAAGGAGAATGATGGACTATATGCTTGTTTACCATTGTGAGGATTTAATACCTATTGGTTACACAAATTCTAATTTTCAGTCAAATCTTGATTTTAGAAAGTCCATTTCAGGTTGTGTGTTCACCTTAGGAGGTGGAGCCATATGATGGAGGAGTGTTAAGCAATCTTATGTTATCGACTCTACCATGGAAATTGAATATGTTGCTACTTGTGAAGCAGCAAAGGAAGCCGTTTAGCTCAAGAAATTTCTTTCTAATCTTGGTGTTATGAGAATGAAATAAGTTCAATCACTTTGTTCTGTGACAATAGTGGAGCAGTTACACAATCCAAGGATCCATGGAATCACAAGAAAGGAAAGCACATAGAAAGAAAGTACTATATTATTTGAGACATCATGGCTCGAGGAGATGTAATAGTAGCAAGGATTGATAATGCAAATAATCTAGCAAATCCCTTTACCAAAGCCATGCCCCAAAAGACTTTTGAGTCACACTTGAAGGGAATGGGAGTTAGATTAGTGTGCCCTAAAATCCTATTGTATGCTATGTATGACATTATGTTATATGTAATAAAGTTATTTTATTATTACCTAAATTAATGGTAACATGTATATTTGGACATTTGGACATTATCATATAGTCCTTGAGATGCATAGCATGTGATTTATGTGATTTAATCACAGAAGATATAAATCACAATTTTTTATATAAACTCAAAATCTTAGTTCATAGTCGGTGATAAAATTAGGCATTTCATCTATGAAGACTAACATGTCAATTAAGTTGATTTGTCTTGATCATGGAAGTGAAGACTTCTAGTTGATATGTTAATATGTTTTAAGTGTATAAAACATATTGAATTGAAGAGCTATACGATTTATTATTCTATTAGCGATTGTCAAATAAATAATAAATCTCATGACTTTCATCTACATAAACTCTCAATCTTGAGAGAATAGTGAACCCGATCATGAAATGTAGGTTGCTTTAATATATTAGGAGTGAGATCTAAACAAACGGTCAAAACTTCAGTATGTTGGGCAACCACACATAGTGTTGAAGGAACATATACTCTCAAGATGGAATTTATAATCTCTTTATAGAGGTATAAAATATTCTATTGAGATAAGTTTAATGAGTTTGGTTATACAGAGTGCTAGGCCTAACCACTTTAGTAAAAAGTTACTGAAGTTTATATTTTATGAAATTAAATTTTATAAAATATATATGAATATCTTAGAGGATTAAATTGGGTACTCATGGATTAAGAGATAGTAATTTTCATAGTAACAGTTATACATTATGACTTTGTATTACTACAAATATTTTCATGAAGGGGTTAAATGTTTAGATAATAAAGTCTTGGGATATAATTTATTAATAAGGCCTAGAGTGAAATTATATTTATATAGTGATATTAAATATAATTAATAGTAACTTTGGACTTGTCAAGAGTTGACAGATAAGTCCAAAGCTCTTTGGAGCTAGACCTTATTTGACCCTTTTGGTACCACTCCAAGCCACACACTAAAACCCAATTGGGCTGGCTCAAAATGCTAACTCAATTAGATAATCAGTTATTTATTAAATAAAGTAACTGCCAAGTGTAGAAAGATATACGTATGATTAAAAGAAGAAACATTCAATTTTTTTTTCTCAAGACACTTGGTTATTCTCTTAAACAAGTACGTACAGAACTGATTGAGAGACCACACATGTTTGGCATATTGTAGAATTGGAGTGAAGATTGAAAGTCTTCCCAAGTTCAATCTTCCTTTATTTTGAATTTCGCTGCATCAAAGTACACCTTCTTGTTCTTTGTTTCTAAAATTCAAATATTGCTTGTTTACTCACATGAATGAAGAAAATCCATTTATTTCTGCTGCATGTTTTTGTATGAGATGCAAAATTTTATTATCCATATATTATCCAAAACTCCCTTATGTAGCATTTCTCCCCTTTATTAGCCTTCTTGATGGGGATATCAACAGGAATCTATAAACGAGGTTGAGCCTACTAAAAACCTCATTCTTCATGCTCACTGGAAAATCATTGACTGACTAGATTTGGGGAAGGATGATTTTTCTATGACCATGTCCTGGCAAACTAGCTTCCCCCTCCTCCTTAGAAGGCAAATCTGCTTATGACTCCCTCTCAAATCCGGATGGGTCATCCGACACATACTTGTATCCCAACAAATAGGCCTCATTGTCTCTCGATTCCAAATTGACTAACAATGGATGTTCACTCATCGCTTCACTACTTCCTGACATTCTTTTAACTACAAGCAACAGATGGAAACTAAGATTCTACTCACTCAAACTCCCAAAAATAGGACCGGCAACTACTTATCAAAAAAAAAATGTTTAAGCAACAAGAAAAGAAGAGAGACTTACTTAGTTGCATCTGAAGGGAGTAAGCGACAAATAAATGAAAGCAGCGATTCTCCTTCAGGTGACAAGTGACTTCCAAAGAAACCGACAGAAGGAAAGAGCTCTAATTAGGCACTTAAAAGTAAAAAACGGCAAATGAAAGGCTAAGAATGGAATTGAAGTATTTATAGAACGAAGGACCACGAGAAACAAAGTGACACTAAAATTCAAGTTGCCAAATCAAGGATCGCCATGTGTCACCTAGCCTCGCTAAAAGACACATTTTCACCCCTATAGATGGCACGAAGGTCTAGAAAAAGCAATTAATGACTAAAAAGCATCTTTCATACTCCATTGCCCGTTGGCTACCCCAACAAACAACGAAGTAGGGGGCAGCAGATAGGGGCATTTTTGCCTAAGAAAATTTGTGGGCACTTTGACTCGTCAGGGTGAAATACCCTATCTTTGACCTATCAAGATAAAACCCCCCTTAATCCCTTTAAAATCCAGACGTTTCGATGCCAGACAGACAATTCACACCTCGTCATTTGCATGTCAACGGATGGATGATCATACCAACAAATGGATGATCATACTGACAGTTGAGCATGCTAGGTCTCACAAACCTTTACGTATCTCTATATGTAAATAACTTGCACACCATGCTCAAAGACTCTACTACATGTTCGTATCTTCCTTGTATGGAAAGAGAAGCACTAAGATCCAGGAGCCTTAACTCCAAATCCTCTCTAAAAGGAAAGCCCCTACATTCAAGAGATTTTAGTTAGCTTTACTCCACTATATAAGCACCAGACCTTCTCTTCCTTAAAGTACGTGAAAATTGCTAACTCTAACACTATCAAGTTCTTGGAGATTTTTCTATCACTAACCTAACCTTCAAAGGGTCTTTAGCTAGCACTCCGTTGGTGTTCTTTGTTGCTTCTTTGTTCTCTTGTTTTTCTGGTACCCTCACTGGCGCGCATGTGGACGATCAGCTCACTGATGATTTTTCTGCATTATCAGATAGACATGTTTATGTTGCCTTAAGTTGGTTTCACAAGTTGTAGTAGTAGTAGTAGTATATGGCCATGTTTTGGTAGACTTGAAGTAGAGTTAAATACGATTGAGAGTAATATCCATTAAATTTGTAGCTGTCCATTTGATTCTACAACTACAAGAACACCAAAATCAGAAAAATATATTATGGCCCTGGTTGCCTTTGCCCAGATCAGCAGCAGCAAAATGCAGAGGTTTTCATCAATTGGTTGAGATCTCCTGCATAACAATAAGAGTTTTGAGCACCTGGCTGCAATCACTTTCAACATCTTTTATCTCTAATTAGAATGAATGCCTATGGCCATGCCACCAAGCAGGCTTGTCTATTTTCCACCTCTCAATTATTCCAAAATATCAATCTTAATAATCTCTGTTACTGTGCTAATCTTTCATTCCAAACATCCATGCTGTGAATGAGGTGAGTGGATGATGTCATGTCAGACGTCTCCTAATGTACCACAACCTCCCCACAAAGTCAGCAAAACATATACTATTGAACACCCAAACATTCTCAGACTTGGGTTAAGGTATTATAATGTTTTACACAGCAAGCATCCCAAATAACAAAAGAAGCAACTTTAGTGTCTCGCTGACGCAACAGTTTGGCAAAACAAATTGTAAGAAAAGTACTTATCAGGAATGCTTGTATAAGACAAATTTGTTCAAGGACACAATAACGTATCAGGTTTATGTTTACCCCCCCACCCACATAACAAAGAATAAAATACAAGCTTTATCTTATACATCTGCATCACGGAATCAATTTGATTCAAGAAACAACATTTCAGAGAAGCCCTCTTCTTCTCTTATAGTCACTAACCGTCAGGGTCAGTGCATGCCTCCTTCCATCATTCTCAGGGACTTTGCATCCAATTGTTGCTTCAATTCTTTGTTTCCTTGCCATGAATCCAGCCTGAGCTCCTTGGGGCCCACCAAACCTCTGAAGAGCAGCCAATGAAATTGGCAGCTCGAAATTATGCAGCAAATTTGACTCTGTCCCTTGATCCACAGGAGCACTAGTATCAACCAACTTCCCAGCATCAGCTGCGGCTTCCAAGGCTGCAGCTGTAGCGGCCAAGCCAACCTCTGTGATTACCTTTTCTCCAGTCACATTACTGACTATAACTGTAGCAGATACACCATTAGCATCACCATTTGCCACCGTGGCCCCATTGGTTCCACCAGGCTTTGAAATGTAGTAATTCCTTGACCTAGTCCATCTCCTTGAAAAGGGATCATAACCAGCCTCCCCTGCTTTTAAACCCGTGTTTATGGGCTTCAGTTCTGATGCATTTTTGAAATTCTCAACCCTGTTCTTTCTGTTCATCTCGGCTAGCCTCATGGCCTTGGTATCTTTCTCCTGTGTTTGCCGGGATGCCTCTAATTGCTGCAGTCTTGTCTTGATCCTCTCCACCTCTGCCTCATCATGCTTGCTTTGTGCAATTTCCAACTCCCTCCTCAGCCGGTCCTTCTCAGCTGCAACATTAAGTGGTCTTGACAAAGAAGATTTTTTCTCTTGCAACATCTGCTTCACAGTGGCCGCCGAGTAAACATATGTGTTGGTTTTCTTAATAGCCTCCTTCTTTTCCAACACATCCTGTTTGCTTGGCATCCGACCCCCACTTCGTTCTACCTCCTTAATCCACTGTTTATACTCCTCCTCTAGTGGAGCTGAGTCAGAAACCATAGCCATCTGCCACCTGGCAGCAGAGCTTTCATTGCCCCATGTAACATTTAGATACTTATACGTGGTTTTATTCTCCAGTTTGTACTGCCTGTCAGGTTCTGTGGCATCAACATTTCGGACCAAGCAAAGCCTGTATATAGGTCCAGATTTTGACCTCCCAATTCCAACCCTCACAAAGCAACCCACAATCAACTCCTCAAAGAATGGCTCCATAAACCATTTTCCTAGCTTTGACCTCCGAATAGTAATTTCCTTTATATCATCAAAAGATGGAACCTCAGATCCAGACATGCCCCTCTCGTCATCACTGTCAACCATTGCACCATCCCCTGTTGATCCTTCATCTTCACTGTGGGACCTACTTTCACTCTCACTCTGACTAGAACTACTCACACTTGGTCTAGTGAAAGTTTTTCGCTTTGGTGAGAAAGTTCGAGTCCCTGAACTTCCTCTAGATGCATCTCTTAATTTACGGTGAGCCTCTGGGTCCTGCTGCTTCAATCGCTTTGCTCGCAATTCATTCAATGCATCATCCTTGGCAGACCTGTCAGCAGATCTGGGTGTCAAACGCAGACGAGATTGTGGAAGAGGTGGAGTCTCTTTTCTAGATTGGGTGGTCTTTCCGCTATCCCTCTTTGATCTAATTTTCTCCCGTAAATTCTTATCAATTTTCTTGGATGCCCTATCTGACAAGATCAACTCTCTTTCAAGTTCAGTCATCTGTGCAAGCTTTCGCCTGTCATCTTCATTCTTATAAAGATCCTCACCAACATCAGATTCATCACTGCTGTCACCCTCACGATCAGACACGCCATCATCATCACCCTCTTCCTGGCTGCCCAGATCATCATCTCTTTCAGCAGGGTCCAACCTCTTCTTCAAAGGAACTTGAGATCCAGAGGGCTTTCTGCTCGCATAATCACGATCATCATCTGAATCATCATCCCTAGAGTCACTTCCACCATCAGAATACGAACCCTCACGACGCCTTCTAGATGGTGTAACTGTGTTCCTTCTGCCAGCTGAACTGGTCCTTCCTGCAGCCTCCAGGAGCAAATTTTCTAAGTCTGCCATGATATGCTATGTCTCTGTATAAGCTGTGATAATATGCACCCCCTCCTGAATAAGCAGTGAAGTGTTCATTTATTAGTTTCAGTAGTCGAGACAATAAAAAAGAGAAAAACAATATATAAAATATACATACATACATACACACACACACACACATATATATATATATATGAATACAAGATGTATCCTAGTTTTTTTTTTTTCTTACAAAGTAAAGAATGATTAAAATGCAAAGACACATCAATGACTTACAACTTTCTTTTCCATGTAATGCTAAAAACTGTTTAAATTTATGTCAAGCATATTAGTAGATCTGATTTTTATATAGTCTGAAGTTCATTGTGAATTGTATGAATGAGTTCTCTTTGCTAACCACACGAGTTCATCCAGTCAGGGTTATAGTAGAATGACTTGTATATGTTCGCTAGTTCAACCACATGGATCGAAGATCAATCTGTAGCATTCATTAATTGAATTAGATTTGAAGCTAGAACATGAGGGGACTTCTAGTCTGATTGCAACGGTATCAAACCGATTTGACAAACCCTCAATTAACGCACAGTGTCATAAATTTACAAATTAAACTCTATAAATTTATCTTTTCAGAAACAAATTCACAGGCAAACATCCCAACCCAAGTATTTTCCAAACTAAGTTTAAGAACTTTGTTTCAAAGATTTCATTAAAAAAACCGTTGGTAAATTCTAACAAAAATTACCCAAAACTCGTTTCTAACATAAAATAAATAAATAATCAGAGCAGACCAAAGAGAATGATAAAACATAGAAAAATCGATGTACTTTAATATCGTTGATCGAGCGAGTTTAAGGGAGCAAAAAGAAGCAATAGTACATAAGAAACCCTAGCGAGTGAGTAAAAATTGGGGGGATGAAGTAAGAAACATACCTTGTTGGAGGTCAGATCGTGGTTTTGATGTCGGATTCTTGTAGAGACACAGACAGAGGGCTTTCGTTTCGGCAGAGTTGAGGAGGAAATTGGGCGTGCGTGAGTGAGCAAATACACAGTAGTCCCAGTATTTCGCTATTTCTATTTCACACTACTGACCACACAGCACGAATTAACCTTATAACTATAAGAGACATATAAAATACGCATATTCGTACGTGTACCAGGATACTTCCAAAATTATACTTCAGCCCCCAACTTTTGTGTGTGTCGTCTCATTCACCACTATAATAATTCCACAAACACATCAAATTTCACATTTTTGCCACAATATTTGGGGTGGTAAAACTTGTGATTACTTCAACAATACTTTCATCCGGGACTATCATTGATATAACTTTTATTATATTGTGCGATATGATATCAATCAAAAATTTTCACTAATATAATTTCTACCTCTAATGGTTGAATAAGAAATTTAGAGTTCAATTTTCGCCTACAATAAAAATCAATTGGTATTTTAGTCTAACGCTAAATAGCAAAATTATTAGAAGCGGACATCATAGATTAAAACTCTATAAATAAATAACCCAATTGTGAAACAAATTGTGAAATTTGTTGTGTAACTAAACATACTGCTTTAACCTATTGGAAAAATTTGCTAAATAATTTTATTTTATAACTTAATTTATTGATAGACCTGATGATGCACTGAAAATCAGTAGGCTAAATGCTTTGGGCTTCAATGAGTTAGTGATTGCTTGAAAAGGCCTAAAAAGAAAAAGACAAGAGATCAAAGAAGTCTAGGGTGAATCGGCCAAGAACTCTCAATGCTTAAGTTAGTTTTTTTTGTAAGACTCAAGAATTCCAACTTTTAGGAGTAGTGAAAACTTACTTTCATTTGATGTGGATGAGTACTTATATAGTGATTTTTGGAGTGGTTACTTGTTTGGTAACTTTCTTAATATTTGTGAAAGTTAAAAGGTTCAGACTTAACTTCCACAACTGCTATAAAAGTTAGAATGTTCAATCATATCTTTTACAATTGCCATTGGAAGTTAAATACTTAGTAGGAAGTTATAGCAATGATCAAGGATTTTGCTCATGTTTTAAAATAGTAGCACGTGGTCCGAATTATAAGCTTTTGTAGATGAATCCATTTCTAGAAATTTTCTAAGTGTTTGGGGTCATCCAGGTGCTTTCCTGATGGACTACCTTTATGTCCATGGACGAGCTTCATATGTTAGGCTGACCTTTGGCTCTAGACAACTCCTATGGACGAACTGGAGATGGATCGATTTTTAGTTCCCTATCAAGACACATTGGAAAATTTTCTAAATAATGTTATTTTAATAATAGCCATGTCATAAGAGAGTTTAAATCATGTTAGGAAAGCATCACGTTTTTGAAACACAATTTTTACACCTAAGTAAAATCTAGCCTTAGAAAAAAAAAAACAAACAAACAAACAAACAAAACAAAACAAAATTAGATTCCCAAATAGCTTATGTAGGGATGAAAGGCCCAGATAAGGATGTTGGGCCGCACTTGAGGACGTCAGATAACCCGAGGACAGATAAATACTGATGAAGACAAATAGGATATTGAGCTAAAGAAGAGGTTGAGTCACAGTAAACAAGTGATGTTGTCCGAGGAGCGACCACTCCTCGGACAGTAGATTAGAGGCCTAAAGTCCGACCACCCATTAAGACCTAAGCAGTGGGCAACCATGCTTGGGAGGATAAGCTTCAGTGAGAGGTGAGTCACCAAATAGATGAGAAATATCTGGGAATAAAGCTGCTACCACCGCATTGAATGCTCTGCATCTAATCTCCTGATCGCATTAATGTGGAGGTGATACCTGAACAGTAATTTTTAACTTTACAGCTACTCACAGAGACTTCAAGAAGGTACTGATGGGACAAGTATCAAGGCTAGCAGTCTAAACTACATGTGGAGGGCTGAGATGGAAGAAGGGAAAGGAAGGGAATATAAATGGGAGACACCCCATTACAGGGGGTATTTGAGATTCAGAGAGAGGAAAAAAAAAAGCATTGTGTAACTAAGAACTTGAATATTTGTATAAGTCCAGAAAAAATATATAAGAACATTCCTTCCTCAGACCTGACCGAGGAGCATTTTTTCTTTATCCAAACGATTATATTGCCTATCCTGACACGAACCATCCTAACACCTAACTCCTTGAATGTTCAATTTCAGGCCCACTTTTTAACAAATTCATTATTTTGGGCTCTTTGGGCTATTGTCCATTCCATTTGGGCTGTGGCACAAATCATGTTCTTACAACTTCAAATCAATATGAATTTAAACAATAATAATAATAAGGATAAATATAAAGAAAATTAAATATTTTACAAAACCACGCAAGTAGATTATTTTACTAAATCTAAATGTGAATATATTGCTATATTATTATTATTATATATATATATATATAAAATTTTATACTTAGGAATGAGGAGATTTGAACCTTGATGGAATGAGATTTTAAATAATGTATCACTATGGACATTATTAGATTCATTAAATTCATATGGTAGTAAATTAGGGCAGTCTAGCTATTCACTAACACACCCAAACCGACTGGGTCCAACTGACCTGAAGCCCAGCAAGTGGACTTGAAACCCATGGTTGGTCGGATTCAAGTCTGTCTCTAACAAAAATTGATTATTCGGGTTAGGTAGCAAGTTAAAGAATTAAAAACCCGTATTACCCAACACAACCGATGGTTTCAAAATTAAAAAATAAAAATAAAAAAACAAAAAAAAATTATTTGTTCGTTTATTTCTAGGAGAACACGTGAAGACAAAAGACTAATTGGAATGAAGCACTAACATGTTAAGTGTTGTTGGGGACATATTTTTATGTAATTGGCATATCCTTTGACAAAACGCACTTTACTTGTATTTGGGTAAATCTAAATAGGTTCAAGATGATCATTACAAGTGGTTAAATTGAAGACATGAAGATTACTCAAGAACTGCTCAAGAAAAAGTGCAAACTGCAGGTCTCGATACCTCCTCGATAGAATCTCGATCTGTCGAGATTCATTAAAGCTCGACAGATGTCCCGATCGATCGAGCTTACGGGTTTCAGATTATAGCCAGCAACGTTTTTATTCTAAAAGGCTAATTGTTTATGGGTTTGTATAATTCTTATTGGACTAGGAAAACCCAAGGTTTGTGTAAACCTATTTGGAATAGGAGAGCCCATTAAGCTCCTATTTAAAAGGAGATGGAAAAAGAAAAAACCTAACCCTAGAGAGCTTCCTAAGGTTTTCTTTTTAAAACCCTAGCCTCCTCCTACAGAAGAAAGAGTTCTTGTTGCGTTTCTTGTACGCCTTAGGGTTTTGTAACCAAGAAAAGTCTCTTGCACCAACATTGAAGATCTTATTGGTGTTTCTATGTGAAGCTGCTGCAAATTAACTACAACAATCAAAGGGTTGCTGTGGAGTTAGTCACGTATTGGGATTCGTGCAAAGGAGTAAGCCACGTACTGGGATCCGCGCATCAAATTGGTTAGTCACGTACTTGGGAGCCGTGCATTGAAAGGAGAAACTGTCACTACAGAACAAGTCCAATTGGGTATTGGGGTAAGAGTTCAACTGTAGGTTGGTGAGGTACTTGGGATTCCTTACTTGTAACTGCTTGTTGTGATAATAGTGGAGTTTCGGGAGTGGTGACCTTAAATCACCCGGTGGGGTTTTTGCCGGAAGGTTTTCCCCATTCGTAAACAAATCACCATGTCATTTATTTTCCACTGCATAACTTAGTTTTGGTGATTTGTTTGTGCTGCCACGTGATATTGCATGTTAAATTGATTAATTAATAACTTGGCTAATTAATCAACGTAATTTATCACAAAGGGTCAACGCGTTTGTGGCCTGTCAAGTGTTATATGCTAACTAAAACTTACGCGCAAAAGAAAATCAACCAAAATCAATCAAAAGATTCAAAACGGCTAATTTCAAATCAAAATTAGAGTTCCACTTCCTTATGCCCATGGCTATGAGTCCTTACTCCTTAGCCAGTTACCCTCATCCCTCATCTCTCTCTCTCTTAAATCAGTCTTCTCTCTGCTCTCTAGTCTTAACTCTTCACTCTACACTCTCCTCACTCCTCTACAAAGTCTAAACGAACCAAACACTAGTTTTTGGTTACTGCTACAACTGCCTCACTTTCTTTCCACTATGGGTTAAGTCTTCTCAGCCTCTCAGTCTCAGATTCCTAGTCCCAGGTCAGGTAAATTTTCTTCCCCTCTTTTTCTATATTTTGTGATATGGGTTTGTCAGCTTGTTCAAATGATTTAAAACTTAAAAATTAGGGACCAAACTGACCAAGAGATTGGATTCAAAGATGAAACCCTAATTTTTTTTATTTGATTTGTTGAGTCAAAGACTTGATTTATCACTTTTCAAAGATTAACCCCTATATTGAGTATGCTCATTTATGTTATCACTTTTCAAAGACTTGAGTTATCACTTTTCTGAGTGTGCTTTGTGTTTATTTTTGTGTTTACTTGTTACAGATAGACATTGTAGTTAGTTTTTTTAAGTTATTTTTCTTCGTCCTTTTTCCTGGGTAGGCGGGACCATGTGGTGATCCTATTTGTATCTACCCAGTTTTATTCCTTGTTTTTTTTTTTTTAATGATCAATATACTTGTATCTTCACTATAATTTTTTTTTTTTTAAAAGGACATGAAATCCTAATTTAAAAAGATGAAATCCAAACACATTTTTATTTTGCTTATCTGATTGTATTTTATTGTTCATTTGTTTGATTCATTTTGCTTTCCTAACTTAAAAAATTGAAACCCTAATTTCATACAAGAGTTGAAAGTTATTCAAGCAGGCTACTCATTTTGCTTCCTTTTGAAGGTCGAATCCCTAACAGCTAAGAGTTCTCTGAGGCATCATTTCCCTTCTATTGTTTCTCTTTTAACTTCTTGTTATTGTTTGTTTGTTACTTTTGTCGTTGTTTTTGTTGCCGCTTTGACTAGTTGTTGTTGTTGTGTCACTATTGTGTGTTCTTGTTACTGGGTTAGTAGCATCATTGTTATGGTAGTTTGACAATGCTTAAATTTGATGTCTTTATGTTATGAAACCCTCTAGTGATGCAGCCCCTTCCCAAACAACACCCGCTGCCCAATCTGAACCTACTGCCACTCCAACTAATGCAGAGGCACTTCCACCTAAACCTAATGGTAAAGCCAAGGTGAGTGAGATAGCTGCTGGTTGTGGTAATAAACAAAAAAAAAAAAAAAAAGTCTACTACTTAGGATCATTTTGAAAAAATACAAATTAGTAAGGGTCATTTTAAGGTTATTTGCAATGATTTCCAAATTACTTATCATGCTAATAGTAAAGGGCATGGTACTACTAATTTATTGAATCATGTGCCAAATTGTGTTAAGAACCCTAGTAGAGATGCACCTCAGCTTGTACCAATAGCCTTTATTGTTGAGGCTTCTAGAAAGGCACTCGCTGAAATGATTATAATAGATGAGTTGCTTTTTAGTTTTGTTGAAGGGTATAGGTTTAAAAGATATTCAACAACCTTACAACCTAAGTTGCGAATTAGGGACATCACACTCATCAAGCTGTGTCTAGGGATGTGATTGGCATTTATGGTGTTAAGAGAGAGAAACTAAGGGAAGCCTTGAAAGATTGTAGGGTGTGTCTTACTACGAACATATGGACTAGTATTCAAAAATTGAATTATATGTCCCTCACATGTCATTTTATTGATGATGAATGGAACTTGCATAAGAGAATTTTGATTTTTTGTCAAATTGAAGATCATAGGGGGGAGACTATAGGTAGAAAGAATGAGATGTGTTTAGGTGAGTGGGGTGTTAATGGCATATTCACCTCGACAGTGGATAATCCTTCCCCTAATGGTGCTACCATTAAGTTTTTACAAATAGTAACTAAAGATTAGAAGGGGACTATTTTAGAACATGAGTTCTTGCACATGAGGTGTTGTGCACATATCCTAAATCTAATTGTGGGGGATGGTTTGAAAGAAATTGATGTGTCCATTGCTAGAGTGTGTGAAGCGGTGAGGTATGTGAAGTTCTCAACAAATAGAAATCAAACTTTTAGGAGTTTTATAGAGAAATTAGGTATCAAAATCCAAGTGTTTACTAAGTCTAGATGTACCTACTAGGTGGAACTCTACCTACCTCATGTTAGATACTGCTGAAAAATTTGAGAAAGTGTTCCTAAGAATGGACTTTAAAGATGATAGTTATTCTTCATACATTATCAATAAGGAAATAGTGGTTATTTGGGATCTCCTAGTGAGGTTGATTTTTCAAAATTGTTGAACATTTGTGGATTTCTTGAAACCTTTTTACAATGCAACAAAGAAGTCCTTTGGTTCTTTGTCTTCTTTGTATGTTGCTTCAAATACCTTCTTTAATGAGATATTTGTGATTCAAGAGAATATTGCTCATTTAATTAAATCTCAAAATCATCTCTTGAAAAACATGGTAACTAAAATGGAAGCTAAATTTGAAAAGTATTGGGGGAAAGGGGATAAAATTAATCAACTTTTGTATATGGCTGTGGTTCTTGATCCAGGAGAAAAGATGAGGTATTTGAAGTTTTCATTTTTTGAAATTTATGGGGATGAAGTGGCTGATGAGATGGTTGATTTGGTGAGGAAGACCTTGGATAGGTTGTATGATTATTGCTCTTCTGTTGATTCACAAAATGTGATAGTACCAAGTGAGAGTGAGAGGACATACATAAAAGGTGATACAATTGGTTGTATCAATCCATATGCAATTGTTAATTCTTGATATGAGCATTTCTTAGAGGCTGAAAAATCTATAGGGTGTAGCAATGAGATTGAAAAATAATTGGCTAAAAACTACCTGTTTCTACAGTTGCTTCTGAATCGGCATTTTGTACCAGAGGACTCATACTTGATCCATTTCAAAGTTTACTCTCTCCTTTTATGGTTCAAAATCTTGTTGATGCTCAAAACTAGTTGCAAGCCCATGCCCCAATTTCTTTTCACAAACCAAAGGATGAGATGGAGGTCTTGGAGGATGAATTTCATGACTTAGGTAATATGTTTAACTTCCAAACTTCTTGTCTATTAAGTGTTATTCAATGTGTCATATACTTGTGCAAAATTTAATCTATTACCTTAATTTTTTTTTTATTGTTTAGGTTTGAATCAATCAACAACAGCAACAAGTTCTACTTCCTGCTCAAGCAAAGGAAGTACCCATATCATAGTTAGTATTGATGAATGCTCACTGACCGGGTATGTTTCTGCCCTTGTAATTTTTGTTCATATTGGTTACTTCCCTTTCAGTCATTCTGTAGCTTTTGTTCTTTGTCTTTATATATTATTGATAATTTTTTTTCCCATTGTATTGTAGGAGGAAGGAAGGTCGCATTTTTTATAGTAGGCAGTTTTTTGGATATATTTTGAAAGCTTTTTTGGAGAAATATATAGCTTTTCTAACTATACATGAACTCTTGCTTATAGGAAGGAAAACTTAGAATCTATGTAAACTTTCTTTTCTATAAGTTATGGACTTGTTAACTATAGATAGTAGAGTAGTTCTTTACTAATTTAGGAAAGATATTTTTTGGAAATACTTATAGTATTTCATAATTGTAACTAATTATATATACTGCTGGAATATTTCCTACTGCCTTGGTGGTTTACTGCCTTACAGACTTGTGCAGTAATTGCCTTCTCTGCTACCTCTATGACTTACTATATATATATATGGAATTATGAAGATGTTCTATTATTTGTAGCAATGCTTGCTGTGCGGTTCTAGAAATTTACTTGATGTGTGGAATGGTTAGCACTACCAACTTGGCAGGTTCAATATGTGTTCAGATAGACTTTTATATGCCTGAGTTTTCTTGAGGCAATTTTGAGGTACTGCCCAATCTGTCCAGAGCCCAGGTCCTTAGGCTTAGGCAATTTGGAAAATATTTGTTGCTTGTAATGTGTGGATGACTAACAGGTGGTAAAAAAAAGGTATTTTATGTGTTTTTATTTGTTCGATATTTGCCCAGATTTTACATAGATGTTTAATAGGTGGTAAAAAAATGGTATTTTGTGTGTTTTTTTTTTTTGTTTGCTATTATACCCAGGTTTTACTGTGTATTTTTTTGTTCCCAAATGTCAATATGTGGGTATTGGGAAGTGTAAATTTAGGCTGATATTGCTTCAAGCAGAGCTTGATGGCCCATTTTAAAGAGTATTGGTCTACTAAGAAATATTAATTTGGACAAATATTGCTTCAAGTAGAGCTTGAAGGCCCATTTTAAAATAAATGAAGTAAAAAAGAGGCCCAATCTAATATGACAGGATTCAAAAAATTTTAAATCCTTGTAATTTAGAAAGCCCAAAAATTTTGGCCAAAAAGGCCCCAAAAAATTAAATGCATGAAAATCTACAAACTTGGCCCAATTTGTGGTCCAAAACTGGCAAACCATTGAATCTGACCCTGCCCCAACCGATGACCCAACTAGACGAGTCTGACTCGTATGTTCGGTTGAGTGCAGGTTAATTCTCCAATGACTCAATCCAATCGGGTCAAGTACGTGCTAGGCCCAAACCTAGGCCAACCTAACCCGTGGACAGCCCTATAATAAATCTTTGCCATGAAATACTGAATCTCTATGTTGAGTCCATTTCATCATCTTGCCATGTGTTGAGCTTTGATTTGGAAATTTGTTGTAGTTGAGTTAGGAATTTAGGATGGCATATCGTGAACCCTCATCGAGCACTGAGACTTTCTAGTGCTGCATTTGGGGGTTAGATCTTTTGTTTGGGATACTTGTGAAGTAGTAGCATTCTTTTTAGGTGGCTTGATGGAACCAGCCTATGGACAAAAAATGGAAAAAGAGAAAGGATTTCATAGAAAATTAAACTAAAGATTCTCCTCAGTCGAGTTGCCGAAAATGCACGTGATAGTTAGCCTAATGATGAATTTTTGAGTGTTAGTCAATAGATGTTAACTAACCAACATTTAGACCCCATTAATACTAGCTCAATAGCTGACTTAGGGAATCAACTGTCTTGTGAGAGCAAAAGGCAAGAGTTAGACATGCATGGACCCAATAATTTATGTGGAAAACCCCACTAGAATAGGGGTGAAAAACCACGGTTGGAGTAAAGAAGTCTCTACTCCTGAATGTTTGTATATTGTTGTTGTTGTTTTTTTCCTTTTTCTTTTTTTAACAATTAACATACATTCAATCATTGCACTCATATGTCCTTTGATGATATAAACTCTTGAATAATATAATATGATCATTGACCACCAAAGTCTAGAAGATTATTTTCTATAGGCAAGTTGTGTGTTTAACACTTTCTCAATCCTGTAACCTAGCCTCTAAACTTAGATTAATGGTTTGTAGATTAAGCTTTTTTTTCCTTGTAATTTTCAATTCTAGATTGTAATTAGGAAACAAATTCATGTAATTTTCTTAGATTGTATCTAGGACCAAAGCCATGTAACTTTCTAGCTATTTTCAAGAGATGTACATTCAATGTCAATTCATCAATAAAGATGTATATTTTCAATTTTCCTTTCCTTATTTTTGAAATTAAATAAGTGACGACTTCATTGTAAAACCCTTGACTTAGGAAGGAAGATAAAAGCAATAGAACCTTTACGAGGCACCAGCACAAGGTTGTGCCAAAACCCCACACGGAGAAGGTTTTCGACTGGGGGCATGGTTTCTCTTAGAAAGGTACCAACCCAAATGATAAATATAATAACCTTGGAGCATTCACATTGAAGCTCTTATTACTAAAAATCTAATTTAACTCTCAATCAACCAAAAAACTTGCTTTATTAGAGTTGCTATATCTAAATTTTCTTAACATCTTGCTACAGTAAATTGCCATCTATAGCAGTTCATAATGGCTAAAGAGTTAAAATTAAAAACCATTTTTATTCCTTCACACCTCTCTCTCTCTCTCTCTCTCTCTCTCTCTCTCTCAATTGCCTAGCCAAGACCTATGGCCAAAGCTCATGAGAGTGCCACCACGGATAGTGGTGACATGCAATGGCTGTGGACACCCCAAAAATCAGATTTTTAGGTTTGATTGTACATTGGGTCCTGTATTAGGTGTGATCGTACATTGGGTCTTGTATTAGGTGTGTGAGTCCCATTTTCTTATTTTTATTTTAGGAGTCGCCTCCAACCATTGGTTCTGTATTAGGTGTGATCAATTGGTCACCTACCTAATTAACTAAACTAATTTTTAAGGGTTTATTAATTAAGATAAACCGAAAGTCTCGAATCAAAAATCTTGGACTTAGAAGTTCGATTATGTGTGGGGAAGGTATTAGGCACCCCACAATGCCTATCCAAAGGATAATACCTCGTTTTAATTTAATTCAAATGTTATCTTTTGGTGAAGAAATAGGATACTTGGCATTTTGATTTTTGAAAAAAAGACTTGCAATATATATATATAGAGAGAGAGAGAGAGACACACACACACACACACACACACTTTTTTTTTTTTTTTTTGATGAGAAATATGATAACTTTATTATGATGAAGATAAATATATAGCATCTTGAATTACAAGGGTCTCAATAATGGGTGGATTTTCCTCAATCCAACTAACAAAATTATTAATTCCTTTGGCAAATCTTGCCAGAGTATGAGCTGGTTTGTTGCTGTGTCTCAGTACGTGGAGAAAACAAGTGGCTCTAAAGAAGTGCAGCTTGTGATGAATACCATCAATAAGGTTTGCAATGGCTATTGGGGGAGTGATCCTTCTAGTGAGTGCGTCGAAAACTATCCGTGAGTCAGTTTCAAAGACAACATCTCTAACTCCAATATCCCATGCAAAAGTGACAGCCTCATCCATTGCTTTTCCTTCTGCTTCCAATGGACCTAGTGGTAAGGGCAGGTGTTTGCTCATAGCTGCAACCACCGATCCTTCGTGGTCCCGAATTAAGACACCTACTCCCACAGAGTTGAGCTGGTCGAAGACAGCAGCGTCTACGTTGACCTTGTACCACGGTGGAGATGGTGGGACCCAGCGTGGGTCCATGGCGTCCCTATGTTGCGGTGGGCGATGATGCGCGAGCTGGAATTCGCAAAGCAGGGCGCGAGCTTTATGGAGAATTTCATGACTCGTTTGTCTTGGCTGTCCTACACGTACTTTGTTTCTATTAGACCACATGCACCAAGTGATGGTGATAATGAGTTCAAGAATATCATTTCCAACGTGCTGCATGTATATGAGGTACCAAAGCCAATCCGCAAAATCATGGAAATGGATTCCACGCATGTCAAAAGGGATGCCCGAGATAGCCCAAAGTTCAACGGCTTTTGTGCACTCCCAGAACAAGTGGGTCGTAGTTTCCGTCGCTAACCCACAAGCTTCACAGAAGGGCTCATCAAGTACCTTTCTATGATAGAGATTCTCCTTGGTGGGAAGTATATTACGGCATGCTCGCCAAGTGAAGGTCTTGATTTTATTTGGAGCATGCAAACTCCAAATATTTTCCCAGAATGAGCTTTGATCACGGCTAGTGGAGGGGGACCCAGTGGTGCTTTGCAAATGCAGAGAAAGGGCGAGCTTGTAGGCACTATTCACAGTGAAGGTTCCTCTAGGCGTGTAAGCCCAGACCTGTCGATCTCGGTTCCCATTTTTGTTGATGGGAATGCTTAGAATATTTTTGGCATCATGGGGAAGGAAGGCTGCATTGATCAAGTTATGTTTCCATTCACCCACCGTGTTGTCAATAAGAGTGCTGACAGTGGAGTTTTCGGGTAGGATGCTGCATGGTAGGGAGGTGATCATAAAGGTGGACGGTTGAGGCAGCCATTTATCCTTCCAAATGTTGATTGATGCTCCATCTCCAACCTACCATCGACAACCTGCCTTGACAATATTTTGAGCCGCCATAATGCTACGCCATGCATACGATGGCTTTGGACCTAGTTCAGCATGGAGGAAGTCACTATTTGGAAAATAGCGAGCTTTGAGGACGCGGTGCACCAGGGAGTGCGTGTTTGTCTGCAATCGCCAGCCTTGTTTTGCCAAGAGTGCTAAGTTAAAGGATGGTAGATCACGAAAACCGAGTCCACCGTCTTTTTTTGGAGTGCATATTTTGTTCCAACTAAGCCATGCTATTTTGTTCTTTCCATTTGATTGTCCCCACCAAAACCGACGAATCATGGCAGTTAAGTCATCACAGAGTATGTCAGGGAGTTTGAATACACTCATGGTGTAAGTGGGTATAGCCTGTGCCACTGCTTTAATAAGAATTTCCTTCACCGCTTAAGAGAGCATTTTTTCCTTCCAACCTGATAGTTTCTTGTCAAGCTTTTCCTTTAGGGCATGGAAAGTGTTCACCTTAGAGCGGCGGCCAACAAGAGATGGAAGGCCTAGATAAGTCTCATGTTGCTTGATTACCTCCTCCCCAAACATTGTTTTGATGTCTTCTTGTAGTGCATGTGGTGTGTTTCGACTAAAAAAGAGAGAAGTTTTCTCCCTATTTAGCTTTTGTCCTGAAGCAAGTTCATATGTTTCCAAGATATGAGCAAGGTGGCTGCATTCTTCTATGGTTGCTTGGCAAAAGATGATACTATCATCGGCAAAGAAGAGGTGTGAGATACGTGGGCCTTGTGGGCTGGCAGCGACACCTCGAAGAGCACCAATGCTTGTGGCTTTGCGAAGTAGAGCTGAAAGTCCTTCTGCACAAAACAAAAACAAGAAGGGGGATATGGGGTCCCCTTGCCTCAAACCCCAGGTGGGGGTGATGTGGCCTCGAGGTTTGCCGTTAATCTTTATAGAGTAGGTAACAGATGTAACACATTGCATCATGAGGTTAACCCATCTACTATTGAAGCCCATTTTATACATAATATTTTCTAAGAAACTCCACTCTACCTTATCAAAAGCCTTACTCAAATCAAGTTTTAAGGCCATTTCTCCAACTCGACCGTTTCTCTTTTGGTTTAAGTGGTGCATTGTTTCGAAGGCAACTAGGACATTGTCAGTGATGAGACGGTCAGACATAAAAGCGCTTTGGTTTTCCCCGATAATTTGAGGGAGAAAGCGTTTTAGTCTGTTTGCAAGGACTTTAGAGGCTAGTCTAGAAATGACATTGCTTAGACTGATGGGTCGGTATTGAGTTACCTTGGTGGGATTTTTTATTTTTGGGATGAGGGTGATGTGTGTCTCATTAAAGTTAGGAGGGATGATTCCATCATTTAAAAAACCTAGAACAGCAGTCATAACACACTCACCAGATAAAGACCAAAAATGCTGGTAGAAAAGAGGGGGCATGCCATCGGGTCCTGGGGATTTTTTTGGATGCATGTGCTTCAGAGCTCTGTAGACCTCATCTGCTTGAAAAACCCGGGTTAAAAAGCTGTTCATCTCATCAGTGACCACTGGTTGGACGGCATCAATAGTAGCTGAGAAATCAGTGGGCCCATTTGTAGTGAAGATATTGGAGAAATAGTCTAGAATAATGTCGTCTATGACCTAGTCGTCTTCATGCCAAACACCGTTGGAGTCACATATGCCTTTAATAAAGTTTCGATCTCTTCGGTTTGAGGCTTTTTGGTGAAAGAAGTGGGTGTTACGGTCACCATCAGTGATCCATTGAGTTCTTGATCGTTGGTGCCACATTGTATTTTCAGTGTCCAACCAGTAGTTCAGAGTGGATCGAACTTCTTGAATCTTTACTGAATTCTGGCTAGCATCCAACTCGAGAGACTGTAGCTTCTTTTCAAGTCTGGAAATCTGTCTTCCTACGTGGCCAAATTCAAGCTTGTTCTAAGTTGTCAATCGCTCACGGCAACTGTCAAGGCAGTTTGTAATTTGCACGCCGTCGGGTTTGAAAAGGCCATCTTGCCATGCTTCCTGGACAACCTCAGCACAACGAGGGTCACGCAACCACATCGCTTCAAAGCGAAACAGTCGGTCTGAAGGACGTGGTCTGGTAATGGGTGGTCGAAAGCGGATAGAGAGTAAGGAGTGATCCGAGGTGGACATTGGAATATGATGAACAGTAGTGCCAGGGAAGAGAGAACACCATCCAGCAGTAGCTAGTGCTCGGTCTAACCTGATGTGAATGCAACCTTTTATAGGATGATTTCTTGACCAGGTGAAATGAGACCCAATATAACCAAGGTCGAGGAAGTGGCAATGGTGGATGACTGCACGGAAGCGATCCATCTGTTTGGCTGGCCTTAAAACACCACCTAGTTTCTTAGAGCGTTTAACTATTTCATTGTAGTCTCCAACGCAAAGCCAAGGGAGAGCGTTGTATCGGCCTAAGGATTCAAGCAGGGTCCAGGTTTCTTCCCGTTTGCTTGTATCAAGTTGTCCATAGAAGCCAGTGAGCCTCCATGTCCATCCTGTAGTTTCACATACAACATGGGCGTCAATAAACCAATGAGAAAATTTTTTGACATATACCTTTGCATTAGGTTTCCAAAGAAGTGCAAGGCCGCCACTTGAGCCTTCAGAGGAGACCGCAATACCCTGGTTATAAGCCCAGCCTTGTTTTTTAGCATTCAACTGATCGGTGGTGAGCTTTGTCTCCATGAGGAAGACATATATATGATCTTCTTTGTTCAATGCTCGTTTAAGAGCATTAACTGTCCGGGGGTTCCCAAGCCCCCGGCAGTTCCAACTGAGGATACTCATTGTGTCCAGCGGTGCTGCGTAACAGGCACCACCGATCCCAGGTTTTCTGCAAAAAGTTTGCTGAGTGCTTTTATCTCCACATCTAAGCTAAGTTTCTTGTCAAGAGAGTTGCTATCCAGAGTTGTTGTTTCAAAGTTTTTACGTTTGAGGTCTTTTGCATGTACGTTATGGGTTTGTGAAGGTAGTGTATTGGGTGGTAAGGCAAGTCTTTTCCAAGTTTTTTGCTTTGGCTCATTTATTGGTGCCGAAGTGGAGGAGGGTAAATTTTTTGTAGTTATCATGGGGTCTGACATGTTGGAATGGTTAAAAGAATGGTTTTTGGAATTATGCATGTGTTCAGGAATGGCTTTATTTGGTGTAATTGATGGGAGTGAATGTGGGTATATGACGTTATCATCTTGCGTAACGTCTGGGAGTGTGTCGCTTGAATTCTGTGTTGGTGGGGTATTCAAATCTTGGTCAATCGCATTAATGTGAGCATTGAAAAGATCTGGGTTTGAAAGAATTTCCGTTGAATTCGGGTGTCATTATGACTTACCGGGTATTGCGGGGTGTCCGTTTCCGATGTCAGAGTTGCCTTATGAGGAGGTGGCATGGGTGTATTGGTTGAGAAAGTGGGTTGTTTCGATGGTGGGGAAGGTGTGGTATTTTGTGGTGGCGGACAGGGAGGGGCATTTTGTGGCGGTGGACAAGGTAGGGTGTGTTGTGGTAAGGGTGTTAGGCGGGGAGTACGAGGAGGTTTAGTGGATGGTGGGGTTTTATTTGTCACAAGTTGAGGTTGCTGGATGTTTGTCATGGTGGCACGTAGCCAGGGCCCATATTGCTGGTTGTGTGTGCTTAAAGTGCCGGAGTGGTCAGTTAAGAGCTGGCAGTCTCGCTCGTCATGATTAAGCAGGCCGCATTCGTAGCAATAGATGGGCAGTCTTTCGTACTGGAGTGAGATCCATTGTGGGTCCTAGTCCCCTACATTCACGTAGCGTCCTCGACAGAGAGGTTTAGAGATGTCGATGTTGACTCGTACTCGGATATATCGGCCTCGACACTCACCAGTAGAGGAAACATCAACGTGTTCAAGTGTACCAAGCCTGGTTCTGATGAGAATATTTACTTATAATTTACCATGAGAATATTTAAGTCAAAGAATATTTACAATCAAAGCATGTGAGATATGTACATAAATAGCATGTGAAGGATATTAACCACGTAGCTAAAAAGAATAGCATTGAACCATAGCATGTGAGTATTTATTTACTATATAAATAGCATGGGAATACTAACTATTATACACAAATAAACTACAACATGAAAATAAAGATTGAGTTGGAAGGATAGCAACTTATTGTCATCCACAATTTTCCCCATTTTTACCATGCAAAAAAGATGACAATTGAAATGTATTAGTGCCAAAAAAGGAGGAAGAGATTATATAAGCTTGATTGGTGCCTATGGGTTCAATGGAATTGAACCATAGGCACAAATCCTTAAAAATGCAATGCTAAGGAAAAGTTTTAAATAACAATGCAAGGGCAAGCTCTAAAAAGATTTTTTTTATTGAAAACGTTAATCCTATTATTTTTTAAGGAAAAGTTTGGAAAGATCACTTTGTTTTTTTTGGAAAGATTTTGTTTTGAGAAGAGGGGGTTTTAGAAAAAACTACTTTCAACATTTTTGGAAGAAGAGATTTCTTTTGAACAAGCAAAATTCGCAGAAGAAATTAAGTTTCATTTTTTAGAAAAAAGTTTTTTTTTTTTTTTTTGAAAATTGTCGATTTCTAAAGGAAACCGATTTTTTTTTGGTTGAGAAATTGAAGTTTTCTAAAAATAAACATTTTTTTTTTTTGTAAAGAAAAGGGAGTTTTAAAAAGATTCATCGGTTTAGTTTCTTTAGGAAAAAGGGTATAATTTTTAAAAGACCCCATGATTTTGTTTGAGAAACGATTTGGTGGAAAAAGCTTTATCTTGGAAAATATTTTACAAAAAATAGGGGATTGGAAAAAGTTCTTTTGTTATTTTTTTTTTTAAATTCATGGGTTTATTTTTATTGAAAAGATTTGAACCAAAAATTCCAATGACTTTGAAGAAAAAGAAATATTCTTTTTACAACTTTGCTCATTCAAAAGATTTCATTCAACATATATTTTGAAAGAAGAAATTTCCAACGTGGTAAGAGAAAACATTTATTGAAAGCCCTCTCTTTTGAAAGAAAAAATACCTCAATTTTGAATTTAAAAAATATATATATATTTTTGAAAAATATTCAAGGGAAAGAGAACATTTTTTGAAAAATAGAAGAAAACTCTTCTCTTTTTTTTTGGAAAAATAATTTCCATAGAATAGCATATTAAAAGTATTTGTTTATCCAAGCAATTAATTTATGGAGATATTATTGACGAGAAAAAGTAAAGAGCAACAATAGTATAAGTGCTATAAATTTAAAGACAAGTAAATAAGTGCAAGAAAATAAAGTTGCTAGGAAATTTAAATGACAAGTAGATGTAAAGTGCTGAAATTTTAAATGACAATAAAAGTAAAGGGCTTAAATTTAAATGAAATAAAAGTAAAGGTTCATTAAAAATGTCCTTTTTTTTTAGAGATCCCGCTTAAATAAACCTTAATCTATTTCAAGCCTTACGGGTGCTTTGTCAAAAAGAGAACGGAGTTCTAATCCATCAACCATCCTTAAGACAACATTCCTATATTGTGCTTTACTCTAGGTTTAAAACTCATTTAAAAGGGATATATAGAAAATCTTTATGTACATATATGTGATGAGGAAGTAATATACATATATATATATATATATATATATATATTTATAACAAGGGAAAGTAAAAGTGCAATAAAAAAAGGTGAGTGGGGAATAGCAAAAATTAAAAGGAATGACATTAAAGTAAAGGGGAGAGGAAATTACATTAAAATAAATGGGTAACAATATATGAGCAAGAACATAAAAGGTTCCTAGATGCCTAAGAGAAATGAAATTTCTTCCCCCTAAGGGTACTTTCCATATTAGGTCTAGAAGATGGTTCAATACCCATCTAGGAACAACAACAATATCATAATCAATAGTGAGTACTATAAACATAAAGGAAAGAGAGATAGATACACAATCACAACAATAGTGCTAGGAAAGTAAAGAGACAAAGTAAATATATAGAACTTCATATATAAAAATGGATGATGTTTACATGAGATGACGGAGAGAGAAATGAGATGGGTATAGTTATTAGGAAAATTATCTCATCCCTACATCTTACCCACAAAGATTACAAATAAAATGAGAGGCTGAATGTTTGTGGTCGATTTCCTAAAGAGAGGAGAGAGTATTTTTGTTTTTTTTTTCCAGAATTTTCTAGGGTGTTTTTTTTTTTTTTTTTTTCAGATTTTATCTAGTAATTTTTCTTTAATTTTCCTATTTTTTTCTCCCAAAAAAAAAAAATATATATATATATATATATATTTTACAAAAAATGGGGGTATTTATAGAGACAGCCTCACATTTTTGCTACCTTATTAAGCTATTTTGTCTCTTTCTTTATTTTTGGTTTGATCTTCGTACAACTGTTTGAAGGCCTTTCTAAACTCCTTTTTTCTTCAAACATTATGTCTAGTTTCCATAGATCCTGACCTTGAAAGATTTGAAGGCAGGGTCGTCAAGATATTGCGTCTGAAAGGGAGGTGACACGGTGTAGGAAATTATGTGACGTTTTTTTGGTATAAAATTAATTCCTTCTAATTTGTGGTAGATATCACCAAGTCCATTATATGAGAGGTGTTTGAAACCTCATACTTCAAGTTGGTTCATCCAAATCATTCCAATTATTACCCAAACGATACAATGTATTGTGCAAAGTTGGTCTAAAAACAGACTGTTTAACTTGAAAAACGTGAAGTTTTTAATCAAGGTTTTGGTATTTTGTTAATATCTCATCCGTTTTAACTTCGATTTTAGCCTATGAACTATCATTTCGAAGGGAAAAATATGAATTACAAAATGGTCCAAAATTCACCTCGATCGGACGATTGGATCAAGAAGTCAACTTTTTTACCATACTCAGTTAGAGTTTTGGTCTTAATTGCTATCAAAGGGGTTTTGGAATATTGCAACCCTTCGATTCACTATTTGATTATGTTGAATTTAGTTGTTACCTTTTTTTGGCTTTGAAATTTGAACCTATTTTTTATTTATTTTTTTGGATTATGGCATTTGTTTTGACTTGTGAATCAGGGTTAAACAAAATACGGTATCGACAACAGCACCACCACCAACATTGATTGCCGCTTTATTATTATTATTATTATTATTATTATTATTATTATTATTATTATTATTATTATTATTATTATTATTATTATTATGGCATATGCGGAAATTGTTAAGTACATATGTCATTTAGAATTGGCTAATCCTTCAACAAAATGCACTTTACTTGTAATTGGGTAGATCTAAGATGGTTTAAATCTTCACACAACTTTGTGTTCATGTTAAGAGTTAAAGCCATACAAATTTGTTCAAAAAACAAGTAAAGAATTGCTACATTTTAAAGCTCGACAGATTGAATCTATCGAGATTTACAAAAATCAGATTTCTAGATCTGTTTTCACGCATATCCATGTATGTTTGTGTAGGGTTTCTTTTTTTACAAACCTAGATATATATATATATATATAAGGACTATTTTAAGAGCCATCTCAGGGGATGCAAAGGTTGTTGCACTTGTTGTTACATGCATATTGTAACCAAAGACAATTTGCCCTAGTTCATCTTTCTCTTGAAAAAGCTGCTATATTTGTACGCTGTAAGGTTTTGTAACCAAAGAGCTTCTTGATCTTCATCATATGGATGAACTGAAGAACTTTGCAGCCAACATCTTTCTAAAGTTGGTGAGTAAGCCACGTATTGGGATCCGCACATTGATTGGTTAGTTACGTACAAGGAGCCATGCATTGAAAGGAGAGATTGTCAATACATTATAAGTTCAATTGTGTATTGGGGTAAGGGTTCAACTATAGGTTGGTATAAGGTATTAGGATTCCTTTACTTGTAACTGCTTGTTTTGATAATAGTGGATTCTCGGGAGTGGTGACCTTAAATTCACCGAGTGAGATTTTGTCTAGGTGGTTTTTCTCATTTATAAACAAATCACCCATGTTAAATTTATTTTTTACTGCATTTAGTTATTTGGTGATTTGTTTGTGCTACCACGTGTATTACATGTAATTTGATCTAATTAATTAACTTGGCTAATTAATTAATTTACCAAAGGGATCAATATATTCTTGGCCTATCAAGTGGAATCAAAGTGGGCACACTCTAATTAGGGTTAATCTTTACTATGTGATCCATTGACCCCTGTTTGTCATGGATAGAGGACAATCTTTGATTATACCTCCTTTATTTGATGGCACTAACTATGTATACTAGAAAGTACGCATAAGAGTTTCCTTGCAGTCTTTAGATGTGAAGGTATGGCAAGCTATGGAGATAGGATGGACCAAGACAAAGGAAGTGCTGGCTGATTGGGATGATGCTAAGATCAAAGCGGCAAATTTCATTAGTAGAGCATTGAATGCTTTATTCAGTGTAGTCACAAATGAGGAGTTCAAAAAGATATCCTCCACTAAACTGCTAAGGAACCATGGACCATCCTCCAGAAAACCTATGAAGGAACTAAGGCTGTCACGGATTCAAAACTTCAAAGGCTTACCATAAGCTTTGAAGAAATTAAGATGGAGGAGGATGAGTCATTTGATGTGCTCTATGGCAAGCTCAAGAACATAGTGAACTCTGTCTTTAATCTTGAGAAAACCATTCTCGAACCTAAGATTGTAAGAAAGGTGCTTAGATCTCTCCGGAGAGATTCTATGCCAAGATAACTGCCATTAAGGAATCAAAAGACATTGACCAAATTCCTTTGACAGAGATGGTTGGCAACTTGCAAACCTATGAATTGGGTTTGTCTAGAATCGAGAAGTCGAGCAAGAAATGGTGAAGATTCTAAGATGGATTCCTACATCAAGAGGCAGTTCAAAAAGTTTATAAAGAATGCCAACACAAAAGGATTTGACAAGGACTGAGAGCAATCCAGTTCTTCACAGTTCAAGAGCCAAGATAAAGGGAAGAAAGATTCTAGGAATGGCGGCCAGTACACTGTACCCTCCGGACCAAAGTGTTTCGGTTGTCAAGGTTTTGAACACATGAAACAAGAATGTCCAACTTATCAAGACCATTGGGAAGAGCAATGCCCTTGCTGTCACCTTAAGTGACACTGAACATGAAGATGATTCAGATAATGATGACGAGAGAATCTTAAATGCCTTCACTGCCACTGTCTTCACTACCACTGTAAATCCTATTAAGAGGATTGTTGAAGATGCGGATGAACAAGATGACATCCATGCTGCCTATGTAAAGTTGTACAAGGTCTCTAAGAAGCATGAGAAACTGTATAGGCTGGCCACCAAGAAACTGAGTGATGTGGAACTTGATAGAAGAGCTCTCCATAAAAGTTGATGAAGCTAATCAAACCATTGGAGCGTTATGGTTTAAGAACAATTTCTTAGCTAAGAGGACCAAAAGGCTTGAAGCAAAACTATTTTAAGTTAGAGCTCAATTGGAGAGGACTTTTAATGCAAAGCTTGATGAGATGCTTAGCTTTCAAAAATCTACTTTTGATAGATCCGATTTGGGGTATGATTTCTCTTCTCCTAATATTACCTCTTCTAGTACTACTATGTTTATTCCACTTGCTATAATGTTGAATCTAAGAACAATGATGTTAAAACTGTTTTAGCTAGTAAGAACAAGACAAGGGTATATCTATTTTAAGAGCAACCCCTACACTTGAAAAGAAAGAGACTAAAAACCCTAGGACTAAGAAGGGTAGTAACCAAAAGTCTAAATAAAAGAAGCAGCATCTTTGTCATCATTGTGGAGCTACAAAAAACACTTGACCTAATTGCTACAAGTGGTAAGTCACCCAATAAAGCAACAGTATGATCTCATTTGGAAACCAGAATCAATTTACATCCTTTTTTGCTCCTCATGGAGATCTTCTCAAGGCCCTCATTTTCCTTTCGAACTTGAATGGTTTCAATTCTTCCCCCTCACCTCTGGTTCAAGGGTTTGCATAAAGGAAAGGTTCTTCCAAGGTGTGGAAGGAAAAAGGCTTAAAGTGATTTAGTCACTTTTTCTCTCTCCCTTTCTTTTTGGTTATGCATTACTTGTGTGTTTTGCTTTCTTTTTTTTTTTTTTTTTTTAGTCAGTCTAGTTTTTATACTATGCTTTGTGTTAACATTTTTTTTGTTTGGTTGTTTCAGTTTTGCTTTATTTTTATTTTTTTTCATAAAAATAAAAAATTGAAAAATTAGAAAAATACAAAACCAGTGTGTTATGTGTACATTGGTACGTGTATACCTTGGATGACCATTGAAATAAAGTTTTCTAAATTTTGTATCTTTTGTAACTTATGATGAGCATCTCAATGCACAACTAAGCAAGTGAGCTTTATGGTTCGTGTTTTTGATGAGTAAGATTAAGTAATCTCTTATACTTAATACTCATATCACTCTTTTTGACAAGAAGGACTAGAAAATCCTAAGAGAAAGGCATAAATAACCATCTCACCACTATTGCCCGCCAATCATAAAATGATATTTGTATGCTCCGGCACAGCAAAAGTGCAATGTCAAAAGTTTAACATAATTGGGTATTTTCTTCCCTCTCTTATATGCCCATGTATGATATGCTCAAAAGAAAAAAAATATATACAAAGAAAATTAAAAGCAAAAAGAATCAAAATGGTTTTAGATATGGTTGCAAGTGTGTTTTTAGGAGATGTGGAAGTTATAGGATATACTTCGAAGGTGATAGTCATCATCAAGCAGTTATGATTATGTGTGAGTTAAATTGAAATTCTCATATCTCAAATCATCATAATGTGAGACATTTATGTAATCTTACAATGTTTTTCACACACAACACGCAAAAATTCTTTGCTACCATTGGTACATGTGCACGTACAATATGATTTGGCCATCATGAGGAATACATGTGTTAATGTATACTCACTAAACTGTCTTGACTTGTTTTTGAAATATAAAATTGGTTAGGCTTATTTTGTGTGAGTGTGTGTGTGTGTGTTTGGATCTTAAATGCTTTACATTCTTCTTGTTGAAAGTCTTTTTGAGAGCTTACCATGTTGATTGGATCTTTGGTTAAGTAGCTTGCTTGATTGCATTCATTTATGCGTTTTTCTCCTTCTTGAAAAAATTTGTTTTTATCAAGCTTAACAACTTCTCGGCACCTTTTGACAGCTTGCTATCCATTGAGACCCCTGAACTTCTTTTTCTCGACAGATCCTAGCGCATCTTCAATCCACCGAGCTACTCTAGAATTCATCTTGATAGCTTCTCGATCCATCGAGTAAGTTTTTATCTAGCCGATAGCTTCTCGACAACTGTTCAGTCCATCGAGATCCTTTGCCATCAAAAGATTCTCAACAGCACCTCGACAAATTTATCTGCCGAGAATTAGTGCTCTACAGATTCTCGATATCTTTCGATCCATCGAGAAGTGGTTTCTTTAAACAACTTTAGCGTGAAATTAGATTTCATTTCTCTCGTTCTCTCTCGATAGAAACTAACTCTTCACCTCCCCAAACACTTTTCACTCTCTTTAAACCTCAAACCTAGTTGATTTTCGGCCTAATGTGATCTTCTTTTCATTGGTATGATCTTGTTTTCACTCTTTCTTCATGCATTTCATACATTTTAACCTAGGTTTTGGGTTTTTGAAAATTTTTAGGGGCTTTCAAATTAATGAGATATTTATAAAATTTTTGGGTTGGGTTTTGCTTAAATGATAATATATGATCATACATTGCATTCCATTAGCATTTTCACAGTATTTTCATGCATTTAGTTATGTGATTTAGATGTTGGAACCTTGTATGCTGTTAGGATTGGATTGGGCTAAGCCCATGATGTTGTTTTTGTTGCATGTCACATACTCATGCATAAATTATGCATACATACCTTTTCTTTTCATATTCTGCTACTGTTTTGTGATTGGAGCTTTTTTGTTTCTCTTTCTCTCTCTCTCTCTCTCTCTCTCTCTCTCTCTCTCTCTCTCTCTCTCTCTCTCTCTCTCTCTTGGATAGTTTATGCAATGGCACCAAAGCGTAAGTCTATTCCATCCCGGAACCCTCTTCGTTCTGGGGCATCGTCTTCTGACTCCACTCCTATCCATGTCAAGTTCCATGATGAGAAGACTTGTAAGGACTTCTCGAAGAACTTCTCCAAATGTGGCATTCATTCGAAACGTCATGTTAGCCTATTGGATTTCTCTGATACTGCTTTCTCGAACATCATGCATAGACGGGGTTGGGGAGACGACCGTGAGCTATCCCGCCATGATCATATAGGAGTTTTACTCCAATATGCACGGTTTTGATTATTCGAACCTTAGTTTTCCACTTTTGTTAGAGGTACTCGTATAATAGTGACTCTGGAGCTTATCTCCAAAGTGATACATGTCTTAAAGGAATCACATCCTGATTACCCCGGCTGTCCACATCTGAGGACGATGTCCAAAGACGAGCTTCTATCTCTTTTATATGAGGCACCTTCATCATAGGGTGGGCGTTAAAACACCTCATGCTTGGGCTTTGCAAAAGGTCCAAGGTTCCTAAATATGGTGATGACATTTGATCTTTATCCTTTGTCTCACTATAATTCTATTATTGAGCCTCGTGCTTGCTTTTTGCTATCCCTCTTAAAGGATCTTTTTATTGACTTTCCCTCTTATTCTATCCTCTCCCTTATGGATATCTATAAGGATACGGTGACATGTGATATACTTATCTTTCTTTATGCTAACACAAGGATCATTTGCCACTCCTTTATCTCTTATCCGAAGTTTGATCACTACCCTATCATGCGTGCCATTGACACGGGGACTATTCGACGGAGTGAGGCCCAGCTTCGACTAAAATGGCCACAGACTGAGACAGCGATTCCTCCAACCCGTTCTACTCTATCCACCTCCGCTCCTTCTTCTTCTGAGGGTGGTGTGACTATCGAGTCCATCATTGCTCAGCTTGAGCGCATGGTGCTCGCCTTGACACTTTTAGTGATGAGTTGTGTCAGGTGAACACCAGTGTTAGTCGTATTGCACAATGACAGGTAGTCATGGGTGGTTTCACCGCTTCTCCATCTCCACCTCCACAGGCTTTAGAGGACGAGGATGATGATGGTGGTTATGGTGATGATAAGGATGAGGATGAGGATGAGGATGAGGATGCTAGCTTTTCTGGTGATGAGGAGATGACTGCTTCACAATGACTTAACCTTGGTCATTTATGACAAAAAGGGAGAGTAGTATTGGATATGAAAGTAGTCATGTATCTAGGGAGAGAGTTAGCATAGAATCTTTTTGTTAGGGGGAGTGTCTATACATTTTGAGGGATGTAGTGAAGACTTATGTATCTTTTATTTTCTTTATCTTTTAGATACTTTGTTCTTGTACACTGGTCTTATGACCACTTTGTGATAAAAAAACCTTGTATTCTTTATTGATATATATATTTGATGAGGTTGTTATTACATTTTCACCTATTTCTACATGTGTTGTTTCTTTTCTCTCTTTATACAAATGATTCTTACATATCCAATCTTTTAATTTTTGTTTCACACTAACATGCCTTGATGAGTTTTGTTTAAAGTGTTTCAAAAATACAAGTTGTCAAAATCTATCATCCCATGAACTATCTTCTTGCAAAGTTTTTCAATAGTTTGTATTTAAATTAGATTTTATTGTATTCAACAAGTGAATATGAGTTGAGGGATTTATGACTTCTCTCATATTTCATTTGTTTGTTGTGGTTTTGTCATAGATTGCCAAAGGAGGAGATTTTTATGACATATGTGGAAATTATTATGTATATATGCTATTTAGAATTGGCTAATCCTTTGATAAAATGCACTTTATTTGTAATTAGGTAGATCTAGGATGGTTTAAATCTTCATGCAACTTTGTGTTCAAGTTAAGAGTTAAAGCCATGCAAATCTATTCAAGAAACAAGTGAAAAATTGCAACATTTTAAAGCTCAACAGATAGCTCGACGTATTGAATCTATCGAGATTTAAAAGAAGCTTTTTGCCCGAAACTTGATAGCATCTCGATAGATAACCTATCTATCAAGATTTACAAAAATCAAATTTACAGATCTGTTTTCATGCATATCCATGTATGTTTGTGTAGGGTTTTTTTTCTTACAACTCTAGACATATATAAGGATTATTTTAAGGGCCGTCTCAGGGGATGCAAAGGTTGTTGCATTTGTTGTTACATGCATATTGTAACCAGAGATAATTTGCCCTAGTTCATCTTTCTCTTGAAGAAACCGTTGCATTTGTACGTCATAGGGTTTTGTAACCAAGGAACTTCTTAATCTTTATCGTATGGATGAACAGAAGAACTTAGTAGCCAACATCTTTCTCAAGTTGGTGAGTAAACCACGTACTGGGATCTGCGCATCGATTAGTTAGTCACATACTAGGAGCCGTGCATTGAAAGGAGAGATTGTCACCACATTACAAGTCCAATTATGTATTGGGATAAGGGTTCAACTGTTGGTTGATATAAGGTATTGAGATTCTTTTACTTGTAACCGCTTGTTTTGATAATAGTGGATTCTCGGGAGTGGTGACCTTAAATTCATGTGGTGGGTTTTGCCTCGGTGGTTTTTCCCATTCATAAACAAATCACCAATGTCAAATTTATTTTCTGCTGCATTTAGTTATTTGGTGATTCGTTTGTGCTACCACTCATATTGCATGTAATTCGATCTAATTAATTAACTTGGCTAATTAATTAATTAATTTACCAAAGGGGTCAATACATTCTTGGCCTATTATTATTATTATTATTATTATTATTATTATTATTATTATTATTATTATTATTATTATTATTATTATATTTCTTTTGTTTTCTCGATGGCAAAAAATCCTTCTCTCTTTCCTATTGTTTGTTTGGTTATTGGTTGATTTTTTTAGGGTTTGGAGATTTGACTTTGAGTTTGTGATAATAGTGGAATTTTGGGAGTGGTGACCTTAAAATCACCTTGTGGGGTTTTTGCCGGGTAAGTTTTTTTCATTCGAAACAAATCACCGAGTCATTTAATTTCCGCTACATACTTAGTTTAATTGGTGATTTGTTTGTACTACCACGCACTTTGCATATTAATTTGATTAATTAATAACTTGACCAATTAATCAACTTAATCCATCACAAGGAGTCAATAAGTTTTTGGCCTATCAAGTGGTATCAGAGCGGGCACACTTTGATTAGGGTTTAATCCTTGTGTGTGATCCATTGACTCCTGTTTGTCATGGATAGAGGACAATCTCTCATTATTCCTCCTTTGTTTGATGGCACTAACTATGCATACTAAAAAGTACGCATGAGAGCTTTCTTACAGTCACTAGATGAAAAAGTGTGACAAGCTGTGGAGATAGGATAGACCAAGCCTAAAGAAGCGTCGGCTAATTGGGATGATACTAAGATCAAGGCGGCAAACTTCAACAGCAGAGCAATGAATGCCCTATTCAGTGCGGTCACTAATGAGGAGTTTAAGACGATATCCTCCACTGAAATTGCTAAGGAAGCATAGACCATCCTCCAAACAACCTATAAGGGAACAAAGGCTATCAAAGACTCGAAGCTACAGAGGCTCACTACAAGCTTCGAAGAAATTAAGATGGAGGAGGATGAGTCTTTTGATGAGTTCTATGCCAAGCTCAAAAACATAGTGAACTCAGCTTTCAACCTTGGGGAGACTATTCCTGAACCCAAGATTATGAGAAAAGTGCTTAGATCTCTGCTTAAGAGATTCCATATCAAGATCACGGTGATAAAGGGATCAAAGGATATTGACAAGATTCCTTTGACTGAGCTGGTTGGTAATTTGCAAACCTATGAGTTAGGGTTGATAAGAATTGGCAAATCAGGTAAAAGTAAAAGCATGGCACTGAAGTCCAAGAGCAGTGAGACAGATGAGTCTTCAGATGATGAAGATTCTAAGATGAAGTCCTACATCACCAGACAATTCAAGAAATTCATGAAAAATGCCAGTGGAAAAGGCTTCCACAAGGACCATAGGCAATCCAGTTCTTCTCAGTTCAAGAGCCAAGATAGAGGGAAGAAGGATACTAGGGATGGTGATCAGTACATTGTTCCCACAGGACCTAAGTGTTTTAGATGTCAAGGCTTTGGTCACATGAAACAGGAGTGTCCCACATATCTCAAGAGCACTGGAAAGAGCAAGGAACTTGCTGCTACCTCAAACGACACTGAGCCTGAGGATGATTCTGACAATGAAGATGATGGGATAATGAATGCCTTCACTGCAATTGTCAATCCTACTGAAGGAATTGTAGAGGATGTAGATGAAGAAGAAGAATTGGTGGATGCTAAGTTTGAAAATATGGATGATCAAGATGATATCCATACAGCCTATGAAAAACTATACAAGCTTTCTGAGAAGCATGAGAAACTCTACAGGCTGGCCACCAAGAAGCTCAGTGATGTGGAATAGGACCGTGAGAAGCTTTCCACTAAGTTTGATGAAGCCAATCAGACTATTGGGACACTAAGATTCGAGAACAATTTCTTGGCTAAGAAGACCAAAAAGCTTGAAGTGGAGCTATTTCAAGTTAGAGCCCAATTGGAGAGGACATCAAGTGCGAAGCTGGATGAGATGCTCAGCATTCAGAAATCTGCTTCTGATCGAATCAGTTTAGGGTGTGAATTTTCTTCTTCTAATATTGCGTCTGCTAGTACTACTGTCTTTGTTCCTCCTGCTGATAACAGTAAAATTGAGAACAATGATGTTAAAACTGAATTTGCTAGTGAGAACCTGGACAAGGGTAAATCTATCTTAGGAGCACCCCCTAAGTTTAAGAAGAAGGACACTAAAAACACTAGGACAAAGAAGGCTATCCCTCAAAAGCCTAAACAGAAAAAAGCAGTATCTCTGTCATCATTGTGGTATTGCCGGTCATACTCGACCAAATTGCTATAAGTGGTTAGCCACTCAACAAAGCAATGGCATGATAGCATCTGGGAATTAAAATCAGCTTCAAGGTTCTCTTACTCCTCTTGGAGATCTTCTCAAAGCCCTCATGTTCCTTTCGAACTTGAATGGTTTTAATTCTTCCCCCTCATCACCGACTCAAGGATTTGTTAAAAGCAAAGGTTCTTCCAAGGCGTGGAAGGAAAAGGACACCAAGTGATTTATTCACTTTTTCTCTCTCTCCCCTTCTTATTATTGTTTTTGCATTACTTGTGTGTTTTGCTTTACTGTTATGAGTCAGTCTAGTTTTATGCATTAATTTTTAACATGTTTTTGTTTGCTTATTTTCAGTTTTTGTTTAAAATAAAAAAAAAATTTTGAAAAATTGAAAAAAAATAACAAAAACAATGTGTGTTTGTGTATATTGGTTCTTGTGAACCTTAAAATGACCATTGAAACAGAGTTTACTAAACTTTGTATCGCTTGTAGCTTAGATGAGCATTCTTATGCACAAACTAAGCAAGTGAGCTTTATGGTTCTTTATTTGTGATGAGTAAGGTTAAGTGATCTCTTATACTTAACACTCATATCATTCTTTTTGACGGGTAGGAGTAGAAAATCCTAAAAGGAATGCATAAATAACCATCTCACCACTGTTACCCGCCAATCATGAAATGACATCTGTATGCTTTAGCATAGCAAAAGTGCAATGGCAAAAAGCTTAATATAATTGAGTATTTCTTTTTTCTCTCTTATATGCCCATGCATAGTTTGCTTAATAAAAGAAAATATGCAAAGAAATAAAAGCAAAAAAAACAAAATGGTTTATAATATGATTGCAAGCATGTTTTCTAAGAGATGTGAGAGTTATAGGATGTGCCTCGAAGGTAATAGTCCCCATCAAATGGTTATGATTGTGTGTGAGTTAAAGTGATTTTCACATATCTCAAATCGTCATAACTCTGAGAATCTTATGCAATCTTGTGATGTTCTTCACACACAACACACAATATTCTTTGTTATTTTTGATACATGTGCAGGTACAATGTGATTTGGCCATCACAAGGTTTACATGTATTGATGTATGTTCACTAAGCTGTCTTAACTTGTTTTTTAAATATAAAATTGTTTAGACGTGTTTAGTGTATGTGTTTTGGAATCCATGTGCTTAAAATTGTTGACTGAGAGCTAATTTTGAGAGTTAATATGATGTTTGGATCATTAATTAATTTGCACGTATGATTACATTCATGTCTATGTTTTTCTCTTCTCGAAAAACTCTTTTAAAAGCTAGCTCAACACCTCCTTAACACCTCCTCGATACCTGGTTGTCTGTCGAACTTCTTAGCTTTTTCCTATCGCAATCCCGATAACTTTTCGACACCAGGTGGATCGATCGAGGAAATTTCTGCCCTCTCAATAGCTTCTCGACAGCTGGTGGATCGATCGAGCTTCTGTTCTCGTGTCTTTGTTTTGTTCCTCGACACCTTCTTGATAGCTCTATCTATCGACGATTGTTTTTCTCGACACCTTTCTCGACAGATGTCTTGACACCTCTCAATACCTGTACCTGTCAAGATTTACTGAACCTTTATATAAAGGTTATGTGCGATTCGATTCTTGTTTTCTCTCGATCTCTCTCTCGATAGCACTGTCTCTTCACCTCCCGAACCTTTCTCTCTCGCTCCAAACCTCTACCCAAGGTTTCTTGAAGCTTCTTTCAAGTATTTCTTCACTTGGTAAGCTTCTAATCTCTCTTTCTTCATGCATTTCATGTTTTGAAACCTAACTTTTGGGGTTTTTGAAAATTTTAGGGTTTATCAAAATTGATGAGTTATTGTTGCAATTTTTGGGATGGGTTTTGTAGATTTGATCTTAAAAACTCCATGCATTGCATCACATTAGCATTCTAATAGTAATCTCATGCATTTAGATGTGTGCAAACTAGTTGTGTGCTGATAAGTTTGGATTGGGCTGAGCCCATGATGCTCTTCATATTGCATGTCACATGTTCATGTATTTCCCATGCATACGTTCTCTCTTTTCAATATACTTGTTATATTTGATTTGTTTTGGGAACTTTTCTTTGTGTTTTTTTTCCCTTCTCTTTTTGTTTACGTTAGTAGTGTCTATGGCACCAAAGCGTAAGTCCATTCCATCCCAGAACCCTCTTCGTTCTAGGACTTCTTCGTCTTCTGATCCTTCTCCTTTCTCTTTTCGGTTCCGTGATGAGGATGCTCGAAAGGACTTCTCAAAGAACTTTTCTAAACAAGATGTTCATTTAGAATGCTAAGTTGTTCTGGCAGACCTTGCTAACACTGACCTACCCGATGTCATTCACAGTCGGGGTTTGGAGTCATTGTATGACGTCACGGTCACTTGTCCTTCCGTGCTGATTCAGGAGTTTTACTCCAACATACATGGAATTAATACTTTAGTACCTCTCCTTCACACTTGCGTTCGAGGTACGAGCATAGTAGTCACACCGGAGTTGGTATCCGAGGTGCTTTATGTTTCGAAGGTTGGGCATCTTAACTACCCCGGTTGTGAGCGTCTGCAGACTGTGTCCAAAGATAAAGTGATTTCTACATTTTGTGAGTGCCCTTCTGATTAGGGTGAGCATCAGTTTACACCATATCGATCTTTTGCTAAAGGTCCTCATTTCATGAACATGGTGATGACGTTTGTTTTGCATCCACTCTCTCACTACAACTCCATCATAGAGCCTCGTGCTCGGTTTTTGTTGTCACTTCTTGAGCATCTCACTATAGACTTTCCTTCACATTTCATTCTTTCTATCATAGATGTATATAGGGATACGGCTACCCGTGATAAGCTCATTTTTCCTTCTACTATTACTAGGATATTACGCCTTTTTTCAGTCCCTTTTCCCGTGTCCGACCCCTTCCATGTCATGGTTGCCATAGACGCCGCTACCGGAAAACGTAGTGAGGCGCAGTTTAGGTCGCGACAGATGGCTTCAGCAGCTCCTTCCTCCCGTTCGACTTTATCTAGATCTGCTCGAGCCACATATGCTCCCTCCTCTTCTTCGAGCGATGTGTCCTTAGGAGATATCATGGCGCAGCTTCAATGCATGGATGCTCGCCTAGATACGCTATGTACAGAGTTGTATCAGGTGAATGTTCATGTTGGTCGCATTGCTCGACGATAGGCGACCATGGGCGGTTTTGCTCCTAAAGTTTCTCCTCCACCACCTCATGTGGCTTCTAAGTCTGAGGATGATGATGGTGATGACAATGATGCTTCAGATGATGTTAATAGAGATGCTAGCTCTACCAATGAGATGTCTACTTGACACTCTACCCTTTGTCACTCATGACAAAAAGGGAGAGTAGTTTTGGATTATATGAGAGTAGTCATTCTTAAGGGAAGAGCATGTATAGGACATTTTTAATAGGGGGAGTGTTGTTGTTTTGAGGGATGCAGTGAGGATTACATGTATTTTTTCTTTTCTTTCTTGTTGGAGATACATTGTTCTTGTACCAAGGTCTTATGACCATTTCTTTTACATACGTGATGTTTCTCAAGTGGTATATATATACATGATGATGTATGTTTCTGTCACCTATCTTTACATGTGTTGGTTCTTTTCTTTCTTTATACACGTGTTTCTTATACTTGTATGCAATCTATTATTTCTGCTTCACACAAAGATGCCTTGATGTGTTTTATTTAAAGTGTTTCAAAAATACAGGTTGTCAAAGTTTTCCATGCTATGAACTCTCTTCTTGTAAAGTTTTTCAAGAGTTTATGTTAGGATAGATTTTATTGTATTCAACAAGTGAATATGAGTTAAGCAATTTATGACTTCTCTTATATGTTTATTTGTTTGTTGTGGTTTTGTCACGGATTACCAAAGGGGGAGATTGTTAGGATATATGTGTTTCATTTGTTTAGAACATATGTTATTCTTTTATGTAATTGGCTTATCCTTTGACAAAATGCACTTAGCTTGTATTTGGGTAGATCTCGGATGATTTTAATACTTCAAGAAATAATGTTTCAAGATCAAGTGTTAAACCCATGCAAGTATGTCCAAGATTCAAGCTGAGAAGTGCCAGTCATTAATGCTTGACAGCTTCATTTATCGAGCTTTAAAGAAACTGTTCAGCTCCGAGGCTCGACAGCACCTTGACATCTCTAGCTGTCGAGATTTACAAAAAACAGATTTTGAAATTCTGTTTTGATTCCAATTTGTGGATGTGTCTTTGGGCCTTCTTTTCTTCTAACCCTAGACATATAAAAGGATTATTTTAAGGGCTGTAAAAGTGGACACAAGTTGCACATGCAATGAGAAATCCTTGTTCAAGCAAGTTGTGACCTAAGACAAAGTTTTTTCCCTAGATCATCTCTTTTGTGAAGAAGTTACTGTGTCTTTGCACCATAGGGTTTTGTAACCAAGTATCTTCTTGATCTTCATCATGTTGATGAATTGAAGAATTTTGCAGCCAACAACTTTTTCTAGTTGGTGATTGAAGTCGCGTACTAGGATCCGCGCAATTGGTTAGTCACGTACTGGAAGTCGTGCATCAAAAGGAGAAATTGTCACTATAGAACAAGGCCAATTGGGTATTAGGGTAAGGGTTCAACTGTAGGTTGGTATAAGGTACTGGGATTCCTTGACTTGTAACCGCTTGTTGTGTAATAGTAGAATTTTGAGAGTGGTGACTTTAAAATCACCCGGTGGGGTTTTTGCTGTGTAGGTTTTCCCCATTCGAAAACAAATCACCGAGTCATTTAATTTCCACTGCATACTTAGTTTAATTGGTGATTTGTTTGTGCTACCATGCACTTTGCATGCTCATTTGATTAATTAATAACTTGACTAATTAATCAACTTAATCTATCACTAGGGGTCAATACGTTTTTGGCCTATCATCATCAAATAAAATAGTACTAAATGTACTGTTTATGTTAGATAATTATCCACTTGAAAAAAAATAATAAATAACACTCATACCAATACACACAATTATATTTTTTCACATTTTAAAATATGTTGTTTGAAACATGGTACCAAACACATTTTTTGCATTATGAGTACTTCAAACACGTATTTTCACAACACTTTTTAAATCTCAATTTTCACATAATTTTGAACAACAATACTTGAAAACCGCTACTAAACAGACCCGAAATGTTAGGTGAATTGTGACATAGTGAGTTAAAAATTTAAAATAAATAAAGTAGCTTTTTTGGATGCTAAAACTTAAAATTTTTAAAAGTGTTATATTCACAACATTTTTATAACAAATTTAAGTACAAGGTTATTACTGAATCTAATTTAATCTTATCATTGAAATTACTTTTTTACCTACCAATACTAACCAATAACAAATTACAACCTATAATTTATTGTAAAAATATTGTGATTATTTCTTATATATTTATGCATCATCAAATAATTTTAGAAGTAACTAGTTGTTGACCCGTGCGATGCACGGGAAAACTATTGAGTATATGAAATATTATTTAATTTCGGTTTATTTACAACAATCATTATATCATAAATGCATAGTATACTTAAAAACATGAGGTAACATTAATAATATACAAACTATTTTATATAATTTTATTATATAATTATTTTATAAAATTTTATATAAAAAATTAAGTTCTATCTAGCAAATATTTTAACTCTTTAAGTACTATCTGGCAAATATTGTAACTTTTTTGGGAATGAACGTTAAGTGAGCACAATTTTTAATTTATTTCTCTAAGATGTAAATGAATGTTTAGAATACGTAAATATCGTTGATTTTGTAAGAATATTTAAACAATTAATTGTTTCTTTTTCTTTGATTGCAAAGTAGGGTTTCAATTTCAAAAATTCCTAACCTCAATATACAAAATTTAATTGCTAAATAAAATATATCAATTAATAAAAATTATGATTCTAGTTCTTAGTATCCTCAATTATCCAATAGATGTTGCATTGTTAAAATAACAATTTGTTTTTTCAACAATTATTGTGATTTTGTTGCATGACATACCTAAACATAAGGCATTAATGATGGAAGATATGTAGCATGCAAGCTATAGAGATATGAGGATTTATTAGAAAGTCTCTTTAGAAGAAGTTTATGTTTTTATTTTTGATTACTTGCCTTCGATAAAGATAAAAATAAAATCAAACACCAAATTTTTTTTTTTTTTAAATTGAATAAGAGAGAAATATATAAATACAAAAATTTTAATATAATTACATATTACAAAGTTATAATTTATATAATATATATATATAAGCCAAGAAATAGATATAGAAAATAATCTCAGAAATTAATATGAACAAAACTCATCGCCATGATCATTTAACAATATGATGAACTAAAGTCATGGAAAACAAAGAATCCTTCATCAAATGGAGGCATTTTTACAAATTTTGCATAAGTTCAATACTAAGAAACATACACAAACACAAATTATTAAAGAAGGAACACAAACAAACACACGGGCTATAAAAGTAAAAATATAAAAGACAAAAGAAAGAAAAGCTACGAAGAGAAATTTACATAACTAGAAAACAAAGAGTTTGTAGAAACAAAAGAAAGGGCATAGAGGGTTTTCGTGCGGTGCCATCGGGGTCAAACCAATGGTCTGACTAGTGATATCATGAATAATTTAAAAGATAAAACAAAAATAAAATAACTCATAATATTTATTAAAAATTTATCCAAGGCACATAAATAAGTTTAAGTGAGTATTCAAACCTCATAATACTAAAAAGATTATAAATGATCATATTAACATTATGAAAAAAAATTATTTTTATGACAACTTTTGTCTTTATATATTTTACAATGTAATCAAAAGGAATTTATTAGACTCCAAGATTGAATTGAAGCTTTTTTTATTTTAATAAGAAATTCAAGCTATTTTAATGTTTAGATACAAATTGTTCTATCTTTAGAGTAAATTTATATTTAACATAATTGATTGTTTTTTACTAACATCATACAAATTACAAAGTTTTACAAACACAATATGAGAGAGAGAGAGAGAGAGAGAGAGAGATAGGAGAGAGAGAGAGATAAAAAGAAAAGCACCAAAACCAAAGTGTGGTAGACAATGTACATGTGGTAAAAATTTATTATTTTATAATATTTTTACCACTCATCAGAGAAAGAGAAAGTGAGAAACCTCTTTGTACATAAAAAAAAAAAAAAAAAAAAAAAAAAAAAAAAACCATAAGAGAAAGAGAAAGTGAGAAACCCATTACAATTGGTTAAGACAACATGGTGTGCAACAATCAGTGAGCTCCAAGTCCAGTTTTTGGTTGCCACTGTCATTGTAGTTGATGCCGACTTAACGAAAACAAATTTGACTTAAAGACCAAGTGTAGTGTGAAAAAACTTCTTCTTATCGTGTTTCCTTAGCTTTTTTCTCTTTCACACAATCCTTATGGCTGTCATAGGTAGCCAAATCAATGTTATATATATAATTTGTTTTTTCCTCATGTTTTCCGCAAGGAAACAATGGAGAGGTTGAGAAAGTGAGACTCGGACTACCAAGAGATCTCTCATTTAAAGCAAAGCGGCATTGCTTTATATGTATAAGAGAGTCCTAATGATAATGATAATGATGAGTTTTAGTTTAAGTTGGACTTGTTAGAAGGATAGGGTTTCACTCTTTATTAAGTTTGAATTAAAAAAAGATAATTTTATTTAAATAAAATGATAATTTTATTTAAATATTGTGTTGACATGAAAAATTGTGAGAGTTTCAGAAGATTTGATTATATATATATACTAGTCGCTAACCCGTGCGATGCACGGAATGGTTAAATAGATATTAAAAGAGTAATGGTACATCTACAATATTTTCATAACAATTTCACAATAAATTTTTTGTAGCAATTTTTATTGGTTCTAATCTTCGCTCATTATTGAAATTATTATTTTTTATTACTTTCTAATATCAACTTGTCACTTAAGATTTATTGTCAAAATTGTTGTAAAAATTTTGTGAACGTAATATTTCTCATATTTCTCATAATTAGTTTAATGGAAGGTAATACGACTTATTTCGCATAATTCATCTAAAAGTAATGAATTTAAAACAAATGGTTAATACACTACACTTGTATGAAGGAATATGTGGCATGTATACTCCAAAACTTGTTGAAATTAGCCACAAATAGAACGTTAGAAATCACACAAAGCGTGCACAATGCTCCTACAATTTGACAATTATAGAATCAAAACCCAATATTAATTGAGACAACCCCAAGATATATAACAACAAATCAGATAAAATATAATCAAAATATAAAACTAAAGATTAAATCAACATATATAAATTCTAAAACCAAAGATTAACTTAACATATATAAATGGTGTACATCGGTTGAATTTGCTTATGATTGGTTGTGAGTTGTCTTGTTATCCCTAAACTTTTTAGATATTTACGTGAATTGAACTACCACAATTAACAAACTTTCTCATATTCAATAGCTTAATAAAACCGAAGATTAAGCTAATGTTATTGTTTGTACAATGCTTGCGAATGAGACTTCACTAACAGAAAAATCAAGCAATATTATAATTTCGTAAAGAAAGTGGGAAATAAGAACATCCCTTACGATTCATTAAAAAAATATGATAAGGTTGTAATCTTAAGTTGAATGAACCCAACTTACAGGAGTTCCATAAAAATAAAAATAAAAAATAAAAAAAAAACTTACAGAAGGAGGATGCAAAGGAGAAAATGAAGCAAATCCAGTGAAGAGGGCTAGTTATGCAATTTAGCAATCCAAATATATTTCTAACAAAAAAAACAAAAGCAATCTAATGTTTGTGTTAGTGGCTTGGTGCCGTGAGGTTTTTTGCAAAAGAAAGAAACCCAAACAACTAACTTTAAGTGATAATTTAGGTCTCTTTTAAGTATAGAGGTTGTATGGCACCAAACAACTAAAATTTTTGTAATAGAATTTTAGTTAAAGTAGAATTTTTAAGCCTTTGAAACATATATTTAATAGAGTTTTACTTAAATTAAACTATTGTAACACTTAATAAGATAATTACACGTTGAAGAGCAAATAATAAATATATAAAATATAAAACCTAAAATTAAAAGAAAAAAAATAACGGTGATGTGAAAAATTGTAAAAGTTTCAAAGGTTTCGGTCTTTTTATATATATATATATATATATATATATATATATATTGATTAGAGTTTTTTAATTTTTATTTTTGTAAAGGGAGTAATTAGTTTAGACTTTATTTTTATTTTTTCGAGGAGCAATTAGTTGAGACTTTAGAGTCCTACCAACTCAACTGAATTCCATACCTAATCATTTTCCGGATCTAAGAAGATGGACCAAATCCAGCACAAGTTCATAGACGTAGCACGAGGAATGAAGCTCCACTTAGCCGAAATCGGATGTGGTCATAATCCAATCCATTACGTTTACACAATCTTCACTTTCTTTTCTGTAAACGTCAGATTGGTTTGATTCTTTTTGCTTTTTCAGGTCCTCATGTGGCCGTGTTTCTGCACGGGTTTCCGGAGATATGGTACACGTGGCGGCACCAGATGATGGCTGTAGCAAATGCCGGTTTCCGAGCGATCGCACCTGATTACAGAGGGTACGGACTCTCTGACCCACCGCCAGAACCAGCAAAGGCTTCGTTGACTGATTTCCTAACTGACCTGCTTAGAATTCTTGATGCCCTCCAGCTTTCCAAGGTATTGTTTTGTTATTAACAACAATATACTCAGGGTGTTAGGTTGTATTGTTCAAATATTAGTATAGTTATTTAAACATTATAATGCTTAGAGTTGAAAGCCTATAAGAGATTTTTAGTAACTTTATTTGTATTGTTTAGGAATTTGTGCGGGCAAAAAAGTTGGGTAAAAATATATAAAAATACATATATTTTTTGCATTATTTTTTCATCTATACGTATTTTTATTTTTATAAATACTTAAACATCAACATTATTAGAATAACATTACCAATCAAATCCTAAACTTATAAGAAAATACTTATATAACAATTAATGTTGAGAAATTTGAATTTGTAGTGTTTGTCAGTACGTATGGCATAATTATGAAATTGCGAAGAGTGCGGCATGACTTTTTTTTTTATTCTTTCCTTTGGCATGTTAATTAATTAAGGACTATGATGAAGCATACGTTGTTTTATAATTTGTCAAGACCCCCCAACCTCCCCCCTATTCTAATATAATGAGCAAAAGAAGAAAGATTTGTCTTGCATTTTAAGTAGCTCGCTCACACACATTCTAATTTTATATGCACAGGTTTTTCTTATTGCAAAGGATTTTGGAGCTCGGCCCGCCTACTTATTGGCCAATTTCCACCCAGAGAGGGTCTTAGGAGTTGTAACAATGGGAGTGCCATATTTGCCCCAGGCCCAACTACATTCCATAAGTACCTGCCTGAAGGCTTCTGCATTTCAAGATGGCGGGTATAGATATAGTTCTCTCTTAAGGTTCTGATACAATGCAATAATGCTATCGGCTTGCAACTTTATGTTTATGAACTCTTTCCAGGAGCCTGGACGAGCAGAAGCTGATTTTGGCCGCTTCGATGCTAAAACGGTTGTAAGGAACATTTACATCCTCTTTTCCGAAAGTGAAATACCAATAGCTGCAGAAAACCTGGAGATCATGGATTTGGTTGATCCATCTACTTCTCTTCCCCCTTGGTTCACGGAGGACGATCATGCAGCATATGGAGCTTTGTATGAAAAATCCGGATTCCTAACTGCATTGCAAGTTCCATATAGGTAATGAATTGATCCCAATTGTATACTAGTGACCAAGAAGTATTACTCTAAACCATGGCACCTTCCTAAACTATAAGTCTATACGAGACTTTTGTTCCTACACTTTTGCTTTGATTACTTGTACAATCATTCACACTGTATCCAATGAGCGTGCCAGTGCCACTTATTGGTGTTAGAAATGCGTCATTTTCCTCAAGCAAGGTAATTTATGGTTGTTCACCTGTTTCGCTTCCAAAGTGGATTAATGGCTGTACATTTTTTTTTTTTTTTTTTTTGGAGTGTAACCACTGTAATTGGAAAAGTTGTTAATGGACTGTGGATTTGCTAATGATTTTTGTTGATATTATGCATTCTAGGTCATTTGGTGAGGACATCAACATGACAGATCCCAAAGTTAAACTTCCAGCACTTCTGATTATGGGTGGTAAGGATTATGTCCTCAAATTTCCAGGCGTGGAGGACTACCTTAATAGTGGAAAGGTGAAAGAGTTCGTCCCAAATTTGGAGATCACTCTTTTGCCTGAAGGAACCCATTTCATTCATGAGCAGTCACCTGATGAAGTGAATCAGCTAATCCTCTCATTCCTTGGCAAGGATGCTTGATCAAAGACACTTCAATTACAGTTAGTTGTCATGAAGTTTGTCTAGGCTTGGCCGAGGTGTGAAATATTAAACACATGTATTGTATTGATATCAGAGTAATTTCAATAATCAAGCGTTTGATGTCTTTATAGACAGATTAAAACTGTATGTTTCGTCAGTGTTGCATGCTTTTATGTTTTAAATGCTATGAAATAGTGTACACATCCTCTGTTGCTTGAGCTCTTGTTGAAATCTATGGTAAAGAAAAATGGTTAGTAAAGTAAGGTCTCTATTTTCTTTGCTTCTGGATTTATTGTACTTTAACAATTTTTTTTTTTTTTTTTTTTCATTTCTCTCTTTTGGATCATTGTTTTTAATGTGCATACTCCTAAAACTAAAGATTCTAGGTGGAAAAAATGACTCAAAAATCACATTTTTTTCAACTTCAAACTCGTCACTCCTAGATTTAGTAGCAACCCTTGAAAGGGTCTTACCAAAAAGTTTAATGCAGGCGATACTGCTGCTGTAATAACAACGGCTCATTGACAAAATGGCAATTTTTCTTTTTGTTCCTTACTCTGTTTTGGATCATTATTTTCAACTTTCATACTCCTAAAACTAAAAGATTCTAAAATGACTTAAAAAAAAAAAAAAAAAAAAAAATTCACGTTTTCAACTTCAAATTCGCTACTCATAGATGATAGATCAAGCAACGTCTTACCAAAAAGTTTAATGAAGGTGATACTGTTGCCATATAACAATGATATAATTTGCCGTAACAATTTTTTTTAGAGAGTTTTACTCTATAACGTCTGTTCTTAATGATAGCTCTTTATTATAATATCAAGACATCGATCTATTTTTAGTATAGACTGAAATTGAAATGCAGATCTCTTATTCAACTATAAAAACTTCACCAATTGAGCTAAAAGGAACATTCATTTGCCGTAACAACTGCTGGTTGACAAAACGTCCTAAATTGCCAATGGTTGCATTGGAGAAGTTCGAATTTCAACTTCACAATAAAAGCCCTGAAATTAGTAACTAATAAGTACACCCAACAAGGAGAAAGGGGGAAAAAAAAAAAAAAACTTCTCTTTATTTATTTCGAAATAAAGAATAATTTCATTATAAATGTAAATGAATAAAATATCTTAAAATTCTATTCTACAGCCTACACCTAATAATAAAAATGTTAAACGAAACAAATTCATTCTTAAATTTGCTAAGAGCTAAGCTAACTATCCATTATTACTATAAAATAAAAATAAAAAAATAAAAAATCTCTCCCTTAGCAAATAGTAAAATAAAAATGAATTTGTTTTGTTTAACACACACTAAGTGGTAAAATTAAGCTAAATAGTAAAATAAGTTAGTAAATTTCATCCATGCTAAACACACACTAAGCAGTGAATACTAACCAAAATAATAATAATAATAATAATTTATATATATATATATATATACTCTCTCCATCCTAAATCTATCCTATAATAATAATAGAAAAATAGAGAAATTCCTTTCCCACACAACCCAGCAGTGATTGTTTCCTTTTGTTTTTGTGATTTGTGTTCTCATCATTTGACTTTTGTTTCTCCAATAATTGTTGTCCTCTTGTATCCTCCTCTAAAAGACCCATACTACCATACAAACAAAAAACAAGAGAAACGCCCTCTCTCTCTCTCTCTCTCTCTCTCTCTCTCTCTCTCTCTCTCTCTCTCTCTCTCTCTCTCTCTCAACCCTAGCTCCTTCCTAATTATTAATGGACCAAGTGCAGCACAAGTTTGTGGATGCACTACAAGAAATTTAGGTTTAGGCAGCGTGTTTTTAGCGACATTTTTAAATCCACCGCTATAAGTGGTATATTGCGACGTTTTTGACTAGCACCGCTAAAGAGTGTCTTTTGAGACGTTTTTAAAAAACATCGATATAACCCAGAATAATAGTGACGTTTCTTAAAATGTAGCAACAAGTACATTTTCAACGGCATTTATTTGGCTTATAGTGACATTTTCGTAAAATGTCACTATAGTTATTAATAAAACTCCCTAGCTTTCTTGCCAAAGGGAAAGATAAAGTAATGAAACTATATAATGACGTTTTGAAAATGTCGCTTTATGTTCCCCCCAAAATTTCGTTCTTCCCGCATAAAGTTTCACCCAACTTTTCATTTCCCACTTTTTTTTTTTTTTTTTCTATCATGTCTTTCTTTCTTTGTTCTTTTGTGTATCTAAAGCATATAATGGCATTTATGTGATTTGTGGTAATGAGCTTGGTGAAAATAAAGGAAGTGAAGAAACTTAAGGGTAGAGTGGTAAATGTCTCCTTAAGATATTTGTAGTTAATGGTCCACAATCAGCACAACCCCCTCCTTGGATCCACACATTTCTTTCCCTCTTCTTGTGTTCTTCTTTAGCTTCTTCTTCTCTTCTTGTTTTCTTTGCCTCATGGTTGACCCATTACAAGCTTCCTATACTCACAACCACCCATTATCACCACTTAAAGCAACCTAAACCACACCAGCATCGCTCCATTTTAATAGAGGCAGTGGTGGTGTAAAGGTGAAAATTTCTTGGATCCACTTATTGTTTTGGTTATGGTCTAAAGCTTGTGTAGAGTCATCATGGAAATGGAGATTTCTAGTTGGTATGTTGATATGTTTTAAGAGTTAAAATATATGTAACTATATATTGTATAGTTAAAATATATATGGTTAGCCCATCTGCATTTCTGAAAAAGAAAAGCTTCGCTGTGTTTTATAAATGTGAAAAATTTGGATTTTGAAAAAACAAACGTGCTGATTTTGTGGAGCCAAACGATTTGGCAAATCACATTTTGTCTAAAACGCGCGTTAAGGTTTTATAAACAGCCTATCCAAACAGGCTCATAGTTTGCTACCACTATCCTTAGACCATGATTGTTTATCATTATCATATTCACTCACTATTTTTTCTTCAATCATAGGCTAGTTTGCCACAGGACTTGCCTTCGTGCAGTGTAGTTGTGGGAAAGTAAGTGCTAAAAAGAAATGCTAGTACTAAAAATTTTTTTTTTATATACAGCTTGCAAATATGCAACAAACAAGCCAAGAAAAGGAAGTCCAACATAACACACAGAGAAGAAACGCAAGCTCTAAGTAATACACTCAGCTTGAACAATTTCCTGCACTACCATTTGGGCTAGGGGATTTAGTCGGGTGCATCTGTTTTAGGGCTGCTTCAACTTCTTCCTTTGTAAGTTGCTTAATAAGATTTTGGTTCATTTCAACTAACACCTTTGGTTCTATCGTGTCAATAACCGCTTGAATTCTGTCTGGATGAGATGTTGTATAAAGTTTCTCAAAATAAGACACAGCAACTTCAGCCACCCCCAGAGAAGATTCTTTCCAGACTCTAAGACACAGCAACTTCAGCCACCCCAGAGAAGATTCTCTCTAGACTCCCCCTTCACCCAAAAGTCTAGTGATTGTGTTTTTCTTTTTCCTTCCAGAGGCTTTAGAATGGAAGTATTTAGTGTTGCAATCTCCAAGACCCATCCACTAAACTTTTGATCTTTGTTGCCACATAACTTCCTCACAATCTAGCAACTCATTAATTTCCTTTCTGATCTTATTTATCTCCCTACCATTCTTTCCATTCTAATCCCCTACTACCAAATCCTTTAGGACATTCCTCTTCTTTTGAATTTGCCTCGAAACATGGCCGAAAACTGCTCTATTCCATTTGGATAGCTCATCTACATACCTTTTGAGACCAGCCACTACGTCACTTAGGTTACCAGCTCTCACACTTCTAGTCCAAGCCTTCTTAATAATATCTCTACATTCTTCTCGTCTTGTCCACATTGCTTCAAATTGGAATCTCCTTTAAGGTTTCCTCAGGGCAAAGGAATTAGAAATTAATAGCGCTACATCATCACTGGTTGATACTAATAAGTGGTGCATTCTCATATCTTTATAGTGATGAAGCCATTCTTGCGTAGCTAATACTCTATCTATCCGAAGACACCTCCCATGCTCACCTTCTTGCATATTACACCAAGTGTATTCCGGACCACAATATCCAAGGTCCCTGAAACTGTAGCAGTTGACTACTTCCCTGAATTCCTCCATCTGCTTCTAAGATCTTTGGGCTCCCCCTGATTTTTCTCTTATTGACGTAATTTCATTAAAGTCACCGAGACACAACCAAGGGAGATTAAACCTTCTACTAAGAGCCTTAAGTAAATCCCATAATTCTTTTCGTCGATGAACTTCAAGATTTCCATAAAACCCAGTAATCCTTCATTTGAACCCAGAATCCTCAGTAACAATGGAATCAATATGCCTATTTGAATAACTTTGAATATCCACAATAACATCCTTCTTCCAAAGCAGAGCTAAACCCCCACTTCTTCCCACACTTGGTATTATTAAGCCATTGATAAAGCCGACATTCCTTTTTTTCTTCTCCATACTTCTCATCTTTAGTTTCGTTTCTGATAAAAACACAAAATCAGGATCTCATTGTTGCACTAAATAGCACAACTCACGAACTGTCCAAGTTTTCCCAAGCCCTCAGCAGTTCCACCATAATGTCCTCATTGTTCTCAATGGTGCTGCCATGCAGCCACCACCATTTCATCAGAAAAATTTGGACTGTTGTTGTCAAGCTCCCCACACACACGTTTCTGATCCCTTCCTTTTCTGTAAGAGCCTCAATGTTTCCCAGTCTTTTTTTTTTTTTGCTCCGTGGGCTCTGGCTTATTATATCTTTCTCATGGGCCACAGTTTTCTCTCTAGCCATTTTCTTTATTCTTCCTTTACCCGTAGCCTTCTTTTCTGTTTTTGGGCTCAGGCCCTTAGCATATTTATTACTGTCAACTTCCATTTTAAATTTTATTGGGCTAATAACCTCTGAAACCTCCTTACGCGGCCCACTTATACTAACATTAGTTGCTAACATGGCCATTTCCTTCTCGTTGAACAAGTCTTTAACCAAACCAGCTCCTATTTCATTCATTTTGAACCGAGTACCCAGTTTTTCCTCAACAGCACGTGCTAGCTCAACAGGCCCGTCCCATTTGTCCATGCTGTCTTGCTAAGAGAGATTTGAATTTTTGGACTTTGCTTCTGAACCCGAGGCTGACATCACTGCCATCTCATGTTTACTGTTCCGGCTGTTACACCTTTTTTCCTCCGTTTGAACTGATGCACCAATAAACCCAGCTGCACCGTGTGACTTGGCAGCTGCTCTTTCATTCACCGTAGCATCTAATCCTCCATTCATCTTTGTTTTTCCTCTTTCCCCTTCATTTTTGACTACACGACCAGCCTTAAGCCATTCTCCATATTGTCTTTCCTTCAAACCTTCTTGCTGATTTTTACTACAGTGTTTATCATCATGCCCAATTAAACCACATATATAACAAAAAGTAGGGAGACGTTCATACCTGAATGTGAGCCAGCAACGATCACCATCAGCGTTTAAGATGTGCCCTCCACGACGAAGGGGCTTATCAATGGGGATTTCAACCCTTATCCTCATAAACTTTGCTTGTTCAGCCAGAGGTGACCTTTTGTCCACCTCAATTACTTTGCCAATTTTTCCACCTATATCCTTCACTGCTTCCTCTTACATGTATTCAAATGGTAAACCCCACACTTGAATCCAAAAAGGGGCATGGGTAAAGGTGATGTTTGTTCCACCTCAATTACTTTGCCAATTTTTCCACCTATATCCTTCCATGCTTCCTCTGACATGTATTCAAATGGCAAACCCTACACTTGAATCCAAAAAGGGGGATGGGTAAAGGTGATGTTTGTTGCAGTTAATCCCTTCCTCCACTGACAAAGCAGAAGAAGATTATTTTCAAAAGAGAGATGCTACGTCTACAATATTTTCACAACAAATCACATGTGGTTATTTGTTATTGGTTTAAAATTGAACCTAACAAGAAGATTACTTTTTTGCCCCAACAATAACAACTACTAACAACCTGCCACTTAGAATTTGTTGTAAAAATGTTGTGAAATTGTTGTGGACATATCATTTCTCTTTTCAAAATTCCATGAACCCCCTTTTTCAACCCACTCTAGTTGACACTGAGAACCAAACTTGAACTGCAATATGTTGTTTCCAACCTCAATAATTCTTAAATCAGACCCCATTTTCCAGACAGACTTCAGAGTAGTTTTGAGAGCTCTTTGATTCTGCTGCCGATCGGTGAGAAGTCATCCGAAGAGGCTTAAAGAACACTCTTCCAAGATCTCCGATTTTGTAGCATTTATCAGTACAATATCCTCTTCTTCCTCCTTTGTGAGATGTAATTCTTGAAGACTATTCACAACTTCTTGCTCCATAAAACCTTTGTGATGGCTACGACCCAACTAGACACAGATGAATAGGCCAAGAAAACCCTTACTGGACGTACACAGGGAGAAAGCACTCGTATCTGACGAGAGAGAAAGGCTCCTACAAGGGAGAGATTTACAACACTGTAATAACCATTACAACATGTTTTCCTTTGATAACATGTTTTACTTTTGAGTAAAGGTACTAAAACTTTTTTTATAACTTTACACTAAGGGTCTGTTCGGTTGGAGGAGTGGAAAAGTGGGAGGATGAAAAATTGTGGGAGAATGGAAAAGTGGGAGGATGTAAAATATTTAGTTTTTTCTCTTGTGTGTCCTGTTGGAGGGGTGGAAAAGTGAGAGGGTGGAAAAGTGAGAGGATGGAAAAGTGGGAGGGTATAAATTGACTATTATACTCTTGTTAATAGTAATGTTGAAATGGAAAAAAAAAAAAAAAAAAAAAGTACAACATTGAAATTGAAATGAAAAAAAAAAAAAAAAAAGTTCAACTTTAACGTTGAACTGAAGGAAAAAAAAAAAAAAAAAAAAAAAAAAAAAAAAAACCCAACATTAACGTTGAAATGAAAAAAAAAAAAAAAAAAAAAAAGTGTAACGTTATTGAAGGTCCTCAGTAACGTAAAAAAAAAAAAAAAAAAAGTAGAATGTTACTGTAACGTTCAGTAACGTTTAAAAAAAAAAAAACCAAGCCATCAGGTGGGATGGGGGCATTTTAGTAAATGCTCCTATCCCATATTTTCACCCCCTCTCATTTTCCTCCCAATTTGGGAGAAAAATTTTTGTGGGCCTAGGAAGAAAATTTTCCTCCCAATTTTTCACCCCTCCTTCATTTTCTCTCCAAATGAACAGTAAAAAATACTCATTTTTTTTCCTTAATTTTTTATCCTCTTTATTTTCTCTCCAAACCAACGCACCTAAAGGATCCATAATTTTTTTTCAACACTCACGACTAGGCGGGCGAGATGCAGCCAAAATTGTGTAAAATATTATACTATTGGCATTTCTCTCTTAGAAGTGTGCCTTGTCTTGGTTGGTTCTTTAACAATCTCGGTCAGAGTAAAGGATACTATTACGACAAAGGGAGAAATCAAAGGCAGAAGATGAGAACACAAATCACAAGACAGAGAATCTAGTCCTTTGCTGAAACGAAACCCAGTTGAGCTTAAAAGGCACTAGTGTAGTAGTGAGTACGATTAATGGACGAAGTCCAGCACAAGTTCGTGGACGTTGGAGGACTAAAGCTCCATGTAGCTGAGATCGGGACTGGTCAGAAAGAAACCAACGTCAATCTAATCTGATTCACTTAAAGAATCAAACACATATGCGATTGCCATTTGATCATTCATTCGTAACTTTCACAGGTCCTAATGTGGTGTTGTTCCTACACGGTTTTCCGGAGATATGGTACTCGTGGCGCCACCAGATGATAGCTTTAGCAACGGCTGGGTTCCGTGCCATCGCACCCGATCATCGAGGCTACGGACTATCCGACCCACCGCCCCAACCCGACAAGGCTTCCTTTGCCGACATTCTCACTGACCTCCTCAATCTTCTCGATGCCCTCCAAATCGCTAAGGTATTAAAAGCTATTAACTATATATGATACTATCTATGTTAAAGAAATTTTAGTTCGAAAATTTTATTTTGTTATTAGCCAGCCACCTTCCAAGGGTTTTGGTTTTTAAGTTCCTAGTGATATGAATTTGGACATGGAAAAAGTTTAAGTAATGCTGCATGTGTACTTTTTATTCTGTTACATTCTTCCTAGGAATTTGTGGTGAGGCATGACATTAAAATATAGAGAATATGTATGTTTGAGAATTCATTATTTTGTTAAAATTAGGCTGAAATACACTCTTATTTTTAAAAATGAACATTTTCTTTTATAGACATGGTAACTTATTTTATATTAAAAATTACACATTCTTCCCAACGGCCCAAACCGGTTTCTAAGTGGTCTGCCCACCAAATTGAAACCCAAATTCATTATTGTTGAAGTTGATTCATTCCCAAATCCTTAAGAACGAGAGAGAGAGAGAGAGAGAGAGAGAGAGGGTTTATTCACTCATAATTCAATGTGGGCAAAAAGTTTTGCCTCTAGTTAAGGCTCAAGGAAATGCTGAACGTTGAGGAATCAAGGTTCAAAGCCTCAGGGTGGAGTTTTGAGGCTTGAAAATTATCCTCACTCAGGCCTCAGCACCCAACTTGGTTGGGGTTTCCGAACAAAAAGAGGCTTATTTGTCGCATAATAATTTTTTTTTTCTTTAGACAGCATTGAGTGATTCGTTTCGTTTTAGGCTTATCATTTACGATTGACAATGTATATTTGTTCATTCTTAATGCTAGTTTTTCTTTGAGGACAGGAATGTTAGTTGTGATTTGGCTGTATAGTTGTTTTTAACATTTAAGCTGATAGGCAAGAGGCTTGTGGTTTGTCTAGTTCCTTCTTTGTGGAGAGTCCGGGTTTAGATCCCTCTTCCCTGACTTGCTGTAATCAATAGATATGTACCATAAATATCTCAAATGTGAAGTTGAGAAGGACTTTTAAATTAGGGTCAATGAGATACCTCATTTCCAGCAAATCATCATTTCTGCCTTCTTTAATCTAATGTTTCAAAGGGCAGAGCAATCGTTGGTGCGTTTGGATATTGTTGAAAAAAAGTTTTGCTTTCTGTCTTAGTTTTTGTGGAAATAATCTAGCTTTTGGCTTTTTTGTAGTAAACTAGCCTTTAGCTTTTTGTAACACATTTAATATAGAAGTTACCAAAAATCATATCTTTTAATAAACACTATGCAAACAAGCTACTAGAAATAAGCAAAAGCCAAACACACCTAAGCGAAAGACAATGCCTGGTTAAAGATTCTGTTATGTGTAAACTCTCCCTTTCTCTTGGTCTTGTTATGTGCATAGGTTTTTCTTGTTGCAAAGGATTTTGGAGCTCGGCCTGCCTACCTATTTGCCGTTCTCCACCCAGAGAGGGTCTTAGGGGTTGTAACAATAGGATCGCTTTACATGCCAAAACGCTCTACATTCCTAAAATACCTGCCAGAAGGCGTCTACATTTCAAGATGGATGGTATATCTATAATTTCCCCAATAAACATTCGGCTATTATTTCACCAATGTTGCCTGCTTGCAATCCTATGCTATGACCTTGTTTTAGGAACCTGGGCGGGCAGAAGCTGATTTCAGACGCCTTGATGCTAAAACAATAGTTAGGAACATTTACATCCTCTTCTCCAGAAGTGAAATACCAATAGCTGCTGAAAACCAGGAGATCATGGATTTAGTAGACTCATCTACTCCTCTTCCCCCTTGGTTCACAGAGGAAGATCTTGCAACATATGGAGCTTTGTACGAGAAATCTGGATTCCAAACTGCATTGCAAGTTCCATATAGGTAATTGCACTAATCGAATTTTACACAACAGTAACCAAAAGTTAGTGTAACCACCGCACCTCCTATACTATTGCAGGGTTCTGCTTCTCTACTATTACTTTGTATATTGTCAATATATATTTATTAACCTGTCACAGGTCACTTCTGCACTTCTTGGTGTAGAAATGTTACCATCATTTGTTTAAACTCGAATAAAATGGAGGTGGCATATTTGTGGATTGATGTGGTCCGTGTGACTGATTGCAACAGACCTGAAATTGCAATTGGCAGTTGCATTACCTGCTAAATAGGCAGAGTTGTAACTCATATAAGTGGATACGTGCTAATGATTTTTGTTGTGATTTTGCATCTATAGGTCCATAGGTGAAGACTTCAACACAACAGATCCAATAGTTAAAGTACCAGTGCTTCTGATCAGGGGTGGCAAGGATTACTCCTGCAAATTTCCAGGGATGGAGGATTACATAAATGGTGGAATGAAAGAATTTATCCCCGATTTGGAGATCAAATTTTTGCCGGAGGGAACCCACTTTGTTCAGGAGCAATCACCTGAAGAGGTGAATCAGCTGATTCTCACCTTCCTTGCCAAGAATGTCTGATGATGGAAACCTCAACTACGGTTATTGTCAAAGTGTACCCAAAGTTTGACTTGAGGTTTTATGTGCGTACTTCTAAAATCTGAAAGACAGTGGTGTAATATCAAAAACCAAGCATTTGAAGTGTGCCGTAGAAATGCTAAAACTCTGTATAATGTCGCATGTAATTTATGTTTCTAAATTTAATAAGATGGTGTACACATTCCTATCACTCTTGTCCTTAGAATAGTCTATTGAAATGGTAAAGCTCCATTTGTTTCGGCGTACAATACTTTTTGTTGGAAAACTGAAAAACATTTGTGCCATAAATAACAATTTTAATTCACCACTTTCAAATATTGAGATATAATAACTAAAATCAACCTAAAGAATTAATCAAAATCAAACTTATAAGCACAATCATTTAATCTCATATTCGATGTTCTGAAGGTATTATGCTCATTTAAAATTTTTTGCTGTTGTGGTTTCTAGTTAGCTCAACTGGTAAAATCTCTGAGAGTTAAATAAAAGATTTGGAGTTCAATTTCCGTCTACACCAAATACCAATTGGTATCTTAGTCTGATGATAAAGAGTATTATCAGAAGCAAACATCATAAGTTGAAACTCTCTAAAAAAAAATTTTAAATGTTGTTTTGGTCATTTGCAAGTGTGGGGAGATTTTAATAGTTCTGGTCGTTTAGAAGGTATTTTTGATTTTTTAGATTTTATTGGTCATTCACTTTAATAGACTAGATAATGTCTCGCACAATGCAGGAATGCTTTGTAATTTTATTAGAAAATAATTTTTATTTTTTTAAGACCCATATATAATAATCATTTTGTTATATAATATTTATGATGTTTTCATAATATTGTTGAATGCTTTGAAACTTAATTTTCTTAATTCATATTTTATAACTTTTCCTTATCCTAGATGTAGTTTTCGACTATTGAGTGAGTTTTCATTACTTTTATATATGTATATAAGAAATTGGATATATATAAGATTGGTAGTTATTAGAAATTTCTAGGTGTCTATACATTATTATAAACTAGTGCATGACCCGCACGATGCGCAAACTACTTTTATTTATCATTCATGATTAAATATGTAAAATCATAATAAAATTCTAATAGTAGAACATTAGTTCTTTCACTAATTGTCTATTAAACTCTAATAACGCAATCTTGATACAAAAATTTTGTGCTAACTCCATTGGCCAATTAAACATTATCATGATATCATAAAAATATTTTGATTACTCCATAGACAATTAAAAGAAATATACTGATTTTTTTAAAGAAAAAAAAAACCTTCCCTATTTCAAATGATGAGAAACTCCCTTAAATATGGTCAAATGAAGACATACTGAATAGGGAAAATACAGAAAACCTCAATTATACAATCTATGTTTATCACAATTACAGAATTCTTACTATAACTATCCAATTTAGACTACACAAAGGACAATTTAATTTCAAGAATACAAAAACCGAAAAAAAGATATATCTTAGGGCAGGGAAAAAAAAAACCAAAACTCTTGAAAAAATTATATTGTAGAGTTTTATTAATACCAATCACTGTACTGCCCTATTAAAAAAAAAAAAAAAAGATAATAGCAGTAAATCAAAGTTACATTCATGAAATCTCACAGAGAAATCTGCAGCTACCTGATTCCTTTCTTAAGCCATGTACATCTACTTGATGCTTTTTAGCTCAATCCTTTTCCATAAATTTCTTGGTGCATAAGGATATAGACAATTTTTGTCCTCTTCTCAATGTCATTAATAGTCATTTTCTTATTTGTCTCGCAGTTTCTCAACTACTCTTCTACTCTTAATAGCAATTAAGACCTAACAAAGTAGCATCAACATAAATTAGAGAATGGTGCACTATGTTGCACTCTATAAACTTCAAAGGATTATTGTTATCATAAATCATTCAATATATTTGTCACTAACTGCGTATGGGTGCATCAAACACTTGCATGTACAAAATTTTGGGTATAACCAAAATAAATGCCTGTAATGTTGAATGCTCATGGGACCAAGACTAAATTAATTTAAAACGTAAATTCAATGTTGAGCAATCATTTGGAATAATATATATATATATATATATTAATATTAAAAGCACATTCTATTTGTAAATAATTTGCATATCAAGAATCATAAACTGATTTAGGAATAAGTACCATCTTTAAAAAATATCTAACTCAGAAAAAGATAGAGTGGATAGGAATTTCAAAGACATTTCCTAAAGACAGCATCTCTCAATAGAAGCTGAAAATATGAAAATATTTAAGCAATAGACTAACATGTAACAAAAAATCAAATAGCATTCAAGATGATTAGTGTGAACTCCTATAAGATTAATACAATGCAACACCCATATATTAGAATTGAATAATACCAAAACTGGAACACATATATTACAATTAAACACACATAGACTAAGGTAAAAAATCCCAAAGATCATTCACTCCAAAAATTAGATGTCAAAAGCTCAAACACGCAAAAGCAGCAATAAAACATCACAAGTTTATGCATAAAGCCATGCCTATATAACTTTTAAATCATCCAAATGCAGCAATATTATAAGCAATTTTAAGGATTCTTTCCTCTCTTAATGGCTTTTGTAACATAAAAATCACAATCAACATGTATACATCTCATAAAGAACAACTAACAAATTTGTTAATGTTCTACTTGTCAATTGAAAATAGTCCCAAGTTAACTACCAAAGTAGGAGTCACAACTATTATTGGAGATTGTACCAACTTCAATAAATATATGTATCTTCGTCTAAAAGAGTCTGTAATTCCTTAAAAAAAAAAAAAAAAACAACCAGGTTATCTAAAACTTAGGCAACCAAAAAAATCCGATTCCATCCAAACCAAGAAAAGAAGAAATACTGGACTTTAGCTAAAAATGTTCTCTATTAAGCATTGCAGTCAGTGGGGCTATGATGAAGGGTGGGTTCGGTGAGTCAAAGAGAGGTGATGTAGTTTCCACTTGGGATGCACCACTGCTAAGTGGTGCAGAGCGTACCTGCTTCTTGTGCTAGTCACGACACTGACTTTAATTCCATTCCTATGTGTTTTATTCTATACACCACCATCATAATGCAATTAGCTTAATCAAAGCCACATATAACCCAAAGATCTACATCCAAACCAATCCAACTATTATACCAAAAAAAAAATCATATTTAATGCACAAATTTAAAAATAAAGAGGAAAACTTACTGTTTGTAGTCCTGGCAGGTCAGTGGTGGAAGGGTTCTCTTTTCTATTTCTTCTTTGCAACAACATATACCCAAGTTTCAGCATAGCAATGTTGATTATCCTCTCCAAATACTTTATCTTCTCCAAATACTATTTCTCATCTATAATTTACCACAATTTCTTTTCCATAGCATCTGAATTTTCAGTATCTACACTCCTAATCATTAAAACCCACCGATCCACTCTTTATATAAATTAAAAAAATAATAATAAAATAATTAAAAAAAAAGTAGAAAGAGAGCCCATAACAGTAAATAAACTTTAAAAAAAGAAAAAAATGAGATAAATGTAGAGAATTTCTAACGATAAAGCATAGAGAGAGGGAGACAAATTTGACCAAAATGCCTAAATCAAAACAAAGCAAATACGCAAACTGCCAAACATAAATCCACAATTGGCTTGGCGAATGATTACATTTATTCATACATTAAGGTAGTGTTGTAGAATGGTAATAGACCTAAAAATTGTCTGAGTGAAAGTTAATACCTCCTTCAAACAATTTTATTTTTTGATAAGCTGTAATTCAAATGGTTCTTTAGAAATGTTTACTAAATCGATGTCCAACGTTGAAGCACATACATATGGGAGGAATTGCATTTAAAATCTCTTCTTTAACAAATTTAAACACATCAAGTAGTTTGAATATTTTATGTTTTCTTAACTTTTTACATCATAGAATAGAGGTAAATTCCTTCTTTTCACTAAGTATAGACATTTCCTTCACTCCTTTTTTAGGTAGGAAAAAAAACTTCTTAGTGTATAAAGAATTCAACATAATTCTCCAAATTTACGTAAGACACTATACACAACACCATGTCCTCTATTCCATAGTTTCTTTCTTTCTTTTTAACCCTTTCCCACTAAAATAAAAAATTAAAAATGAATAGTAGAAAGAAAAACACATATCCATTTCTAAACAAACAACATTAAAAAAAAAAAAAAAAAAAAATCTCAAGTGGCACAAACTACTCTCTATTCTTCCCAAATAGCACTTGAATTTATATATCCAGAAATTGGGTTTTATTAAATACTCCAGAATATGTAAAAAAAAAAAAAATCAAAGCTCAGTCAATAATTAATTATTTTCATTCATATACAAAAGCAACAATACGTGAATCACTTTCTAAAATATAAGCCTTTTTCTGTTCTTCATGGCAAAATTCTAGCAACGCAAAACAACTACCAGTTCAACTTCTAAAGTATCTTCAAATTGTTTTTTTTTTTTTTTTTTGGCATAGCACTATCATTGGAAGAAACACTGAATTTCATATAACGGCACCCACTCTGGCAACTCCCAACTACTAAAATATCTTCCTGTGGCTGAATTTCATATAACGGCACCCACTCTGGCAACTCCCAACTACTAAAATATCTTCCTGTGGTGGTTAATTGTGCATTGTACCTCAGTTTTCTGCTCTATTTTTTTTCTGTCAAACTGGCAGAATATGTCCAAAAGCAAACTAAATTTCAATTATTGAAAACAACTAAAATATAAAATTTATTCAATATCTAAATGAATCTGTTTGACTGCCAAATGTATATTGAACAATATATAATAAAACCTTGAAATAAAAAAATAACATTAACTCAAACTAAAAAAAAAAGGTTGATTTATGAATCCAAAATCTTCTCAGCTACCTTACAAACAACAAATCATTTCACTTGTCCTTCCTAAATTTTCTTGCAAATACATAAATTGACTGCTTACAAATAAAAAATATATATACATTGTTACACACACACACACACACATATATATGATAAAACTTTAATCCTCTCAAAACAAAATAAAAGTACCAACAGAGCATGCTCTTAAAAAAATTCCATAGCATAGATAGGAGCTTTCACTATTAATAAAATCAAGCTATGTGTCCACACCCAATTTTGCATCCCACAAATTAGCAAACAATATTTTTAAAAGGCAGTCCTTGAAAGAAAAAGCATATTATCACCAACACTAAACAAAGATGTAAATGTGTTTGTGCAATTGATAACCCAATTGAATTTCTATAAGCTTTTATTAAAAAGATAAATAGCACATACAAATGTGATCTATAGAAACTAAAGCAATAGAAACCCAAATATAAAAATCAAAAACCTCAAATGGAAATCTCAACACATAAAACACATGAGAGCTACATTACCCTCACACCAGTCTTCCCTGTAAGGAGGTTTAAAATATTCTCACTATTGTTAATGCCCTTTCATAACATTAATTTTTTCAAAATTCTTCTATTTTAAAAATCATTATGAATTTTCATCTCTTAAAATTTTATACAAGAGACATTTAATACTGCATGACTATGAGAAATTTCATCAAATATATGGCATGCAACATTGACCCAAAAAAAAAAAAAAAAAAAGATAATATTGTAGACAGATTGGGCTGGTAAAAAAAAAAACTGTGTGACAAATTAGGGAAAATCCCTCTACTTACCGCTAAATTACTGATATTCAATGTAATGCAATTATATCTATCGATCACCGTCATCTGTGAATTCTTTCACTTTTATATCGCAACCTCAAGGAAAACTTAATAAATATGAAAAGTGCTCAAAGAACTGGAAAATAATGGGTAAAAAAGGAACATATTGAAAAAAAAAAAAAAAAAAAAAAAAAAAAAAAAAAAAAGGAAGAAAGAAAAATGTTTCAATAAAGATTTATAATTAAAAAAATAAAAAATAAAAAAACCAATTATCATCTAGAGTCCTCTGTTTACAGTAGCGTATATACACCCAAAACTAAACCATTCTAATCTAGAGTCCTTAATAAAAACCAAATCTTACCCAAATACCCAAATGAAAAACAGTCCAACCAAAAGAACCAAATCTAAAGCATATTTAATCCACAAATTTTTAAAAGAAATTAAAAAAAAAAAAAAACGGACTGTATTGGTAGTATTCTAAAATTTTAAAACATTGCAATTGCCTATATGAATAATTATGTGTTTTTAAAATTCTACACTCTAAACTTTTAGATTTGAAAGCATCAAACATTAACCAAGGGTGATATTCCTAATGTTTTCAAAACAAAAGAACAGACATGATTCTTATCAAAAAAATAAAAAATAAAAAAGAGATGATAATTTGAGACCAAAGCATCAAAATAGAGAGAATAAACAGCCGGCTTTTAAGTTTCACCATATTAAGCCATTTGAACTAATTTTAAGTTTCAACCGGTTAGTTTTCTTTTTATAATGAGAGAGTATCAAACGGTGTTTTAGTGTCGCTGAAATAGTATAATGTTTTGATTTTTAATTGTAAGAGTGGCAGATTTTTAGATGGACATTTTTTCCTATATGGCAGTCTAGCCTTCATTGCAGGAGAAGGCTTCTTCTTTTAAATATAGCTAGTGCCCACCTAGGCTCTGTTAGCATCATAAAAAATGCGTTAGATGAATTCAAAATTCTTTCATGTCTTCAAACAAACACCAGCAAGAGTGAAGGCACAATGACCCGGATATTATCTTTCTTGAAGTTTGTTGGAGGCCAACTGCCACTTAGATATTTAGGCTTGCATTTGATATCTAGAAAACTATCTAATAGTGACTGCATGCCTTTAAATTCCCGGTGTGACAGAACACTTTCTTTTGAAAGGGGTTACAACTCATACGATCAGTGCTCTATGGTATTCTAGTTTACTGGACTAATATCATCATTCTTCCAGTTAAAGTGATCAAAGAGATAGAGAGGTGCTTCAACAGATTTTTGTCAACGGGTGCTAATTCTATGGTCTCTAGAGGCAGGCATAGCTGCACGGGATGTGGTTTGTTATTCTAAATCAAAAGGAGGATTGGGGCTTAAAAATCTCTAGGATTGGAATAAGGTTGATGTTACTAAGCACGGATGGAATCTCTTTAAACAAACAGGTTCCTTGTGGGGGGGCTTAAAAATCTCTAGGATTGGAATAAGTTTGATGTTACTAAGCATGGATGGAATCTCTTTATACACGCAGGTTCCTTGTGGGTTGCAAGGGTACACACCAATCTCTTAAAAGGAAAAAGCTTTCAGTATGTCCACATACCCAATTTGCACATGGGATTGCAGGAAGATTATAAAGCTTAAAGAGATGGTTAAACCTCCGTTTAGCCATTCTATAGGTAATGGAGTAAGAACTGTACTTTGGCATGGTAACTGGCATCCTAAAGGTGCTTCATTTCGAGAGTTTGAAGTATAGGAGAACAAAAAAACTACTTTGAAATAGAACAAACATGCCATTTCACAATTACTTGGAGCTTATCAAATTAGCCTTTAATTTAATATAATTGCAATCATGATCAAATAGTGTTAAGAGTTTTGAAGTAAAACCTGATTGACTGAACCTATGGGACAATAGAAATACAAAACATAAACATCAAATATACTTTAACAGATAAACTCATTCACAAAAAGAAGATCCGAATTTAAAACTCAATTTTTCTTGATTCCTATGCCAATACAAAACAAAACCAATTCCAACCTAAATGCCTTAATATAAATAAAATCTAACCCCAAACCTAGCTTAAAAACAATTCAACCAAAATACGCAAACCTAAACCTAAATTGATAATAGTATTACATTAAATATATTCAACGACAGAAGAAACAGTATCTGACTATAATATAGATATTACTGGTGCCAGGTAGTAAAATGCCTTAAAAAACAGTTAATAACAGGATATATAATATAATCTAATGCAACAATTCAGCCAATAGCAAAACACAGTGCCATTCTTAAGTAAATAATGAACATAAAGCTAATGCACAGGATTCAAGTTTCTACAATGACCATAATTTCAACGCTAAAATCAAGTTATGGACAAAAGCAAATATCAAAACAAGTTGTAATTTTATTTTAAATCAAATCTCCATTGCAACTACAAAATTCTAATGGAGATGAGGAAATAAAAAACATTAATTCCAAACATGCAAACAAAACCAATTCTAACCCAAATGCAAACCAAAATATAACCCATAAACCTTCGAAAACAGTCCAACCAAAATACCCATAAAACAATTAAAACACATGGTTTAAATACTGTTTTACCAAAGGGTCTACTGTTTGGTTTTAAACAATAAAACACAAAAATAGCATGAACAGCAAAAAATCATATCAAAAGGTAGGGGAAAAACAAAAAAAGGAAATTTGATTGAGAACAAATTTGTTTTTTTTTTTTTTTCTTTTTAACACAAACAGAACAGCGTTAACAACAAAAATTAGATCGAAGGGTAGAGAAAAAATGGAATAAAAGACCAAGGAAAATATCTAGGGTTTTTCTTTTTTTCTTTTTTTCCTCATGTGATTGCATGATAGATTCTCTACTTATCATCTCAATTTGCTGAAATTTCACCAATTCATAGATTAGCAAAGTAAAACTAACAACTGTAATCTAAACAAAAAAAAAAAAAAAACACAACTACAACAACAACTTTAGAACTGGTTGCAATTCCTTTTACTTTTGTTTCATTGGTATTAAATATCAGAAATGGTATTAAAGTGAAATGATTTAGTTTAAGGAATTTGAAGGAAAAGAAATTGGCAAAGGGAAGAGAATATTAGGAAAAGAAATTGGTACCTTTGCTTTGATGAATTTAGGTTCTCTAGATTGAACAAAGATTCCACTTCATCTCTGCAGAGAAAGAAATTGAATGATTTAAATCTGAAAAAGAAAAATTCAAACAAACCCATTACCAAAAATATTTAATAAAGATAGTGACATATCAGAATTTCAATTTCCTTAACCCTAATTTCTAGAACCAAACCCAACTATAATCGTAAAAGTTAGGAATATTCCACGAATTTAAAAAAAAAAAAAAAAAAAAGAAAGGCCAGAGAATGGATAGGAATCCCGTCGGAGACAATGTTAATATGCAGAGGAACTCATCTTCCATCCTTTGCATTTTTTTTTCCTGGAACAAAGGGTTTTTGAGAGGAAGAGAGACCCTTGATAGAACTTTTGTTTTTTTTTTTTTACTGCAAACTGTGGATATACATCAATCGAAATTTCAGTCTTTCAAACAACAAAAACAGTATTTTAAAAGGAGTTTGCTGACCTTCGGTACAAAAAAAAAAAAAAATATATATATATATATATATACTGGTGGAGGGTACGGTGGTCTGATGGTGGCAAAGGCCTGACTATCTTTCCAGATTTTCTCTCTCCACCATCAATGACAGACTGAATCTCTCTTTATCGTTCTCTTTCTCGATTCTCCCTTTCAGCAACATATGTCTCTCTAAACCATATTTTGGGTTTTTATGTTTTTTTCCCCCTTATACGATGTAATGGGCTTTCAACCCATGTAAGGATCAGTCTTTCAAGCATTTTCAGTGACTACAAACGAACGGCGGTGGCGACAACTGCGGCCTGAGATGTCTCTCCTCATCGCCTCTTTCTCTATTTCTCTCCATGTCCCAGGCTCTGTATTGCTAGGTTTTTTTTTTTCAGTTGGAAGCCTTTTTTTTATTTTTCTTTTACCGGTTTATATATATATATATACACACACACACACACACACACACCATCAAACTATGTTAACGGTGAGAAACAACATAATTTATTGCTTTTTATACGTGTTTGTTTTTTAGGTAGGCTTTTTTCCTAACGTGGCAGCACATCCTTCAAGGTTTCTGCTTTTATATATAGTATTAGATTAGATTAGATTAGATTAGATTTAATATTTAAAATAATAAAATAACATCTACATAAAATGTAGACTTTATTTCTATAACCGAACACTTCCTCAACCACTTCATTCTCACCACCATATCTTAAGACTCCAACCTCAAACACTTAAATCATAATTTAAATGAACCAAAATTATTTGTGTACCAACATAAAGAGAATGTAATCAAACAAAGAAAAATTGGCTAAATATACTTGCATTTGTCAGTATTTAATTACCTCTAATAGGACCTTTATATCATTTTTTTTTTTTTTAAAAATCAAAAACAAAAACAAACCGAATGTTAAAATTCAAGAAAAGTATAAGCTAAAATTGGGAGAACTGATCTTGTATTACAATTGTATATCAAAACCATAACAACAAATTAAATAATTTGAAACTAATCATAACATATTGCAACTATAATTAACAGCATTAACAAAAGTAATCAAAAAGATTCAGGTGGATCAGTACTATACGTGAAAGACACATGAGAAAGAATATAAAAATTATGTGAAGAACTACTTAATTGTAGTTTTGACAGAGAGAACTAGCAATATGATTGTGGTTTGTACACCATTTTCACACTATTCTTGAATAGTTGCAACTAAACTTGAGGTTGCAACTAAAGCTGAGATAATCTTAATTCACAACAAAGAAAACTCAAAAAATAATCATCATTTTTTACTTTTGTGGTCGAGGCTTATACTAATACCACACTAAATAGTAGTAAACAATGACAAAGAAACCAAGAAATTATGAGGGATAAAACAAAATAAAAAAGCACCTAAACTATGGCATGAAAATGAAAGGCTATAGGTAAGTGTATATAGAGTAGCAGAAGTGTAAAAAGTGAAAATGGTGAGTGGAACACGGAATGTTTTGTGCCTTGTGAGAGAGGAAGGTCTTGAAATTGAACCCAAGAAAATAAAGAGTCATTATTTTTTAAATTTTAATTTATCTTTATCTATAGTATGGCACTTAAGAAATGTCCTGATACAATAAATCTAAGAAAATAAAGAGCTTCTATCTTTTGAATTTTAATTATTCCTTATCTCTGATGTGGCACTTGAGTAAAGAATTTATGTGAAAATTCTTGTCAAAAAAGCGTCATATAGCAGAAAATCATGCTCTCCCACATTAGGTTTCTAATTTTACAATATACTAGTCGCAAACTCATGCTACGCATAAGAACCTACCTGTTTGTGTGGTAGACTCTATTAAGGACATATTTTATATAATTGGCTAATCCTTTGACAAAAAGCACTTTGCTTGTGATTGTGTAGATCTAGGATGAGTTTAATACTTCAAGAAACATGTTGTTCAAGCCAAGTATTAAAGCCACGAAGATTAGACCAAGAAACAAGTGAAGAAAATTTGTTCATTAAAGTTCGATAGATACCTCGACAGAAACATATCTATCAAGATTAAATGAACGAAACTCGACAAAAGCTTGACAGAAGCCTATCTATCGAGATTTACGAAATCAAAATTTCCAAATCCGATTTTCAGCCCATGCTGAAATATTTGTGTAGGATTTCTTTTCTCACAACCCTAGACATATATAAGGCTTATTTTGGAGGCCTTCACAATGGGCATGCACATAGAGAACATATGAAAGAGTGACCGAGTGCCTTATTCTCTCTGCAAAAGCAACTGCATCTTTACGTCTTAGGGTTTTGTAACCAAGTACTTCTTGATCTTCATTGTTGATGAAGTGAAGAATTTTGTAGCCAACAAAATCTTCTTCAAGTTGCTGGGAATATTTTTAATCTTCACTCCAATTCCACTTAATGCCCCAGACGTATGGTCTCTCAATCAGTTCCAATGGAGAATAATAGAGTGGCTTACACACACATACACCATTTCACAATTGTGTCTCTTACTTAAATTCAGTATCTTTCTCCCTTTGTATCTAACTGATTATCTAATTGGGCTGGTCATTTGGGCAATTCCAATTGGGCTCTAGTATGTGGCTTAGAGTGGGACCAAAAGGGAACAAATAAAACACTAGCTCCAATGGGCCTAGGGCTTTTCTGCCAACTCTTGACAAGTCCAAAGTTATCATTAATTACATTTAATACTACTATATAAATATAATTGCACTCTAGGCCTCATTAATAAATTATATCCCAAGACTTTATTGTATATACAACCCCTTCATAAGATATTCGTAGTAATACGAAATCATGAATGTAGACTGCCACTTTGAAGATTACCACATCTTAATCCTTGAGTACCTGGTTTAATCCTTTAAGTTATTCATCATATATTTATGAAATCCAATTTCATTAATATATATACTTTAGTAACTCCTTATTAAAGTGGTTAGGCCTAACACTCTGAATAACCAAACCCATTAAACTTATCTCAAAGGAATATTTTATATCTCCGTTAAGAGATTATGAATTCCATCTTGAAAATATATGTTCCATCAACACTAAATATGGTTGCCCAACATACTGAGGTTTTGATCGTGACTTTAGATCTCACTCTTGATAATAGTGAATTCTCGGGAGTGGTGAACTTAAAATCACTCGGTAGGGTTTTTGTCTCGGAAGTTTTCCCCATTCGTAAACAAATCACCATGTCAACTTTATTATCCGCTGCATTTTGTTTTAGTTGGTGATTTGTTTGTGCTACCATTTACATTGCTTGTAAATTAGATTAATTAATAAACTTGGATAATTAATCAATTAATTCATCACAAGGGGCAATACATTTTTTGCCTATCAAGTGGTATTAGAGCGGGCACACTCTAATTACATTTTAATCTTTGCTGTGTGATCCGTTGACCCTTGTCATGGATAAAGGACAGTCACTTATCATTCCTCCTCTATTTGATGGTACTAACTATTCATACTGGAAAGTATGCATCAAAGCTTTCTAGTAGTCTCTAGATGAGAAAGTGTGGCAAGCTATGGAGATAGGCTGGACCAAGTCAAAGGAAGTGCCGGCAGATTAGGGTGATACTAAGATCAAGGTGGCAAACTTCAATAGCAGGGAATTGAATGCCTTATTCAATGCGATCACTAATGAGGAGTTCAAGAAGATATCCTCCACTAAAACTGCAAAGGAAGTATGGAGCTTTCTCCAGACAACCTATGAGGGAACAAAGGCTGTTAAGGACTCGAAACTTCATAGGCTCACTACTAGCTTCAAAGAAATTAAGATGGAGAAGAATAAGTCATTTGATGAGTTTTATGCCAAGCTCATAGTAAACTCATAACTTAATCTTGGGGAAACCATTCTCGAACCCAAGATTGTGAGAAAGGTGCTCAGATCTCTACCTTAGAGATTTCATGTCAAGATCACTGCAATAAAGGAATCAAAGGATATTGATGAGATTCCTTTGACAGAGCTGGTTGGTAATCTGCAGACCTATGAGTTAGGTTTGACGAGGATTGGGAAATCTAGTAAAGGAAAGAACATGGCACTAAAGGCCAAGAGTAGTGACAAGGATGAGTCTTCTGATAATGAAGATTATAAAATGAAGTCTTATATCACCAGGCAATTCAAGAAGTTCATGAAGAATGCCAATGCAAAGGGCTTCAACAAGGACCGTAGGCAATCGAGTTCTTCTTTGTCTAAGAGCCAAGACAAAGAGAAAAAGGATGCTAGGGATGGCGGTCAGTACACTGTTCCCTCAGGAACAAAGTGTTTCGAGTATTAAGGATTTGGTCACATGTTATAAGAGTGCCCTACTTATCTTAAGTCCATCGGGAAGAGCAAGGCACTTACTGCTACTTTGAGTGACACCGACCTGAAGATGATTCCAAAAATGAGGATGATAGAATCCTAAATGCCTTCACTGCCACTGTCAATCCTACTGAAGGGATTGTAGAAGAAGACTTGGTGGAGTCAAAGTTTGAGAAGATGGATGAACAGGATGACATCCACACTGCCTATGCAAAGTTATATAAGGTCTTGGAAAAGTATGAGAAGTTGTATAAGTTGGCCACTAAGAAGCTTAGTGATGTGGAGCTCGAACGAGGAGAAATCTCCACAAAGTTTGATAAAGCCAATCAGACTATTGGAGCACTGAGGTTTGAGAGCAATTTCTTGGCTGAGAAGACAAAGAAGCTTGAAGCTAAACTGTTACAAGTCAGAGCTTAATTAGAGAAGACTTCAAGTGCAAAACTTAATGAGATGCTCAGTATGCAGAAATCTACCTCCGATAGAACTGGTTTAGGGTATAACTTCTCTTCTCCTAATATTGCTTCTTTCAATACTACTATTTTTGTTTCTCCTGCTAATAATATTGAATCTGAGAACAATGATGTCAAAACTGTGTTAGCTAGTGAGAACGTAGACAATGGTAAATCTATCTTAGGAGCACCCCCCTAAACTTACTAAGAAAGAGAATAAAAACCCTAGGGCTAAGAAGAGTAATGCTCAAAAGTCCAAACAGAAGAAGCATCATCTCTGTCATCACTGTGAAGCAGCTGGACATACTCGACCTAATTGCTAAAAGTAGCTAACCACTCAACAGAGCAATATCATGGTCTCATCAGGAAACCAGAGTTAGTTTCCAATCTCTGTTGCTCCTCTTGGATACCTCCTCAAAGCCCTCATGTTCCTTTCAAACTTGAATGGTTTCCATTCTTCCCCTTCACCGCTGATTCAAGGACTCCAAGTGATTTAGTCACTTCTCTCTCTCTCTCTCTCTCTCTCTCTCTCTGTTTGCATTACTTGTGTGTTTTGCTTTATTATTTTGAGTTTAGTTTTTATGCATTGCTTTGCTTAACATGTTTTTGTTTGTTTGTTTTCAGTTTTGTTTTATTTTGTTTTTCTCCATAAAAATTTAAAAAAAAAATTGAAAAAAATCAGAAAAATACAAAAATAATGTGTGTTCGTGTACATTGGTACTTATGTACCTTGAATGGCCAATGAAACAAAGTTTTCTAAACTTAGTATCACTAGTAGCTTAGATGAGCATCTCTGTGCACAACTAAGCAAGTGAGCTTTGTGTCTCGTGTTTGTGATGAGTAAGAATAAGTTATCTCTTATACTTAACACTCATATCACTCATTTTGAGGACCAAAAAGTCCTATGAGAGAGGCATAAATAACCATCTCATCACTGTTGCCTGCCAATCATGGAATGACATCAATATGCTTCAGCATAGCAAAAGTACAATTTCAAAAGCTTAACATCATTGGGTATTTCTTTTCTCTCTCTTATATGCCCATGCATGATATGCTTAAAGAAAATTATGCAAATAATAATAATAATAATAATAATAATAATAATAATAATAATAATAATAATAATAATAATAATAATAATAATAATAATAGAGCAAAAAGAATCAAAATGATTTAAAATATGATTGCAAGCATGTATTCTAGGAGATGTGAGAGTTATAGAATGTACCTCGAAAGTGATAGTCCTTATCAAGTAGTTATGATCGTATTTGAGTTAAATTGATTTACTTATATCTCAAATCGTCATAACATGTAGACACTTATGCAATCTTGTGATGTTTCTCACACATAACACGCAATATTCTTTGCTACTTTTGATACATGTACAGGTACAATTTGATTTGGCCATCACAAGCATTACATGTGTTAGTGTATGCCCACTAAACTGTCTTGACTGGTTTTTGAAATATAAAATTGGTTAGACTTGTTAAGTGTGTGTGTGTGTGTGTGTGCGTCTATATGTGTGTGCGTCTGTGACTGTATATGTGTGTGTGTGTTATTGGATCTATGTGCTTAACATTTTTCTTGGTTGAGAGATGTTTTTGAGAGCTAAAATTGTTGTTTGGATCTTTGGTTGAGTTGCATGTTTGATTGCATTCATGTCTGTATTTTTCTCTTCTTGAAAAACTATTTTTAAAGCAATCTCGATAACTTCTCAATACCTCTCGATAGCTTCTCAATACCTCCCGACAGCTAAACTATCTTCAGCTTCTTTTTATTACAATCTCGATAGCTCCTCGATCCATCGAGAAAGTTTTTGTCTCCTCGATAGATGCTTGATAGCTCCTCGATCCATCGAGCACTTTTGCTATAAAAACCTCTAGATAGCTGCTCGATAACTGTATCTAGTGAACTTTAAATCTCGACAACTCTCGATCCATCGAGAATTATGAGATTCTATATAAAGGGTCCACGCGATTCCAGCTTCATTTTTCTCAATCTCTCTCGATCCTTTCTGACCTCTCAACTTCCCAAACATCTCTCTCTCACTCTAAACTTCATTCCCAGTTGATTTTCGGACTAGATCAAGTGTTTCTTCACTTGTGAGGGACCTAAATCCTTCATTCTTCATGAATTTCATGCACTTGACCTAACTTTCTAGGGTTTTTGAAAAAATTTTGGGTTTTTCAATTTTAATGAAGTTTTTGTGAAATTTTTGGGATGGGTCTTGTTTAAATGGTGTTAAATCATCATGCATTGCATCACATTTTCATTAGAACAATGTTTCATACACTTTAGATGTGTGTTTACTTTGTTGCAAACTTGTGTGCTGCGAATGGGCTGAGCCCATGACGTTTTCAATTTTGCATGTCACATGTTCATGCATTTTCATGCATACGTACTTTCACTTCTTTATATTCTTATGTATTGATTTGTTTGGTGCTTTTCTGCTGGTCTCTCTCTTTCTCTCCTTATTTTAGTTAGTTGCTTTATGGCACCTAAACGGAAATCTACTCTCTCCCAGAACCCTTTTCATTCTAGGGCATCTTCTTCTGATTCTACCCCCTCCCACATTTGGTTCCATGATGATAAAGCCCACAAGAACTTTTCGGAGAACTTTTCTAGACGAGGCATTCATTCGGAACGCTAAGTCATTTTATCAGACTTCTCCAATATTGACCTACCCACTCATTCATAGTAGGGGTTGGGAGTCACTATGTGGATCTCGGTCACCTATCTTTTCATGATCATACAGGAGTTCTAGTCCAACATGCACAGATTTGATTATTCAGTACCTCATTTCTTCACTCGCATTCAAGGTACGTGCATTGTGGTTACTCCAGATATTGTATCCGAGGTGCTCCACGTCCCGAGAGTAGCGCATCGTGACTACCTCGGCTGTGATCGTCTTAAGTCTGTGTCTAAAGATGAGCTCATGACTTTGTTTTGTGCGCGACCTTCTTCTTGGGGAGCCAGAACACCTATTGCTCAGCTTTTGCTAAAAGTCTGAGATTTCTTAATATGGTAATGACTTTTGTTCTACATCCTCTGTCTCACTATAACTTTATCACAGAGCCCCGTGCTTGATTTTTATTTTCCCTCTTAGAGCATATTTCTATTGACTTCCCCTCTCACTTTTTTCTATCCCTGATAGATGTCTACAGGGATACAGCAACCAGTGATAAGCTCATTTTCTCTTCGGCTATCATGCAGATCATTTTCCATTTTTCTATTACTTATCCCGAGTCAGACCACTTTTCTATTATGTGAGCCATAGACGCTGTTATTGTTAAATAGAGCGAGGCGCAGCTACGACCAAGGCGGACAGGGACAGCGATTCCTCCAACTTCTTCAGCTCCATCCACCTCTGCTACTTCTTCTTCTGTGGGTGAAGTGACTCTTAAGGACATCATGGCATAACTTGTGTGCATGGATGCCTTTCTTGACACTCACAGTGATGAGTTGTGTTAGGTGAACACCTGTGTTGGTCGTATTATATGACGACAAGCTGCCAAAGGAGGTTTCACTACTTACTGTTCTCCATCTCCACCGTCTTCAGAGGATGAGAGTGATGATGGCTCCTGTAGTAATGATGCTGATGAGGACGATGGTGCTAGCTCTTCCAGTGATACTGAGATGGCTACTTGAGTTACTTACCCTTTGTCACTAGTGACAAAAAGGGGGAGTAATTTTAGGATGAGAGTAGTCATATACATAGGGGGAGAGTTAGTTTAGGTGACTTTTGTTAGGGGGAGTGTCTATATTTTGAGGGATGTAGTGATGACTTACTTATCTTTTTCTTTTCTTTCTATTTTAGATACATTGTTCATGTACCTTTGGTGTTGTGATCACTTTGTGATAGCAAACCTTATACTTGTTGATGATATATATAAATTTGAGGTTGTTATTATAGTTCTTTCACCTATCTCTTCATGTGTTGTTTCTTTTTTCTCTTTATACACATACTTCTTATTAATTGTATGTAATCTTTTATTTTTGTTTCACACTAAGATGCCTTGATGAGTTTTGTTTGAAGTGTTTCAGAATTACAGGTTGTCAAAATCTTCCTTGCCATGAACTGTCTTCTTGTAAAGTTTTTCAAGAGTTTGTGTTAGGATAGATTTTATTGTATTCAACAAGTGAGTATGAGTTGAGTGATTTATGACTTCTCTCATATGTTCATTTGTTTATTGTGGTTTTGTCACAGATTGCCAAAGGGGGAGATTGTTAGGACATATGTGATTCATGTTAGGAGCATATGTCATCATGCATTGGCTAATCCTTTGACAAAACGCACTTTACTTCTATTTGGGTAGATCTAGGATGTGTTTAATACTTCAAGGAACAAGGTTTCAAGTTCAAGTGTTAAAAGCATGCAAGTCTATCCAAGAATCAAGTGATGAAGTGCTAGTTTTTAAAACTCGACAAATAGTATCTATCGAGATTTAAAAGCTGTCTAAGCACGAAGCTCGATAGTTGCTCAACAAATAGTGTTTTTATCGAGAATTATGAAAATTAGATTTTCAATTCTGATTTCATTCCAATCCTTGAGTATGTGTTTAGGCTTTCTTTTCTCACAAACATAAACATATATAAGGATTAGTTTATGGGCCAACACATAGAGCACAATTGCACAAGTGTGAAACAAAGTGTTGTTCATGCAAATTGTGACCGGAAACCTAGTTTACCCTAGTTCATCTTGAAGAGACTGCTGTGTTTGTACACTGTAGAGTTTTGTGACCAAACAACTTTGTAATTTTCATCGTGTGATGAACTGAAAAACTTTGCAACCAACATCCTTCTCAAGTTAGTGATCAAGTCACGTACTAGGATCCCCACATCTATTAATTAGTCACGCGCTGAGAGCCGAGCATTGAAAGAAGAGATTGTCACTACAAAACAAGTCCAATTGGATATTAGGATAAGGGTTCAATTGTAGGTTGGTATAAGGTATTGGAATTTCTTTACTTGTAACCGTTTGTTATGATAATAGTGAATTCTCAGGAGTGGTGACCTTAAAATTACCCGGTAGGGTTTTTGCCTCAGAGGTTTTTTCCATTTGTTAACAAATTACCATGTCAACTTTATTTTCCCCTGCATTTTATTTTAGTTGGTGATTTGTTTGTGCTGCCATGTACATTGCATGTTAATTTGATTAATTAATAAATTTTGGTAATTAATCAATTAATTCATCACAAGGGGTCCATACATTTTTGGCCTATCACATAACATGGCATACATGAGACTTCCCACTGTAGAAGCATAAAGAACTTTTCTCATAATATTTTCTTCCTCAAAGAGTCTTAGTCATTTAGTCATCAGACAAAAGAACTCCATGTCTGAAAGGAAGTAATCCTTCCTTGGAGTTTTGTATGCTAAACCGTTCTAGAACTTTATCTATATATCTAGCTTGTGACAAACCTAACATCTTATTCTTGCGATCTCGCCAAAGTTTGATCCCTAGCACAAAGTTAGCTTCGCTCAAGTCCTTCATATCAAATTGGCTTGACAACCAAACATTTACCAATGGCATTACCCCTACATCATTTCCAATGAGTAGAATATCATCAACATAAAGCACTAGGAACATTACTACTTTGTCTCGGTGTCTTTTGTACACACAATGTTCATCAAGATTTTGTTCAAAACCAAATGACTTTATTGCTTGATCAAATCTGATGTTCCAAGATCTAGATACTTGCTTAAGTCCATAAATGGACCTTTTTGCTATGAAACCTTTCGGTTGCAACATATAGATTTCTTCTTCAAGATTGCCATTAAGAAATGTAATCTTGATATCCATTTTCCATATCTCATAATCATAATGAGCAGCAATGGATAAGAGAATTCTCATAGATTTATGCATTGCTACTAGTGAAAAGGTTTTCTCATAATCAATACCTTCTTTTTATGTATACCCTTTCGCCACTAATCTTGCTTTAAAGGTTTCAACCTTTCCATCTATCCATTTCTTCCTCTTGTAAACCCATTTGCAACCAATAAGTTTAATATCGTTACGCGCCTTTACAAGATCCCAAACTGGATTAGAATACATTAAATCTAATTCAGATTTCAAAGCTTTAACCCAATGATGTGCATCTATATCATTCATTGCATCTTCAAAAGTGTAAGGATCATATTCAGCCTCTTCTGGGATAGCTTCATATGTTTCTCCCAAACCAATAATCTTATAGGTGGCCGAACAATTCTCACACTATGACGAGGCACCTGTGTACTAAAAAATTCCAGATGTTATAACTTTTGAAAGACCAAAGAATCATAAGATTCACTTCCTATAGATTATTGAAATAAATATGTGTGTGTGTGTGTGTGTGACTACATAATAGAGAAATGTAAGAGAAAAATTGATTTTTGGAATCCACCAAGCATGTTCAAATATTGCAAAAACCAAAAGCAAAATTCAGATGCTACAACTTCTAAACTGCCACACACACGCACACACACACACAATTAAATAATTAGAAGATTTAGAGCCTAGATGTTATTGAAACAATTCAAAAATATATATGACTATTCAAAAGAGAAATACAAAAAAAAAAAAAAAATGGAATCATAAACAATTATAGGTATAGGGTTTGGTGATTCATAGTTGTATAAAAGGTCGTACCAAGATCACTTTTTAAAAAGTACATGAAAACCCATAAAATAAATTTTTTTTTTCTCACCTATTACTTTATGCTCCTCGCAACCCTACAAAAACAAAAGGAAAAGGGAAAGAAAAATCCATAGAAAACCATTAACAAAAATTTTGTAATGGGTCTAAACTTTAAATAATGAACAAAAAATAATCATAAACAATCATAGGTACAGGATCGATGGTTAATTGTTATATATTTATAAAGCAAAAGAATTAGAAAACCCCGTTTAAAAAAAAAAAAGAAAGAAAGAAAGAGAGAGAGAGATGTACAAAGATCAACAGTTGTAAACCCCGATTAAAAAAATAAAAAGGGACGTACAAAGATCAATGGTTGTAAAACACAATCTTTGGTACTGTGTTTAAATGGAATTTCAAATGCTTGTCCTGTGTCTCCCATCAAGTTTGCTACACAGTAAGTACATTTATTTGGGTGTTATGCTTCAGCATTAATCTTCTTCTTTTGCTCCTCATCCTTAGCTCAGAGGAATTAAGCAAAGATTTGCAAAGTCAAATAGATAAACAAAGATTAGAGGAATAAAGCAAAGGTCTTCAAAGTCAAATAGGAAAACAAAGATGGCTTGTGTAGATTAGCCTGCAGATTGGGAATGGGAAATCAAAGATGACTTGCTTAGGGAAGAGGTCTAGGGAAAGAAGAAGATTTGTCGAACAACTAAGGAGAAAGAAGGGAGGTCTGCATTTAATGAGATTGAGGAAGAGTCCTAAACGTGGGTGAGATTGAGGAAAGAGTCCTAAACGTGCTCTTGTATTATCGAGTTTAATTGGAATTTAGGTTTTTGTATTATTGGGCTTTAGAAGAAAAAAAAAATCAGAATTTTTTTTTAAAATAATGCTGACGTAGAAATTTGTGGAGCTTAGCAAAAAAAAATAGGAGGCTTCGGTTTTATAAATACACACACACACACACACATTATATATAAAAGCAAAGATCTCATGCGGGAAAGCATGAGGTCCTACCAAGTGGCGCTCTAATTTTGCATTTAACCCTTTTTTTACCTCTTTCATTAAGTTTTCTTTTTTTATTGTTACCCAAAAGTTCATGTTAAATTATTTTACTGTTATCTTATTAATATCTCATTAATTGCCTAAGCTTACACCACACATTTCTTTATTCTTCATGTCTTTTGACATACCCACCATTTTAGTATTTTTTTGAAAAGAAAAAATAATAATAATAATTAAGGACTAATATTAATAATGAACCACATAAGGCCTTGAAGAGAGTTAGAGAGACACAAAAATGTTATAGATTGTTAAATAAAATGCATTGTTTCACTATATATTACCAAAATAAAAGACTTAAGACTGACAAAACATTTGAAAGAGAGAGAAAGAGGAATTTGAAGGGTCACCACCTCCATTATACTGGTCTCCCACCATCATCAAGATGCTGAAACCCCCACGAGTAAATTTTTTTTTCTTTTAAAAATTAGGGGCTTAAGTATGATATAGGTTTGGATAATTTGGTTAGTTTTTGTTTTTGGTATATAAGTAGAGAGAATATTTGATGTGCAATGTAAAGTCATATTTTACCATAGTTTAAATTTAAATCATCTATAAGACACATGAATACACACTTGTTCACATCATATCTTAATGTCGCACTATCAACGAGTAGAAGACTGTCAGAGAATTGGACATACTTTTATTTCATGGTATGAAATATGTGAACATAACACAAATTAGTTGATTTTCATGGCCCCGTTATTTTTTGCATTTATCTTTGGTTTCATGATTTAAAGAAATAATAATAATCTTCCCTTAAGAAGACTACAAATATACAATGAAGTTACTAAATTAATTTTTAATATATCAAAATGCATATGTTTCTTTACTCTAATTTATTTTAGTTTTTCTTTACAATATATGTATAACATTATCTAAAACCATCCTACATAAAATATCACAAAATTATTTGAGCATCGCACGGACAATTTACTAGTTTATAATAATCATTTTGTTATATAGTATTAACAATGTTTCCCATAATATTGTTGAATGCTTTGAAACTTAATTTCCTTAATTCATAATTTATAATTTTTCCTTATCCTAGAAATAGTTTCTGACTATTGAGTGGATTTTCTTTACTAATATATATATATATATATATATACACACACATATATTTTGTAATTACATAGTTATTAGAAATTTCTAGGAGTTTACACCATATTATAAATTTAATTATTTAAATTAATAAAATAACATTTAGATAAAAGTTAGACTTCATTTCTAAAACCGAACATTTTCTCAACCACTTCATTCACACCACCAAATCACAAAACCCCAATCTCAAACACTTTGTTAATAATCTAAATGAAACAAAATTATTTGTGTACCAACATAAAGAGAATGTAATCAAAAAAAAGAAAAATTGGCTAAATATACTTCTATTTATCAATAATTTATCGCCTCTAATATGGCTTTAATATCCTTTTAAAAAAAACGAAACAAAGAGAATGCTAAAATTCAAGAAAATTATAAGCTAAAAAAGGGAGAACTAATCTTGTAATATTAATTTTACACATGAGCTTTGTCTTTATATAGAGAAGCAGAGCACACTAATTAACTTACAATTGTACATTCAAAACGTAACAACAAATTAAATCATTTGAAACTAATACTAACAAACCACAACAACTATAATTACAACATTAACAAAGGTAATCAAAAAATATAGGTGAATAAGTATTATACATGAAAGACACATGAGAAAGAACATAAAAATTATGCGAACAACTACCTAATTGTAGCTTTGATGGAGAGAGCTAACAATATGATTGTGATTTGTACACCGTTTCACAAGATTCCTGAATAGCTGCAACTAAAGTTGAGATGATCTTGACTTACAACAAAGAAAACTCCAAAGTAATCATCGTTTTTAACTTTTATGGTCAAGGCTCATACCAATACCACACTAACTAGTGGTAAAAAGACAAAGAAACCAATAAATTGTGAGGGCTAAAACAAAATCAAAAAGCACGTAACCTATGGCATGAAGATGAAAGACTATGGGTCGGTGTATATAAAGTAGCAGAAGTGCAAGATGTGAAAAGGGTGAGTGGAAAAGTGAAAAGTTTTGTGCTTTGTGAGAGAGAGGAAAGTCTTGAAACAATGAACTCAGGAAAATAAAGAGTCCTTATCTTTTAAATTTTAATTACTCCTTATTTATAATGTGGCACTTGAGAAATATCTTGATACAATGAATCGAAGAAAATAAAGAGTTCTTACCTTTTGAATATTTTTTTTATGGGAATTATCTTTTGAATTTTAATTAGTCTTTATCTCTGATGTGGCACTTGAATAAAAAATGTATATGAACAAATTCCTTGTCAAAGAGAGTTCCACACTTCAAAACCTTATGCTCTCCCACAAAAGGTCTCTGCTTATATATATATAAAAGAATTTTTGAGATTTTATCATTTTTGAGATTTTATCATTCATTTTCATTTTAGAAGTTTGAGTATATTTTGATCATTTCAATGGTTTCAATGTGAACTTGGAAAGTTTTAAGGGTATTTGGGTCATTTTTGGAGATTTGGGGGACATTACTATTATTTTGGAGGTTTTTAGAGGATATTTTGGTCATTTTAATTGTTTTAAGGATACTATGGTTCTTAAGAAGGTTTTGAGAGTATTATCGTCATTCTAGATATTTTAGGAGTATGTAATTTTGGATGTTCTTGTTGTATTTTGTTCGAGGCTTATTCCAATACCACACTAAAATAACGGTAGCATTTAATGTCCTTCTCGAATAAAGGTGGCCCTCACACTAGTGGTGTACACCTTCATGTGAGAGGAATGTTGTATAGAATTATTTTACAAAATAATAAATCATGAAGAGGGTTCTTTCTTGGTCCATGGAAAATTATTTATGCTTGAACAAGTTTTTCTACCACCCCAGGTACCACAAAGGAGAAATATTTTCCAAAGAAATGTTTTATTTTGAAATAAATGAGGAAAGAGATTTTTATGTTTGTGTAATTACAAAAGCAAAGGTTCACTTTGAAAGTCTCTAAAGTAGACTCTCCAACTTTTAAGGAATTGGAAGAGAAATATTTTCCAAGAAAATGTTTAATTCCAAAATAAATGAGGCATGGGATTTTTATGTTTGTGTAATTAAAAAAGTGAAGGTTCACTTTGAAAATCTCTAAAGTAGGCTATCCTAAAAGAATTAGAGTTTTCAATTTGACCAAGTTTTTTTTCTTTGCCACCCTTAAACACTCAAAACTCAATATTGAGGAAAGCATTTTCCCTTTTTTTTTTTGCCAAAATAAATGGAGCCTAGTGAGAGAGAGAGAGAGAGAGAGAGAAATTTTGAACTTGATCATAATGCCTTTTTCCACCTATAGTCAAAGACCGAAACAGTCCCTAAACTCTAAAAATAAATTATAGGCATTAGCAAAACTATACACCATGTTTAGTTTGAGGAAGTAGGAGAGAAAGGAAAGCATCCTTTGATAGGCTGAGATGAATTGGAGTAGAGTAACGGAAAAAGGTAGGGTTTATTTTCCTCAATGGCCTACCAATTTCTTGCCTTCCAAAAAAAAAAGCCTTTATGTGTGGGGTCCCTCATAACTCAATTTTCTTTTCTTTTCTTTTCTTTTCCTTTCCTTCTCATAAACCAAACAGTTGAATCGAAAACTTCTTTTTCTTCCCTTTCGCTTCTCTTCCCTCCCCTCTTTCTTTTCTTTCCCCCTTGTGTTTTTCCAAGCACAATTACGGATTTGGTAATCTGTTGCAGAACTGGTGTTAAGATGAGAATGAATTTGACACTTGTGAATGTAACTTTCTACCTAAAATATAACGACCTCCCGAAATCGTCTGGACTGTATTATACGATCTTGTCGTAGGGTTGACATTTTTTTCCTAAGTGGCCAGGTTGGTTATCACATGAAAATCATCGTCCTCACTGATATATTTGCATTGGGTTCTTCCATACGTTTTCCATGTTCAAAACTTAAGGCCCAAGCATAGATGGCCATACAAGTAGGTGCATCAAGATTTTACCAGCCGAACAGATTTGTGGCCCAAATCTTGTGGTGCAAACAGCAAAAATAACTTGATAGAAGTTTTCTAATCCTGATTAAAAATTGAAGGAATCCAAAGCAAAAGGCCTCCGAACCCAGTGTCGTGAGAAGTAAACACGCTCTAATTCAGAAAATTAGCTAATGAGAAGGTTTTTTGAGAGGTCTCCGGACATGTAGGACTCACCTGTGAGAGAGTGTGGTCTCATGAGATACATGAGGCAAAAGACAGAATTGCCAACAATGAATATGAAAGAGAAAAATTACAACGCAAATTACGTGTACACTGGACAAAGAAAACACTTTCATTCTACTATCATTTTTTCGTATACAAGCATCTCAGCCTGCACAAAATGGTGCAAAGAGAGCTAAAAAAAGAAAAAAGAATACACTAGTAAAGAAACAAAATAAGGGACCCCAAATATGAAGAGACGAACAAAGGATCAATCAGACTATAACACAGGCTTGTCGTCAGTTTGTAGTTTGCAGCAGCAGGGAATCGTGTCACATAACAAGCAGTTGTCTTCCAGGAAGTGAGAACACTGCTGCCTGATATGTAAGAAATGCTGACGCTGTACAAAATCTCTCTTGAGCTCTCATGGCACTCTACAAGATTCAATTACTTCGCTCACAGCTTTATGAGTTTCCGGAGAAATCATGTTTAAAGTCAAATGAAATGCCTGTTGCAAGAGGGAAAAAAATCATATTTAGTCATAAATATAATACTGAAATAAAAAGAAGGTAATCTCAAGGTTTCAACAGCTCCATCATCGACCACTGGGGAAACACAATCCCTGTTTTGTTGGTCACTTCCACCATTTTAAACGGTCAGTAGCAGAACACTAAATTATTTGACAATTGAAAACAATTCACAGATCCAATTATGACTTGAACTTCTCACCCATGAGGTGGTATCTCATGAGACCAGCCTCTCAGAGTTGTGGATCCCGCATGTGAGAGTGAAGTCTCATAGGACCGTCCCATTAAAATACTTTTTGCTTGCCCACACCATGCTAGAATGAAGGGGATGTTGTGGGCAATTCGTCCAAAAAGCAGGGCAACTAAATAAGTTAGCTGCTCTACTCTAAGGACTGGCACACCCACGTAACAATGATATGCATCCTTCAATAATTCACAACGTGACCATTGGGCAGGCTACAGCCCTTTGAAAGTCAACCAAAACGTGGCCTCTTAATAGGATAAGCTAAAACACCAAGACGGTCCTGATTAATTTATTTCTAATTCACCAGATTTCACAATTGGGTAAGTTTCAATCCCCATGTACTGTATGAATTACAAAGTTACAAGTCAAAAAGAAATACATACCACAAATCTGTCCAACACGGGTACAAGAATTGCCAGGTTGTGTTTTGGGAGACAGCCAGCAATAGCTTCACGAATGCTCTTACTGTAAACAGCGAGAATAACATCTCCCTGAGAAAATCTGACATGAAATTTTACAAAAAAAAAAAAAGAAAAAATCTAGAAATGACAACCAGACCTTTCGGTTGAAAGAAATGCTAGAAGAAGGGCTGAATAAGCTTCCACAATCATCTTCTCAGCTTCTTTCTCTCCTTGTAACACAGCCGTCTCATCATTCTGTGACACAATGCAGATTTAGATGTCAACAACTAGCAGATTCCTTCTGCCTACCCATAATGTAAACTTTGTTTGTGGTCCTTATTTTTCCCTCTCTTGTTTTCACTTTCTCCACTATTCTACTCCTTTATGGTAGCTATCAGCTAAAGTAAATTTGAACAGTTGGTGACTCAGTGACTCACCCATGTTAAAATTTTTCCTTCATCAGCTCCCTCGCCTGCTCCTTGGTTGGCCAAAAAGATAGAGCAAAGTAGTGGGATTACATCCCTCTGACTCTCCTCTTCTAAACCTTCAAAGCTAGGCAATGGAACTCTGGCTGCTGCAAGTCGTGATCTGCAGAAAAGCTATTTGTAAGCACACGAAAATTCCTTTCCAAGTTTCCATGCTCCAGTAACTATGATATTAAAGGCATCATAACAACTTGCAGAATCAAAACAATAAGATGTTCTCATTCAAGACTGACATCATTTGACTAGGAGCTGAAGAAAATTATGTGTTTCAAATGAAGCCTTCTATGATACTTATGGTCCGTTTAGATTGAGGGGGAGGGAGGGGGAGTCCAGTAGAATTGGCCCAAAATTAGCCTATTTTCAGCCAACTTTACACTACTCCCCTCCACTCCCCTTCCCTCCCCCCTTAATCCAAAAGGGCCCTTAATGTATTTAGAAATCCACCCAATGACGACTTGTCCACTTTACCCGAGCCATCAGTGTGCTCACAAATAGAGAATGCTAAAAACCCATCCAAACACTATAATCTTTCTACCTCTCCCTTAAAAAATAATTTAACAATCAACTGCTTCAATTAACGTGGTTGTGTGTAGTAATTTATTATACTGTATGAGAATGATAGAATGAAGAAAAATATGCAAAATTAGAAAAGGTACCAGCAATTAACACAATTTTCAATGGCCAAAGCATATAAATTGAACAGCAATAGGAAAAGAGGGGGACAATTGCACAGTTGAAACAGTCAAAAATCAATCATTAAAGCACCGGGTCACCAACATCTCCCAGAGTAATATAACAAATGCAGACAGCAAAGTCAATAAGAAGTAAAATAAACCTGTTATGACCATCTTTCTCTACCAAGTTCACTAGCAGGCCCAAAATCGCAACAAGAAAATCTAGCTCTTGATCAGTCAGATGTCTATCATTCTGGTGGTCAAGATCAGTGCTTGAACTATTCCCTTTTATTGAAATGGGGGGAGATGAGGACGAACTATATGAAGGAAAGTGCCCAGCAATTAGAGAACACATGGTCTCCAGTCCGCCACAGGCAGCAATTTGACAACAGCCAACAGGGTTGTCATTTGTTAAGTTCATTAGAACCTGAAAATAAGGACCACCAATATTATAATTTATATACATTAAAATACTGTATTTCAGTCCTAATACAAAGCAAATAAATCAATTTTATTCAAATTTAGATGAAACAATCACCTCCGTAACTGCACAAGAAAATCAATCAGCTGATGCATATTAGATAGAATAAAAGTTAAACTGGGGAAGAAAGTTCAGTTATTAGGGCCACATTAACAGTAACAGTAACCAGGAAATCTGGTTGATCACAAATACAGATGCCCTAACAATAACATTGCCTGATAGGTAGCATCAAGAAAGAGTTGATGGGTCTAATACAGGACATAGATAATGACACATAGTATAACCATCACCCTCCACCCAATATCATAGAAGTAAGCATTGAGAATCACAAAAGTCCAAAACCAAAACGTTAAAGTTCAAATATTAGTTCAGTATTCACCTTAACAGCAGTAAGAAGGCAGTCAGCCAGAAGACTAGAACCCTCTTCATCAACAGCAACTGGACAGGAAAGTTCCTGGGAAAAATTGTTTTCACCATTACTTGATTCTTGTTGGCTCATTAACCGCTGAGATTGACACCCATCTTCAAGTTCTCTGTATGGTACCCTACTTTTCCGAGTTTGAGATGTTTTTTGCTTCCCAGATAATAAGTCCCACTTAGAGGGCTCAAAATCATCTTCATCAAAAGCAAAAGGATCCCGGTTCTGTAAAGGTTCAAGCTTGGCATCTTTTGTATTGTTTGGTCTCTTACCACACCCAAAGTTCTTGCTGGAACCATTATCAATTACAAATATGCCACTACTTGAACACTTTGATGTTCCATTGCATGAGCCTGACATAGACGAAGTGACTCCTATCTTTAACGAACAAGTATCATTCATGGAAGTGCTGGTAGTCTCAGAACCGGATATAGAATAATCAAACCGAGTAGTTGGCAACAATGGGCTGTTCCCAGATATATTGAAGCTCTTCTGAGAGGAGGTCCTCCCTGTGCTACCCCACTTTCTAGAGGAATTGATGGAAAAAGTCTCATTGCTGTCCACTGCAAATTTGAAAAAACACATTCAGTTTAAACTTCAAAATCTAGAGTCAACATAGATTTGTCATACTGAGGATTACGGAGCAGTATCTGACAAGTAGCTAGTGGCTGGCAGCAGTGAATTTGATTTTACTGCACACTTTTTTTTTCTTAAAAAAAGGATATTGTTCTGTACAGGTAACAAGAAAGACTTTTTCCCACGACAAAAAGATTGTTGTTTTTATAAATATAACATGAGAGATGACGCAATAGATGTGTGATGGTCCCCTTACAATGATTTGAATCACCCACATCAATCATTATTTTTATCAATATCACAGTATCCTTCTGCTTCAAAGTTCAAACTCCATCAGGCACGATATCAGCAGTTAAAATTAGTAGAGTAATCTAGATGGCAGATCTTCTGTACAGGGCAAGACCCTGTGGATTACAACAGCCTTTCATATCCATGGCTAACTTGGCTACAAAATCAAAAGCCAGTTGAAACATAAATGTGTCCCTAATATTTCATATTTTCATGTTGATAATTTCCGGAAGATGTTAGAAATCAAACCACTTAGACAGTTAAACCATTGAAACATCAACTTTTTCCACTCACATATTGCTGAAAAATTCAAATACTCAATGAAAAACTTTGTAGAGATTTCCAAAACTTTTGGAGGTGGAGGTTTCAGTAAAAAACCATGGGAAGAACAGGTTTCCTATTTCACATATGACCTTCAGAAAAGACAGGACAGGGGGGCACTAGGGGGGGGGATGGTTTGTTCTTATATCCCCTTATTTGAATACTCAAATTTGATCTATTTCTACCCTTCATAGAATTTCAACTGCTCTACCCAACTTCACAAGATCGGCAAATTATGAAGAGAAGATATATAACTGCACTTTTGTGAAATGGGATCAGGATCCTGAAACACACACACAGGGAGAAGGGGAAGAGAGAGAGAGAATAGTTAGCAAATGAGTACCTTTGAAGTCTTCAATTAAAGCCAATTCAGAAGCATGATAAGTCCCATCAGAGAGATTACAAGATTTTTCATCATTGGAGATGGCAGGAGAACTTCTAAGTAGATATAGACCTAGAAATCAAAGCCATCAATCATCAAACAGAGCAGATCAAAGAATATTTAGAAGTGTTATTTATAACAAAGAAAGTGGACCAAAGCAATAGGAACAGTGGCAGTGCTCTCTACATAACAAGGCAGAAATAGTGGTTCAATATAAGAAGCAACCCCTTATATTGTCAATCACCTGAGAGAGTCTTGATGAGACTTATAATGAGCTCTATAAAAGATATTGGGGTTCCCCGAGGATTTGAGTTTCCTTTCATTCCAAGCAAATGACTCTGGTATGGAAAAATATATGTAAAGACCTATTTAGAAGGAGAAGAACAAAGAAATCCTAACATGCAAAAAAAAAAAAAAAAAAATTCTAAGAAGTTTACAAAACCAATAAGATGGAAGAAGCCAAAGTGAAATTTCTTAAATATAAGAGAGATGAGACAATCATATTTCAATTTACCTGATTATCCTTACTAAGGAATGTGGCATTTTCCATTATCTTCAAACATTTTAATAGCAGCACCAAACTTTGAAGATTCAGGTCATTTTTTCCACCCTGAGAAGAAGGTGAATTACGTTCCATCCAACCCTGCAAATAAAATTTAAATGTTATATGAGCTTCCCCAGATATTAATCAAGTAACAGTATTTATTTTTATAGAAATCAACAAGAGAGGATACACAGTAAACAATTATTTTATTTGATAATTACACCATGCACCAATCATCACTCAAAAAATCAGATGCCTCTCAAGTAAAAACAATTACATTATCATCACAACATTCATTTAGAGTCCATAGAGAAATGGATGAGTTAGTATGCATGCATTCTCATGTCATATACAAAAAGAAACAGTTGGAAACAAGAACTAACACTAGATAAATACAGAGGTCAGACAATGATCACTGCCCATAAGTTCTGTAGAATAAATACAAAATGCCATGATTCATAGATTGATGAACACAAAAGAAAATTGGCAATGCTATAAGCCCATAACTAGTATGGGAACACTGCTGCTCATTCAACAACTACAATTAAAGTACAATTCCAATGAAGTCCCATCAGGACAGCTTCTTGTTCTGATTTTTCTTCTTTCCCAATATATGCATTTTAGCACAGAAAATTTCAATTCATAAACTCACTTACTGGATCAAGAAATGGCAATCCATACATGTTTTTAACAATTTATAGCAATAAATAAAACAGACAATGAGATCAAACAAACATACAAGTTCACACCTCCAAATTGGAATGACAATTCATGGCGACCTCAAAAACAGCATCAAGTCCTCCAAGCTCTCTTAATTTTTCCTTGAAATTGCCCCCAGTCTTCCTTACTGCACCAGAGGTTTCTAAACGAATGCAAACCCAAACAAGAAAACAAATGAGCAATCAGGAAAGAGCAAAAGAAAAAGAAAAATCATATTATTAGGATATAAAGGGCATGATGGTTTACTTATCTAAAAAACAAAACAAACAAAAAGCATTTTTTAGGAATATAAAGATCCCTACCCAAGCTAAAAAGAACATAGATTGAGAAACAGTTGCATAGATAAGTATCCACATCCAATAAACTCATTTAACAACTCATCAGGGATGTGAAAAAGCATAAAATAGAGCACAGAAAACTTGCAATTACAGGTTTGTAATTAAACAAGCACAGCAAACAAGTCTTCAATGAAGAACTGTTAATTTAAATTAGCATTTATTCAGAATAATGCAGTTATAGGAATTCTGTAATAACTTGAAATGGGCAAGAAATCAAAGAACCATATTTTGGAAGGCAGACCAAGCAAGGAAAAAGAATTCACAAAATTAAACAAATGAAAATAATAAAACAATTCCTAGTTTTTAAAGACATATTTTAATAAGTACTTAAAATAACTAATTGAAAAAATCTACACGATTTTCTTTATCTCAAAGACACGTAAATGATTCTAATGATCTTACTTGCCAATCATATTTAAGGGAATTTTCATCTCAGATTTATTTATTCACAACCTTCACAATGGTCAAACTACCAAACAAATTAATGTATAATTTAACCCAAAAAAAGGCTACAAGCTTCCAATGAGATGCATTAGTGGTGCTGATTCTCAGCAATACCTTCAAGAGAGATAGTGGTTAAGCAAGCTTTCTCCATAGTCAGTAAAGCTATCCATTTTGGACATAGCTCTGGCCTCCCCATTCCAGTATCATCATCACAGCTTGATTTCAATTCCTTGCAAGTTATAAGTATTTCCTGAACCTTTGAAACAATAGCAGCAGAACTGGCATCGACCCTTTTCATTGTATCACGACATATGTCAGCATCATTACGTAGTGCAAGAAGCTTGAGGCCTATTTTTGGTGCTTTGTCCTCAGTAGCCATTGAAACTGTTGGTTTCAACAACTTGATTAGAAAACGGATGCAACTGGATGATTCCAAAAGATGATCATCTTGACCCTGAAATAGTGCAATTAGACAGGCCTTCAGGACTGTATTTCTATAAGAAAGGCATGTCTAGATAATGAAGATAATTTTTGAAAAGTGAATAAACAAAGCAATGTGCAGGTGTCCACTCAAAATTATGAAATACAGCAAGTTTCTAGTACTTGATTAAAAGTGGATAATAATAGTGAAATCAAATCTGATATATAGAGAGGAAGAAGTTAAACACTCAATAAAAAACAAATAGCACTCACCAATGTATTCAATATATTCCATGTCTATAAACATTTCCCAAATATTCTCCAGATTAATTATACAGCACCAGCAGAAATAGGATCCCTTTTTCTTTATTTTTTTGAGAAAGTAGCATTTACACATCATTTGGAAATGTTGCAAAAAAATGTTATAACTTATGAAGCAATACTTTCCCAATAAATATAAAATCAAAACCTCATATAATATACTCTCCCAATAACTCTCTCTCTCTCTCTCTCTCTCTATATATATATATATATAACCCAAGTGAATCCTGCTATGCTTGATGAATGCATTATTTTGAAAATGCATTCAATTCAGCTGATATAAAATTCAATAGCGGTGGAAAAGATTGCATTAAAAAAGGAGAATTCCCCTCTTCCCCATCACTTTTGACTCAAAAAACAATTCTTGAATGTATTATCATGCAATCATGGGGCCTTATGCAGGTTTTGGGCAGGTCAAAATCATTTAAGGAAAAAAAATAGCCTCTTTCACCATTGATTAGAAGGCTTTCATTGAACTCTATTGAAGGTATTATATGAACACAACAGAAAATGCAATTAATCAAAAGGGTCTTCTGATCATCTATACAAAATTTTCTTCATTAGGAGAATTAACATATTTTCATCAATTTGCAAGGCAAAACTTCATTAGAATTGTACTTTAGCACGCAGATTCTTGTCTTGATCACTTACATCACCAGTTAAAACACAGAAAAGAGTGGCAGCAGCCAGATTGCTGGGTGAGTCATCAAAGCTGAGGCCCAAAATAGCATCAATTATTGTCTTTGCAATCCTGAAATTAAAGAAACTCAAAGATTAGTGAAAGAACTACCCAATATTGCACAGAAACTTAAATTTCTATAGGGAAATGAAGTTAGATATTCTTGATATAATAGGGAGGGAAAAAAAAAAAGCATAAGATGATACCCTGTAACCAAATCGTATATATAGCATTAATCCTTTTGTTTTTTGATAGGTAATATTAAGCATTAATCCTTTCATCATTTTATGATATTCTTTCATTTATTTGGATAAGTTTGTTTTTGGCCTCAAGGGGAGGGGGAAAGGAAGATTCAGTATAATTCTTAGTACTATTTATCCTAGAGAGAGAAAAAGAGAGAAGGATCTACTTGATAAGTAGGACAAGAAAACACCACCTTGTCCTAACCTTTTATAAAACATAATCTCAGGGAGTCAAAAAGATAAGAAAATAAGGGGGCTTTTTTTATAAAATAAATAAATAAGGGGGCATTTCGTTTGGGGGAATCCATGTTAACCCCAACATCCAAATTCCTAGGAATGTGATGCCTCGCAATCTAGATGCTCGGGAATGTAAGTATTTCTAAGGTTGGTTTAATTAGGAATCTAATAAGATTCCCAAGAATACAAAATTCTTATGTTTGATTTATTCCTAGGAATCTTATAGGAACAATTTATTTTTTCCAAAATATCCTTAGAGTTGTAAACCTTTTTTTTTATCGTCCTCCAAATAAATAATGAGAAAAAAAATATAAACTATAAATCATAGCAAATTCCCTAAAACCATAGTCTAACATTTCTGAATGACATGTGTAATACAAAACTGATAATTTAAATTCTTCTTCTTCATGTCAATCATGGCATCATGTCTTGTTGTTAAAAATAATTTATTTTCTATTAGCATCTAACTCAATACCAAATAGGAGAAATAAAATGGAAAAAAAAAAGAAAAAAAAGAAGACCAATTCCTCATTTTATCTCTATTGGTTTAAGGGTAGGAAAGAAGGTGTAAAATTGTCACTTTATAAAAAATGTCACTTTTTCCAAGCATAGGAACCTGGGCCCACTTCTTTTTTAACATAATCCACATTCCTATAAATATGGGATTGGGAGGGAATTCAGATACCCATAGGCATTTGATACCATTGTGTGATTTGAAACCAAACACGGGAATATTAGGGAATCTTTCAACATTCCTAAGAACCCTAAAACATCTTCTATTATCAAAATAAATGTCAAATCTTGGGAAAAAGTAAAATAATCCAATGACACCCATTCACTATAAGATTTTTTTTTTTTTCTTTTTTCTGGAGGCTGCATCAAGTTTCCTCATATGGATACAGAGTTTCCTCACTACACTTTCTTACAAGTCACAGGCATGCACGCACAGGCATACTTCAAATAATATTCATCAGCAAATACTTTGAAAAAATTATACAAACAAACAAGCTGGTGACTCATTTTTTTAATGTATCAAACAGAGAGTAAATGCTCACATCATCAAAGAGAAAACTAAAAAGTAGATGCACACAGAGAGTAATCTTGCAAATCCACCCAAGTTTCGGATGTCTTCAATTATAAGAACTAATCCACCTTTCATTATAGCTAAGTCATTCAGTTTTGAACATAATTCAAAATGAACCATCAACAAAACATGAAACCCAAATTACCCCTTACATAAATATCAAAAATAAAGAAACCTGCAAATTCTCCACTCTAATACCGGAAACTCATAACTCACAAATATATCCAATTAATCACGTATCCCATAATCCAAATTCAATATCCCAACTTATTTTCTAAACCAAAATTCAAGACTATCAAAACCCGACATGCAAATTCCAAAATCTCTCCACATTTCCAAATCCCCAACCACATAAACACATCAAAGGTCAAATTTTAATTCAAAACCCATTACACAAATTCACTGGAAACTGACAGGTCACAACTCAACAAGAATATAACATAAATTCAAAAAACCCCTCCACCTTCCCAAAAACCAGACCCATTACACAAATTCATTAAAAACTCAATTCAACAAGAATTACCCAAAACCCACATACCCCATATTTCAAATTCAACAAACTCTTTAACCCCAAAATTCAAAATTACCAAAACCCAACATGGAAATTCCAAACCCCAACTGTATAAAAAATATCATGAAATTCACATTTAAACTCTGAAACCCATTTATACAAATTCACTGTAAGCTCATAACCCACATAGAATTGCCCAAAAACGCACACATCCCATGATTCGAATTCAAGAATCCAACAAACTCCCTAACCCCAAAATTTAAAATTACCAAAACCCCAACAATATAAATAATATCAAAATTCACATTTTAATTCAAAACCCATTACAAGATTCACGGTAAACTCATACTCCATCAAGAATTACCCAAAAACGCACGCACCCCCAAACTACAAATTCAAGAACGCAACAAACTCTCTAACCCCAAAATTCAAAATCAGCAAAACCCCACATTCAAATTAAAAAATCACATCCACATTTCCAAACCCCAAATCAAAAAAAAAAAAAAAAAAAAAAATCAAATTTTAACTGAAAACCCATTACACAGATTCAAAATTGAAAAATTAAAGAAAACCCATTACAGAAAACCTCGAAATGAACATACCCTTGAGTCCGCAAGAGGCGTCTCTGCTGTACAGTGGCGCAAATGGACAACAAGGACAACAAGCTAGCCCTTCTGATCCGTACAGGCTGGGGTTTCCTAAGGCCATCGAGAGCGAAATTGACCTCGTCAACGTGCTCCATCATCTCTCCAAACTCCTGAGCCTCCATCAACGTGGAGGTCGCCGGAATCGAGAAAGAACAAGAACCGTTACCTTTCTTGGGCTTCTTGTTTAGCGGCCTCCTAGCGACGCCGTTTGATTTGGCGGATTCGAATGCCCAGTTCGAGTTGGAGTGGGACGACGATTCCTGCGACGAGAAATTAAAGCTGTAGAGGCTGTGGTCTTGGGAGAGAGAAGAGTCTTTAAACGGCAGGTCGTTTTGTTCGTCTTCGTCGTTGTCGGTGTCGGTGTCGTCGTCGTCGTGGACGTGTACGATGTCGTTTAAAGAATCTGAGTAAGTTCTTGGAATGCCTCCTCGGTTGCGACGACCGTACGTACGGACGATCATTTTCGGGGGTGAGTTATGTTGTTGATTTGGGCATTTAGAGGAAAAAGTGAAGGGCTTTTTGGGGATTTGCAAAAATATTTGAATTGAGAATCGATGGCAGCCAAGCCAGGAAAGATAGAATGAAGCCGAAGAAGAAGGAGGAAGAAAGAAAGAAAGAATGAAGAGAAGGGCAAGGTTTTAATTTGTTGAAGTGGCTGATTTGGAATTTCAAGAGGGTCCGTTTGGTTTGTTTTGGTGTTTGTGAAATTCTGTGCGATTGATTTTGATTTTTGGTTTTTTAAAAGGGAGAGGGGGCCAATCAGAATTCGTTTTGTTTCTTAATATCAGATCGGGGGTAGTTTCGTCATTTTGTTTTTTGAAAAATGGTTGAGAACCGATTAATATATATGTTTTGAGGGTTGAAATCTTCATGTGATTAAGGGTCCGTTTAGATAGAGCTTATTTTTACTGAACTGAAAACACTGTAGCAAAATAACTTTTTAATGTGTGAATAATACTGTGGGACCTATTTTTAATAAAAAATTGCTAAAAAAGTACGTGAACAGTGCGCGCACAGTGTTTTGTCTACTCAAATGTGAAACACGGCAGAGCAAAAAAAAAAAAACTGAAACGTGAAACGTGAACGCAGCTTATAAGCTGTATCCAAACTAGGCTTAAGAGCATCCGCATTGATTTTTTTCAATTCTATCCTATTTTACCATTCTAAAAGCCACTTTATCAATTACACAATACAATTCTACACTACCTTCAGCATTCATACTTTTATTTTCTTATCCTACTCATTAAAATAATATTTCTCTACAATAAAATAATATATATCTCAATAACCCTCATTTACAATAAACACAACACCAATACCGCTGCACAACAGACACTTGACACCACCTCCACCACCAGCAAGACACTTGACACCACCTCCACCACCGGCAACCCATATTCTACTGTCAACACCCAAAAAAAAAAAAAAACCCAGACCATAACACCACCCTCTCCAACCATCAACACCACACAAAAAAAAAAAAAAAAAAAAAACACACACACACACACACACACAACAACCCATCGGAGCCATCACCAGCAAACCCACTCCGCTGCACCACCAGACCCACCCAACCCACCTGACCCAACACTAACCCACCGCGATCTCCCATCGGTAACCACTGCGAAGCCACACAATCTTCACCCACAAACACAACAAAAATTTATGAAAACCGGATTGTTCAATTCGCCGCTGGGTAGCTCGATTTTGTTGAAGCTCGAACGAAACGGATTCGCCGCTGGGAAGCTTGAAGGGAAGTTGATTTTGTTGACCCACGCGGAGAAGGAAAAATGAAAGAGAGAGAGAGAGAGAGTTGCCGAAGAAGGAAAAAGCGGAGACTCACCACCACCGATCTAGAAACCCACCACGTGGAGAAGGAAAAATGAAAGAGAGAGAGAGTTGCCGGAGAAGGAAAAATGTGGAGACGCACCACCGCTGATCTAGAACCCACCACGCCGATCTAGAGAGGGCAGACCAAGAATAAGCACAAAGGAGAGAAGAGCTGGAAGACGGAGAGAGAAGGAGAGAGAAAAGAATGAATGAAATAGTTTAAAACTTATACTATTTGAGCTACAGTGCGGTTCTACATTTAGAACCGCACTGTAGCTCAATCGTATTTTTTTTTACAATTGTTGTAGTTTACCACATTCGTTGCGGGGCCTAAATGAGACTTAAATGGGAAATGAGCCTTGCATTTGGCATCTCCCACATTCAATGTGGATGCTCTAAGAGACGTCCGGCATAATAGTTTAAACATCACTTTTTAATTTTTAAAAAATATGACATCTATTTTCACACAATTCTTCACCTAAATGTATTTTTAAAAAATACAAACAATGTTACTAAAACAATGGCTGATACTGCCAAAGATAATGTAGAAACATTTATAAATATGTTTCTATACATATAGAATTCGTGTTATGCTAATATTAAATGTTTCTATTTACAACTCAAAATAGATAAATAAATAATAGTTTCTATACCTATGGAAATCTAAGAAGAGATTAAAGCTAAAGAAGGATGTGTTGTCAAAAATACATTTACACCCTTCAATAAAACAATGTCTCATAAGACTTTTTCAAATAAAAGCATAAATTTGAATACGATCAATTAAACTCACATTAAAAAAAATTTGAGAAAGACATTAAGAAGTAGAGTATAAAGCCAACTAATATGTTTTTTTTTTAAATAAAACCCAAAGTAACAACTGTCTATCAAAGCAGAGTGGTTGGAGCTAAGAGAGGCTCCAATTTGGGTGAGGCATGTCATCATACAAAAATTCTAAGCTAGGTAAAACATCTTGTGGTTGGCAAAACCGTCACCACCTCCTTCCTCTTCATCATCATCATTATTATCTCCTAAGTCTTTTTAGTATCTACAAGGCATGTCCTCTCTTTCTCTCTAATATATATATATATATATATATATATTTATATGAAAGCTAAAGCATAAAAGAAGAACACATGAGAATTACGTGATTTGGTCTTATGACCTATGTCCACAAAGGAAACCCTTAAAGGCTACAACCCTATTTGGTTTAAGGATAACTCAAAACTTAGTTCTTAGTTCTCATTTCTCATGACTCAAACCTCCTAAGCCATATATCATATCTATATCTCTACTTTTACCTTAACTCACTCACACTTTTGTTTGGTTCTCAGTTCTCATCTCTATCTCACTTCTTAAACTCAAATTCCCAAGATATTGATGGAGCCCACACACTATCTACATTTAGAATAGTCTTCTTCCTCTGTGTGTATTTTCTTTTTCCTCATTCCCTTTCTTTTTTTTTTTGGTCTGTCTTTTTCACTTTCCTCAGAAACCCATACATCTCTCTCTTCTAAATTTTCTGCCTCTCTCCTCTAATTCCCTATAAGGTGAGTTTGCCTTCAAGGGTTCCAAGCATTGTTCTCCTCTATAGACACATAATCAACCTATATCGGTAATATCCACAAACTCTCTCTCTCTCTCTCTCTCTCTCTCTCTCATTTGCGTTTTAGATAGCATAAAAAAAATATACATAAAACTCAAACAAAGTGGGGTTTAGAATAACAAATGACATAAACTAAATAGATGGCACAACACATAAACTCAAAAACTTACGTAGAGCAACAACTCTGCACTCCACAAACTCAAAAAAATACTCTATAAAAATAATAAATAAATAAAAAACTCCACATAGCAACATCTCTTCGATGGGCAGAAGCTCGGATGGGCTGGAGAGCTTTAAATGGAGGAGCTTGGGTGTGGTTTTAGACTTTGGATGGAGGAGCTTCAGTGACAAAAGGTGGAGTAAAGGAAAAAAGAAAGAAAGAGAAAGAACCATTTGGAGTAATGAGAAGGAATCAAAACTAATTGTGACTAGTCACTGGTGCGAGTCCCACATAGATGTAAAGATTTACAATAATACCACAATAACTCAATTTTCATAACTTGAAAACTTCCAAAAGTTGTTTTCATTTTCATTGACTCAAAAATCGAAATTTTGAGTTTTGAATTATGGAAATTAAAAATAAAAACTTAGCCAATCAACTTAACTTGGTGTGGGTCCTACAAAAAGTGAGTGATGAGTTATGGAAAATGAGTGACGAGTTATAAAAACACCTTAAAACAAACACCTACAGCTTTGATATAAGAGTGAAGTACAATTTTTGTGTTACAATGAACTCAATATGGAGTGTTTATAATACGTTTAACCCTACATTAACTACTAGGCTTGGGCCTCAACTTTGTGGGCTATTGATATTTCTTAAACAAATTCTTTTCTTAACAAGAGTATCAACCTTAAGTAGTGCTATACTTGTGATTGGTGCTGTGTATTTGTTTTTCTTATATTTATAAAGGGAACAACTTTTTATTGTCAGCATCTCCTCTACTTCAGTGGCACTTTTTTTTTTTTTAAACAAAGTTTATGTACGAAACTGGTTGTAGCTTAATGCTACAACTTTACTCAATAACAAAGTATGCGACGATTTGGCACCAGATATCCGAAGGTGTAGAAAGAGCAGTTGTGAAAAGTAGAAAGACCATAAATAAATAAATAAACAACGATTGTTTGTGAAGGTTTCTACAAAAAGACCCCTTAGTTTTGGCAAGCATATCACAATTACAGGTACCTAGGAGCATACGATGGAATGAACAAAATACGAACAATTAACACAATATAGTCATAGATCTTAGGTTGTAACTTGGTCGTGAGCGAATTTGTTGATGTTGCACCCACGAAGTATAGAAAGTGCCAAACATTAGGAACTACCTAGGAAGGAGTTAGAACAAGAACAAGGAGAAGCGAGAATCACTTAGATAGAGGAATCTATTGTATTTCATCATTTGTTCTCCATAGCAACTGGGGGTCAAAAAACACCAAATTTGATGACTTATTAAGGAAAAGACAAAGTAAGAGCATGTTATTGAAGATGTTGCAACATATATCAGGAAAGCTTTCATTGATTGTGTGAAAACAAAATATGAGTAAAAAAGGTAAGAATGGGTTTAGCTAATGGAGATATTAACTCTCTTGGGAACCAGTAATGCATAAACCATGTCAAACCAAGACCAAACAATATTTGAACAAAATGGATTTGAACTTCTCTTAGAATAGTTTCCAATGCAAAATGAAATTCATAAGATATATATATATATATATATATATAAACATTACTATATTTTCGAAATTTAACTATTGAATTGCATATTTTACATGCTTTTAATACACATGCCAAATTTTGTGTCAATAAGATATTATTTACTACATGATCTATAAACTTATATATTATTCATAATTTTGAACTAAAAAAATTTGCAATTTAAACAATTTATTGATGACATAGCTATTGATCTTTAATTTTCTAAAAATTTTGCAAGTATAGAGAATATAATAAGAAAACGTAATCCAATGGTGAATTTGTCAATATTTACCTCTAATAAAAAGATATTGAATAAGGTTGTAGCCTAAGGCTTCAATTAATTTTGTAGTTAAATTTTGTCTTTTTAAAAAAATATTTTTTGGTTTAATAGGTTTTTCATGAGAATTTGATGTTATGTATCCAACCTTATGCTTTTATTTAATAAAGTTTCATGTGGCGTTGTTTTATTGTAGGGTGTAATTGTAGGCTTTTACATCACATTATTAATGAATTTAAACTCCTTCTTTAATGTGGCTTTTATAGACAAGATAGATTTTGATTTTTTTGGGCAAAACTATACTATTAGTCTCTTAAGTTTACTTATTGAGCTAGTGAGCACTATTAATTCCTCAAGTTCTAAAAATGAGGGCAATTAGTCATTTTGTTAACAACTTTAGTCTTAATACCTATGTGGCTAATGGAACTATGATGTGGAAAATTTTTAAGTTATGTGGCATTAAATTTAATATTAAAAGATTAAAACACAAAATGTAACTTATTAAAAATAAAAAAATAAAAAAATAAAAACCGCATCCACGCATTAGAGAACCCAACCCATTTCAGGTGATCCGTTAAGAAATAGTTATTCCCAATTGATGAGTGAGTCTTGCACCAGATGCCTCAATTCGATGAGGCTTAGACTTAACAAAATGAAACTGAATTGATTAGTGTGTTTGGTTGGGAAATTAACAAAAGAGTGAACTAAATTAAAGAGAGAAAGAGACATCAGATATGTGCTGGAATGGAATCAAAGAGAAGTGGGTGTAGGTTTTGCTTACAAGGTAAATACACTATAGAGGAAAAGCAAAATAATATCTTTCATTTTCCACAGAGGATTGTACAATACTTGTCTTTTTTTGAAAACTCACAATGGATCTTTATGCACTAAGAACTCAAAAACTTATTAGTAGAAATCTACACACTGAATTTTAATTCAAATATTTCATTATAAAAAATATTTATTTCTTCTTTTTTGAGTTTTTGACCGACGATTCGGAAGTAAGAACGTTGAAAGTGAACAAAGAATTAAGAACAAAGTGAAAGCATTGAAATCCTATTCTCTCCCTTCAGATCACGTAGTTTCAAATTAGAATACTCGTTTCTTAACTGGCTAGTGGTTACCTAAAATGGGTTGAGTTTTGAGTAGATGAGTTTTTTTTTTTTTTTTTAAATCATATTTTGTGTTTTAATTTTTTAAATATTAAATTTAATGTCATATCACTTAAAATTTGCCACGTTATAATTCTATTTGCCATATATGTATTGAAACTAATGATCGTTAACAGAATGACTAATTGCGCTCTTTTTTGAAACTTAATGGAATAATAATGCTTAGTAAACATACTTCAAAGACAAACAATATAGTTTCATCTTTTTTATTTTTTATATTAAGATATTTGGGGAGGGGGTGCTTATACGCTGGACATCTCTGTTAAAAACGCCAAGATGTACTAATTGAGTTGCAAGGCTATTGGCAAGATAGGTTGCTTCAATTCAACAATCTTTTTCATTTGTTGTCTAGGATACACTTGCATCAAAACTAACAAAAGCCTTTGTGTACCTATTAGCCAAAGATTTTGAGGTTAGCACAATTTCCATGATATTTTGTTGTTGTCCTTCAAAGATGATGTTATTCTTGTGTGGATGCACCAAACACAAGCAATATTAAGTAAGAAGCCTTTGAATATTATTTTTGATCCGCAAATTCTTCTTACTTCCCATGAACCATGTGGTGATCATTATAGAGCTGAAAGGCAGGGTGTCCACTCTAATGGTAAGAGCGTTGCCTAGGCATATAGCTAAAAGAAGGACAATGCACAAACAAGTTATGTTCGCTTGGCATAGAGCACATGTTTTCCTTTATGTACAATGGTAATTCTAATAGGTAAAGCCTCATGGAATACTTCCATGGTGAAATTGGAGATGTTTAGGGGTAAATGCACTTTCCATAGAGATTTTTAAGTTTCAATATGGATATGTGGGTGACAAGTGTGGCGATGATGATGTGTTTCAACTTGGAGAAAAATGTTGTATACTTTGTTGACTTGGAATTTGTCATTTATGGAGTATGGCCAAATGATTTTATCATCTTGTGCTCATAAGTTTTTTTTTGGGATTGGGATGTTTAGAATATGGTTGGCTTCATCCTTATCATAAAGGGTGTGGATTAAGGGTGAGTTCCAAGTGTTGGTTTTGTGGTTGATGAGATTCGCAACATAGGTGAAATGTAGGGGTTAGGGTAAATTCTAAATTTTGGGTTTGAACCAAGTAGGATGTTGAATAGCAATGTTTTATTTATTCCCAACTCTTCAAATACCTTGGAACAATTTTGGGTTAGATTTGTGCATAATGCTCTTCCAGCTAGAAATAAAAAACATTAAATTAATAAGAAATTTAAGGGGTTTCTTGAACAAACAATTTACACAATAAATGCATAATAGTTTTCTTGAATCCACAAATAAGAACTATTGAATCCACCTTACAAGAAAATAAAAAAGAATTTTGTTTGTCGATTATAGATTTCAATTTCCGTTTTACAATTTCATCCATGTTAAACTACTTAACAAATTTATGTTCAAAGTAAAAACATTTCTAAACCATTCTAGTTTATATTGATTTGACTAGAAAAGTCTTAAAACAACCTAAAATCAAGGATATAATGTTAGAGTGAAAACTTCATTTTAACTGATGCTGCTTGAAAAATTAGTAGGCTGAATACTTCGGGCTTCAACGAAAGTTAGATGACCCAAAGAGAAAGAAAGAGACTATCGAAGGTGACCAAGGTGAACCGGCTAAAGACCTTTCATCTATGAAGTTAGTTTCCTCTTTAGAACTCAAATATAGTAAGTAGATGAATAGTGATGATGCTCGAAAATTAGTAGGCTAAATACTCTAGGCTTTAACGACGGTTGGATTACTTGAAGACGAAGAAAGAGACTATCAAAGGTGACCGAGGTGAACTGGCCACGGACTCTCTGACGATTAAGTCAATTTTCTCTCTAGCACACAAGTAAAGTGAGTGGATAAATAGTAAAAAACTTACCTTAGTTCAATGAAGCTTGGTCCCTTTTATAGAGAGTTTGGAGTGGATTTACTTGTTAGGTGTCATTAACATCGTGGGAGATGTGTGGACTTAGTGGAGAGAATGGAGCAAATTTCAGGGAATTTAACCCATGTTCCAAGATGTGAGTTAGTGATCTAACCATTTGAGATTGTGGAAAATGTTCAGAAATTTGCTAAGTGTTTATGGGTCGTCCATACCTTCTCACGATATGGACGACCATATTCTCTTTTGACAACTGGTGACATGCTTGAACGTCCTTATTTTATATTTGTGGTGCATATTCATTTTTTCTCTTTTTTGAAGACTATCTTGGATGTTACTAGTCTTGGACGACCATTATGGACAAAAACTACTTGTTGTTGATCACCATCAGTTGCTCCCTTGTCCATAGGTCGTCCATGCCCTCGTCATACTTACCTTATGTTGCTTTTTCTATTTCTTTTTTTTTTTTTTTTATACATGGCACTTTTTGATTTGTTGATAAGTTGTACACTTGGCGTCCAAAGATTTGATGAAATCAATTGGTGTAGGTGTTGCCATGTGGCTTGATCATAGCAGCCAGAAAGTTGCTTCGCTTCGTTCTACAGGAAATTGGCCACGTGGCGTATTCTAGTTGGTTCATGTCATTTCAATGACCCACCCGATCGCTTATAAATAGATCAATACATCTCTTTCCTTCTCACATTTCTAAATTTTCTTTCTAACATTCTTGTCTTGGTTCGTCCTTTATGCCTCGTCTAGAAGTCCACTTTTGTCCTTAGTCTTCTTCGTCTAGCATCAGGTATTATCTCCTTATTCATCTAAGGTTTTTTTCTTTAAAGCTTTCTTACAAATGGCTGAGATTATAGTTTCTTCATCTAGTGATAAGGACAATAGGGAGATAGACTAGTATCTTGACGACAATAATAGTAATGGCATCTAGATTCCTTTAAAGGTTTTCCAAGACGAAATAAGGAGAAGGGTGGCATCTGGATTGTCTGCTGGCCCGTTTACTACTCCTCCATCATCCATTCCTTCTCCTTCTCGTCAAATGGAGGATGTTTTGGTGTGTTGTACCATGAACATTCCATCAAAGATAGACAATAAGAGGCTTTTTAAACTTAAAGATAAATACCAAATTCCTGATAAAGTTTAAACTCGTCTCCTTACTTCGGGCATGTGGTGTTGTACTCCAAATTCTCCTAGAGTTGGCATATATGAAGCTTATCTCTTAGGGTGTCTTAGGTTAGCCTTAAACGCCTTTGCTAAAGAACTCCTCCATAGGTTAGGTATCAGACCAAACCAACTTAACTCCAATGGATGGAGGACTATTGTGGTAATGCAAGTGTTGTAGAGGGAGGCTTTTAAGGGGAACCATCCTCTTATTGTGGATGAGTTCTTATATTGTTATAAACCCTCTGAAATAAACCAATCCCTAGGTTTTTATAAGTTTTCTACTAAGGTTTCTAGCTATAGGATGATTAGGGCTCTTCCTTTGTCTAATAGGTTATGGAAGAGAGAATTTTTCTTTGTTTCTAGGTTTTGTGCTGGTGACCCTGTTAAGGTAGGTAAGGATATATTCCCTCTTTATGTTGGTGCCATGGCTCGTCTATGCTCTGAGGGTATCTTCCTTACTCTAGCTCGTCTTAATTATCTTATCATCTTTGTCTAACTTTCTTTTCTTCTTTTAGCTATAGCTCATCCTTCCTTAAGTGACTTTCACTTATGTTGAGTGCAGAGAACTCACTCCTTTCTTGACAGAGTTTTTCATTCTTTGGTAACACTCCATTTTCTAGTGGCTTGGGGGCTTGGACCTGTTCCAATTGAAGAAGTTTTGGCTCACAAACTTACAACTCGTCGATGTGAGTTTATATGTGTGTGTGTGTGTGTGTGTGTGTGTGTGTGTGTGTAGGGTTCGTCTAAGCTTTGACAATCTTTTTCAGGAATGGCAACTATGAAAGGGAATAAGGAGAAAGAGCTTGCTAGTGGTGATGAGATCACCCAGACTAAAGACATTCCTCCCCTCCAAACTCGTCCGAACGTCTAAAAGTTTTTAAAGCATATGCCTTCCAGCTTTTCAGAGAAAAGGAAGGTCGTGTCCAAGACAATTGACATTAGGAACCTTCCTAGTTGTCGAGGCCACAAAAGGCCTAAGGTGGACATGTCCATCCTTGCCAAGGCTCTAGTCGTCGAGCTTGACCCTTCTACTTATCTTGCTGCAAAGACTCCTTTTGAGGCTCAAACTTCTGAGCCTCCTTCTTCTCGTCCTGATTTAGAATCATCTACGGTTTCTCCAATCGAAGATCTTGCTACTGCTTCTCACACCCTTCCGAGGAGTGAGAGCTTGGCCTGGAATAGGTTCAAGACAGTGGTGAAGTAAGAGGATGTCACAGCTTGCTATAACATGTCCATCAAGGAGTTGAGCATTCCATCGTCCATGATCTGTTTAAGGTATTTTCCTTCATCCATAGCAACTTGCTAATTTTATTGCCAAGTCGTATTTTAACATTTTGTTTTACAGGTTATGTCCAAGTTTATGGCGGCGTCTAAACAAGCCACACATTTAGACAAGGAGAAGATCAAGCTAGACACCATGGTTCTTGCTATGGAGAGGAAGTCAAGCGAGTAAGCGTAGGAGAAATTTAAGCTGGAGGACAAGGTAAAGCATCTGGAGTCCGATGTGAAGGAGTTAAAGAATTTAGCTAAGGAACTTAGAACTGATACCATACAAGGAGTCTTGTCTGGAACACCTTCAAAAGAAGAGTGACGAGCTTTCCTCTTCTCTAAGAAAAGCCAAGGACGAGGTAATCAAAGAGTTCAAGGCTTTTGGCATGTATATAAAACTCCTGGAAAATAACTATGTTGCAAGATTTGAGGGCTTCCGTCAAGATGCACATGAAGCTTTTCTTGGAGTAGATTTTGACTCTATAAGGTTTCGCATTGCTATTGAAAGCTCCTTACTTCCTAAGCTCAAAAGATGTCAACATTGAGGATGATGCCACCACCTCTAACCTTCCCAAGGGCGATGCTCAACCTAAGGACGATGTTCTCGCTTAAGGATGATGCCCCAACCAGTTTCTCAAAGTAGTTTTTAGTTTTTTTTTCCAAGTTATTACGATTTGTTGTTTTGGACCATTTTAAATTTTCTTTAAGTACATATACTTTGTCCATGATTTTGGATGCAAGTTTTCTACGTTTGCCTTTTACGCTTAACTTTTAAGAGTTTTTGGATGTTGGTCGTCCACCCTTATCATGAATAAGTTAATTTATTTATATATATGCTCGTCCATGATTCGATACTTATTCCTTTCCCTTTTTTTGTTTATACATGTTTGTCCATGCTTTGGACTTCACTTATTTAGGGATCTAGGACGTTGGTCCTCTATAATTGTCATTTGTTTTATCGCATGCTTTTGCTCGTCTTTTGTTTTATTGACCTTTGATGAGTATATGTGGGAGGTGTTTATTCCTTCCCTTTTTTTACCTCAAGTTTTTGCTCCACTACGTGGTGTTTAGTCTTTCCCTCATATAAAGGTGGCTTATGATGATACATCTCTGCATCCAAAGATTTTACTTGTCCATGGCTTTTAGTGGCCAAGGACACCCTTTTTAGGACGATGTCTTTAATATTAAACTGCCTAGGCTTGACCATCGTATCATGGTGCTTGGTCATTAGATTCTTGTAGCATTTCACCCTTTGTTCTGCGTCCATCCTTACCTTGTCTATGAGATCAAGGCTTAGATGGAGTAGCTTCTCATTCTCTTCGTCCTAGTAGTGGGCCACTCTGAAGGTGGTCAGTCCAACCTCTGCGGGTATTATTGCATCATTCCCATATGCTAACTTGAAGGGAGTTTCTCTTGTAGGAGTCCTCACTGTCGTCCTGTATGCCTAAAGGATGCTAGGTAGCTCGTCAAGCCATATCCCCTTTGTCCCCTCAAGCCGAGTCTTGATTATCTTAAGTAAGGATCGGTTTGCAACTTCTGCCTACCCATTTGCCTGCAGGTGGGAGCATGAGAAGTAGTGATTCCTAATTCAAAGCTACTCATAAAATTCTCTAAAGGGTGTGTTGTCGAACCGTCATCCATTGTCTGAAACAAGCACCCTAGGAATCCCAAAATGGCAGATAATGTTTTTCCAGATGAAACTTCTAATGTTTTACTTAGTGATCTTTGCTGAGGGTTTTGCTTCCACCCATTTAGTGAAGATATAATTCCCACCACTAGGAACTTCATTTACTTGGCTCTTGTTGGAAAGGGACCAAGAATGCCAAGTCCACATTGACTAAAGGGCTAAGGGGCTATTAATCTATTATCATGGTAAGATACTTTGATGGTCGTTTAGGTACATTGCTGAAGTTCTAACATTTGTTACATGCTTTGATGTAATCCTTGCCATCTACTTGCATTGATGGCCAATAGTAACCTACATGGATAATCTAGTAGATGAGGGACCTTACTCCAAAGTGATTTCCACAAGCTCCTTCATGTACATCTCTCATGATGTAGTTAAACTCGTCTAAAGTTAAGATTTTAAGTAGGGTTGAGAAAAACTCATTTTGTACAATACCTCGCCCATAAGCGCAAATTTCACTGCTTTGGCTCTTAGCTTCCTTGCTTCTTCTCTATCCTCGGAGAGGAGCCTGTCCTTGAGATAGGACACAATTGGCGTAGTCCAATTAGCTTCTCCATCTCTTTGACACACCTCGAGAACATCTATACTTAGGATTTACTCTAGCAAGGTTGTTAGTCTTCGTGTTTTCTTCCTTTAGGATCTGATGGAACTTTGCCGTTGTAAAGCCTTTGATGCAATGCTTTATTTTGCTCAAATTTCTTTTCATTTGTTCTTCCTTGGCTTTTCACATTCCATTCACTTGGCCTATGATTTTTTGTGAATCTCCTTGGACGACTACTAATTTAGCTCCCAATGCCTTAGCCAAATCCAAGCTCTTAATAAGAGTTTCATACTCAGCTTTATTGTTAGTCGTCTGGAATTATAGACGAATGACATACTCTAAACAATCCCTTTTAGGCAATTGCAAGATTACTCTGACTCCTCCTTCATTTTGAGTGGACGAACCATCTACATGGACCATTCTTTGTCCTTGGGTCTTCAGTCTGTTAGCCATGAGCTGGAGTGAACTCTGCAATGAAATCCACAAGTACTTGGCATTTTATTCCTTCTCTTGGTCGACACTTCACATTAAACTCATTGAGTTCAACTGCCCACTAGATCAGTTGTCCAACTGCTTCGAGCTTGTTCATGGTCTTCTTAAGTGGGTGGTCTGTCAAGAGGTTGATGACATGAGCTTGGAAGTAGGGTCTGAGTTTCCTTACTACTGTTACCAATGAAAAAGCCAACTTCTCCATTGGTGAATATCGTCCTTCAGCTCCTTTTAACACCTTGTTGGTATAATAGATGGGCCTCTATACCTTTCCTTCTTCTTTGACTAAGACTGAGCTTATTGCATGAGGAGAGATTACTAAATAAAGGTACATTTCTTCACCTGGTTTGAATGGGCTCAACAAGGGAGTTGTTGTGAGATATGTCTTGAGGTCTGCAAATGCTTGTTGACACTCGTCCATCCATTCGAATGCTTTCCTTAACACCTTGAAAAATGGCAAACACTTGTCAGTAGCTCTTGAGACAAACCTGTTGAAAGTTGCTACTCGTTTAGTGAGGCTTTGCATTTCTTTAACATTCTTTGGTGGTTCCATTTTAGTATTGCTTGGATCTTGCCAAGGTTTTCTTTGATCCCCCTCTGTGAGACCATGAATGTAAGGGACTTCCTCGATGAAGCTTCGAAGGCACACTTGCTTGGGTTTAGCTTTATGTTGTATCATCTAAGCATCTCAAAAGTCTCTTGGAAGTCGTCCAGGTGTAGTGTCTCCTTTGTGCTTTTGACCAGCATGTCGTCCACATATACTTCAAAATTGAGCCCAATTTGTGGACGAAACATTTGATTGACCAACCTCTAATAGGTAGCCCCTACACCTTTCAAACCAAAATGCATTATTTTGTAGCAAAACACACCTCGGCTTGTAACAAAGGATGTTTTCTCTTGGTCTGCCTCTTGATCTAGTTGTACCCTGAGAATGCATCCATGAAGCATAGCAATTGGTGCCCTGCTATCGAGTCCACCAGCTGATCAATGTGTGGAAGAGAATAACTATCCTTGGGGCATGCCTTGTTCCAATCTGTGAAGTCCACACACATCCTCCATTTGCCATTAGTCTTCTTAACCATTGCTACATTTGCCAGCCAATCTGGGTAGTAGACTTCTCAGATGAACTCCGCTGTTATTAACTTATGGACTTCTTTTTTAATGGTGTTGTCCCGTTTTGGAGCAAATACTCTCCTCTTTGATCAAATGGGCTTGTAGGATAAGGATACATTTAGATGATAAGTTATCACACTTGGGTCAATCCCAAGCATGTCTTCATGGCTCTAAGCAAACACGTACTTGCTCTTCTTGAGGAATTGGACGAGGTCTTGCTTCATCTTCTCCTCCATACTGTTGGGATATTTGTCCTTAAATCCTATTGTATGATGCTATGTATTTTATTATGTAAGACATTATGTATGACTTAATGTTTTGGTTAATAAAGTTGTATTATTATTTGAAAATAATGGTAACATGAATATTGGGACATTATCATATAGTCCATGAGATGCAATAGTATGTGATTTATGTGATTTAGTCACAGAAGATATAAATCACAAGTTCTTTGTAAACTCAGAATTATAGTTCGTAGTCGGTGATGAAATTGGGCATTTCATCTGCGAAGGCTATAACATATCAACTAAGATGATTTGTCTTGATCATGGAAATGGAGATTTCTAGTTGATATGTTGATATGTTTTAAGAGTTAAGACATATTGAACTCGGTGTGAGATTTATTATTCTCCTGAAGACTGTCAATAGAATAATAAACTCACGACTTATATTTGCATGAACTCTTAATCCTGAGAGGATAATGGACCTGATCATGAAGTGTAGGTTGCTTTGATATATCAGGAGTGAGATCTATGGTTAAGGTCAAAATCTCAGTATGTTGGGCAGCCACATTTAGTGTTGATGGAACATATATTCTCAAGATGAAATTCATAGTCTCTTAACGGAGATATAAAATATTCCCTTGAGATAAGTTTAATGTGTTTGTTATTCAGAGAGTTGGGCCTAACCACTTTAGTAAGGAGTTACTAAAGTATATATTTATGGAATTGGATTTCATAAATATATGATGAATAACTTAAAGAATTAAACCGGGTACTCAAGGAATTAAGATATAGTAATAAACAAAGTGGCAGTCTCTTTCATGACTTTGTGTTACTATGAATATTTTATGAAGGGGTTGCATATATAATAAAGTCTTGGGATATAATTTATTAATAAGGCTTAGAGTGCAACTATATTTATATAGTGGTATTAAATATAGTTAATGGTAACTTTGGACTTGTCAAGAGTTGATAGAAAAGCCCAAGGCCCATTGGAGCTAGTGTCTTATTGGTCCCTTTTGGTCCCACTCCAAGCCACACACTTAAGCCCAATTGGAAAGGCCCAAAAGGCCGGCCCAATTAGATAATCAGTTGGATACAAAGAGAGAAACACACAGAATTTTTCTGTAGAGAATTTGAAAAGATTTTCATAGAGAAAAAGAGAGAGTGTGAGACACACTTTCATATTCTCCCTTTAGACCTGATTGAGAGACCACACATCTTGGGCGTTAGTGGAATTGGAGTGAAGATTGAAAGTATTCCCAAGTACTTCTCGTCTTCAAGTTTTGAAATTCTCCGCTCCAAGGTACAATCTCTTGTTCTCTAATTCTGAAACTCAAATAGCCCATGTTAACTTGTATGTATGAAGTAGATCCGTTTACATTATATTTTCTTCCGCTGCGTATTATATTTTTCCTACACATACTTGTTCCGATCCTTGTGAATTTCTCCAGGTTGGATTCATCTAAAGGAACTTCTTTCAATATCTCAACCGGCTCAACAATCGTTCTTCTTTCCTTGATATTCATTGTTCGCAATTGTTTGTCAATATGTAACATGGCTAGGTAACATTCTCTAGTTGCTAATTGATCACCTTTGACCTCTCCTATGCCATACTCCATTAGGAACTTAACAAAAAGGTGATAAGTGGATGTTGCAGCTCTTCAACTATTCAAGGTTAATTGTCCTATGATGGCAATATATGAGGATGAGTAGTCAATGACGAGGAAATTCACTTCCTTGGCAATTTGTAGTGGATAAGGCCCAACCACAACTTGTAGGGAGTTGGTGCCTACTAGTAGGACTTTCTTCCCTCCAAATCCAATCAAAGGGACATTTGTTGTACGGAGCAATTCTTTATCAATCTTAATCTGCTGGAAGGTCGTGTAGTAGAGGATATTTGCCGAGTTCCCATTATCTACTAGCACTCTTCTTGTTGTGTAGTTTGCAATTGTCAAAGTGATGAAAATTGCATCGTCATGAGGATGGTTTTATTTTCTTGCATTTTCATCAGTGAAGGTTATGGCTGGTTTATCCATCTTTGGTGCTCTTAGTGGACGACCAGTAAGTTGAAGGTTTTGAACCACTTGAAGGTAGGTTTTCTTGGATCTAGACACGCTAGTAGCCAATGTTCCTCCAATAATAACCCTTATTTCTCTAAGTGGTCGACAAATTGGCTCTTCTACTTTACCTTTTAGTGGTAGTCTTTCGTCTTTTTGCTCTTGTCCAATAAAGTTCTTTAGTTTCCCTTATTGATAAGGACTTTAATTTGTTGGTTTAGATCATAACACTTGTTAGTGTCATGTCCATGTTCTCGGTGGCAATGACAATACTTACTTCTATTCTACTAGCTAGGATCGCTCTTTAGCTTTTCTGGCCGTTTCAAGGATGGATCGTCCTTGATCTGCATCAACACTTGGTCAAGTGAAGTGTTCAAAGGGGTGTAATTGGAGTATCATCCCAAGGACGATCCTACCTTTTTTGCCATTTCAATATCTTTTTTCTCCTATCTAGGACTTCTTTGGATGAGGACCCCTTTTGGGATGATGCATGTATCCAGCCTCCATTTATTCAGTCTTCTTCTTCATCTTCTTGGCAATGATTGCTTCCTTACCATTCATGAAGCTTTGGGCTGAATGTATTAGCTCAACCATCATCTATGGCTCTCGGTCTTATAGTTTATGAATGAACAAGTCAGAGGTAACTCCATTGTAGAGGGCTGCCGAAAGAATTTTTTCTTCCATCTCATCTACCAACAAGGCTTCCTTCTTAAAGCAGTTGATGAAAGTTTGAAGACTCTCATTCTCTCCCTGCTCTATGCTCAGCAAGTTAGACGAGAAGTGCTTATGCCTTTGGCCTTTGACGAAGTTGTTGACGAACAACTTGATTAACTCCTAGAATGAAGTTATAGTGTTTGGTGGTAGTTTGCCAAACCATACACTGGTTGTGCCTTTCAGCATAGTAGGTGTATACATCGCGTTTTATATTCCTTATGACTCGAGACCCCATTCCCCAATGATGCTGAAATTCTAAGACTCAAGGTTGGTTTAGTGGAAAAGTAAAGCCAAGGAAGCCATCTGCCTGCGCATGCAAGAATCACCCTACGCACATAGCCATAACACATGTGCACGCAGGACTGATCTTGCGTGCACATGTCCCAAGTTTTCTATATTAATGTTGAGGTTTGGAATGAATCCCACATCATCTGGAAGCCATTCCAAACCCCAATTTTCACAATATAAAAAGTCGTACATGGTACATTTTCAAAACACACAGAAATCTTAAGGGAAAACACTAACATTCACTAGAAATAGTGAATCAAAGAGGGAGTTTTTCACTAAACATCCTCAAGTCAATTTTCTTTTGATTATGGTCTTTTTTGACCTTGATCTTTGAGTTTAAGATTACTAATCACTTTTTTTATTGATTGTGAATATATTTGACTGAGGGGGAACGGTAAAAAATTAAGCTTGAAGAGCTTTTGTTTTGAGGAATTAAGTTCTAAGTTTTTTCTTTTCTTGCTTTTATTTATGTTTGAATCTGGTTCCATTGCTTGTTTTATGTTTATTATGTTCATGTAGTTTAGGTTTAAGTAGTTTTTATGTTTTAAAGTATGTTAGGTTGTTAGAGTTATTGTTTTTAAGTCTTGCTTTTTTTTTTTTTTTTTGTGTGTGTTCTTGGCTGAGGTTTCTAGGGCCAAACCCACATAAACATAATCTTGCATGCATGCACAGGCTGTACTATGTGTACGCAGGCTTATTCATACGCACATATGATCCTACCCAGAAACCCTAACCCTAGTTTTTTTAATTCTGTTTCTTATTTCCTACATAAATGTGCTTATATTTTGGTTCTTTATATATATATATATATACACATATATGTGTGAGTCTTTGTTTCATTATTTATTGTTTGCTTGCCCTTCACATGTTCAAATTAAGATTTATCTTTTGCTTCTTTGTTTTGATGCTAGGAACACTCATTCACATGTTCATGCACTAATGCCATAGGTGTTGAGATGTAGTAAGGTAAGTGAGGTAAGTCATGCATTTATATGAACATGCATGATGTTTGTTTGATGATAGATATAAACATGCTTGTTTGGATGAGTTATTTGTAATCACATGTTTACATGGATCTTTCCATGCTTGTGTTTCTGCCATGATTTGCTTATTGCCTATGCTTCTGCCTTGAATGTGATATGATGACATGATGCTAGATGAATGCTCAATGGATGATATGTATGATAGTAACATGCTAGGTTGATTTAAGATTGATGCTATATGTATGTTAGGATATATTGTGATATGACATGATAGATGAATGATAGGTTCTTTGGGATGATTGAGGCCATGTTGTATGCTTAGATGTATGCTAGTGTGTGTGTGAGTTAGAATGTAATATTGAGTATACCTTTAATAGGGTTTAGACATAAGACACAATGAGAGAAAGCCAACCTTAGGGTTAGGTGGTTTTAGGTGCCTAACACCTTCCTAAAACTGTACCTAAATTCCAAATCCATATCTCTAGTAGTAAGATTAGAAAGGTCATTTTTTGAGAGGACGTCATGTATATGGTTCCAAGGCCATTGCAAAAACTAGGTGACGACTCCCTTCCCTTCTTTGTGCCTATAGTGACGACTTCATTAGGGATTGTGAGTTTAATTCCTATGTGTCCTATGTCTTAACCTTCATAAAGGCTTATTCAATACTTGTTTGCACACACATTCACTTGGTTCTATTGTCTCGTTACCACGGTTGATGATGAGTGAGAAGATGGAAGGCTCCATTTGGGCCCAAGTCTTTTGAAGTTCATCCCACCAATTCACAATGTGTGCCATTGCCTATGATGAGCTTTGAGTATGTTAACGGTTTGCCACCAATTCACAAAGGTCCACTTAGGCCCTCGATTGGAATCATAGCCCACCTAGTTATGAGTGACCTACTTATCTATCATTTTAACTTTAAGGAGCCTACCTACACTTAGAGAGATCCTAGATCCTATCAAAGGAGGGTACCTTTATATATCTCTTGTTTGTTTAACCATATATCTTGTAATCACCTAATTCTAAAGGACAAATAAAAGATGTAAAAAATGGAAGGATAACCCTAAAGTTATGGCATACCGTAAGACAATTGGAATAAAAGAAAGAAATTCTCACATATAAGAGGCTTATCCCTAAATCCAAGGGTATATTTTAATTTGAAAGGTTCATACGACCAGAGCCCAATTGCTATCATATGCCCAAATCAAAAAACCCTTCTGAAAAAAAAAAAAAAAAAGACTTTGGGCCTAAGATAACAAGTATGCTATGGACTTAGCAAACAAAATCCTACAAAGTCAATATGAATTTCCCTAATCTAGGGTCTTTTTGTTGTATGCCTAGGCCTAAAATGATGAGAACTTCATGGACCTTGAGAGGAAGGCTACAATATATTCTAGCTAAAGGGCTACTTCAAAAAAAAAAAAAAAAAATGATATTGAAATGAAAGAGAAGAGCCTAAAGGTGATGAATACATGGTAAGCCTATGTTTAAGACAAAGGGTTGAAAATCTCTAAGTACATTCTAATGAAAGCCCATAAGAGTAAAATGAGAGTATTATTGTAAATAGACCAAAGCCCAATGAAACAAGGGGTGAGGTTCATGAGAGGAAAGGGAGTGATTTTGTATTTAGGCTTTCATTAAAATGGACTTAAAGATTTTCCAAGAACATCTAAAGTGCACTTTACTTGGGGAATGTATTTACTAAAACTCATTGGACTCTCTCAGTTTTCCATGTGCCACAATGTTTGACAATTTGACTCAAGAAGATATTGATTGAGTGATGATCGAAGGAATGGTTTGCCTTCTTTTGCCAAAATTCATGCCACAGTCGAGGAGCACTTTCGGACTATGGACCTTCAAGAGGGCCCACATCAACAATTTCTCTGAATCAAGAAGCGCAAGATCATAAGAAGATCATGATTGGCCGAAATGGACCTCAATAGTAGGAGCCACTTAAATCACCCTAGCTAGTTTCATGCTTGAACATGACATGGCCCGCCTTGTGACGGTGATCAATACCTTGTCTTGACTAAGGATGAAGACGAAGAAGAAGTGGAGGATGACAGATTAATTGGTTGTTAGAGCGAGGAGGATGGTGATTGGTTTTTTGACGATGAAGATAGGGACTTCCTTGGTGAAGGAGAGCCTCTGTACAACATAATCGAAGCCATACGCATATGAGGACCTTTGAAAGATGAGGACTCTACAGAGATAAAGATTTTGTTCGAAGAAGAAGGTGACATGCCTTAAAAGAAAGAAGAAGCAGAATTCATCATAAGACAACTTAATAATTGAACTTGGGTTGGGTTTTCTGAGAATGTGGAAAAAAAAGTTTGTAATGCAAGTCCTAATGCGCTTTTCAACAGTTTTAATAAGATAAATTCTGATTTGGCTTATTTTGATGAGCCCCATAATATTGAACTTTTGCACATAAATGATTCTAATGAATTTGAAAATGAAATTAATAAACAATTGGAAAAGAAAATTGAACCTATGGAACCAACTTTTAAAACTCTTAATTTGGGTAATGATGAAAATCCACGTTTAATTAAAATTGGCTTAACCCAAAATGAAAAGAAAGAAAAAATCTTAAAGAGCTTCTCACAAAATTTCAAGAAGTGTTTGCATGGTCCTATGAAGATATGCTTGGTATTGATTTTGAGATAGCTTAACACCAAATTGATACTCATGCTCACATGGTACCCATCAAGCAAAAGTTGAGGCGTATAAGAATCGAATGGCTTCTAAAGATTAAAGAAGAGGTCACCAAGCAATTGAAAGAAGGGTTCATCAAACCCGTACACCAAGCCGAATGGATAGCCAAGGTTGTGCACATACCTAAGAAAGATGGGAAGGTAAGAATGTACATGGATTTTAGGAATTTAAACAAGGCTTGCCCTAAGGATGACTTCCCTCTTCCACACATAGATGTTTTAGTGGATAACACAGTTGATAGTACCTTGATGTTTTTCATTGATGGATTCTCGGGATATAACTAAATCAAGATGGCTCATAGTGATATGACCAAGATTACCTTTACCACAGAATGGGGAATTTATTGTTACATTGTGATGCCATTTGGGCTCAAGAATGTGGGTGCAACTTATCAAAGAATGACCACAGCCTCGTTACATGATATGATGCACAATGAGATAGAAGTGTATGTTGATGATATGATGGTGAAATCCAAGGAGAGAGAAGGTCACATCATTAACTTGAGGAAGTTCTTCAAGAGGATCACGGTGTATAGACTGAGATTAAACTCGTAAAAATGTACCTTTGGGGTAACCGCGAGGAAGTTCTTAGGCTTTTTGGTAAGTGATAGAGGGATAGAAGTTGACCCATCAAAGATCAAAACCATACTAGAAATGCCTCCACCGAAGTGCGAGAAAGAGATAAGGGGATTCCTGGGTCGATTACAATACATCAAGCAGTTCATTGCTAAACTCACTTCCATTTGTGAGCCCATCTTCAAGCTCCTAAGAAAGAATGAATCTCATGAATGGAACGATGAATGTCAAAAATATTTTGAGCTCATTAAGGAATATCTCCTCCATCCACCTATCTTGATACCCTTAAAGCATGGAAAGCCATTACTCCTATATCTTTATATCATAGAAGATGCGGTTGGAAGTATACTTGCACAAGAAGACAATGATAGGAATTAGAGAGTCATGTACTATTTGAGCAAAAAGTTCCATGGTTATGAGACTAGATACACAGCCATAGAAAAATCATGCTTTGTACTTGTATGGGCTATATAGATTTTAAGACACATTATCCTACCTTTCTTGATATGAGTAGTAGCCCAAATGGATCCATTAAAGTACCTGTTTAAGAAACCCACTTTGAATGGAAGACTATCAAGATGGTTGATCCTATTAGTAGAATTCGATTTGAAGTATGTGGCAAGGAAAACTACAAAGGGAGTGCCGTGTCATATTTTGTGCTAAGAACCCCGTGGAAGGAGAGGATGGTAGAGAAGATTTTCCAAATGAGGAAATTTTGGATATTAAGCTAGGGGCATGGAATATGTATTTCGATGGAGTCATGAACCAATATAGGAATGGGATAGGAATACTTTTGATCACTCCCGAAGGATCTCACGTACCTTTGGCAGTTAAGTTGAACTTTGAGGCAACCAATAACATGGCAGAGTACGAGGTTGTATCGTTCAAATGGAAGCTCTTGGAGAATTGAGGGTAAAAGAGGTCGAGGTCTTTGGAGATTCAACTTTGGTTATAACTTAAGCACAAAAGTTGTGGAGAGTGAAGGAATAGCACTTAAAGCCGTATCAACAATACTTAGAGAATTTGACCAACACCTTTGACAAGATTGAATATATAGTCATCCCTAGAGTTCATAATTAGTTTGCAGATTCCTTGACATCATGAAATTCTTAGAACTGGGGGTATATTTGAATGGTGCTGACAAGAGAGATCAGCTCTATAGGAGATCATATGATGGAATACATCTTCGTTGTCTAAAGGAGGAAGAAGCTAAGAAAGTCATGGAGGAAATCCATCAAGGGATTTGTGGTCCTCATATGAATAGGAGAATGTTAACCAAAAAGATCTTAAGGATAGGGTACTATTGGAACACAATGGAGACCGATTGTGTAGGCTTTGTGAAGAGTTGTCACCATTGCCAAACATATGCAAATTTGAATCATGTGCCACCTAGTGAGCTATACAATATGACCTCTCCATGACCTTTCTCAGTTTGGGGCAGATGTGATTGAAAAAATAGCCTATACGACCTAAAATGGACAAAAATACATCCTAGTGGTGATTAACTACTTCACTAAGTGGGTGGAAGCGGCCTCTTACTCAGTATTAAAAGCCAAGCATGTGGCTTAATTCATAGAGAATAACATCATTTGTCGGTATGGGTACCCTAGGAGATTATCTCCAATAATGGTTCCTATTTTGAGGAAGAAGTTAGAAAGATCATGGAACTATACAACATTAAGCATCACAAGTCTTTGCCATATCGACTGCAGACTAATGGGGCTGTAGAAGCAGTCAATAAAAACGTCAAGGACATCTTAGCCAAGATGGTAGTGACATACAAGGATTGGGCCGAGAAGCTCCCATTTTCATTATAGGGTTATAGAACTTCTATCCATCCATCAACTGGGGTAACCTCTTACTCTTTGGTTTATGGTAGCGAAGCGGTACTTCCCATTGAGGTGGAGATACAATCTTTGAGAGTGTTAGTGGAAACAAGGTCCTAGAGGAAGATTGAATGAAACAAATATATAAGCAATTAGCTTTGATAGATGAGAAGAGAGTTAGGGCACAATACCATGCATAAGGATACCAAAAGAGGATTGCTAGGGCATTTAACAAGAAGATGAAACCTAAAAACCTTAAAGAAGGGGACTTGGTCCTAAAAGTAATTAGAGATGAAACTTTTTATCCAAGAGTAAATATGGTTTGGGCCTTTTATTATCAAGAAGATCATTTTAGGAGGTGCTACAAGAATTACACATTTGGATGGGGAAGAGAAGCTTCGCCCAATCAACGTGGATAGACTTCGAAGATACAACATTTGAAAGAAAAAGAAAAAAGATTGCAAAGGACGTCATGGGAAAAAATTACATGGCATGGAAAAAAGAAAAGAAAAAGAAAAGGAAAGAAAAATAATGACAATAAGTAAAGATAATAAATGGATGGTTCTCTCATTGCTCAAATTAAAAAAAATGATAAACTATATTCATAGGGGATTTGGAGCATCTCAATCCTTTATTAAATTCATAAGAAAAGACATGAGAATCATAAAGTGCAGAAAAGTAGAATTTGGGGCATATCAAGGTGGTCAGTCAATCGTTCTTTCTTTTGATTGGACTTTTTGTAAGCTTTCTCGGCTATGTGAACCCAGTTCAAGACAGCCTCTAATTCATTTCTTATATCCTAAAGTTGAATGAAATAGTTAGGGCCTTTCATATAGCCATATATGGAAAAGGCAAGAGAGCAGGAGAGAAAGTGTGAGTGAATAAAGGCAATTAGGGTTTTTGGCCCTTAGTACACGCATACAGAGTCAAAACTACGCATGCATGGTTAAGACCTATGCACACAGGCTTGTGTCTGCGCATGCAGGAAGGAAGGCAAAGACACACATTTTTCCTATTTCAAGTATGTTTTCTCCCAAGAGCTTTCCCTGTGAGTCTTACAGCCAAAAAAACTACTTAAGGCACAATTCAAGCTCAGAATTTCCAAATATCAGAGATCAAGAATAGCAGAATCGCACAAAGTTTCTACAAGTTTGTAATTTAAGTACATATCCCAAATAAAAGCATAAATGTGATAGATGTTCTTAAATACAACCCTATGTCTCAAATTAAATCCAAACTGTAGGAATGAATGCTAAAGAGAGAAAGAAAAAAAAAATGCTATGCTATGCTGTCTGTGTTTATGTCTGTTTGGCTACCTACAAGATCACTGGAAATGCCTTTTCCTTGGATGATGACTTGGAGTTGACTCTGAACCTCCACCACCATCATCATCATCATCATCACCCATATCCTCAGCACCATACAGCTGCCTGGAATACTCGGTTACCTCTAGCTTGGGGTTCCCCACGAGCCACATGAGCTTCTTATGCTCTTACAAAGTAGGCTGAATTGAAAGAGGATAGTGTTAGGACAAGGGTTGAGAGATACATGAAAAGTAAGGAAGAATAAAAGAGAACTCACTGCCTCTATACCTTTAGGAAAGGGGTAACTCGTGACATTTGTATTGCGGCCAATATGACACTTTTAAGCCAAGCCATCAAGGCTATAAGCATAGACCAACCAAGGCAGACAGGGAGGGTCGATAAGAGCACTAGCAGTAGGGCCCGCCTGATACAAGTGTTCCATTTAAACATCACCAATGTACAAGAATGCGAATGAAAAAGGGTTGAAAGAAGATGGGAGAAGCAAGAACACATACTGCAGCCATAAGGGAAGGCATGTGGCAAGTCCTGCTAAACTCGTCATAGTATAGCTCATCCGTGATCTACTTAGTGTAAGGGATGCCCAACTCCCATAAGTCATACTTTGCGGTTGTCATGGAGTAAGGGGCAAGCATGAACTCAAGAGGGTTCTTCAGAACCTAAGGCGTGTCCCCACCTGCTAGCTGGCAGCACACCCTCTCTTCCAAGTAATTCACCCTCAATCCGGCACCCTCAAGGGGTTAGGTAATCCTAGAAGCAACAATAGTAGCTAAAACGGACTCCATACAATTTGTGACAACACATAGGGTTAGCATGAAAATCCAAAGTAGCATGCTAGGAAAGCAATCAGAAGCAATATTGTTCCTAACTTACATCGTTAGGTGAAAGCCTATCAAGGTAAGCCCAGATCGAGGTAACGCTCTTCAAATCCACCGAAGCCCCTTCATCAATAAGACTATACTCCATGACCTAGCACTAAAACGATATAACAATTTTCAAGATGACAGTTTGCAAGAGGATATGGTACACTTTGCAAGAGAATATGACAATTCACAAGATGTATGTTATGACAGTTTGCAAGATGGCACTTTGCAAGAAAACATGGCATAATTTGCAAAGTTTAGATATGGCAATTTACAGAATGACAGCTTGTAAGATGTGGATATGAATGTGATCAATAAGAATATGATACATAGTCTTAACCTAAATGGTATATAGATATATGTAATCACAAAGGTTGAGAATGCATGAGCTACAAATGAAAAGAAAGAGAAACTGACCTCGAGGAGCTTCTAAGGCCCCACTAGTTGGTCCAGAGTCCCCTGGTTGAGCGTGTCCAAGGAAGAATTAATGTAGGCCAAGCACACTTGCCCCCAGTTAGTGTTTCGAGCCTTCTCAAAGTCCTGGAAAAGTGCCAGCCACCTCAAGGACACTATTTTTCCCCCATTGGAGAAGAAGTATGAACCTAATAGGTACAACAAAAAGACCTTGGCCATCTGGACACACTCTTTAGTTATCCCTTGTGGATGACACATGAAATCTGCCTCAAGGTCGATGTAGCGAATCATTTCTGTGGCATACCTCCTCCCGAGTAGCTCTAGACCCAGCCAAGTTCCCGACTAGCCCTCCAAGCTTATTGAGGCCCTATTAAACCACAGGCCAGTCAAGCGGTGGAAATCATGAGGAGTGATGGTTATCTCCTAGTCAGCAATGTGAAAGGTGTGAGTAGTGTCCCACCACCTCTCAGCCAAAGTCTTCACCAAGACGGCACTAAAAGACCTCTCAACTATCAAACAGATGACAAGCTCGAGGCCCGCAGCATGTGTGTAGCCTCGAGTCTCCTCGATAAAGATGCTAAACCATACTAGTGCTCGGCTGGTACTCCCTCCGCCAAAGAAAGGAGCTAAAACCTGCAAAAGAGAATGAGATTAAATGCATGGTTAGGTAAAAATTGATAGGCCATAAATGCGTTGACCCCTTGTGGTTAATTAAGTTGATTAATTAGCCAAGTTTTTAATTAATCAAGTTAACATGCAAATTACGTGGTAGCACAAACAAATCACCAATAAACTAAAGTATGCAGCGGAAAATAAATTGACACGATGATTTGTTTACGAATGAGGAAAACCCATGCAGCAAAAACCCTATCAGGTGACTTAAGGTCATCACTCCCGAAACTCCACTATTATCACAACAAGCGGTTACAAGTAAAGGAATCCCAGTACCTTACCAACCTACAGTTGAATCCTTATCCCAATACCCAATTAGACTTGTTTTGTAGTGACAATTTTTCCTTTTGATGCACGGCTCCTAGTACGTGACTAACCATTTGTGCGGATTCCAGTACGCGACTTCAATACACCAACTAGAGAGAGAGTTGTTGGCTGCAAAATTCTTCAATTCATCCACACGATGAAGATCAAGAAGATGCTTGGTTACAAAATGCTATGGTGCACATTACACAGCAACTTCTTCATAAGAGAGATGAACTAGGGCATGAACTTTGTCTTGGATCACAAATAGCTTGAACAAGGATTTCTCAATGCTTGTGCAACTTGTGTACTTGTGCCTCCTTCGACGGCCCTTAAAATAATCCTTTTATATGTCTAAGGTTAGAAGAAAAGAAGTCCCAAAGACACATTCATGGATTGGAATCAAAACAGAACTTAGAATCTGTTTTCCTTAAATCTCGACAGACAGAGGTGTCGAGGATCTGTCGAGAAGCTGTCGAGCCTCGGGGCTAAAACAGCTTCTTAAAGCTCGATAGATGCATGTGTCGAGCTTTAATAACTTGCACTTTCCATTTTGTTTCTTGGACAGACTTGATGACTTCAACACTTGATCTTGAAAACACAGTTTTTTGAAGTATTAAACACATCCTAAATCTGCCCAATTACAAGTAAAGTGCGTTTTGTCAAAGGATAAGCCAATTACATAAAATAATGACATATGTTCAAAAGAACTTGAACCACATATGTCCTAACAATCTCCCCCTTTGGCAATCCATGACAAAATCACAGCAAACAAATGAAGATATGAGAGAAGTCATAAATCACTTAACTTATATTCATTTGTTGAATACAATAAAATCTATCCTAACACAAACTCTTGAAAAACTTTGCAAGAAGAGAGTTTATAGCAAGTAGACTTTGACAACCTGTATTTCTGAAACACTTTTAAACAAAACACATCAAGGCATCTTTGTGTGAAGCAGAAATAATAAATTACATACAAATAAAAGAAACATGTGTATAAAGACAGAAAAGAAACAATACATGAAAAGGTAGGTGAAAGAAACATACATTATCATATATATATATCAATGATAACACTATGTATGTAAAAAGAATGGTCACAAGACCGGGGTACATGAACAATATATCTCAAAAAGAAAGAAAAGAAAAGAAAAGAAATACATGTAATCCTCACTATATCCCTCATATCAACACTCCCCCTATCAAAGATGTCCTATACAAGCTCTCCCCCTAAGTATGACTACTCTCTTAAACCAAAACTACTCCCCCTTTTTGTCATGAGTGACAAAGGGTAGAGTGTCAAGTAGACATCTCATCAGAAGAGCTAGCATCTCTATCATCATCATCGGAAGCATCATCGAGGTGGAAAAGAAGTCTCAGAATTTAAACCGCCCATGGTCGCCTGTCGCCTGGCAATACGACCAACACGAACGTTCACCTGATACAACTCCGTAGAGAGCGTATTGAGGCGAGCATCCATGCGCTAAAGCTGCGCCATGATGTCTCCAAGTGACACATCGCTCGAGGAAGAGGAGGGAGCAATGTGGCTCTAGCAGATCTGGATAGAGTTGGACGGGAGGAAGGAGCTGCAGAATCCGTCTGTCACGACCTGAATTGTGCCTCACTACGTTTTACGGTAACGGCGTCTACGGCAGACATGACATGGAATGGGTTGGACGAAGGAAACGGGATGGAAAAGCGACGAAGAATCCTTGTGGTAGCAGAAGGGAAAATTGTTGGATAAAATCTGGTTTTGTATTTCATACAAAACACACAGCGGAAGCAACAAATAAGGATCTATTTCATTCATGATTGACAACATGCACTCTGTAAATTTTAGAATTTAAGAACAAGATAGCGTACCTTGGTGTGGAGAAATTCAAAACAATGGTTAGAAGTACTTGGGAACACTTTTAATCTTCACTCCAATTCCACTTTACGTCCAAGATGTGTGGTCTCTCAATCAGTTTCAAAGGGAGAATGAAAGTGTGTCTCACTCTCTCTCTTTTTTAAAATCACATAAAAAAAATTCTGCATGTTTCTCCCTTTATAACTAACTGATTATCTAATTGGGCCGGCTTATTGGGCCTTTCCAATTGGGCTTTTCCAATTGGGCTTTAGTGTGTGGCTTGGAATGGGACCAAAAGGGACCCCATAAGACACTAGCTCCAATGAGCCTTGAGCTTTTCCGTCAACTCTTGACAAGTCCAAAGTTACCATTACTTATATTTAATACCACTATATAAATATAATTGCACTCTAGGCCTTATTAATAAATTATATCCCAAGACTTTATTATACACGCAACCCCTTCATAAAATATTCGTAGTAATACAAAGTCATAAATATATATTGCCACTTTGAAAATTACTACATCTTATCCTTGAGTACCCGGTTTAATCCTTTAAAATTATTCATCATATATATATGAAATCCAATTTCATAAATATATACTTTAGTAATTTCTTACCAAGTGGTTAGGCCTAACTCTCTGAATAACTGAACCCATTAAACTTATCTCAAGGGAATATTTTATATCTCCATCAAGAGACTGTGAATTCCATCTTGAAAATATATGTTCCATCAACACTAAATGTGGCTGCCCAACATACTGAGGTTTTGACTGTTAGATCTCACTCCTGATATAACAAAGCAACCTACACGTCATGATCAGGTCCATTATTCTCTCAGGATTAAGAGTTCATGCAAATAAAAGTTGTGAGATTTATTATTCATTTGACAATCATTGAGAGAATAATAAATCTCACAGCGGTCCAGTTCAATATGTCTTAACTCTTAAAACATATCAACATATCAACTAGAAGTTACCACTTCCATGATCAAGACAAATCATCTTAGTTGATATGTTATAGTCTTCGCAGATGAAATGCTCAATTTCATCACCGACTATGAACTATAAATTCTGAGTTTACAAAGAACTTGTGATTTATATCTTCTGTGACTTTTCACATAAATCACATACTATGCATCTCATGGACTATATGATAATGTCCAAATATTCATGTTACCATTATTTTAGATAAGAAATAAACAACTTTATTAAACACAACATTAAGTCATACATAATGTTATACATAGCATCATACAATAGGATTTAAGGGCATATATCCTAACAAAAATGAGTTTATGACGGGTAGCCGTATCCCTATAGATATCAATGACAGAGAAGATGAAGTGTGAAAGGAAGTCTATAGTGAGATGCTCTAAGAGAGACAATAAAAACCGAGCACGAGGCTCCGTGATGGAGTTGCAGTGAGAGAGAGGGTGCAAAACAAATGTCATCACCATGTTTAGGAAATGAGGACCTTTAGCAAAAGGCCTACATGATGTGTACTGATGCTCACCCCAATCAGAGGGGCCCTCACAAAACACAGAAATCATCTCGTCTTTGGACACAGTCCATAGACACTCACAACCGGGGTAATTAGGATGATCAACCCTCGAAACATGAAGCACCTCGGAGACCAAGTCCAGAGTGACAACAATGAGCGTACCTCGAATGCGAGTATGAAAGAGAGGTACTGAAGAATCAATCCCGTGGATGTCGGAGTAAAACTCTTGAATCAGCACGGAAGGACAAGTGACCGGGACATCACACAGTAACTCCCAAGCCCGACTGTGAATGACATTGGGAAGGTCAGTGTCGGCAAAGTCTGCCAGAATAACTTAGCGTTCCGAATGAACACCTCGTTTAGAAAAGTTCTTCAAGAAGTCCTGTTGGGCTTTCTCATCAGGGAACCGAACAGAAAGAGGAGTAGGATTAGTAGATGAAGAGCCCCTAGAACGAAAAGGGTTCTGGAACGGAATGGATTTACGTTTAGGTGCCATAGACACTATTAACGCAAACAGAAAGAGAGGGAGAAAGAGAGAAACACACAGAAAAGTCCCAAAACAGTTCAATATATGACAAGTATATTGAAAAGAAAGAACGTATGCATGAAAAATGCATGAACATGTGACATGCAACAAAATGGCATAATAGGCTCGGCCCAATCCAATCCTATCAACACACAATCAGAGAACACACATCTAAATGCATGAAAATACTGTTAGAATGCTAATGTGATGCAATGCATGTAGTTTTAAATATCAAATCTATAAAACCAACCTAAAAATTGCAATAAACACTCATCAATTTTGAAAAACCCCAAAATTTTTCAAAAACCCCAAAACCTAGGTTTTAAAACATGAAATGCATGAAGAATGAGAGATAAGAAGCTTACCAAGAGAAGAAGAACTTGAAGAAAGCTTGAAGAAACCTTAGGAAGAGGTTTAGAGTGAGTGAGAGAGGTTTAGGGAGAGAAAAACCAAATGTATCGAGAGAGAGATCGAGAAGAATGAGAGAAAAAATCGCGAAGAACCTATATATACACCTTCAGTAATTCTCGACAGATGTAGGTATCGAGAGGTGTCGAGACAGCTATCGAGATAGATATCGAGAAAAGCTACTTCGACAGATACAGCTACCGAGAAGGTGTCCAGAATGAAGGATCAAACACCAAAAGAATCTCGATCGATCCATTAGCTGTTGAGAAGTTATTGAGAGGATAAAAAGTTTCTCGATCGATCCATCAGATGTGAGAAGGTTTCGAGATTGCGATAAGAAAAAGCTGAGAAGCTTGACAGACAGCCAGGTATTGAGGATATGTCGAGGAGGTGTCAAGCTGGCTTCAGAAAGAAGTTTTTCGAGAAGAGAAAAACACAGATATGAATGCAATCACGCATGCAACTTAACCAAAGATCCAATTAACACATTAAGCTCTCAAAATCATCTCTCAACAACAATTTTAAGCACATGGATCCTAAAACACACACACACACACACACTAAACAAGTCTAACCAATTTTATATTTCAAAAATGAGTTAAGACAGTTTAGTGAGCATACATTAACGCATGTAGACCTTGTGATGGCCAAATCACATTTGCTAGGACATATGTAGTTCAAGTTTGTGAACATATGTCGCTATTTTATGTAATTGGCTTATCCTTAAACAAAACGCACTTTACTTGTAATTGGGTAGATCTAGGATGTGTTTAACACCTTAAGAAACAGTGTTTCAAGATTCAGTGTTGAAGCCATCAAAGTCTGTCCAAGAAACAAGCAAGGAAGTGCAAGTTACTAAAGCTCGACACCTACCTCGACACCTACCTCGACACATGCATCTATCGAGCTTTAAGAAGCTGTTTTGCCCCGAGCCTCGACAGCTGCTCTACAGATCCTCGACACCTCTATCTGTCGAGAATTAAAGAAAACAGATTTTCAGTTCTGTTTCAAGTCCAGTCCGTGAATGTGTCTTTGGGACTTCTTTTCTCCTAACCCTAGACATATAAAAGGATTTTTTTAAGGGCCGTAAAAGATGATGCAAGTTACACAATCATTGAGAACTTCTTGTTCATGCAATTTGTGATCTGAAAGACAAAGTTCGTGCCCTAGTTCATCTCTGATGATTTGAAGAACTTTGCAGCCAACAACTCTCTCTCTCTAGTTGGTGTTTGAAGTCGCGTACTGGGATCCGCGCATCTGGTTAGTCACGTACTTGGAAGCCGTGCATTGAAAAGGAGAAACTGTCACTACAGAGCAAGTCCAATTGGGTATTGGGGTAAGGGTTCAACTGTAGGTTGGTAAGGTACTTGGGATTCCTTGCTTGTAATTGCTTGTTGTGATAATAGTGGAGTTTCGGGAGTGGTGACCTTAAATCACCTGGTGGGGTTTTTGCCATCAGGTTTTCCCCATTCGTAAACAAATCACTGTGTCATTTATTTTCCATTGCATAACTTAGTTTTGGTGATTTGTTTGTGCTGCCACGTGATATTGTATGTTAATTTGATTAATTAATAACTGGGCTAATTAATTAATCTAATTTATCACAAGGGGTCAACGCATTTGTGGCCTGTCAACATTGTACCTGCACATGTATCAAGAATAGCAAAGAATATTGCGTGTTGTGTGTGAAAAACATTGTAAAATTGCGTAAGTGTCTCTAAGTTATGACGATTTGAGATATGAGAAAATCACTTTAACTCACACACAATCATAACTGTTTGATGGGGACTATCACCTTTGAGGTACATCCTATAACTCCCACATCTCCTAGAAAACATGCTTGCAATCATATTTTTAAAGCACTTTGATCTTTTCACTTTTTATTTCTTTGCATATTTTCTTTTATTAAGCATATCATGCATGGGCATATAAGAGAGAAAAGAAACACCCAATTATGTTAAGCTTTTTGACATTGCACTTTTGCTATGCCGAAACATACAGATGTCATTTCATGATTGGCGAGTAACAGTGGTGAGATGGTTATTTATGCCTTTCTCTTAGGATTTTCTAGTCTTACCCATCAAAAAGAGTGATACGAGTGTTAAGTACAAGAGATAACTTAACCTTACTCATCATAAACAAAGAGCCACAAAACTCACTTACTTAGTTGTGCATAAGGATGCTCATCTAAGCTACAAGAGATACAAAGTTTAGAAAACTCTGTTTCAATGGCCATTTTAAGGTTCACAAAAACCAATGTACACAAACACACACTGTTTTTGTATTTTTTTTTTTAATTTTTCAATTTTTTTTATTTTTATCAGAAAAGCAAAAATAAAACACAAAACTGAAAATACACAAACAAAAACATATCAAAGAAAGCAAAACAACGCATAAAACTAGACTAACTCAAAACAGTAAAGCAACACACAAGTAATGCAAAAACAACAAAACGGGGAGAGAGAAGAAGTAAAAAAAATCACTTAGAACCCTTTTCCTTCCACACCTTGGAAGGAAAAGGAACATGAGGGCTTTGAGAATATCTCCAAGAGGAGCAAGAGAGGTCTAAAGCTGATTCTGGTTTCCAGATACTATCATGCCATTACTTTGTTGAGTGGCTAACCACTTGTAGCAATTTGGTCGAGTATGACCGGTAACACCACAATGATAACAGAGATGCTACTTCCTCTGTTTAGGCTTTTGAGAGATAGCCTTCTTAGTCCTAGGGTTTTTAGTTTCCCTCTTCTCAAGTTTAGGGGGTGCTCCTAAGATGGACTTACCCTTGTCTAAGTTCTCACTTGCTAATTCAGTTTTAACATCTTTATCTTTAATTTTAATATTATTAGCAGGAGAAACAAAAACAGTGGTACTAGCAGAAAGAGTATTAGAGAGAGAGAATGCATACCCCAATCCTGTTTGATCCAGAGTAGATTTCTGAATATTGAGCATCTCATCCAGCTTAGCACTTGATGTCCTCTCCAATTGTGCTTTAACTTGAAATAGTTCTGCTTTAGGCTTTTTGGTTTTCTCAACCAAGAAATTTTTCTCGAATCTCAGTACCCTAATGGTTTGATTTGCTTCATCAAACTTAGTGGAAAGCTCTTCACGATCAAGTTCCACCTCACTGAGCTTCTTGGTGGCCAGCCTATAGAGTTTCTCATGCTTTTCAGAAAGCTACAGTTTCTCATAGGTGATATGGATATCATCTTGATCATCCATAGTTTCAAACTTAGCATCCACCAATTCTTTTTCTTCATCTATTTCTTTAGTAATCATTTCAGTAGGATTTACAGAGATAGTGAAGGCATTCAAGATTCTGTCATCTTCATTGTCGGAATCATCCTCGGGCTTAGTGTCGCTCAAGGTAGCAGCTAGTGCTTTGCTCTTCCCAATGCTCTTGAGGCACGTTGGACACTCTTGTTTCATGTGTCCGAAACCTTGACACTCGAAGCATTTCAGTCTAGTGGGAACAGTGTACTGACCGCCATCTCTGGTATCCTTTTTTCCTTTATCTGGGCTCTTGAATTGAGAAGAACTAGATTGCCTACGGTCCTTGTTGAAGCCCTTTCCATTTGCATTTTTCATAGATTTCTTGAATTGCCTAGTAATGTAGGACTTCATCTTAGAATTTTCATCGTCTAAAGACTCATCTGTATCACTACTCTTGGCCTTTAGTGCCATGTTCTTGCCTTTGTTTGACTTGCCCATTCTAGTCAACCTTAGCTCGTAGGTTTGCAAATTGCCAACCAGCTTAGTTAGAGGAATCTTGTCAATATCCTTTGATTCCTCTATTGCTGTGATCTTAGCATGGAATCTCTCGGGCAGAGATCTGAGCACTTTTCTTACTATCTTAGGTTCAAGAATGGTTTCCCCAAGATTGAAAGCTGAGTTCACTATGTCTTTGAGGTTTGCATAGAACTCATCGAATGACTCATCCTCCTCTATCTTAATTTCTTCGAAACTTATAGTGAGCCTCTGTAGCTTCGAATCCTTGACAGCCTTGGTTCCCTCATAGGTTGTCTGGAGAATGGTCCATGCTTCCTTAGCAGTTTCTGTGGAGGAAATCTTCTTGAACTCCTCATTGGTGACCGCACTGAATAGGGCATTCAATGCTCTGCTGTTGAAATTTTTTGCCTTGATCTTGGCATCATCCCAATCGGTCGGTGCTTCTGTAGGCTTGGTCCAGCCTATCTCCACAGCTTGCCATACCTTCTCATCTAGTGACTGCAAGAAAGCTCTCATACGTACTTTCTAGTATGCATAATTAGTAACATCAAACAACAGAGGTATAATCAAAGACTGACCTCTATCCATGACAAACAGGGGTCAGTGGATCACACACAAGGATTAAACCCTAATCAGAGTGTACCTGCTCTGATACCACTTGATAGGCCACATATGCGTTGACCTTTTATGATTAATTAAGTTGATAAATTAGCCAAGTTTTTAATTAATCAAGTTAACATGCAAATTGCGTGGTAGCACAAAAAAATCACCAATAAACTAAAGTATGCAGCGGAAAATAAATTGACACGGTGATTTGTTTACGAATGGGGAAAACCTACGCGGCAAAAATCCTACCGGGAGATTTAAGGTCACCACTCCCGAAACTCCACCATTATCACAACAAGCAGTTACAAGTAAAGAAATCTCAGTACCTTACCAATCTACAGTTGAACCCTTACCCTAATACCCAATTGGACTTGTTTTGTATTAACAGTTTCTTCTTTTGATGCATGGCTCCTAGTATATGACTAACCAATTGCGCAGATCTCAGTACGCGACTTCAATACACCAACTAGAGAGAGAGTTGTTGGCTGCAAAATTCTTCAATTAATCCACACGATGAAGATCAAGAAGATGCTTGGTTACAAAACCCTACGGTGCACATTACATAGCAACTTCTTCACAAGAGAGATGAACTAGGGCATGAACTTTGTCTTGGATCACAAATAGCTTAAACAAGAATTTCTCAATACTTGTGCAACTTGTGTACTTGTGCCTCCTTCGACGGCCCTTAAAATAATCCTTTTATATGTCTAAGGTTAGAAGAAAAGAAGTCCCAAAGACACATTCACGGATTGGAATCAAAACAGACTTAGAATATGTTTTTCTTAAATCTCGGCAGATAGAGGTGTCGAGGATCTGTCGAGAAGCAGTCAAGCCTCGGGGCTAAAACAGCTTCTTAAAGCTCGATAGATGCATGTGTCGAGACTAGGTGTCGAGCTTTAATAACTTGCACTTTTCAGCTTGTTTCTTGGACAGACTTGATGACTTCAACACTTGATCTTGAAAACACAGTTTCTTGAAGCATTAAACACATCCTAAATCTACCAAATTACAAGTCAAATGCATTTTGTCAAAGGATAAGCCAATTACATAAAATAATGACAAATGTTCAAAAGAACTTGAACCACATATGTCCTAACAAAAATAATAGTGGGAAAGTGATATTGGATTCAAAATAGGATGAGATATGACATGGGACCTACAGTTGGATGCAAAAATGGTGAGGAATGATGTTAAAATTGCAAATTGATGAGGAACAGATGAAAAAGGAATTCAAATGCCCAAACTAGCTTTTTTGCCAGTTGGCGTGCATGCACAAGAATGAGGCTATGTGTGCAAGCATTCTGCATGCATGCGCAAGTTGGAACCTGCACACACACGAACTAAAGAACAGACACACACACGCAAGAACAAGCCTGCGTACGCATGAATAGAGTCTGCACATGCAAGAATACACTTGCGTACACAGGAATGCACACAGAAGGTCGTTCTTTGACATTTTCAAAGTTTTCTTAACCAAAAACCATTCTAAACATGTTCCTAGCCCTCATAAAGTGTTAGGTTTTCATCTAAACCCATCCCATAGAAAAACCCCAAGCATTTACAAGCCTAAAAATGGATCAAAATGGAAGATCAAAGAAAAAACTTGAAAATGGAAAAAGTGAAAAAAAAAATTGCCTAATGCGGCCCTTGCACCCTCAGAAAGATGATGTTGTGATCTGTAGGTCAATGAAGGAGCCTTAGTTAGCCATACCGCTCCATTCCAATGGGTGAGATGAAATGTGTCGATGGAAAGGATGTAGGAACTATTCTTGGACTTGGGTGCCATTGAAGGAGATGAGAGAGTTTGAGAGAGAAGTTGAGATTAAGGAAGGATGAGAGTCAGATTATGAGGGCATGAGAGAGTGGTAGAGGGTTTTGTTAGAGGGAGTTAGAGAGAATATAAAGAGGTGAAGAGAATGAAAAAAAAGAAAAGAAAAGAAATGGATAGCAACCATTAAAGAAAAAAAGATGAAGAGGCGAGAACATACCTGGTGGCTAAACTACATGTAGTTTAGGCCCCCCTGCTAAAATACGTATAGTTTAGTAAAAAAAAAAATATCAAATATCCCAAAAAGTTCCTAAGAGGCTGGAAATGCAAAGGAAAATTCAAAAATGCAACAAAAAGTGACAGAAATGTCCTCAATAGGCAAAGGACATAAAGACCTTCAAAAGCATCCCCAAATTTTTAAAAGAATAAATACATCCCTTAGTGGATTAGAAATTGTCAAGAAAATTCCTCTGTTAGTCAAGATCATCAACCAAATCCCAAGCAAATTTTGGTTTCATAGAAGGACTCCTTCATGGGTCTAAGACATAGAAGCAGCCCCCTCAAGAGTTGCAAAATGTAATTTTCCCAATTGAGTTTATAAAATCCCCTTGAGGTTGGAGATGAAGGCAGTTTTTCCCTAGTGGAGGAAAGTTTCCCCAATGAGCAACACACTGCCTAGAAATCCCCAATAAGCTACCCCTTCCTTAATGGACTGTACACCATCAAGACTTCAAGGTAGGTCAAAATCACCACCAATAAATTCCTCAGCTGATTACAATCCCCAGTGAGTTCTTCAACATCCTCAATGGATCTTTCATCCAAAATAATCAAGCAAGCTAGAATTCGTGCACATATCTTACAAGAATTGAACATGCAGGCATGAAACTCCACACAAGTCAGAAAGGAAGAATACAAAAATTTTGAACATATCCTAGGGAATTGAACATGCAAGCAGGAAACCCCATACAAGTCAGAAAAGGAAGAATACAAAAGTTATGCATATATCCTACGAAAATTGAACGTGCAGGCACATCATATAGAACTTATGCACATATCCTCTAGGAATTGAATATGCAAGCACAGGTCTCATACAAGCTAGAATTCATATACATATCCTATGGGAATTGAACATGCAAGCATGATAGAAGAGGCAGAGATGGAGATAGAGACCAAGGTCAACCCGAGGTAAGAGCCTCACTAAAACAAGTAGAGATAGAGATGGAATATAAGTACCACTTGAAGAATTTTGAGGCAAGAGCCCCAGATGGACACCATAGAGATGTATCCTTTTAAGCTCATAAGAGCACCCTTGTTTGTTGGTTGATGGTTACAGCAGTTGGCCTTGTTTGTTTTTCTTTTTAAGTGACTCTAGGATAGTGAGTTACTCACCTTTTGCTTACAATTGGCAAAACATGTTCTGGGATAATGAACCTTTTGTTGCTTATTTCCTGAGCAACAAAGGTGGGAATTTGGACATACGAATCCTACGCAACTCTTCGGAGTTGCACCCTGCCCTATGTATGCATGATGTGTGCCATATACGTGGGTTGGGCCCGAACCGTACGTCGAAGTACAATATTTTGTCTCTTCTTCTTTTGATTTCGTTAATGGAGTTCATGAATAAAAAAAGGAGTATCTGTAGACACCGTATTTTGTACCCTTCATGACTTGGGCCCCCATTCTCAAATGATGCTGACATTCTACGACCAAAGATAGGTTTAGGGCCTAATTAGATGTTAAATTGACTTAAGAAATGTTAAAATGGAAAATATAAATTTTAATGAGCAAATAAATCTATTTTTGAAAAAGTAAAGGCAAGGAAGCCCTTGCCCTTCGCACGCAAGGATCAGCCTGCACGTGTAGCCATGATGCATGTGCACGCAGGCTCGATCCTGCACGCACATGTAGGGTTCTAGAAACATAAGAAGGCAAGTTTTTTGCATTAATAATGAGATTGGGAACGAATCCCACATCGTCTAGGAGTCGTTCCAAACCCTAAAATTCTAAGGGAAAACACTAAGATTCACTAAAAATAGTGAATCAAAGAGGGATTTGTCATAAAACTTCCTTAAGTAGTTTTCTTTTGATTGGCGCATTTTCTGCCATTGATCTTTGAGTTTAAGATTACTAATCACTTTTTTATTAATTGTGAATAGATTTGACTGAGGGTTTAAGGTCAAAAATCAAGCTTGAATAGCTTTTGTTTTGAGGCATTAAGTTCTAAACTTTTTTTTTCTTGCTTTCATTTATATTTTAATCTAGTTTCATTGCTTGTTTTATGTTTATTATGTTCATGTACTATAGGTTTAAGTAGTTTTTATTTTATAAAGTATGTTAGGTTAGAATTATTATTTTGAAGTCCTGCTCTGTTTTCTATGTGTTGATGCCCACTTTTGACAAGAGGCCGAATAGCAAAGCCCAACAATATAAAGAAAATGGGAAGAGAAAATAGTAAAGCAAGCCAATAGGTCATAATGATAGAAATAATGGTCAGGAAGCCCAAAAGAATAATAAATAGTAAAGAAGAAACAAGTGGGCTGAAGAAGCTCAAGGAATGAAGTAGTAAACCATGGGAACAATAAATGAGGTAAAAAGGAGGTGAAGGGGCTGGGGAAGCCCAAGAAATGAGTTAGTAAATTCATTGAGTTCGCTTAAAAGGTAATAAGCCTGGAAAGTAATAAAAGGTAAAGATGTGGTAATTGGGCCAAGGAAGCCTAAAGGATTAAGCAAAAGCCCACGGGAGTAAAAGAGATTAAGAAGAAGCCAATGGGCTGAGGAAGCCCGAGAAATGAAATAGGTTGGCATAGTAGGAATGTTGGCCAATAAAGCTCAAAAGAGGTAAAGATGTGGGAAATGGGCTGGCACAGTAAGAATGTTGGCTAGTAAAACCCAAAAGAGGTAAAAGTGTAGAAAATGGACCAACAAAAGCATTACCTAAAAGCCCACAGGTAATAAAGGAATACAAAAGAGGTAATGATATGGCAGGAACATTGCCATGTCATGGCAGGATCCCCAGCCAAGAGGCCCACGGACACAGGAAGAAAGATGGGCTAGGTAGGAAGGAGAGGGCCTGCACCCAAGCAATACCTAGTCCAAAGAAGAGATGGAAGGAAGGCAGAAAATGTGAATCCAAAGGCCCATATGTCTTTCAAGCCGCAAGAGTTAAATGCTTACTAGAAAGTACAGTAGAATCAGACAACTATGGAGGCAATAACAAAGGCGTGAAGGTCAAAAAAGTAATAAATTCAGATGGAAGTGGAGCATACATACAGAGAGTAGACACCACTTACTTGTACCTAGCCAATAAATGAGAGGTGGGCCACGGGTGAAGGGTGTGAGAGGGTGTGGTCTGGTGGTAGGTGGAAAGGAGAAGTCTATTTTGAGGTTCCCGCTCAAATTTATTTAGGGAGAAATATCCTACTGGGATGACATCTCACCCAAAAGAAGTATGAACTGAAATTATTAAATGCATGCCATAGAGGTAGGTGAGGGAGGGGTTTAACCCTTATCTAGATGAGAGTAATGTAAACAAAGAGAGGTAAAAGACAAGACAAGCCATTTTGTCTGGGAATGAGGCGTGGTGTAGCCAGCACAGTGTAATGGCAATGGCTGGGCAGTCAGCAAGCCAATCGGCAGTCTTGGAAGGATGCCTATAATGAGCCAAAAATGGTTAAAGGGTAATAATGGTAAATCTTGTCATGACAGACTGTATAAAAGACAATAGTTGTGAATAGTGAAAGGGGAGAAACAATCATGGCAAGAAATAGAGTTAGAGTAAGGAAGAAAAAGAGAAAATAAAAACATAAAAATCAGAGAAAAGCATGAGTGATAGGAATAGAGTCATGCCTTAATAGGATATCAATTTCTCTCCCTCTTGATAGACCCACTCTCTGAAAAGTTAAGAATTAGAGTTTAAGTCATCTAGGTCCTTTTTTCAAAGTGTGTAATCTCTTTGGTAGGAGCCTTCCTTGAGGTTACCCACGTTGGAGATCAGCTCCCTTTTTGGACTTGTATTTGCTGAAATGCTAAGCCCATTTCTTTGGCAAACGAGCTCTACTTTTTGGTTGATTAATGATTAATTTGTTACCTTATTGCTGAATTGTTTGTCGTAATCTTGTTATTTGTGATTATATTATTCTACCACGACCTTGTTATTTTCCTCTATTGTGTTATTTATGCGTTAGTGATATTCAAAAAATGTTTTAGTTATCTTGACATATTGTGTTTCCTATTATAATATCAGTAACAGTTATTTTTGTCGTGAGCACGTTGTACATTCAAGACTTCTGCCAAGGCGTGTTTATGCTTGGATGATCCAACTTGTGCACAAGCTAGCCTAAGGTGTGTTTCACTTAGGCCAGGCCCAACTCTCCTACCTTGGAATCACAGGCCGTGGTGCAGCAGGAGAGATTAAAGCGCAACAATACAAATGGACCACCACATTTAAATTGGTGACTCCACTAGAGAGTTGGGAAAAAGACAGGAAGATCAAATTGACCCTTTATAAGTTATACCCCTAGATCAAAGATGATGTGAAACATAAGTACCATGCCATCGCAAGCAGAAACAAGGCCAACCAAGCCGCACTAACCTAACTAGGCAGAACGTGCTAATGGAGAGGGGCCTGGGCCGTAGCAGTAACAAAGGATTCCTGCTAACAATACTAACTTCTTTATTGAAGTGTTGCAGTCTATACAACATTCCCAACAGCACTTGATGGATGAGATTTGCCAGCTGAGGTGGATAAGATTAAGGAGAAAGGAAGCCAACATGACCCCGAGCATATGGCAGACAAGGAGGGTGATGGCCTGCAGAATACAGAACAATGTTTCATTATGATAGCTGAAGTCTCAGCTCTTTTAGAGCACTAATGTCATAGGTGCTGAGATGCAGTAAGGTAAGTAAGGTAAGTCATGCATTCACATAAACATGCATGATGTTTGTTTGATGATAGATATAAACATGCTTGTTTGGATGAGTTATCCGTAATCACATGTTTACTTGGATCTTTTCATGCTTGTGTTTCTGTTGTGATTTGCTTATTGCCTATGCTTATGCTTTGAATGTGATATGATGACATGATACTAAATGAATGCTAGGTTGATGGTATGTATGATAGTAATATGCTAGGTTGATTTAAGGTTGATGCTAGATGTATGTTAGGATATATTATGATATGCCATGATAGAAGAATGATTAGGTTCTTTGGGATGATTGATGCCATTTTGTATGCTTAGATGTATTCTAGTGTGTATGTGAATTAGAATGCAATATTGAGTGTGCCTTTAATAGGGTTAAGATATAAGATACAATAAGAGAAAGTTAACCTTAGGGTTGAGTGGTTCTAGGTGCCTAATACCTTCCCAAAATCATATCTAAACTTCGAGCCTATATCTCTAGTGGTAAGATAAAAAGGTCCTTTTCGAGAGGGCGCTATATATGGTTCCTAAGCCATTGCATAAAATAGGTGGCAACTGCCCCCTTCTTTGTGTCCATAGTAGAGAAGGCTCTACATATGATCTTGTCTGGAATGCCTTGGAGGTGCATTGTTGTTTTGAACGTGGAAATGTGATCACAAGGATCTCGTGTTCCATCATATGAGTCCAAGGTAGGTATTTTGAACTTGGAAGGTAAAGGATGACTCGTGATGGATGCAGTGAAGAGAGAGCCAGTTCTGTGGATGAGATCATCAACATGATTCGTCCTCCTCATAGAGACCTTCATCTCCTCCATGGCCTTTTCCATCTAGTCCATCTCTTTCTCCAAATGTGGTACCTTTCGAGTGATGGTGCCTCTAGACTAATCTCCTCCTTCAGCTTTGTTCTCTACCCCTCTATTCTTTGAGTTCTACTTAGGTTCCTCTGCACGTCGATGTCAATGTTGTTTCTTTCTATTGACTTCCCTAGTTAACTCCTGGTTTTGTTGTGTCAAGTTCACCAATACAGCTACCATGGACTGCAACTACTGTTGGACGGTCATTGGTGGTGGTGCTAGTGTACGGTTTGGATGACTGGAGACATTTCCACTCTCCTGGTGTTCTGGGCTTGTGGCCATTAACCTAGTTCAGACCATGCGATCTTTTGTCTTTGAAAGCAAAGTGGCTAACCACTACAACAAAATGTATTTTTGGCAACAAATTTTAGTGAGGAAAAATTTTTCGTCACTAAAAATTTATATTTAGAGACAAAATATGAATTTTATCACCAAAAATGAAAAAAATAATATATTTAATTTTGTCGCCATTTGTTGATCCGAGACAAGGGTGCCAAGGGAAAAAATTAGGCATGGATGTAATTCATCTATAGCAACGAAATTTTTCATTTCTGAAACTTTTAAATTTTTGGCAACGAAAAACATTCGTCCCTATAGATGTTATTGGGGAATTATTGGCAACGAAACAAATTTCATCACTACAAGTTTCCAATAGCAACGAAATACAGTCATCGCTGTGAGAGACCGAGATTCTTTTGGAAGGGAAGGGGTGCTCTCAAAAAGAGATTTAGGTGCTTTTAAGGGCACCTCTCTTTTGGGTAGTAGTGTGGTGTCACCACTTATTTTTTATACAAAAAAATAAATATAATTACATGTTCAAAATACTTTGAATGTCATTGATTGAATAAAAAAGTAAAATTTTGGTAAATTAACCTTACAAGGCTTTGGTCCTAATTACAATATATACAAAAGAATACAAAACTTTGGTCCTAGTTACAATCTACCAAAATTAAAAGACAAAACACTAATCTACGTATCCAAAGATCCTAAGTTTGGGGGTTAGGTTATGGAATGGGAAGGTGTTAGGCACCCATTCTGCCCAGACAAAGTCTGATCTTCTAGACTCTAACGACCAATATACCCTTTTTGAATGATATTGAATGATATGTTATAGTGAATATGACAAACACTTAACAAAAATTAATTTAAATAAATTTGCCTTATGAATATGTCCTCTTTTTTTAAAAAAATTCAGATTTGTTTTGAAAATTAAAAAAAAAATACTTGATTTGTAAAAGAAATTAGATCAATTTTTTGTAAAGTTAAAAAAGAATGATTTTATCAAGGAAAACCAGTTCTGTTTTTTGTAAAGGGTTAAAAAAAGAGATTTTATCAAGAAAAAATCAGATTTGTTTTTAAAAGATAAAAAAATAAGATTTGATTTGTAAAGAAATCAAATCTGCTTTTAAAAGATTTAAAAAAAAAAAGATTTGGTTTTTAAAAAAATCAGATCTGCTGTTGGAAACAAAATTAAAAAAAAATTGGAAGAGTATTCACATTTATGAGACAAACTTATTATGCATGCATCACATATTAAAAAATAAAAGATTTTAACTTAGCTTTCAATCCCTTCTTTGAAATTTCAAAATCTGCAATTTTATAACAAAGAAAAATTTTTAAAAAAAATTTTCAAATTTGTATTTAATGAAAATACAGATCAGTTTTGAGATCAGAAAAAAAAATCAAATTTGTATAATTTGAAAATACAGATCAATTTTGAGTTTAGAAAAAAAGAAGAAGAAGGTTTTGAGAGTCATTAGTAGATTTTGAAATCAAAGAAAAGAATTAAGACAAACAATCAATTAAAGAACATGTTAAAGAAAATTCCAACAAAGTATCTAAGCATGACAACTATGTATTAAGAACAAGGCATAATAAAACAAACTAATCACATTCATGAAACGAACAACAACATACTAATTAATGAAAAAAGAAAAGAAAAATAGAAGAAATAACTAAATACCTCTTGCATGAGTGCGCTCTTCAAATGAAAGAATATTTTAGAAATCAAAGATGTTTATTCACTTCTTTGAGGTCTAAAATACTTTACCTACAAAAAAACGGTTCCTAAAGCAAAAGCCTCTAGAAAGTCTTTAACGTAAGGGGAGCAAAAAAGTCTGACAAGAAAAGGCCCTAATTCTGATTTTTTTCCCCTCTATTTATGGAGGTTAGGATGCTTAAAAAATAAGCTGAATGAGATTAGATACGAATTAGAACACGTCCTTATCTCTGAAAATCCGAAAAAGATAGGCTTTATTTCAATCAGGGAGTTCCTAGACCGAGCCAAGTGTTTGGGCCAATCCGCACTTGCCATGTGCCAATCGACACTCCAAGAGTGCTGACAGGCCCTCTTGGGTGCCAAGCTCGCGTTTGAGTTTTGGTCCATTTTGGACTCATTTTTTGAGGATTTTCGTGAATTGCACCTAGAAACGTTTTAATCCGTATTCTAAAAATTAATCATTTTTCTTGATATTCTGTTCTTTAAAGTGATAATTATATTGCAGATAAATATTCCAAAAAGACTTGATTATCCACAACTTCTTTGTTATCTGATTATCCACTTTATTCTCATGCAAGTAGACCTATTTTTAACATGTCCAATCACAAAATTATTTAATCAAATATAATTGTTTGATCAATTAGAGTTAATTTAAATTAATCATGTGTGATCAGTTTCACCCAAACAAATGCAGGTAAACTATGAAAACTTAATCATGTGATATCTTTCAATCTGACGGTCTGATTTGGAAATCGGGCATACCGTCGTGACTATTAGAATCTCAAGATCATTTTATGATATGCAATGAATGGATTAATGCATATAATGCAACTCTAAATTTTGGGTATATGAATGGTCACTCTAGTCATCTTCCAAGATTAAATTGTGGGTGCAAAATCGAGTGTCTACAGAATGCCCTTCATTGACAAAGCTTGTAAAGCGAATGTCAATGTAAAACAAAGACACTAATTTTAGTAGCCATGATTTAATCGAGGTTAACTTTTCAAAGATTACTTAGCCCTAGAACCTAAAGCGTTGGAACATAAAACTAGTGTTTTGTTGTTTTGAAAAAATGAGAACTGTGAATACTTGACCTACTTGATAACTGATAAACTTGAATTAAATCTTGAAATTTGAGGTAAGTGAGAGGCTTCCCTATCTCAGTTTGAATCTAGGCTGGATTGAAAGGCTTCTTTATCTTAATACATATGTTGGAGGCGACTAAGGGGCTTCTCTACCTAAATCTGAATCAGAGGTATCCAAGAGGCTTCTCTATCTTGGAACATGGGGTGATTGAGAGGCTTCTTTATCTTGATCATGAATTATGGAGGTGACCAAGGGGCTTCTCTACCTTGATCTGAATGGAAGGCAACCAAGAGGTTTTTCTATCTTGGAACTTGGGGTGACTAAGAGGCTTTTCTATCTCAATCTAGAACTGTGGCAACCAAGGGGCTTCTCTACCTCGATCTGAATGGAAGGTAACCAAGAGGCTTCTCTATCTTGGACCCTGGGCTGATTGAGAGGCTTCTTTATCTCAATCTTGAATTGTGGAGGCAATGAAGGGGCTTTTCTACCTCGATCTAAATGGAAGGTAACCAAGAGGCTTTTTGTTCTTGGAACCTGGGGCGATTGAGAGGCTTCTCTATCTCAATCTGGAACTGTGGTGATCAAGGGGCTTCTCTACCTTGATCTGAATGAGCGATAACCAAGAGGCTTCTGTATCTTGGAACCTAGGACGATTGAAAGGATTTTCTATATCAATCTTGAATTGTGGCGATCAAGGCACTTCTCTACCTCGATCTGAATGGGAGGTAACCAAGAAGCTTTTCTATCTTAGAACTTGGGGCGATTAAGTGGCTTCTCTATCTCAATCTTGAATTGTGGTGACCAAGGGGCTTTTCTACCTCGATATGAATGGAAGGGAACTAAGAGGCTTCTTTATCTTGGAACTTAGAGTGATTGAGAGGCTTCTCTATCTCAATCTTGAATTGTGGTGACTAAGGGGCTTCCCTACCTCGATCTGAATGTAAGGTAATTAATAGGCTTCTCTATCTTGGAACCTAGAGCGATTGAGAGGCTTCTTTATCTCAATCTTGAATTTTGGTAACCAAAGGGCTTCTTTTCCTTGATCTGAATGGAAGATAACCTAGAGGCTTCTCCATCTTGGAACCTGGGGTTTTGCCTTTGATGAGTATGGATATTTTGTTGGAATATTTGGTTGGAAACCCTTGTGTGATCATGTTGTACTCTTAGCTTTGGGGCATTTTTTTTTTGAATTGTTGAGTTATTTGTGAACTGGTGAACTTGTGCTTGATGTCGGTATTAATCTGTTGGAGGTTTGCAACTAGTGGCACGCACTTAATCTTCTCAATATGTGCTTAATGAAGTGAACTTGGTATAAGATGATGCTTTCCGAGTATTTCTGCTTGAACTTCCATGATAATAGATCTAACACTTGTCTCTGTTGATTTTTCAGAACAACCAAATGACAATGGTTGACGCTAACACAAGATCTTTGGAGGAGAGAATCAAAAATCTTAAACTTCAAAACCAGTAACAAGAATCTGGGTTTTATGCCATTTAGGAAGGAGACACTAAGGGTGGCAATTCTAGGGGTGGGTCTAGGAGATCTTCCCATAGACGGACTTGAAGTCCAAATGATGGTTGACTTGTATTTTAATCTTCTTGCAAGAACAAGAAAAAGTGTTCCTTAGATTTGGTTCTGATCTTGATGAAACTTTATATGAGACAAATTTAGAATTCACCTGATTAATGTTCTATAGTAAAAAATCTAAACTTATCTGACCACGTTTGATGTGATTTGCACTCATTTGAATGAGGCATGACCAAATGCCCCGTTTGAAAACTTTATGCATGATGACCCTTCATCTTGTTTGAAAAGAATTTTTCTCCTCTTTTTTTTTTTTTTTTTGAAAAGGAGTGAGTGATTTTTATTTGTTCCAAAGAAAGGGGATAAGGCAAAGCTGAATGCCTCTAGATTAAGAAATGAATGCATGACTTTGGAAAATCTTACTTTGATTAATTTTCTCTTCCCTTTCTCTCCTTCTTCTTTTTTATTTTTGAAACTAGTGATGCAGGTTATGTTTGAAAACAAATGGACAAAGCATGTTGATATGCCCTAGTTTGACAATCCATGCAAATTTTTGAGAAACTTTATTGCACAATAAAAACAATATTTTGAGTGAAAAATAGAGTCAAAACAAACCCGTGAAGTGTCTAGAAACATAAATCAGGATAATTGGGCCTTGGTTGAGCTGGGTGCCAATCAACACTCTTGGAGTGCTGATTGGCACTCTTAGAGTGCTGATTGGCACTTTGAGGTGCCAATAGGCACACCCAATTTGGGGTCGATTCCTTGCGCTTTTCTAACATGTTTTTTGTGTTTTTGAGTTTTTTGAAAAATATTTTCTCCGTTTGAGACCATGAAACACTTTCCTAGTCAACTACAAACTCTTGAAACCCATTTAAACTTGGTTAAGGACTGAGGTAGCTTATTTTAACATCTATCCTACAAACAAATCTTTGTATCAAAGTTATCAAGAAACAATAATCACATGCAAGAGTTATCCATGGCTAACAATCAAAATATTTGGCGTTCAACCATTCATGATATCAATAGATGGATTCGTGGCTTTGATTTTAGCACTAAGACCAATTTTACAGCCTACAAGCTGGAGGGAATCAAGGCCTTGAGGAATGTCGAGATCAAGTGAGATTTCCTCCATGTTGCTATGAAGTTCTAGGGTACTGAAGATCATGTATTCCAGTTTAAAACTACTAAAATTTGTCCCACAATTAAATAATTTTAAGCTATTCTAGGTTATGATGCCGACAAGAAATCCCTAGCAGTTTCTTGTGATCCTAGACATAGGGAGATTTTATTTGGTGCTCTAGGACTTCCTACTTCAATTACCAACTGCATGATCGAAGGCCACATGGTGAATCTTCATGCAGTTGTTTTAAGACTGATTAACAAGCGTACTCATGGAGTGATTGACAACATGTAGAAAAATTTTGGCTTAGCTCTTTGCTTCATTGGATAATTTTTGCTTTGCTTTGCTTTGCTTTGAAGGCCTAGTTTTATGGGTGCTAGCCATTGGTATTGTGAGTCAAGTTAAGGATGGTGATAATCTTGCTTCTTTGATCTTGGTAGAAACTTTTTTAGGATTGGATTCCGTATTTCTTGGTGGAGAGTCACAAAAATTTCTTGGGAGTCCTTTAACTTTGCAAATTTGTTGATGGAAAAACTAGACATGATTGCCATGCCTACTATTACTGATTATGGTCCTAGCAATTTCCTCAATAGGACTGTCCTCAAAACCGAGTGACAAACTGAAAGCAGCTGGGGGAAATTTCTAAACAAGAAATCCAATGTCTCAATTTAAAGGAATTGTTATTGGTGGAAGAGCCCACCTCCTTTGTTGTGGTCCCTAGGAATAGATCACATCTTCATAGTCAGATTAAGCAAGGAAACTTTCTACAAGGCTGATAGACTCTTGAGGCAATTCCAATATGAGTAGGGAATGCCTGGCAGAAAAGGAAGAAAACCTTTCACTCCTGTGGATACAAATCCTAAGTCTATAAGGAACATGTTGTTGGGCTTGGAGATGGCTAACCAAGTGGATCAATCTTTTGTTGATAGGTCAAGAATGTAGAGATCCCTTATGATGAATTAACCAATTAATTAGCCAAGTGAATTAATTAGGTTCAATTACATGCAAAGAGCATGGCAACACAAACAAATCACCAATTAACTAAATATGCAGTGGAAATTAAATGACACAGTGATTTGTTTATGAATGAGGAAAACCTACACGACAAAAACCCCACCGGGTGATTTTAAGGTCACCACTCCCGAGAATCCACTATTATCAAAACAAGCGGTTACAAGTAAAGGAATCCTAGTACCATATACCAAACTACAGTTGAACCCTTATCCCAATACCCAATCAGACTTGTTCTGTAGTGACAATCTCTCCTTGTCTTGCACGACTCCTAGTACGTGACTAACCAATAGATGTGCGGATCCCAGTACGCGACTTTACCACCAACTTGAGAAGGATGTTGGCTGAAAAGTTCTTCAGTTCATCACATGATGAAGATCATGAAGTTACTTGGCCACAAAACCTTACGGTGTACAAACACAGCAGCTTCTTCAAGAACTAGGACAAACTAGGTTTCCGGTCACACTTGTGGAATTATGCTCTTATGCAATTGTGCTCTTGGCTGTGTAACCTGATATAGCCCTTAAAATAATCTTTACATATGTTTAGGGTTGTGAGAAAAGAAAGCCCAATCACATAATCACAGATTGAATGAAAATTAGAACTAAAAATCTGAATTTCAGAAACCTCGACAGATACCCTAGCTGTCGAGCCTCAAGCTTAAATAGCTCTTTTAAACATCGATAGATGCTATCTGTTGAGATTTAGTGAACAACACTTCTTCATTTGTTTCTTGGACAGACTTGCATGGCTTTAACACTTGAACTTGAAACCTTGTTTCTTGAAGTATTAAACATATCCTAGATCTACCCAATTACAAATAAAGTGCGTTTTGTCAAAGGATTAGTCAATACATAACATATTGACATATGTTCCTAACATCTAATCACATATTTCCTAATATTTGTTAAAGTTCACTTTCATAGGATAACCACAAAATATTCTAACTAGCTGGTGAACATGATTGTGGACAAGGAGGCTGACATGGTTGCTATGAGAAAACAATTTCTTAGAGATAATCGAGAAAAAAATGAGGCTAAAAACTATGAGTTTAAAAGGAGGGACAAAGATGACAAAGTACCTAGCATAGATGGAACCAATGAACAACCAAAGGAGAAAAGACTGAAGAAAAATGATCTTCTTATTTTTGGCTATGAACATGTTTATTTTAAAAGTTGATGTGAAACTCTTAGGTTTAGGAATTATTTAAGACTTTTAGGTTTAGGGTTCTGTTTAGGGTTTGGTTTTTTTTTTTTTTTTTTGGTGGGTTTGGTTTAAGGTTTGGGTTTTGGATTTTGTGAAATGGCATGGTTTAGTGGAATGGTTGAATTTTGAAAACAAATTTTTTTTTTTTGCTTAATGGGTAAATGGTGGGTTTGGGGAAGTTGTGATCGGACCAATATATGGTTGTCTATGTACCTCCTTGGCAGAAGGATCAAGCTATCATGTAGTTCAATTTTTATTTGCCTTAACTTTTGCCTAGGCCACCTTTTCGGGTTTTCACCTTAGCAAGCTCTCTCACTCTCTTTTCTTTTACTCTCATTTTGCTTAGATTGCCCTTTCGGGTTTTCAACCTGCCTTTTTTTTTTTTTTTGGGATAAACTTAGGAAGGAAATAACATAATTTACAACCACTTTAGACGTGGTGCTTTCAGACTACCACCTCAGACGTGGGATTTCTTTAATTGATCCATATTGGTTGGCTCAGTAAAAGGGTTTACATCTAAGTCCATCAATCTTACTACTCACCAAGAGTATTTGCTTGATAATATAGGGACCTGCCCAATTTTTCTTGAACTTCCCATTTGTCTCTTGAATCAGGGTACGGATCTCTTTCAGCACCAAATCTCCCAACTTCATCTCTAGTCCTTACTTTCTTATCAAAAGCTTTCCTAAGTCTCCTTTGATAACCTTGAATGTGATACAAGGCCTTGAGTCTTTTCCCGTCCATCATGCATAATTGGTCATATCTACTTTGCAGCCAATCTACTTCGAGTATTTCACTCTCCAATATTGTTCTTAATGAATGAACACCTATTTCAATGGGAAGGACTGCTTCCATCCCATACACTAATGTGTCTAAAGCTTTGTTGACTCTACCTTCTATAGCAAGACATTCTACTCCCCCTCTTGAGGTAATGCTTACCAAAGCCTCCATGGTCATCCTTCTTTTGTTTATTATGAGCTTTAGTTGGTCAAATAAGTTCTTGAACAGAGAGCTCTTTTGTAAGATAGTAATGGTTGCGGCAGGCAGAGTTAGCCTTTCTTCTTCATCTTCTCCTAAATCGGTAAATGACAACTACTGCAACCCCCTTCCTTTTATGATTGGGGAATGGGTTTTTTGCACTTCTGGTTAGGACAACTCAAGGGTTCCTTCCCTAATTCTGTGGTATACTAGCCTATAAAGTATCTAACATTCTGCAGTGGCGTGCTGCACATAATTATGTAGACGATGGAAACATGGGTTCCTCCATTCTTCTTTAGTGGGTTCTCTGGAGACTTGATTGGGTTTGAAAACTCCATCCACAATCCATTTGTCTAGGAGAACATCCAGCTCTTTTGTTGTGCATGGTATTGGTGGAGGGTTCTCGTATTCCTTTCCTTCTGACTTCCTTTTCTTTTCGCTGATGAACACTATCATGGCCTAGGGTGTGATCTCTGTTCCTTGGGCTTGTCAGAGCTAGGCTTGACTGATTGGACAGTTTTCCTAGCCTTTTGCAATAGCTACGCAAACTATGAAATTTTCAATTTTTCTAGGACGGCTCTATATTTCATGATCATATTGCCCATGAACATTTCCACTAGCGTCTTCCCTTCATAGTGGTCATAGAAATCAAGGGATATATCCCCGAACCTTTTGATGTACTCTATCAGGTCTTCACCATTTTTCTACATAGTACCTTGCAAAGTTGCAAGCTTTATTATTTCTTCTTTGTAAAAATACTTGGTATAGAATACGTCTACCATGTCATCCCATGTAAGGATTGATCTTGGCTTTAAGCCAGTGTACCAGGTATATGCTCAGTCACATAAGGACTTTGAAAATTCTCAAAGACAAAGGTCCTCGTCTGCAATGTAAGGACTAAGGATGTCGATAAACTTACTTACATGCTCAATAGCACTTCCCCTTATGCCATCATACTGTGCGAAGGCTCGCGGCTCATATCTCTCAGGATATGGCTTGCACGAAGACCTCAGTATCCATTAAGGATACTCAGCAAGCCATACTCATCTCTCAGGATATGAGTATCCTTAATGGATACTGAGTTCTTCATGCATAAAATCTCTCATTGGGCACCTTAGCCCTTTCTTGCTCTAACAATGTTGCGACGTTAGCCATAGTGATGAAATGCTGCTCTATATTTTTTGGGCCACCACCTACAGGGGTTTCTTCCTTGTCTGCCACATGCTTGAAGTCATGTTGGCTCACTTTTTCCTTAGTTTTGTTCACCTTCAGCTGGCGTATTTCCTCCATCAGCTACTGCTAGGAATGCTGTATGGACTTCAATACTTCAATGAAGAAGTTAGTATTGTTAATGAGGTTCCTTTGTTGCTGCTTTAGCCTAGCCCCCACTCCATTAGCACCCATTGCTTAATTAGGTTGGTGTAGCATGGCTGGCCTTGATTTTGTCTGTGATGGCACGACACTCATATTTCCCTCGTCTTTGATCTTAGGGGCATAACTTACGAGGGATCTACTTGCTTTCCCTATCTGTTTCCCAACTCCCTAATGAAGTTGCCAATTTAAATGTGGTGGGCCTTTTTGTGTTGTTGGGCTTTAATCTCTTCTACTATACTACAGCCTGTGATTCTAAGGTAAGAGAGTTGGGACTGGCCTAAATGAAACACACTTTAGGCCAGTTTGTGCACAAGTTAAGCCATCTCGATATAGACGCGTCTTGGCAAAAGTATCGAGTGTATGATGTGCTCACAGCAGAAACAACTGTTACATATGTTATAGCAGTATGGTTCCCAAAAACTCTTCAAGTAGTAGTGTTTGGGCTGCAATTTATTTTTTTGTGGGCTATATCACTATCCTACAAGTTAGGTCCCAAATTTCGCCTAGTTCGTTTTATCCTAATCATGTTACAAGTACTCCTCTCTGATTTCCCTTTGTTCCCCTATGTTTCCCAGTGTTTCTCTCTCTATTTCTCACTCCCCAGCATTTTCCAACCAACCCTCTGTGTTCACCCTCTTCTCCTTTTATAGTCTTTCATTAGTGGGGCTATCATCATTATTTCCCCAATTCACATATATTCCCACATCTGTCAGAATCATAGGGGATCTTCACAATTTCAGAGAATCCTCTTGAAACTTGTTCCAGACATCAAATAGTGTTCGGTAGTGAATTCCCTGATAGCACTATTAATCCTCAGTTATCGACCCCATTATTTTCGTACCCTACGATGGTTCCCTTCGTTATTAGTCGGTAGTAGGCTGACCACTTAAAGATTTCCTTGGGTGGCCATTCCTTTGACTCATCATTCTAGCTTCTGAGTCGGGTTGTGCTTAGTTTGTCTAATGGGCCTTAGGCCTTACTTTAGGCTCTAATAGGATAGGCTAGCATGTGCCTTCCTAGCCCAACCCCCCACAAGTAGGAAATATAGTATGGCAGAATAACTATAACATTAGACAAATAACATTAATGCCTAAATAAAGGGAAAAAGAGACCTAATAAGGTTATGGTAGAATAATACAATCATGAAAAAAAAACTATAATAGACAGTTCAATAACAAATAGTAGACTAATCGTTCATCAATCATAAAAGAAAAACTTGTCTGCTAGGGAAATGGACTTAGCTTCTCAGCAAATGCGAGTCCAAGAAGGGAACTGATCTCTAATGTGAGCAACCTTAAAGAAGGCTTCTGCTATAGAAGTTACACACTTTTGGAAAAAGGACCTAAATGGTTTAAACTTCAATCTTTAGTCTCTTAGAGTGGGTTTGTCAAGAGGGAGAGAAATGGGTAGTTTATTGATGCATGCCTCTATTCTTATTACTCATGCTTCTCTCTGATTTTTGTTTTTTTTTTTCTCTCTTTTTCTTCCTTGCTCTACCTCTTCTTCTTTTTTCATTCCCTTCTTTTTTTTCCTTGTTTATTGTTCATAGCTACCACCTTTTATACTATCTACTATGATGAGATTTTCCATTTTTACTCCTCAACTGCTTTTGGCTCCTTATGGGTGTCATTCCATGATTACCCACTGGCCTGCGGGCTGTTTAGCCACTACCATTACTTTGAATGTGTTAGTTGCACCCCTCTTCATTCCCAGACAAAATGGCTTGCCTTATTTCTTACCTTTCTGTTTTCACTACTCTCATCTGGATAAGGATTAAGCCTCTCTATCACCTACCTCTATGGCATGCATTAAGTGGTCTCGGCTCGTACTTACTTCTTTTGGGTGAGATGTCATCCTAGCAAGACATTTCTCCCCAAAGAAGTTTGAGCGTAAACTCCAAAATAGATCCCCTCTTTCTCCCCACTGCCAAACCATACCCTTTGAAACCTTTGCCCCATTGCCCACCTCCCATGTATTAGCTGGGTACTAGTAGGTGGCGCCTTGGTCCTTTATGCATACTCCTCTTCCATCTAAATTTGTTTTTTTTTCTGGCCTTTACACCATTTATGTTGCCTTTGTGTTTGTCTGATTCTGCTATACATTCTGGTTGGTGTTTATCTCTTATGACGTGAAGGACATATGGGCTTTTGAGCTCATGTTCCTTACTTTTCATCTCTTCTTTAGATTGGGCGCTGCTTGGGCAAAAGGCTTCATCTTTTGCCTAGCCTTTGCTTTTTTTCCTTGCTTTCGTGGGCCTCTTGGCTATTGCTTTTTCCATATCATTTCATCGTGTTTGCTCTAGCTTTACTTTATGGGCTGTCATGTTAGCCCATTACTTTGTTAATTCTCTACTCAAGGCTTCCCAGACCCACTTTTCACATCCTTACCTCTCTTGAGTTTTATTAGCCAACATTCCTACTATGCCAGTACATTTCATCATTTTATTACTCGGGCTTCCTCGGCTCATGTACTACCTTTTTACCTCTTTTACTTCCGTGGGCTTTTTGCTAAATCCTTTGTGCTTCCTTGGCCCACCACATCTTTAATTCTCATTACTTCTTGGGCTGATTGGCCTTTAAGACAACCCATTGAGTTTACTAACTCATTTCTCGGGTTTCCTCGGATCATTTACTCTCTCTCTACCTCTTATTATTCCCATGGGCTTACTACTTCATTCATTGGGCTTCCTCGGCCCACTTACTCCCTCTTTACCTTTATTTATTCTTATGGGCCTACTAGCCATCAATTCTGCCATTTCGGCCTATTGGGCTTGTTTCCTTGTTCCTTTACTATTTTCCCTTTCTCACTTTCTTCATATTGTTGGGCTTCTTTTACTGTTAGGCCCTTTATCAAAAGTGGACATTCATACTAAGATATAATAAAAGCATTTTTCAAAAGGAAATCCCCGGAGGCTAATGCCAATTTTAATGTTTTTGAAAGCCAATGTCCAAAGATTAGAATCTTATCAAAAGATCTAAAGGCTAAACTCTTTAAGTGTCCCTAGTCTATCTATGCCTCGCGGTAGTTTAACCACCCATCGCAGTGATGCTTGCGCGATGCTTGGAAGCATGCAGGCTCGGGATCTCGGGTGTTATGGTGGAAGGTTGTACCTCAGGTGTATGACTGGAATATGAGTCGATTTTAAGGAAATTACCAAGGGTAAGTGAAGTCGCTACCAATTATTGGGTTTTTCTAAGGTGTGATTAGTCACTTGACTATATTTGATTTTATTACTGATCCTAGGTTTAAGGAAAATGATGTTTTTCCTAATCTAATGTGGATGGGAAAAAAAATCTTGATTCTTGTGTTCAGAAATCTGGTTACGTGTAAAGAAGGTGTTACACACTCCACAACTCATGTCCATAGACAGTCCTTTGTTTTGGTAAAACCATAATTTAAGGACATTGGCAGTTGAAAACAAGCTATTAGCATTAGCTTTTAGGGATTTAAGCGAAATGGGCTTTAAGGTTTGGATTTGGAAAGGATGTAATCTCGATAGCATTTGGAATCGTTGACAAATTTCCACGACAAAAATCTGATAGCATTTTACCTTATTTTTATGGCGAAAATCTGACAATGCTTCGTCTCAGGTGCGTCATGGCACATAAAACACTATTCTCACACACTATTCTCACCAAGCTATCACTGTGAGAATACAGCAATGGGAATGCCCCATTTTCACGGCAAAAATTCAGCAGAGTTTTGCGATTGGTGCACTATGGTGCACCGGCAGGGTTTTGTGCCCTTGTATATGGTGCGTGCCAACATACTCGTGCTAGGATGAGCCGAAGCCCCTCAAAGCATTAAGCACGTTGATACTTGTCACATACAAGCAAAGAAACAAATATAAGGAAAGCATGCTAAAAGACAAGCTAGCAAAAGATGACAAACGGGGGCAAACAAGCATCTTATCTGCTGGGAAATTTAGAACCTAGTTGATAGAATTAACAAGTTTTAAACCCAAGTTGTTAATTAGATTTATTATGAATAAACCTTATTAAAACAAACTAACATCAATATCATGCACAACAGAATAATAAATAAGGCAAGATATGATAATTTAAGAAACTCAATGAAACAAACTAGTTTCACAGTAAAAAACATGGGGGGAAACCTTCCCGAAAAGCAATCCACTATAATAAAGAGAAGTTTTAGATTTAGAACAAACCTTTGTCCTTAAACTCTACAATCCCTGCAGATGAACTTATAGTAAAAACCTTCTACCACTTCAAAACCTCTGAACTATTTAATATATGAACACCACCCTTTTGCATGGATCCAAGTACGTGGCAAACCAATGATGGACGGCTCCCAGTATGTGACTAACTCTAGCAACTTGAAGATGTTGTTGGCTACAAAGTTCTTCACTTCATCAACAATGAAGATCAAGAAGCATCGTAGATATTGTATTTTGTCCGACCTCAATTTACGTACCAGACCTCGAAAAATTCAAAAATATTGTTTTATAACCATGGGACTGTGAGAACATTTAGAATGACGTAGCATAACCCGTTCAGACATTGGAGCACACATAGTGCCTCTTTTAGCCAAAATGACCAAAATGCCCCGGGTCAACCCAGGGTTGACCAAAGGTCAAACAAGGCCAAAATACTCACTAAACAACACTTTTCGTGCTCTTACACCAAACCTGAGCTTCTCGATGACTTTTAGCAACTTTGATCAAGTTTGACCTAGAGTTGACCCTAAGTGGGCCCCTAAACCCTAATTTTAATCCGGCCACTAGAACGAGTTGAAGCTAATGCCATTGTGAAGATTTTCAAATTCTCATTCCAATGATTATTCATGGGTCGAAATCGGAGTTAAAACAGTTAAGATATCGAGAAAACTGTGAAAATTGTGTTTGCTAACTTCCCAGAGGCATAACTTTTGATTCGATTGTTGGATTCTTGAGTTCCATAATTTTTTAGAAACTAAAAATGAAGATCTATCCATGGGTGTCAAGATTAGTCCTATCAGAGGAGGTTTAAGGTTGTGGGGCCGCTGCCTCGAAAAACGCACCCGAGGCTATAAATAACACTAGCAACCCCTCAGACCAAAAAAGAGACCACATTTTTCTAAGATCTAGCTCTCTGCCTGGTGCTTTCCTACACGTTTTCTCTCTTCCAAACACCAAAAAACATAAAAAACGCTCAAAATGACACATCAAAGCCTCTTGTTTCTTGCATCTTCACCAACAATACAAGGTAGTGTTCTGGTACCCAATCTTCTTCTCCTTGATTCTACATCTTGAATTTAGGGTTTAAGGGTGTGGATGTAGCTTTTTAGCTATTTTCCATATCCCTAATATTCTAAATCTTTTTCCTAGCATGTTCTTGCTCATTTTGCCATAATAATGTGTTTTATTGCTTTCTTTGACGTGTTTTTTGCTTTATCTTGTTTCTAGTGATAAGCCAAAAATGTATTGATCCCTTGTGATGAATTAATTGATTAATTAGCCAAATTTATTAATTAATCAAATTAATATGCAATGTACGTGGCAGCACAAAAAAATCATCAACTAAAATAAAATGTAGCGAAAAATAAATTTGACAAGGTGATTTGTTTTCGAATGGGGAAAACCTCCTAGGCAACAACCCCACCAGGTGATTTTAAGGTCATCACTCTCAAAAATTCACTATTATCACATGAAGCGGTTATAAGTAAAAGAATCCCAATACCTCATACCAACCTACAGTTGAACTCTTACTCCAATACCCAATTGGACTTGTTTTGTAGTGACAATCTCTCCTTTTAATGCATGACTCCTAGTACGCAACTAACCAATAGATGCGCAGATCTTAGTACGCGACTTGATCACCAACTTGAGAAGGATGTTGGCTGCAAAGTTCTTTAGTTCATCACACGATGAAGATCATGAAGTTGCTTGGTCACAAAACCCTACGGTGTACAAACACAACAGCTTCTTCAAGATGAATTAGGGCAAACTAGGTTTTTGGTCACAATTTGCATGAACAACTCTTTGCTTCACACTTGTGCAACTGTGCTCCTTGTGACGACCCTTAAAATAATCCTTATATATGTTTAGGGTTGTGAAAAAAGAAAGACCAAACTCATACTCACAGATTGGCATGAAATCAAAATCGAAAATCTGATTTTCATAATTCTCGATAGATACCCTATCTCTTGAGCATCTATCGAGCTTCGTGCTTAGACAGCTTTTTAAATCTCGATAGATACTAGCTGTCGAGTTTTAAAAACCATCACTTCATCACTTGACTCTTGGACAGACTTGCATGGCTTTAACACTTTAACTTGAAACTTTGTTCTTTGAAGTATTAAACACATCCTAAATCTACCCAAATACAAGTAAAGTGCGTTTTGTCAAAGGATTAGCCAATACATGATGACATATGTTTCTAACATGAATCACATATGTCCTAAAAATCTACCCCTTTGGCAATCCGTGACAAAACCACAACAAATAAATGAACATATGAGAGAAGTCATAAATCACTCAATTCATACTCACTTGTTGAATACAATAAAATCTATTCTAACACAAACTTTTGAAAAACTTTGCAAGAAGAGAGTTCATGGCAAGAAAGACTTTGACAACCTGTATTTCTAAAACACTTTAAACAAAACTCATTAAGGCATCTTAGTGTGAAACAGAAACAAAAGATGGCATACAATATATAAGAAGCATGTGCATAAAGAGAGAAAAGAAACAACACATGAAAAGATAGGCGAATGAATTGTAATAACAATGTATAGAAAAAGATAAATGAACAATGTATCTAAAATAGAAAGAAAAGAAAAAGATACATTAGTCCACACTACATCTCTCAAAATATAGACACTTCACCTAACAAAAATCTCCTAAGTACTAACTCTACCCCTAAATACATGACTACTCTCATCCCAAAACTACTTCCCCTTTTTGTTACGAATGACAAAGGGTAAGTAACTCAAGCAGTCATTGCATTATCACTAGAAGAGTTAGCATCCGTATCCTCAGCATCAGTACCATTAGCACATCATCATTGTCCTCATCCTCAGAAGTCTCTGGAGAAGGACTAGGAGAAGCAACGAAGCCACCAAGGTGAGCCTATCGTCGTGCAATATGACTAACACGGGTGTTCACCTGACATAACTCATCCTTGAGAGTGTTAAGGTAAGCATCCATGAACTGAAGTTGTGCCATGATCGCATCAAGAGTCACATTTCCCGCAGAAGAAGAGAGAGCGGATGTGGATAGAGCTGAAGAAGTCAGAGGAATCGCCGTCCCGGTTTGCCTCGGTTGAAGCTACGCTTCACCCCATTTAATGGCAGCAACGTCTATGGCGCACATGACAGAAAAAGTGGTCTGACTCGGGATAGGAGAAAAAAAAATGAAGAATAATCCGCGTGATAGCCGAAAGGAAAAATAAGCTTATCATAGGTTGCCGTATCCCTATAGACATCAATGAGGGATAGAATAAAGTGAGAGGAGAAGTCAATAGAAATGTGCTCCAAGAGGGATAGCAAAAATAGAGCACGGGGCTCTATGATGGAGTTATAGTGAGATAAAGGATGTAGAACAAAAGTCATTACCATATTAAGAAACCTCAAACTCTTAGCAAAAGCAGAGCAATGGGTGTTCTGACTATCACCCCAACAAGAAGGTCGCTTACAAAACAAAGACATGAGCTCATCTTTAGACACAGTCTTAGGACAATCAAAGCTGGAATAGTTAGGATGCGCTACCCTCAGGACATGGAGCACCTCGGATACAATATCTAGAGTGACCACAATGTGCGTACCTCGAAAGTGAGTGAAGAAATAAGGAACTGAATAATCGAATCCGTGCATGTTGGAGTAGAACTCTTGTATGATCACGGAAGGTCAAGTGACCGGGACACCATATAGTGACTCCCAACCCCTACTGTGAATGACAGTGGGTAGGTCAGTATCGGAGAAGTTCGATAAAATGACTTGGCGTTCTGAATAAATGCCTCATCTAGAAAAGTTCTCGGAAAAGTCCTTATGGGCTTTATCATCACAGAACCTAATGTGGGAGGGGGTGGGGTCAGAAGGAGATGCCCCGGAATGAAGTGGGTTTTAGGATGAAGTAGATTTTCGTTTAGGTGCCATAGTGCAACTAACCGAAAGAATAAGAGTGAGAGAGACACACAGAAAAGCACCAACAAAAAGAATATAAAGAAATGAAGGTACGTATGCATGAAAAATGCATGAGCATGTGACATGCAAACTTAAAAGCATCATGGGCTCAGCCCAATCCAAACCTACCAGTGCACAAGTTTGCGACAAAGTAAACACACATCTAAAATGCATGAAACATTGTTATAATGCAAATGTGATGCAATGCATAATGATTTAAAACCATTTAATCAAGACCCATCCCAAAAATTTCACAAAACTTCATCAATTTTGAAAAAACCCTAAAATATTTTCAAAAACCCCAAAAGTTAGGTCAAATACATGAAATGCATGAAGAATGAAGAACTTAGGACCCTAACTAGTGAAGAAACACTGGATCCAGGCTGAAAGTAATCTGGGATTGAAGTTTAGAGTGAAATAGAGGAGTTTGAGAAGGTGAGAGGTCAAAAAGGGTCGAGAAAGATTAAGAAAAATGAAGCTGGAATCTCGCGGACCCTATATATAGAAGCTCATAATTCTCGATGGATCGAGAGGTGTCAAGAATTAAAAAGGCTAGAAAAAGCTATCGAGCTAGCTATAGAGGATCTGTCCAGAGGTTTCCATAATAAAGAGGCTCGATGGATCGAGAAGCTATCGAGGAGATAGAAACTTTCTCGACGGATCGAGGAGCTATCAAGAAGCTATCGAGATTGTGATAAAGAGAAGCTGAAGAGCTCGATAGATAGCCTAGCTATTGTGAGGTCTCGAGAAGCTGTCGAGATTGCTTAAAAATAGTTTTTCAAAGAGGATAAAAACACAAACATGAATGCAATCAAACATGCTACTTAACCAAAGACCCAAACAACAATTTATCTCTAAAAAACATCTCTCAACCAAGAAAGATGTCATGCATTTAGATCCAAAACACACACACACACGCTAAACACGTATAACCAATTTTATATTTCAAAAACAAGTCAAGACAGTTTAGTGGGTATACATTAACACATGTAAACCTTGTGATAGCCAAATCACATTGTACCTGCACATGTATCAAAAATAGCAAAGAATATTACATGTTGTGTGTAAAAAAACATTACAAGATTGCATAAATGTCTACATGTTATGATAATTTGAGATATGAGTAAATCACTTTAACTCACACACAATCATAGCTGCTTGATGGGGACTATCACCTTCGAGGTACATATTATAACTCCCACATCTCCTTGAATACACGCTTGCAATTATATTTTAAAGTCTTTTGATTCTTTTTGCTTTAATTTTTCTTTGCATATTTTCTTTTAAACATATCATGCATGGGCATATAAAAAGGAGAAAAGAAATACCTAATTATGTTAAGCTTTTGACATTGCACTTATGCTATGCCGAAGAATACCAATGTCATTCCATGATTGAAGGGCAACAGTGGTGAGATGGTTATTTATGTCTTTCTCTTAGAATTTTTTAGTCCTTCCCATCAAAAAGAGTGATATGACTGTTAAGTACAAGAGATAACTTAATTTTACTCATCACAAACACGAGCCACAAAGCTCACTTGCTTAGTTGTGCATATAGATGCTTATCTAAGCTACAAGAGATACAAAGTTTAAAAAACTTTGTTTCATTAGCCATTTATGGTACATAAGTACCAATGTACACAAATACACATTGCTTTTGTATTTTTTTTATTTTTCAATTTTTTTTATGGAGGAAAATAAAATAAAACAAACTGAAAACAAAAAAACAAAAACATGTTAAGCAAAGAAATGCATAAAAACTAGATGCAAATGCATGAGGAAGGAGGAGGAGGAGGAGAAGAAAAGCTCATTCCATGGAGAAAACACCAATGTTTTGACGAAGGAATTCAAACCGTTTGCTATCAAAAGGTTTGGTGAACAAATCAGCCTTCTAATCATCAGTGTGAATGAACTTAAGAGTAAGTGTATCATCTTTAACAAGATCACGAATGAAGTGATGTCGAATCTCTATATGTTTAGTTCGAGAATGTTGAACGAAATTCTTAGAGATATTGATGGCACTAGTATTGTCACAATAGATAGTGAGGAGTTCTTGACGAATACCACAGTCAAGGAGGAGTTTTTGCATCCATAAAATTTGGGTACAACAGCTACCGACAGCGATGTATTTAGCCTCAACAATGGATAATGAGATGGAATTCTGCTTTTTGCTCATCCAAGAGACAAGATTATTACCTACATAAAAACAATCCCTCGAGGTACTCTTTCTATTATCAACATTCCTAGCTCAATCAGCATCTGAATACCCAGCTAAGACATCATTTATGTCCTTGCTGTACCACACACCAAAGTTGGCAGTGGTTTTGACATACTTTATGACTCTTTTCAAAGAAGTCATATGGGACTATTTGGGATTAGCCTGATATCTAGAGCATACTCCCACACTGTAATTAATGTCAAGTCTACTAGCAGTAAGGTAAAAAAGACTACCTATCATGTTTCTATAGAGAGACGGATCAACACTTTTTCCCAACACATCAACAGTAAGTTTAACATTTGGACTCATAGGAGTTCTAATAGAACTAGCAGATTCCAAACCAAACTTTTTCACAAGATTTCTAGCATATTTAGATTGAGATATGAATATACTTGACTCTTACTGACAGATCTGCTATCTAAGGAAGTGATTTAACTCTCCAATCATGCTCATCTCGAACTCAACCTACATGAGTTTGGAGAAACCATGAGCAAGGTCATCCATTGTTGACCCAAAGATGATATCATTAGCATAGACTTGAGCAACTATTAACTCGTCATCTTCCCTTTTAATGAAGAGAGTTTGATCAACCTTTCCTCTTGTGAACCCATGTGACACTAAGTATTGTGTGAGTCGATCATACCAAGCTTTGGGGACTTGCTTTAAGCTATAGAGTGCCTTCTTGAGGTACAACACATGATTCAGAAAGTGTGTATCAATGAATCCTTTTGGTTAAGCCATATAGACATCTTCTTTAAGGAACCCATTTAAAAAAGCAGTCTTAACATCCATTTGGTAAAACTTGAACTTTAAATGGCATGCTCAGGCTAGGAGAATCCTGATGGACTCCATACGGGCTTTTGGAGAAAATGTCTCATCATAGTCCACTCCTTCCATTTGTGAGTATCCTTGAGCCACAAGACGAGCCTTATTGTAGATTAAATTGCTCTCCTCATTAGTCTTATTCTGAAAAATCCACTTTGTGCCAATGATGTGCTTACACTCCAGTCTAGGTATTAGAGTCCAGACATCATTCCTTTGAAATTGAAGTAGTTCATCATGTATAGCTTCCACCCAACTTTCATCTTGAAGAGCTTCCTCAACCTTTGTAGGTTCGACCTGCGACAAATAGCAAGAATAAGACACAAAGGGATATGTCTGGAGGAGGGTCTTTTCTCTTTATGAGATTCCGAATCAGGTGAGGTAGATATGTCTGTTGAAGCTTCTACAACACTTGAAGTACCAAGAGTACTTGGAGATGCAGGCTTTTAATCAACAGGTTCTTGAATATCCTTGGGCTCAGGAGGAAGAATTTCTTTGGGGATTTCCTCACTGATATTCTCAGAACCGGACTCCGACGCTTCATCTATAGCAACATTTTCAATTTCCATCACCTTCTTGGTTATCTTGTTGTATACCTGATAAGCCTTGCTTGTGGAGGAGTATCCCAAAAATATTCCTTCATTGCTTTAGGAGTCAAACTTTCCCACATTCTCTCTATCCTCGAGAATGAAACAGGAACTTCCAAAGATTCTGAAATACTTAACATTCGGTTTCCTTCCCTTCCATAGCTTATAGGGAGTCTTTTTGGTACCGGGTCTAAAAAACACCATATTAACCGTATGACATACAGTGGAAAATAAATTTGACAAGGTAATTTGTTTTCAAATGGGGAAAACCTCCAAGGCGAAAACCCCACCGGGTGATTTTAAGGTCACCACTCCCGAGAATTCACTATTATCACAACAAACGGTTATAAGTAAAGGAATCCCAGTACCTTATACCAACCTACAGTTGAAAGCTTACCTCAATACCCAATTAGACTTATTCTGTAGTGACAATCTCTCCTTTTAATGCATGGCTTTTAATACATGACTAACCAATAGATGCGCGGATCCCAGTACGCGACTTTGTCACCAACTTGAGAAGGATGTTGGCTGCAAAGTTCTTCAGTTCATCACACGATAAAGATCACGAAGTTGCTTGGTCACAAAACCCTACGGTGTACAAACACAGTAGCTTCTTCAAGATGAACTAGGGCAAACTAGGTTTCTAGTCACAATTTGCATGAACAACTCTTTGCTTCACACTTATGCAACTGTGCTCCTTGTGACGGCCCTTAAAATAATCCTTAAATATGTTAGGGTTGTGAGAAAAGAAAACCCAAACACATACTCACGGGTTGACATGAAATCAGAACTGAAAATTTGATTTTCATAATTCTCGATAGATATCTTATCTGTCGAGCAGCTGTCGAGTTTCGTGCTTAGACATCTTTTTAAATCTCGATAGATACCAGCTGTCGAGCTTTAAAAACCAGCACTTCATCCCTTGATTCTTGGACAGACTTGCATAATTTTAACACTTGAATTTGAAACCTTGTTCTTTGAAGTATTAAACACATCCTAGATCTACCTAATACAAGTAAGTGTGTTCCTAACATGAATAACATATGTCCTAACATGAATAACATATGTCCTAACACCTAGCATGTTTTTAGCTTAAATCCATGTTCTTTTACGCTTGCTCACATGATAGTTGTTCCAATCTATGTGCTTTACGCTTTGTGCTATATGTTTATGCCTAGATCTATCTTTTTCATGTGTTGTTTGGCTAGATCCATGTTCTTTTATGCTTTCTCACATGTTATTTGTCCTTATCTATGTGCTTTATGCTTTGTGCTATATGTTTGTACCTAGATCTATCTTTTCCATGTGTTGTTTGGCTAGATCCGCATGTTTCCGTACTTGTTCACATGCTAGTTGTCCCGATCTACATGTTTATGCTTTATGCCTCATTTTCCCATCCTTTGTTCATCCTTTTGTTTAGGTGTTAGGATTTACGTGTTTACATGCATGTTTCGATGCCTTTAGGGTTAGATCCTTGTTTTCACATGCTTGTGTGTTTGGATCTATGTTCTCTACATGCTTTATGCCATCTTTCATGCGTTTATGCGCTCCATGCCATTTTTGAGTGCCTAGACCTAGGCTATGTATGTCATGCCATGTGCTATTGTTGCCCTTTTGTCACTTTGTCCTTCTTTCTTGCATTTTGACCTAATGGTTAGGACCCAATCTAGACTCTGTGGTCTTTGTCATTGTCTGTACACTGAGGCCTACATAAAAAGGGTTGGATCATCCTTTGTGCATGTCTATGTTTGCTTGTTTCTATGCTTTATGCTTGTGTTAGCCTTTCTTGTTTTAGGCTTTGCCATGTTTGGCGCCCTTCGTGAGCTTGATCTAGTTTGGTTATATTTGACACCCATGAGGCTTTATTTGGGTGTAACCCCTTAGGATGCATCACATGATGCCGGTTGCTTTATGCGTACCCTTCCTTTATCTGCTCCATGCGATGATATGCTTACCATGTTTGTTTGTGCCACCCGTTGGCTTTCTATGCATCTTTACACGCTTGCTTACATGTCCATGCATGAGTCTTGCTTACTAGGTTGTCATCCATACTTCGATCCAAATCTACATTTGTCCCTCTCGGACCCACCTTTTGTTTGCTTCCTTGTTCATGTGCTTGCCATGTCTATCATGCTCACTTGCTTTATGCTTTTTTCATATGCCTTCTGCACCTTTTCCTTCCATCGCTTGTCTGCTGGTTTCTTAGTTTTGCCTTTGCATGTACACACATGGAGCGAGGACGCATGGAGCTAAGGCACGATCTCTCAAGCGCAAGCAAAAAGGGCAGGGATGCAGGCTTGTCGATATAAGCTAAGCGGCTGTGTACCATTCCTCCTCATCTCTAGAGTATGGCAATCGCTGTTTACTTTCCTACACTTATATTTTGGTTCATGCTCTAGGGATGTAGGCATTTACTTTCTTGCTCTATGTGCTTGCATTATGCATGATGTATGTATATATATACCTGCTTGCCCCTTCCAGTTTGATTGTCACAGTCCATGTCACCTAAGGTAAGCGATGCCTAATTTTTGCAGCGAAAGCAAGGTGACATGTCGCCAAGTTTTCGACGTGGAAATCTAGTATTTTGCCTGAATGCCTCAGGAAAGCATAGGTTGGGACCACACCCATTCCAAAATCAAACCTCAAAACCCCCATGCATGTTAAGCCCCGAAAGCCAATGCCAAAATCATGTTTTTACTATTAATCTCCAAAAATTAAGGTTCTATCAAAACAAAGGACTATCCTTTAACAAGTGTTGTTGGGTGCCTAACACCTTCCCCACACGTAACCAAACTTCCGAACTCAAAAATCAAGATTTTTTTTCCATCCACATTAGATTAGGAAAAATGACATTTTTCTTAGCCTAGGATTAGTAATAAAATCAACTAGAAATAGGTGATCAATCTCACCTTAGGAAAACCCAATGATTGGTGAGACTTCACTCACCTTTGGTAATCTCTTAAAATTTGGCCTAGGTTCCTACCATAATGCCAAAGGTAGACCTACCTTCCTCCACTGAGAGAGAGAGCACCTGAAGCTCTGCGCGAACATGCACACCATCATCGAGAGGGGCTCTCCAACAGGGCCTTGCACGTGCGGGAGCATCGCCACGACGAATGGTCGGATGAAGGCCCGCGGTGGTTCTACCATCTCGAGGCCAAGAGTCGATAGACTAGCAACTTCACTGAGGACCCTTAGAGAGTTTAGCCTTTAGAGCTTTTGATAAAACCATAATCTTTGGACATTGGCTTTCAAAACCTCAGAAATTGGCAATGGCCTCTGAGGCTTTTCTTTTGGAAAAGGCTTCTACTATATCCTAGTAAACAATTTCCAAAAGAGCAAAAATCTTTTTCCAAAATATCCTTTTGCAAGAAGGGTGTGAGGTATTTTCATAGGGCTTTACCGCTTTCCTCACATGTTTTACAGCTTGCCTTCATATGCAAACATAGGGTAGCAAGATTTAATTTCTGCTACACCTTTATCCACTTTCATATATATATATATATATATACATATATTTGTTGTGCTTTGAAAAAGTCTTTCCCCTTCATTAAGGATTGCATGACATATACACCCTTTTTTAGTTGAACCTGGGCTTCGTACTGTTGGCGTAGTAACATCTCTTTGGGAATTTCGTCACCCCAATCTGCAGATGCCCAGTCACAGACATTAGTAGTGTTACCTATAGTTAGATTCGGGGCTGATGTTGTAGGCACTTCTAGGTCCATGGGTGGACAAAAGTACTGAAAAGGCCGCCTCGATCCTTCCTACCCCATAACTTCCATGAAGGGAAGGGTATGGCAATTGAGTACCCTAGGACAGGAATAACCTACCAGTTAAGCCTTTGCATATAGTTGGCTTAGTTATGTCAAACCTATGAGGACTAGATCAAGCCTAGAGCCTATTAGGACTAGGTGAAGCCCAAAGAGTGAACATCTGAGCCTAGGAAAGGATACCCTTATAGGATTAGAGGTCAGGGGAAAGTGTTTTGTAACAGGTGCACTCTACTCCAGGTTCTTTCTATCCTGCTTGCACAGCATCCATGATTAAACCCATAGGGAAAGCAACCCTGTTGCTTATACATGCTAGATCATACCCTATCCCTAAGGGTTTACAACCTTACAAGGGCACTTATGCATATACTAATTGGTTCTATCACCTAATTGTGCAAAGATAAAATTTGTGGCAAGTAGTCAAAACTCCGTTTAGGAGGAGATGCTGCCAAAAAGCTATCAAGAATCCCAAGATATCATGAGTCCAAGAAATTTCCCAAGGAAGATCCAAAAAAGATTGCTAGGAAACCAAGGTCCTTAAAGGGATCCAAAGGTCCAAGAGATCCATGCTGTCCAAATTGCTAAGAGATCCAAATTGCCAAGATGTCAAGAACTCAAGGGCTCCCTCAAGAGATCCAAAAGGCCAAGAGATCCATGCTGTCCAAATTTCCAAGAGATCCAAGTGTCCAAGAGCTTCCCCGAGAAGTCCACTATATCAAAAGTTGAGCTTTTCCTTACAGTTACATTTCTTGTATTGTAAAAGGCCCACTGTTAGAGCCAATGAACCCAGCATTGTAAAAGCAAATATTGTACAAGCATGTAATCAAGAGAAGGCCCATCCCGCATTGCCAAGCATATCATGAAAGTTTTGATTATTTACCAATCTAGTGCATTAATTCTGCATCATAGTAGAAACTCATCATGATAAATACCCGATCAAGGGTGCAAAGCCAATTTCTGAAAATTGTACGAGTATGTTCTTAAGCATTTTGTTTACGGGGGAGCAATTCTTCAATAAAATATGATCTTTACCTGCTTGCATAACATTGAGAAACCCTAAGAGAGACAGTTCCAGGACCGCTTGTGCATTAGAACCCACCTAAGTCATAAGGGTCCTCGACACTACAAGGGCATGCATGCATTTTCTGATATCTTCCACCTAATTGTGTAGATAATAAATTAGGTGGCAAACAACTGAGTTTTTCCATAGAAATGTATAAGAGGCTAAGTTTTCTTCAAAATTGTCAAAATGATCTAACTTTGTTTTCCTTGTATCAAATGCCTTTGCATTAAAATTGGTTTCCTTGTCCAAGGATCTTGGTGAATATCATTACAAAAACTGTTGCCATACAAAGTGTGCCAAATCTTTCCTAAATGGACAAGGTATTACACCTTGAAATTTTCATTGTGAAAAAGGGTCCATCCCAAGACTTTTCAAAACCTATGCTAATGCTTAGTTGCTTGCCACAATATGGTCATGTTAAAGATTTGCATTACTTTAGGAACTCATTCAATAACCAGAATTCCAAATCATGGAACTTCTCCCTCATAATTCAAAAATGAAATAGGGGCATGCTTAAAGCATTTGGACATAAGACTAACATGTGTTTTGGTTTTTGTTTCTGCCATGAAAATATGCCATTCCATCTCGAGGTGTGAAAGAAATGTGGGAAGATCGAGATTCTTGTATCTCCTAGCCTATACAAAAGGACATGTGCAAGAACAAAGATTGCAAACCGGAATCTTGGTTCATGTTAGATAGGAATCTTCAAGACACTGTTTAGAAAGTTGAAGGACCAGAAAATGCCATACTGGGGCATAATTTTTCTGGATCCTTCCTCCATGCAAAAAGAGATGAAGCTGATGGCAATAAAAGCATCATGAATCCCGGTGCAATTTTCATAGGGTTGTCTCTAATAAACTAAAGGGTCATCCATATTCCTCAAATTTACCTCAATTGAGGTCATGAGAGAAGCTTAAGGAACCATTTATGAATACATGAGCCCTAAATAGCTCACTCAAGAACTCACTTCAAGGATTTGAAGATTGCAATAAACCTACTTCGGGTTATCTTGTGGATGCTACTTCGGGTTATCTTGTGGATGCAACATCTCCATCAATCAGTATGAGACACCTATGTTAGACATGAGAATAGACAATTAAAAGGATGCATGAGGCCATTCTACTGGAGGAGGGCCTAGGTATTTCCAATTTTGTTGAATCCTTTTAGGGCCAAGATTCCTTACTAACTTTCGTCTTTTGAATTTCCTTTTCAAGGATTGGCTTCGACCTATCAAGTATCCAGAAAGGCATAACCCGAGTTGCCTACTCCAATGAATTTTGACCAATTTCTTTCCAGTAAGCCACCAAAGGCCCTAAGTTCCCTATCTTAAACATGAGTAATAGCCAATTCTAGTAAAACATTAACAGTATGATTGGTGAGATCAATGACCCACATGACGTCCATATGGACCGGAAGAAGGCCAAGCCTTTAGGAGCTCTCAATATGATATTGGGGCAGATTTTTAGTGGTCTCATTCCTATAAGACCACTAAAAATCCATCTTGTGAAACCTCCACATTGTCCATAAAAGCTAGCTATCCTAAGCCTAGAAGCAGAATTTTTTCAAAAATTAGAGTTAATTTGTATAGTTTGCAAGCTCCTTTGTCAAGGCACCTCAAAAGGGTGAAAAAATTCCAACATCTCTCAAGCAAGATCAAACAGCTCAAGTTTTGTTAGCATCAGCTTGCCTCAATAGGCTTTTCCTTTTGGGTCTTCCCCTCAGAAAAAGATCTTTTTTTACCTCCGGGTAGTCTAGGTGGTTCCTTCGGGTCTTCCTTAGAAAAAACTTTCTCTCACCTTTGGGTCTATCTAAAGAAATCCTCTCTTTCTCCAAGTAATCTATGATGTCTTTGGGTATCTTGATATGTGAATCCTCACACCCTTCAGTTGAAAATCTCACCAAGTTGTGAAAGTGATCGAGAGATAATGGAAAACACCACACGAGGGCAGCATTTTTTTCCGCATTATCTCTCCCCTTCGAATGAACTTCCTTTTAATAGCCTTAACATCATCTTGAACTTTAGCAAGGACCACAGTCGCAATTTCTTAGCAAGGCCATCAAAAGATCTTTTAGCTTGCTCGAAGCATTCCTTGGAAGCCTGACTTCTGCATTGACAATAAAAAAGATGGCGAACCAAGCCTACATTCCGGGAGAATCATGAACTATCTCCAGTTTTATCAGATCTTGCCATGAGCAAAGCATTCATTTAACCTGGACCATTTCCTTCTCAGGAACATTCAAACAGCATCAAGACCATTCAGTCATGGTGATTCACTTGACAAATCTAAAATCCATGAGAAATCAACTCCAGCTACTTCAGGAATACAATGTTAGAACTTGCTCGTACTGGTGCCCACATGTGAACCGTGGAGGAAGAGTAAAGGGATTACAATTGATTGAATGAGAGCCAAAATGCTTCCAATTTTATTGGGTTTGTCATAGCCCAGACATGTCACTAACTCCCTTCAATCAATTTCCTTTTCAAGGACATGTGTTAATCAAGCCAACAAGACGTCATTCACATCGCATTCTTCAAGGTATAGTGACGACTAAACATCTGAGCACTTGTGATAGAGCCATTCACCTGCTCATCATCTAGGAGATAGTGCCCCATCAAAATTTCAGGGAATTGCATTAACATTCCTTCTTGTTGTACTCATATTGCCTTTATTAGGTCTTTAATATGGCATGTTGCCTTGACAGGTCATTTCGAAAATTGACATGAAAATGAAGTTTGTTACTTGTGCCTCACAAGAATCTTCACCATAGATCAAAAAATCTTCATCCCAAGAAGTACGCCAAGCATGGAATCAATCACCTAAGGCTTCTTTACAAGGGGAAGACCTCCATCCCCTAAGTGGATCTTTGTGAAAGCTTTTGGATATTGGGAATGTCATCCATCCGAAACATCGAAACCCAGATTTGGCCTTATCACTACATCCCATACACTATCTCATAAAACCTTCGCTCATCTCGGTTGGTTTAGGTTTGTTGCAATCTTGTACACAATTTTCAGAAAAAAAAAAAAAAAAAAAAGGATTCTCCAAAATAAGATCAAAGCATAAATGTTCAAATCAAAACATCAAATCATGAAAATCTGTGTTTTGAAATGCATACATCTTTCAAGAATGGCAAGTTAATGCCAAAACCCCTTTTGTGGGGAAAGAGTTATTTGAGTGAAGTGGTTGTCCCTTACCAGGGAAAAGGTGCATGTGATCACCAAAAGCTAATTTCATGATATCCCATTTTAACAACTCCACATTCATGAACCATTCACCATTTTTGCAAAGTGCATATTCAATTCTTGAAGATCAACCCCTTGGGGAGGTCCTACTCGAAATTGGTATGGACTCTGAATAAGTGAACGACCATATGTTCAAGTTTCATTGACCAATTGATTGGATTTGAAATGATGGAGGCATTTGTTTCAGCTATCCAAACAGTTATATTACTTGATAGTCCTTTTGAACCAGAAAGAAAATGTTTTTTTAAAAATCACCCGAATTTATAATTTGGCACATAGGCTCTTAGGGCTACGAAGTGAGCACTTAGGATGATTGCAAAAGGCATTCATTTCACTAATGTCCCACTTACAGAGAAATATCCCTTGCTAGCCCAGTCGAGCCTATTGAATTCTTTTCTTTTTTAACCAGTCAAGGATTACCCCCCACACTAGGGTGGGTTAGATGGTTACAAGGACCTCATGCTAGGTGACTTCCGATATTTGAGTCCATCAAATGAGTCCCTAATTGAAAAAAATGAGAAAAGAGCCCAAATTGAATGACAAAAGTCATGGGCAATCAATTCAAATAAAGCCCCAAGCGAAGAAAGGGCAAAAGAAAAAATTCAGCCTAAAACAGTCAAGAAGCACAGGCCAAAGAAAATCAGAATGAAAGCCCCAAAAATGAAACGGGCAAAATTCAAGAAATGAACTCAAATTGAGGATATAGCAGAGCATGAAAGGCAACCAAAATGCTTTGGATGAAGTGTAATCATTGACTTTAGGAAACCCTTTAAAGAATTTCACAGCCAAATTATCCTCCCGTGAACCTAGGAAACCCATATCCTTACATTACGATCCTATGAAAGTCCTTCCCGATTGAGAGTGACTAATTAGTCTATGGAGCTTATGCCAAATAATCACCCATATGTGAAAGTTTTAAGCCTGATATCCTTCTTTCAAGCACCAAATCAACCCCAAGGCCACGTTACAACCTAATGAAAGACCTCACTGATCACTGAGGATCGGTTGGTCATGGCACATTGAACATTTAGTCAATCATTGATGACAGAATCATCTGCTTATGCCAAGGCATCATGCCTCAAAAAGGGTAGGGTCCTCTCCCAACCCATCCGATGGGTTCAAAAAGCCAAACATATCATTCATGTTTTCCCTACATAGCTTAAAAAGGGACACCCATACATTTGGTAAACACAAGCACTTTGCTCAAGAAATCCTTGCTTGCGAGCATGTTCCCTATTCAGGGTAAATGATAGCCATCGAGCACATACACTCACAAACCACATAGGAAACATGGACTTAGCAAGCCCCTCTTGTGGTACATGCATTTAAACAGATTTTCATGATCATGAATGAATTTCTAAAATTTTTGAACAGGGTTTTCAAAACCAATCGATAAAAAAAGGGAAAAATAATGACCCTCAAAGATTTCAAATCCTCCAAATTTTTTCAAATCCAAAAACAAATCCTTGAGGGTTATTCATTTCTTCCCAAGGAATTTCCAGAAAAATGAGGTTTTAAGATTGTAAAAGCTTATGCAAGTCTCCTTTCATTTGAACTCAAAAGATTCAAATGCTTAACCCCAAGTTTTAAATACCATTTGAGCATCACTTCCCTAAACACTTTTCAAGCCTCTCAAACACATCCCAACAGAGGATGCCCAAGTCATTACTTTAGACATGACCCCCAATGCCCAAGGGTTAGCCCCAGTCTCAATCCTGATACTAGGGTAGTTTTATTTCTGACATTTTCAAACCATAAATGGCATTCCCTTTATCGAGTGCAATTCAAGATATCCACTAGGAGAAAGAGGAACCTCTCCTCGTGAGAGCCTAAATAAGCGCCCAACGTGCACAATACATCAAAACCACATAGAACTTAACATCCAGGCAGTTTTTGTGTAGCTATGACCAAGAGTGTTAGCATTTCCAAGAGTGAATCTTGCCCAGAACTTTGAATCCAGAATTCAGTAAACGAAGGAACCTATTATGGTATAATCGTCCAGTACGAGCTCAAAGCCATGTCAAGCCAGTTTGCTGATCTAGAACCATGCAAAACCCTATACTGGGGCAGTTTATTTTGCGCTGTTCGTCCACTTTGTGCTAACTGATATGCAACAATAGGCCCATCCAGCCAGAAACTTTTCCTCTCATGTCAAGAACTGAACAAATCCTACACTGGGGCAGTTAATCTTTGTGTTTCTCATTCAGCACTCCCAGACATCTTGAACCTCATTCTTCTAAGCCTGGTTCACCCAATTTAGGGGTCGGTTCAACCCCGGTAATCAGAGCTCACGACATAAGGATACTAGAACCCATTCTCAACCATCTAGCAACTTTTTTAGCTTATTTGGAGGATAGAGGGAGTCGTTCCCCATGATGTTACCCCAAGAAGCCTATCTTTGAATCATTAGCCCACCTGAGCAATAATAGGAGTAATCAGTGCAAAATGCCTCATGGCGTGTCTAAGGAGATTTTGTTCAGAATGTTCGCATCCATTACCAGCATCTGGTATGGTCTATGAAGTTGAGGCCATTTTCAGCCGGTGCACAGGCTTGGAACCTCGCAAAACCCTAAACTAGGGTAGTTTTATTTTGCATGGTTCCTTCTACCTTGTCCAATATGCAAGAAATAGGCCTGTCCTTCTAGGGATGTGTCCCTCATGTTAAGAACCACATGAAACCCTAAACTAAGGCAGTTTATTTTGCGCGGTCTCTTCATTCTCTCTCCCCCAGGTAGGACGATCATTGTCAAAATCCACTAATAAACTCGTGAAACTACGGTGCTATACAAATGAGTATGACACAAGCTGGTTCAAAACCACCATCTATGATGAAAATGCAATAATGCATACATACATTACGAACCCTTTTAAAGGCGACACCCAGAATCATACATGTAAGTCCTACCTAGAGGCATTGTTTCTTGCATACAGCAGCCCTCTTAAATGTGACACCCAGAATCATAAGTATAAGTCCTAATTAGAGGCATTGTTTTGCATGTATATCATAGCAACCTTCTTAAAGGCATTATCTAGAATTATACACGTAAGTCCTACTTAGAGGCATTGTTTCACCCATATAGCAGCAGCCCTTTGAAAGGCGACACCCAGAATCATACATGTAAGTCCTAATTAGAGGAATTTTTTACACGTACATCATGTTAGGATTAGTGCCTTTAAATCCTATTGTGTGATGCTATGTATGATATTATGTATGACATGATGTATGACTTAGTATTGTGATTAATAAAGTTGTTTTAATTTTATCTAAAATAATGGTAACATGAATATGGGACATTATCATATTGTCCATGAAATGCATAGTATGTGATTTATGTGAAAAGCCACAGAAGATATAAATCACAAGTTCTTTGTAAACTCAGAATTATAGTTCATTGTTGGTGATGAAATTGGGCATTTCATCTGCGAAGACTATAACATATCAACTAAGATAATTTGTCTTGATCATGGAAGTATAGACTTCTAGTTGATATGTTGATATGTTTTAAGAGTTAAAACATATTGAACTGGACTGCTGTGAGATTTATTATTCTCCTAACGACTGTCAAATGAATAATAAATCTCACGACTTCTATTTACATGAACTCTTAATTCTGAGAGGATACTGGACCTGATCATGAAATGTAGGTTACTTTGATATATCAGGAGTGAGATATAAAGTAACGGTCAAAACCTCAGTATGTTGAGAAGCCACATTTAGTGTTGATAGAATATATATTCTCAAGATGAAATTCATAGTCTCTTAATAGAAATATAAAATATTCTCTTGAGATAAGTTTAATGGGTTCAGTTATTCAGAAAGTTAGACCTAACCACTTTTGTAAGAAATTACTAAAATTTATATTTATGAAATTGGATTTCATAAATATATGATGAATATCTTTAAAGGATTAAACTGGGTACTCAAGGATAAGATGTAGTAATTTACAAAGTGGCAGTCTACATTCATGACTTTGTATTACTACGAATATTTTATGAAGGAGTTGCATATATAATAAAGTCTTGGGATATAATTTATAAATAAGGCTTAGAGTGCAACTCTATGTATATAGTGGTATTAAATATAGTTAATGGTAACTTTGGACTTGTCAAGAGTTGACAGAAAAGCCCAAGGCCCATTGGAGCTAGTGTCTTATTGGTCCCTTTTGGTCCCACTCCAAGCCACATACTAAAAGCCCAATTAGAAAGGTTCAAAAGACTAGCCCAATTAGATAATCAGTTATAAGGAGAGAAACATATAAAATTTTTATATATGAAAAAGAGAGACATCATTGTGAAATGGTGTGTATGTGAGAATGAGATACTCTATCATTCTCCCTTTGAAACTGATTGAGAGACCACACTTCTTGGGTGTAAAGTGGAATTGGGGTGAAGATTAAAAGTGTTCCCAAGTGCTTCTAATCCTTTGTTTTGAATTTCACCGCACCAAGGTACGCTCTCTTATTCTTAAATGATGAAATTTACATAGTAGATGTTATCAATTGCAAATGAAGTAGATTCATTAATTTTCAGTTGTGTATGTTTTGTATGCGATACAAACATGTATTTTTCCATCAAATGGTATTAGAGCGGTCTTCAATTCGAATTTGTATAACATGTTTTGTGAGTTTTGGAATTAGAGATAATAGTTTCATGATGTTAGAAGATTATATATGTATTTAATTTTCTGCATGGTTGTTGAAACTATGATTTGATAAAAACTGATATTGATGTTGTTTAAATTTGAATTTAAGCATGTTAAGTTGATCTTTAAGGCAATATCATCAATGGAATTCAGTTTTTATATCAAATCCCATCTATTATGTTCATATGGTGGTTGTTTATTCATGGAAAACCATTGAAAATTGTTCAGATCTTCCCTTCAAAAACTAAAAGCATGGGTTTTTTTGCAGGTAAGCTTTACTCAAGACATAGTCACGAGACAGTCGCGAAAGCTTTTGTTTGAATTTTATGTTTCACAAAATATTTTGCGGGTAAGCTTTACTCACGAAACAGTCGCGAGACAGTCATGAAAGTCTCTGTCTGAATTTTGTATTTTCATTTTTTTTTTTTTGCCTTAATTCATTTTTGCGGGAAGAGCTTAGTCGCGAGATACTCGCGAAAATGTCACTGAAGGGAATTTTGAACTTTTTCTGAGTGTTTTCAAATGTATAAAGTGCAAGGCTATGTGTGATTAGATTACACATCTTTACAAATTAAAAAAAAAAAAAACTTTATTTTAAAACATTTAGTGGGAGAGAGATACAAGGGTTGGATCTCACGGCCTCCAATGTCGATTCATAGTAGTGTGAAATATATATTTTATGTTTGCTTCGAGCATAGCATTCCATGCAGAGAGTATTTATTTCATGATCCTACAAGATTGAATTTCTTGGTTTATAGTGGTTTGATAAACACCTTGTCTTAGTTTCGAGCTTTGCATTCCATGCGGAGGGTGTTTTTATCATAGTACTACAAAATAAACCTATTAAAGGGATGAAATGTGGCTACACATGATTCTAGACAATGGTATAAACTAAACTTTATAGTATCCTCTATGCTGAGTTCTTCCAATTATTACTTAGAGGCTAAATGTAAAACGGAATATTATTAGTGTTTGATAAGAGTTATCATGATAGCACTAATAATTAAAATCGTTCTCAATCAATCATAGTATTTAATGTTCACTCTATGCTGAGGGATATTGAATATGGGATTGAGTTGTCGTTGCATATATTATATTACGGTTTTATTGAGGTTCCATATTGTATGTTTATATGCTAAATTGATAATGTCCAGTATACTTATAATATCCATGTTTATTATTTTCATATTTGAACATGGCATCAATTAGCCTACTTGTCACTATTTTTAATCAAAACAAATTGACTGGATCCAATTATGTTAACTGGAAAAGAAATTTGGAGATTGTTCTTTCAGCTGAAGAGCATAAATATGTGCTTACTCAACCATGTCCTAACTTTCCTTCATTAGATGCTCCTTCTAAGGAAAAAAAACGATATGATCGTTGGTAGAAATCTAATAAAATGGTCAAGTGCTACATCCTAGCATCTATCTTAAATGTTCTACAACATCAAATGCAGGATGTAGAACTAGCTTCAGACATCATGCTAAGTCTGAAGGAGATGTTTGGTGAACAAGTTCGTTCTGCAAGGCAAGAAACCATAAGGCAAATTTATAATACCAAAATGGCTAAAGGCAGTTCAGTGAGAGCGCATTGTCTTACAATGATCTCTAATCTAAATACATTGGAGGTTTTAGGTGCCGATATTGATGGAGAATTATAAGTGGATATGATACTCCAATCACTACCAGAATCATTCAAGGAATTCAAACTCAATTATAATATGAACAAAAATATTTATTCATTGTCTAAATTGATGAATGAGTTGGTAGCGACAGAAGGCATCTTTGGTACTTCTAGTGTTGATGCCAGTATGGCTGGAGCTTCTACTTCTCAACCTAAGTCGAAAAGTAAGGGTAAGAAGAAGAAGAAGAAGAAGAAGAAGAAGGACTTCACTAAGCAAGAGGGTAAACAAATTACCTTAGGAGTTGCTGACAAAGGAAAGAAAACCAAAGGAAAGTATTTTCATTATGGTGAGAAAGGACATTGGAAGAGGAATTGTCCAAAGTTCAAAACTACCAAGAATAAGGGTATGAAAAGTTCCTTTCTTCTTGAAATTAGTTTCGTATAGAATCCCACGGATTTCTGGTGTGTAGATTTAGGTTGTACTAATCATAACTGCAATTCTTTGCAGGGTTTCAAGAGACCAGAAAGCTGAGTGAAGGGGAATTGTTTCTTAGTTTGCCTAATAGGAGCAGGATTCCGGTTGTAGCTGTTAGAGTTGTTAATTTATGCTTTAAGTCTATGGTTTTAATATTGGAAGACTGTCTTTATGTACCTAATGTTCGTAGGAATGTAATTTCTGCAACTTATTTAGATAAACATGGATATTGTGTTATCCTCAAAGACAATGTTGTAATAAAGAAGGGTAAAGTGTTTATCTGTTCTGGCAATATTGTAGATGGTCTTTATATTTTAACTCTTGATAAGCATGAATTATATAATTTTGAATTAGATAACAATTCACATGTGAAATCATTAAAGAGAAAGTTTCCTTCTACTAGTGAAGCATATCTTTGGCGCTTGCGTTTGGGTCATATTAATTCAAATAGAATTCAAAGACTTATCAAAGATAAACTCTTACATTTATGATGAAGAAATAAATGATATAGATGCACATTATTGGATCCAAGCTGTGAAATTTGAATTGGATTCTATGTATTCCAATCATGTTTGGGATCTTGTAGAGGAGTCTAATGGCATTAAACCTGTTGGTTGCAAATGGGTTTATAAGAGGAAGAGAGGGATAGATGAAAAGGTTGAAACCTTTAAAGTAAGGCTAGTGGTGAAATGGTATACACAAAGAGAAGGTATTGATGATGAAGAAACCTTTTCACCAGTAGCAATGCTTAAATCTATCAAAATTCTCTTATCTATTGCTGCTCATTATAATTATGAGATTTGGCAAATGGATGTCAAGAATGCTTTTCTCAATGGCAATCTTGCAGAGGAAATCTATATAATGTAATCGGAAGGTTTCATAGCAAAGAACCAAGAGCATATGATATGTAAGTTGAAAAGGTCCATTTATGGACTTAAGCAAGCATCTAGATCATGGAACATTAGATTCGATCAAGCAATCAAGACATTTGGTTTTGAACAAAATCTTGATAAACCATGTGTATACGAAAAATATCGAGATAAAGTAGTAATGATCCTAGTACTTTATGCTGATGATATTCTACTAATTGGGAATGATGTAGGGGTAATGTGATCAATAAAGGTTTGGTTGTCAAGCCAATTTGATATGAAAGACTTGGGTGAGGCTAACTTTATTCTAGGGATCAAGCTTTGGTGAGATCGCATGAATAAGATGTTAGGCTCATCACAAGCTGGATATATAGATAAGGTTCTAGAATAGTTTAGCATGCAAAACTCCAAGAAAGGATTACTTCCTTTTAGACATGGAGTTCCTCTGTCTGACGACCAAAGGCCTAAGACTCAAGAGGAAAAAAATATGATGAGACAAGTTTCTTATGCTTCTGCAGTGGGAAGTCTCATGTATGCCATGCTTTATACTTGGCGAGATATTTGTTATTCAGTTGGCATGGTCAGCCGATATCAACCAAATCCAAGACCAAAACATTAGCAAGTTGTAAAGCATATTCCTAAGTATCTTAGGAGAGCGAGAGATTATATGCTTGTTTACAGGTGTGAGGATTTGATTCTCATTGGCTATATAGATTCAGAGTTTCAATCGAATCTAGATTTCAGAAAATTCACTTCGAGATGTGTTTTCACCTTGGGAGACGGAGCTATAAGTTGGAGGAGTGTTAAGCAATCTTGTATTGCGGACTCCACCATAGAAGCTGAGTACGTTGCTGCTTGTGAAGCAGTAATGGAAGCTGTTTGGCTTAAGAAATTCATTTCTGATCTTGGTGTTGTAAGAATGGAGCAAGTTCTCATCACATTGTTTTGCGACAATAGTGGAGCGGTTGCACAATCTAAAGATCTAAGGAATCATAAGAAAGAAAAGCACATTGAAAGGAAGTACCACATCACTAGAGACATTGTTGCTCGTAGAGATGTAGTGGTAGCAAAGATAGAAAATGCAAATGATCTAGTAGATCCCTTTACCAAAGCCTTCCCTCAAAAGACTTTCGAGTCACATTTGGAGGGAATGTGAGTTAGGTTAGTGTACAATAGTCTTTAGGGCAAGTGGGAGATTGTTAGGATTTGTGCCCTTAAATCCTATTATATGATACTATATATGATATTATGTATGAAATTATGTATGACATGATGTATGACTCAATATTGTGATTAATAAAGTTATTTTAATTTTATCTAAAATAATGGTAACATGAATATGGGACATTATTATATTATCCATGAGAAACATAGTATGTGATTTATGTGAAAAGTCACAGAAGATATAAATGACAAGTTCTTTATAAACTCATAATTTATAGTTCGTAGTAGATAATGAAATTTGGCATTTCATTTGCAAAGACTATAACGTATTAACTAAGATGATTTGTCTTGATCATGGAAGTGGAAACTTTTAGTTGATATGTTGATATGTTTTAAGAGTTAAGACATATTGAACTGGACCGCTGTGAGATTTATTATTCTCCTAACGACTATCAAATGAATAATAAATTTTATGACTTCTATTTGCATGAACTCTTAATCTTGAAAGAATAATGGACCTGATCATGACGTGTAGGTTACTTTGATATATCAGGAGTGAGATTTAAAGTAACGGTCAAAATCTTAGTATGTTGGGCAGCCACATTTAGTGTTAATGGAACATATATTCTCAAAATGGAATTTATAATCTCTTAATGGAGATATAAAATATTCTCTTAAGATAAGTTTAATAAGCTTGGTTATTCAGAGTGTTAGGCCTAACCACTTTATGAAAAAGTTACTAAAGTATATATTTATGAAATTGGATTTCATAAATATATAATGAATAACTTTAAGGGATTAAACCGGGTACTCAAGGATAAGATGTAGTGATTTACAAAGTGGCATTCTACATTCATGACTTTGTGTTACTACGAATATTTTATATAGTGGTATTAAATATAATTAATGATAACTTTGGACATGTCAAGAGTTGATAGAAAAGCCCAAGGCCCATTGGAGCTAGTGTCTTATTAGTCCCTTTTGGTCCCACTCCAAGCCATACACTAAAGCCTAATTGGAAAGGCCCAATAGGCCAGCCTAATTAGATAATTAGTTAGTTATAAAGGGAGAAACATACAGAATTTTTTATTAGAGAATAAGAAAAAGAGAGACATCATTGTGAAATGGTGTGTATGTGTGAGTGAAGCCACTCGATAATTCTCCCTTTGAAAATTGATTGAGAGACCACACTTCTTGGGCATAAAGTGGAATTGGAGTAAAGATTAAAAGTGTTCTCAAGTGCTTCTAATCTTTGTTTTTAATTTCTCCATACCAAGGTACGCTATCTTGTTCTTAAATTCTGAAATTTGCATAGTGCATGTTATCAATCATAAATGAAATAGATCCATATTTATTGCTTCTGCTGTGTGTTTTGTATGAGATACAAAACCAGTTTTTCCAACATCCACGGTATAGGACCCTTTTCTACACATCCATGGTATAGGAACTTCTCCATGCTTCCACAATGTAGGAATCATTATGGTGCTTGATACACAACAATGGATCGACACAGTCTTCTATGACTCCATAGTGTAGGACCCTTTCCATACTTCCACGGTATAGGAACTTTTCAATACTTCCATGGCGTAGGAATCATTATGGTGCTTGATACCCAACAATGGATCAGCACAGTCTTTTATGCTTCCACGGTATAAGACCCCTTCCACACTTCCACGGTGTAGGAACTTCTCCATGCTTCCACGACGTAGGAATCATTATAGTGATTGATACCCAATAATAGATCAACACAGTTTGCTATGCTTCCATGGTATATGACCCTTTCCATACTTCCATGGTGTTGGAACTTCTCCCATTTTGTTCTCGCTAATATTATGGTGCTTGGTACCCATCAGCATATTAGAATAGTCTTCTATGCTTCCACGGTATAGGACCTTTTCCACACTTCCATGGTCTAGGAATTTCTCCCATTATATTCTAACTATTATTACGGTGCCTAATACCCAACCACGAATCAGCAGAGTCTTCTATGCTTCCATCGTATAGGACCCTTTCCACACTTCCATGATGTAGGAATTTCTCCACGCCTCCACGGTGTAGGAATCATTATGGTGCATGATACCCAACAACGGATCAGCACAATCTTCTATGCTTCTGTGGTATAGGACCCTTTTCTACACTTCCATGATGTAGGAACTTCTCCATGCTTCCACGGTGTAGGAATCATTATGGTGCTAGATACCCAACAACAGATCAGCACAATCTTCTATGCTTCCATGTTGTAGGACCCTTTCCACACTTCCACAGTGTAGGAACCTCTCCATGCTTCCATGATGTAGGAATCATTGTGGTACCCAAATACAAATCAGCACAGTCTTCTGTGCTTCCACAGTATAAGACCTTACCACACGCCCACAGTGTAGGAACTTCTCCACGCTTCCATGGTGTAGGAATCATTATACTGCTTGATACCTAACAGCGGATCAGAATAGTCTTCTATGCTTGCATGGTATAGGACACTTTCCACACTTCCACAGTGTAGGAATTTCTCCCTGCTTGTTCTAGCAATTATTATGGTGCCCGATACCCAAACACAAATCAGTAGAGTCTTCTATGCATCCATGGTATAGGACCCTTTCCACACTTTCATTATGTAGGAAATTCTCCACGCTTCCACGGCGTAAGAATCATTATGGTGCTTGATACCTAACAACTGATCAACACAGTCTTCTTTGCTTCTACGGTATAAGACCCTTTCCACACTTCCACAGTATAGGAACTTTTTCACACTTCCACGGCGTTGGAATCATTATGATGCATGATACCTAACAACAAATTAACACAGTCTGCTATGCTTCGATGGTATAAGACCCTTTTGTTAGGATTAGTGCCCTTAAATCCTATTGTATGATGCTATGTATGACATTATGTATGACTTAATGTTGTATTAACAAAGTTGTTTTAATATTATCTAAAATAATGACAACATGAATATTTAGACATTATCATATAGTTCATGAGATGCATAGTATTTGATTTGTGTGATTTAGTCACAGAAGATATAAATCATAAGTTCTTTGTAAACTCAGAATTGTAGTTCGTAGTAGGTGATGAAATTGGGCATTTCATCTGCGATGACTATAACATATCACCTAAGATAATTTGTCTTGATCATAGAAGTGAAGATTTCTAGTTAGTATGTTGATATGTTTTAAGAGTTAAGACATATTGAACTGGACCGCTGTAAGATTTATTATTCTCCTAACGACTGTCAAATGAATGATAAATTTCACGACTTATATTTATATGAATTCTTAATCCTGAGAGGATAATGGACCTGATCATGAAGTGTAGGTTGCTTTGATATATCAGGAGTAAGATCTAAAGTTACAGTCAGAACCTCAATTTGTTGGACAACCACATTTAGTATTGTTGAAACATATATTTTCAAGATGGAATTCATATTCTCTTAACAGAGATACAAAATATTTCCTTGAGATAAGCTTAATGAGTTTGTTATTGAGAATGTTAGGCCTAACTACTTTAGTAAATAGTTACTAAAGTATATATTTATGAAATTGGATTTCATAAATATATGATGTAATACCCGAAAAAAAAAAAAGGATTTAAAAAGAAGGGTATTTAAGTAAATTTCTTTTTGTACGGCCTTATAATTTATAATTATAAGGGAATTTTTTAGAAAATAAGGTTGAAACCCTAGCTATATATAAGCTTATTAAGTCAACGTATATGGAGAGATATGTTGAGAGAGGAGGCTACCCAAAGGATTGAAGTAAAGAAGGATTGAATACACTCTTGAGGTAAAAGCTTAAGAAATCTTGTTCTTTTGTCAAAATTTAGACTTTATGTGGTATTAGATTATTTTCTTACGTGAATATTTTGGCCAATAGTGAGACTTTCTTTAGCCATGGCTGATGGGTCTACTCTACGTAATTTTTCTTAAAGGAATTGTATCGGATTGATGGAGAAAGAAAAAAAGAAAATGAAAAAGAAAAAGAAAAAAAAGGAACACACTTGACGAAAAGAAGGAACACCAACTTCTTTCTAATATATTATTATTTGTTTATTGATTTGGTAGAGGAAGAATAGTCTTTCAATAAAAGCTTGTGTCAGAGCTTGATTTGTGTGATTTGTTCTCATGCCAAAAGAAAATTAGAGGCGGCAGTGGCAAGAACAAAAAAAGAAAAAAAGAAAAAAAAGAGCATGTGTAGAACCATAAAAGATGGTCTAGGCAGTGCTTTTGACCCTAATTGATTATATGTATCCTAGGTTTTGTTAGTGTCAGTAGAGGATATATATATATATATATATATATTGAATACATGGATTTTTACTTTGAGATAATAAAGAGAAATTATTGGATATTTTAGTAGTCTTTCTATTGGTCGGGTACTGTTATAAGTCCTTAAATTATTTAGTTATTGAGTAAAAATATTGAAAATTATTCTAGGTGATATCTAAGGATTTTGGAGGAAGTGTTGGGGAAAATTTCCTTTTTGGAATAGCTTTTGGAGGTAAGTAATCTTATCCTAATTGAGTTTTATTTTGCTTATATTAATGTATTTTTAACTGCAGAAAATTGTTTATAACTGTTGGAATTTTTATTTCAACTGTATTACTGATTTCAAGTCAAGAATTATCAAAACTATCTCTGATTATTGAATATTTGATGTATTTTATTTAATTGTTTTTAGCTATACTGATTCAAAGTAAAGAATAAAGAATTGTCACAATATATATAAGCATTGAATATACGATTTATTTTATTTAATTGTTTTTTTAGCTATATTGATTTAAAGTAAAGAATATAGAATTATCACAAATATGTTTGAATACTGAATAAATGATTATATATATATATATATATATGTATCTGAATGAGATATATTTTTTGGTTTGAACTATGATTTGATATGTATGATTTTGGACAATTTGACTATGTTTGACTCTGATACCTAGCCAATGGGGATTATTCATTGGTACTCTGATACCTAAACCAATGTGGGTTATTCATTGGTACTCTAATACCCAGCCAATGAGAGTTATTCATTGGTACTCTGATACCCAAACAAATAGGGGTTATTTATTGGTACTCTAATACTCAGCCAAAGGGGGTTATTCATTAGTACTCTGATGCCCAGTCATGGGGATATAGCGTGACTATAGCCATACGATTGTTAAGAATATGAATTATGTTTGAGTATTTGAACTATTTTGAGTCACTAAAACTGCTTATGTGTTTTTGGAACCTATTGTAAGTTATAGCTTTTGATGTATGGAAAACTAACTATTTTCTAAACCATCTATAATATATTTGTAAGATTAAAGTACGTGATCTATGTGCAACTTATTATTTTAAAACTATGAAACTTCTTCAATTCTTTTGAAAACACATAGTATATTATAACTTTTGAAAACACATATTACATTTTATACTTTATAGGTCTATTACTTGATAAAACTTATTAGAACTTTGGCTACTTATTGAGTTCTCAACTCACCCATTTTTCCCCTCCAGTTTCAGATTGGGAAGAATAACAAGTTTTAGGAGTTTTGATGTTGTGTTGTGAGCAGGACAAGAAGCTTAGAGATTTTGGGATTGGATGGTCTTCTAATAGTTTTATATTTATTGGCCAATTGGCATTATGTACATAAGGTTTGGATTTTGTTCCTATTAAATTATTGGAGATCTATTCATAAACAAATTGTTGAGGTATTTTGGATTTATTTGATTTAATTTTTGAGGATAAATTTTAGTTGCTAAGAAGGCCTTGCACACTTGTAGGGTGCTTATTTTATAAGTGTGCGGCAGTTATTACGTGCCTATCTTAATAGTTAGGTTCGAGGCGGGACATATGATGAATAACTTAAAGGTTTAAACCGGGTACTCAAGGATTAAGATGTAGCAATCTTCAAAGTGGCAGACTATATTTATGACTTTGTATTACTATGAATATTTTATGAAGGGGTCGCAAGTATAATAAATTCTTGGGATATAATTTATAAATAAGGCTTAGAGTGCAACTATATTTATATAGTGATATTAAATATAGTTAATGGTAACTTTGAACTTGTCAAGAGTTGACAAAAAAGCTCAAGGCCCATTAGAGATAGTGTCTTATTGGTACCTTTTGGTCCCACTTCAAGCCACTTACTAAAACCCAATTAAAAAGGCCCAAAAGGCTAGCCCAATTAGATAATTAGTTATAAGGAAAGAAACATATAGAATTTTGATGTATGAAAAAGAGAGACATCATTGTGAAATGGTGTGTATGTGTGAGTGAGACATTCTATCATTCTCCCTTGGAAATTAATTGAGAGACCACACTTCTTGGGCATAAAGTGGAATTGGAGTGAAAATTAAAAGTGTTCCCGAGTACTACTGATTTTGGTTTTGATTTTCACCACACCAAGGTACGCTCTCTTGTTCTTGAATTCTGAAATTTGCATAGTATATGTTAACAATTGCAAATAAAGTAGATCCGTTATTTTTCTACTGCGTATGTTTTGTATGCGATACAAATATGTCTTTTTTCAACAATTGGTGTCAAAGCCAAGTTTTCAATTTGAATCTATATAACATGTTTTGTGAGTTTTGGAATTAGAGATAATAGTTTCATGATGTTATAAGATTATATATGTATATAATTTTCTGCATGGTTGTTGAAACTATGGTTTGAAAAAAACTGATATTGATGTTATGATATTTTTTAGATTTGAATCTAAGTATGTTAAATTGACCTTTAAGACTATAGCATCAATGGAATTCAGTTTTGATATCAAATTCCATTTACTATGTTCAAATGGTGGTTGTTTGTTTATGGAAAACCATTGAAAACTGTTCAGATCTTCCCTTTAAAAACTGAAAACACTGGTTTTTCACGGGTAAGCTTTACTCGTGAAACAGTCACAAAAGTTTCTGTCTGAATTTTGTGTTTTTCATTTTTTTTACCTTAATTCATTTTCGCAGGAAGAGCTTAGTCGCGAGATACCCGCGAAAATGCCACTAACGGGAAATTTAAATTTTTTCCAAGTGTTTTCAAATGTATAACATGCAAGGCTACGTGTGATTAGATTACACATGTTTACCAATTAAAAACCTTCAATTTAAAACATCTAGTGGGAGAGAGATACAAGGATTGGATCTCACAGCCTCCATTGTCGGTTTATAGTAATGTAATTAAACACCTTGCCTTGGCGTATATGCCTTGCTTCCTTTGAAGGGTGTTTAATTCATGGAACTACAGATTAAACTTCTTAATGATGGATGATATGTGTTTTTACATTAAAAACGACCAAACTACCGTGGAGTTACTTAATGACTCACATAGAATTCAGTCAATGGTGTACACTAGACTAAGTTTAATGTTAACCTTCCTTTGGAGCTATGTCATTATTACTTAGAGGCTAAAGGAAATACGGCATGTTATTAGTGTTTGATAAGAGTTATCATGATAGCACTAATAATGAGAATAGTTCTCAATCAATCATAGTGTTTATAATTTACTTGCTTCCAAGGAATTTTGAATATGAGATTGGGTTGTCGTTGCGTATATTATATTATGGTTTTGTTAAGGTTCCATACTATATGTTTATATGCTAAATTGATAATGTCTAGTTTACTTATAATATTCATGTTTATTATTTTCAGATTTTATCATGGCATCATTTAGCCCACTTGTTACTATTCTAAATCAAAACAAACTGACTGAATCCAACTATGTTGGCTGGAAAAGAAATTTGGACATTATGCTTACAGCTGAAGAGCATAAATATGTGTTTACTCAACCATGTCCTAGCTTTCCTTCTTTAGATATTCCTCATGAGGAAAAACAGCGATATGATCATTGGCAGAAATCTAATGAGATGGCCAAGTGCTACATCCTAGCATCTATCTCAAATGTTTTACAGCATCAAACGCAGGATGTAGAACTAGCTTCGGACATTATGCTAAGTCTGAAGGAGGTGTTTGGTGAGCATGGCCGTTTTGCAAGGCAGGAAACTTTGAGAAAGATTTATAATACCAAAATGGTTGAAGGTACTTTAGTGAGAGAGCATTGTCTTACAATGATCTCTAATCTGAATACATTGGAGGTTTTAGGTGCCAATATTAATAGAGAATCTCAAGTGGATATGATACTCCAGTCACTGCTGGAATCATTCAAGGAATTCAGACTTAATTATAATATGAACAAAAAGATTTATTCATTGTTTGAATTGATGAATGAATTGGTAGCGGCAGAAGGCATCTAGTGTTGAAGCCAATATGGGTGAAGCCAATATGGGTGAAGCATCTACTTCTCAAACTAAGTCGAAAGGCAAAGGTAAGAAGAAGAAGAAGAAGAAGAAGAAGAAGAACTTTACTAAGCAAGATGGTAAACAAATTGCCTTTGGAGTTGCCAAAAAAGAAAAGAAAAGAAAGCCAAAAGAAAATATTTCCATTGTGGTGAGATAGGACATTGGAAGAGGAATTGTCCAATTTTCAAAGCTGCTAAGAATAAAGGTATGAAAAGTATATTCCTTCTTGAAATATGTTTGGTACAGAATCCCAAAGATTCCTAGTGTGTGAATTCAGGTTGTAATAATTATATCTGCAATTCATTGCAGGGGTTTTAGGGGACCAGAAAGCTTAATGAAGGGGAATTGTTTCTTACTTTGGCTGATGGGAGTAGGATTCCGATTATGGATGTGGGATTGTTTAATTTATGCTTTGAGTCTAGGGTTTTAATAGTGGAAGACTATCTATGTACCTAATGTTCATAGGAAATTAATTTCTGTAACTTATTTGGGTAAACATGGATATTGTGTTATCCTGAAAGAAAATGTTGTAATAAAGAAGGATAAAATGTTTATCTGTTCTGGCAATCTTGTGAATAGTCTTTATATTTTAACTCCTGATAAACATGAATTATACAATTCTTAATTAGATAGTAGTTCTTATGTAAAATCATTAAAGAGAAAGTTTCCTTCTACAAGTGATGCATATCTTTGGCACTTACGTTTGGGTCATATTAATTCAAATAGGATTCACAAACTAATCAAAGATGGACTTTTACAGCCCATGGATTTTGATGGATTTCCAGTTTGCAAATCTTGTTTGGAGGGTAAAATAACCAAACGACCTTTTAATGCAAAAAGTAGAAGAGCCCAAGAGTTGCTTGAATTAGTTCATATAGATGTATGTGGTCCTATGTCAACCCAAGCAAAAGGAGGTTATAAGTACTTCATCACTTTTACGGATGATTACTCAAGATATGTTTATGTGTACCTAATGAGACGGAAGTCCGAAGCTTTTGAAAAGTTCAAAGAGTTTAGGGCTGAATTTGAGAATCAATTAGGTAAATGCATAAAGGCTATTTGATCTGATCGAGGTGGCAAATACCTTCTTGGGGATTTCAAGGATTACCTAATTCAGAATGGGATTGTATCCCAATTGACTGCACCTGGAACTTCTCTACAAAATGGTGTAGCAGAGAGAAGGAATAGGACTCTTTTGGAAATGGTTAGGTCTATGATGAGTTACTCAAGTTTACTGATTTCTTTTTAGGGTTATGCCTTATATACAGCAATACATCTTTTAAATTTAGTTCCATCAAAATCTGTTCCCAAAACACCCATGGAATTGTGGAGTGGGCATAAGCCTAGTATGAAATATCTTCACATTTGGGGTTATCCTGCACATGTGTTAAAAGGGAAGCTGGATAAGTTGGAACCAAATTCAAAAGTATGTTAGTTTGTAGGTTATCCAAAAGAAACTAAGGGTTATTTATTCTATAGTCATAAGGATAACAAAGTTTTTGTTAGTACAAATGCTAAATTCTTAGAAAATGACTATATGAATAATTTTAATCCTAGAAGTAGAGTTGTCTTGGCTGAAATGAATGAATTTGTAATTGAACAACCAATGGATGAAATTAAGGATAATGTGGTTGTATTAGATACACCACAATATACTTCTCATGAGATATCTAGTACACAAGTGCCTCATCATAGTGGGAGGATTATTAGGCAACCTATAAGATTTATAGGTCAGGGAGAAACTTTTAAAGCTATCTTAGAAGAGGCCGAAACTAATCCTTACACTTATGATGAAGTAATGAATGATATAGATGCAAATCATTAGGTCCAAGCTATGAAATCTGAATTGGATTCTATGTATTCCAATCATGTTTGGGATCTTGTATAGGCGCCTAATGGCATTAAATCTGTTAGTTGCAAATGAGTTTACAAGAGGAAGAGATGGATAGATGGAAAGGTTGAAACCTTCAAAGCAAGGCTAGTGGCGAAAGGGTATACACAAAAGGACGATATTGATTATGAAGAAACCTTTTCACCATTAGCAATGCTTAAATCTATTAGAATTCTCTTATCCATTGCTGCTCATTATGATTATGAGATTTGGCAAATAGATGTCAAGACTGCATTTCTCAATAGCAATCTTGAAGAGGAAATCTATATGATGCAACTAGAAGATTTCATACCAAATAACCAAAAGCATATGGTATGCATGTTGATGTTGGGATATGTGCCCTTAAATCCTATTGTATGATGTTATGTATGATATTATGTATGACTTAATGTTGTGTTTAATAAATTTGTTTATTTTTATCTAAAATAATGGCAACATGAATATTTGGACATTATCATATAGTCCATGAGATGCATAGTATGTGATTTATGTGAAAAGTTACAGAAGATATAAATCATAAGTTCTTTGTAAACTCAGAATTTATAGTTCGTAGTCGGTGATAAAATTGGGCATTTCATCTACGAAGACTATAACGTATCAACTAAGATGATTTGTCTTGATATTGGAAGTGGTGACTTCTAGTTGATATGTTTTAAGAGTTAAGACATATTAAACTAGACTGCTGTGAGATTTATTATTCTCCTAACGACTATCAAATGAATAATAAATCTCACGACTTTTATTTGCATGAACTCTTAATCCTGAGAGAATAATGGACCTGATCATGATTGAGAGACCATACATCTTGGGCGTAAAGTGGAATTGGAGTGAAGATTAAAAGTGTTTCCAAGTGCTTCTAATATTTTTTTTTTTGAATTTCTCCACACCAAGGTACGCTATCTTGTTCTTAAATTCTGAAATTTACATAGTGCATGTTGTCAATCATGAACGAAATAGATCCTTGTTTATTGCTTCCGCTGTGTGTTTTGTATGAGATACAAAATTAAATTTTTATCCAACAATTGGTATCAGAGCTAGGTTTTCATATCATGATTGTATAACGTGTGATTGAATTTTAGAATTTAAGAAAAATCGTTATCTTTATGTTTCATTTTTCAACATCAAGTTATGGTGTTGTGTCATGGCTTTTGATTTTCATGGAGTCTGTGTATATATATATAGCCATTACAATTTTGCACGGCAACATTCAATATCTACAGCCATAATGTCCATTTGGAAGAAGTAGTTATTGAAATAGGGGTAGTTATTCTCATTGTACCGATATATATAAATAACTACCTTTTTGCGTGCATTCATTCCTTGCACTGTTTGGCTTGGAAATGGGTATTGTTAGATGGCCGTATATTGTATGGCATGTAAGTTAAATATATATATAGTGATGTCATAAGCATACAGATTGGGTCTTGGGATTTGTAATGCACTGGTTGCCATTCATTGCATGATTTGAATATCTTTGCATGGATTATAAGTGCATGGCTTGAACAATTATGGCTCACGGTTATATATATATTAAGACAATTGATTAGTAATTGTCTTGATGGCAGTTGAATCCGTACAGGATTTCAACCATTTGAAAGAGTTATATATATATATATATATAAAATATAATAATAGTATATTATATATTATATTATATGTATAATATAATATAGTTTTATAAATATATATGAGTTTACGTTACGTTATATATATTTATATATATTAATGCTAGGATTGTGAAATTTATTCCTAATTAGATTAGGATTATGTTTTTCACGTGCCTAGCATTATTATGGTTCTTGACCTTAAAAACCTTTATTTTTAAAATATCTAGTGGGAGAGAGATGCAAGGGTTGCATCTCACGGCCTCCATTGTTGGTTCATAGTAATGTGAAATATATACTTTGTCTTTGCCTCGAGCTTAGCATTCCATGCGGAGAGTATTTATTTCATAGTCCTATAAGATTGAATTTCCTGGTTTATAGTGGTTTGATAAATACCTTGTCTTAGCTTTGAGCTTTGCATTCCATGCGGAGGGTATTTTTATCATGGTACTACAAAATAAGCTTATTAAAGGGATGAAATGTGGCTACACATGATTCTAGACAATGGTATACACTAGACTAAGTATTTTAGTATCCTCTATGCTGAGTTCTTGCTATTATTACTTAAAGGCTAAATGTAAAACGACATATTATTCGCATTTGATAAGAGTTATCATGATAGCACTAATAATGAGAGTAATTCTCAATCAATCATAGTATTTAATGTTTAGTCTATGTTGAGGGATATTGAATATGAGATTGGGTTGTCATTGCATATATTATTTTATGGTTTTATTAAGGTTCCATACTATATGCTTATATGCTAAATTGATAATGTCCAGTTTACTTATTGTATTCATGTTTATTATTTTCATATTTAAATCATGGCATCATTTAGCCCACTTGTTGCTATTCTTAACCAAAACAAACTAACTGGATCCAACTATGTTGACTGGAAAAGGAATTTGGACATTGTTCTTACTGCTGAAGAACACAAATATGTGCTTACTCAACCATGTCCTAACTTTCCTTCATTAAATGTTCCTCTTGAGGAAAAATAGCGATACGATCATTGTAAGAAGTCTAATGAAATGGCCAAGTGCTACATCCTAGCATCTATCTCAAATGTTCTACAGCATCAAATGCAGGATGTAGAACTAGTTTCTAACATCATGCTTAGTCTGAAGGAGATGTTTGGTGAGCAATGCCGTTCTGCAAGGCAAGAAACCATGAGACAAATTTATAATACCAAAATGGCTGCAGGAAGTTCAGTGAGGGAGCATTGTCTTAGGATGATTGCTAATCTGAACACAATAGAAGTTTTAGGGGCCGACATTGATGGAGAATCCCAAGCGGATATGATACTCCAATCACTACAAGAATCATTCAAGGATTTCAGACTCAATTATAATATGAACAAAAAGATTTATTCTTTGTCTGAATTAATGAATGAGTTAGTGGGGGCGGAAGGCATCATTGGTACTTCTAGTGTTGAAGCCAATGTGGGTGAAGCTTCTATTTCTCAACCTAAGTCGAAAGGCAAGGGTAAGAAGAAGAAGAAGAAGGACTTCACTAAAAAAGATGGTAAACAAATTGTCTTAAGGGTTGCCGACAAAAGAAAGAAAACCAAAGAAAAGTGTTTCCATTGTGGTGAGAAAGGACATTGGAAGAGGAATTGTCTATTATTCAAGGCTGCCAAGAATAAGGGTAATAAAAGTTCATTTCTTCTTGAAATATGTTTGGTACAGAATCTAATGGATTCCTGGTGTGTGGATTCAGGTTGTACTAATCATATCTGCAATTCTTTGCAGGGGTTCCAGGAGACCAGAAAGTTGAATAAGGGAGAACTATTTCTTACTTTGGCTGATGAGAGCAAGATTTTGGTTGTAGCTGTTGGACTGTTTAATTTATGCTTTAAGTCTAGAGTTTTAATATTGGAAGATTGTTTGTATGTACCTAATGTTCGTAGGAGTTTAATTTCTGTAACTTATTTAGGTAAGCATGGATATTGTGTTATCCTGAAAGACAATGTTGTAATAAAGAAGGATAAATTTTTTATCTGTTTTGGCAATATTGTGGATGGTCTTTATATTTTAACTCCTGATAAGCATGAATTATATAATTCTGAATTAGATAATAATTCACATGTGAAATCATTAAAGAAAAAGTTTCCTTCTACTAGTGAAGCATATCTTTGGCACTTGCATTTGGGTTATATTAATTCAAGTAGGATTCAAAGACTAATCAAAGATGGACTTTTACAGCTCATGGATTTGATGGTTTTTCAGTTTACGAATCTTGTTTGGAAGGTAAAATGACCAAACGACCTTTTAATGCAAAAGGTAGTAGAGCCCAAGATTTGCTAGAACTAGTACACTCAGATCTATGTGGTCCTATGTCAATCCAAACAAGAGGTGGTTATGAGTATTTCATTACTTTCACTAATGATTACTCTAGATTTGGTTATGTGTACCTAATAAAACGAAAGTCCGAAGCCTTTGAAAATTTCAAAGAGTTTAGGGTTGAAGTTGAGAATTAATTAGGTAAACGCATAAAGGCCATTCGATCTGATCAAGGTGGCGAATACCTTCTTGGTGATTTCAATGATTACTTAACTGAAAATGGGATTATATCCCAGTTGACTGTACCTGGAACTCCACAACAAAATGGTGTAGCAAAAAGAAGGAATAGGACTCTTTTGGATATGGTTAGATCCATGTGGAGTTATTCGACTCTACCAATTTCCTTTTAGGGATATGCCTTAAATACTGCAATGTATCTTCTGAATTTAGTACCTTCAAAGTCTATTCCTAAAACACCTGTAGAGTTGTGGAATGGGCATAAGCCTAGTATGAGACATCTCCACATTTGGGGTTGTCCAGCACATGTGTTGAAAGGAAAGTCTGACAAGTTACAACCTAAAATAGAAGTGGTTTTCTTTGTAGGGTATCCAAAAGGAACTGTTGGAGGTTTATTCTATAGTCATAAGGATAATAAAGTGTTTGTTAGCACAAATGCCAAATTCTTGGAAAATGACTATATGAAAAATTTTACTCCTAGAAGTAGAGTTGTCTTAGCTGAAATGAATGAACCTGTAGTTGACCAACCAATGGATGAAACTAGGGATAATGTGGCTGTATTAGATACACCACAAGATATTGCTCATAAGATGTCTAGTACACAAGTGGCTCGTCGTAGTGGGAAAGTTGTTCGGCCTCCTATAAGATTTATAGGTTTGGGAGAAACCTATGAAATTATCTCAAAAAAGGCTAAATCAGATCCTTACACTTATGATGAAGCCATGAATGATTGGATCCAAGCTATGAAATCTGAATTGGATTCTATGTATTCCAATCATGTATGGCATCTTGTAAAGGCGCCTAACGGCATTAAACCTATTGGTTGCAAGTGGGTTTACAAGAGGAAGAGAGGGATAGATGGAAAGGTTGAAAACTTTAAAGCAAGACTAGTGGCGAAAGGGTATACACAAAAAGAAGGTATTGATTATGATAAAACTTTTTCGCCAGTAGCCATGCTTAAGTCTATCAGAATTCTCTTATCCAATGCTGCTCATTATGATTATGAGATTTGGAAAATGGATGTCAAGACTGCATTTCTTAATGGCAATCTTGAAGAAGAAATATACATGATGCAACCGGAAGATTTCATAGCAAAGAACCAAAAACATATGGTATGCAAGTTGAATAGGTCAATTTATGGACTTAAGCAAGCATCTAGGTCATGGAACATTAGATTTGATCTAGCAATCAAGTCATTTGGTTTTGAACAAAATCTTAATGAACCACGTGTGTACAAAAGACATCGAGGCAAAGTAGTAATGTTCCTAATGCTTTATGTTGATGATATTCTACTCATTAGAAATGATGTAGGGGTAATGTCATCGGTTAAAATTTGGTTGTCAAGCCAATTTGATATAAAGGACTTGGGTGAGGCTAACTTTATTCTAGGGATTAAGCTTTGGTGAGATCGCAAGAATAAGATGTTAGACTTATCACAAGTTGAATATATAGATAAGGTTGTAGAACGGTTTAGCATGCAAGACTCCAAGAAAGGATTACTTCATTTTAGACATGGAGTTCCTTTGTTTGATGACCAAAGGCCTAAGACTCAAGAGAAAGAAAATATGATGAGACAAGTTCCTTATGCTTCTGTAGTGGGAAGTCTCATGTATGCCATGCTTTGTACTAGACTAGACATTTGTTATTCAGTTGGCATGGTCAGCCGATATCAATCAAATCTAGAACCAAAACATTAGCAATCAGTAAAGCATATTCTCAAGTATCTACGGAGAACGAGAAATTATATGCTTGTTTACCATAGCGAGGATTTGATTCCCATTGGCTATACAGATTCAGACTTTCAATCAGATCTAGATTTCAGAAAATCCACTTCAGGATGTGTTTTCACCTTGGGAGGTGGAGCCATAAATTGGAGGAGTGTTAAGCAATCTTGTATTGCGGACTCCACCATGGAAACTGAGTACGTTGCTGCTTGTGAAGCAGCAAAGGAAGTTGTTTGGCTCAAGAAATTCCTTTCTGATCTTGGTGTTGTAAGAATTGAGCAAGTTCCCATCACATTGTTTTGTGATAATAGTGAAGCGATTGCATAATCCAAAGATCCAAGAAATCACAAGAAAGAAAAACACATTGAGAGGAAGTACCATATCATTCGAGACATTGTTGCTCGTGGAGATCTTGTGGTAGCAAATATTGAAAGTGCAAATAATCTAGCAGATCCTTTTACCAAAACCTTGCCTCAAAGGACTTTCAAGTCACATTTGGAGGGAATGAGAGTTAGATTAGTGCACAATAGTCTTTAAGGCAAGTGAGAGATTGTTAGGATTTGTGCCCTTAAATCCTATTGTATGATACTATGTATGACATTATGTATAACTAAATGTTGTGTTTAATAAAGTTGCTTATTTTTATCTAAAATAATGGTAACATGAACGTTTGGACATTATCATATAGTCCATGAGATGCATAGTATGTGATTTATGTGAAAAGTCACAGAAGATATAAATCACAAGTTCTTTGTAAACTCAGAATTTGTAGTTCGTAGTCAGTGATGAAATTGGGCATTTCATTTGCAAAGACTATAACATATCAATTAAGATGATTTGTCTTGATCATGGAAGTAGAGACTTCTAGTTGATATATTGATATGTTTTAAGAGTTAAGACATATTGAACTGGACCGCTTTGAGATTTATTATTCTCTCAACGACTGTCAAATGAATAATAAATCTCACGACTTTTATTTGCATGAACTCTTAATCCCGAGAGAATAATGGACTTGATCATGATGTGTAGGTTGCTTCGATATATCAGGAGTGAAATCTAAAGTAATGGTCAAAACCTCAGTATGTTGGGCAGCCACATTTAGTATTGATGGAACATATATTCTCCAGATGGAATTTATAGTTTCTTGATAGAGATAAAAAATATTCTCTTGAGATAAGTTTAATGGGTTCAGTTATTCAGAGAGTTAGACCTAACCACTTTGGTAAGAAATTACTAAAGTATATATTTATGAAATTAGATTTCATAATTATATGATGAATAACTTTAAAGGAATAAACCGGGTATTCAAGGACAAGATGTAGTAATTTTCAAAGTGGCAGTCTATATTCATGACTTTGTATTACTACGAATATTTTATGAAGGGTTTGCGTGTATAATAAAGTCTTGGGATATAATTTATTAATAAGGTCTAGAATGCAATTATATTTATATAGTGGTATTAAATATAATTAATGGTAACTTTGGACTTGTCAAGAGTTGACAGAAAAGCCCAAGGCCCATTAGAGCTAGTGTCTTATTGGTCCCTTTTGGTCCCACTCCAAGCCACACACTAAAACCCAATTGGAAAGGCCTAATAGGCCGGCCCAATTAGATAATCAGTTAGTTATAAAGGGAGAAACATACATAATTTTTTTTGTAGAAATGAATCGTAGAAAAAAAAAAGAAGAAGAGAAAGAGTGTAAGACACACTTTCATTCTCCCTTTAGAAACTGATTGAGAGACCACACATCTTGGGCGTAAAGTGGAATTGGAGTTAAGATTAAAAGTACTCCCAAGTGCTTCTAATCTTTGTTTTGAATTTCTCTACACCAAGGTACACTATCTTGTTCTTAAATTCTGAAATTTACATAGTGCATGTTGTCAATCATGAATGAAATAGATCCTTGTTTGTTGCTTCCGCTGTGTGTTTTGTATGAGATACAAAACCAGATTTTTATCCAACAGTTGAAAATGTCCATTTATGGATTTAAGCAAGCATCTAGTGTTGGATAAATACATGTTTGTATTGTATACAAAACATATGCAGCAAAAAAATAACAGATCTACTTCATTCATAAATGTTAACATGTACTATGTAAGTTTCAGAATTTAAGAACAAGAGAGTGTACCTTGGTATGACGAATTTCAAAAACGAAGATCAGAAGCACTTGGAAACACTTTTAATCTTCACTCCAATTCCACTAACGCCCAAGAAATGTGGTTTCTCAATCAGTTTTTCAAGGGAGAATTAGAGAGAGTGATGTACACTCACACATACATGCCACTTCACAATAGTGTTGTTACTTAATGAAAAATTTTGTATATTTCTTCCTTTGTATTTAACTGATTATTTAATTGGACTAGCCTTATAGGCCTTTCCAATTGGGCTTAATTGTGTGGCTTGGAGTGGAACCAAAAGGAACCAATAAAACACTACCTCCAATGGGCCTTGGGCTTTTCTGTCAACTCTTGATAAGTCCAAAGTTACCATTAACTATATTTAATACAACTATATAAATATAGTTGCACTCTAGGCCTTATTTATAAATTATATCCTAAGACTTTATTGTACATGCAACATCTTCATAAAATATTCGTAGTAATACAAAGTCATGAATATAGACTGCCACTTTGAAAATTACTATATCAAAGACAGCAATTTGCATCCAGTATTACATCTCTTTCTTTCTCTTACACACATTCGCTGTTCTAATTAACTGTTCTAATTAACCATTTCGTACACCATGCGTATGTTTTGTATTTTAAACAATAAAATTGTTTAAAATCACGATATAAATCGCAAATTTTTTGTAAACTCAAAATTTTAGTTTTTAGTCGGTGATGAAATTGGGTATTTTATCTGCGAAGATTATAACATATCAATTAAGATGATTTGTCTTGATCATGGAAGTGGAGACTTCTAATTAATATGTTGATATGTTTTCAGAGTTAAGACATATTGAACTGGACTGCTGTGAGATTTATTATTCTCTTAATGACTGTCAAATGAATAATAAATCTCACTACTTCTATTTACATCAACTCTAAATCCTAAGAGAATAATAGACCTGATCATGAGATATAGGTTGTTTTGATATAATGAAGATCCAAAATATTCTCTTGAGATAAGTTTAATGGGTTTAGTAAGGAGTTACTAAAGTATATATTTATGAAATTGGATTTCATAAATATATGGTGAATAACATATAGGATTAAACCCGATACTCAGGGATGAAGATGTAGTAATCTTCAAAGTGGCAATCTATATTCATGACTTTGTATTACTATAAATATTTTAATGAAGCGATTCCATGTATTATATGTTAGGATGTGTGCCCTTAAATCCTATTGTATGATGCTATGTATGACTTAATGTTGTGTTTAATAAAATTGTTTTATTATTATCTAAAATAATGGTAACATGAATATTAGGACATTATCATATAGTCCATGAGATGCATAGTATGTGATTTATGTGAAAAGTCACAGAAGATATAAATCACAAGTTCTTTGTAAACTCAAAATTTATAATTCGTAGTCGGTGATGAAATTAGGCATTTTATCTGTGAAGACTATAGCGTATCAACTAAGATGATTTGTCTTGATCATGGAAGTGGTGACTTATAGTTGATATGTTGATATGTTTTAAGAGTTAAGACATATTAAATTGGACCGCTGTGAGATTTATTATTCTCCTAAAGACGGTCAAATGAATGATAAATCTCACAACTTCTATTTGCATGAACTCTTAATCCTGAGAGAATAATGGACCTGATCATGATGTGTAAGTTACTTTGATATATCAAGAGTAAAATCTAAAGTAACGGTCAAAACCTCAGTATGTTGGACAGCCACATTTAATGTTGATGGAACATATATTCTCATGATGGAATTCATAATCTCTTAACAGAGATATAAAATATTCCATTAAGATAAGTTTAATGGATTTGGTTATTCAGAGTATTAGGCCTAACTACTTTAGTAAGGAGTTACTAAAGTATATATTTATGAAATTGGATTTCATAAATATATAATGAATAATTTAAAAGATTAAGTCGAGTACTCAAGGATAAGATGTAGTAATTTTCAAAGTGCCAGTTTATATTCATGACTTTGTATTAATACGAATATTTTATGAAGGGGTTGCGTGTATAATAAAGTCTTGAGATATAATTTATTAATAAGGCCTAGAGTGCAATTATATTTATATAGTGGTATTAAATATAATTAATGGTAACTTTGGACTTGTTAAGAGTTGACAGAAAAGCTCAAGACCCATTGGAGCTAGTGTCTTATTAGTCCCTTTTGGTCCCACTCCAAGCCACACACTAAAGCCCAATTGGAAAGGTCTAATAGGCCAGCCCAATTAGATAATCAGTTAGTTATAAGGGGAGAAACATACAAAATTTTTTATTGGAGAATAAAAAAAAAAAGACATCATTGTGAAATGGTGTGTATGTGTGAGTGAAGCTACTCGATAATTCTCCTTTAGAAACTAATTGAGAGACCACACTTCTTCGGCATAAAATGGAATTGGAGTGAAAATTAAAAGTGTTCCCAAGTGCTTCTAATCTTTGTTTTGAATTTATCCACACCAATGTACGCTATTTTGTTCTTAAATTCTGAAATTTGTATAATGCATGTTATCAATCATGAATGAAATAGATCTATATTTGTTGCTTCCGCTGTGTGTTTTGTATAAGATACAAAACCAGATTTTTCAACAAAATAAAGTTTTGGGATATAATTTATAGATAAGGCCTAGAGTGCAACTATATTTATATAGTGGTATTAAATATACTTAATGGTAACTTTGGACTTGTCAAGAGTTGACAGAAAAGGCCAAGGCCCATTGGAGCTAGTGTCTTATTGGTCCATTTTGGTCCCACTCCAAGCCACAAACTAGAGCCCAATTAGAATAGTTCAAAAGGCTTGTCCAATTAGATAATCAGTTATATATAAGGAGAGAAACATATAGAATTTCATGAGACTTTTCATAGGGGTCTTTCATTAAGATCATATAAGGAATGAAATGGTTTATATGTGAGTGTTGGATACTCTCCTATTCTCTCCTTGAAAACTGATTGAGCGACCACACTTCTTGGGTATTAAGTGGAATTGGAGTGAAGATTAAGAGTTTTTCCAAGTACTTCTAATCCAAAAGTTTTGAATTTCACCGCTCCAAGGTATGCTTTGTTGTTCTTAAATTCTGAAATTTACATAGCACATGTTATCAATTGCGATTGTAGTAGATACATTAATTTTTCGTTGCGTATGTTTTGTATGCGATACAAACATATATTTTTCCAACAAATGGTATCAGAGTGGTCTTCAATTCAAACCTGTATAACATGTTCTGTGAGTTTTGGAATTAGAGATAATAGTTTCATGATGTTAGAAGATTATATATGTATTTAATTTTCTGCATGGTTGTTGAAACTATGGTTTGACAAAAACTGATATTGATGTTATGATGTTGTTTAAATTTGAATTTAAGCTTGTTAAATTGATCTTTAAAGCTATAGCATCAATGGAATTCAGTTTTGATATCAAATTCCATCTATTATGTTCATATGGTGGTTGTTTATTCATGAAAAACCCTTGAAAATTGTCAACATTTAATCTTCAAAAACTGAAAACGCGGGTTTTTTGCAGGTTACCCTCCCTCGAAGTTACTCGCGAAAGACGTCTCTGAAGCACAAAATTTTTCGCGGGTGAGCTTTGCTAGTGAAATATTCGCGAGACAGTCGCAAAGCTTTTGTCTAAATTTTTTGTTTTCACAAAATTTTTTGCGGGTAAGCTTTGCTCGCAAAACAGTCACGAGATAGTCACGAAAGTGTCTGTCTGAATTTTGTGTTTTCACTATTTCCTTTAACTCATTTTTGCGGAAAGAGCTTAGTCGTGAGATACTTGTGAAAATGCCACTAAAGGGAATTTTGAAATTTTTCTAAGTGTTTTCAAATGTATAAAGTGCAAGGCTGTGTGTGATTAGATTACACATGTTTGCAAACTAAAAGACCTAATGAGATCAATGGTGTTTGTTAAATGGAACTCTTAGTCCTAAATAGTTTGGGACTTGACCTTTGAGAAACATTCTAATGAGATTAGAATTGTTGTATGATTAAAATTCCTTAATTTATTTTAATTAGAGGTTTTTAATGAGGTTAAAATTCTAATTATAGTTATATAGTTTCTAATGAGATTGGAATACTTTATCTAGTAAATTAAGGATAGAGTTCTCTATAATTAATTTCTGATTCATTCGTGTTTAAGGAATCCTAAATAGTTTAGGACCATTTTAGTTAGTGATTCTGTAATACTAAAAAAAAAAGGGTATTTAAGTAAATATTTTGTGGGGTCAATTTTATAATTTATAATTATAAGGGAGTTTTTAGAAAATAAGGTTGAAACCCTAGCTATATATAAGCTTATTAAGTAAATGTATAGAAAGAGATATTTTGATAGAGGAGGTTGCCCAAAATACTCAAGTAGAGAAGATTTGACTACACACTTGAGGTAAGAACCTAAGAATCTCTTTCTTGTTAAATCTAACCTTTAATTGGAATTAGAGTATATTTTTATGTGAGTATTTTGGCCAATAGTGAAACTATTTAAATATTCAAGAGTCATAATGATGCAAACATATAAAAGTATAGATTTATTTTTTTGGTATACTGAATGTTGTACCTGCAGATTTTTCTGCCTCAATATTGTGTCATGCGTGTAAGTGTAGATGGAAGTTGCACAAGGTGAAGCATGGTGAGTCTAGTTTTGCACGAGTTTCTGCCTTAAGAAGTTGTACCGAATTATGGATTTGGTGACTAGAAAAAGTCATGGTGTGGAATTGAAGTCTCTAACAAATAAATTAAAAAAAAAAAAAAAAGCACACGAATAGAAGATAGATCTAGGTGGTGTCCTTTTCAAATTGACTTTTAACCATATATGGCTATATGTATAGCCTATTATATAGACTCTATTCCTAGGGAACTATTAGCAGTAGGAAGTAAAATTATATTATGAATATGTAGAATTTTAGTGTGAGATAAACAGTGGACAGTTGTTAGATATTTTAGTAATTTCTCTTCTGGCCAGGTACCTTTATAAATCTTTCTTAAATTATTTGATTATTGAGTAAAAAGATTTGAAAATTGTTTTAGGTGATATCTAAGGATTTTAGAGGATTTGTTAAGGAAAAGTTTCTTTTGGAATAGCTTTTGGAGGTAAGTAACCTTATCCTAATTGGTTTTATTTTGTGTATTTTAATTACTAAAAATTGTATATAGTTGTTACAATTTTATTTCTATTGTATTACTGACTTCAAGTAAAGAATTATGAATTTTCACAAATATATATGAGCATTGAATATAAGATTTATTTTATTTAATTGTTTTTTTTAGCTATATTGATTTAAAGTAAAAGATACAGAAATATCACAAATATATTTAAATATTGAATATATGATTATATATATATTTTTTAATAAGATATATTTTTGTTAGAAACTATGATTTCATATATATGATTATAGACAATCTGACTATGAATTGATTCTGATACCCAAACCAATGGGGGTTATTCATTGGTACTTTGATACCTAGCCAATGAGGGCTATTCATTGGTATTCTAATACCCAGACAATGGGGGTTATTCATTGGTATTCTAATACCCAAACCAATGGGAATTATTCATTGGAACTCTGATACCCAGTCAATGGGGGTTATTCATTGACATTTTGATGCCCAGTCACGGAGATATAGCGTGACCATAGTCATAAGAATGTTAACAATATGAATTACGTTGATTATTTGAACCATTTGAGTCCTTAAAACTACATATGTGAATTTGAAAATGTTTGAGTATTTGAAATATTTTGAGTCATTAAAACAGCTTATGTGTTTTTGGAACTTATTATAAGTTATAGTTTTTGATATATGGAAAACTGAATACTTTCTAAACATCTATGATATATTTGTAAGATTAAGTATGTGATCTATTTGTAACTTATTATTTTAAGACTATGAAACTTTTTAGTTATATTTTGAAAAACCCATAGTATATTATAATTTTTGAAAACACATATTACATCTTATACTTTACAAATCTATTGCTTGATAGAACTTATTAGGACTTTGATTACTTATTGAGTTGTCAACTCACCCCCCTTTTTCCCCTCTAGTTTCAGATTGTGAAGAATAGCAAGTTTTGGGAGTTTTGATGTTGTATTATGAGCAAGAAAAGAAGCTTAGTGATTTTGAGATTGGATGGTCTTCTAATAGTTTTTATATATTGGCCAATTGGCATTATGTACATGAGGTTTGAATTTTGTTCCTATTAAATTATTGAAGATCTATTCATAAAGAAATTGTTGAGGTATTTTGGATTCATTTGATTTAATTTTTGAGGATAAATTTTTAGTTGCTAAGAAGGCCTTGCACATTTGTAGGGTGCTTACTTTATAAGCGTGCGACAGTTGTCACGTGCCTATCTTTATACTTGGGTTCAGGGCGTGACGGATTCTAATAAGATTAGAGTTTTCAACAAGTGCAAGGTTATTAGTTGTGAGGAATCACAATTATTTAAGAAAAACCCAAATAATGAGTGGGAGTGTCGAAATAACCCTTTTTGTAAAGTTTATTGTAATGTGAATAGATACCTTTTCTTGACTTCGAGTCTTACATTCCACGCAGAGGGTATTTACTTCACGGATTACAAAGTTAAACTTCTTTGTGATTGCGCGAATGTTCGTTACCTATTGAGACGTGACTTAGTAACATCACATTGAATTTAAACAGTTAAACACATTTGATGTGTAGGGTTAAAATTGTGATTAGATCACAAGGATTTCATGACAATCCACTTGTTTTAAAATTTCTAGTGGGAGAGAGATAAAAGGGTTGGATCTCACAACCTTCATTGTCGGTTCATAGTGGTGTGGAGTAAACATCTCGTCTTGGCCTCGAGCCTTGCGTTCCATGCAGAGGATGTTTATTTCATGGTACTACAAGATTAAACCTTACAAAGGTAGAGTTATGTGGTTACACATAGGTCTAGGCAATGGTGTACACTAAACTAAGTTTGATAGTATCCTCTATGTTGAGTTCTTGCTATTATTACTTAGAGGCCAAAGGAAGAGCGGCAATTTTATTTTGTTTGGTAAGAGTTACCATGATAGCATTAATAATGAGAAGTAGTTACAGTAGATCGGTCCAGTCAGGTAATCTCTGATCTCGGTCCGTGAGTAGTCTCCACACGCAGTTTAGGGGGACAAAATTTGAAATCACGTTCTCTATTCGACACCTCTCACTGCACTCTAGATGTCAGATAAAGAAGGGGTTGTTGTTGCGTGTCGGACCCCGAAAAATCCAATAATATTATTTTCTCTCCATGGGTCCACGATAACATCTAGAATGACATGGCGTAACCCGTTTGGACACTAGAGCACTCAAAGTGCCTCTTTCAACCAAAATGATCAGAATTCCTCTAGTTAACCCGGGGTTAACTGAAGGTCAAATATGGTTAAAATCCTAAAAAAAAAAACACTTTTCATGATCTTACATCGAACCTGAGCATCTTGGAGAGTTTTAGCAACTTTAACCAAGTTTGACCCAGAGTTGAGCCTAGGTGGGCCCTAGAAACCCTAATTGTGATATGGCCGTTAGAATGGGTTAAAACCAACGCCATTGTGAAGATTTTCAAATTCTCATTCCAACAACTATTCATGAGTCAAAATCAAAGTTAAAATGTTTAGATATCGAGAAAACTGTGAAATTGAAAACCACGTCTACTAACTTCCCGAAGCCATAGCTTTTGATCTGACCGTTGGATTTTTAAGTTCCATACCTTTTTAGAAACTAAAAATGAAGATCTATCCAAGGGTGTCAAGATCAATTCGATCAGAGGAGGTTTGAGGCCGGTTGCCCTACAAGGGCCATCGCCTCAAAAAACACGTCTGGGGCTATAAATAGCCCTAGGCACACCTTAGACCAAAAAAGAGACCCCATTTTTCTAAAATCCAGCTCTCTATCTGGTGTTTTCCTACACGTTTTCTATCTTCCAAACACCAAAAAACACAAAAAATACTCAAAAAGACGCATCAAAGCTTGTTGATTCTTGCATCTTCACCAACAATACAAAGTAGTGTTCTTGTACCCAATCTTTTTCTCCTTAATTCTAGATCTTGGATTTGGGGTTTAGGGGTGTGGAAGTAGCTTTTTGGCTATTATCCACACCCATAATCTTCTAAATCTTTTTCCTAGCATGTTCTTGATCTTTTTGCCATAATAATGTGCTTTATTGCTTTCTTTGACGTGTTTCTTGTTTTATATTGTTTCTTGTATGTTTTTAGCTTAGATCCATGTTCTTTTATGCTTGCTCACATGATATTTGTTCTGTTCTATGTGCTTTACGCTTTGTGCTATATGTTTATGCCTAGATCTATCTTTTCCATGTGTTGTTTGGCTAGATCCATGCTCTTTTTGTTAGAATGTGTGCCCTTAAATTCTATTGTATGATGCTATGTATGACATTATGTATGAATTAATATTGTGTTTAATAAAGTTGTTTTATTACTATCTAAAATAATGATAACATGAATATTAGGACATTATCATATAGTTCATGAGATGCATAGTATGTGATTTATGTGAAAAGTTACAGAAGATATAAATCACAAGTTCTTTCTAAACTCAGAATTATAGTTCGTAGTCGGTGATGAAATTGGACATTTCATCTGCGAAGATGTATAGAATGTGATTTATGTGAAAAGTCATAGAAGATATAAATCACAAGTTCTTCGTAAACTCAGAATTGTAGTTTGTAGTCGGTGATGAAATTGGGCATTTCATCTGTGAAGACTATAACATATCAACTAAGATAATTTGTCTTAATCATGGAAGTGTAGACTTCTAGTTGATGTGTTGATAAGTTTTAAGAGTTAAGACATATTGAACAGGATCCCTGTGAGATTTATTATTCTCCTAACGACTGTCAAATGAATAATAAATCTCACAACTTCTATTTACATGAACTCTTAATCCTGAGAGAATAATGGACCTGATCATGACGTGTAGGTTGCTTTGATATATCAGAAATGAGATCTAAAGTAACGGTCAAAATTTCAGTATGTTGGGCAACCACATTTAGTGTTGATGGAACATATATTCTCAAGATAGAATTTATAATCTCTTAACGGAAATATAAAATATTCCCTTAAGATAAGTTTAATGAGTTTGGTTATTCAAAGTGTTAGGCCTAACCACTTTGGTAAGAAATTACTAAAGTATATATATATTTATGAAATTGGATTTCATAAATATATAATGAATAACTTTAAAGGATTAAACCGGGTACTCAAGGATAAGATGTAGTAATTTACAAAGTGGCAGTCTATATTCATGATTTTGTATTACTACGAATATTTTATGAAGGGGTTGCGTGTATAACAAAGTCATGCGATATAAATTATTAATAAGGCCTAGAGTGCAATTATATTTATATAGTGGTATTAAATATAATTAATGATAAATTTGGACTTGTCAAGAGTTGACGGAAAAGCCCAAGGCCTATTAAAGCTAGTGTCCTATTGGTCCATTTTGATCCCACTCCAAGCCACAAACTAAAGCCCAATTGGAAAGGCCCAATAGGCCAACCCAATTAGATAATCAGTTAGTTATAAAAGGAGAAACATACAGATTTTTTTTTAGAAGCGTAAAGAAAAAGAAAAAGAAAAAGAGAGAAAGTGAGGCACACTTTCATTCTCCCTTGGAAACTAATTGAGAGACCACACTTCTTTGGCGTAAAGTGGAATTGGAGTGAAGATTAAAAGTGTTCCCAAGTATTTCTAATCTTTGTTTTGAAATTCTCCACACCAAGGTACGCTATGTTGTTTTGAAATTCTGAAATTTTGCATAGTGCATGTTATCAATCATGAATGAAATAGATCCTTATTTGTTGCTTCCGCTGTATGTTTTGTATGAGATACAAAACCAGATTTTCCAACACTTTTATGCTTACTCACATGTTATTTGTCCCGATCTATGTGCTTTATGCTTTGTGCTATATGTTTGTGCCTAAATCTATCTTTTCCATGTGTTTTTTGGCTAGATCTGTATGTTTCTATGCTAGACCTAGGCTATGTATGTCATGCCATGTGCTATTGTAGCCCGTTTGTCGCTTTGTCCTTCTTTCTTGCATTTTGGCCTAATGGTTAGGACACGATCTAGACCTTATGGTCTTTGTCGTTGTTCGTACACCAAGGCCCACATAAAATGGGTTTGAATCATCCTTTATGCATGTCTATGTTTGCTTGCTTCTATGCTTTATGTTTAAGCTAGCCTCTCTTATTCTAGGCTTTGCCATGTTTAGCGCCCTTCGCAGGCTTGATCTAGTTTGGTGATATTTGATACTCATGAGGCCTTGTTTGGGTGTAACCACTTAGAATGCATCATATGATATCGGTTGCTTCGTGCGTACCCTCCCCTTTTCTGCTCGTGCTTACCATGCTTGTTTGTGCCATCCATTGGCTTTCTATGCATCTTTATACACTTGGTTACATGTCCATGCATAAGTCTTGTTTTCTAGTGTGCTTGCCATGTCCATGCATAAGTCTTTAACATGCTTCCTTGTTCGTGTGCTTGCCATGTCTATCATGCTCACTTGCTTTATACTTCTTTCATATGCTTTCTGCAACTTTTCCTTCCATCGCTTGTCTGTTGGTTTCTTAGTTTTTCCTTTGCATGTACATACATGGAGTGAGGATGCATGGAGCTAGGGCACGATCTCTCAGGCGCAAGCAAAAAGGGTAGGGATGTAGGCATGTTGATATAAGCCAAACAGCTGTGTATAGTAGGTTTAGGAGCTTAGTTTACCCCTTTTAGTTATGTACTATTTTAAACCCCTTCCTTGCTCTTCCCTTTCTCTCTTAGATGGTTTGTATTAGGAATATTATGCCGTGTATCATTCATCCTCATCTCTAGAGTATGGCGACCATGTTTACTTTCCCGCACTTATATTTTACGCCATGCTCTAGGGATGCAGGCTTTTAGGTTATGTTTGGTAACAATTTTTATTTTCTATTTTCAAAAACTTGTTTTTAGGAATATAAAGAAAAAAAAAATTTCGTGTATTTTTGAAATAAAAAACATGTTTGGTTAGTTGAGATTAAAAAAATAATTTTTTGAAGAAAAAAATAGAAAATATTGAATGTTCAAATATGTGTAAAACACCTATGAACATTTAGACCCCCAAATTACAAATTACCAACACAAGCTTATTATCAAAGAATGTATGTGCGGAATATGAATATAAGCTAAAACAGAGTTGGTAAAGTAATCTAAACCGAAATTAATCACAACCACAATAGTAATTAAAAGGTAAAGTTCAAGGGAAGAGAGATGCAAACACAAAGATAACGCAACGATGTGTTACCAAAGAGGAAACCGAAATCCTCGGCAAAAAACCTCTCTGCCACCCTCCAAGCGGTCAATAATCCACTAGAGAATAAAGTTGGGATACATGAATAGCAGAAGACCCTCCAAGCCTAATCTACCTAGTGCACCTATGCCTTTTAAGCTTCTTGCACCAACAGGGTTATGCCAAACCTTGTCTTCTCTAGCTTACTGAATCTTGCAATAAGCCCATTGCATCAACCAAAATGAATTGGTCCCTTCAGAACGATTCCCACGTACCAAAATGCCTCCTCACAGATATGGGTTTGGTGAGATAAGGATTTGGCTTATGTACCTCTCAAGGATGTAACAATGGAAAGGGTGAGAGTAGAGGAATTTGGAGAATCAAATGATGAAAATTGTGGATAAGTCAATCTTGTTTTTCTCTAAATTTTCTCTCTCAAAACTCTCTCTAGAAGCTCTCCACATTTTGTGGGTATAAGGGTATTTACAGTAGGGTGTGTATGGAATGCGAAAATCAGTTATAGCCAAACAGGGCATTCTAGTGACTCGAGCTCGCGACTGGAACAAGTCACAAGTTTGAGTCATGAGCTAACTACCTGGCCAGCTAGAGGTTTTGTCCTGTAGTGCAACAACTGGCGTGACCCTTAAACTCCCCCTGCATGCTTCACATACTAGTCTTCTTGAATGCACACTGTTGAGCTTTTCTTCACACTCTCTCACACACTACCTTTACATGATTCCCACCTAAATATAGGGTTTCTAAATGCTAAATTACAAGCAAATTTGGCACGGAATAAGCCAACAAAATGATTAAATAAATTCAACCTTACAAATATTAAAATATGTTGTTACTAAGATTTGAACTTTAATGCTAACTCATTAAATGAGATAGATTCATTAAATCAAATACATGTATTCATTGACTTTTGAAAACTAGAAACTGAAAACAGTCTTTTGCTTGTTTTCAGTTTCCTTCGCAAATTAAGTTTTGAAAACAGTTTTTGTTTTCTGTTCATTTTGGTTTTCCAAACAAGTTTTTTAGTTTCAAAAATAGAAAATTGTTTTTGAAATCAAAAAATAAGGAGAAAGAAACAGTTACCAAACATACCCTTACTTTCCTGTTCTGTGTGCTTGCATTGTGCATGATGTATGTATATATATACTTGCTTGCCCCTTCCGGTTTGATTGTCACAATCCATGTCACCTAAGGCGAGCGATGCCTAATTTCTGCAGCGAAAGCATGGTGACATGTCACCGGGTTTTTGACGTGGAAATCTGGTATTTCGCCCAAATGCCCTAAGAAAGCATAGATTGGGACCACACCTATTCAAAATCCAAACCTCAAAGCCCCCATGCATGTTAAGCCCCGAAACCTAATGCCAAAATCTTATTTTTACAGAGAATCTCCAAAACATAAGGTTTTATCAAAACAAAGGATTGTCTTTGGACAAGCATTGTGGGGTGCCTAACACCTTCCTCACGCATAACCAAACTTCTAGACTCAAGAATCAAGATTTTTTGCCATCCACATTAGATTAGGAAAAATGGCCTTTTTCTTAGCCTAGGATTGGTAATAAAATCAACTAGAAACAGGTGACCAATCACACCTTAGAAAAACCCAATGATTGGTGGTGACTTCACACACCTTTGGTAATCCCTAAAAATTTGGCCCAAGTTCCTGCCATAACGCCAAAGGTAGACCTAACATCTTCCACCGAAAGAGAGAGAGAGCACCTAAAGCTCCACGCTAATATGCACACCATCATTTAGAGGGGACCTCTAACGGGGCCCCACGCACGTGGGAGCGTTACCACGATAGGTGGTCGGACGAGGCCTGTGGCAATTTTGCCATCTCGAGGCCGGGCATTGACAAGCACTTGGTTACAGTAGCTTTTTGCAAGGAGAATAAGGCACTAGGTCACTTTCTGCATGTGTTCTCCATATATGACGGCATTTAAAATAAGCCTTATATATGTCTAGGGTTATGAGAAAATATACAAATATACAAGCATGGCCGAAAATCAAATACGGAAATTTTGATTTCATAAGTCTTGACAGATACAACTTGTGTCAAGCTTCTGTTGAGCTTCAACATTAAATCTCTATAGATAGGCTTCTGTTGAGAAATCTATCGAGTTTTAATGAACAACACTTCTTCACTTGTTTCTTGGACAAATTGGCATGGCTTTAACACTTGACTTGAACAACATGTTTCTTGAAGTCTTAAATCAACCTAGATTTACCCTATTATAAGTAAAGTACGTTTTGTCAAAGGTTTAGCCAATTACATCAAATATGTCCCTAACAATCTCCCCCTTTGGCAATCTGTGACAAAACCACAACAAATAAATGAATCATGAGAGAAGTCTTAAATCACTAAACTCATAATCATTTGTTGAATTACAAAATAAATCTAACCCTCACATAAACTCTTAAAAACTTTGCAAGATAGATTTTCACAACCCGTTTTTCTAAAACATTCAAACAAAACTCATCAAGGCATCATATGTGAAAAAGAAATAAAGATTGTGTACATATTGATACATGTGTATAAAGAGAGAAAAAAACAACACATGTAAAAATAGGTGAAGAAGGCATACATAATATATATATATATATATATATATCAAAGATAAGCACAATGTATGTAAAAATGGTCACAAGACCAGTGTACAAGAAGCTCCTAAAACAATCAAGGAGGTAAACACTCCCCCTAACAAGATGAAACACAACTCCCCTTTACAAAGGCATGTATTTCTCCCCCTAATATGTAGAATCTTAAAAAGAAACCACATTTTCTCTCCCTTTTTGTCATGATTGACAAAGGGTACAAGAAGCTATAAAACTTCACCCGAGAAACATAAAGATGGTCAAAGATGATCAAGGGGGTACAAGATAAAAGAAAGATGCAAGACATATGAAAAAACAATGCATGCAAGAGGGTCTCGATAGATCGAGAAGCTGTAGAGATGCTATCGAGGGAAAACCCAGAAATCTTAATGGATTAAGGATCTGTCGAGAATCTATCGGGCAGACAAAGAGCTCAGAAAATTTCCTCGATGGATCGAGAAACTATTGAGGATCTATCGAAATCACAAGAAGAAGGCTCGATAGAAAGGATATCTATCGAGGATGTGTCGAGGAGTTGTCGAGCTTGAAGAAAACAGGTTTTTCAAGAAGAGAAAAACACACAAGATGAAAGCATAAAACAATCTACTCAACCAAACATCCAAGCACCATATTAAGCTCTCAAAACTCAACTCAAACAAGATGCAAAGCATATAGATCCAAAAACACACACACACACACACACACACACACACACACTAAACAAGCCTAACCAATTTTATACTTCAAAAACAAATTAAGATAATTTAGTGAGCATATATCAACACATGTATTCCCTGTGATGGCCAAATCACATTGTACTTGCACATGCTTCAAAAGTAGTAAATAATTTTTGAGTGTTGTGTGTGAAAACATAACAAGTGTGCACAAGTTTCTCATATTATGACGAGTTGAGATATGAGAGAATCAAAAACACTCACACACAATCATAACTATTTGATGGGGAATATCACCTTCGAGGTACATCATATAACTCCCACATCTCCTACAAACACGCTTGCAATCATATTTAAAAGCATTTTGATTCTTTTTGCTTTTTATGAGAGACTAGGAAAAAAAAATCAAGCGCTCTCTAACAAGAGATTTTTTAGTGCTTTTTCAAGACACCTCTCTTTTTGAGTAAGTAGCATGAAGTTGCCACTTATTTTTTTTTATACAAAAAAAAAATACAAATTTACATGATTGAATTGCCTCATTGTCATTGATTGAATAAAAAAGTACATATTTGAAAATTTGAAAATTACATGGCTTTAGATCCTAGTTACAAACTACCAAATAATTTCATGGCCTTTTGTCCAAGTTATAGTCTACCCAAAAAATAATAATAATAAAGACAAGGCATAGATCTACCTATCCAAAAGAACTAGATTCGGTGGCTAGGTTACGAAATGAGAAGGTGTTGGCACCCATTCTGCCCAGATAGAGTCTAGTCTTCTAGACTCTCGTGACCAATGTACCCCTTTTATGCATGCTATGAATGACGTGTTGCATATATGAACAAAACCAAATCACGTGAATTTATTTTAAATGCATTCTCTTCTTTGTAAAAAATTCAGATTTGTTTTTTGAGAACTTAAAAAAATGGTTTTTGATTTGTAAAAATCCAAATCTGTTTTGTAATGAGAAAATTTAGTCTTGTAGAGTCTTAAAAAGAATCAAATCTGTTTTTGAGAGCTAAAAAAATTGGGTTTGGTTTGCATGTAAAAAAAATCAGATTTGTTTTGTAATAATAAAGAAAAATCAAATTTGTATATTAAAAAATCAAATCTATTTTTATATGTTCAAAAAATACAAAAAAGATTTCTTAAGTAGAGAATTTCATTCATGAAATAAATTCATACTATAGGTATTAAATAAGACAAACACAACAAACACAACTATTCATATCCTTTTTTACTTTCAAATTTTGATATGTTAAAAAAAATCAGATCTGTATCTAATGAAGATATAAATCAATTTTTATTTTGAGAAAAATTTAGATCTACATCTAATGAAGATGTAGATCTGTTTTTGTTTGAGAAAAATTCAAATCTACATCTAATGAAGATGTAGATCCATTTTAATTTGAGAAAAATTCAGATCTACATCTAATGAAGATGTAGATCCGTTTTTATTTGAGAAAAAAAGGTGAGAACACACAGATTTTTGAAACTAAGAAAGGGATCATAACAACAATAAAAAGAATTCAAGAACATGCTTTAACAATATAAACTAACAATTCATGTTATGGATATTTGAAACAATTCAATTAAAAGAAATATACAAATGTGCATCATCACAACAAAGGAAACATAAGAAAAGAAAAAAGTAATCAGAAACAACCTCTTGCATGGAGCACTCTTCTTCATGAGAGGATATTTTAGGGTTCAAAGAAATTTATGCAATTATCTTTAAAACCTAAAAACCCTAACTTTAAGAGAGATAATATTAGAAAGGGGAGTCAGAAATATGAGTAATTTGAGAGTGTAAAAACATATCTCTCTCCCCCAGAAAAAATGTGTGTTGAATTTTGAGATCCAATCTCTATTTATTGTTATCTAATTATCCTCTTTATTCTTATGCAAGCAATCCTATTTTAAACACTAATTATCAACTAATTACAAAATTATTTAATTAATTTTAATTGTTTAACCAATCAGAATCAATTTAAATTAATCATGTGTGGTCAACTTTACCTAGACATAATGCATGCTGACCGTGCAAACTTGATCATATGATATCTTTCGATCCAACAGTCCGATTTGAAAATCGGCCATACCGTCGCGACCATTAGAATATCAAGATCATTTTTATGATATGCAATGAATGAATTAATGCATGTAATGCAATCATATTTTTGGGGTACATGGATGGTCATTCTAGTCATCTTCTTTAATTAAATCATGGATGCAAAATCAAGTGTCTACACTTTTATATTCTTTGCATATCTTCTTTTTGAACATATCATGCATGGACATATATAGAGAGAGAAAAAATACCCAATTACGTAAGCCAAAACATCACAATTTTGTTATGTAGAAGCACACAGATGTTATACATGATTGGCGGGCTTTAGTGGTAAGATAGTTATTTATGCCTTTTTATTAGGATTTTCTAATCTTTCCTGTCAAAATGAGTTATATAAGTATTAAGTGTAAAAGAGACAAATTTAATTGTACTCATCACAAACACAAGCCACAAAGCTCACTTGCTTAATTGTGCATTAAAGTGCTCATCTAAGCTACAAGAAATACAAATTTTAGAAAAATTTGTTTCAATAGTCATTCAAGGTACACAATTACCAATATATACAAACACACACTATTTTTGTAAAAAAAAAATTAATTTTCAACAACAAGCAAAATAAAGACTAAACAACCAAACAAAAACAAACAAATAACATGAAAGTATGAAAGAAAGATGTAGATGCATGAAAGCATGATTCCAAAAGCAGATAATAAATCAAGCAAGAAAATCCTACTTTAGATAGAAAGAATTAAAGAAAAGGACATATAGAAAAGACAATTAAGAATTAGGCTCCTTTCTCACCCACACAGCACAAGTCTTTTGCCATGAAGCTCTTTTCAGTTTTTACCTCATTAAGCTCTTTTCTACAAAGATGAGAAGTCTTTTTAGATTTTATAAATTCAATGCATAGCTTATCATAGGCTTCCTAAAAGGTTAACTTCTTGGGTAATCCATCATTAGAAGAATCCTCACTGTCACTAGCATTCTCCATAATCACCTTATTGGTTGCGGCAGTAAAAACCATAAAGTGAACACATTCGTCCACATACTCTTCAGAAGAGTCATTCTCAATATCACTTCTGGTAGGAACCAACCCTTTATCTTTTGACTTCTTGGTTTTTTCCTTCATAAGATAGTTTGGGCATTCTCTTCTCATATGACCAAAACATTTACACTCATGGCATTAGATGAAAGGTTTCTCATTCTTGCCCTTTCTAGAGGATTTAGATTTCCTAGAAGGTTTGTCGTTGTCCTTTTTCCTATATTGAAGAAGCTTGATAATCTCATTAGCTATGAAGGTTAGATTCTCATCCTCATCATCATCTTCATCTTCAACTTCATCTTCGCTTTCATTTTCATCTTTAGAGTCATCAAACTCTTCCTCTATACCCTTAAAAGTCAAGTTTCTACTCTTTCCACAATTTCCCATTAAACCTAATCTCATCTCATAGGTTTGAAAGTTCCTTACAAGCTCAGTCAAAGGAATTTGATCAATGTCCTTCACTTCTTCAATGGCAGTGATCTTGGCATGGAATCTTTTAGGAAAGGACCTAAGGATTTTCCTAACAATTTTGGATTCTGGTATATATTCTCCAAGGTTGAAGGCAAAATTCACAATATCCTTGAGTTTAGCATAGAACTCATCAAAGGTCTCATACTCTCCATTCTTATTTCTTCAAAACAACTAGTGAGTTTTTGAAACTTCATAGTCTTTACTGCCTTGGTACCTTCATAGATGGTCTCAAGAATGGTCCATGCTTCCTTGGCAGCTTCCGTGGATGATATTTTCTTGAATTTCTCATTGATCACCCCACAAAATAAAGCATTCAAAACCCTACTTTTGAAATTTGCCGATTTGATTGTTGCTTCATCCCAATTCATTGGCGCTTCCTTTGGCTTAATCCAGCCAACTTCAACAACTTGCCATACTTTTTCACCTAGAGCTTGCAAAAAAACTTTCATACGAACTTTCTAGTACGCATAATTAGTGTCATCAGAGGAATCAAAAGAGATTGTCCATGATCCATGACAACTGAGGTCAAGGATCACACTCAAAAAATTAATCCAATCAGAATGTACCCGCTCTGATACCACTTGTTGGAAAATTTAGACTCCGGTTGATAGAATTAACAAATTTTAAACCCAAGTTGTTAATTAGAATTATTATTAATAAATCTTATTAAAACAAATTAACATAATATCATGTCAATATCATGCACAGCGGAATAGTAAATAAGACAATATATGATAATTTAGGAAAACTAATGAAACAAACTAGTTTTACAGTAAAAAACCTGGGGGGGAAACCTTCTAGAAAAGCAATCCACTATAATAAAGAGAAGTTTCAGATCTAGTACAAAACTTTTGTCCCTAGACTCTACAATCCTCACAGATGAATTTAAAATAGAAACCTTCTACCGCTTCAGAACCTCTGAACTCTTCAATATATGAACGCCACACTTTTGCACGGATCCCAATACGTGATTAACCAATGATGCACAACTCCCATTATGTGACTAACTCCAGCAACTTGAAGATGTTGTTGGCTGCTAAGTTCTTCACTTTATCAACAATGAAGATCAAGAAGCACTTTGTTACAAAACCCTAAGGCGTAAAAACACAGTAGCTTCTTGTAGAGAGAATAAGGCACTAAATCACTTTCTGCATGTGCTCTCCATATATGACGGCCTTTAAAATAAGTTTTATATATGTCTAGAATTGTGGGAAAAGAAACCCTATAAAAATATACAAGCATAGGCCAGAAATTAGATCTGAAAATTTTGATTTCGTAAGTCTCGACGGATACAGCTTATGTTGAGCTTCAACATTAAATCTCAATAGATAGGCTTCTGTCGAGACATCTGTCGAGTTTTAATGAACAACACTTTTTCACTTGTTTCTTAGACAGATTTGCATGGCTTTAACACTTGACTTGAACATCTTTCTTAAAGTCTTAAACCACCCTAGATCTACCCAATTATAAGTAAAGTGCATTTTGTCAAAGGATTAGCCAATTACATCAAATATGTCCCTAACATTATCAAACAAAGAGGGTGTCTTAAAATGTAGATTTGAATCGGGTGTCCATAGTTCCATGAGATTGGAGCATGGATGACACATAAACTCATGCATGAACATGCAAGCAAGTGTGTAAAGATTCAAAGAAAGCCAAACGGGTGGCACAAAGTAAGTAAGGCAAGCATAACAACATTGCACGAAGTGGAGAAAGGGTATGTATCAAGCACACCAACACTACAGAGGTGTGTCTCATGAGTGGTCACATCCAATAAACCATAAGAGGTGTGGATGCAACCACGCAAGAAAGTGGCCCCAAAGACTGACAAGTAGAAACCCACGGAGGGCACAAAGCATGGCAAGGCCTAGATCTAAACAGGCAAACATGGAGATAAAGCATAGAAGCAAGCAAGCAAACACATACATGCATATAGGAAATAATCCAAACCCTTTAGTATAAGCCTAGGTGTATGGATGTAAGCTTAAACCACAAGATCTAGATTTACACCCTACCTAAAGGGCCAAAACACAAGAAAAAGGGATAACAAGAGATGAAAAGGCTTTAGAAACACATGGCATAGCAACCAACATGTAGATCTAGAAAAATGAACAAAGCATGGGGCACTCAAAGATATAAATCTAGACATAAGCATGGCAAAAAGCACATAAACAAATAGATCTAAGCATAAGCATGCTAAAAGGCACCTAGGCACATAGATCTAAGCACAAACATGGAATTTAGGCATATCCTAGCCTAAGAAGGCTAGGCCAACATCAACAAAGCATTAAAACATGGCAAAAAGAAAGGAGACATACTAGGAAAGCTATAAAACATACTAGGAAGCAAGATAAAGCAAAGATATACTATGGAAAGCAAATAGGCATGCTATGAACAAAGATAAAGCAAAGGGTGTAGATTGTAGCTAAAAAGCTACATCTACACCCTTTAAACCTCAAATCCAAGGTCCTAAGACCAAGGAGAGGAAAAAGAGTGCAAGAACACTACCTCTTGATTATTGAGAGAAGAGAGAAATCAAAGGTTTTTTTATGTGTTTGGGAGAGAATTTAGAGAGGAAAAGAGAGAGGATCTACCCAGAAAAGCTCTAAATTTCCCAATTCCCTTTTCCTTTCTTTTTTTTTTTTTTTTTTTTGTTTGTTCTGATCTTAGGGGGGTCTGGGGGTATTTATAGGCAAAAAATGACCCTTTAGCTCTAGTGGCTACCGACTTGGAATGTCTTGATAAAGGCCTTCTTGGGCTTGGATTGGGTTGATCTTTTTGTCCCTGGAAAGGTCAGGATGTTTGGTTTCTGGAAAACTAAAGAACTTGGAAATCCAATGGTCGGATTAAAAGTTATGGCCTCAAGAAGTGAGCTGATGTTTTCAAGATATTTCAACCATTTTAACTCTAATTTCGACCCATGAATAGTCATTAGAAAAGGAATTCAATAATCTCTACAATGACACTGATCTCAACCCATTCTAAAGATTGGATCAAAATTAGAATTTCGATGCCCTCGGGGGTCAACCTCGTGTCAAACTTGGTCAAAGTTGACAAAAGTCACCGAGTAGCTCAGGTTTGATGTAGGAACATGAAAAAAAAATGTTATTTTAGGATGATCTTGACCAGCTTTGACGTTTGGTCAAACCAAGGTTAACCATGGGCATTTTGGTCAATTTGACCTAAAATGGCACTTCGAGTGCTCCAATGCCTGAATGGGTTGTGCCACGTTGCTCTAAATATTTCTGCAGCCCCATGTAAGAAAGTTAATATTTTTGGAGATTTTTAAGGTTCAATACGCAAATCAAGGGCAAACAAAATACGATATCTACAAAAGGCTAATAAGGGTAATATCTTTGCAAGATAAGGAACATATTTCGGAGGCTAATAAGTCAACATCTGAGTTAAATTCCTTCATATGGAGGTTCAAGTGGGAGAAAAAAGGGAATAAGGTATATATAGAGCTAAAGAGATGTTAAATGTTGTAAAGATAGAATTCTAAATTAGATGGAAAGTAAGGAGGACCTGAGGAAAATGAATAATGATTAGAGTGTTTAAATAGGTTAGTGTGATGGAGAGATCTGGATAAAGAGAGTACAAAGAGATGGATGATGGAGATTATGGGGTTTCTATATATGTGCTCTAAATGTTTAAAGGAGTGCTAGAAAGGGGTTGGTAATATTTGATGGATGTGGCTTTTGGGGGTGATATGGTCGAGTGATAGGTCGGTGGAGTAGTGAAGGAGTGGATTTTGGGATAATAGGGGAGGTTGTTAGGCTATTGGAGTGGATGATGGAAGGGCACCAAGATGATGAGGTGTCTTTTGAGATGTCGTACTCATGCATATATCAAAACTAATTGGTGTCTTTTTTATAAAAAAACAATTAAAGCTTAAAAAATACAAATTATTGTATTTTTTTAAAAGAAAACTAATTAATATCTAGGTCTAATATTAAAAGAAAAATCATTATGAAACAAATATCATATTCAAACTCACAAGAAAAAAAGGCTCATATATTCTAATCCTATCATTTTAAAAGATTAAAAAAAGAATCCTTAGTCAATACCTGAAGAGGTATTCATTTTTTCTATCTTATTGACCCTTATCTCATTTCTTAGTTAATATTTCAGCCTATCGGTTTATGCCTAAGCTATATGTTTTTACCCATACCCTATAGTTTATTTTCATGCTTAGTTTTTCATGGGAAAACCCTCGTATTTTCACATTTAGTGTTGTGGTGGGCCTTTTGTGATTTTGGGCTGGACTACCTCCTACTGTACTGGGCTCAAGTGTTCTAGATAAGAGAGTTGAGACTGGCCCAGCTACAACTCACTTTGGTCCGGCTTGTACACAAACTATGCCCCTTTTGCCAAAACTTTAGTTACATGCCCATGGCAGGTGAAATTTCCGCAGCAAAGCTATGGTAGATGGATGCAACGAAACAATGATAAGTGGGATACGTTACTGTTATGCAAACTAAGTAAACAATATTTCATTAAAGCAAGAGAAAATAACACATTATAAGTGTAATAATAAAGACAAGAGGAGAAATGATAGCAATAATTGGTAAAGTCAAAGAAGAAGATGATTGGTGTGCCACATTCAGTTTCGTCACGGGACTAAGGCCAAGGAGGGAACCATTTTCTCAATGTGGATAACCTCGCAAGAGGATCCTACCACAAAAGTTACTCACTTTGAGGGAATGGACCTGAATGGCTTGCGCCTAAATGAATTCTTTATCTTTAGCATAGGGTAGGCTTAGGAGGGAGAGAAGAAAAAAAGCCTATTGGTGCATGTCCGCCATTCTACTTTCTCTTTTTCTAACTCTCTGTTTCTCTTCCTTTATTTTACTATTTTAATTTCTTCATTTTGTTTTCTTTCTTTCTTTCTTTTGTGTTTTTTCATGCAATAAGATGGTGATCACTCTTATGGTGATTGTTACTATTGCCCCCCTTTTTTCCCCTCAACTGTGCACGGCAAAGACCCTTTATATACTACCTACCGCGACTATTTTTTACCCTTTTATCCTTTAACAACCTTTGTCTGGTCTAGGTGTTCTTACCAAACACCACTAGTTTATCAACTGTCAAGTCACCACCACTTACCTATGTTGGCTATGCCACTCCCTATTACCAGACAAAGAAGGCTATTTTGTTTGTTTACTTACCGTGGCATTCTAATCTGCCACGGTGTGGGTGTTCTCTCTTCCTATCCCATATGGCATGCACCTAGTGGTTCCAGCTCATCCTCCCTCTTTTAGATGATATGTCATCCCAATAGAACATTTCTCCCAAAAAGCTTGGGCGGGAACCCTAGAATAGGCTTTCCCTTCTCCCCACCACTAAACCATACCCTCTCTTACCTCTGACCCATGACCCACCACTCTTGTATTGGTTTGGTATAGGCTGGTCTAGCCTGGGTTTTACGCATGCTTTACTTCCTGTGTACGTTTGCCATGGTCTGAAGGTTCATCTGTGCATTCTGCTACTCATTCTTGACCTCTTATGGCATAAATTGTTTTCTAGTCTTTCATTATTTATTGGCTCGCTTCTTTCAAAGGTTGGGCCTTCCTTGGGTTTTTCTCTGTTTAGTCCATTCCTTGCTCCACCCATAGTTTTGTTACCATTCCTACCATACCACTCTGCTATCCTTTCCATGATGTTATTTGAACCGTGTTTGTTGGGCCTCTTTGGGCGTGCTGCCCATCCTTCTTTCAATAACTCCATATGGTCATTCATGCTACTTTGGGTTTTCCCAATCCGTTATATTGCTCGTGGGCTCTTTTAACCCATTTCTTTCTCCTTGGGCATCCTTGGCCCGTTTGCTTTCTTTGGGCATTCTCGACCCGTTTCCTAATTCTGCCTTCCCATGGGCACTTTGCTAACTCTTTTGGGTTTCCTTGGCCCAATTACTTTATTCTTCATCTTTGGGGCTCATGGGCTTTCCATTAACCCCTCTCTTTCTTATTTCATTACTTCGAGCCTATCATGGCTCATTCTTGCTTTTCTTCATTACATTATTCTCCGTGGGTTTACGACTTCCTCCTTTAGGATCCTCTTCACCCATTTGCTTTTCTCAAGACCCCATTTATTTATTTTATAGGCCTATGATTCATTATTCCTGCCATTAATGGTTCCTTCCTATCAATCCACTAACTCTCTTCTTACCTATATTGTTAGGCTGCTGCTTGCTGCTGGGATTTCAAAAATGAGCATAAACATTTAGCGCCCTAAGCATATGAAATGCTTCTACGGTTCATATGTGAATAAATACTTCCCTACCCTTCCTATCTTTTCTCTTTCTTTTCCTTCGCAGGCTTTTTTAAACAATGGACCCCAACATATATATATATATATATATTTTTTTTTTTTCTTTTCCTGCCATGAACAATGTTGTCTCTTCGAATTTTCCAGTTTAACAGTTATTCTAAAACACGGCCTTTGCTTCATTAATTCCATCCCTTATTCGATGATTGACTCATTGAATCTCTTCATGTCAATTTTCATGACGTTGGTACTTAAGAGAGAGTCCTTTCATATTTCAAGCATAAACATTCTCTCCTTTCCCCTTTCTTCACCATGTCTTCTTTTGCAAACACCATCAACCATCTACTCTAATCAACCAATCCCTCATGATGCCGGCAAAAAGCCAAGGTTCTTCCCGCCGTAAGGGAAAAGAGGTTGTCTCCGACGATCTAGCCACACAAGAGATAGGCAAAGAGGCCACTTATTCCAAATCAGACCACTCTGACGAGGAAAAGGAACAGCCTTTGGTTCAATACCCATGCTCATTTTCCGAAAGTTCCCGGTGAATACACGCCTCCGCCATCGGGCCATGTGTGGCTCGTCATTTACCGTCACAACAAGGACATCTCTTGGGCTCCGTTGGATTTCTCGATTCCTAATCTTATCATCTGCCAAGGTACCTTACTTCCTGTGCCCATTCTCTTTGAGTTTGGATCGGGTATGACTTCAGGTTGAAAGGAATTGATGGACAATGAGTCGTCTGACACAGGTTTTACAGAGGCATTGCAACTGGCCGGTGTATTGAAGGCCATTATCTCGTCCGGCTGCTTATCTAACTTCAGAGATTTGTTCAATTTTCGCTATTTGGTCCGCTGGTGGTGTACCGTTGGTGGTGTACTGCTACTCACTCTTTCTTTCTCTCTTATAATAAGATCATTGTGACTCTGGAAGATGTGGCAAACCAGTTGCTTTTGCCCATTCTTGGTGATGCTGACCCTGGTGCTTTAGAGCTTTCTCCAAAAGAAGAGGCCGTGGAGGCCGAATTGAGGAAGACAATGAGTGGCAACACAAAATTGTCTTATTGGATTAGTTCCTATTCTAAGATCTCCATTGCTGCCCATCGTGCGGCTTTCATCACGTTCTAGCTTTGTAAGTTTATCTTTGGCTCTCATCCCCACTATGCTATAAAGCATTTGTATTTTTGATTAGCCATTAAGATATCTGCTAGGGTGAGTTTGTCATTGGCACCCACGTTCTTGGGACATCTATATGTCTAGTTAGATATCCTGTGGAGTGATGAGGATTAGACGGGTTCTTGCCATATAGTCACTACTTCCATTTGTAGTACCACTTTGTAACATCTGTTGTACGAGCCCTGTGCTAGCCATTTGGCAAAGTGTAGGCCTGTTCGCTTTGCCAAGGAAAGATACCAATCATGCCTGAGAGCCATTACTGATGTCTGTGGTAGGTTCAAGTCTGACTTTCCATTAGCTTTTCGTTGGCTTGGTTTAAAGCCGATTGGTCATCTTGCTGTTGAGTTTTTTTAATAAATGAGTTGGGTTTTCATGGAGAGCATATAGGAACTTAGGCACGAGTTATACGTGTGCTGATTCTGTGATGGGTCCATTTGTTGATACTGTTGGGACTACTACCCCATTGACTAGCTTTAAGGATAAGGGTATTACTTATTTGGCAGCCACTAACACTAGGTGGTTGCCTTATCTAGCTGATGAGGGTGTTAGGTTTGTGCATTACCCTGCTAACAGGATGAGAAGATAGTTTAGGCTAGATCAGGATATCCTTGATGATCTTTCTTCCCTTATGGAATCTCCTACTTCTGTTCAGCCATTCTCGCGGTACATTGCCTTTGAGTTTTGGAGTAAGTGTTTTACTACAATCACTATTCCAGGTTCACAGAGAGAGTGTATTTATACTACTACCATGCACGGATACTGACAAGTTGTGATGACCTCATTTGAGAAGGAGCTGATAGGCAGCCATGGGTTTTCTCTTATTCCTCCTGACAAACTTGATGCAATTATTTCTGCCAACCCTCGACTGCTTCTTCCTTCTAAGTCTATGTTGGCATACGCTAGGAAGCAGAGTCGGTCTGCCATTTTTGAGTGGGTTGAAGAGAATAGAGGGTGGTTCTAGCATGTTGTAACTATCCTACGAGTTGGGAGAAGAAAGTAAAGGTGACAAACGTTTCTGTGCCCATGAAGAGTTCTACTAAGTCTAAGTCTGCCAAGAAGGGTGGTGATTCTTCTGAGGCTTGTTCAAACATTATACCATTTGAGAGTGACCTTCCTCCCATAGGTAACATAGATTTAGAGGGCTCTTCTCCCCCTTCAACTCGCCCCCGTTCTAGCAGGTTCCTTGTTGTTGGTAAGTCTAAGTCTACTGCTCCGCAGCCATCTGCTGATGCTCCTTCTTCTAGCAGGACCTAAAGCAGCAAAAGGAAGATGTCTCCTCCTCCTGTAGCCACCACTACTAAGAGGAGAGTATGTTATCTATAACTTTTCCTTTTATTTTTGTATAAGGCTTTTCTTGCGGCTAACTCCACACACTTGTTGACACATTTTCCTCCTTCTAGTCTTTTTTCTTTTTTTTGCAGTCTAAGCATAAGGAGGATATGTCTGTTACCCATCCTATTCTGCTTGATGAGCCCAAGTTTAAGGTATGCCTCCTTCCTCTCCTTCTTCTTTTTCTTCTCTTTTGCACATATTCCCCTTGCCATATGCTATTGCCATACTTGTTGACTCATTAATCCTTATGTATTCCTCTCTTCCTCACTTTTCTTTTTGTTTCTTAAGCTGAGCCCAAGCTTATCTCCGTATATCACCCCATGGTTGAGGAGATTTCTGCCTCCATGGGCATACCCATGGAAGTTTTCTTTAATGGAACCAATGTGGTGTTTGTGGCCACAGTTTTTGCTGCTCCTGCTGCTGCACAGAGAGCTCCTGCTAAGACTCCTATTCCTCTTATTAAACTGATACCCATAGATGAGGGCACTCATACTAAGAGGGTTAGTGAGACTGCTCCCATTCTTGCCTAGACACTTACTCCCTAAGAGGGGGCCATTCCTCCCATTGCTGCTCAGACTGAGGTTGCCTTCCTGCCACACGTCTCGTTATCTCTACTAGTGATCCCTTTGCGTCTTTGTCTCAGGCCGTGAATGATGGTTCTTCTTTGGTGGTTATCCCTTCTTCCATCTCTAGCTTTGCTATACATGGGTCTGACTCAGATTTGTCTTCTAAGGGATCTGAGGATGTTCTTGAAGATCCTGATGACGAGCCCACCATGAAGAAAAGGATTTTTTATTCTGATGAGAAGGAGAGTGTTGACCATAAGGCTGAGTTCATAGGTATGTATCTCCCTTATTTTGTTACATTCCCCCTATTTTCTCTTTCTTTTTTCTTTCTTTTTTATCATTGCCCTCTTTATATATATATATATATATATATATCTGTATAACCTCCAGATGCGGTCTCCTTTTTACATCTGCATGTCGTTCCTTTGATTGCAGAGACTTTTGAAGAGCTAGGGGTTGCAGCAGACACGGCGATGCCTACTGCCACTTCTCCTACTGCACCTACAATGCCTGTTTCTGCCATTCCTACGGCACCAGCTTCTGTCATTCCCACAGCCCCCATTCTTACAAGTCCTTGTGAATCTTCTTCCTTCCTTCTCTTCCTCGTCCTTTCATCATAAATTCACTCTGCTTACTTCATGGTCTCTTATACCACGCTTCACGTCTCTTACTAGGTCAATTCTCACTGCCCCTTCTTAGTTTGATGTGGGTAGCAGTTCCGCCACAGTTCCAAATCCTATAAGTGAGGCCGCAACCTTCTTTACTCGTTTCGACCAGCCTGAGGTTAATGACCTCGATATTGCAGACTTCTGGGGTTCTAGGCCTTCCTATATTGACTTCCATGGCTTTAAAGTTCCTAAAGATTGTGCTTCTCATTTGGAGGTGGTCTATAGCAACTGCAGTGACTTCATACAAGGATTCCGCTTTGGCCTTTCTACTAGAGAACACTTTTTGAAGTTGCTGGGGAGCGTGATAAATGACATCGAGCATAACTTTGTTGATATTGTTTCCACTGAAGGATCCTGCAGTGGAGGGCAGCGGTATAGAAGCTTGTTAACATGGGCTTTACTGTGAAGTTCATCCTAGACCATCTTCATGAGATTTCCCGAGCCTTCTTCATGAAGAAGGTTCAGCCTACTATTAATGCCATTGAGACATGCATTAAGGTTTTGAGGAAAGATGTGGCAGACTTGAAGGGTTGTCGTGAGCGCCTTTTTTCTAGCATTGGTGGATCCAATCGCTTTGGAGATCAACCCCTTATTTCTGGACTTCATTGATGAGGTAGCTTCCCCTTTATTTTATTTTTTTTTTAGCACACTTTATGTTTCCTATAGCACTTATTTGACAAGTCTGACGTGACTGCTATAGTTTGGGTTTGTAACTATGATGCTACACTTTGTTATTGCTTTTGTTATTACTATGACATGGTATGCTTTTATAATACTTCATACTTTTTCATTACACACTATTAAAAAAGCATGTTACAATCTTGTCTTATGACATAGCCACTTGATGGAAAAGGAAACATAAAACTTACTTAAACAAAAGGGATAACTACATAACTTTTTCTTTTAAGTGTAATAACGCTTCATCCACTTGCCATTGATAGGATCCATCAGATCCTTGCCCTCCATCTGGGCCAAACGATAATACCCACTTACATGTGCTTTTCTTATCACAAAGGGTCCCTCCCACTTTGGTGAAAACTTAGATGGTCTTGCCATGCTACTTCTGATGTGGTCTGTTGCTATTAACACGAGCTGTCCTTCTGTGAACACCCTCTCCTTAATCATTCTGCCATAGGCTTCAGTCATCCTTTGTCTATATCTGCGGCTGCGCTCTTGGGCCTCTTCCCTTTTTTCATTTAGCCCTTCTAGGTCTTCACATCTTTCTGTTGTAAAGACCCTTTTTTCTTGTTCTTTCTCCCGCATCTGCATAACTCTTAAGGATGGCGTCATCACTTCTGCCGAGCTCATTACCTCTATTCCATAGACTAAGGAAAAGGGTGAAAAACTTGTGGCTAACTTTGATGAAAAAAATTTTTGTAAACCCAAAAAGTGTTTGGTAAGTGCATTGCCCATCCTCTTGTATATTCATGGCTCATTTTGCTAATGATCTTTATGAGAGTCTTGTTTGTCGCCTTTGCATGCCCATTTCCTTGAGGGTAATAGGGTGATGAACGATGGTGTTTGACTTAGTAGAATTCCAACATCTTCCTCACATCACTGTTGACAAAAGGTATGCCATTGTCATTGATAATCATATAAGGTACCCTAACCCTCACAATTATGTTTTCTTTAATGAAGTTTGCTACTGCTCCTCCCGTGACTTTACAGAGTGGCATTGCCTCCGTCCATTTGGTGAAGTACTTTGTAGCCACCAGGATCCATATGTATCCATGCGATGGTGGGTTAACTGGCCCCACCAAATCAAGCCCCCAAGTATGGAAGGGCCATGGGGTAACCATACTGTGTAAGTTCTGCGGATGAGTGTAGATCAGGTGGCTTGTACTTGGCAGCTGGGGCATCTTTTTACAAATTCTGTTGTATCCTTCTTCATAGTGGGCCAATAATAACCAGTTTGTAACAGGCATCTATACAACTTTTTCCTCCCCTGGTGTTCCCTACACTCTCCTACGTGCACTTCTTTTATCATCTCTCTTGCTTCTTTAGGACTTAAACATCGTAATGTTGGAAAAACTGGTTCTGATACCAATTGTTGGAAAAATTGGTTTTATATCTCATACAAAACACACAGTGGAAGCAACAAACATGGATCTATTTCATTCATGATTGATAACATGCACTGTGCAAATTTCAGAATTTAAGAACAAGATAGCGTACCATGGTGTGGAGAAATTCAAAAAAAAAAAAGATTAGAAGCACTTGAGAACACTTTTAATCTTCACTCCAATTCCACTTTACGCCCAAGAAATGTGATCTCTCAATCAGTTTCCAAGGGAGAATTATCGAGTGGCTTCACTCACACATACACACCATTTCACAATGATGTCTCTCTTTTTCTTATTCTCTACTAAAAAATTCTACATGTTTCTCCCTTTATAACTAACTCATTATCTAATTGGGCTGGCCTATTAGGCCTTTCCAATTGGGCTTTAGTGTGTGGCTTGGAGTGGGACCAAAAGGGACTAATAAGACACTAGCTCTAATGGGCCTTGGGTTTTTCTGTCAACTCTTGACAAGTCCAAAGTTACCATTAATTATATTCAATACCGCTATATAAATATAATTGCACTTTAGGCCTTATTAATAAATTATATCCCAATACTTTATTATACATGCAACCCCTTCATAAAATATTCATAGTAACACAAAGTCATGAATGTAGATTGCCACTTTGTAAATTACTACATCTTATCCTTGAGTACTCGGTTTAATCCTTTAAAGTTATTCATTATATATTTATGAAATCTAATTTCATAAATATATACTTTAGTAATTTCTTACCAAAGTAGTTAGGCCTAACTCTCTGAATAACTGAATCCATTAAAATTATCTCAAGAGAATATTTTATATTTTCGTTAAAAGATTATAAATTCCATCTTGAGAATATATGTTCCATCAACACTAAATATGATTGCCCAACATACTGAGATTTTGACCGTTACTTTAGATTTCACTCCTGATATATCAAAGCAACCTACATTTCATGATTAGGTCCATTATCCTCTCAAGATTAAGAGTTCATGTAAATAGAAGTCGTGAGATTTATTATTCATTTGACAGTCTTTAGGAGAATAATAAATCTCACAGCGGTCCAGTTCAATATGTCTTAACTTTTAAAACATATCAACATATCAACTAGAAGTCTCCACTTCCATGATCAAGACAAATCATCTTAGTTGATATGTTATAGTCTTCGCAGATGAAATGCCCAATTTTATCACCGACTACGAATTACAATTTTCAGTTTACAAAGAACTTGTGATTTATATCTTCTGTCACGTTTCACATAAATTACATACTATGCACTTCATAGACTATATGATAATGTCACAATATTTATGTTACCATTATCTAATACTATATATAAAAGCAGAAGCTTTTAAGGAGATGCTGCCACGTTAGGAAAAAAGGCCCTTTAAAATTCAGACACGTCTAAGTTAAAAAGTGATAAATTACATTGATTGGTAATACTATAACATTGTTTAAAAGCGATAAATTATAATGTTTCCTACGTTTAAATACTGTTTGGGAACCCTCTTGGTATAAAAGGAAACTAACCGCTTAAAAAAATAGAAAAAAAGAAAGAAAGATTGCCGCACGGAGAAAGGGGAGAGAGATTGAGAAAAAAAGAGACTGAGAAATAGAGAGGCAGAGATGGAGAGAAGGCGCCACCCGGATCTTCTGCCATCACCGTAAGGGTGCCTTTCGTTTCTCCTATTCGAATGCTTTCTTTTCGCTTCCTTCTCAATTTTATTAACACCAATGCTTACGATCTAGAGATAGAGAAGGAAAATAAACCTTGCGATACAGAGATGACAAGGAAACAGACATTGAGAGAACTACCACCAGTGAGTTTTTCTTTTTTTCATTCTTTCTTAGATCTGGGTATGGGTATGAAATATGAATTAGTTTTGAGAAATTTGGTTGGATTGATTTTTATTTAGGTATTTGGGTAACTTTAGGTTTTGATTTGATTTTTTGAAATTTGGGTTCATATATGATTTAGGTTTGGAGAGGGCAAAAGCAGAGAAATAAGAGAGAACGTGAGTTCGTTATTCGGAAAGAGCAGAAACCTTTATCGGTATTTTTTTCTTAAATATTACTTTAAAATTTTGAATTGATTTAGTCTTAGGTTTGGGTATTTAATTGAATTGATTTTGATTCAAGATCTGTCTTCCTTTTTTACTTTTCCCCCCTAAACTACACTCATTGATACCATTTAGAGGACAAGAAAACAGACATCTCCTCCATTAGAAAGCGATAGGGAGATTGAAGAAGTTTGATTTTATTAATTTGATTTTGATTGTCAATTTGTCATACACATACTGCTACAATTATTTTTTCTTCATGTCTTATTGTTATTTTCTTTTATGCATGTTTTGATTTGATGTTGGGTTAATATTACAGGAAAATTAATTGTGTTAACAGATGATCCCAGATGTTGGGTTAATATTACAGGAAAAAATTAAAACATTGATTTGATGTTGGGTTAATATTACAGGAAAAAATTAATTATTTTTTCTTCATGTCTTATTGTTATTTCCTTCCAATTGAATTTTATGAATATATATATTCACAGATGATCCCAAGAAAACAGAGCATTTACTTTCACTTGATGGAGCTAAAGAAAGACTTCAGTTAATCAAAGCAGATTTACTAGAAGAAGGATCTTTTGATTCTGCACTTGATGGATGCCAAGGTGTTTTTCACACTGCATCCCCTGTTATTCACATGGCCAGTTATCCACAGGTTCATCCCGTACTATTATTTATTGCCTTTGTGTAATATATAATCAATATAGTGTGATAATTTTTCTGTCAATATGGGGAATGCATACTTTGTTTTAAAAGATTTATAACAACTTTAAGGATCTCATACCAGCTTGCCAATTTTAGCAACATTTGATTCTTGCTTTCAGCATGTGTCTTGGCCAATTCAATCTTCTTACATGTTCAATACATTAATTCAATAGTGAAATATGGAAAATTGGGTAACAAAAACTTTAAACATTTTAGAGAAGCATTCTCAAGCCTTTAATCCAGAAGTAGATAGGACATTGAAGAGAATTGTTTTCAGCATAGAGTTCTCAAGCGCGAGTTCAGCCTTTTCTTTTCTTTTTCTTTTTCTTTTTCTTTTTTCAATGAATTGCATCTTCTAGAGGACAAATCCAATCGTAAGAAGGATACAAAAGTCAATGCCTTCCCAGAAAACAATCAATTTTTATTCTCAATGTAGCTCAAAGAAACTGGATGTTTCATGCATTCAACATCTTATCTGCAATTGCATTTGTTTTCCCACATTTTTGCAAGTGGAAATTGTTGAAAGTACTTCTATTAGGTTTAAGTAATTTAAGTTAAGGATAGATTGTTTCAAGAAATCATTCATAAAGACATTGAAGAAATTCTACTATGTGGTACATGATAAACGTATCGAACGAAATTTATTCAGTTTGTCCAATAATATTATACTTTTGATAGCTTAGTTTCATAAATTTATTTTTATGGAACCTACTTTCGCATTTCTTATATTTCAGTCACAGATAATTGATTCAACAGTGAAGGGCACACTTAAGGTTCTTCATTCATGTGCAAAAGTTCCTTTATCAAGCAAGTGATTGTAACATCTTCCATGGCTTCAATTATGTTCAACAAAAAACCCTTGACTCCTGATGTGGTTATGGATGAGACTTGGTTTTCGGATCCAGTTGCTTGTTTTAGATAATAATAAAACAACTGATAGGCCACAAATGCGTTGACCCCTTGTGATTAATTAAGTTGATTAATTAGCCAAGTTTTTAATTAATCAAGTTAACATGCAAATTGCATGGTAGCACAAACAAATCACCAATAAACTAGAGTATGCAGCAGAAATTAAATGACACGGTGATTTGTTTATGAATGGAGAAAACCTACACAGCAAAAACCCCCACCAGATAATTTAAGTTCACCACTCCCGAAATTCCACTATTATCACAACAAGTGGCTACAAGTAAAGGAATCCCAGTACCTTACCAACCTATAGTTGAACCCTTACCCCAATACCCAATTGGACTTGTTCTGTAGTGACAGTTTCTTGATGCACGGCTCCTAGTACGTGACTAACCAATTGCGCAAATCCCAGTACGTGACTTCAATTTACCAACTAGAGAGAGAGAGTTGTTGGCTGCAAAGTTCTTCAATTCATCCACACGATGAAGATCAAGAAGATGCTTGGTTACAAAACCCTACGATGCATATTACATAGCAACTTCTTCACAAGAGAGATGAACTCGGGCATGAACTTTGTCTTGGATCACAAATAGCTTGAATAAGGATTTCTCAATACTTGTGCAACTTCTGTACTTGTGCTTCCTTTGACAGCCCTTAAAATAATCATTTTATATGTCTAGGGTTAAGAGAAAGAAGTCTCAAAGACGCATTCACGGATTGGAATCAAAACAGAACTTAGAATCTGTTTTCCATAAATCTCAACAGATAGAGGTGTCGAGGATCTGTCGAGAAGCTGTCGAGCCTCGGGGCTAAAACAGCTTCTTAAAGCTTGATAGATGCATGTGTCGAGACTAGATGTCGAGATTTAATAACTTGCACTTTCCAGCTTGTTTCTTGGACAAACTTGATGACTTCAACACTTGATTTTAAAACACAGTTTCTTGAAGCGTTAAACACATCCTAATTCTACCCATTAAAAGTAAAATGCATTTTGTCAAAGGATAAACCAATTACATAAAATAATGACATATGTTCAAAACAAGATGAACCACATATGTCCTAACAATCTCTCCCCTTGGCAATCCGTGACAAAACCACAACAAACAAATGAACATATCAGAAGTCATAAATCACTCAACTCATATTCACTTGTTGAATACAATAAAATCTATCATAACACGAACTCTTGAAAAACTTTGCAAGAAGAGAGTTTATGGCAAGTAGACTTTGACAACCTGTATTTCTGAAACACTTTTAAACAAAACACATCAAGGCATCTTAGTGTGAAGCAGAAATAATAGATTGCATACAAATAAAAGAAACATGTGTATAAAGACAAAAAAGAAACAACATATGGAAAGGTAGGTGAAAGAAACATACATCAACATATATATATCAAGAAATAAGCACAATGTATGTCAATAAATGGTCACAAGACCGGGGTACATGAACAATGTATCTCAAAAAGAAAGAAAAGAAAAGAAAAGAAATACATGTAATCCTCACTACATCCCTCATATCAACACTCTCCCTATCAAAAATGTCCTATACAAGCTCTCCCCCTAAGTATGACTACTCTCATAACCCAAAACTACTCCCCCTTTTTGTCACAAGTGACAAAGGGTAGAGTGTCAAGTAGACATCTCATCAGAAGAGCTAGCATCTCCATCATCATCATCCGAAGCATCATCGTCATCACCATCATCATCCTCAGTCTCAAAAGCCACATGAGGAGGTGGAGAAGAAGCCTCAGAAGCAAAGCCGCCCAAGGTTGCCTGTCACCTGGCAATGCGACCAATACGAACGTTCACCTGATACAATTCCGTAGAGAGCGTATCGAGGCGAGCATCCATGCGCTGAAGCTGCGCCATGATGTCTCTAAGTGACACATCGCTCGAGGAAAATGAGGAAGCAGATGTGGCTCTAGCAGATCTGGATTGAGTCGGATGTGAGGAAGGAGCTGCTGAATCCGACTGTCTCGACCTAAACTGTACCTCACTATGTTTTATGGTAGCAGCGTCTTTGGCAGACATGACATGGAATGGGTCGGATGAAGGAAACGGGACGGAAAAACGATGAAGAATCCTCGTGATAGTAAAGGGAAAATGAGCTTATCACGAGTAGCCGTATCCCTATAGACATCAATGATAAAAAAGATGAAGTGTGAAGGAAAGTATATAGTAAGGTGCTCTAAAAGAGACAACAAAAATCGAGCACGAGGCTCTGTGATGGAGTTGTAGTAAGAGAGAGGGTGCAAAACAAATGTCATCATCGTGTTTAGGAAATGAGGACCTTCAGCAAAAGGCCTACATAGCGTGTACTGATGCTCACCCTAATTAGAGGGGCACTCACAGAACTTAGATATCATCTCATCTTTGGACACAGCCCATAGACGCTCACAACCGAGGTAATCAGGATGATCAACCCTCGGAACATGAAGAACCTCGGAGACCAACTCCGAAGTGACAACAATGGGCGTACCTCGAATGCGAGTATGAAAGAGAGGTACTGAAGAATCAATCCTGTGGATGTTGGTGTAAAGCTCCTGAATCAACACGGAAGGACAAGTGACCGGGACGTCACACAGTGACTCCCAAGCTCGACTGTGAATGACATCGGGAAGGTCAGTGTTGGCAAAGTCTACCAGAACAACTTGGCGTTCTGAATGAAGACCTCGTTTTGAAAAGCTCTCCGAGAAGTCCTATTGGGCTTTCTCATAATGGAACCGAACAAAAAGAGGAGTGGGATCAGAAGATGAAGAGCCCTTAGAACGAAAAGGGTTCTAGGACGGAATGGATTTACACTTAGGTGCCATAGACACTACTAACGCAAACAGAAAGAGAGGGAGAAAGAGAGAAACACACAGAAAAGTCCCAAAACAGTTCAATATATGACAAGTATATTGAAAAGAAAGAATGTATGCATGAGAAATGCATGAACATGTGACATGCAACAAAATGGCATCATAGGTTCAGCCTAATCCAATCCTATCAGCACACAATCAGAGAACACACATCTAAATGCATGAAAATACTGTTAGAATGCTAATGTGATGCAATGCATGTAGTTTTAAGGATCAAATCTATAAAACAAACCCAAAAATTACAATAAACACTCATCAATTTTGAAAAACCCCAAAATTTTTCAAAAACCCCAAAACCTAGGTTTTAAAACATGAAATGCATGAAGAATGAGAGGATTGAAGCTTACCAAAGGAAGAAAATCTTGAGGAAAGCTTGAAGAATCCTTAGGAAGAGGTTTGGAGTGAGTGGCAGAACGTATAGACGAGCCCCAGACCAAGGCAAACGAATGAGCAACAAACAGGTTTAGACATACATAAGAAGTGGAGCATGCCCAAGACCTAAGCCCTACAGCCAGTACCCAGCCAATACAAGAGTTGTGGGTCATAGGCCAAAGGTAAGAGGTAAGAGGTAAGAGATGGTATGGTCTAGCGGTAGGGAGAAGGGGAGTCGATTCTGGGGTTCCTACTCAAGCTCTCTTGGAGTAAATGTCTAGCTAGGATGACATACCATCCAAAAGAAGGAGGACGAGCTAGAACCACTAGGTGCATGCCATGAGGGATAAGAAGGGACAACACCTACACCACGACAGATGAGAAGGCCACAATGAGCAAACAAACAAAATAACCTTTTTAGTCTAATAATGGGAAGCGCCACAGCCAATATAGGTAAATGGTGATGGCTAGGTCACTGATGGACCAATGGTGGTAGGCAACGACCCCTAGACCAGAAAAAGGTTGTTAAAGGGCAAAATGGTAAAGAAACAATCGTAGCAGACAGTATATAAAAAACCTTTGCCGTGCATAGTGGAGGGGGAAAAATAGTAGCAATCACCACGAGAGTGATCACCATCAAGCTGCACAAGAGAGCACTAAAAGAAAAGAGAGAAAAGAAAAAACAAAAAGTTACAGAGAATTGAAATAGTAAAACAGGAGAAGGAAACAGAAAGTTAAGAAAAAAAGAGTAAGGGAGATTAGAATGGCAGGCATGCACCAATGGGTTTTCTCCTTCTCGCCCTCTTAAAGCCTTCCTTTCGTTAAGGAATACTCTTGGACACAAGCCACTCAAGTCCGCTCCCTCAAATTGTATAATTTCTACTATAGGATGCTTCTGCGAGGTTACCCACAGTGAGGAAATGGTTCCTTCCTTGGCTACAACCCCGTAACTAAGTAGATGTGGCAAACTAGTCATTTTCTTCTTTGACTTTAGTGATTACTGTTATATTTTCTCCTCCAACCTTTATTATTATTCTTACAACCAGCTCCCTTCTTTTATTAAAAGATTGTTTATTTAGTTTGCCTAACAATAACATATCCTACTTATCATTGTTTTGATTCCGCCACAACTTTCTTCTGCAATAGTTTCGCCTGTCATAGGCACGTGACAATAGTTTCTACAAATAAAGGCATAGTTTGTGCGTAAGCTAGACCAAAGTGTTGGGCGGGCCCCGACTCTCTTATTCAGAATACTTGGGCCTAATGCGGCAAGAGGCAGTCCAGCCTAGAAACACAAAAAAGCCCACCACATTTAAATTAGTGACTACATTAGGGAGTTAGGAGACAGAATGGGACAAAAAGTCAGATCCCCGCAAACAAATGCCTTAAAAATCCAAGTCGACGTGAAACATAAGTGTCGTGCCCTCATAGGCAGAGTCTAGGCCAACAATGCCTCACCAACAACAGCTAAACCAGGCAAAGGGCACCAACGGAATGGGGGTTGAACCCTAACCGCAGCCAACAATACCCACTAACAATGACAATGTTTTTGTTGAGATGCTGCAGGCGCTGCACTATTCGCAGCAACAGATGATGGAAGAAATTCGTCAGTTGAAGACTGATAAGACAAAAAAGAAAGGGGAGTCAACATGTCCCAAAGCATGTGGCAAACAAAGAGGAGACACCAGTTGGAGGTGCTTTGTAGAATATGGGACAACATTACATCACTATAGCTGAAGTAGCAGCTCTCCTAGAGCAGGAGAGGGCCACAGCGCCAAATGAGAGATTTTATGCACGAAGACCCCTTTACCCATTAAGGGTGCTCAACAAACCATACCCCGAGAGGTATGAACCATGAGTTTTCATGCAGTACAATGGCAGCAAGGGAAGTGTTGTTAAGCACGTAAGCAATTTTATTGACATTCTTGGCCCTTACGCAGTAGACGAGGACTTATATCTTCAGGAATTTTCTAAATCACTATGTGACCATGCCTATTCCTGGTACATCGGTCTAAAGCCATGATCAATCCCAACCTAGGATGACATGGTGGATGTATTTTACACTAAATATCTCCATGAAAAATAAACAGTAACACTTGCAACCTTGCAAGTAATCAAGCAAAGGAGTGGTAAGGATTTAATGGAGTATATCAAAAGGTTTTGAGACATAGCACTTGACTACTATGATCATTATGAGGAAAAGACATTGGCAGAAATGTGTATGACAAACATTATCAGGGAGTACAGAGCTGTTTTGGAAAACTTGGAAATCTCCTAGTGTTCACAGTTGTTACAAAAGGCCAAAAAGACTACTCAGTCAATAAGGCCAAGTTTTGAAAAAAGAAATGCCTCTTAGGCTCTGGCGGTGTCCACTGGCAAAAGAAAAAGGAAAGCTAACGGGAAGGAGTACAATAACCCTCCACCACTACCTTGCACCTCGAAGGAGTTAGATGTGCTCCTAGACAAATGAATAGTGGATAGGGTCTTCAAGCCCAATCATGTTTCCAAAAAGCCCATAGAAGATGAGCGGAGGGACCCACGCTTCTATCGCTTGCACAACTATGTGCAACAACCTACTACAAAATGTTGGGCATTCCTTAAATTAGTACACCACAGGATCAAGGAAAGGACTCTAGAATTGTCCCAGTCGGAAGTTCAAAGAAACTCACTCTCAAACCACAAACAAAAGTTGTAGCAATGGTTGTGATTTGTGCGGATCCAAGGGAGGACGAAGAAGAGAATCCCACCCTGCTTGCCACAAAGATCACTACCTTATAGAAGAACTCCAAGTTCAAGAATTTATTCGACCAATTGGGGCTTATAGCGAAGGAGCAAACGATAGCCACGGAAGCCCTAGTAAGCATTACCTCTAAGGCAGGAATAGAATGCCTAGCAGCAGAAGCCATAGGTGACAAGGCTCTACTGCAGGAATCAAGTGAGATCACTTTCAGTGATGAAGATATAGAGGTAAGGTACTCAGATCACAGGAGGCCCCTTTACTTAATGGCGCTTATAAACCAAATCCCTATTAAGAGAGCCTTTGTAGATACAGGCGCTTCTGTAAATTTCATCCCATTAAGCACCTTACAAGCAGCAGGAATTTCAGAGAAAAAGATTCAGGGGTACCCAATGGAAGTGATGGGATTTAGAGGAAGGGGTGAATACACCACAGGCCACATCCAGCTATGGCTGAAGGTAGGCCCCATAGCTTCCATAGCTTGGTTCCACATGGTAAAAATGAAGGTCTCGTATCACGTGCTTTTAGGGAGGCCATGGTTCCATAAGCACTGATTAGTCTCGTCCATCTACCACTAGTGCGTGAAGGGAAGATTGAATGGCAAGATGATACGCATAGCAACAAATCCATCACCATTTGAGCAAGCAAAAGCTCATCTAGTAAAAACCATGTTCTATGACCAATGGGCGCCATTTGGGGAAGGCTCAGTGTCAAAACCACGAGGCACCTTCATTCCTAGGTGGAAGGACATTTGGAGTGACCCAAAACCTAATTTGAGAGAGCTACTATCTCAGAAGAAAAAGAGGAAAGAAGCACCTACTGCAGAGCCAGATGACACAGAGGCCCTGATGGTGGGATTGTATATAAGTTATAAAGGTGCATATGGCCCACGTACGAAATGCAAGAGTGCCCTAGACAAGAAGGGCATCACAAAAGCTTGGTATGCTGCGTGGCTCAAGAAGGTTCAAGGGAAGATGTTAGTAAAGAGAAAGACAAGAAACTTGTAGCAAAAAGAGATGCACAAGTTGTGGCAAAAGAGAAGTTAGAGGAAATTGACTTGGGATATGACCCGTAGAAATCGAAACCCATCTTAATCAGTTCACAACTGTCAGAAGAGGAGAATGAAGAATTAATATTGTTGCTAAAGGCATTCAAAGATGTCTTTGCATACGAATACAATGAAATGCCAGGATTAGACCCAAGGCTGGTGGTGCATACACTGAATGAGGATCCCGAGGTTAGGCCAGTAGCCCAGCCTGCCAGGATATTCCACACCAAGATAGAAGGGCAAATAATCAAGGAGGTGCAAAAATTGCTGGCCGAAGGATTCATTAAGCCTATTCAACACCCGCGTTGGTTATCCAACATGGTACCAGTAAAAAAGATGAACAGATAGATAAAGTGTTGCGTAGATTTCAGAAATCTCAACAGAGCTTGCCTGAAAGACGAATTCCAGTTGCTAAACATGGATCTACTGATAGATTCTGCAACTGGAAGTGCCATGTTTTCATTCATGGATGGATTCAGTGGGTATAATCAGATCAGGATGGCACTAAAAGATTCGGAGAAAACTACTTTCAGAACACCCATAGGCAACTTCTACTACACTGTAATGCCCTTTGAGTTAAAAAATGTAGGTGCAACGCATCAACGCACAATGTCGGCTATATTCCTCGATATGATGCATCAGGAACTGAAGGACCATGTAGATGACATAGTGGTGAAGCCAAAAAAGCAAAAAGAGCATGCCCAAGTTTTGAGAAGGGCATTTGAGAGGTGTAGAGCTTTCAAACTGAGAATGAACCCTCTCAATTATGCATTTTTGGTATCCTCTGAGAAATTCCTAGGTTTCTTAGTTCATTGCAAAGGAATAGATGTAGACCTGGCCAAAACTATGGTCATAACTACCATGAAGCCCTTAGCCACAATGAAGGAGTTGAACAGCTTCTTGGGAAAAGTCTCATACATCAGGAGATTCATCCCTAGGTTGGCATCAATTACCTCTGCTTTCACCAAATTGCTCAAGAAGGGGCAGAGTTTTGAGTGGAAAAAGGCACAACAGGTGGCTTTCAAAAAGCTACAGCAAATTATGATGAGACTTCCCACTATGCAAGCCCCGATACGCAAGAAGCCATTGTTACTCTACCTAACCACCAATTCATATGCTATAAGCGCATTAATTTCCCAAGAAGATGGAGGTGGCATTGAGCAGCCAGTTTACTACATCAGCCGCGTCTTGAAGGATGTAGAAACTCATTTTCCAAGAATGGAAAAAGCATGCTTAGCCATAGTGTACGCTTCGTAAAGACTGCGCCACTACTTCTTAGCCTATGAGGTATGGTAAATGACTAAATCTCATACAATTAAAGCTTTGTTGTGGTAGTCGATTCTCTCTGGTAGAATGTCCTAGTGATTGCTACAACTATCGCAATATGACTTGAATACGGGAACACTCAAAGTAGTGAAGAGCCAAGCTATAGCCGATTTGTTGGCACAATTCTTGGGAGAGGAAGAATTCCCACTAGACGATGAAGTCCCAGGAAAGGTAGCTACAGTAGAAGAAGCCATAGAGCAATGGGTGATGAAGTTTGATGGGTCTTCCACCACCCAATCAAGAAGAGTGGAAGTAGTCTTGTATCATGAAAATGACAAAGCTGTGGCACTCTCACTCAAATTGGAAATCCCTTGTTCAAACAACAGGGCAGAATACGAGGCTTACTTAATTGGGTTAGCCATAGCCCTTGAAATGGAGATCAAACATCTAAAAGTAATGGGTGATTCGAACCTGGTAGTCTGCCAAGCCAAGGAAAGCTTCTCCTTGAAGGAAACCAGCTTAGCCCCATATAGAATAATGGCCTAGAAGATGGAGGAAAGGCTCTCAACTTTTGAAATAGAGCACACTCCAAGAAATGAGAACTAGTATGTGGATGCGTTGGCCACATTGGGCTCACAAATAATTTTTGAAAGGAAATAGCACTAGGATAAAAGGCAGCAAGAGAAAGGAGTCTATCATCGAGACGCTGAAGGAAAGGTTCCAAGAGCAACAATATGAAGAAGACTTAAGAATCCCTATAAAAGAGGCCTTGATGAAGGAAGAAGAAGTAGCAGAATTGACGGTGTTAAAAGACTACACCTTGGTAAAGGGAGAGTTGTACCTCAGAGTGTCAGGAGGGGTCTTGTCTAGATGTGTGGGATAAATGGAAGCCCAAAGAAAGTTGCAGGAAGTGTATGACGAGACCTGGTGATCCCACGAAGAAGTCAGTGTTTATCGTAGACTCCAAAGGGTAGGTTTCTATTGGCCAAGTATGGGTAAGGATACAAGTCAAGTCCAAACCCAATGTGAGACCTGCCAGCTTATAGCAGACAGAAAGGAAAGTTACACTACATTCATTAGCGTAGACTTGAGAAACCCATTCACACAATATTTTACGGAAGGTATTCTGCCACAAAAGCATAGTGAACGATACAAACTTAAAAGGTTGGCAACACGTTACTTTCTACACAACGGAGTCCTATTCAAGAAAGGGTATGATGAGGACCCATTACGATGTTTGGGTCCTGAAGAAGCAAGAGATATGATAAAGGAAGTGCACGCAGGAGAATGTGGGGAACACTAGGGGAGAAAGAAGTTGTATAGATGCTTGCTACAAATGGGTTACTACTGGCCCACCATGAAAAAGGATACGGCAGAATTCATGAAAAGATGCCATAATTGCCAAGTACAAGCTAACTTAATTCACACCCACCCGTAGAACTTACACAGTATGGTTACCCCATGGCCCTTCCATATTTGGGGGATTGATTTGGTGGGGCCAGTCAGCCCACCATTGCGTGGATACATATAGATCTTGGTGGCTACAGAGTATTTCACGAAATGGATAGAGGCAGTGCCACTTCGTAAAACCACTAGAGTTGCAGTAGCAAACTTCATCAAAGAAAACATAATTATGAGGTTTGGGGTACCTCATAGGATTATTAGTGACAATGGCACACCGTTTGTCAACAGTGATGTGAGGAAGATGTGGAATTCTACCAAGTCAAACATAATCGGTCAAAACCCTACTACCCGTGTTAGGGGCATATTTTTAAGTAATTGGCATATCCTTTGACAAAACACACTTTACTTGTATTTGGGTATATCTAAGTAGGTTCAAGATGATTATTAAAAGTGGTTAAATTGAAGACATGAAGATTACTTAAGAACTTCTAAAAAAAAGTGCAATCTGCAGGTCTTGATACCTCCTTGACAAAAACTCGACCTGTCGAGATTCATCAAAGCTCAACAGATGTCTCGATCTATCGAGCTTACGGGATTTAGATTATGGCTAGCAACGTTTGTATTCTAAAAGGTTATTTGTTTATGGGTTTGTATAATCCTTATTGGATTAGGAAAGCTCAAGGTTTGTGTAAACCTATTTGGAATAGGAGAGCACATTAAGCTCCTTTTTAAAGGATATGGAAAAAGAAAAATCTAACCGTAAAGAGACCTTCGTAAGGTTTTCTTTTTGAAACCCTAACCTCCTCCTACAGAAGAAAGAGTTTTTGTTGTGTTTCTTATACGCCTTTGGGTTCTGTAACTAAGCAAAGTCTCTTGCACCAACATTGAAGATCTTATTGGTGTTGTTATGTGAAAATGCTGCAAATCAACTACAATAATTAAAGGGTTGCTGTGGAGTTAGTCACATACTTGGATTCGTGCAAAAGAGTAAGCCACGAACTGGGATCCGTGCATCGATTGGTTAGTCACGTACTGGGAGCCATGCATTGAAAGGAGAGATTGTCACTATAGAATAAGTCCAATTGGGTATTAGGATAAGAGTTCCACTGTAAGTTGGTATAAGGTACTGAGATTCCTTTACTTATAAATGTTTGTTGTGATAATAGTGAATTTTCGAGAGTGGCAACTTTAAAATCACCCGGTAGGGTTTTTAACTCAAAGGTTTTCCCCATTCATAAACAAATCACCGTGTCAATTTATTTTCCACTGCATACTCTAGTGAATTGGTATTTTTTGTGCTACATCGCGTTTTCATATTAATTTGATTAATTAATAAACTTGGCTAATTAATCAATTAATTCATCACACAGGATCAATACATTTTTTGCCTATCAAGTGGTATTAGAGTAGGCACACTTTGATTAGGTTTTAATCATTACTGTGTGATTCATTGACCCATGTTATCATGGAATCTCTTGATTGTTTTGATTTGCATGATCTTGTGTTGAATGATGATGATAATATTCATGATGCTTATTGTAAGCTTTATAATTTTTGTATGAAATCTCTTAAAAGTTCTACAGAATTAAAAGCTAAATTTAGAAAGGCCAAGCTTGAAAAAGATCATTTGTTCTTAAAATTCGATGAAGCCAATAATTTGAATGAGAATTTTAAAAATCAAATTTCATCTCAGGTAGACAAAATTAAGAGTTTGGAAGAGCAACTAGTTGAATTTGAAACGGAAGTTGAAAAATTAAATAGTGCCAAACTTGTTGTTGAGCCTAACTCAAAAGAAAAAAAATTTTGTATTCCTCTATTTAAAAGGAATAATGAAGAGTTGAAGGCTAATATTGCTATAATAGACAAAGGTAAACAATCTAATGTTAACACTGAAATTTCTAAATCTACGTCTAAAACTCCTCCTAGGTTGAATGAAAAATCTGAATTTGTCCCCATTTGTCATCATTGTCAAATTTTTGGTCATATTAGGCCAAAGTGTCCCAAGTTGAGGTCTCTGTCAACCTCTAAGGTTAGATCTCCTTCTAGGAAGCATAGTAGTTCAAAAACTACTTATGTTTGTCATTGCTGTGGTGCTTCTGGTCACACTCGTCCTAATTGTTTCAAGTTGTTTCCCCATAAGCGTGTGTCCAATAGGTCTCAACCTTTGTCTAAAGGCTCTGTACCTATTCTTGGTGAGTTATTAAAAGCTTTGAGCTTTTTAACTCAATTTCAGGTTAATTCTAATTTTTCCATGTCCTTAGCATCTTTTATTTGCATTTTTTTTCCTTTGTATCTATAGCATCTTTTTTTTTTTTTTTCTTGTAGGTCTATAGTTCCTTGTTCCCTTTATGTCAATTTTCTGCTTGTCTCCTCTCAAGTTTTTTTCTTTGGCTTTTTATGCCCTTTGACAATCGTGTCAAAAAGAGGGAGAAATTTGAGAATTGAATATCATTCCTCAAGGGGAGTAATAGACTTAGGGGGAGAACTTTATATTAAAAGGAAGAAAGTTTTTTATGTAACTAACTTAGGGGGAGAGTTAGTTGTTGCACATTGATATTGGTATATTTTTTTTGTTGTGTATCTTTTGGTTTTGTAACCATTCACAGACATCATGTGTTGTTTCTATATTTGATAATGATGTGTGTGTTTCACTCTTTATCTCACATGTGTAGTTTCTTTTCTCTCTTTATACACATGTTTCTTATTTATGTAACTTGTCATTGTTTTCCACATGATACTTTGATGTGTTTTGTTTAGTGCCTTTCAGGAAAGACAAGTAAAAGCCAAGTTAAGATTCTGAACCTTCTTCTTGCAGCAACTTCCAAGGTTTAGATCTTTTAGACTAGGCTTATTTATTCTATAATCTTGAGTAGAATGTATTCTAGGACATTCAATGTACTCTTGTAGTTTTGTGATAGATTGCCAAAGGGGGAGATTGTTAGGGACATATTTTTATGTAATTGGCATATCCTTCAACAAAACGCACTTTAATTGTATTTTAATATATCTAAGTAGGTTCAAAATGATCATTACAAGTGATTAAATTGAAGACAGGAAGATTACTCAAGAACTGCTCAAGAAAGTGCAATCTGCAGATCTCAATACCTCCTCGACAAAAGCTCGATTTGTCAAGATTCATTAAAGCTCGATAGATGTCTCGATTTATCGAGCTTACGGGATTCAGACTATAGCTAGCAAAGTTTGTATTCTAAAAGGCTATTTGTTTATGAGTTTGTATAATCTTTATTGGACTAGGAAAGCTCAAGGTTTGTGTAAACTTATTTGAAATAGAAGGGCCCATTAAGCTCCTATTTAAAGGAGGTGGAAAAAGAAAAATCTAAACCTAGAGAGAGCTTCATAAGATTTTCTTTTTGAAACCCTAGCCTCCTCCTATAGAAAAAAGAGTTCCTGCTGTGTTGTCTTGTACACCTCTAGGTTCTATAACCAAGTAAAGTCTCTTGTACCAACATTGAAGATCTTATTGGTGTTTCTATGTGAAGCTGCAACAAATCAACTGTTGGAAAAAGTGGTTTTGTATCTCATACAAAACACATAGCGAAAGTAACAAACATAGATCTATTTTATTCATGATTGATAACATGCACTATGCAAATTTCAGAATTTAAGAACAAGATAGTGTACCTTGGTATGGAGAAATTCAAAACAAAGATTAGAAACACTTGGAAACACTTTTAATTTTCACTCCTATTCCACTTTACACCTAAGAAGTGTGATCTCTCAATTAGTTTCCAAAGGGACCAATAAGACACTAGCTCCAATATACCTTGGGCTTTTCTGTCAACTTTTAACAAGTCCAAAGTTACCATTAATTATATTTAATACCACTATATAAATATAATTGCACTCTAAGCCTTATTAGTAAATTATATCCCAAGACTTTATTATACATGCAACTCCTTCATAAAATATTCGTAGTAATACAAAGTCATAAATGTAGATTGCCACTTTGTAAATTACTACATCTTATCCTTGAGTACCCAGTTTAATCCTTTAGCCAGGAAGTTGTTCTCAAACCTCAGTGCTTCTATAGTCTGATTGGCTTCATCAAACTTTGTGGAGAGTTCTTTACGTTCGAGCTCCACATCACTGAGCTTCTTGGTGGTCAACCTATACTTCTTATGTTTCTTCGAGACTTTGTATAACTTTGTATAGACAGTGTGGATGTCATCTTGCTCATCCATCTTCTCAAATTTTGACTCCACCAAGTTTTCTTCTTCTTCCACATCTTCTACAACCCCTTTAGTAGGATTGACACTAGCGGTGAAGGCATTTAAGATTCCGTGATCCTTATTTTCAAAATCATCCTCAGGTTCAGTGTCACTCAAGATAGCAGCAGCAAGTGCTTTGCTTTTCCCAATAGACTTGAGATTAGTAAGGCACTCTTGTTTCGTATGATCGAATCCTTGACACCTGAAACACTTAGGTCTTGAAGGAACAGTGTACTGACCGCCGTCCCTTGCATCCTTCTTCCTTTTGTCTTGACTCTTGAACTTATAAGAATTGGATTGCTTACGGTCCTTATCGAAGCTCTTTGCATTGGCATTCTTCATGAACTACTTGAATTACCAGGTGATGTAGGACTTCATTTTAGCCTCCTTATCATTAGAAGACTCATCAATGTCACTGCTCTTAGCCTTTAGTGCCATATTCTTGTTCTTGCTTGATTTCTCGATCCTTGTCAAACCAAACTCATAAAGAAATGGGCAAGCAGAGGCGACAAACAAGATCCTGATAATGATCATCAACAAAATGAGCCAAGAATACAAAGGAGGATGGGTCGTGCACCTGGCAAACACTCCTTGGGCATACAGAAGTTCACCAAAGTTAGCCACAGGATTTTCACCCTTTTCCTTGGTCTATGGGACAAAGGTAATAAGTCCGGCGGAAGTAATGACTCCATCTTTAAGAGTCATGCAGATGCAAGAGAAAGAAAAAGAAAAATGAGTCTTTACGACAGAAAGATGCGAAGACCTAAAGGGGCTTGATGGAAAAAGGGAAGAGGCCCAAGAACGTAGCCACAGATACAAACAAAGGATGACTGAAGCCTATGGCAGAATGACCAAAGAAAGGGTGTTCACAGAAGGACAACTAGTGTTAAAGGTAGCAGACCACGTCAGGCGAGGTATGGCAGGACCTTCCAAGTTTTCACCAAAATAGGAGGAACCTTTTGTGATAAGATAAGCATATGCAAATGGGTACAACCGTTTGGCCCAAATGAATGGCAAGGCCCCATCAATGGCAAGTGGCTGAAGCATTATTACGCTTAAAAGAAAAAGTTATGCAGTCATCCCTTTTGCTTAAGTTTGTTTTATGTTTCCTTTTCCTTTAAGTGACTATGTCACAAAACAAGATTGTAACATGCTTTTCTAGCAGTGTGTAATGAAAAAGTATTAAGAATTATAAAAAATATACCATGTCATAGTAATAGCAAAAGAGTAACAAAGTATAGCATCATAGTTACAAACCGAAACTATGGCAGTCATGTCGGACTTGCCAAATAAGTGCTAAGGGAAACATAAAGTATGCTAAAAGAGATACATAAAATAAAGGGGAAACTACATCATCAACGAAGCCCAGAAATAAAGGCCTGGTCTCCAAAGCAACTAGACCCTCCAATACTAGAAAGAAAGCGCTCACGGCGGCCCTTTAAGCCTACCACCTCTTTACTTAAAGCCTGGATACGGGTATCAATGGCATTGACAGCAGGCTGAACCTTCTTTATGAAGAAGGCTCGAGTGATCTCACGAAGGTGGTCCAAAATGAAATCCACAGCAAAGCTCACACTAACAAGCTCCTATACTGTAGCCCTCCACAACAAGATCCTCTCGATAGAAAAAGTATCAACAAAATTATACTCGATGTCATTCATCACGCTCTTTAGAAACTTCAGAAAGCATTCCCTAGTAGAACAGCCAAAGCGAAATCCCTGTATAAAGTCACCGCGACTGCTGTAGACCGCCTCCAGATGAAAAGCACAATCCTCAGATACCTTGAAGCCATGAAAGTCAATGTAAGGAGGCCCAGAACCATAGAAAGTTTGCGAGATCAAGGTCATTGGCCTCATGCTGGTCGAAACGAGTGAAGAAGGCTGCAGCCTCACTCACCAAATCTGAAACTGTGGTAGAGCTGCTGCCCACCTCAAACTGAGAATGAGCGGTGGGAAGCAGACCTGGTAAGAGGTACGAAGAGTGGTATAAGAGATCATGAAGCAAGCAGATTGAATTTATGATGAAAGAATGAGGAAGAGAAGGGAAGGAAAAGAACTCACTAGGGCCTGTAAGAATGGGGGCTATGGGAATAGCAGAAACTAGTGTTATGGTAATGGCAGAAACTAGTACTGTAGGTGCAGCAGGAGAAATGGCAGTAGGCATCACTGTGTCTGCTGTAACCCCTGGCTCCTCAAGGGTTTCTACAATCAGAGGAACAGATATGCGAAGTAAAGAGAGACCACATCAGAGGGATATACATATATATATACAAATAAGGAGAAAAAAGAACGCAAGGGTAAAGAAAAAAAGGGGGAACTTAATGAAATAGGGGAGAAACATGCCCATTAACTTAGTCTCATGGTCCACGCTCTCTCCTCTTCTTCAAATTCAAAAATCCTCTTCTTCATGGTAGGTTTGTCATCAGGGCCCTCTAGAACATCTTCAGATCCCTCAGAAGACAAGTCCATATCAGGCCTACGTGTGGCAGAGATAGGGATGGAAGAAGGGGTCACCACCAAGGAAGAGTCATCCTTCACGGCCTAAGATAGAGCCGCGAAGGGATCACTGGTAGAGATAACAAGGGGTGTGGTAGGAGAGACAACCTCGGTCTAGGCAGCAGTAAGAGGAACGGCCTTCTCTTAGGGGGTAAATGTTTCAACAAGAACGGGAGCGGTTTCACTAAGCCCCTCAACAGGAACTCCCTGTGTGGCAGCAGGAGCAACAGAAGTCGTGGAGGAAATACCACATCAACCCCATCAAAGAAACCCTCCATAAGTGCGCCTATGGTGGCAGAAATCTCCTCAACTATGGGGTGATACATAGAGATAGGCTCGAGCTTTATCTTAGGCTAGGAAATAAGGAAAAGAGACATACCTCAAACTCGGGCTCATCAAGTGAAATAGGATGGGTAGCAGACAAATCCTCATTGTACTTAGACTGCAAAAAAAATGGGGGGACAAGAAAAATAAAATGAGCCAACGAGTATACGGAGTTAGCCACAAGAAGAGCCTTATATAAAAATAATATAGGAAAAGAAATTTTAGAGATGACATACTCTCCGCTCAGTAGTGGCAGGTGCAAGAGAAGGATAAATCTTCCTTTTACTGCCTCGAGTCCTGCTAGAAGGAGGAGCATCAGTAGATGGCCGCGAAACAATAGGCCTAGACTTGTCGGCGGCAAGGCGCCTGCTGGAACGGGTACGAGTAGAGAGAGGAGTAGAGCTTTCTAAAACTATGTTGCCCATAGGAGAAAGGTCACTCTCAAAAGGTACAATGCCCGAACAGGTCTCAGAATAATCATCACCTTTCTTCTTCTTCACAAACTTAGACTTGGCAGAACTCTTTCTTTATGGGCACAGAAATGTAGGTCATCTTCACCCTCTTCTCCTAGCCCGCGGGGTAATTACCGGCATGCTAGAACCACCATCTCTCTTCCTCGACCCACTCAAATATGGCGAACCAACTCTGCTTCCTAGTATACGCCAATACAGACTTAGAAGGTAAAAGTAATCGAGGATTAGCATAAACAACTTTGCCAAGCCCATCGGAGGAATAAGAGAAAACCTACGACTGCCCAGCAACTTCTTAAATGAAGTCATCACTGCCTGCCAATATCCATGCATGGCAGCAGTACAAACACCTTTCTTCTGTGACCCTAGAATAATAACTGCAGTAAAGCGCTTGCTCCAAAACTCGAAGGTTGAGGACTCCATGAGAAAAGAAAGTTCATCAGGAATATCCTGATTTAGCCCAAACTACCTCCTCACTCTGTTAGCTAGGTAGTGCACAAATCAGACACCCTCATCAGCTAGGTAAGGCAACCATCCGGCATTGATGGCTGCCAAGTAAGTGATACCCCTTTCCTCAAAACTAGTCAATGGGGTAGTGGTCCCAGGCTCCCAACAGTATCAACAAACAGACCCATCACAGAATCGACACATGTGTAACCAATGCCTAAGTTCCTATATGCTCTCCACAAAAACCCAAATCCCTTATCAAAGAACTCAACAGAAGGATGATCAATTGGTTTCAAACCAACCCAATGAAAAGCCAATGGAAAGTCAGACTCAAACCTACCACAATAACTAGTGATGACCCTCGAACATGAATGGTACTTCTCCTTAGCAAATCGGACAGCCCTAAACTTTGTCAAATGCTTTACATAGCATTCGTATAACAAATGCTGCAGAATGGTGCTATGAACAGAGGTAGTGACTATGTGGCGGGAACCTGCCTGATTCTTATCACTCCGCAAGATATTCAATTGAACATATAGATGTCCCAGGACCATGGGTGCTAGTGGCAAACTCACCTTAGCAGAAATCTTAATGGCTAATCGAAAATACAAAGGCTTCACAGCATAGTGGGGATGAGAGCCAAAGATAAACTTACAGAGCCAGAATGTGACAAAGGCTACACAGTGGGCAACAACGGAGATTTTAGAAAAGGAACTAAGCCAATAAGACAGTTTCGCATTGCCACTCATCTTCTTCCTTAATTCGGCCTCCACAGCCTCTTCTTCCGGAGAAAGCTTCAAAGCACCAGGATCAACGTCACCAAGAATAGACAAAAGTAATTGGTTCACCACATCTTCCAAAGTCATAGTGAGCTCACCGCAAGAAAGAAAGAAAGTGTGAGTAGTGGTGCACCACTGACAGACCAAATGGTGGAGATTGAACAAATCTCTAAAATTAGACAAGCAACGAGATGAGACAATAATCTTCAATACACCGACCCGCTGTAGCAACTCCATAAAACATGTGTTAGACAACCCCTTGTCCATCCATTCCTTCTAGCCCAAAGCAGTACGAGATCCAAACTCGAAGAAAATAGGCACAAAAAGTGAGGTACATTAGTGGATGGCAAGATCAGGAATCGAGGAAGCTAGCAGAGCCCAAAAGATGTCTGTGTTACGATGAGAAATGGCAAGCCACAAATAGCTTGGTGGCGGCGGCGGCGGCGTGTATTTGCAGGGAACTTTTAGAAAATGGGCATGGATATTGTACCAAGGGTCTATAAAAGGAGCGCATTCACTATCGGGATCACATCATTCCTTTTCCTCATCGAAATGGTCTAATTCTGAATCGGTGGCCTCTTCGCCTATCTCACGCACAGTAGGATCATCGGAGACAACCTCTTTTCCCTTACAACGAGAAGACACTTGGCTTTTCACTGGTGTCATGAGGTATTGGATGATCGGAGTAGATGGTTGGTGGTGTTTGAGAAAGAAGACACAGAGAAAAAAGGGGAAAGGAGAGAATGTTTGTGTTTGAAATATTAAAGGACTTTTTTACGTACCAACGTCATCAAGATTGACACGAAGAGATGCGATAGGTCAGTCATCAGATAAAGGAAGGAATTAATGGAGTAGAGGCTGTGTTTCAAAATAACTGCTAAATTGGGAAATTCGAAGAGACAACATTGTTTATGACAGGAAAAGAAAAAAATGTATATATATATATATATGTATATACGAGTTGAGGTCCGTGAAGGAAGATAAGAAGAAAACAGAAGGGGTAAGAAGGTTTTTATTCGTATATGAACTGCAAGAGCATTTCATAGGCTTAGAGGGCTAAATGTTGAGGCTTATTTTTTTTTGTAAAAACCCACCAACAGGAAGAAGCCCAACAATATGGGCAAGAAGAGAGTTAGCAGATTGATAGGAATGAGCCATTAACGGCAGTAATAATGAATCATAGGCCCATAAAATAAATAAATGGGTCTTGAGAAAAAGCAAAGGGGCCCAGAGGAGCCCAAAGGAGGAAGTAGTAAACCCATGGGTATTATGTATTGAAAAAAAAGTAAGAATGGATCACAGTAGACCCGATGTAATGAAGTAAGAAAGAAAAGGGTTGATGGAAAACCCATAAGCCCTAAGGATGAAGGATGAAATAATTGGGTCAAGGAAGACCAAAAGAGTTAGCAAGGCGCTCATGGGAATGCAAAATTAGGAAATGGGCCGAGAATGCCCAAGGAAAGCAAATGGGCCAAATATGCCCAAGGAGAAAGAAATGAGATAAAAGAGCCCACAAGAAATGTAATGGATTGGGAAAGCAGTGTAACATGAATGACCATACATAATTATTGAAAGAAGGCTGGGCAGTAGGCCCAAAGAGGCCTAGCAAACATGGGTTCAATAACACCATGGCAAGAATAGCAGAATGGTGTGACAAGAGCAGTAACAAGATTACAAGTAAGGTAAGAAATGGACTAAAAGAAGACGCCCAAGCAAGGCTCAGTCCTTGGAAAGAAACAGACCAATAAAGAATAAAGGACCAGACGATTCATGCCATAAGAGGTCAAGGGTTAGCGGCAAAATGCACAGACGAGCCCTAGACTACGACAAACGCATGAGCAGCAAACAGGTTTGGGCATACACAAAAAGTAGAGCACGCATAAGACCCAAGCCCCACCAGCCTGTATTCAGCCAATACAGGAGTAGTGGGTCTTGGGCTAGAGGTAAGAGAGGGTATGGTCTGGCAGTGGAGAGAAGGGGAAGCCTATTTTGGGGTTCCTATTTAAGCTCTTTGGGAGAAAATGTCCTGCTAGGATAAGATACCACCCAAAATAAGGACGATGAATTGGAACCACTAAGTGCATGCCATAAGGGATAGGAAGGGAGAACACCTACACCGTTGTAGATAAGAAGGCCACATTGAGCAAACAAATAAAATAACCTTCTTTGTCTGGTAATGGGGAGCGCTATAGCCAGCACAGGTAAGTGATGGTGGCTGGGGCACTGACAGACCAATGGTGGTCGGCAAGGACACCCAGACGAGACAGAGGTTGTTAAGAAGTAAAATGGTAAAGAAACAGTCGCGGTAAGAAGTATATAAAAAGCCTTTGTTGTGCACAGTGGAGGGGGGAAAACAGTAGCAATCACCACTAGAGTGATCACCATCACGCTGCACAAGAGAGTACTAAACGAAAAGAGAGAAACCAAAAAACGGAGAGTTATGGAGAATTGAAATAGTAAAACAAGGGAAGGAAACAAAGAGTTAAAAAGAAAAGGAGTAAGGGAGATTAGAATGGCAAGCATGCACCAATAGGTTTTCTCCTTCTCTCCCTTTTAAAGCCTACCCTCTACTAAGGAATACTCTTGGGCACAAGCCATTTAGGTCTGCTCCCTCAAAGTGTGTAATTTTCGTGGTAGGATGCTCCTGCGAGGTTACCCACATTGAGGAAATTGTTCCCTCCGTGGCTACAGCCCCGTCACTAAGCTAGATGTGGCAAACTAGTCATATTCTTCTTTGAATTTATTGATTATTGTTATATTTTCTCCTTCAGCCTTTATTATTATTTTTACAACCCGTTCCCTTCTTTTATTAAAAGATTGTTTATTTACTTTAACTAACAATAACATATCCCGCTTATCATTGTTTTGAACAAAGTGAGTTGCAGTTGGGCCGGTTTTGACTCTCTTATCCAGAATGCTCGGGCCTAGTCCAAAAACACAAAAAGGTCCACCACACAAGGGCCACAGCTAACCCAGTTAGATAGGTTTCATATTCCGCCTTGTTTTTTGAACAAGGGAATTCTAATTTGAATGATAGTGCTACAACCTTGTCTTCTTCATGATACAAGACTACTCCCACTTCTTCTGATTGGGTGGTAGAGAACCAATCAAACTTCATCACCCATTACTCTTTAACTTTTTCTATCATAGCTACTTCTCCTGGGACCTCATCATCCAGCGAAAATTCTGCTTCTCCTAGGAATTGTGCTAGCAAATTAGCTATAGCTTAGCTCTTTACTACTTTGGGCGTTCCAGCTTTCAAGTCGTATTGCGACAGTTGTAGCAACCATTAGGATATTCTGCCAGAGAGAATCAGTTGCCATAACAAAGCTTTGATTTCATGAGACTTAGTCATTAGTCATACCTCGTAGGCTAAGAAGTAATGGCGTAGCCTTTGCAAAGCGTACACTATGGCCAAGCATTCACTTTCTGCTCTTGGATAACGAGAATTTGTATCCTTTAGGGCACAGTTGAAGTAGTAAAATGGTTGTTCAATGACACCTCTATCTTCTTGGGTAATCAATGCACTTATAGCATACGAGTTGGTGGCTAGGTAAAGCAACAATGGCTTTTTGGGAATTGGAGCTTGCATAGTGGGAAGGTTCGTCATAATCTGCTGTAGCCTTTTGAAGGCCATCTATTGTGCTTCCCCCCACTCAAAGTTTTGCCCCTTCTTAAGCAATTTGGTGAAAGCAGAAGTAATTGATGCCAACCTAGGGATGAATCTTCGGATGTATGAGACTTTCTCCAAGAAACTTTTCAATTCCCTTATTGTGGCTAGAGGTTTTATGGTTGCTATAACCGTAACTTTGGCCGAATCCACATCTATTCCTCTACCGTGAACTAAGAAACCCAAGAACTTCCCAAAGGACACTTCAAATGCACACTTGAGGGGGTTCATTCTCATTTTGAAAGCTCTACACCTCTCAAATACCCTTCTCAAAACTTGGGCGTACTCTTCTCGTTTCCTTGATTTCACTACTATGTCATCCACATAGTCCTCCAATTCCTGATGCATTATGTCATGGAATATAGCCATCATTGTCCGTTGATAAGTTGCACTTGGTTTTTTTAACCCAAAAGGCATCAAAATGTAGTAGAAGTTGCCTATGGGTGTTCTAAAAACAGTTTTCTCTGTGTCCTTTGGCGCCATTCTGATCAGATTATACCCACTAAATCCATCCATGAATGAAAATATGGCGCTTCCTACCACAGAATCTATTAGTAAATCCATGTTTGGTAGCGGGAATTCATCCTTTGGCAAACTCTGTTGAGGTTTCTGAAATCTACGCAACACCTTATCTGCCCATTCTTCTTTTTCACTAGTACTATGTTGGACAACCAGCACGGGTGTTGAATGGGTTTGATGAATCTTACGGCCAGCAATTGCTGTACTTCCTTAACTATTTTCCTTTCTATCTCGATGTGGAATACCCTGGCAAGCTAGGCCACTAGATTGGCCTCGAGATCCACATTCAGTATATGCACAACTAGCTCAAGATCCAATCTTGACATTTCACTGTAACCCTATGCGAAGACATCTTTGAATTCTTTTAGCAACAGTATTAATTCTAATTTCTCCTTTTCTGACAGTTGCAAACTGATTGAAATGGGCCTTGGTCTCAGCGGGTTGGATCCCATGTCGATTTCCTCCAACTTTTCTTCTACCACAACTTGTGTATCTTTTTTTGCCATGAATTCCTTACCTTTCTCTTTACTAATTTCTTCCTCCGAACCTTTTTGAGTCACGTAACACACCAAGCTTTTGTGTTGCCATTCTTGTCTGGGGCCCAGGTGTGAAAGCCCACTTGAATTTCACATATGGGCCTCGCGCACCTTCATAACTTACATACAATCCTGCCATCAAGGCCTCAAACTCTAACACATTGTGGTGTGTCATCTAACGCCGCAGTGAGCTCTTCCTTCCTTTTCTTCCTCTGAGATAGTAACTCCCTCAGATCGGGTTTTGGGTCACTCCGGATGTCTTCCCACCTAAGTACAAAGGTGCCTCGCGATTTTGACATTAAGCTCTACCTAGATGGTGCTCATTGGTCGTAGAACATAGTTTCTACTAGATAGGCTTTTGCTTGCTCAAAAGGTGATGGATTTGCTGCTATGCGTATCATTTTGCCATTCAATCTTCCTTTTCACTCACTAATGATAGGTGGATGGGACTAATCGATGCTTATGCAACCATGGCCTCTCCAAAAGCACTTGATATGAGACCTCTGTTTTTACTATGTGGAATTGAGATAGGGAAGCTATAAGGCCCACTTTTAACCACAGTTAGTTGTTGCCTGTGGTGTATTCGTCCCTTCCTTAAATCATGTCACTTCCATTAGGCACCCCTGAATCTTTCTTTCTGAAATTCCTTCCGCTTGTAAGGTGCTTAATGGGATGAGATTTACAAAAGAGCTTGTATCCACCAAGGCCCTCTAAATGGGGATTTGGTTTATAGATGTTGTTAAGTAAAGGAGCCTCTTGTGATCTAAGTACCCCACCTTCATGTCCTCATCACTAAAAGTGATCTCACTTAACTCCTACAGGAGAGCCCTGTCGCTTGTGATTTTGTTGTTAGGCATTTTATCGCCACCCTAGAGGCAATTCTTACCAGAGCATCCGTGGCTATCACTCGCTCTCATGCTATTAGCCTCAATTGGTCAAATAAATTCTTGAACTTGAAACTCTTTTATAAGGCGGTAATTATTATGGCAAGTAGGGCTGGACTCTCTTCTTCGTCCTCCCAAGGATCTGCACAAATCACAACTGCTGCTACACCCTTCCCTTTGTGATTTGGGAGTGGGTTTCTTTGAACTTCCGGTTGGGACAACTCTAGAGTCCCTTTCTTGGCTCTGTAGTGTACCAATCTGCAGAGTGCCCAACATTCTGCGGTAGAGTGTTACACGTAATTGTGTAGACGGCAAAAGCCTGGATCCCTCTGCTCTTCCTTTGTGGGTTCTCTAGAAACCTGATTGGGCTTGAATACCTCGTTCGCTATCCATTTATCTAAAAGCACATCTTGGTGGAAAAATAACGTGCTTGTATCACATCAGAGTAAACGCAGCGGAAAAATAACGGATCTACTTCATACATAAAAGTTAATATGCGTTATTTAAGTTTTAGAATATAAGAACAAGAGAGTGTACCTTAGAGCGGTGAATTTCAAAACTTGAAGATGAAAAGCACTTGGGAATACTTTCAATCTTCACTCCAATTCCACTAACGCCCAAGATATGTGGTCTCTCAATCAGTACCAAAAGGAGAATGTCAAAAAGTGTCTAACACTTTTAACACCACTTCACAAGAGTGTTCATACAATTTCCTATGAAAACTCTCTCAAAAATCTTTTCTCCTTTTTTTTTACATGAAAATTCTGTATGTTTCTCCCTTTGTATCTAACTGATTATCTAATTGGGTTGGCATTTTGGGCCTTTCCAAATGAGCTTAAGTGTGTGGCTTGGAGTGGGACCAAAAAGGACCAATAAGCCACTAGCTCCAATGGGCATTGGGCTTTTCTGTCAACTCTTAACAAGTCCAAAGTTACCATTAACTATATTTAATACTACTATATAAATATAGTTGCACTCTAGGCCTTATTAATAAATTATATCCCATGACTTTATTATACATGCAACCCCTTCATAAAATATTCATAGTAATACAAAGTCATTAAAATAGACTGCCACTTTGTTTATTACTACATCTTAATTCCTTCAGTACCCGGTTTAATTCTTTAAGTTATTCATCATATATTTATGAAATCCAATTCCATAAAAATATACTTTAGTAACTCCTTACTAAAGTGGTTAGGCACAACTCTCTGAATAACAAACTCATTAAACTTATCTCAAGAGAATATTTTTTATCTCCGTTAAGAGACTGTGAATTCCATCAACACTTAATGTGGCTGCTCAACATACTGAGATTTTGACCGTTACTATAGATCTCACTCCTGATATATCAAAGCAACCTACACTTCATGATCAGGTCCATTATCCTCTCAAGATTAAGAGTTCACGTAAATATAAGTCGTGAGTTTATTATTCAATTGACAGTCGTTAGGAGAATAATAAATCTCACACCGGTCAAGTTCAATATGTCTTAACTCTTAAAACATATCAACACATTAACTGGAAATCTTCATTTCCATGATCAAGACAAATCATCTTAGTTGATATGTTATAGTCTTCGCAGATGAAATGCCCAATTTCATCACCGACTACGAACTACAATTCTGAGTTTACAAAGAACTTGTGATTTATATCTTCTGTGACTAAATCACATAAATCACAAACTATGCATCTCATGGACTATATGATAATATCCCAATATTCATGTTACCATTATTTTCAAATAATAATAAAACAACTTTATTAATTACAACATTAAGTTATACATAATGTCATACATAATAAAATACATAGCATCATACAATAGGATTTAAGGACACATATCCCAACAATCTCCCACTTGGCCTAAAGACTATTGTGCACTAATCTAACTCCCATCTCCATTAAATGTGACTCGAAAGTCCTTTGAGGCAAGGTTTTGGTGAAGGGGTCCGCTAGATTCTTTGCACCATCAATCTTTGCTACAGTCACATCTCCACGAGCAACAATATCTCGAATGATGTGGTACTTTCTTTCTATGTGTTTTCCTTTCTTGTGATTCCTTGGATCTTTAGATTGTGCAACTGCTCCACTATTGTCACAGAACAATGTAATAGGAACTTGCTCAATTCTTATAACACCAAGATCACAAAGGAATTTCTTGAGCCAAACAGCCTCCTTTGCTGCCTCACAAGCAGCAACATATTCGGCTTCCATGGTGGAGTCCGCAATACAAGATTGCTTAACACTCCTCCAACTTATGGCTCCACCTCCCAAGGTGAAAACACAACCCGACGTGGATTTTCTGAAATCTAGATCCGACTGAAAATCTGAATCTGTATAGCCAATGGGAATCAAATCCTCACAACGGTAAATAAGCATATAATTTCTCGTTCTTCGTAGATACTTGAGAATATGCTTTACAGCTTGCCAATGTTTAAGTCCTGGATTTGATTGATATCAGCTGACCATGCCAACTGAATAACAAATATCCGGCCTAGTACAAAGCATGGCATACATGACACTTCCTACAGCAGAAGCATAAGAAACTTGTCTCATGATATTTTCTTCCTCTTGAGTCTTAGGCCTTTGGTCATCAGACAGAGGAACTCCATGTCTAAAAGGAAGTAATCCTTTCTTGGAGTTTTGCATGCTAAACCGTTCTAGAATCTTATCTATATAACCAGCTTGTGACAAACCTAACATCCTATTCTTTCGATCTCGCCAAAGCTTGATCCCTAGAATATAGTTAGCTTCGCCCATGTCCTTCATATCAAATTGGCTTGACAACCAAACTTTAACCGATGACATTACTTCTACATCATTTCCAATGAGTAGAATGTCATCAACATAAAACACTAGGAACATTACTACTTTGTCTTGATGTCTCTTGTACACACATGGTTCATCAAGACTTTGCTCAAAACCAAATGATTTGATTGCCTGATCAAATCTGATGTTCCGTGACCTAGATGCTTGCTTAAGTCCATAAATGGATCTTTTCAACTTGCATACCATATGCTCTTGGTTCTTTGCTATGAAACCTTCTGGTTGCAACATATAGATTTCTTCTTCAAAATTGCCATTAAGAAATGCAGTCTTGACATCCATTTGCCAAATCTCATAATCATAATGAGCAGCAATGGATAAGAGAATTCTGATAGATTTAAGCATGGCTACTGGCGAAAAGGTTTCATCATAATCGATGCCTTCCTTTTGTGTATACCCTTTAGCCACTAGCCTTACTTTAAAGGTTTCAACCTTTCCATTTATCCCTCTCTTCCTCTTGTAAACCCATTTGCAACCAACAGGTTTAATGCCGTTAGGCGCCTCTACAAAACTCCAAACTTGATTGGAATACATGGAATCTAGTTCAGATTTCATAGCTTGGACCCAATGATGTGCATCTATATCATTTATTGCCTCCTCATAAGTGTAGGGATCCGATTCAGCCTCTTCTGAGATAGCCTCATAAGTTTCACCTAAACCTATAAATCTCACAGGAGGCCGAACAATTCTCCCACTATGACGAGGCAATTGTGTACTAGACATTTCATGAGTAGTATCTTGTGGTGTATCTAACACAACCACTTTTTTCTTAGTTTTATCCAATGGTTGTTGATTTACGACTCATTCATTTCAGCCAATACAACTCTACTTCTAGGAGTAAAATTATTCATATAGTCATTTTCCAAAAATTTAGCATTTGTACTAACAAAAACTTTGTTATCATTTCGACTATAGAATAAATAACCCCTAGTTTCTTTTGGATAACCAACTAGCAAACACACTTCCGATTTTGGTTCCAAATTATGAGGCTTCCCATTTAGCACATGTGCTGGACAACCCCAAATGTGGAGATACCTCATACTAGGCTTACGCCCACTCCACAATTCCATGGGTGTTTTGAGGACAGATTTTGATGGAACTAAATTCAAAAGATGTATTGTTGTATCTAAGGCATATCCCCAAAAAGAAATTGGTAAAGTTGAATAACTCATCATAGACCTAACCATTTCCAAAAGAGTTCTATTCCTTCTCTCCGTTACACCATTTTGTTGAGGAGTTCCAGGTGCAGTCAATTGGGATATTATCCCATTTTGAATTAGGTAATCCTTGAAAATCCCAAGAAGGTATTCGCCACCTTGATCAGATCGAATGGCTTTTATGCGTTTGCCTAATTGATTCTCAACTTCAGCCCTAAACTCTTTGAACTTTTCAAAGGTTTCGGACTTCCGTCTCATTAGGTACACATAACCATATCTTGAGTAATCATCCGTAAAAGTGATGAAATACTCATAACCTCCTTTTGCTTGGGTTGACATAGGACCACATACATCCGTATGAACTAATTCAAGCAACTCTTGGGCCCTTCTACCTTTTGCATTAAAAGGTCGCTTGGTCATTTTACCTTCTAAACAAGATTCACAAACTGGAAATTCATCAAAGTCCATAGGCTCTAAGAGTCCATCTTTGATCAGCCTTTGAATTCTGTTTGAATTAATATGACCTAAAAGCAAGTGCCAAAGATATGCATCATTTGAAGGAAACTTTCTCTTTAATGATTTTACATGTGAGTTAGTATCTAACTCAGAATTATGTAATTCATGCTTAACAGGATTTAAAATATAAAGACTATACACAATATTGCCAGAATAGATAAACATTTTATCCTTCTTTATCACAGCATTGTCTTCTAGGATAACACAATATCCTTGTTTATCCAAATAAGTTGCAGAAATTAAATTCCTACGCACATTAGGTACAAACAGATAATCTTGCAATATTAAAACCCTAGACTCAAAGCACAAATGAACAACACCAACAGCTACAATTGGAATTCTGCTCCCATCAGCCAAAGTTAGAAACAATTCCCCTTCACTCAGTTTTCTGGTCTCCTGAAACCCCTGCAAAGAATTGCAGATATGATTAGTACAACCTGAATCCACACACCAGGAATCCGTGGGATTCTGTACCAAACATATTTCAAGAAGAAAGGAAGTTTTCATACCCTTGTTCTTGGCAGCTTTAAACTTTGGACAATTCCTCTTCCAATGTCCTTTCTCACCACAATGGAAACACTTTCCTTTGAGCTTTTTCCCTTTGTCGGCAACCCCTAAGGCAATTTGCTTACCCTCTTTCTTAGTGAAGTCCTTCTTCTTCTTCTTACCCTTGCCTATCGACTTAGGTTGTGAAGTAGAAGCTTCACCAACATTGGCTTCAACACTAGAAGTACCAAGGATGCCTTCCGCCGCCACTAACTCATTCATTAATTCAGACAAAGAATAAACCTTTTTGTTCATATTATAATTTAGTCTGAATTCCTTGAATGATTCCGGTAGTGACTGGAGTATCATATTCATTTGGGATTCTCCATCAATGTCGGCACCTAAAACTTCCAATGTATTCAGATTAGAGATCATTGTAAGACAATGTTCTCTTACTGAACTACCTTCAGCCATCTTGGTATTATAAATTTGCCTCATGGTTTCTTGCCTTGCAGAACGGCATTGCTCACCAAACATCTCTTTCAGACTTAGCATAATGTCCGAAGCTAGTTCTACATCCTGCATTTGATGCTGTAGAACATTTGAGATGGACGCTAGGATATAGCACTTGGCTATTTCATTAGATTTCTACCAACGATCATATCGTTGTTTTTCCTCAAGAGGAACATCTAATGAAGGAAAGCTAGGACATGGTTGAGTAAGCACATATTTGTGCTCTTCAGCAGTTAAAACAATGTCCAAGTTTCTTTTCCAGTCAACATAGTTGGATCCAGTCAGTTTGTTTTGATTAAGAATAGAAACAAGTGGGCTAAAAGATGTCATGTTCAAATCTGAAAATAACAAACATGAATATAATAAGTAAACTGGACATTATCAATTTAGCATATAAGTATATAATATGGAACCTTAATAAAACCATAAAATAATATATGCGACGACAACCCAATCCCATGTTTAAAATTCCTTGGAAGTAAGTAAATTATAAACACTATGATTGATTGAGAACTATTCTCATTATTAATGCTATCATGATAACTATTATCAAACACTAATAACATGCCGTTTCTACTTTAGCCTCTAAGTAATAATGACATAGCTCCGAAGGGAGATTAACATTAAACTTAGTCTAGTGTACACCATTGATTGAATTCTATGTGAGTCATAAAGTAACTCCACGGAAGCGTGGTTGTTCTCAATATAAAAACACATATTATTCATCATAAAGAAGTTTAACCTGTAGTACCGTGAATTAAACACCCTCTGAAGGGAGCAAGGCATATACGCCAAGGCGAGGTGCTTAATCACACTACTATAAACTGACAATGGAGGCCGTGAGATGCAACCCTTGTATCTCTCTCCCACTAGATATTTTAAAATAAAGGTTTTTAAATATAAAACATGCATAATATAATTATACATAGCCTTGCTATTTTATATATGTAAAAATACTTAGAAAAAATTCTGGATCAACAGTTCTCGATCGATCCTCAACAGATTCTCGATCGGTCTAGAAAAGTTCCACGAAGCTTGACAGATCCTCGATAGATCCTTGATCGATCAAGAAACTTTCTATCTGCTCGATAGATTCTCGACAGATTCTCGATCGATCGAGTTTCGCGAATTTTGAATTTTCCAGAATTTTCCAAAAACAGTTTTTCAACGTTTTCATGTACAAAACAACTATCATACAATTATTATGAACATAAATTGATGTCAAAACTGAATTTCATTGATGTTACTGCCTTAAAGTTCAGTTTAACATACTTAAACTAAAAATTAAACAACATCATAACATCGAAAACAGTTTTCATCAAGAACAATAATTTCAACGACCATGCAGTAAACTATTTTCTAACAACATGAAATCATTGTTACTAATTCCAAAACTCAAAAACATGTTAAACAGATATGTAATGAAAACCTGGCTCTGATACCATTTGATGGAAAAATAACGTGCTTGTATTGCATCAGAGTAAACGCAGCGGAAAAATAACGGATCTACTTCATACATAAAAGTTAACATGCGTTATTTAAGTTTCAGAATATAAGAACAAGAGAGTGTACCTTAGAGCGGTGAATTTCAAAACTTGAAGATGAAAAGCACTTGGAAATACTTTCAATTTTCACTCCAATTCCACTAACGCCCAAGATGTGTGGTCTCTCAATCAGTACCAAAAGGAGAATGTCAAAAAGTGTCTAACACTTTTAACACCACTTCACAAGAGTGTTCATACAATTTCCTATGAAAACTCTCTCAAAAATCTTTTCTCCTTTTTTTTACATGAAAATTCTGTATGTTTCTCCCTTTATATCTAACTGATTATCTAATTGGGTTGGCCTTTTGGGCCTTTTCAAATGGGCTTAAGTGTGTGGCTTGGAGTGGGACCAAAAGGGAACAATAAGACACTAGCTCCAATGGGCCTTGGGCTTTTCTGTCAACTCATGACAAGTCCAAAACTACCATTAACTATATTTAATACCACTATATAAATATAGTTGCACTCTAGGCTTTATTAATAAATTATATCCTAAGACTTTATTATACATACAACCCCTTCATAAAATATTCATAGTAATACAAAATCATTAAAATAGACTGCCACTTTGTTTATTACTACATCTTAATTCCTTGAGTACCCAGTTTAATTCTTTAAGTTATTCATCATATATTTATGAAATCCAATTCCATAAATATATACTTTAGTAACTCCTTACTAAAGTGGTTAGGCCCAACTCTCTGAATAACAAACCCATTAAACTTATCTCAAGGGAATATTTTGTATCTCCGTTAAGAGATTATGAATTCCATCTTGAGAATATATGTTCCATCAACACTTAATGTGGCTGCCCAACATACTGAGATTTTGATCATTACTATAGACCTCACTCCTGATATATCAAAGCAACCTACACTTCATGATCAGGCCCATTATCCTCTCAGGATTAAGAGTTCACGTAAATATAAGTCGTGAGTTTATTATTCAATTGACAGTCGTTAGGAAAATAATAAATCTCACACCGGTCCAGTTCAATATGTCTTAACTCTTAAAACATATCAACACATCAACTATAAATCTCCATTTCCATGATCAAGACAAATCATCTTAGTTGATATGTTCTAGTCTTCGCAGATGAAATGCCCAATTTCATCACCGACTACGAACTACAATTCTGAGTTTACAAAGAACTTGTGATTTATATCTTCTGTGACTAAATCACATAAATCACATACTATACATCTCATGGACTATATGATAATGTCCCAATATTCATGTTACCATTATTTTTAAATAATAATAAAACAACTTTATTAATTACAACATTAAGTTATATATAATATCATATATAATAAAATACATAGCATCATACAATAGAATTTAAGGACACATATCCCAACACATCCAACTCCTTTGGGGTGCATGGTAGTGGTAGAGGGGTATCGTACTCTCTCCCATCAGCTTTCCTTTTTCTTTCGCCAGTGGATGCTGTCATAGCCTGTGGGTCGTTTCTTTTGACAGAACTTGGCCTTACTAACTGAGCAGTCTTTTTGGCCTTTTGCAACAACTGTGAAAACTAGGAGATCTCCAAGTTTTCCAAGACAGCTATGTACTCCCTGATCATGTTTGTTATACACATTTCTACCAATGTCTTTTCCTCACAATAATCATAGCAATTAAATGCTATGTCTCTAAATCTTTTGATGTACTCTATTAAATCCTCACCACTTCTTTGCTTGGTTGCTTACAAGGTCGCAAGTGTTCCTGTTTCTTGTCTATGGAAGTATTTAATGCAAAATACATCTACCATGTCATCCTAGGTCGGGATTGATCCTGGCTTTAGACTGATGTACCAGGTATAGGCACGGTCACATAATGATTTGGAAAAATTCTAAAGACATAAGTCCTTGTCCACCGTGTAAATGCCAAGAGTGTCAATAAACTTGCTAACGTGCTCGACAGCACTTCCCTTTCTGCCATCATACTGTGTGAAGACTCGTGGTTCATATCTCTTAGGGTATGGTTTGCTAAGTACTCTCAATGGGTAAGGAGGTTTTCATGTATAAAATCTCTCATTTGACACTCTGGCCCTCTCCTACTCTAGGAGAGCCGTTACTTCAGCCATAGTGATGAAACATTGTTCCGCATTTTGAGGAGCACTTCTAACTAATGTCTCCTCTTTGTCTGCCATATGCTTCGAGATATGCTAGCTCTCTTTTTCCTTTATCTTATTTGTTTCAGCTGGCGAATTTCCTCCATCATCTATTGCTGCGAATGTTGCAGTGCTTGCAACATTTCAATAAAGACATTAGCATTGTTAGTGGGGATCCTTAGTTGTGGTTGGGGTTCAGCCCCCACTCTGTTGATGCCTTCTGCCTAGTTGGGCTGTTGTTGGTGAGGCGTTGTTAGCCTAGACTCTGCATGTAAAGGTAGGACACTTATGTTTCGCATCGCCTTGGATTTCAAAGGCATTTGTTTACGAGGACTTCTGTCTTTTGTCCCGACTTGTTTCCTAACTCCCTAGGGTAGGGAAGTCGCAAATTTAAATGTGATGGGCCTTTTATGATTTTAGGCTAAACTGCCTCCTACTGTATTAAGCCCAAGTGTTTTGGATAAGAGAGTCAGGACCAGCCCAACTGCAACTCACTTTGGTTTGGTTTGTACACAAACTATGCCCTGTTTGTCGAAACTTTAGTCATATGCCTATGGCAGGCGAAGTTGCTGCAGAAAAGCTATGGCAGATAGGTGCAACGAAACAATGATAAGCAGGATACGTTGCTGTTATGCAAACCAAGTAAACAATCTTTCATTAAAGCAAGAGAAAAGAACACATTAAGTGTAATAATAAAGACAGAAAGAGAAATGATAGCAATAATTGGTAAAGTGATAGAAGAAGATGATTAGTGTGTCACATTCAGTTTCGTCACGTGACTAAGGCCAAGGAGGGAACCATTTCCTCAATGTGGGTAACCTCGTAGGAGGATCCAGCCACAGAAGTTACTCACTTTGAGGAAACGGGTCTGAATGGCTTGCGCCCAAACAAATTCTTTATCTTTAGCAAAGTGTAGGCTTTAGGAGGGAGAGAAGAAAAAAAGCCTATTGGTGCATGTCTGCCATTCTACTCTCTCTCTTGTTCTTTTTCCAACTCTCTGTTTCTCTTCCTCTATTTTACTATTTCAATTTCTTCCTTTATTTTCTTTCTTTCTTTCTTTTATGTTTTCTTGTGTGATGTGATGGTGATTACTCTTGTGGTGATTACTACTGCTGCCCCATTTTTCTTCCTTCTATTGTGCACGGCAAATGCCTTTTATATACTGCTTGCTGCAACTATTTTTACCATTTTAGCCTTTAACAACCTTTGTCTGGTCTAGGTATCCTTGTCGACCACCACTGGCTTGTTAGCTCCCCAGCCACTACCACTTACTTTTACTGGCTGTGTCACTCTCCATTACTAGATAAAGAAGACTATTTTATTTGTTTACTCATCGTAACATTCTAATCTGCCATAGTATGAGGTGTTCTCTCTTCCTATCCCTCATGACATGTACCTAGTGGTTCTAGCTCATCTTCTCTTTTTTGGATGATATGTCATCCCAGTAAGACATTTCCCCTAAAAGAGCTTGAGTAAGAACCCCAGAATAGGCTTCCCCTTCTCCCCACCGCCAAACCATACCCTCACTTACCTCTGACTTATAACCCACCACTCCTATATTGGCTGAGTACAAGCTGGTCTTGGCTGGGTACAAGCTGGTCTTGGCTGGGTTCAGGCTAGTTTAGCCTGGGTCTTACGCGTACTCCACTTCCTGTGTATGTTGAAAGCTTGTTTGCTGCTCATGCATTTGCCATGGTCTGAAGGCTCATCTGTGTATTTTATCGCTCATCCTTGACCTCTTCTTACGTGAACTGTTTTCTGGTCTTTCATTTTTTATTGGCTCGCTTCTTTCAAGGGTTGGGCCTTTCTTGGGTTTTTCTCCCGTTAGTCCATTCCTTGCTCCACCCGTAGTCTTGTTGTCATTCCTGTCATACCACTCTGCTATCCTTGCCATGATGCTATTTGACCTGTGTTTGCTGGGCTTCTTTGGGCTTGCTGCCCATCATTCTTTCAATTACTCTGTATGGTCATTCATGCTATTTTGGGCTTTCCCAATCCGTTACATTGCTCGTGGGCTCTTTTGTCCCATTTCTTTCTCCTTGGACATCCTTGGCCCATTTGCTTTCTTTAAGCATCCTCGGTGTTAGGATGTATGCCCTTAAATCCTATTGTATGATACTATGTATGACTTAATGTTGTAATTAATAAAGTTATTTTATTATAATCTAAAATAATGGTAACATGAATATTGGACATTATCATATAGTCCATGAGATACATAATATGTGATTTATATTAAAAGTCACAGAAAATATAAATCACAAATTCTTTGTAAACTCAAAATTATAGTTCGTAGTCGATAATGAAATTAGGCATTTCATCTGCGAAGACTATAACATATCAACTAAGATAATTTGTCTTGATTATGGAAGTGGAGACTTCTAGTTGATATGTTGATATGTTTTAAGAGTTAAGACATATTGAACTGGACTGCTCTGAGATTTATTATTCTCCTAACGACTGTCAAATGAATAATAAATCTCACGACTTATATTTACATGAACTCTTAATCCTGAGAGAATAATGGACTTGATCATGAAATGTAGGTTACTTTGATATATCAAGGGTGAGATCTAAAGACACGATCAAAACCTCAATATGTTGGACAACTACATATAGTGTTGATGGAATATATATTCTCAAGATAGAATTCATAGTTTCTTAACAAAGATATAAAATATTCCATTAAGATAAATTTAATGAGTTTTGTTATTCAAAGTGTTAGGCCTAACCACTTTAGTAAAGAGTTACTAAAGTATATATTTATGAAATTGGATTTCATAAATATATGATAAATAACATAGAGGATTAAACTAGGTACTCAAGGATTAAGATGTAGTAATTTACAAAGTGGTAATCTACATTCATGACTTTATATTATTACTAATATTTTATGAAGGGGTTGCGTGTATAATAAAGTATTGAGATATAATTGATAAATAAGGCCTAGAGTGCAACTATATTTATATAGTAGTATTAAATATAGTTAATGGTAACTTTAGACTAGTCAAAAGTTGACAGAAAAGCTTAAGGCTCATTGAAACTAGTGTCTTATTAGTCATTTTTACTCCCACTCCAAGCTACAAACTAAAGCCCAATTGGAAAGGCCCAAAAAACTAGCCCAATTGGATAATTAGTTAGATATAAAGGGAAAAACGTACATAATTTTATAATAAAAAACATATATATATATATATATATATATAATACATCATTATGAAATGGTGTGTATGTGAGGGTGAGACACTCTCTTATTCTCCTTTTGAAAACTGATTGAGAGACCACACTTCTTGGGTGTAAAATGAAATTGAAATGAAGATTAAAAGTGTTCCCGAATACTTCTAATCTTTCGTTTTTGAATTTCACTGAACCAAGGTACGCTCTCTTATTCTTAAATTCTGAAATTTGCATAGTACATGTTAACAATTGCGAATGAAGTAGATCTGTTAATTTTCCACTGCGTATGTTTTGTATGCGATACAAACATGTATTTAACCAACAATTGATATCAAAGCGATCTTCAATTTCGAAGATTATGCATTTAATTTTCTGCATGGCAGTTGAAATTAAAGGTAATAGTTTCATGTTGTTAGAGGATTATGCATTTAATTTTCTGCATGGCAGTTGAAATTATGATTTGATGAAAACTGATATTAATATTATGTTGTTATTTAAATTTGATTTTAAGTATGTTAAATTGATTTTTCAAGCTATAGTATCAATGGAATTCAGTTTTAATATCAAATTCTATTTATTATGTTCATATCGTGGTTGTTTGTTCATGAAAAATCGTTGAAAACTGTCTACATTTGCCCTTTAAAAACTGAAAACACGGGGTTTTTCGTGGGTTACCTTCTCGCGAAATTACTTGCGAAAAATGTCTCTGAAGCACAAAACTTTTCACCAGTGGCCAGACAGTCGCAAAAGTTTCTATCTGAATTTTGTGTTTTCACTATTTTCCCTTAACCCATTTTAGCGGGAAGATCTTAGTCGCAAGATTCTTGCGAAAATGCCTCTGAATTTTTTCTAAGTGTTTTCAAATGTTTCAAGTGCAAGGCTATGTGTGATTACATTACACATGTTTACAAATTAAAAACCTTTCTTTTAAAACATCTAGTGGGAGAGAGATACAAATGTTGGATCTCATGGCCTCCATTGTCGGTTCATAATAGTGTGAAATATATATTTTGTCTTTGCTTCGAGCTTAGTGTTCCATGTAGAGAGTATTTATTTCATGATTCTATAAGATTGAACTACCTCGTTTATAGAGAGTATTTATTTCATGATTCTATAAGATTGAACTACCTCGTTTATAGTGGTTTGATCAAACACTTTGTCTTAGCCTTGAGTTTTGCATTCTATGCGGAGGGTGTTTTGTATCATGGTGTTGCAAAATAAACCTGTTAAGGGGATGAAATGTGGCTTCACATGATTTTAGACAATGGAATGCACTAGACTAAGTATTATAGTATCCTCTATGCTGAGTTCTTATTATTATTACTTAGAGAATAAATGTAAAACGGCATATTATTGGTGTTTGCTAAGAATTATCATAATAGCACTAATAATGAGAATAGTTCTCAATCAATCATTGTATTTAATATTCACTCTATACTGAGGGATATTGAATATGGAATTGGATTGTCGTTGCATATAGTATATTATGGTTTTATTAAGGTTCCATATTATATGTTCATATGCTAAATTGATAATTTTCAGTATACTTATTATATTCATATTTATTGTTTTCAGATTTAAATCATGGCACCATTTAGCCCACTTGTTACTATTTTTGATCAAAACAAACTGACTAGATCCAACTATGTTGACTAGAAAAGAAATTTGGACATTGTTCTTACTGCTGAAGAACACAATTAAGTACTTACTTAATCATGGCCTAGCTTTCCATCATTAGATGCTCCTCTTGAGGAAAAACAACGATATGATCGTTAGCAAAAATCTAATGAGATAGTCAAGTGCTATATCCTAACTTCTATCTCAAATATTCTATAGCATCAAATGCAGGATGTAGAACTAGCTTCAAATATTTTGCTAAGTCTGAAGGAGTTGTTTGGTGAGCAAAGTCGTTCTGCAAGGCAAGAAACTATGAGGCAGATTTATAATACCAAAATGGCTTAAGGTACTTCAATGAGGGAGCACTGTCTTAGGATGATCTCTAATCTGAATACATTAGAAGTTTTAGGTGCCGATATTGATGGAGAATCCCAAATACATATGAAACTCCAGTCGCTACTAGAATCATTCAAGGAATTCAGACTTAACTATAATATGAATAAAAAGATTTATTCATTGTCTGAATTAATGAATGAGTTGGTAGTGGCAGAAGGCATCCTTGGTAACTTTGGACTTGTCAAGAGTTAACAGAAAAGCCTAAGGTCCATTAGAGCTAGTGTCTTATTGGTCCCTTTTGGTTTCACTCCAACTCTAAGCCACACACTAAAGCCCAATTGGAAATGCCCAAAAGGCTAGCCCAATTAGATAATCAGTTAGACATAAAGGGAAAAACATACAAAATTTTATAATAATAAAAAAAGAGTGTATGATACATCATTGTGAAATGGTGTGTATGTGAGGGTGAGACACTCTCTTATTCTCCCTTTGAAAACTGATTGAGAGACCACACTTCTTAGGCGTAAAGTGGAATTGGAGTGAAGATTAAAAGTGTTCCTGAGTACTTCTGATTTTTCGTTTTTGAATTTCACCAAACTAAGGTACGTTCTCTTGTTCTTGAATTCTAAAATTTGTATAGTACATGTTAACAATTACGAATAAAATAGATCCGTTAATTTTCTACTACGTATGTTTTGTATGCGATACAAACATGTATTTAACTAATACTCGGCCCATTTCCTAATTCTGCATTCCCATAAGCGCTTTGCTAACTCTTTGGGCGTCCTTGGCCTAATTACTTTATTCTTCATCCTTGGCGCTCATGGGCTTTCCATCAACCCATTTCTTTCTTACTTCATTACTTCGGGCCTACCGTGGCCCATTCTTACTTTTCTTCATTACGTAATGCCTATGGGTTTACTACTTTCTCTTTTGGGCTCCTCTAGGCCCATTTACTTTTCTCAATACCCATTTATTTATTTTATGAGCGTATGATCCATTATTCCTGCCATTAATGGTTCATTCCTATCAATCTACTAACTCTCTTCTTGCTCATATTCTTGGGTTTCTTCCTGCTGCTGGGCTTTTAAAAATGAGCATCAATAAGGATTTGCATTAAAAAAAAAAAGATTTGCATATATAACATATATAACTATCAAGACTGAAGTTCTTCCAATTAAAAAAAAAAAAAAAAAAGCTGAATTTCTTATTATTTAGATATCGACTTTGCCGTAATTTCATTTTTGTACCTACACCCACAATTTTCCTTTTTATTTATTTACTTTTAATTTTTGAGAAACCTAGATTTGCTTTCCTAAGAGCATCCACATCAGTATGTGGAAAATGTTTTCCATTTTGCACATCTAAAACCTATTTTTTCTATGTTACACACTTATTTTTATAAAACACCCACATCAATTTGTCTATTATACACATTTATTCAAATAAAATATTCATTTCTTTAACAATGTCATCTCTTTCACAGACCCAACACAACCCACATACGGTCATCTCTCACAGACCCAACACAACCCAAACAACCACACAGCCACCATCAGAACAATCGAAACCCACACAAGATCGACATCAGCAACCAATCGGAACCTACACAACCCAAAGAACAACCCAACAGACAACAGAAAAATAACCAGCAACCAACAGATCGGCGATGGGGCTTGGGTTGACAAGAGAGTTGATTTTAGAGAGTCTGATGAAATGAGAGAGAGTTGATCGGTGAGAGTGAGGTGAGAAAGGAAATGAGAAAAAGAGAGTGAGGTGAGTCAAAGGTAGAGAGGGGAGAGAGAGAGAGAGAGAGAAAAAAAAAGAATAAAATAGTCATTTACATGATAAACAGTAACCGTGCATATGTGCATGGTTATTGCAACCACATCAGTTCCTCTAAAGTCTTCTAAAATAGAAAAAACTATTAATTTTACACATTTTGAGTAAAAAAACACCACATCAGTGGGTGTAAAAATGTGCAAATCCATCTATGAGTTACAGTAACCATGCATATTTATACGGTTACATTAGCTCGTTTATCCATTATTTTATTAATTTCTGTTCGCTCATTTTTCTCTCTCTCTTCTCTGTGTTCTACAAACCTAGTTAGCTTCTCCTCTCCTCATCTTCTTCTTTTTCCTCAAATCCACACAAACATACCTATACATGAACACATCCACACTGACAAATCAACAGAGATACATTTGCTCAAAAAAAAAAAAAAAAAAACACACAGCGAGACAGATCAGTGCTTGATCGGTGCTTGTGGAACGATCGGTGCTTGACTAGATCGAAGCTCGTCGATCTTGCCTGTGGATCGGAGCTCGGAGCTTGGGAGAGTTGATCGAGAGGGAGAGATGGGTATAAAGAGAGAGCAACAAATCAGAAATGGGTAGAGAGAGAAAGCGCGTGTATATATCGGGTAGTTGAGAGATATAATAAAAAATTTAAAGAAATTGATTATTTAATTAGAAGAGGTGATAGAATAGATGAATTGATGTGGGTGTTTTATAAAAATGGATGTATAAAATAAAAAAAAAGTAGGTTTTTAGTATAAAAATAGATGTGTAAAATAGAAGAATTGATGTGGTTGCTCTTACTGTTTATTTACATGACTATGATATATATTTACACATTTTTATAAAGACTGATGTAAGTATTTTTTAAATTAAAATATGTAAAATTGATATTTTTTTTCTATTTTAAAATATTATAAATAAGCTAACGTGGTTGCTCTAACCGTACACCAGAACCAGCAAATTAAAAAACAGCCCCCCGCTACACCCACTAACTATTTCTCTATATTTGTAAATTTTTTATTTAATATTAATGAATTTTTAAAATTATCGCTGCGTTGCAGGATTGGAGTGTTATTTTTGACCTTTCGCTTTCTGGATCTAGGGTTTCGCTTTTGACGACTCTCTTTTTTTGTTCTACCATCATCATCACCATCAAAATCAAAACCCTAGCTCCATCACATAAACACTGCTTCTCAGACGAACTCAAACAACATTCGGAATCGGAGGCCAACAAAAAAAAAAAAAAAAAAAAGCTTTTAGGGTTTTCTCTTTTGCGATCATCACCATCAATCAGATCTAAAATTGTTCTAAAATTGTGGTTTTTTTTTTCCTTACAGATCAGAGATTATTGTATTTTACTGTATTGGTTTTTGTTTTATATAAAATTCCCAACGAATCGGATCAAATCTAAAGCAATCCCTCTGACTCAGAGACGAAATCACCATCATGGGTTTTACAAAGAAATTGATGAACAACAACAACAACAACAACAATCTCAGCCACCCATTTGAAAGAGTGAGATTTTGATTATATAATTTCTTTTTTATATTTTCGGATTTGGGCCCCCAAAAAAGAAAAAAAAAAAAAAGAAGAAGGAAAAAGAAAAAAGAAAAAAGAAATGTATAAAGCGGTGTTGTATCAAGGGGAAGAGTTACTTGGAGAGGTAGAGATGTACCCAGAAGAGAAAGAGAAGATCGAAGTGAAGGAAATCAGAATCAGTCAGTTTTCACAAGCAAGTGAAAGATGTCCACCACTGGCTGTGCTTCATACTATTACTGCTACTGGGATTAGCTTCAAAATGGAGTCAAAGTCCTCTCTCTCTCAGGACTCGCCGCTCTTTGTTTTGCACTCCTCATGTTTCAAGGAGCACAAGGTATAATAACACAAACCCCAACCCTAACCAAATTTAACAACTTAATGAACCAAACCCCAGATGCTTAAAACTTCCAAATTGTTTAAAATTATGCAAACCCCAGACCACTTTTAATCTTTGCTGAGGACACCTGGACAATAATTTAACAAGTTCAATTTTTTTTTTTCTTTCTTTTTTGGCTTTGACAGTTTTAGTGAACTAACTAATTTTTCCAAGAATTTATGACAACTTTGTGAAATTGAAGTTTCATGATTGATTGATTGTGAAAATTGAACTGTTTGAACTTGTTAATGATGTATTACCCAGAAAGATAGGATCTTGTTCTGTACTAGGGCTACAATACTGACCAGCCTTCTTTGAGCTTGATTTTAAGTGGATTACTTAGTTGAACTTTTTTGTGATATTGAGAATATGCCATATGATTGTTACTGACAATTGTTTGCTATTTATTTGGGTTAAATTATGGTTGAGGATTGCATTTCTGGCACAATTAGGGTTTGCTGCATTTGAGAAAATTCTTAAGAGAAGGTACTCCAGAACTCTGCAAAGCAGCTCTTCAGTTGTTATTTATGAGAACATAGCTCAGAAAATTAGGACAAATGAGCAACTTTGTGGCTCTGTTTTTATTTTGTAAAGTATGTGTAAGGTTGTGCACGAAATCAACTGTTTTCTAATTGTTCCTTGTGGATGGTTTGGGAGAAACTTCTGTGCTAATTAAATGTCTTGCTTGTGTATTTTTGTTTCACTCATTATAAAAGATTACGGATTTCTCCAAATTATATACATATGGTTATAAGATGAAGAATTTATCTGATTTCATACTATGTGAACGAATGTTCTTTATTTTGTTGCTTTTTCTTCTTATGTGATTCCCTTTCCTATAACATATATGTGTTTATGAATCACCCACACAGATTTAAGTTGCCTTTTTTTCCACAATTCTTTCTTTTGAGTCTGGATGGTTTTAGCAAATGTTAACAATGATTGCCATATTGGCCTATACAGACTGCCATAATGCCACTAGGAGGAGGGGAGGAGCTTCATTTGGTTGCTATGTATTCTAAGAATAATGACAAACAATATCCATGTTTCTGGGGATTCAATGTTGCATCAGGGCTATACGATTCTTGTCTTATCATGTTAAACCTTAGATGTCTTGGAATAGTATTTGATCTTGATGAAACACTCATAGTAGCAAATACAATGCGCTCATTTGAAGATAGGATTGAGGCCCTACAGCGGAAAATTAACAGTGAGGTGGACCCACAACGCATTTCTGGTATGCTGGCGGAGGTCAAGCGCTATCAAGATGACAAAATTATATTAAAGCAATATGCTGAAAATGATCAGGTTGTTGAAAATGGGAAGGTGATCAAAACTCAGTCTGAGGTTGTTCCAGCATTGTCAGATAACCATCAAACTATCATTCGGCCGCTTATAAGGTTACAGGAGAAGAATATTATTCTGACTCGCATCAATCCACAGGTATGTAATAAGTAATGCTAACTTTAGTCTGTTGTTTGGTTGATCTTATCCAAGTTTTAGTTGTTGATTTTCTGGTCATTAATCTGTAGATACCTGAGACTCTTTTATTTAAGGCATTTTTTTTTTTAAATTTCTTTAAAGTAAAATTGTGATACTCTTTTTATATGCATGAAGTTTGAATATTGATGGGATACTAGATAATGCTACTTGATAATTTTTTCGACTCTACCAGATGCCTGAAATGCTAATAGAGGTTACTGCAATATCCGTGGATTTGACCAGATTATGGAGACACCTTCAGATGTTTGGGATGAAATTTATTATTTAAGCATTTTTAGACTGATAAAAATAAGTTGGTTGAATTAATAAGATTTTTTTTTTCTCTATAGATTCGTGATACAAGTGTTCTTGTGAGGTTGAGACCTGCATGGGATGATCTCAGGAGCTACTTGATTGCAAGAGGGCGCAAGCGTTTTGAGGTTTATGTTTGCACCATGGCTGAAAGGGATTATGCTTTAGAGATGTGGAGGCTTCTTGATCCAGATTTAAATTTGATAAACTCAAAAGAATTATTGGATCGCATTGTGTGTGTCAAGTCTGGTAAATGATTTTTTGCAAATATCTTCCACTCCTCTGCAGCTCATCAATAATAGAAGCTAATTACATATAGGTCATATCACACCATTACTCGAGAGAAAAAGATTGTGAAATTTAGGCATTTTTATAAATCTTGCCTGCAATTGCTAATCAGATTTATTTCCCCATGAAGCTACTTATTACTCGTTTATAAATTACATTAATAGGTTCAAGGAAGTCGCTCTTCAATGTCTTTCATGATGGCTTATGCCATCCTAAGATGGCATTGGTCATTGATGATCGCTTGAAAGTATGGGATGAGAAAGATCAACCACGGGTGCATGTAGTTCCTGCATTTGCCCCTTACTATGCTCCCCAAGCTGAGGTATGCTCCATTTGCATGTGTATGTAGTGCATTGCACTTCTACAAATGCTCACTAGTGACTAACTTATTATAACTCATTATGTTGTAGGCCAATAATGCTATACCCGTCTTGTGTGTGGCAAGAAATGTTGCTTGCAATGTTAGAGGTGGTTTTTTCAAGTAAGAATACAAAACCCAAGACATACAAACACCAACACAGCCTCTAATTATTACTGTTGTGACTTAAGTTTTGAGCAATTAATTTCTGGTCCAATATGTGTATATATGTATCATTCTTTTTTCATGACATGACCTTTGAATTTGATGACAGAGAATTTGATGAGGGTCTTCTACAGAAGATTCCTGAAATTTCTTATGAAGATGATATTAAAGATATTCCCTCTCCTCCCGATGTGAGCAACTATTTAGTCTCCGAGGTTAGTCTGGGAAAATATTGTTTGCTCGGATTCTTGTGCTTTTGCTAGTTATGTGGATTTCTTGTTTTTCCCAGTAACGTTTCTCTGCTGTACAGGATGACGGTTCTGCGTCAAATGGAAACAAAGATCCACTTTCTTTTGATGGCATGGCGGATGCTGAGGTTGAAAGAAGGCTAAAGGTAACCTGCTAAGTTCTAAATTTGATGTGTGTATGATTATATATGCTTTTGTTGGGATTGAACAAGTTCAGGTGAAGAGATATCTACTCTTATGAGGAATGCTTTTCTGGTGTTTATTCTAAAATGCAGAATATTCTTGTTACTCTAAATTTGTTGTGGGTGAATGTATTTTAATCTTTATGTGCTTTCGAGGTTTGAATTAAAATCAGGCTTTTTCACCTGTTTCTTTCAATCAGGATGCAATATCTGCTCCTTCAATAGTCACTACTCTAGATCCAAGGCTTCCTCCTGCTCTTCAGTTTACTGTGGCGCCACCCTCTGGCTCAATTGCAATGCAAACAACTCAAGGGTCGATGGTGCCATTTTCCAATATACAGTTCCCTCCAGCTACTTCACTTGTTAAACCATTGGGTCAAGTTGGGGCCTCAGAAACAAGCTTGCAAAGTTCTCCTGCCAGAGAAGAGGGTGAAGTACCGGAATCAGAGTTAGATCCTGATACAAGGCGGAGGCTACTCATATTGCAACATGGGCAAGACACAAGAGATCATGTACCAGCTGAACCTCCGTTTCCTGTAAGACCTCCACTACAAGTTGCCGTTCCACGTGCTCAATCACACAGTGGCTGGTTCCCAGTAGAGGAAGAGATGAGCCCACGGCAAGTGAGCCGAGCAGTACCAAAAGAATTTCCTTTAGATGCAGAACCAATGCACATTGAGAAGCATCGCCCTCAGCATCCATCTTTTTTCCCTAAGGTTGAGAGTTCTGTTACTTCTGATAGAGTTGTCCATGAAAATCAAAGATTGTCTAAAGAGGTGATTGCTACTTGTTGGTCTGATGTTATTCTTCGGTTTCTATGCTGAAAGGTTAAAAGTTAATTGGCTCCAGGTAGCATATGAATCTTACAAGATTATATATTTGCAGGCATTTCATAGAGATGATCGGTTGAGATTAAACCATGCGCTGTCTAGTTATTACTCTTTCTCAGGTGAGCTACAACACACTTAATTGCATACAGAGACAGAGCTTATGAGTCTTTTTCATTGGTGGGTCTTGCTGTTATGAGTGTTTGGCAACTCCCAAAAGGATATAAACTTGACTATGTATTTCTATGAAATATAACCGTCATCTTTTATTACTTTATTGGATAAAAAGACTTATATTTAGGTCAATGAGTTCTAGCTCAATTGTCATCTTCTCCCCTTATAAGTTCTAGGTGGAGGGTGAGGTTGTGGGTTCAAAACCCATTGGGTACAAGTGTGACTTACCAATTAAAAAATATATACTTCTATCTAGAAAATTTTAAATTTTGATCTTTAGTAAATTTTTAAGCATCCTAGATTGTTAGACAGCAACATTAATCAATGAAACAGCCTTAAACTTACCATGTTCAAAAAGAAGAGATAGTCTTGAATAGACCTGAATGCTGAAAGGGGATGACCTGTAGCCAATCCTAAGCTGTGGCATAACCGAATAAGGCTCTTACTAGTTGGGTATCTATTTAGGATTTTGTCTGTCTAACCCCAACTGTGCCCATAAGCATGTATTGATATTTACATGTTCCTTGGTTATAAATTTTTTCTGAATCTGTATTCCCATATAAGTGTATTGCTTCTTGACTTTCTTGGATAATATATATCTCAGAGCTTTAGAGATATTAACTTTGGAGCATTGTTACTTTGTTTGGTTAGAGTGATCTTATATTCATTATGCAATTTACAATAGTTTATCCTGAGTGGTGTTATATGCAATGTCATTTTGAAGGTGAGGATTTTCCATTGCCTCGATCGTCTTCGAGCTCTAGGGATGTTGACTTTGACTCTGGACGAGGTGTTTCAAATGCAGAAACTCCAGCTGGAGTGTTACATGACATTGCAATGAAGTGTGGAACCAAGGTAATCAGAAGGAGAATTATAGTGAGAGACTAGTTAGAGCTGATCATATTTTTTTTTATGATAGTTAGAGCTCATCATATATGCATATCATGTATGATGTATCCTTAAGTTCCAGCTAAGCTCTTTTTCTCCCCCTTCTCTTTTTAATGGAACTGATAGGTGGAGTTCAGGCCGGCTTTGTTTACCAGCATGGAACTGCAGTTCTCCTTTGAGGTATCTTTAAACCTTTAGTCCCAAACCCTTAACTTCTTTTAAAAATAGTTTTTCTTAAATGCCCTGATTATGTTGTCAATTTCTTAGTTCTGGGATGTTGTGTCTTGATAACTCTTCCAACAATTGTTTTTGTAGGCTTGGTTTGCAGGAGAGAAAATTGGTGAAGGAATTGGTAGAACGAGAAGGGAAGCACACCGCCTTGCTGCTGAGTGTTCTCTTAAGAATTTGGCTAGTAAGCTTTCTTATAGCTGTCCTAGGTTATTTTTTTTCTATAGCTGAATTATTCATTGAAGCGCCTACAAGTGATGATATATTTAGTAGTTTTACACTTGAAAAGCTATCACATAAAAATATAAATTCAGAAATCATGACAATTATAAAGGGTCCAGCTCTGCTATAATCCATGTACTCTGACTTTTTCGTTGTAAGAATTAAAGATTCAAGGACCATATGGGCTATGTTTGAATCTAATCAAAATTGCTCCCATAAGAATCGCTCAAGCTCGCCGAAGTGCATTCATAGCAATTTAAAGTATTATTTATTGAAAGTTTTTCTTGGAACTCTAGTTATATACTCAGCATTTTATGTTTGTTATTTGCTTGAGGTTATGCTTTAATCTACAAGTCCCAAATCAGCTGGTTTCATGCTAGTATTACAGACATCTCCTACTGGCCAAATCATTTTAGTTGTTGTATTACAATAAGGGAATATCATATTCAAATTTTTATTTTACGTTACTAGATCTTGGCTTTCCCTAGTTAATTTGTTTGGGGGTAATTTCATTCAAATTTGTAATTTTCCCCTCATGGCATTTCCTTTTTGTGATCCTGACCACTTCATACATTCTTTTTTTTTTTCCCCCCCACAGATATATATATGTCTCGTGTTAAGGCTGATTCTGGGTCTATGCCTGGGGATTTGAGTAGGTTTCCTAATGCAAATGACAATGGTTTTGTGGGTAATTTAAGTTCTTTTGGGAATCAGCCATTGCCCAAAGAGGAGTCTGTTTCAGCTGAACCATCTAGGCTTCTAGACCCTAGGGTGGAAGGCTCTAAAAAGTCAATGGGTTCAGTCTCTGCACTCAAAGAATTAGTAAGATCACAAAGACTTGAACATCTTTGATTTTAATGCCCATTACTGCTTGCAGTTGGTAAAAAATTAATGATTATTTATATGTGATATGTTTTGCATTTGACTTCAGTGCTCAATGGAAGGCCTTGATATAGCTTTTCAACCTCGACCACCACCTTCTGGTAATTCAGTTCAGAACGAGGAAGTATATGCACAGGTTTGTTATGATATTTTTGCTTTAATAGCTTGAATGAATTTTAAGAATGCTTCTGTCTTGAGTTTTAACATCTTAGTTTGGGGAATTGTAGAATGGTTTCTTTCCCCTCTTTCTGAAATCTTTGGCAAACTCATTGGAATGAGAAAAGGACAGTAAAGGCCAACTTTTTGTAAGGCTTTTTATAAAAATGCAGTGATCTTTCTAATCAAATTTTGAACCAGGCACCCTTTGAGGTTGACATGGGTTTTTTCAAATATATATTGTTGATATTTTAGATCCTTATTTTTGCTTGTACTTTAGGGCCTACCTATTTGTGCATGATAGAGTTTAGGGTCATTTAGCTGGTTACCCATCCGTAGTTTGAATAGTGGATCAAAATTCGTATTAGTCTGCAAGGGGGGAAAATTGAATTTTAGGGGCTGGGGTTGTGTTTTAGGAGTTCTAGCAAAATTGTTTTGAGTCCTACAATGTTACAATTGATTACTATTTGTATGTCTTTGGGCTCTCGATTGTCAATGTCTAAGAGACGGTTCCCCATTGAAGTAGCAACATAGTTTTTGATTATTTTTATCGCCATTATATTGCTTCTTACCTGTGCTTAATTCTAACAGTTTTTATTCTGTATTTGGTGCTATGCTTCAGGTCGAAATAGATGGGCAGGTTTTAGGGAAAGGGATTGGGTTAACATGGGATGAGGCGAAGATGCAGGTATGTTACTTCTTTATATACAGAGTTCTATTTCTAGGGATCCAAATGATTTCTTTTGTGAATTTTATGCACCTTTATTTCTCACATGTTTTCTACTTTTCTCCAACCACCTCGACTTACATTTCCTTAGGCTGCTGAAAAGGCGCTTGGAACTCTAAGATCAACGCATGGTCAATTTAGTCAGAAGCGTCAGGGTTCTCCTAGGTGTGTAATTTAACAAGCTCCCTGTATTCAGTTAATAATTTTCTTCGCATAAAACTTCTGATTCACAGATTAGTTATGGTGTGACTAGCCAGGTCCACAAATTATCTTAAAGTATTTTGATTTGTGGGACTGGGGGACTGATGGATAGACCCATTCAATTAAAGTTTCTGTACTTCTGTCATTGTTATTCAGATTGGGGTAGCATGGTAAAGATTAAGCATTCTTATACTTTCCCCTCTTTATTTATTCCCTCTTTCTTTTTGGTTATGATGTTTTCTTGGTGCACATGAAAGCTCTTCTCAGATAATTGCTAATTACTTTGGTAAACAAGTAAAAACAAAGTGAATATAACTGAAATAACAGGAGAAAAATGACCCTCAGTTTTATCCTGAAAGTTTCATTTTTATTATTTTTTGTGCACTAGCAGAATGGAAGTAGATGAAATCATGAAACTGGTTTCTCACTGTGTGATTTTTTTTAGCTAGAATTCCCATGTTTTTTTGTATGACATGGTTTTCTAGTTTCTCTTTTCTTATATGGCGTTTTTTACATTTGAACAAGGGCATTGCATGGTATGTCAAATAAACGGATGAAGCCAGAATTTCAACGAGTTATGCAGCGGATGCCTTCTTCTGCTAGATATGCCAAGAATGCTCCTCCTGTTCCCTGAAAGACCATATCACCTATTTTCATCCCACTTTTTGGTATGGCTGCTGCACATTTTATGGTACATAACTAACTCATAGATGGGCAAGGGCCGTTGAGATCCAGGACTGCCAATTTCTTGAACCTTTGATTCTTCATAAGACGTCCAAAAAGTCAAGTGGAACTTCCACAAGATATTTCTTGTGGCTTTCATCTCACATCCATAAGAGAGCAGGAGGCACTGAAATGATTACAGTCCTAAGATATTCTTGTCTCAGAATTTCCACTCACTGTTCTATGAGGCATTTCTTCTCAAAATGCTTAAAGACCTCCTTTTGAGATGATACAAGGCCAATGTTGTCCCAATTTGTATGTGGCTGATGCGATCGTTGTCAAGATTTTCTGCGAGCCTGTTTCAGTTGGATTTTTTTACAGTGTATTGATATTTGTTTAAGTGGAAGAAAACTGAATATGGTGTTGATCAGGGGCAGTTTCTGGCTATGCTCGGGGTCACTTAACCTACTAATTGTTGACGGACTGTTTTGCCTCTCTCATTGCCCACCTCTCTGAAGATACAGAATATTGATAATTTCAGTGTCCTGAGATTGGTGAAAGTTTATAGTGAACTGAGCTGATGTATTTTAGTTTTTTTCATTTGTATGTAAGGGTTGGGTTTTTATCTTTCTTTTTCTTTTTTTTCTTCATTTTTGAGTTTGATTAGGTAGCCACTTCAAGAAGGAAGTTTCCCAGACCTTGCAGAAGCATGAGCCTTGTGCCTTAAAGAAGGATGTTTTCCAAGGATCATTGATTACTGAAAATTTTCTAAGCACTACTATTGAAATTTCTTTAACATCTTATTAGCCACCATATTTGGAATTGTATATATTTTTAGCTCCTATAAAAATATGGTTTTGAAATGAGAGAGTTGGTGGGGAAACTGCTTTTTCCGTCAACCCCATTGTGTTTGAATCATTTCCAAATTTCCAATCTTCTGTAAATCATTTCACTTTGCCCTTTATATTTTTCGGTAATTGTTATTAATGTAGTGCGAAAATTCCCCTGAACTAGAAATTATCATTGAGTACAAATTAGCCATTAGCTCTGGATGAATAGTTTATTTTTTGTCAGCTTATTTTACTATTTAGTTTATTTTTTGTACTATTTGTGGGTCTCATTGTACTTTTTGGTACTATTTATGAATTTAATTGTACTATTTCAGCTAATTTTCAAACTATGCTTTTGTTTGAGAAGCGTGTTTTGCATTTCTCAATGGTGCATTTTTTTTAGGGAGTCTCGTGCACTGTGCACGGAGCCCGAAAACTACTTTTTTCAAAAAACAACTTTAAAATTAGGTCTCACGGTACTATTGACATATTAAAATTATTTTGTTACAGTATTTTTAGCAATAAGCAGTATTTAAATAGACCTATATGTTAACGCATTCTTTTTCTTTTTAATAAAAGGTTAGGAATATACATTATTAATATTAAAAAGAAAGTTACATGGTTACATCACAAAATATAACTTGAAAAAATTGAGTAAGCAATTGCAACAATCAAACAAATATAACTTATTAGTTTAATTAGTAAAGTTTCTTATCGTTAAACATGAGAAATGAAATTATAAGCAAGAGGGACTTTACATGCTAACCTATTAAATGTATGGAAAAATTTTGTTGCCACAACATGTTAACTTGTTTAGTGTACGAGAGTTCATTAAAAAAAGAAAAAAAAAAGTTCAGTGTGTGAGGAAAAAAAATTATTTATAAATTAAAATGTCAAAATTAGAGAATGTATTTAGGGAAATCAAATGTTATTTAATTAATTATAATTTGTTTAGTGTTGCTCTAATAAAATAAAATGATTAATTTTAATTGGTTATAACTGTCCATGCCACTGTTTATAAATGTGAAACGTGAAAAATTTTATTAGTGAGGGCAAAAGAAATTATTATGTATGTAAATTTCTTTTTCTTTTTTTTTATTCGCTCAAATTTCATAAATCAATTGTAAAGAGAATCGTACATAAGATTTTAGAATAACACAAGGGATATAATTTTTTTTTATTATTTACAATTTTGGTAAGTTGTAGTTTGAAAATTTTGAGTATAAGTAGGGGTGTTAAAATTTGATGCGATCCATGAACCTAATGCAACACTAAATTAACAGATCATGGGGTTAAGGCTTAATGAGTTTATGTTATATTCAGATTGACACAATTGACCTATTTCATAAACGTGTCGGGTTTGTGTCCATTCTATGAAACCTGTTTGACCCGTTTAATTAAATGTCATTTTACCAATATATCTTTCAAACCTTAGGTATATAAACTTATTAATTGTTGTGATTTAATTTTTGGGCATATTCTGATTGATTATTTATGATATTAAGATATACTCTAGTTTTAAATGTTTATTTGTGATACAGTTACTTGTTAGTTCTGAAGTTGATATTACTTTTTTTTTTTGGATTTTCATGGTTCAAATCAATTTAATTAATACTAAAATATGTAATTTTTACACTTTTGATAAATATATAATAAATAAGTCGACGCAACTAACTTATTAAACAAGTTGTGTTAAGGTAGAAGAATTTTAATCCATTTAATAAATGTATTGAGTTAATGTCCCATATAGTCAAATACTCATAAGTCGATACAATATAAACTTGACAATCTGAATAGTAGCTTGGAGTAAAAATAACATCATAGGTTTTTAATTGGAAAAAATAAAAAAAAATACAAATTCTTAAACAAGAAAAAAAGGACACGTCACCGGTAGTTGGTAGTGTACCTTATTACTTCAATGTACTGTACCCACACTAAAAAAAAAACAAAAGTTCATATCATAAAAAATAGAAAAGGATATTCGAAAGGCAGAAATTACCCAAAGCTCAAAAGAAAGAAATGCAAAAACAACGTCGTTTTAGCAGTGTAAAAAAAAAAAAAAAATAGAACTCGACATCTATCTACTTGACAATATAATATATGAGTACAATTTTCAATGGCATGTTTGGCTTCTGAATTCCGTCACCCATTAAGTATATAAAAAGTAGTACTTCAATTTGGTCACATTTTCACAGAAATACAGGTCGAGAGAGAAAAGTGGGGGGTTTTTACTTGTGTTTTTTAGAGAGAGAGAGAGAGAGAGAGAGAGAGAGAGCAATGTCTTCCTTCGACGCGTACGGCATCGATGGCGAGGAGGAGATTAACGTGAACGCATCGAATAGTCATTTCATTGACGACGAAGATGAACAGAGCTTCACCGCCGCCGGCGAAGGCTATGCTTCTTACTCCAGCTTCCCATCCGGAGGATTTCCAGCTGACGGTGACGTGGCCGTGGACCACGCCTCCGCATCGCCTGAGATCTACGGATTCGACGATCCAAACCCTGGCTACTCCCAATCTCCGTTCAACCCGATCCACGTGGATAATGGAAATGGGAACGAGAACGGTTACGGTGGATTCGGTGAAAACGGCGTCGGCATCGGCATCGACGACGGCGTTTTCAGCTCTGACGGTCCGGTGCTTCCACCGCCGGCCGAAATGGAGCCAGAGGAAGGTTTTGCTCTTCGTGAATGGAGGCGGTGAGCATTTCAGTCCTTTTGATTCATTATTTATTTATTTTTGTGAGATTTGAATTCTCTGATTTGTTGATTTTTCCAGATCTAATTTGTATTTTGTTGCAATCTGCTTAGATCTGTAAATTTTATTTTTTATTTTTTATATTCATTCTTGGAGAGTGATTTTGATCTTTTTTCGGTTATTCAGTTGATTCGAAGATGTTTTGACTGTTAGATCGATCTGTAAAAAGAAAAGAAAAAGGGAATATAAACTTATTTGTTTGTGGGAAGAGATTAAATGAAGTAATATTTTTTGGATTGTGTTAGTTGAATATACATGATTAGATCAGATCATCTTAGTTGAATATATGGCTTTATTCAATACTTGATTAGAGCATCTTAGTTGAATCGATGGCTTTATTTATTATGATCATTGAGAGATTACTGAATTTCAGAACCTGGATCATTATTTCACACACACACACACACACATATATCACTTCTCAATCTTCGCTAAATTCTAGAGAATCAGAATTGGACTGTAAGGGAAAATGTCTTCTTTCTAGATCTGGGCTATTCACTTTATTCTACTGGATGATTCACTATGTTAATGTTAGTTCATGTTATTTTTAGATAATTTGATAAATAGTGTTGAGGGAATTAGGGATTTGAACCACCCTCCCCGATGGAAATATTTTAGATCATGTTATAACATTGATTGTGATTAAGTGAAGTTCTTTAGTAGAAAGGTTGAAATACAAGTGGACCTTCAAATTCTGTTAAGCTCTTGGTAGCTGAGTAAAATGATGAAAAATTACTTCAAGGGCTGTAGTTAATTTTCTGGTTACCTCATTTATTCTTTCTGGTGGACTATATACAAGACATCGATATCAATTTCCCACCAGTGAGCCTAACGAAATAACTGAATCAGTAGCTAACAACTGTCAGTTTATAGTAAAGTGCAGTATACAATGGATTACAGTACAGTACAGTACAGTACAGTGCTATGCAGTATACAATTCTATCATTACAATGGACTACAGCAATAATGTAGACTCCTAACAAATTCAAATGGTGTGACCCTAGAAAGCTGTTGCTTATATATGAATTGGTCCCTCTATAGCCAAACCTTGTTACTGTTTTGATTCCAATGGTTGAGTAATCATTGCTCACATGCAGGGAGGCCCTGTGATGTTATGCATGTAATAGGGGGATAGGATTTTGTGGGTCTTGGTTTTGGTACTTCTTTTGTTGCTCAAAATGATCAACATGTCTGTCAGATGTCAGTGAACCAGCTGTGAACCCTTACTTTGCAAATTGAAGCAGAAGCATGATTGCTGCAAAGTGAACCAATTTTAGTTTTTAGGTTAACAATAGTTGTGATGCTAGACTTGTAGGCTTTTTCTTTTTTGGTATATCACCAAAATATTATAACATAAGGCAAAATGTAAGAAGGCAAATGTCTGACATTCTCTAATACAAAACACCACTGGTGTTATTTACTAATTTTGAATGTGAATATTCTTTATCCTTTTGAATTCTATTGGAATTACCTGCTAGTTATATTTAAGAAAGGAGGAACTATAAATTTGCTGGTGCAGTCAAAATGCCATTCAGCTTGAGGAAAAGGAGAAGAGAGAGAAAGAAATGAGAAACCAGATTATTATAGAAGCTGAGGAGTATATTCAAGCTTTTTATGAGAAAAGGAAGCTTAATGTTGAGACTAGTAGGGTTAACAACAGAGAAAGGGAGAAGGTAAAAAATGTTGAAGCTATTTTAATGCAGTGATCTTATTTTATACTCTGGTTCTGGTCTTCTTAATGCTAGACAAATCTGTGTGTCCCTGGTGCAGTTATTCTTGGCTAACCAAGAGAAATTCCATAAAGAAGCAGACAAGCAGTACTGGAAAGCAATAGCAGAGCTCATTCCATATGAGGTTCCCAACATTGAGAAGAAGAGAGGCAAGAAAGATCAAGACAAGAAGCCATCGATCACAGTCGTCCAGGGCCCGAAGCCTGGGAAACCCACTGATCTTTCAAGGATGCGCCAGATACTGGTGAAGCTAAAGCACACTCCCCCTCCCCATATGATACCACCCCCACCTGCGCCTGCTAAGGATGGCAAAGATGGAAAGGATGGTAAAGATGCCAAGAAAGGGAAAGATGCAGCATCAAATGCAACGGGAGCTGCAGTGGGAGGAGAGCCTGTCAAAGATGCCACCTCTAATGGTACTCCAAACACTTCCGAACAAGAAGCTCCTGCTACTAATGCTGAAGAGTCTGCAGCAGCATAACAATAGCAGCATCAATTACTTTCTTCCATACAAAACCTTTCTTCTTATTTGTTGTTCTTCCCATTTCTTTGATTCTCGTGTTTTAAATCTTTTATCTTATTTCCCAATTCTAAAATCTTACAAGTTGCGATAGTGTTTTTTCCAAGGAATAGTGGTTGGTTCCATTTCTTCAACATTGACTGGAATCCTATTTTTGCATTTGTGTTTGATATGTAATGGTTGAGATTGAAAATTGTCATTGTTTTCACGTCATTTATGAAATTAGTCTTTTGTACCAACATTTTACCTTTGGTAAGGATCTAAGCTGGTTTAGTGAACCTTTTCTTATATTGGTTGTGCCTTGAGCAGCCTTTGTTCTGGTGCTGCTAACTGAATGTACTAAGGTTAGTTGCCCGTTCTTTTCTTTTATAATATTGGATTGGAAACACTTCTTAATTGTTTTGTTGCAAACAAAGGCCAGACTATATGCAAGTTAAATGCGACGGTTTCCCTGCACACATGCGATGCGAGGGAAAGAGAGAGAGTATTGACCAATTAACTGCTCCACTTCTATCATCATTCTATAATAATAAAATATAGTCATAAACAATGGTCAAATCATGTATAAGGTAAAATTGCATTGTATATCTTCCACAACCTGCAATCATCCCACTTGAAGCAAATCCGTGCACCAAAGAATTTAAGAGGAAAAAAAAAAAAAAAAACCCTAAGAGAGAGAGAGAGAGAGAGAGAGAGAGACTGCCGGAGTCCTCAACCTAAAAAAGGACAAGAAATTCACAAAATTTGTAACTAAATACAGAAAAATATATTAACTAATGGGAGACCCATGCATTCTGGAACAGGTGGTTCCCGTCATTTGCTGGGTTGTGGCATTCACTACATCAACCTTGATGTGCAAAAGAATGAGTCAATCTCGTTCTTCATCTAGGGGTCACCTGTGTAATTGTCACTGGGACAGAGCTCATCTGATAGCTGGTAGATTCCGTGATTGATCCTTTTTTTGAGGATGATTCCCCTGCATCTGTGAAAAAACCAGGGGCGGTAAGTTCCTTCTCATTCAGCCGGATGTTCCTTGAGAGCATCTCTACAACCTGACTCATCAGTGGCCTTCGGCTCGCTGTTGCTTGGCTGCAGAAAAATGCTACCTTCATGTATCTAATGATTTCTTCCTCAGGATATCCTTCCAGTTCTGGATCCACCAGCTCCAAGAGTCTCTTTTCTTGGTAGAGCTCCCATGCCTAATTAAAGCAAACAGTAGTCGTTAAAGGGTAAGAGATGGGTAATGAATCATATATGAGCAAGACCTAAGAAGAGTATGCCAGACAGATCACTGCATTTATGAAGAAGAAAGAGGGACAAGACGTGGTCCATAAAATTGAAGATCTTGATTGAATGGAGCAACAGGGATAATTAACAAAACTAATACCACTTATGGTTGACAGGCCTCTTGGGAGAGAGAGAGAGAGAGAGAGAGAGAGAGAGAGGATGAAGACAAGGAAACAGCTTTTCAATCTTCAATCTAAAAACAAATATTCCTCTGAATTAAGGAGCATGTTGATTAGTTTTAGTAAAACTCTAGGTTGATTATACTTCAAAACTATAGGAAGACAACTCTTTTCTTTACTTTTTCATTTAATGAGATATATCAATGAGGGGAGCAGCAGATGTCAGAAGCTACTGAGAATTTTATTGAAGATAGGAAAGGAAAAATCAACACACCCATTCCAAAAGAAATTTCTCCATCCCTCCCCAGTTCGCCTTTGCACTGCTTCTGCCACTAATTATTTCAAGTATAAGGACTCCAAAACTGTAAACATCAGCCTTAAGGGTTAACTGACCACCCAAGGCATATTCAGGTGCCAAATAACCACTGCACAGAACAAAAGCAAGTCAAGAATTGTTATGCATCTGCTTTCACTTATCATAAAATTTAAACCTAACAAGGACCCTTTTGCAGTTGTTACATAATTATATACTACACAGCTCTGGTTGGTCACTCAAACAATTAGCAAATTTGCCTTCAAGTGGAAACATCTAATTCATATAAGATAAATGTTACAGAAATCCTGCTTAGGGAAAAGTATGGACTGACCAAGTATTGACAATAGTTGTCCAATAGGTTGCCAAAAGAGGCATGCAAATTCATCAAGCTAGTGTAATCAAGATCTAGGCGTAACAAAAACAAAAGTAATTCAAACCATAGAGTTGGACTGGGGTAACTGAAAATATATGCATGAGTACATATTATAACACAAATAAGAGACAAATTTTACTCGAGTCTTGTTCATCTTCTGAGTTCTGACTACATATATAAACAATACTTATATTGTAAAAGGGCACATTATTTATTTTTGTACGTAGGGTGTAACACAAACTTCTACGAATGAGTGTTGATAATCTATAAGTGAATGCCTTATTCCTCTCCCTCCAAAGCATCCACATTAGACATAAGGGGCTATGAGATTATCCATGAAAGCATTTCTTCTTCTTCCTGCAGTTTTATCTTCTTCAACATTATGCTCTATCGTCTAGTTAATAAGAAATTTTTCGTTTTGTTTTGTTTTGTTTTATTATTATTATTATTATTATTATTATTATTATTATTATTATTATTATTATTATGCAGTTAATAATGATGGTTCATATCAAGTATATATCAGGCAACTGGATTGTTCACAAAGCTTCAATGATGTGTTTGGAACTTTTTGTTATGTGCAGACTGTTTATAACAGAACTCTCCATCCCATTAAAAGTACAATTATTCCTCTCCCACCAAAGCATCCACACTAGACATAAGGGACTATTAGATTATCTATTAAAGCGTTTCTTCTTCTTCCTGCAGTTTTATCTTCTTCAACATTATACTCCTTTTTTTTATATATAAGTTCTTCAACGTTATGCTCTTTTGTCCAGTTAATAAGAATTTTTATTTTTATTTTTAAAAGTTTTACATAGATAAGTGGTTAATAATAATGGTTCCTGAATATCAAGTATATGTATATATCAAGGAACTGGATTGTTCACAAGCTAAAATGATGCATCAGGAACTTTTTGTTATGTGCAGACTGTTTCTTCTATAGTTGATCACATCTTTATCCTTTTTTTTTTCTCCAGTGTCTCGCATACAATGCATGTGGTTCTGACAACACAAATCATATTGACAATACATTAGAAGCTTATTATATGCTTCCTATATTGTGACTTAAGATGGAGAATTCTGTTCTGAAACATGATGCTCTACTGTCCTGATTGACAGCTGCAGCTCAAATTGTGGCTAAGATCACCAGCCTTTTATAAAATTTGTGCTGCAAAGATTCGGAGAAAATAATTCCAGTTTTTGGAAGTTCCCACTTCAGCAAACTTATAAATAACCTCTAGAATAGCTATGGTTACAATGAAAACTTTAAGGATCTTATAATAATGCAAGGAAGCTGTAATATTAAATATGAAACAACAGTAAACAGGAAATTTGAAAGATAACATACGTTGTTCCAGCAATTCTTGTACTAATGTGAGTGATGTCATCTGGGAAAAGTTTAGCCAAGCCAAAGTCACCAATTTTTGGCTTGAAATCTTTGTCAAGAAGTATATTACTAGCTTTGATATCTCGATGCACAATATGCGGTATGAGTTCTTCATGAAGAAATGCAAGACCCCTAGCAGTGCCCAGGCAGATAGCAGACCTTTTCCCCCAATCCAATTTGATGTTTCGACTCTTCGAACCTACAAACATGAAGAAAAAGATTACATTTTCAAGCCTCATTGTGTATAAATACCTCAATTTCATATAGCACACTAATGGGTTTCTCTGAAGTACCTAACAACGCATGATCAAGGCTGTTATTTTCTACATATTCATATACTAAAATCCGGTTAGATTCTTGAACACAGCACCCTAACAACTCAACAAGGTTCGGATGCCTGACATTTGATATGGTATCAATCTCAGTCAAAAATTCACGCAATCCCTGCTTCGACTGGGCAGAAAGTGTCTTCACAGCAACTTCTATTCCACTTTTTAGGGTTCCCTAGCAAAATTGCAATGCAGTAATTAAGTATTTGGAACACTGCATGGGCAAAAAAACTTTTTTTTATTTTTTATTCCTTAATATATTAACATAATGATATGTGAGTTTGTCCTTTGCAGAAGTTTGACTAGCCAGAAGACATTAAACTTAAGAAAACCAAGCTTTTTAATCATATTCTTTGAGAGAGAAAGTAAGAAGTCAGGGAAGCCAATTCACGTTGGAGGTAATTTTCAATACAACTTGACTAACATAATATGTATCCTACACATCAGAAAATGCAGATCAGAAAGCAAGATAACAAAATTCAAGTTTTCTTTAATCTATAATCATACAGAGAATTTGTTGTTTATTATGAACCAATTCCAACTTGATACAGATTTACTGTTATAACTTCAAATTTTGAGGTTGTCAGCAATCATCTTTCAAGTTTTTTGTGCAATACGTTTTGAGCCAAAAAATGAAAAGGCACTTTCCCATGTCACTGAATAACTGGAGTTGAAAAATCTTTTACATTCATTATGTATGTCTCATAACTAGTTGTGAAAACTGACCATGAAAATGAAATGAGATTTTTTTGGGGGGAGCGGGGGTGTGGGGTGAAGGTTGGGGAAGGAAGAAGAACAAACGGAAGTATGAATATGTCTAAGTAGTTCTATAAGTACCTTCAAAGAATCTTATAACAAGTTCAAATTTTCCAAAATGATAATAACTGTGTGCTTATCCTGTAAACTTTAAAATGTAAAATCATCTGTAAATTCTGATACCTTGTAAACAGTTCCAAAACCACCTCGCCCTATCTTATTGCTTGGATGAAAATTGTCCGTTGCCAATCTTAACTCCTTGTGGGTAAAATTTTTAATATTCCCAAGCAAGTTCTCTAGGCAACAGTAAGAAGAGAAAAAATGGAGAGAAAATCAAAAGATGAAATGGAAAGTATAGCAATGCTTGAAGACTTGAGAGAAGGGGAAAAAAGAGTGCCATAGATTACATTAATGCAGATGCATATTAGTTGTAACCAAAAGCATGGCTGCGATGCTACTATTAACTATGATGATACAATGAGCCCAAAGTACTGATACATTTTTTGCATTGATGGCATATCTAAAGCTTTTGTGAAAATACAACTCAGGGCACCTAAATAATCCTTTCTCAAGTCAAAAATCAATACCAAGAGCAGCTAAAAAATACCAGAGACTAGCTTCAGCTAATAATGTAAATAAACCAATGTGACTCAGATAACATGGATAATTAAACAACAAATAAAATCCTTCCCCCCCCCCCCCCCTCTTCCAATTGTGGGTTTATTATTAAAATTATTCAAAACTGTAATAGAGTAAAACGCTAAAAAATGTACCAGAGAGAGAGAGAGAGTGTTTTTATGAAAGAAAAATAAAGATAAGTAGTTTAGATTTGAAAAAAGAAGAAGAATGAGAAGAAAGAAAGCCCTCATAATTGAACATAAAACTGCATCTGGCTTTTAACAGGGTTATGCATCAGTTCATATCAGTCTAACCATTTATGAAGTTTTGAATTTGAGGCCCATGTACATATGCAACATGTTAATTAAAGAGGTGATATAGAGTATGATTTTGGAAAGTATAGAATAGTGGAGAAGAATACATGTGGCCAGCCCCAATTAGTTTGTTGAGAATCGATAGACTATAGACAACCCAAAAATAAGGTTTTGTTGTTATTGTACTGTACATAAGTGCAACTGTTAAAGAATGAATCTTTCCAACAGATCCCAAATCCCTGAATTCAATACAGAATCAATTCGGCAATCTGATAAGAAGTCTCTCAAAGTTTGATTTCTGTAAACCTAAAAGAGGTTGATATTACTTGCACCAGCACTTGTGCTTAAAGAAATTGAGTTAAATTCATAGCTCAGTTTCACTAGCCCTAGGTTTTGGTCTCAAGGAGGGAGAGAGAAAGAGAGATGAATGGCTTACAAGTTACAACAACTCCGGAATGGCTAAATCACTTAAGTGCATGACCACAACCACTTCCAAAGTATGAATATACTCATGGATATAAGATGGATTAGCCATATAAGTTTTAGAATAAACATTTCAGCAGATCTTTTTTTTTTTCAAAAAAGAAATTGCATCACTTAGTATCCAACAATGTTGCTCTTGCAAATGGACATAAAAAATAAAATTAAAAAATTAAAAAAAAAATCCTCAAAAGTTTCATCACTTCATGTGTCAAAGACAGGCCAAAAAGCTCCCCAATGAAACATAATTATTATGCAACATGCATCAACTACAAACAAAAATAATGGAATTCAGTTTCTATTGTAGTTGATGGAACATAAAATATGACCAAGATTGCTCCTTTAAGTCCTTACCATCTATCTCATGATGAGAATTAGCAGAACTCTTTTTTTTCTCAAGTCTTGAGCCTCCAAAGCAATTACAACCCATAATTGATGTCACTGCTATTTTCTTGAGTGTATAATTATACCTTTCAACACACAAAGCGAAATGAGACACAAAAACAATGCATTCAATATAATGACTTCAAACAAAACACACAGCTCATCTTTCTTGAAGTCAACATGGAATTTCCATTTCAAAGAAAATTTGAGGATTAAGAAACAGATTGAATACATGAAAATTCAAGTCATGACCTTAATTTGATTAATTCAAATTTCCACATTTGGTAAAATGTTGACTCTTACATACCAATCACACATGGAAAAAAAAAAAAACAACACATCTCACTTGCAACTACCCCTCACACCTGAAAAAATCCCTAAATGAAAATTAGCTCTTAGATAATAATTGATTATATATTTCATTTACCACCAAAGCTCTAGGTAATATTTTTATATATAATTAAGTTAAATAAGCTCTCAGGTAAGGTAATATATTTCCAGAATTATTATAAAACTCAATAATCAATTTCCATTTCCCCACACACACAGATATACCCAAATTCTGTCATTGAAGCTACTTATTTTGCATTATTACACAAATATAACATAAACACTTTAGGGGGGAAAAAACAAACAAACCAGCTCATACCACCAAAGTTCGTTGCATTTTGATCAAAGAACTTTCCGACAAGTAATGAAAACTGAAACAAGCACATCAGATCCACAACCACAACCCCAACCCCAACCCCAACCCCAACCCCAACAAACATGACGTTTAAACAAAGAGCAAAGCAATTAAAAGTTAAGTTAAGTTGGTAGTTATCAAGAATAATTACCTGGTTAACGGAAAAAACTAAACCAATCCAGTTGGAGGCTTCTGAATTTCGATTACAGAGCATAGAGCTCTTAAGGGGGACAAAGAAAAAAAAAAAAAAAAAAAAAAAAAAAAAAGGAAAACAAGAAGTAGGCTTTGGTTTGATTTATAAAAATTTTTGTGGCCGGCCGGTTGTGGTTAAAATTATTAATAGTAAAAGAAAAAAAAAAAAAAGGAATAATAGGAAGACAGAGTAGTGGGCGTTGGTGAAGATGAGTTTGTTGTTTGTGATTGTAAAGTGTAATTGTAGACTTTTGAGTTTAAGAGTGAGAAAAGGTCCAACGATATTGAGGAGGAGCTGCTGACTGCTGTGTTTGCATTGCTTGTGTGTTCACATTTCTCCATTCTCTATTCACTATTCACATTTCCCACCATACGTCCCGACTCAACCTCCCGACAGGGACCCTTCTTTCTATTTATATTTATTTATTTTCATCCAACAAACGTACCCATTTTTAGTATTTCTACCGTATCCATAGTTACCCAATACATTATTCAATTTACTCCAAAATCAATTCAGGTGGAAGTCCTCGCACATGTTTATATATATAGCAGATTATCTAGTTTAATACACTACGGTCAAACTCAAACTGTGTGCCGTGTACTAAAATATAAAATAATAAGATTCTCAAAATATATTTATAAAATGGACAAAATTTAGTTACAAAATTAGTTATAAGCTTAGTCAATAAAATAAATATTACTAAATGTTTTGACAATCTAATCGTGTATAAATCGGATATTATCTACTATGTGATTTATAATCTTATATTTTAAAAGGGACCAATAAGACACTAGCTCCAATGGGCCTTGAGCTTTTCTGTCAACTCTTGATAAATCCAAAGTCACTATTAGCTGTATTTAATATCACTATATAAATATAGTTGCACTCTAGCCCTTATTTATCCCAAGACTTTATTATATATGCAATCCCTTCATAAAATATTCGTAGTAATACAAAGTTATGACTATAGATTGCCACTTTATAAATTACTATATCTTAATTCCTTGAGTACCCGGTTTAAATCATTTTAATGTTATTCATCATATATTTATGAAATACAATTCCATAAATATATACTTTAGTAACTCCTTACTAAAGCCATTAAACTTATCTCAATGAAATATTTTGTATCTTCGTTAAGAAACTATGAATTCCATCTTGAGAATATATGTTCCATTAATACTAAATGTGGCTGCCCAACATACTGAGGTTTTGATCGTGACTTTAGATTTCACTCCTGCTATATTAAAGCAACCTACACTTCATGATTAGGTCCATTATCCTCTCAGGATTAAGAGTTCATGTAACTAGAAGTTGTAAGATTTATTATTCATTTGACAGTCTTTAGGAGAATAATAAACCTCACAGCTGTCTAGTTCAATATATTTTAACTCTTAAAACATATCAATACGTCAACTAGAAGTCTCCACTTCCATGATCAGGACAAATCATCTTAATTGATATGTTATAGTCTTCGCAGATAAAATGTCCAATTTCATCACTGACTACGAATTAAATTTTGAGTTTATAAAGAACTTGTGATTTATATCTTCTGTGAATTTTCACATACTTTGCATCTGATGGACTATATGATAATGTCCCAATATTCATGTTAGCATTATTTTTAGATAATAATAAAACAACTTTACTAATCACAACATTAAGTTATACATAATGTCATACATAATATCATACAATAGGATTTAACGACACTAATCCTAACATGGAGGATATAAGAAAAAGACGTAATCCAACGGTGAATTTGTTAAAATTCACCTCCAATAAAAAAATATTGAGTAAAATTGTAACTTTAGACTACAACCAATTTTATAGTTAAACTTAGTCCTTTTAGATTTCAAGATTTAAGATAAAGAAAAAAAATATATGACAATGTGGTGTTTTAGCTTAACATTCATCTAACTTTCAATTGAGCGAACTTCTTAAGATTAGTTATAGGCATAGTTTTTTTTTTTTTTTTTTTTAACCTAGTAAGAATGAAATTAAAACCCTAAGAACATTAGCATTTGATATCTAAAAAATATATCATTTTTACAATTTCAAAAGCTACTTTATCTATTATACCATACCATTTTACAATAAATCCAACATCCCAACTTTTATGCTACCATACAATACATTACAATAATATATCTACACAATAAAATAATATAACCCAATACCCAAATAAAACCCAAAACCCAATAAAATATTATTTTAAAGAAATACCATCATAAAAGTAGGATGGTATTGTAGCTCAATGGTAAAATTTTTTAGAATTGGAAGTGCGGGTAATGCAAGATTTATGGGATTTGATGCTAAATTTTAAAATATTTGGAGCTTTAGCATGCTAGATACTAATGCTCTTATCAATGATAGAAAGGGGAGATGTCCACAAAGTTTTATCATGAGAAAACCTTAGCAAGTGTTATCTATTTATTCCCCTCCCTCTCCAATCGCTCAATGGTAGAGTAGAGATTCACGCCCACAACACAAGATCACCTTATTGTCTTATTGTAGTGTTACTAAAAACCAAGACAATTTTTTACTTTTTTATTTTTATTTTTTGAGATAGAAATTCTACTTTAACCTAATTGAAGTGTATGTGTGTGAAACTCTCCCTCTAGATACTTGAACTCCAAACCTTGTTCCTTATCCCACAAGAGCTAGTATTTATGGAGTGGCCATTACGCCGAGGGTGCATGATGGTATCATTAAATCTTCAAGTAGCCTTAGAGTAACCGAGATCTAGATTTTACAATCGATGATTGAATTGCAACATTGAGGAACTACGAAGATATGATTGGGATCAACAGTTGCAACATGAACAAGGCACTTAGATAAATAGAAAATTACTATCAAAATCACAAGCAAGAAAGGTCACAATTGCAGATAGAAGAAAGAACTTAAGAAGATAGAATCAGTTGTAAAATGAAGAAGAAGACACAAACAACTGTAGCTTAGTGTTATGTACAAAAACTACCAGTAGCTTTCTTTTGTTTGTTATAAGTTAGTTTTAAATCACATGTGTTAGGCATGTGAGTCTTCAGTATTATTATTTTTTTTTTTGAGAAGGAGAATCTTTAGTAATTAATTTTATTTGTTAGATTAGTTAGTTATTTTTTATTAAGCCAAGCTTAGCATTTGAGTTGTATATATACTCATTGTATTGTATTATTATTAATGCAAGATCATTTTTCGAAATCTCCTGTCATTTTGATATGGTATCAGTATCAGAGAGAAATATCTAGATTCTTTTTTCTTTTTCATTTCTCATTCTCAGAAGCTCGAAACTCCTTCAATGGCTGTTGTCACAGCCAATGCTTTGAGTTCTGAATCTCCTTCATCTACACAAGACTTTTGTATGGATGACCATTTGTTTTTACATCATGGAGAAAATCCATGGGTTGTTCTTGTCTCTTAGCCTTTGACTAGAGAAAATTATCTAGCCTGGGCTCGTCCCATAAGAAAAGCCCTAATCACAAAGACCAAATTGGGTTTCTTTGATGGATCTCTTACTCTATCTTCTCCCTTGATAAAGGATCCTTCAAATTTCCAAGCTTGGATTCATTGTGACAATATCGTTGGCACATGGATCATCAACTCAATTTTGCCCAAACTTCAAGCTAGTGTCATTTATAGAGATACAACTTTGGACATTTGGAATGATCTGAAGGAGAGATTTTCTCAGGGCAATGGACTAAGAATCTTCAATTTACAGAAAGAAATAGTAGAGATTACACAAGGTGAACTCTCTATCATTGATTTCTTTACACAATTAAAGCTCTTATGAAATCAATTACAGGATCATAGTCATTTTCCCTTGTGCACTTGTGGCAAATGTGTTTATGGTATAAATTAGACACTCACTGATTAGCAAGTTAGAGAGTCTGTAATGAAGTTTCTTATGGATATAAATGAGTCTTTTGCCCAAGTCAAGACTCAAATTCTGTTAATGAATTCACTCCTATCCATTAATAAGGTGTATTTCTTATTGATTCAAGAAGAAATGCAAAGGAATGTTGGTCAAGAATTTGGTTGTAGGATTGAATCAATTGCCTTTGTTGCAAAAGGGCAATCTTTTACTCCTAATTCTGGGAAAAATTTCATTCCTAAAGGCAAAGAGAGACCAAAGTGTACACATTGTGGGAAATTGGGGCATAAAGTTGATAAATTCTATAAGCTACATGGGTTCCCACCAGGATTCAATTTCAAAGGAAAGGGTGCAATGGCTCATAAAGTTCCTTCTCATACTCAAGTTCAAGAAACAAGCAATGTTGCTATTTAGAATCCTCTTTCTTTCACTCTAGATCAATTTCATTAGTTGTTAGCATTGATTGATACAAAGAACTCTCTAGCCAGTCCAAATTTTCAAGGACATAAAACTCACATTGCTAATAATGTGATTTCACCCACATTGCAATTCAATACAGTTGCAGGTTCATCCACATTACCATCCAATGCAGTTATAGGTCTCTCTTACTACCATCCAACTCTAAGGCATTCTATGTTTTCTGCCAAAGTTATTAAAAAAAATGCTTTTGGGCCTGTTGGGATTAGTCAGTAATACTTTACTCATTAATACTCATTGAGGATTACTCACTAATACTTTACTCATTAATACTCATTGATACACTTAATTATATATGATAAACACTGATAGTTGCTGCAATAGGAGTCTGTTAGAGTTAAATATATTGACAGTTGGTATAGTGAGTTAGTTAGTTGACAACTGTGTGTTAGTTGGTCAGTTATAGAAGGCATAAGGGAGTAGTATAAAAGAGCAACAACTTGTATACTAGCAATTCTAGCAAACAAATGTAATGTTCAATGATTTCTCTCTCTGTTCTCTTTATTCTTCTTGTTCTTAGGAGGCCCAGTTGACCTCGAATCTAGCTACTCTCTCAATTCTTTCCCACTCTTTACAAGTGGTATTAGAGCAGTAATTATGTGACTTCGATGGCAAAGACATGATTTGCCGCAGCCATGGCCATGAATAATAAAGCTTTTTCTTCCTTTCGAGTTACTACAGACCATCACAGGAAAGATATCCAAGAAATCCACAAGATACAAGAAATCCATACCAGAATTATGAATGAGATGAATCGGCACCTCATTGCTATTTTGTAGAAGTTGGAATCTAATGAAGCCAGACCACAATCATTTCAAGAACCATCATCTCCGATTCGAAATTCTTCAACAATGTCCCTTGTGAAGCCTGTTAAGCTTGATTTTCCACACTTTTCAAGTGAAGATCCTGCTAGATAGGTGTACAAAGCTAACCAGTATTTTGGGTATTACCAAACCCCTATTGTTGAGAAACTCATGATAGCCTCCTTCTAGATGGAGCAAGAAGCTCTACTTTGGTTCCAGGATACAGAAGAGATTGGAGTGTTTTCTGATTGGGATAGTATGGTACAAGCTTTACATGTGAGATTTGGCTCAGCTTCTTATGATGATCCTATGGAGGCTCTTACTAAGTTGAGGCAAACTTCAACTATGGCTGTGTATAAGGCAGAGTTCAAAGCTTTGTCTAACAAAATTAAAGCTCTATCTCCAATGCTTAAGCTAAGCTGTTTCATAAGTGGGCTAAAGGATGAAATATGATTGCCAATGAGGATGCTTACTCCATAATATCTAAATGTAGCTTTTGGTTGGCTAAGATTCAAGAGTGATACATGGTGAGCTACAAGAGGAGTTCTAAGTCTCAACAAGAAATAAGTAAGCCATCTATCTTGGGTTTCCCTAAAGTTAATACCTTTGTAGAAGCTAAGTCAAGAATTCCAATTAAAAGAATTTTCCTTGCTCAAATGGACGAAAGAAAGGAAAAGGGCTTATGCTATAACTTTGATGAAAAATAGGGTCCCAGCCATGAATGTAAAAGTTCCAAATTATTTCTTCTTGAGGGTATAAAATTTGCGCCAGATTCACAATCTGGGGTCAAGATTACTAAGTTAGAGGAAGAAGTTGGTAGTCCAATTAGTGAAGTTCAGAATTCTAATACTAATACAGATGAGGTTGAGATAACTCTATATGCCTTGATTATTACTTCAACACCTGGTACTATGAGGGTTAAGGGTAGAGTCAATTGTATTAGTTTGGTAATCTAGTAATACATAAGAAGCACTCACAAATTTATTGATGCAGCAATAATTTCTAACTTGCATTTATTTGTTGATCATTCATAGACCTTAGAAGTTATGGTATCTAATGGTGCAGTAGTTAAGACTCATGGATTTTGCAACAATACTATTGTGTATTCAAGGGTGTTAGGACATATGTGATTTGATGTTAGGAATATATGTCAACATTTTATGTATTGCCTAATCCTTTGACAAAATGCATTTTACTTGTAATTGGGTAGATCTAGGATGTGTTTAATGCTTCAAGAAACAAGGTTTTAGGTTTAAGTGTTAAAGCCATGCAAGTCTGTCCAAGAATCAAGTAAGGAAGTGCTGGATTTTAAATCTCGATAGCTAGTATCTATCAAGGTTTAAAAGTTGCTGAAGCTCGTGGCTCGACAGCTAGCTCGATAGATGGCTATCTATTGAGGTTTATGAAACTCAATTTTTCGAAAGCTGTTTTTCATCCAATTCGTGAGTATATGTTTAGGTTTTCTTTTCTCACAATCCTAAACATATATAAGGATTATTTTAAGGGTCGTCTAGGGTTGTGCGAGTATTCAACAAAGTCTTGTTCATGCAAATTGTGACCATAGACAAAATTTGCCCTAGTTCTTCTTTCTCTTGAGGAAGCTGTTGTGTTTGTACACTGTAGGGTTTTATGACCAAGCAACTTTGTGATCTTCATCATGTGATGAACTGAAGAACTTTGCAGCCAACATTCTTCTCAAGTTGGTGATCAAGTCGCCTACTGGGATCCACGCATCTTTTGGTTAGTCACGTACTAAGAGCCGTGCAATACAAGGAGAGATTGTCATTACAGAACAAGTCCAATTGGGTATTAGTGTAAGGGTTCAACTGTAGGTTGGTATAAGGTACTGAGTTTCCTTTACTTGTAATCGCTTGTTTTTTATAATAGTGGATTCTTGGGAGTGATGACCTTAAAATCACCTGGTGGGGTTTTTGCTTTGGAGGTTTTCCCTATTCGTAAACGAATCATCGTGTCATTTAATTTCCGCTGCATATTTAGTTATTTGGTGATTTGTTTATACTGCCACGTACATTGCATGTTAATTTGATTAATTAATTAAACTTGACTAATTAATCAATTAATCCATCACAAGGGGTCAGTACATTTTTGGCCTATCAAGGGGGAAAAAATTTTCATTCAGTTCCACGTACTTCCACTTGGGGGTTGTGATGTTGTATTTGGAACTCTGTGGCTTACTTCTATTGGTGACATTCAATGGAATTTCTAGCTTATGACTATGGGTTCTGTTATAAGGATCACCATTATTACTTTAGGAATTTGCTCTAGTCTTTGACACTTCAGTGGGTTTACCTCCTTCTAGGGGACATGAACACCAAATTACTCTCAAGGAAATACCTCCTTCTAGGGGACATGAACACCAAATTACTCTCAAGGAAAGGGCTCAACCAGTCTGACAGAGGTCATACATGTATCCTTTTTATCAAAAAAAAAAAAAAAAAGAGAAAAAAAAAAAGAAATAGAAAAGATAGTGAAAAAATATTGGCTGCTAGATTTATAAGGAACAATTATAGGCCCTTTGCATCACTAGTCTTGTTGGTTAGGAAAGCAGATGGATCTTGGCGGATGTGTATTGATATTAAGGCACTTAACTTGAATGCAGTTAAGGTCAAATTTCCTATCCTTGTTATTGATGAACTTCTTGATGAGTTGAATGGTGCCTGTATTTTTTCTAAACTTGACTTAAGGTCTAGCTACTACCAAATTAGGATGAGAGATCAGGACATTCCTAAGACATCATTTAGAACCCATGAGGGACATTATGAGTTCATAGTTATCCCATTCGGCCTCACTAATGCACCTTCAACATTTCAATCTCTAGTGAACCATGTGTTTAAACCTTTTCTTAGAAGGTTTGTCTTGGTGTTCTTTGATGATATTCTAGTCTATAGCAAATCCTTGGCTGATCATGTTTCTCATCTTAAAGCTGTTTTGGAGGTATTAGCTAAGAATAAGCTATTTGCTAAGAAGTCAAAATGTGTTTTTGCATGTGGTGAGGTTGAATATTTGGGGCACCTAATCTTTGGTGAAGGTGTGAGAACAGATCCTAAAAAGACAATGGCAATGTAGTAGTGACCTACTCCTATGGATGCTGAGGCTTAAAGGGGATTCTTAGGCCTTATTGGCTATTATAGGAAATTTGTAATGGGCTATAGACATATTGCAGCCCCATTGACTGCTCTTTTAAAAAAGGATTCTTTTTCTTAGAATGAAAAGCTAATCTAGCTTTTCAAAATCTTAAGTCAGCTATGTCCAATACACTTGTTTTAGCTCTACCAAATTTTGATAAAACATTTGTGGTAGAGTGTGATGCTTTGGGTAAAGGGGTGAGAGCTGTATTGATGTATGAAGGGAGGCCTATAACTTTTCACAACCAAGCTCTCAAAGGTAGGAATTTGGCTTCATCAACTTATGAAAGGGAATTGCTATCTTTGGTTATTGCTGTACACAAATGGAGGTCAAATTTGGTGGGAAGGCCTTTTCTGGTGAAGATGAATCAGTAAAGTCTTAAATACCTCTTGGAGTAGAAGATTGATACTTTATCTCAACAAAAATGGATTACCAAATTGTTAGGGTATGCTTTTATTGTTGAATTCAAGAGAGGAAAGAAGAATGTGGTGATTGATGCTCTACCCATGCAGGTGGAGGTTGGTGAAACCTCTTCTTAGGAAGGTGTTTTGTTCATGATTTTGTTTCTCACTCCTAATTGGTTAGTCCAGCTTAAAGCTAGCTATGCTATTGATTCATTGATTTAGAGTATTTTGGAAGCTTTTCAATCAATGGGGGATGGTCCTAAGGGTTTCACTATGCATAATGAATTTCTTTTATATAAGGGCAAAATTTGTTTGAGTACTTGTGATTCCATGAAGATAGCCATCTTGCAGCAAGTTCATGATGGTCCTTTAGGCGGTCATTCACACTATCTTAAAAGTTAACATAGGGTTCAAAGGGATTTCTATTAGCCTAGGTTAAGAGCTAATGTTAAGAAATATGTCAAGGAGTGTAATACTTGTGAAAGGCTCAGGCATGAAACCTCCAATCTAGCTAGTTTGTTACAACCCTTACCTATATTAGAGAAGCATTGGGTAGCTGTAAGCATGGATTTTGTTGAGGGTCTTCCAAAATCCCAAATGAAAGATGTGGTTTCAGTGGTGGTGGACAGGTTTACTAAGTTTGTCCATTTTCTAGCTTTGTCTCATCCATATACTGCTTCTAAGGTAGCAGCTCTCTACATGCAGCAGTGTTATAGTTACATGGTATGCCTACTTCAATATTTAATGACAAGGTTCCTATCTTCACTTCTTATTTTTGGAAAAAGTAGATCAAGCTTCAAGGCATTCAACTAGTCATGTATTTGGCCTATCACCCTCAAACAAATGGCCAAACTGAGGTTGTGAATAAAAGTCTTGAGCTTTACTTGAGAGCTTTTGCAGCTAATACCAGCTTCTAGGTTGAATGGTTACCCCTTGCTGAATTTTAGTTTAACACCAATTTCCATACCTCTCTCAAGCTTACTTCGTTTGAGGCCTTGTATTGATATGCCCCTCCTAGGCTTATGGATTATATTCCTAGCACAACAAAGTTTGAAAGTGTGGATGCTCATTTAAAATCTAGACAACAATTGACTTCCTTGTTGATGCATAATCTGGTGGTAGCTTAAGAGAGGATGAAGATGTATTTTGAAAAGCACAGAACTGAAAGGAGTTTTGTAGTGGGAGGTTGGCTGTTTCTTAGACTCCAGGCTTATAAATAGAAGTCCCTTAAGCACCACCAAGTGCAAAAATTATCTCCCAAGCATTATGGCCCATTTTAAATTCTGTAGAGGATTGGTGAGATGTCATATAGAATGGACCCATCCCCAGTGCTAAGCTACATCCTACCTTTCATGTTTCTTACTTGAAGGTGAAGCTTGGGCAACATGTGGTCTCTATTCTAACCTTACCACCTACTGACTTGGATGGAGTTGTCACTTCAGAACCAGCAGCTATACTACAAGAAAGAACTCATCAGCTTTGTAGTAGAACCATCGCTCAAGTCTTGATCCAATGGCAAGGAAAAGGTCCTGAAGATGCCACTTGGGAGAATTTGTATATCATGCAGCAGAGGTTCCCTCACCTTGTGGGAAAGGTCTTGTAAAGGTAGAAGTATTGTTAGGATTACTCATTAATACGTTACTCATTAATACTCATTAAGGATTACTCATTAATACTTTACTTATTAATACTCATTGTTACACTTAATTCAATATGATAGACATTGATAGCCATTGCAATATGAGTCTGTTTGAGTTAGTTACATTAACCATTAGTATAGAGAGTTAGTTAGTTGACAGCTATGTGTTAGTTGGTCAGGTACCAAAGGCATGTGCTAAGGGAGTAGTATAAGAGAGCAACAACTTGTATACTAACAATTCAAACAAACAGACGTAATGTTCAATGATTTCTCTCTATTCTTCTCTTATTCTTCTTGTTCTTAGGAGGCCTAGCTGACCTCGAATCTAGCTACTCTCTCAATTCTTTCCCACTCTTTACAGGTCCTAATGTTTGGGTTTTAGATATTGGAGCTACTGACCATATTATGTGTTCCATGAACTTTTTAACTTCTATTGCTGCTATTGTTCAATCTGTGGCTGAATTTCCTAATGGGGAAACAACTAAAGTAACACACATAGGAACTGTTACCTTGTCATGTCAATTAACACTTACTAATGTTCTATGTGTACATTCTTTCTCTTTCAATCTTTTGTTAGTTAGTACCGTTAAAAGTCACAACCTTGTTGCCTTGTTTTCTTTCTTCTTATTGCTTTATACAAGAGCTTATATGCTAGAAAACAATTGGAGTAGGCCATGTTCTTGATGGATTATACTTGTTGCAAAATTCTAGTCTATCTCAAGCACCTCTTTCACTTGATGACTTCTTATCTGCTCATCACTTCATTGCTTTCTTATCTATTTCAATTTCTAGTTCTTCCCAAAATTTGACTTTCTTATGGCATTCAAGATTGGGGCATTCATCTGATGTCAAATTTTAATCTCTAGGTCATGTTTGACCTTTTTTACTGAATTGTTGTAATAAGGATTGTGTTTTTTGCTCTTTGGCAAAACAAAAGCGATTACCGTTTCCTTTTGATAATAAAATGTTAGATTTTTCATTTGATTTGATTCATATGGATGTGTGGGTCCTTTTTCTGTGCCTACTTCAGAAGGTTTCACATAGTTCTTAACTATAGTGGATGATGCTACTAGATCAACATGGGTTTTTCTAATGAGATCTAAATCTAAAGTTAGACCTTTTATTATTTCTTTCTATAATATGGTATAATATGGTTCTCACACAGTTTGGAGTCAAAATCAAATGTATAAGATCAAACAATGCTCTTGAGTTCAATCTATCAGAAAACTTGTGTCTATGTCCCTCAACAAAACTTTGTTGTTGAAAGGAAACATCAACATATTCAATATGTTGCTAGAGCCTTGCAAATTCAATCTAATCTTCCTTTAAAGTTCTGGGGTGACTGTGTTCTCACAATAGTATACCTCATTAACAAAGTTCCATCACTTATTCTAGCCAACAAAACTCCTTTTAAATTACTTTTTCACAAAACACCTTCATATTCTCATCTTAAGACTTTGGTTACTTATGTTTTGCTTCCACTATTGCTCAACCAAGTCTATGTTCTCCCTTAGAGCTAGAAAATGCAATTTTCTTGGCTATTCCTTCATCATCAAAGGTTATAAATTGCTTGATCTTACTACTATTCTATTTTTATATCTAGAGATGTTATCTTTCATGAACATGTCTTTCCCTTTCTATTCAATCCCCTACTCTACATGTCTCTTCTTTTCCTATACCTACTATTCCTTTTATTCCTTCCATTTTCTTACATAATACTTCCTTTCCTACTCCAGCACTTCTTAGTTTTGGTTCTCTAACATCCCAACCTTCTCCTTCTAGTCTTTTTAATTCTGGTTCAGAACATTTCGATGATATTATCATTCAGGTTCATCATGAGCCTAATGATGAAATCCTTGAAGATGTCCTTAATGTATAGAATGTTCCTGATGTCCAGGATATTCCTAATATTCACATTAGGAGATCAACTAGAACTTATGAGGTTACTTCTTACCTTAAGTCTTCCCACTACAACCAAGTAACTTTAAGTAGATCTACTTCAATTCATCAACTAGGTACTGCCTACCTTTTTTCTTCTTTTCTCTCCTATGACAAGTTATCCCTTTCTTATAAATCCTATTTCTACTTTATCTCTTCAAACAATAAACCTACCTATTATCACCAAGCTGTTCGTGACCCTAAATGGAAAAAATTCATGGCTACTGAGATAGCTACTTTAGAAGCAAACAACACATGGACTTTCACTTGTTGAAGCCTGGCCTAGAATGGATAACTGTCGGGCCTTCGTCCGACCACCCGCCGTGGCGATGCTTAAGCATGCGCGGGGCTCGTTGGAGGCCCCTCTCGAATGATGGGTACAGTTTCACGCAGAGCTTTAGGTGCTTTCTCTCTCTCTCTCTCTCCCTCTCTCTCTCTCTCTGTGGAGGAAGGTATTTGTCTACCTTTGGAGGTGTGGTAGGAATCTTGGCCAAATTTTAGGTGATTACCAAAGGTAAGTGAAGTTGCCACTAATCATTGAGTTTTTCTAAGATGTTATTGGTCACCTATTTCTAGATGATTTTATTACCAATCCTAGGCTAAGAAAAATGGCATTTTTCCTAATCTAAAGTGGATGGAAAAAAAATCTTGATTCTTGAGTCTGGAAGTTTGGTTATGTGTGGGGAAGGTGTTAGGCACCCCACAACGCCTGTCCAAGGACAGTCATTTATTTTGATAAAACCTTAATTTTTGGAGATTGACAGTAAAAAACATGATTTTGGTATTGGATTTCGGGCTTTGCATGCATGGGGGCTTTGAGGTTTGGCTTTTGAATGGGTGTGGTCCCAATCTATGCTTTCCTAAGGCATTTGGGCAAAGTACCAAATTTCCATGGTGAAAATCCGGCGACGTGTCACCTTACTTTCATAGCAAAAATTAGGCATCGCTTTGCCTTAGGTGACATGGACATTGACAATCACACCGGAAGGGGTAAGCGAGTATATATATATACATACATCATGCACAATGCCAGCATACAGAGTAGGAAAGTAAATGCCTACATCCCTAGAGCATGACCCAAAGTATAGGCGTAGGAAAGTAAACTGGGGTCGTCATACTCTAGAGATGAGGACAAATGGTATATGGCATGATATACCGACTACAACCCATCTAAGAGAGAATGAAGGGAGGAAGGAAGGAGGTTTAAAAGAGTACATAACCAAATGGGAGAGGCTAGACCTCTAAACCTACTGAACATAGCCGCTTCGCTCATATACACATGCTTGCGTCCTCACCCTTTTTGCTTGTGCCTAGGAGATCGTGCCCTAGCTCCATGTGTCCTTTCTCCATGTGTGTACATGCAAGGGCAAATACAAGAAACCAGCAGACAAGCAATGGAAGGAAAAGATGCATAGATAATGCGCAATGAGAATAAAGCAAACAAGCAAAAAAGCAAACAAAAGTTGGTGTCCGCGAAGGACAAATGTAGGTTTGGATCGAATGTCTATAACTTCATTATGTTGAAGCATAGACGACACACTAGCAAGCAAGACTCATGCATGGACATGTGAGCAAGCTTGTAAAGATGCATAGAAAGCCAATGGGTGACACAAACAAGCATGGTAAGCATAGCATCGCATGGAGTACAAAAGGGAAGGGTACGCACAGAGAAAACTAGCATTTGGAGATGCCTCTCAAATGGTTACATCCGAACAAGGCCTTATGGGCATCGGATGTAACTACACAAGGTCAAGCCCGCGGAGGGCACTAAACATAGCGGCCTAAAACTAGAGAGGCTAACACAAACATAAAGCATAGAAGCAAGCAAGCATAGACATGAAAATAGGAATGATCCAAATGCTTTTGATATGGGCCATGGTACATGGACGATGAAAAAGACCATAAGGTCTAGATCAAGTCCTAACCATTAGGCCAAAACATAAGAAAATGCGATAAATGGAACAAAAGGGCTATAATAGCACATGGCATGACAAATAAGGTCTAGGCCTAAGAAAATAAACATGGCCTGAAGCACGCAAGCACATAGATGGTGGCATAAAGCATGTAGAGAACATTGATCTAAGTGTGTAAACACATCGATCTACACATATAAGCATGGAAGAGTGCATGAAGGCATGCGAATATACATCTAAGCATGTGGATGTAATCATAAAAGCATGAAAGAACACAAATCCAAGCATACAAGCATGTGAAAACATAGATCTAGACATATAGGCATAGAAACATGCATGCAAACATGTAGATCTAAGCAAGGCATGGCTGGAGACATCATATCAAGCATGTGCGCATGTAGACCTGAACAACAAAACATGGAAAAGAAAAGATCTAGGCATCTAAAGCATGGCATAAAGCATAAAACATGTAGAAAAGGCAGCTAGCACATGAACAAACATGGAAGCGTATGGAAATAAGCTAAAAAGCATGCTCAAAGCAAGATAAAGCAAGAAATATGCTATATAAAGCAACAAATCATATTATTAAGGCAAAAAGAGCAGGATAAATGCTAGAAAAAGATTTAGAATTTTAGGGGTGTGGATAGTAGCTAAAAAGCTACATCCACACCCCTAAACCCCAAATCCAAAGTATAGAACCAAGGAGAAGAAGATTGGGTATAAGAATAATACCTTTGTATTTTTGGTGAAGAAGGAAGAACTAAGAGGCTTTGATTTGTTTTTTGTGTTTGGAAGAGAGGAGAAAAGCCCAAAAATTGCCTAGGCAGAGAGCAGGAGTAACGTCCTAGTCAGTCACACAAAAAAAGAAAAAAGAAAAAAAAGGAAGTCAGATTTTTTTAAGCTCCCACGTGGCCCCCACCTAACACCACTCCCCACCACTCATTTCAATCTATCTCACCTTCTCATGTCCGGCCATATCTCTCATTTGTTTCTTTTTTCTTTTCTTTTCACTTAAACACACTCCTTTCTATCACTCTCATCCTCTCCACTGGTACTTCCACACCACCACCACCATTTCCGCCATCATTTTTCTGTCAAGATTGCCGGAAAATTGTTAAGAATCTATAAGCACCTTCACATCTTTTTTTTTTTTGAGGTAAAAATTTCTAATCTTTTTGGTGGGTTTTACACTTTTGCTTAAGGTTATTCTTATCTAAGCTTTAATAATGATACCCATGTGATTTATGAGCATTGGAAGTGATATTTATGTGTTTTTATGTATGGGTTTTGTATTGGGGGAATTATTTGATGAGTGGGTATATAGTTTGTGCTAATGATGACTACTTAAGGTTTATGTATGATGAAAAATTTCAGAGTTTTAAGTTATAACATGTGATGGTTGTTAAATTTAATTTTTCCATTGCCATTGGGTTTATTTGGAGTTAGTTGCAGTTTTAAATTTCTTGTTTTGGAGGATATTTTGATTTTGCTTTCATGGGTTTCTTAATGATGTAGTATAAATTATATGGAAAGCTAGTCATAATGTTAGAGATAATATTAAATGGGTTAACTTTATAAATTGGAGTTGATGCCTTGTGAATCAATTTGTTGAGAAACTTTAGAAGTGGAATATATTATTATTGATGATGTTAAATAGTAGGCTTGCCTAATTGAGTTCTTTTTTGGCAATTCCTAAATTGTAGCTAGATGCAATTTTAAGCTCTATGCTTATTGTGATAGGTTTACTTGATATTGTTTAGGTTTTAGCTAATCTCCTTGGAGCTTGGAGAATTAGGCTTTTGTGATTGCGAGGTAAGTAGCTTTTTAATGGGATTTTTGAAAAGTAACCATGTTGCACAAATGTTGTTTTTGGGTTAGACATGTTTTTGGAAACTATCTATGGAAACTATATTTTCCTAAAAACTATTGTGTCGTAACCTTAATATATGTATGATTATATATGAAAATGCAATATATTTGGTATTGCATTTGGGGAAATGCATGAATTGTTGAGATGGAAAAATGAGCATCTTTTATTTAATCTTTGATAAGGAAATCATGGATTTTATGGTAGATTATAAAATTTGAAGATGCTTATCTTGTCTTGTTATGTGGGAAATTGATAGAAAATCTCTTGACAAGAATGAAGTTGAAAACCTTACAAACTTTGTGGAAGTTAGATTATTTAAGGTTTTTCTGAAATTACCTAGACATAAACTATGTGTTTCAAAGTATATGTAACTTGTAAGCTTTATGTGGTTTTAATACCATGCCATGTGTGATTTCCTAGGATCACCCGATTTGGTTTTCATAGTCTTTGTGACAATGGAACCAAATCTAGGTCAGTGCCCTTTCACTTTGGATGACGTGTTCTTCCCTGCTACCCATAGGGGGAAGAGGTTCCTTAATTGTGTGTGGGTGAGGCTGCTGCCCATGGGGCCAAGAGACCACATGCAAAAGAGGTCCTACTTGATGCACTCTCTCTACTGCCCATAGAGGGAGAGAAAAACCTTAAGGATATGTGTGAGGCTATTGTCCTTGGGGCCAAGAGTTTGCATGCCAAAGAGGACAATATCATGCTAGTTGTGAATTGGTGGATCCCTTGACCGATCTATGTGGTAGTGTGGTATATTTGTAATAATTTACCTTATGTTAAAAATTATGGCTTTGGAAATTATATTGTTGGTGATTACAGATTATAGTATATAGTTTCAAGGTATTTACTTTGAGAAAATTTGTGTTCCATTATTTAATCATTTTTGTCATATTATTATAATTGAAGGTGAAACTTGCATTTCCCCCACCCCAATTAATTATGCTACTTACTGGACTCTGTCTCATTCCATTATTTTGTAGACTTTTTAGAGTAGGCAGCAATCTTTTAAGACAACCTTTTTGGTGGCTAACAGTAGTTAGGCTAACTATTGATGTAGGCTGAACTTTTGTAATGGAGATATTAGATGATGTACATCTTAGAATATACTTGACTTATTCTTTTGTATATTATAGTGGTTGTGACGTTATTCCTACTAATAGGACAAGTTGATGATATGTAATTATTTATTCAGACCTCTATTCTTTTGTGGCCAATGGTCCTTGTAATTATTGCTTAGAGCTCTGACTTAATTTGAGAGTATATTCAATGGAATTATTATGATAATTCTTGATGTCGGTACTTGATATGATTTATGTGGATTGAATTGTCAAAAAGGAAAAATTTTCAGGTACTTAAGACGTCTTTTTCATGCTTTGGACCCTTCGGGGTTTGGGGTGTGACAGCAGGTACCCTAGAAGTCTTCTCTTTTTGGTCTAGGGGGTGGCTATGGCCTTTTATTGCCCCAACGTGAATTACAAGGAGCACCTTCAAGGGCCGCCATCTGCAAACCTCATCAGATCAGGTTGGTCTTGATACCTTTGGAAAGATCTTGACTTCCTGTTTCTAAAAAGGTATGGAACTTAAAAATCCAACAGTCGGATCAAAAGTTATGGCTCCCGGAAGTTAGCAGTGCATCGATTGGTGCGTTAGCCTGGTTTTCATGATATCTCAGTCGTTCTAACTCCAATTTTGATCCATGAATAGTCACTGGGTTGAGAATTTGGTACTCTTCGTGATGGCATTGGTTTCAACCTGTTCTGATGACTGGATCGAAATTAGGGTTTTGGGCTCGCTAGGAGTTAACTCCAAGTCAAACTTGGTCAAACTTGCCAAAAGTCTCTGAACTCAGGTTTGAAGTAAAACTATGAAAAGTGATATTTTGAGGGGATTTTGACTTTGTTTGTCTTTTGGTCAACCTAGGGTTGACTAGGGGCATTTTGGTTATTTTAGCCGAAAAAGGCACTTTAGGTGCTCTAGTGTTCGAACGGGTTGCGCCACGTCATTCTGGCTGTCTTTGCGGCCCCATGGAGAGAAAATAATATTTTTGGGTTTTTTCAGGTTCGACACGCTAATTGAGGGCGGACAAAATATGGTATCAATAGTTGCCCGTTTTTTATCTAGCATCTCAAGTGGAATGAGAGGTGTCCGATAAAGAACGTGATTTTGAATTTTGTTGCCCCCAAATTACGTGTAGAGACTACTCACAGATTGAGAATGAATTTTACCTAACTGGATAGATTTGCTGCAACTGCTTTTGAAACATTTTCTGGCCTTGTCTCAGAGCTCTAGGAGAGGAAAAGGTCCCCTCCCCCAATTTTTTTTGGAGGTTTGACCGGGTCAACGTTAACTTGGTCAACGTTGATTGGTGGCCCAAGAAGGAGCTCTGGGCAGCCCAGGTCGCCCAAAGGCCTCCCTTTAGCCCATTTTTACCTCATTTCAATCCATCCTCAACTTTTCACTTCTAAAAAAGTTCTTTGGAGCAACTTGCAAGCTTTATGGGTCCGGCTTTTTAGCTTCAGTCTCTTCTACACTTGAGGTCAGTGTCTATCTTTCTTCTTCTCTTCTTCTTTTCTGCAAGATGTTAGTAGCAATACTACTAGGGATGCATGCTAGTGCTTATTTTATTTTTGGAATTTTCGTAAGCATTTTTTTTGCCTTGATTTATGCCATGCTATCTTAGGAAAATGTGTATATATATACATATATATTTTTTATTTTTGTCTATGTCATATGGGTGTGCCAATATTCGGGGAATTTAAATGCTAAAATAAAATGCGGGACATAGGTAAGGGGACTTACTTGGTACTCGGGAATAGTGGAAATGGTGAGCGTACGACACGGCCGCTAGTTAGCCTTAGAATAGGATGTGAGCATATGACATGGCTGCTATAATCCACTGCAGATTAGGAACTTGAAAACCTTTTTAAGAACTTGATAACTGTGATGGCGAGGTGTACGACACGGTTGCTAATTAACCTTGAGATAGGATGTGAGCATATAGCATGGCTGCTATAACCCACTGTAGATTAGGAACTTGAAAACCTTTGTAGGAACTTGATAACTGTGTGATGGCGAGGCGTACAACATAGTCGCTAATTAACCTCGAGATAGGATGTGAGCATACGACACGACCGCTATAACCCAGTGTAAATAAAGAACTCGGAACTTCTTTAGGAATTTGATAACCGTGATGACGAGGCGTACCACATAGTTGCTAATTAACTTTGAGATAGGATGTGAGCATATGGCACAGGTGCTATAACCTACTATAGATTAGGAACTCAAAAACCTTTTTAGGAACTTGGTAACTGTGTGATGGTGAGGCGTACATCATGGTTGCTAATTAACCTCGAGATAGGATGTGAGCAAATGGCACGGCCGCTATAACTCACTATACATCAGGAACTTGAAAACCTTTTTAGGAACTTGATAACTGTGATGGTGAGGCGTACGACATGGTTGCTAATTAACCTCGAGATAGGATGCGAGCATAAGGAACGACCGCTATAACCCACTGTAGAGATGTATGGCACGGCCTCTAGATAGCCTCAAAATAAGATGTAAGCATATGGCACAGCTGCTATAACCCAATGTAGAGACATACAACATGGTTGCTAGATAGCCTCCAAATAAGATGCGAGCATACGTCACGGCCACTATAATCCACTGTTGAGACGTACAGCATGGCCGCTAGATAGAATCCAAATAAGATACGAGCATACAACACAGGCGCTATAACCCAATATAGAGACGTACGACCGACTGCTAGATAGCCTTTAAATAAGATGCGAGCATACGACACGACCGTTATAACCCACTGTAGGACTTTTGTAAGAATCTGTTTTCTTGTGAGAACATATTCTTAACATGAACTTGCACAACATGTTTAGGAAACAATGTTAGTTGATTTGTATTGCCATTCGTTTCATGGGCGAATTTCTGGTTGTTTTATAGATTATGTCACAGAGGACGAGTTCCAGAGGAGACCGGGGGAAGGCCCTCATTCATGCTACATCCCATAGGGAATCCTCTTCTAACGATGAGACTGTTTCTGCAGGTGAGCAGCTGGCTCGAGTTTTACTGAGCCATTTTGACCGCAGAGGTGATGACATCAGGCCCACTGGCGGGGTCCCTCTGGAGACTCGATCCAGGAGACGCCGGTCAGCCGAGACAGTTAGTACTTCCTTTAAGTCTCATGCTATTTCTAGTGGGGCTTCATCACGGTGCGTGCCGGCTATAGGGAGAGGGACCTTTGGAGGAGAGACGCCAGCTGAGGATCTCTTTTTTGATATAGAGGCTAATTTGTCTAGGGACGATGAGTCCCAGTAGGGTTAGCCTTTCATTGTAGCGTGATGTCGCCCTTACGTGGTTATGTATGTATTCTTCATGTATCTTGTAGACATTGCCCCATGGTGGGCTAGTTGTGTATGTACATTATGTATTGCCTCTTGACAGGCCTGGACATGAATGTATTATATTGCTCCATAGTGGGCCTTGATGCTTGATATTATCTCTTCGCTTCATGATGTATGTATAAAATAATGCCTCTTGTTAGGACTTACATGTTTGATTCTAGAAACTACCTTTAAGAGGGCTGATGTATGACTTTAGGAATTCTCCTTTGAAAGGGCTACTCACGTATGTGTAAAACAATGCCTCTGGGTAGGATTTACATGCATAACTCTAGAAAATTTGCCTTTGAGAGGGCTAATGTATGTGAAAAACAATGCCTCTGGGTTGGACTTACATGCATTACTCTAGAAAATTAGCCTTTGAGAGGGATGTAGACATATGCAAGAAACAATGCCTCTAGGTAGGACTTACATGTACGATTCTGGATGTCGCCTCTAAAAGGGCTGCTAATGTATGTATGTACTTTTGCATTTTCATCATAGATGATGGTTTTGAACCAGCTTGTATCACACTTATTTGTATTGCACCGTAGTTTCATGGGTTTATCAGTGGATTTTGACGATGATTGTCCCCGTTGGGGGGAGAGAGAATGGCAAGACCACGTGAAATAAGCTGCCCTAGTTTAGGGTTTCACGCGACTCTTGATATGAGGGACACATCCTCATCAGGACAGACCCATTCTTGAATATTAGACAAGGTGGAGGGAACCACGCAAAATAGACTGCCCCAGTTTAGGGTTTTGCGGGATTCCAAGCCTGCAGACTAGCTGAAAATGGCCTTGACTTCGTAGGACATATCGAATGTTAGAAATGGATGTGGAAATTTTGAACAAGATCTCCTTAAACACACCATGAAGCGATATGCACTGATTGCTCCTATTATTGCCCAGGTGGGCCAATAATTCAAAGATAGGCTTCTTGGGGCAAACTTATGGGAAATGACTCCCTCTATCCTCCAGTAAGCTAAAAAAGCTGTTGAATGGATGAGAACGGGTTCTAGTGTCTTTTTGTTGTAAGCTCTAATTACCGGGGCTGAACCAACCCCTAAATTGGGTGAACCGGGCTTTGAAAAATGAGGTTCAAGATGTCTAGAAGTACTGAACGAGACGCACAAAGATAAATTGCCCCAGTGTAGGATTTGTGCAGTCTCGATTGCATAAGAGAGAATTTTTGACAATCTGGTTTGCTTTCGAGCTGATTGTGCACTACGACGGGTGCTAAACAGAGGAATCTTTGCTCCAAAGCAGTAAAAAACCTCAGAGATTGGCTATTGTAGATCATACTTGGGATAAGGAGAGGGCCACATTGGAGGCCGGTAGGGCTGAGGCTAGTAGCAGAGTCGATGGGTTAGCGTTGAAACTATTACAAGTGAAGGCCTACATTAATTCTGCTTTGAGCATAGAGTATGGACGAGATGGCGATGAACCTAGTGAGCTGTAGTTGGCCTTCCATTGCCTTCAGACTGAGCTGGCTAAGAGGGAGGAGGCTTTGAGAGTTGCTACTGCAGAGGGGGGCACCTTGCAAGCTTTGCTAGAGACTGAGAGACAGGGCTTTACTTCTGATTCCATGATAGAGAGGGAGCTGGTTGGTCTTCGACATTCATATGATAGACTTAGAGGGGTTGCCAGAGACTTGGGCTTTGATGTAGCTGGGTTACTTCACACTCATGCTCATGATGACTCGATTCTCTGTACTAGTTTTAGGAGATTATGCCAGGCCGTGTCTGATCACTTGGGCCATGTTTGACTTATTGGTATTCTGTTTTGCTTATTTTGTTTTTGAACATGAGCTATGTAGTTAGTGTCGACCCCCGACCTCAAGACAGATAACCGCCATCGGACCTTTATCCGACCACCTGCCGTGGTGATGCTTCCTAGCACGCAGGGCCTGTTGGAGGCCCCTTTCGAATGATCGACATGGCTCAAGCAGAGCTACGAGTGCTCTCTCTCTCGGTGGAGAAGGGTAGGTGTCTACCTTTGGTGGTGTGACGGGAATCTTGGCCAAATTTCAAGGGATTACCAAAGGTGATTAAAGTTGCCACCAATCATTGGGTTTTTCTAAGGTGTGATTGGTCACCTGTTTCTATTAATTTTATTACCAATCCTAGGCTAAGAAAAAGGGCATTTTTCCTAATTTAATATGGATGCCAAAAAATCTTGATTCTTGAGTCCGGAAGTTTGGTTACGTGTGGGGAAGGTGTTAGGCACCCCATAATGCCTATCCAAGGACAGCCCTTTGTTTTGATAAAACCATAATTTTTGGAGATTAGCAGTAAACACTTGATTCTGGCATTGGCTTTCGGGGCTTCGCATGCATGGGGAGGCTTTGAGGTTTGGCTTTTGAAAGGGTGTGGTTTAAATCTATGCTTTCCTAAGGCGTTCGGGCAAAGTACCAGATTTTCACAGCAAAAATCCGATAACGTGTCACCTTACTTTCATGGTGGAAATTAGGCATTACTTGCCTTAGGTGACATGGACTATGACAATCACACTAGAAGGGTCAGAACAGGTATATACATATATCATGCACAATGCTAGCACACAGAGTAGGAAAGAAAATGCCTACATCCCTAAAGCATGGCTAAAAATATAGGTGCAAGAAAGTAAACATGGGTCGCCATACTCTAGAGATGAGGGCGAATGGTACACAACATGATATACCTAATACAACCCATCTAAGAGAGAAAAGAGGAAGGAAGGAAGGGGGTTTTAAAAGAGTACATAACCCAATGGGAGAGGCTAGACCCCTAAACCAACTAAACATAGCCGCTCGGCTCATATTTACATGCTTGCATCCGCGCCCTTTTTGCTTGCGCTTTGGAGATTTTGCCTTAACTCCAAGCGTCCTCGCTTCATGTGTGTACATGAAAGGGCAAATACAAGAAACCAGCAAACAAGCAAGGGAAGGAGATGGGCATGATAGATGTGGCAAGCAGAGAAACAAGAAAACAAGCAAACAAATGACAAGGTGAATAAGCAAGAAGACAAAAAAAATGTGGTATCTGTGAGGGACAAATGTAGGTTTGGATCGAATGTCCATAACTCATTGTGTTAAAGCATGGATGACACACTAGCAAGCAAGCCTCATGCATAGACATGTAAGCAAGTGTTTAAATATGCATAGAAAGCCAATAGGTGGCACAAATAAGCATGGCAAGCACATCATCGCACAGAGCAGAAAAAGGGGAGGGTATGCGTGAAGCAACCCAGCATTCAGAGATGCATCCCAAATGATTACACCCAAACTAGGCCTCAAGGGTGTCGGATGTAACCACACAATCACAAACCCGCTAAGGGCATCAAGCAAGGCAAAACCTATAACTAAAGAGGCTAACGTGGAAGATAAAGCATAGAAGCAAGCAAGCATAGACATGTAAATGGGATGATCCAAACCCTTTGATATTTGCCAAGGCGTGAGGATGAGGACCAAGACCATAGGATCAAGATCAGATCTGAACCAATAGGCCAAAACAAAAGAAAGAGTGACAAAAGAGACAAAAGGCTACAATAGCACATGGCATAACACACATAGCCTAGGCCTAGGAACACAAACATGGCATGAAGTGCACAAGCACATGAAAAATGGCATAAAGCATGTAAAAAACATAGATCTAAGTATGTAGGCATGTGAGAACATAGGTTAAGACAAGTAGACATAGAAACATGCATGTAAACATGTAGATCCTAGCACATAAACATGGAAGAACATGAATCCAAGCATATAAGCATGCAAAGACAAGGATATAACCATACAACATGGAAATGTACACATAAACACATAGATCCAAACAAGGCAAAGCCAAAAACATCATACAAGCATGTGAGCATGTAACCCTAACATCAACATAGAGCGAAAAGGCCAACAAAACATGGGAAAACATGGCATAAAGCATAAAGCATAAAGCATGTAGATCGAGAAAAATAACATATAAATAAGCATGGAAGAACATGGAGCTAAGCTAAGAACATGCTAGGAGCAAGACAAAGCAAGAAACATGCTACGGAAAGTAATAAATCATGTTATTAAGGCAAAAAGAGCAAGATAAATGCTAGAAAAATGATTTAGAAAGTTAGGGGTAGCTATATTCACAACCCTAAACCCTAAATCCAAGATGTAGAACCAAGGAAAAGAAGATTGGGTGCAAGAACACTATCTTGTATTTTTTGTGAAGAAGGAAGAATCAAGAGGCTTTGATGTGTTTTTGTGTTTGGAAGAGAGAAAAAATGTGTAGAAAACGTCCAGGCAGAGTAGACAACTTAGGAAGCCTCCTTTTTTCCGTTTTGGGGGGGAGGGGGGGTGTCTGGGGCCTTTTATAGCCCCATCGCATTTTTCGAGGTGACGACCCTTCAAAGGCCGCCACCTTGTAATGGCCTCTGATTGGGTTGATCTTGACACCCTTGGAACATGAAAATCCAATGGTCAGATAAAAAATTATGGCTCTCGGAAGTTAACGGTGCATTAATTGGTGAGTTAGCCTGATTTTCATGATATCTCAACCGTTCTAACTCCGATTTCGACCCATGAGTAGTCGTTGGATTGATAATTTGATAATCATCACAATGGAGTTGGTTTCAACCCGTTCTGGCAGTTGGATCAAAATTAGGGATTCTAGGCCCATTAGGGGTGCTTTGGTCATTTTGGTTGGAAAAGGCACTTTAGGTGCTCCAGTGTTCGAATGGGTTGCGCCATGTCATTCTGGATGTTCTCGTGGCCCCCTAGCCCTATGGAGAGAATAATATTTTTGGATTTTTCGAGGTTCGCATGCAAATCGAGGGCGGACAAAATATAGTATTAACAGTTGCCCTTTCTTTATCTGACATCTTGAGTGTAATGAGAGGTGTCGGATAAAGAACGTGATTTTGAATTTTGTCACCCCCAAATTGTGTGTGGAGACTACTCACGGATCGAGACTAGACTTTACTTGATTGGACAGATCTGCTGCAACTACTTTTGAAATGCTTTCTAGACATGGCTTTAAGCTCTAGGAGAGAAAAAGGGGTTTTTTTTTTTGGGGCTTTGACCGGGTCAACCGGTCAATGTTGTTTAGGACAACGTTGACCGGCGGCCATTATAGGATCATTGGGCCTGCCCGGCGGCCCTAGAAGTTGCATCGGGCAACCAAGATGCCCTAAAGGCCTATAAATGCCCCATTTGGCTCATTTTGACTTCATTTCTCACTTTTTCCTTTACGTCTCACTTCTAAAAGGTTCTCCAGAGCATTTTGTGAACTTAGTGGGTTCAGCTTTTCAGCTTCAGTCTGTTGCTTCAATCTCTTTTGCACTTGAGGTCAGTGTCTATCTTTCTTCTCTCTCTCTCTTTTTTTTTTTTTTTTTGGTTTTTGTTTTTGTTTTGTTTTTTCTACAAAATGTTAGTAGCAATACTACTAGAGATGCATGCTAGTGCTTATTTTATTTTTGGAATTTTCATAAGCGTATATATTTTTTTGCCATATTTTATGCCATCCTGTCTTTGGAAAATGCATATATTTTATGCTTTTTTTTTTTTTTTTTGGTGTTATATGGGTGTGCAAATATGTGGGAATTTAAATGCCGAAAATAAAATGCAGGGCATAGGTAAGGGGACTTACCTAGTAGTCGGGAATAGTGGGAATGGTGAGCATATGACACGGCCGCTAGTTAACCCACGATAGATTAGGAACTTGGAGACTCCCAGGAATTTGATAACTGTGTGATGGCAAGGCGTACCACACGGCTACTATTTAGCCTCCAAATTTAGGGGATCTGGGTAGAGACAGAGGATATCTGAATAGCAGTCTCAATGAGTGTCAGGTAGAAACAGAGGATATCTGAATAGTAATCGTGATTTTTGCCAAGTAGAAACAGAGGAAATCTGAACAGCAATCTTGGTCTTAGGTCGGGTAGGAACAGAGGATATCTTAACAACAGTCTCGATTGATGTCAGGTAGAAACAGAGGATATCTAAACAGTAGTCCTGGTTTTCGCCAAGTTGAAATAGAGGATATCTGAATAGCAGTCTTCGTCTTAGGTAGGGTAGGAATAGAGGATATTTGAACAGCAGTCCCGATTTGTGTCAGGTAGAAATAGAAGATATCTAAATAGCAGCCCTGATTTTTGCCAAGTAGAAATAGAGTATATTTGCATAGCAGTCTTGGTCTTAGGCCAGGTAGGAATAGAATATATCTAGACAACAGTCCCAATTTATGTCAAGTAAAAACAAAGGATATCTGAATAGCAGTCCTGATTTTTACCAAGTAGAAATAGAGGATATCTGAATAGTAGTCCCGATTTGTGTCAGGTAGAAACAGAGGATATCTGAATAGCAGTCCTGAATTTTGCCAGGTAGAGACAGATGATATCTGAATAGCAGCCTTGGTCTTAGGCCGGGTAGAAACAGAGGATATTTGAATAGTAGTCCCGATTAGCGTCAAGTAGGAACAGAGGATATCTGCACAGTAGTCTTGATTTTTGCCATGTAGAAACAGAGGATATCTAAATAACAGTCTTGGACTTAGGCCAGGTAGAAATAGAGGATATCTGAATAGCAGTCTCGATGAGTGTTAGGTAAGAATAGAGGATATCTAAACAACAATCCTGTTTTTTGCCAAGTAGAGGATATTTGAATAGCAGTCTTGGACTTAGGTCGGGTAGAAATAGAGGATATCTAGATAGCAATCCCGATGAATGTTAGGTGGGAACAGAGGATATCTGAACAGCAGTCCTGATTTTAGATTTCTTTCGCAATTGTGTGTTGGATATAAACCTGATGTTTAGAAGATAGTGTTAGTCTACTTGTGTTGCCATTTAGCTTATGAGATTACCGATTGTGCTTTGGTTTTCTTGTTGTTGTGTAGAGTATGTCACGGAGGACGAGATCCGAAGGAGATTGGGGGAAGGCCCTTGTCTATGACTTTTTTGAGGGGGCATCCTTCTTTGATGATGAGATCACATTCGCTAGAGAGCAGGGCACCCGAGTCTTGTAGTGCCACTTCGATCATGGGGGTGATGACATCAGACCCATTGGTAGTATTCCTATGGAGACCCGTTCTAAAAGACGTCGTTCAGTCGGGACGGCTAGTGCGTCATCTGAGTCAGGAAATATTTCCAGTGGGGCTTCCTCAAGGCGCTTACCACCTACAGGGAGAGGGACCTCTGGAGGAGAGATGCAAGCTAACGATCTCCTTATCGATATAAAGGATCTGTCTAAAGACAAGGTTCACTCGGACTTGGGCCCTTAAAGTCACAGTTTGAGGCCGAGGTTTCCACCTCGCCAGGCCAGTGTTAATGCTTGTAATGGATTGGTGGATGATAGCATCAGAGACACTTATCTTCAGTGGGGGCTGAAGAGGCTTCCTTCTACTTAAGTGCGGAAGGAACAGGTATGCTGTCTTTAATTTTTGTCAATTAGATTCCTAATGCATGCATGTACTAATGGCAGGTTTTGGTTTTGAATGCTAGGGCCCGAAAAGATCTGTGGTCTCTAGTCTACCTTCTTGGGACCTATCATTGCTACGCGAATTTCTTAAGGGAGCAGGGATTCGAGGACGTCTTGAGGATCCCTCCGTACACTATGAGGCACGACATCAGGGAGGCTTTGGTGCAGTGGTTTTATGCCGTAACTGGCACCTTTCATCTAAGTTGTGGGGAGTATGTAGTTCTCCCACTAGACTTGAAAGCTATACTTGACATTAGATTTGGTGGGTACCTTATCCTTGATTGATGGTATGAGCTTTGAGATGGCCTGCGAGCTCTTGGGCATCTTCTTTCCACTAACGGAGGGTATGAGAGTGTTTTGGACCTACCACATCGCTGTAGGTCCGTACTGAGTGGCTACAGGGTAGTATCCCTTAGGGTGTAGCACCGACCGACATCCATCTTTGCCAGTTTTTCACGTATTTCCTTGGTATTTGCTTCCTTTGCAATAGCTGATTGGCATTGACCTGCCAGTTACTATAGACCTTGAGGGCAGTTTCAAATGTTAGGAGCTATGACTAGGGGTCCGTCACTTATGGCTTTTTTATATCCTTCCTAAGGCGAGCTTTACAGTGGGATTTCAGGAGCCTAGAGGGATGTTGGCAGATTTTGACATGGTGGGCATATGAGTACATCCCAACTTTGTGACCTTAGTTCTTGGGTTTGTTTGTGACATTGTATGCTCAAGCATATGCTTGGGCTCTTTGCACGATTACCAGGGTTGTCATGGTGCAGCTGGTCACTATTTCTACAGCGTTGAACTGTGTCACTCGGGGCGAGATGATGGTTTGCCCTTATGATGGATCACTGCTGGTCAGGCCGAAGCTTATTGTTGCCATGGGCTAGTTGAGAGTACGGCGCTAGTTCTAGTCCTTGGCAAGTTGGGAGTTCTTTTTAGCTGAGAGGACCTTCCACTAGGTTATGCCAGTCTTTGGAGTACCCAGAGATCCACCTCTACTCTGCTTATCATTTGAGTCCATTGTGATGGATGATTTGGCTTACGCGATAGGCTCTTTTAATGCGGGTATGGACATCAACATAGACTATGCCGCTTAGTTTGTAGCAGCCTTATGGGACCTATCATAGGAGATGTCCTTGTGAGTAGGGGCCGAGTGCTAAGAGGCATTGCTCATGCCCAGGTAGCTTCTGGAGTGGAATGCAGAGCACTAGCAGAGGCTTTACAGGCCAAAGTGACAAAGCTTGAGATCGCTGCTACCACTAGGGAGGCGCACATGCAAGAGGAGATTGGTTAGGCATTAGCTCGGGAGTGGGTAATTTAGTAGAGGGATAGAGAGGCCTGCGCTATTACAGCAAAGAGGGAGCGGGGCCGGCTTGATAGTGAGTTAGCCTTACTTCATACTTATGCCAGAGTCTTGATAGGGGAGCTGCAGGCACTTTAGGTTTGTATCCTACCTTCACCTTCCATGTCGGGCCGGTGGCACATTATTCCACCAGGCGAGATAAAGTATATGCTAGCTCCACCAGGTCTTCCGTGTGGTTGGGTTCTTTTGCTCAGGCTTCGTGGCCTTCTCAGGACCTAGGGTATACTCTAGGCACTTCAAGCGGAGCAGGTCCTTCCATTAGTCTTCTTGCAGGCGATGGTAATGATGATGGCGACCAGTTTCTTAGGGACAATAATTCCCAGTAGGGTTTAGTTGTAGCATGATGTACCCCCTGCGTGGGCCTTGATATATGATATTGTCTCTTTGCTTCGTGATGTATGTGAAAAACTACGCCTCTGGTTAGAACTTATATGTATGATTCTGGAAACTACCTTTGAGAGGGCTAATGTATGACTTTAGGAAAGTTACCTTTAAGAGGGCTATTGATGTTGACTTGAGGAAAAGTGCCTTTGAGAGGGCTGCTAATATATGTGAAAAACAATGCCTCTGAATAGGACTTACATGCATAGTTCTAGGAAATCGCCTTTTAGAGAGCTGTTGTATGACTTTAGGAAATCACCTTTGAGAGGGCTACTGATGTATGTGAAAGACAATGCCTCTGTTTAGGATTTACATGCATAGTTCTTGGAAATTGCCTTTAAGAGGGCTGATGTATAACTTTAGGAGAAGTGCCTTTGAAAGGGCTGCTGATGTATGTGAAAAACAATGCCTTTGATTAGGACTTACATGCATAGTTCTAGAAAATCGCCTTTGAGAGGACTGCTAATGAATTCGAAAGACAATGCCTCTGATCAAGACTTATATGCATAGTTCTAGAAAATCACCTTTAAGATGGCTGTTGATGTATGACTTTAGGAAAAGTGCCTTTGAGAGGGCTGCTAATGCGTGCAAGAAACAATGCTTCCAAGTAAGACTTACATGTATGATTCTGGATGTCACCTTTAAAATAGTCGTAGATGCATGTGAGGAGCAATGCCTTTTGGTAGGGCTTACATGCATAACTCTAGGAAATTGCCTTTAAGAGGTATCACCATAGAAAAATCTCCTTTGAGAGGGTTAACGTATGATTCTGGATGTCGCCTCGAAAAGTGCTGGTGCTGTGTGCAAGAAACAATGCCTCTGGGTATGACTTACATATAATTCTGAATATCACCTTCAAAAGGGCTATTGATATGTGCATGCATTTTTGCATTTTCATCATAGACGGTGGTTTTGAACCAGCTTGTGTCGCACTCATTTGTATTGCACCACAGTTTCACGAGTGTATAAGTGGATTTTAACAATGATCGTCCTGTTGGGGGAGAGAGAATGGCGAGACCGTATGAAATAAACTGCCCCAGTTTAGGGTTTCATGTGATTCTTGACATGAGGGATGCATCTTTAGTGGGACGGACCCGTTCTTGTATATTGGACATGGTGGAGGGAACCAACAAAATAAACTACCCCAATTTAGGGTTTTGTGGGGTTCCAAGCTTATAGACTGGCTGAATGTGGTCTTGAATTCATAGGCCATACTGAATACTGGTAATGAATGTAGACATTCTGAATAAGATCTCCTTAAACACACCATGAGGCGGTATGCATTGATTGCTCCAATTATTGCCCTAGGAGGCCAATAATTCAAAGACAAGCTTCTTGGGGCAACCTTATGGGAAATGACTCCCTCTGTCCTCCAAATAAGTTAAAACTTCCGGATGGCTAAGAGTGGGTTCTCGTGTCTTTCTATTGTGAGCTTTGATTACTAGGGCTCAGCCGACCCCTTAACCAGGTGAACCGGGCTTAGAAAAATGAGGTTCAAGATGTCTGGAAGTGATGATCAAGACGCACAAAGATAAACTGCCCTAGTGTAGGATTTGTGTAGTCTCAGTTGCATGAGAGAGAGAATTTTTGACAGTCCTGTTCACTACCAGGCTGGCTGCGTACTACGGTGGGTGCTAAAATAGAGGAATCTTTGCTCCAAGGTGGTCAAAAACATCTTAAATAGGGGGGTAGTGGTTAGAATACAATTGGGTTTGTGCTTGGGGGGTTGAAAAACTCTGACTTGTGTCTTGAGGGTCGGCAACCCTTATTGGTGCATCGATGGCCCTACACGGTGCACTGCCTCGAGATTCGTGCATAAAAAGCTGGGTTTAGCCCAGTTTCAGCTCATTCTGGTCTATAATTTTTTGGGGTTTTCTTCTACCCTTTTCTTTACCCAAAACCTGTAGAAAACACTACTTTTTTATCATTTTTCGCGTAGATTCGCTTCAAATTTAGCATGATTTGTTAATGGATGCTCTTGGTGCTCACTTCTATGACACTTTGGTCGAGCTAGAGAGGGAGTCTTATTACAAGAAGAAGTTTAGGAGGTGGTTGAGCTCATTTTCTTGCGGTGACCGGGCATTTTTCCAATGACTTCTTGGAGATATTGCTGCTCTTTTCCACACCACACTAGATTGGCATTTGTTGGAAGTCATTACTTTTTGTTGGGATCTTGTCTTGAGATGTGCCACCATTGGGGACGTTGATCTGGTGCCCACTTTGGAGGAGTATGATCATTTTCTTTCGCTTTCTACTCCTTTGAGCACTATGTTTGTTCCATCGGTGTGGCCACACTACCGCAAGAGACTCACTGATTTGTTAGGCTTGAAGAGGCCCGTTATGGAGGTGCTGACTTGGTATTGAAGTGGGATAGGAGGGAGCATGTCCTTTGATTTTTTGTATGATTGGTTCCACCCATTGGAGTGTCTTATTAGCTACCGAGATGACTTTGTGGACTTAAGAGGAGTGGCGGGCATCCTATCGGCGTTAGGCCTTCATGGTGGCCTTCTTTGGTGCGGTGCTGTTTCCTTCTTCGTCAGGATTTGTCAGCTTTGTTGTTCTCCCTCTAGTGAGTGCCCTACCTCATGGTACCTCTTTCATTCCTACTCTACTTTCTGAGACCATTAGATCCTTGTCTTTGTGTCTGGAGACCAATAGGGGTAGGTTAGGTTGCTGTGTTCATCTACTACAGCTGTGATTTTGTAGCCACCTAAGTGTTATTGCCATGGATCAGCCTGAGGGCTTTGCCATTAGGAGTAGAGTTTAGGCCATTGTAGGTCTTGATCTTCCCTTTTCTTAGGATATCAAGGGTTGGCTGAGGTACTTGTGCAGCCTAAGTCCTGTTGACTGGACCTGGAGAGTCAAGTGGGGTATCACTAGATGGGTATGGCCATGTGGCAGTTCGGGGGTATCCAACATATCCCTTGACTTAGAGATCTCTCTGTCATCACTTATGAGTACGAGCTCGTGGATATTGATATAGCAGTGATAAGGCATGCCTCAGATTTCTAGGAGGTGCGCAAGTCGAGCTTTGACTTCCCTTTTTGTTCTAGGGATGACCATGAGTGGTTTTCTGTTGAGTTTAGAGTGTGGCGAGATACTGGAGATCCCAGCATTGTGTTTGACTTGTCATTACCAGTCTCAGCCAAGTTGCCAATTCTTTCTGATGTTTTGAGAGACTATATGATGAAGTTTTGAGATTAGGGTTGAGAGGGCCTTTATGGATCTGAGGGAGTGCTTGAGGGAGGCCGTTCGGGATAGAGACTGCTACAAGGAGTTGGCCGATACCCTTATGGAGGATATTGAGGAGATGAACAGTGTACAGGAGAGTGAGCTCGCTACACTTAGGGCGGAGCTTGATTAGAGAGCGCCGGCCCCTTTTGGAACAGAGGCAGAGTGTGTTCAGCTGAGATCTCAGGTTACGGGTTTGAAGGATGAGCTTGCGGATCTTACTCAAAGGTTTGCCACTTAGGATCATACTTGGGTTAAGGAAAGGGCCGCATTGGAGGTCGGTAGGGTCGAGGCTAGTAATAGGGCTGATGGTTTAGCATTGGAGCTAGTACAGGCGAAGGCTTATATTCATTCCACTTTGAGCATGGAGTATGGGTAAGAGGGCAATGAGCCTAGTGAGCCACAGTTGGCCTTCCATTTCCTTTAAAGGGAGGAGCCTTTGAGAGTTGCTACTGTAGAGGTATGCACCTTGCAGTCTTTGCTAGAGACTGAGAGACAGGACTCTACTTTTGATTCCATGATGGAGAGGGAGTTGGTCCGTCTTCAACATTCACACGACAGACTTAGAGGGGTTGCTAGGGACTTGGGCTTTGATGTAGTCGAGTTACTTTGCACTCATGCTCATGACTCGATTCTTTGTACTGGTTTTGGGAGATTGTGCTAGGCTGTGTCAGATTGTTTAAGCCATGTTTGACTTGCTAGTGTTCTTTCCTGCTTATTTTGTTTATGCACATGAGCTATGTAGTTAGTATCCCACCATGTATGGAAATATCCTTTGTGAATTGCTAGCCAATTGCGTAAGGCCTTCCTATTTTTGTTTGAGCTCTAAAAGCATAGTCTAGTCTGTTAGGCATGCTTAGAAACTGAGAGATGGTGGAGAGAAATGTTTATGATGATATTCAGGATATATTTATGAGATGAGGTCTCATGTTTTGGTATCAGAATGCATGAAAGAAACTGAATGGCACAATATAGGCATGTTAGTGAATATGCAAGCAAATGCTTTGAAAATGCAAGATTATACAAATAAGTGATAAATGTAAAATCCATGCATATCAATATCTTATTATTCCAAGGATACATCCTGTTCTAGATGGATCTTTTCCTTTTCCCATTGAGGTACATTTCCTATTGGTATGAGCCAGAACATCTTGAGCAGACCACCGGGTCATGGTAGTATTGTAAACAGCGAGCAATCTCAGAGGTGTCCTTGTATCTTGTCTTGGACGCTAGGTCCATCTAATCTTCTGATCTCAAGTATGAACTTAAGCAGGAAAAACTGACTGATTTTTCTTTTAAGACGTGACCAAACCAAGATGGCTACCTACGTACCTTCATTAGGAAGGATCAGGTCATCATGTAGTTCAACTGAATTTTGATTGCCTTAATTTTTTCCTAGACTGCCCTTTCTAGTTTTCAATCTAGCAGGCTCTCTCACACTCTTTCATTTTATGTAGACCACCTTTTCGAGTTTTCAATCTACCTTTTGTATTTTGTCACGCTCTTTTTTTTTTTTTTCTTTTTTTAGCTCTCCTTTTGCATAGACCACCCTTTTGGGTTTTTAATCTACCTTTTTACTTTTTTTTTTTGTTTTTATTCTTTTTTGTTCTTTTTTGGTTGACATAAAAATAAAGAAATGAGGTGCATTGAAAGGCTCCTTCATGCAAAGTACCGTATGATGGCGTCAGAGTTGGTGGGCATATTGAAGTCATGTCCATCCATGTCGACTAGAATCAAGGCTCCTCTAGAAAAGTCCTTCTTGACCACATATGGGCCCTCATAAGTTACGGCAAACTTTCCTCTATGATCAGGCAGGGCCTGGTTGCACTTCTTCAAGACTAGATCACCTTCTTCAAAGACCCTGGGTCTAGCCTTCTTGTTGAATGCGCACTTGATGTGGCATTGGTACAAATGTTCATTTGTCATCTTCACCAAGAATTTATTTATGTTCTTGTTAGCGACTTCCACTGCACCATTCATCTGAGGGTGATAGGGAACTGAATTTCCGTACTCGATCTTGAACTATTGGCAAAGTTGCTGGATCATTTTCCCATTTAGGTTCGCCCCATTATTTGTAATGAGCTCTCCTAGCATGCCGCAGTGGCAAAAAATGTTATGTTTCAAGAATCGGGCTACCATTGCTTGAGTGATGCTTTTGTACAAAGCGCTTTCCACCCACTTTGTGAAATAATCAATGGCCAATAAAATGTACTCAAGAAAATTTAAAGCTTTTGGAATCACGGGTCCAATGACATCTATACCCTAGGCTGAGAAAGGCCATGGTGCTGCTAAAGAGTGCAAAGGCTGAGGAGGAGCGTTCTTCCTGTCTTGATAGGCTTGGCAATAGTGGCATGTCCTTACATGTTTAATGCAATCACTTTCCATGGTGAGCCAATAGTATTCGGATCTCATAATCTTACGGGCCAACAGCGGTCCATTGGCATGTGCTCCGAGTAAGCCTCCATCCATCTCTTCCATCAGATAATTAGCCTTGGGGGCATCTATGCACCGAAGCAGGGTAGAATTGTGGTTTCTTTTGTATAGGACTTCTTCACTCAAGAAAATTGATAGGCCATGCACTGGATAAACTTCTTTTCACTATCCGTTGCATCGGATGGGTATTCACCGTTCTTGATATAAGCCTTGATATCATGGTACCATGGCTTTTCGTCAGCTTCGATTTCGACATTCATGCATTCTTCGATGTTCATGCAACGGGTCAACACACCCTGGACTTCTATGCGTAAATGTTGCATATCATCTCCTTTTAATAACTTGACCATGCTAGCTAGGGTAGCCAAGGCATCTGCAAACTGGTTGTGCGCTCGAGGCAAATAGGCGAATGTGATGTTTTGGAACTTCATAATCAAGAAGCTGATGCATTTCTAATATGGAATTAACTTGGTTTCTCAAGCTTTCCATTTTCCTTCAATTTAGGAGATGATCAACAGGGAATCTCTAAAGATGCTCAAGTTATAGGTGTTGAACTTTAGGGCCACTTGCAGGCCAACTATGAACGCTTCATATTCTGTGATGTTGTTGGTGCAATCAAAATTCAGCTTGACTGAAATAGGAATTTGCTAGCTTTTGGGGGAAACAAAGACTACTTCCACTCCATTTCCGGTAGAATTGGCAGCTCCATCAAAATAAAGCTTACAATGCCACGGTTCCAAATTGTCTAGTTCTGGCTCTAGCGCCATGACATCCTCATTAAGGAAGAGGGATTCTGAAAGTTCTGGATCATTAAGCGGTTGTTCCGCTAGGTATTCGACTATGGCCTGGCCCTTGATGGCCTTTTTTGTCATAAACACAATGTAGAACTTGGAAAGAAACATTTGCCAACGGGAGATCTTCCCTATAAGAGCTAGCTTTTCAAAGATGTACTTAATGGGGTCCATATAGGAAATGAGCCACATGGTGTAGTAGAGCATGTATTGCCACAATTTGTGCAAGGCCCACACTAAGGCGCAACACGTCTTTTCAATGGCAATGTAGTTGATCTCACAACTGGTGAACTTCTTGCTTAAGTAGTAAATTGCCCTTTCTTTCTGATCGGGCTTAGTTAGCTGGCCTAACATGCAACCCATGGAGGTTTCTTGTACTGCTAGGTAAAGGGTCAATGGATATCCTAGCGTCGGGGGAACCAAAACCGAAGGGTTCAACAAATACTGCTTGATCTTGTCAAATGCTGCTTGGCACTCATCTATCCATTCTATCTTTGTGTCTTTCTTCAAGAGCTTGAACAGTGGATCACATGTGGTGGTCAACTGTGCTATGAAACGAGCTATGTAATTGACCTTTCCTAAGAAGCTGCGAATCTGTTTCTCGCTTTTGCTGGGTCTACTGCAATTCCTCTTTGGCTGACTATAAAACTGAGCAACTTCCCTAAACTAGCTCCAAAGATGCACTTGTTAGGGTTTAGTCTATACTATACCTGAGAAGGCGCTTAAACAGCTTTCTTAAATCTATCAAATGATTTCGGTGTAGACACTCAATTTTGCACCCATGATTTAATCCAGGAAGATGATTAGAATGACCAATTGTGTACCCAAAATTCATGATTGCATTTCATGCATTAATTTGTTAATTGCATATCATAAAAATGATCTTGAGATTCTAATGATCACGATGGTATGCCCAGTTTCCAAATCGGACCATCGGTTTGCAAGATATCGCATGATCAAGTTTGCACAGCCAACATGCATTGTGTTTAGGTAGAATCAACCATGCATGATTAATTTAAATTAATTTTGATTGGCTAGACAATTAAAATTAATTAAATAATTTTGTTATTGGTTGTTAGTTAGTGTTAAAAATAGGCTTGCTTGCATGGGATTTAAGAGGATAATTGGATAACGATGAAATTGTGGATAATCTAGACTTTTTGGAGTATATATCTACAAGATAATTGTTGCTAAAAAGACCTAAATTATCCAGAAAAGAGTTTAATTTTTAGAATATGGATTGAAAACGTGTCTAAGTACAAGTCTCGGCTAAAAAACCTCAAAAAAGGAGTCCAAAACGAACCAAAACTCAAAAGCGTACATGGCATCCAAAAGTGCCATTTGGCACTTTTGGAGTGCCGATCGACACTTTCCAAGTGCCGATTAGCACTTTTTAAGTGCCAATTGGCACAGTCTCAGGATTTGGCCCGAGGGCATTTGGTTTATGTTAACACACGTCCTTTTCGATTTTTTAGAGATAAGGACACATTCCAGTTCGTATTTTGATTATCTAGTTAAATTTTTGAACCCCCCAGCCTCTATAAATAGAGGATGGATTTAAGAATTTAGCACACATTTTTTTCTGGGGAGACCTTTTTCACGCTCTCAGATTTCCCCTATTTTTGACTCTCTTTTTTGTTATTATCTCCCTTACATTAAAGACGTTCTGGAGGCTTTAGCCTTAGGAATTTCTTTTTTGTAAGTAAAGTGTTTTAGGTTTCAAAGATAATAGAACAAATTTCTTTGAACCCTAAAATATTCCCTCAAGAAGAAGTGTACGTCCATGCAAGAGGTTGTTTTTCTTTACCTTTTTTCTTTTGTTTCTTTTAATTTCAATGATGCATGATGTAGATAGTCTTTTAGTCTTAATTTTTAATACTTGTAACATGTATTGTCAATATTTTTTCCGTTGAAATACGTTCTTGATTTTTTATTATCATATGTCTTCTTAAGTTTCAAAAATCTACTTATTATTACATCTTTTTCAAAACCAAAAATGGATTTGCATCTTCCTTAGATGCTAATATGAATTTTCACAAAAAACAGTTTTTTATCTTCCTTAGATGCAAAACTAATTTTTTTTTTTTTATCAATAACAGAGCTATATCTTCCTTAGGTGCAAATCTAAATTTTTTCAAAACAAAAATGATTTGCATCTTCCTTGAGTGCAGATCTGAATTTTTTCAAAACAAAAACTGATTTGTATCTTCCATAGATGTAAATCTAAATTTTTCAAAAACAAAAACTAATTTGCATCTTCCTTAGGTGTAGATCTGAATTTTTTTAAAACAAAACTGATTTGCATCTTCCTTAGGTGTAGATCTGATTTTTTTTTTTTTTAAACAAAAATTGATTTACATCTTCCTTAGAATTAGATCTAAATTTTTACATAAAAACTGATTTGTATTTTCCTTAGATGCAAATCTAAATTTTTTAAAAACAAAAACAGATTTATATCTTCTTTAGATGTAAATCTGAATTTTTTTAAATAAAGTAGATTTTGAAATTAAAAAGAGGGTTAAGATTATGTATAGTGTTATTTTGTTTGTTTTGTTTGATGCAAGTAGCGTAGGTTTATTTTATGAGTATGGTTCTTTTCTAAAAAAGAAATCTTCTTTTATTTTTTTTTACTTTACTTCAAAAAAAATCTGACATTTTTTTTGTGGCAAAAACTATTTTTTTACTTAACAAAATAGATCTAATTTTTTCTTCGTAAAAACTATTTTTTTTTTTATTGAACAAAACAGATTCGATCTTTTTTACATACAAACCAAAAACATTTTTTTTTTTATCATAACAATAGATCTGAATTTTTAACAAAGAAGATGACATATTCATAAATAAACTTATGTGACTTTAATTTAGTTAAGTGTTTCATATATGCAACATGTCATTCATATCATGCATAAAGGGGTACATTGGATATGAGAGTCTAGAAGACCAAACTCTGTTTGAGTGGAATGGGTGCCCAACACCTTCCCATTCCATAACCTAGCCTCCGAATTTAGTGTCTTTGGAAAGGTAGACCTAGTCTTTATCTTTATTTTTATTTTAGGTAGATTGTAATTAGGAAAAAAAGCCATGTATATTTTGGTAGATAGTAACTAGGACCCAAAGCCATGTAATGCTCAAATTATCTGTATTTTTATTCAATCAATGAGAAAGGAACATTCAATCATGTGAAGTGTATTTAATTTTTTTCTTATTTTTTGTATAAAAAATAAGTGGCAACTCCACACCACTTACCCAAAAAGAGAGATGTCTAAAACAAAGCACATAAATCTCTTTTTTGAGAGCAACTAATTTCTCGGTGAGGAGAAATCTGGGACCGACCCTTTCTTCCACTGTGATGATGGGGTTTACATTTCCTTCTTGATGGGGAGGCAAAGGGTTGGTGATGATGTTAGGAGAGGCTCCATTATCAAACTGTATCAACTTGTTGTCGATGAGATCCTAGACACGGTCCCTCAATTGGTAGCATTTTTCTAGAGTATGCCCCTTGACCCCAAAATGGTGTTCACACTTCTTGGACGGATCAAAGCTAGGTGATGGAGGGCCTTCTCTGGGACTGGCAAACATCGAGGTCACTAGCTTCCTTTCTGGTAGGTAAGCATAAAGATCTGCCATGGGCATGGGTAACGGAGTGTAGTTTCGGTTTTCCCTCATGGGGGGACTAGGTGAGTTTGGCCTTCCCCTCCAATTAAAGGCTTGGTTAGGTGCTTGAGTAGACTGAGCCTGTTGCTGATAAGGTCTAGTAGCTGGGATTACATAAGCAAAAGTAATACCCCTAGGCCTTTCTGATGCATTGTCGACCATGTGCACATCGGTTTCCTTAGTCTTGCGACCGGTCATTTTCTTGACTTGTTGTTCAACCATGAAACTCAAGGATTCGGGTTGCACAAGCTTCTTGCTCCTAATACCCTCATCAATACACTCCCTAATAGGGATGAGGCTAGCAAAATGAGTGACTTGTGTGTTGACCATCTTCTCATAGTAAGGAGGCTTGAGGTTGTCAATGAACCATTTGATCATCTTATTTTCCATCATGGGGTTGCACTTGTGCAGCTAGCTCATACCACCGTTGGGCATATTCTCGAAAAGATTCCCCACCTTTCTTCTTTGTTCTCATAAGGACCGTGTGATCAGGAGCTATCTTGGTGTTGAACTGGTAGTATTCCAAGAAAGAGTTGGTCACTTCCCTCCAGCTAGAGGTCTTTTCCAATCTCTTATACCATCTGGCCACGGTGCCGGTCAAACTATCAAGAAAAATTTGGCAAAGCAAAGGGCGATTATCCTTATAGGGAGCCATCTTCCTACAGAACATGCGCAAGTGCGCGCAAGGGTCTCTAGTACCATCATACTTGACGAACTCTAGTGCCCTAAACTTGGGAGGCATGATGACTTGAGGGAAGTTGGTCAGACTGTCTAGATCAACACTTCCATGGGTGCTAAAGCCTTCTATGATATGAATCTTCTTAGCTAGAGTTTCCACTTGGCTCTTGACTTGGCCAATCCCAGATTCAAGGTTCTTGTCCTTAAAAGGATTTGTTTCTTGGTCATTTCCCTAGGGCGGTATATTGTGGCCTTGATCCTGTCTCGGTGGGGGTTGATTTTCATTCTCGGTTTGAGGACCTCCCTGACTATGACCAAAGGAGTTTTGTCCTCCTCTTACAACTAGCTGTTGCACCATGCGCATCAATTCTGACGTTTGCTCTTTCAAAAGAGTAATCTCCTAAGCATTTTCCTCATGGGGAGAAGTACCACTAGTGGACATCTCTCTTGCACGAGACCTAGTGATGATAGGATCATGACGTGGTGGTAGCTTAGACTGTTTCTTTTAGCAATCTTTTTATCCTGAGAAAGAATAGGAGGTGAAAGAAAGGGGGTGCATTTTACAATGTGGAAACACAACACCAAAATCAAGTTAGTTTATGCCCTTGCTATTTAACATGCACCTACCATTTTTTGAAAAATTTAGCTTTGCACCCTTGATCGGGTATTTATCATGGTGAGTTTCTACTATGATGTAAGATTAATGCACAAGATTGGCAACCCAAACTTTCATGATATGCTTCGCAATGCTGGATGGACCCTTTTTTGATTACATGCTTGTACAATATTTGCTTTTACAACGCTGAGTTCATTGGCTCTAATATTGGGCCTTTTACAATACAGGTAAATGTGATTACGAGGAAAAGCTTGGCTATTGATAATGTGGACTACTCGGGGAAGCTCTTGGACACTTTGATCTCTTGGTAACTTGGACAGCATGGATTTCTTGGACCTTTGGATCTCTTGAGGGAGCCTTTGGACTCTTGACGTCTTAACGATTTGGACCTCTTGGCAGTTTGGATCTCTTTGATGATTTGGATCTCTCTTGAACTCATTATGTCTCGGGATTCTTAACAGTTTTTTGGTAGCATTTCCTCCTGGGGAGTTTTGGTTACTTGCCACATATTTTATCTTTACACAATTAGGTGACAGAACCATTTAGTGTATGCATGAGTGCCCTTGTAGGTTTGTTAACCCTTAGGGGTAGGGTATGATCTAGCATGTACAGGCAACAGGGTTGCTTTCCCTAGGGGTTTGATCATGGATGTTGTGCAAGTAAGATAGAAAGAACATGGAGTAGAGCACAATTTATTTGGCGTAAGCAAAAAGGGCGCACCTATTGCAAAACACTTTACCTTGACCTCTAGTTTGAGAAGGGTATCCCTGACTAGGCTTGGATGTTCACTCTTTGGGCTTTTCCCAATCCCCGTGGGCTCTGGGCTTGATCTAGTCCTCATGGGTTTGACATAACTAGGCCAACTGTATGCAAAGGCTTAATTGGTAGGTTCTTCCTAGCCTAGGGGGACAGCCCTAAATTTAACTATGGGTAACACTGCCGATGTTTGTGTCTGGGCATCTGTAGGTGGGCTGATGAAATCCCTAAAGAGATGTGACTATGCCAGTAGTGCGGAGCCCAGGTTCGGCTCAAGAAGGGTGTATATGTCATGCAATCCTTAATGAAGGGGAAAGACTTTTTCCAAACACAGCAGATATATATATATATATATATATATATATATATATATATATATATATGAAAGCAGATAAAGGTGTAGCGGAAATTAATTTTTGCTACCCTATGTTTGCATGTGAAGGAAAGCTTGTAAAGTATATGAGGAAAGCTGTAAAGCCCCATGAAAATACCTCACTCCCTTTTTTTCGGAAAACATTTTTGCTCTTTTGAAAATAGTCTATTAGGATATAATAGAAGCCTTATGCCCCAGAGGCCAATGCCAATTTCTGTGTTTTTGAAAGCCAATGTCCAAAGATTATGGTTTTATCAAAGGTTCTAAAGGCTAAACTCTCATCAATCCCCAGTGGACTCACCAATTTGTTGGCACCTGGCCTAGAACAGATAACTATCAGGCCCGTTGGAGGCCCCTCTCAAATGATGGGTGTAGTTTCTCATGGAGCTTCGGGTGCTCTCTCTCTCTCTTGGTGGAGAAAGGTATTTGTCTACCTTTGGAGGTGTGCCAGGAATCTTGGCCAAATTTTAGGTGATTACCAAAGGTAAGTGAAGTTGCCACCAATCATTGGGTTTTTCTAAGGTGTGATTGGTTACCTGTTTCTAGTTGATTTTATTATTGATCCTAGGCTAAGGAAAAATGGCATTTTTCCTAATCTAATATGGATGACAAAAAATCTTGATTCATGAGCCCGGAAGTTTGGTTACGTGTGGGGAAGGTGTTAGGCATCCCATAATGCCTATCTAAAGACATGCATTTTGAAAGGGCATGGTCCAAGGACAAACAAGGACACTTCATTGTGTTAAAGTATGGACAACACACTAGCAAGCAAGACTCATGCATGGACATGCAAGCAAGCGTGTAGAGATGCATAGAAAGCCAATGGTTGGCACAAACAAGCATTGCAAGCATAGTATTGTGTGGAGTGGAAAAGGGGAGGGTATGCATGGAGCAACCCGGCATCTGAAGATGCCTCCTAAATGGTTACATCCGAACAAGGCCTCATGGGCGTCGGATGTAACCACACAAGGTCAAGCCTACAGAGGGCGTCGAACATGGCAAAGCCTAGAACTAGAGAGGCTAACACAAGCATAAAGCATAGAAGTAAGCAAGCATAGACATGCAAATAGAAATAATCCAAACCCTTTTGATGTGGGCCATGGTGCATGGACGATAACAAAGACCATAGGGTCTAGATCAGGTCCTAACCATTAGGCTAAAACATAAGAAAATGCAATAAAAGGAACAAAAGGGCTACAATAGCACATGGCATGACAAACAAGGTCTAGGCCTAAGCATATAAACATGGCGTGAAGCATGCAAGCACATAAACAATGGCATAAAACATGTAGAGAACATCGATCTAAGTGTGTAAACACACCAATCTACAGATATAAGCATGGAAGAGTGCATGAAGGCATGTGAATATACATCTAAGCATGTGGATGTAAGCATAAAAGCATGGAAGAACACAAATCCAAGCATACAAACATGTGAAAACATAGATCTAGACATTTAGGCATAGAAACATGCAAACAAACATGTAGATCTAAGCAAGGCATGGCCAAAGACATCATATCAAGCATGTGAGCATGTAGACCCGAACAACAAAACATGGGAAAGAAAAGACCTAAGCATCCAAAGCATTGCATAAAGCATAAAACATGTAGAAAAGGAAACTAGCACATGAACAAACATGGAAGCATATGGAAATAAGCTAAAAGCATGCTAAAAGCAAGATAATGCAAGAAACATGCTAGATAAAGGAACAAATCATATTATTAAGGCAAAAGAGTAAGATAAATGCTATAAAAATATTTATAAGGTTAGGGGTATGGATACATCCACACCCCTAAACCCTAAATCCAAAGTATAGGACCAAGGAGAAGAAGATTGGATATAAAAACAATACATTTGTATTTTTGGTGAAAAAGGAAGAATCAAGAGGTTTTGATGTGTTTTTTGCATTTGGAAGAAACGAGAAAAGCCCAGAAATCACCTAGGTAGAGAGTAGGTACCCCAGAAGCCTTCTCTTTTTGGTCTGGGGGGTGCCTAGGGCCTTTTATAGCCCCGACGCAAATTACAAGGCAGCGACCCTTATAGGGCCTTCGATGCACCTTCAAGGGCTGCTGTCTGCAAACCCCCTTAGATCGGGTTGATCTTGACACCTCTGGAAAGATCTTGACCTCCTATTTCTAAAAATGTATGGAACTTGAAAATCCAATAGTCGGATCAAAAGTTATGGCTCCCAGAAGTTAGCGTTGCATCGATTGGTGCGTTAGCCCGATTTTCATGATATCTTGGTTGTTCTAACTCCGATTTTGACCCATGAATAGTTATTGGACTGGGAATTTGATACTCTTTGCAATGGCATTGGTTTCAACCTGTTTTGATAGACGGATCAAAATTAGGATTTTTGGGACCGTTGGGAGTCAACTCTAAGTCAAACCGAGTCAAATCTAGTCAAACTTGGTCAAAGTTGCCAAAAGTCTCCAAAAAGTTCAGGTTTGATGTCAAACTATGAAAGGTGATATTTTGAGGGGATTTTGACTTTGTTTAACTTTTGTTCAACCAGGGTTGACTAGGGGATTTTAGTCATTTTAGCTGAAAAAGGCACTTTAGGTGCTTAGATGTTCAAACAGGCTATGCCACATCATTTTGGCTGTCCTCGCGGCCCCATGGATAGAAAATAATATTTTTGGATTTTTTGAGGTCCGGCATGCAAATCGAGGGTAGACAAAATACAGTATCAACATCACTCCTCTCCTTACTCAAAATAATTTCATTGGTTGCAAATCGCTCTATAGAATCCAATATAAATTTGATGGGTCCATAGAGAGGTATAAAGCTAGATTAGTAGCCAAGAGATTCACACAAAGGAGGGCATTAACTACATAGACACATTTTTTCCTATGGCAAAGATGGTAATTGTCGAATGTCTCTTGGCTGTGGCTATTGTGAAAGGCTAGATATTAAGCCAACTTGATGTGAACAATGCGTTTCTTCATGGGATTTGAATGAGGAAGTCTCTATGGCTCTTGCACTAGGCTTCCACAGCAAGGGGGAGCTAGTTTGCAAGTTAAATAGTCCCTCTATGGCTTGAAACAAGCATCCATGCAATGGTTCTCTAAGTTTTATTCTACTTTGATTCAATTAGGCTTCACTCAGTCTAAATCTGAATATTCTCTCATCACTAGGTAAGAAAATTAGTCTTTAATTGTTTTGTTAGTCTATGTGGATGATGTATTGATTGTAAGCAATGATTAAGAAGAAGTGAATCAATTTAAAGTTTTGCTAGATCAGAAGTTTAAGCTTAAGGATCTAGGTGACTGGATGTTCTTTCTTGCCTTGGAAATGGCTAGATCAGAGAAGGGTATTGTTCTGTGTCAAAGGAAATATGCTCTGGAGGTATTAGAAGATGCAAGTTTGTTAGGCTGTAAGCCTGTAAAAACACTAACAGAGCATAATGTAAAATTCAGCAATATGATGGTGATGTTCTCTATGATCCCAGTTCATATAGTAGGTTGATTGAGAGGTTATTGTATTTGACTATCACTCGGCTAGATATAACTTTTGTTGTGCATAAGTTGAGTCAATATATGTCAAAACCAAGGAGGCCAAACTTAGCTGCTACACATAGAATTCTACAATACTTGAAGAATAAACCAGGTAAAGGGATTTTCTTCTCCTCAAGTGCAGAACTTCATGTAAAGGGATTTGCAGACTCAGATTGGGCGTCATGTCCAGACACTCAAAGATCAATGACAGGTTGCTGTATTTTCCTCGGTGATTCATTGATATCTTGGAAGTCAAAGAAGCAATTCACAGTCTCTAGATCATCAGTAGAAGCTAAGTATAGGTTCATGGCTGTTGCAACCTGTGAAATAGTTTGGAATTTGTACTTTCTTAGAGATACCAAATTGAACATAATAGGGAAGCTTTGTTGTTCTGTGATAGTCAATCAGCAATTCACATCGGTTCAAATTCTATGTTCTACGAGAGAACCAAACACATAGAGATTGACTGCCACATTGTTAGAGACAAAATGTTGGCAAAAGTGATCAAACTAATCCATGTTAAAACACAGTGTCAACTGACAGATTTGCTAACTAAAGCTTTGGGTTTGAATCAATTTTGTAGTCTCCTTTCCAAGATGGGCATGGTGAACATTCACTCATCATTTATCCATCTTAAGAGGGAGTATCTGAATCACAAGCAAGAAAGGTCACAGTTGCAGATAGAAGGAAAAAATGAAGAAGACAAAATTAGTTGTAAACTTAAGTAGAAGAAGACAATCGATTGTAGCTTAGTGTTATGTACAAAAACTACCTATAGCTTTTTTATTTGTTTGTTACAAGTTAGTTTCAAATCACGCGTCTTAGGCACGTGAGTCTTTAGTAGTTAGTTTTATCCGTTAGATTAGTTATTTATTTTTTGTTAGTTAGTTATTTTTTGTTAAGCCTAGCTTAGCATTTGAGTTGTATATATACTTGTAGGGTTAATGGGCTCAGGATATATATTGGGCTGGCCCAATAATGCTTGTAAGGCTGAAAGCTCAACTCGAAAGTGTTAATTGGTCCGAAGATATAGGAAGGCCCGTCCATGAAACAGTGTAGAAGAAGGAAGAGGTCATGTCTGGTTAGAACATTATAAGGTATGACGTTCGAGGATGGTAATGTTCTCGGCTACTTGTAGCCGGGGTGGAGAAGGGTGATCTGGCAGTTCAAAGGCATTATTACTGAAAATCCTGAGCGTAAAGGAGAAGGGTGATTTGGAAGTTCAAAGGCATTACTACTGAAAATCCTGAGTTCAAAGATAAAGGAAGTGAAGGTAAGAGATAAGAAGAGAGGACACAAAATATCTAGGGTAAAGCTGCTACCACTGCATTGAAGACTCGGCAACTACTTCTCTGGCCACATTAATGGGGAAATAACGCCTGAGTATTAGAATGCAACCTTATAGCTACCACCAAAGACTTTGGGGAAAAGGTGATAGGACAAGTATCTAGATGAAGCTTCTGATCCACACGTGGAAGGAAGAAGAGAAGGAAGAGGGTGATATAAAAGCCGAATGGAAGAGAAAAGAGGGGGAGACACAAAAAAATTGTAAGATTCACACAGTTATTGTCCTCGGCACTTATTTATAAAAAGCCTTCAGTTACGTGAATGTGATGGACATGTGTCTTGCGATCTAACTTAGAACTCACATTACCCAACATCCATAGACCTAGATTTGAAGCCCACTCTCTACAAATTTATTGTTTCGGGCTTTTTGGACCGGTTCCCTTCATATTATTGGGTCCAAGTCCAATTTGTGTCCTTACAATACTCATTGTATTGTATTGAATTGAATTGAATTGTTGTTAATGCAAGATCATTTTTCCAAATCTCCTTTCCTTTTGATTTCCTTTTGATAATTACATGTACGGGAGGTCTTGTAAGTTTGATTGTATAGCAATTTATTCATAGTCGATTTGATGAATTGGGCTAGGCCTCCAAAGTGTTTTTCTCCATTAGTTTTTCACTACGTAAACAATTATTGCCTTGTCCATATAACACTTGTAAGCACTCACAGTAAAGTAGGTATAATGGCTATAATGTTATTTTAGCAACTAAAATACCAAAATGCAAGCTACAACAATTGCTATAAGTTGCTATATCTAAAGCAAAAAAAAAAAAAAAAAAAAATACCAACAGAGCTACAGTGGGCTGTCAAAGATTCACTATAGCTCAAAACTTCAAAAAAAAATTATTATTTTATATCTTTCTCTCTCCTCTCCTCTTTAAAAAATATATTTTTTCTCTTTTCTCTTTCTTCTCTAACTAACCCATTTCTCTCTCTCTCTCTCTCTCTTTTCTCATTTTCCTATCCAACCTTCTCATTTCTTCTTCTCCATATCTCTACCAACCTCCTTTTCATTTTTTTTTTATATAATTAATTTCTTAAGCTATGGCCCGAAATATGTGTCTCTCTTTCTTTTTCTTTTTTTTCTTTCTTTCAATTTTTGTTCTCTCTTTTGTGGTGGTGATGGGTTTTGTTCTGGTTGTGGGTGGGGTGGTAATTGGTTTTGTGGCAGGTTGTGAGTGTTGTTGTGATGGGTTTTGTGGCCACTTGTGGGTGTGATGGTGATAGGTTTTGTTGGTTTTGGTTGTGGTGGGTTTTGTGGGTGGTTGTGTGGGTGGTTGTGATGGGTTTTATGGGTTTTTTCCCCCCCCCCTCTCTCTCTCTCTCTCTCTCTCTCTCTCTCTCTCTCTCTTTCTTTTGTGGTGGTGATGGGTTTTGTGCTGGTTGTGGGTGTGGTTGTGGTTGTAATGAGTTTTGTGGTCGGTTGGGGGTGTTGTTGTGATGGGTTTTATGCTAATTGTGGGTGTAATCGTAAAAGCATTTGTAGCATTGGAGCTAAAAAGACACAAAAATAACCATAAAACAGTGGAGGTAAAGCTATTTTTTTTAGTTTCATTGCTACAGTGCACATCTATCTATGGATGTGCATTGTAGCTTAGAGCTAAAAAAGAAAAAAAAAAAATTAATTCCCTATCCGGTTGTGTGGGTGGCTATGATGGTTGTGTGTAGTGGATATATTGTTTTATTATAGTAGATTTCTGTGTTGAAACCTAAAATAGATCCACTGCTGCAGCATGTGTGTAGGTAAAATAGATAAAGTAACTTTTTGTGGTGCCAAATGACTAAATTTTTAGCTCCACTATTGTGGATGCTCTAATGGCTTTTGTGGCCGGTTGTGGGTGTTGTTGTGATGGGTTTTTTTTTTTGATGGTGGTGGTTAGCAGTGGGTTGCAAGTTTATGGTTGTGGCTGGTAGGGCGACAGTGGAGGCGGTGGAAGTGGCTATTGTTGTTGATTTGGATTTTGTAGTGGTTGTTTATCATTATTTTAATGACTTTTATATTATTTTAAAGGGTAAATTTCAGAAACCACCCTGAGCTTTGTGATAATACCAACTAAGTCCAAAACATTTTAAAACCTACCAATTTCGTCTTAAAAAGACAATTTTGTCCCTAAACTTAAAAAAAAAATTATTATTATTATTTTTTGAAATTTTCTCTTCTCCCTTTCTCCTCTGTCTCTTCATCTCCCTCTTTCTTCTTTGAGTTCTTCATCTCAGAACTCTCTCTCTAATGGAACCTTAGCCACGGTGAAGCCCATAACTTGGTCACCAACATCAACAATAGCACCACGCAAGGTCTTCCCGATTCCCACTGCAAGATCGACCTTGACCCCATCAGCGCTCGCCCCTTCTTTCTTAAATCGGAACCCACACTTCTCGCTCTCTACGCTTCTAAAACCAAATCCCGCAACGAAAAGCCGATTCTCATCCAAATCTTTGACCTCTCTTAGCCCTCACTTTACCACACTCCTCGTCGCACCATTGCTGCCGCGCACTGCTAACAATCGTCAATCTGTTGGTATTTTGTCGTTGCCTTTAAAGCCACATATTGCCATTAAAAATCAACGAAACGTGCTTACATCATCAGCATTGCTCTCGATTGCTATTACAAGCAGATCTCATAGATGCCGAGTTGGTCTAAGCTCGAATTTTTCCAATCCATCGTTGCCTGGGCCGGCCAAGATTGTCCTTGTAAAAGAGAGTTCGACGATGAATTCAAAAACTGCATGTCTTTTTTGGATTCTAGAGTGATTAAGAATGGACTAGAGATTGAGATTGAGGATGTGGTTGAAGAGATGAAAAAATTAGGGATCCAAAATTACAAGGCTGATGATAACGATGAAAGAGACAGAATTGTCTTTTTCATTTTACTATATATTTTTTTAAGTTCAGTGTCAAAATTGTCTTTTAGGATGAAATTGGTAGGTTTTAAAATGTTTTGGACTTAGTTGGTAATGTCACAAACCTCAGGGGTGGTTTTTGAAATTTACCTTATTTTAAATGAGTTGCTAAAAATATAGACGTTTTGTAGTTGGATGTTTTGTAAAGTGAGTTATTAAAATGAATAAAGTTTCTTTTTAAGTTGCTAAAAACTATAATTTTTAGCTTCTTTGCTATGAATGCTCTAACCAGCTAATTAACTGCTGGTATCTAATTTTAATGGATTGAATTTGGTAGTAAGCCATGCGTAACAGTAAACAGAACTTTCAAAGATTGACAATATTGGAGTAGAAATTGTAGACGTGGAGATTATTTTGAAGAAAATACCAATTGATTCGATCAAAGGCTTTTATCTAGACGTGGAAAAAGCTTCATCTAGACGTGGAAATTTGACTAGTGGACTTTGCCTGTTTTTTTTTTTTTTTGGAAAAATGAAAGTTTGAAACATTTTACATCTTTTGGACTTATGAAAAGAGATTCTGGAATGAGAAAGGCCATTTATGCTGGGGCCAGGGAATGAGTGTTTCTATTTTTATTTTTAAAAATTAAGACCAGTTTGTTTCGTAGAAATCACTTTTAACATAATTACTAATTTAACACTTGTGCAACTGTGTTATAATTGTTTCTTTAAATCCAAAACAATCGCGGATTATTTTTAAAGTCACAACAATAAATGGAGAATGAGTCATTGAACCTCAGTACAAGATCAAAAATATATTTTTGAATGGAATTTAAAAAAGAGAAAAGAAATTCTCATGGAATACTTGTATGATATTTGTTATTGCATTTTTTTTATTATAGAATTTATTGTTTGATTGACCAATTATTTTTGCTTTCTGATGACAAAATCAAATAATTGTCAGATTCAAATGATTGTAAGTGTGGGGGGACAAGGATATGAATGGCTGATGAAGTTCATATGGAGGTAAACCTCGAGAAAAGTAGGTGGGTTATGCTCAGAAAATATACACTTAACTCGTACTTAGGTTGAACAACCATAATTGGCAAGAGTGCCGAGGACATTTGCCTAACCTCAGAAGGTCGAGATAGAGTCAAAGGGAGCACGACGCAATCCAAGGGGAGACTTAGGTAACTTGATATTGAACATGGAAGAGAAGAAAAAGGAAGGACAAAGTAGTCATCCCCTTCGTATTAAATACATTGCAACCACTTAACTAGCTGCATTAATGCAGAAATGACCATAAATAGTGTTCCCACAGCTAATACCCTAGTGTAAAAACCTTCTACCAAGGTCTTGATGGGATAAGTATCAAGAAAGTTTGACCATGACCCTCCAAATGTAAGATCTAGATGCATCTTTGCTAAGTTATATAAAGCCAAGAAGCACCCAAATTAAGGGGTGGTCTAGTTTTGGAGAGAGAGAGAGAGAGAGAGAGAGAGAAGTCATCCAATTGGAACATCATCCTCGGACTAAACCCAAGGACGAACACTTGGCCATTTCTAAGCTATTTCTAGTTAAATATTAATCACTACACGTAGTTTTGATCTAATCTTCACCTTTTGTTTTATAACTAGTACTTAAAAGTTGGTCTTGCATCCCATCTCTATAAATTAATTGTATGATCGAATGGTAATTGGATTAAAACCAACCATATTTGTCTGATCCACTGTTTGCCCACCAAAGTAAGCCTTTTTCTTTACCAAAAAAAAAAATTGTGACTCCGTCATATAATTAGGAGCTCGAGGGTGGTAATATATTATAGGTCATGTAAACGAGTGCTCTTAGGACATTGGTTAACAATCCATTTTAAGAAAGTTTTTACACTACTTTTATGAGAAATGAAAAAAGCTATCAAAACATTAATTACTTTTTCTTTTCTTTTCCTATAAAAATTTTCTTTAAATGAATTATTAACTAATACCCTAAGGGTATTCATTAGCATTTCCTTTGTATTATAATTAAAGTTGAACTTTTTTTTTTTTTTTTTTGAGAATGAACTTCATGATTTTATTACTGAAAATCAAACTACATCTGAGTGTAAAAACAGAACAACATGTGGTGGAATATCTTCCATCCATACTTGAAAATCTGATATGCGTATAGCATGTTTCACCAAATTATGAGCTACAATATTTCCATTTCTCCTAATGTGAGAATACGACAAACTTACAAAATTATTTGCAAACATCTTGACATCCTCAACCAATAAACCTAGTGGGGACAGATTATGGTCTTCTGCCTTCAAAGCTTGGATTAGACTCAGCGAGTCCCCTTCGAGTACGGCATTTTGGAAACCGAGGTCATACGTGAACTGTAATGCTTTAAGTGCTGTGAAAGCTTCTATTTCCTCTGCCTTGTAAGCTTCATTTAATTTTTCTGCATAAGAGGCCGTAACAGCTCCACTGTGATCCCGAATTACAGCCCCAACACCTGACAAGTTTGAATTATCAAACACGGCACCATCAAAATTAACCTTGACAAAACCAGATTGCGGAGGTCTCCACCTTGTTCCTTGACTGCCCCTGTTCACAACCTGGAATTCTGTAGTCCGTATGGTTTCTCTTTATTGCGCCAGCATAGCTCTTGCTTGTTTTGCCACTTGATGAAGCGGACTGGACTGAAGGTGCAACCTGACTTTGTTTCGTTGACTCCAAACACTCCATGCCGTAAATGCAAACAGCTCCAGGGGCATTCCTTTCTCTATCATCCATAACAACATCTCCTTCACTCTTGAGAACCCAATTTCATTCCTGAAACCCCATGCTACCTGATCAGCCCACACCACATCCAACTTCGGACATGACCATAATGCATGCTCTGCATCTTCCTCAGCCAGCTTACATCTTTCACAGATTGGGTCAGCAACTACCTTCCTACGCATTAGAGCTTGTTTGGTTGGCAAAACATTACAACAAGCTCGCCAAATAAAATTTTTTACCTTCGGTGGGACTTGCATCTTCCATATCGCTTTCCAAACCTTTTTATCATAGATTGGTGGAGCATGTGGGTGAGCTAGCAACTCTGATTCCTCTTTAAGGAATCTATACCCAGACCTGCACGTATAGTGGCCGGAAGTGGAATAAGGCTAATAAAGGGTGTCCTCTGCTATAATTCGACTAAGAGGAATTTTCTTAATCATCTCTGCATCCTCGACCCCAAATAGACCATCCACCAACTCCTCATTCCAACTCCTTGTGACCGGATCAATAAGTGTATCCACTGTGTGATTCTGAAAACCCTCTAAAGGACAAGTTGGCTGCCATGGAGGGTGTTTTCTTGGCAGCCAATGTTGCTGCTAAATGTTAATCTTTTCTCCACTTCCAATCCTCCATATTGCCCCCCTTTAAATAATATCTCTCCCTCTAAGGATACTCTTCCATGAATAAGACCCCATCCTAGATTTGGCAGCCTCCATAAGTGAAGAATTTGGAAAAAAAAAAAAACGTGCTTTAAATACTTTATAGAAGAGAGATGATGTATTATGCAATAGTCTTCATGCTTGCTTTACTACGAGAGCATCATTGAACATGGCAAGATCTCGAAAACCCATACCTCCAATTGTCTTGGATTTTGTCATCTCCTCCCACTTAACCTAATGGATTTTCCTATGGCCACCCCTTTACCCCCACCAAAACTTCTTAATTAGGGTCTCAATCTCATTGCACAAACCTACTTGCAATTTGAAGCATCCCATGGTGTAAGTTGGGATAGCTTGTATAACTACCTTTAAGAGCACTTCCTTTCAGGCTTGAGAAAGTAATTTGGCTTCCCATCCTTGAAGTTTCCACCATACCTTTTCCTTTATGTAATTGAAGCTTTCTTTTTTTCCTTTGCCCACAAAGGAGGGCAGCCCAAGATACTTCTCATATTGCATAATTTCTGGAACACCAAGGGTCACTTTAATTCCATGCTTCACACCATCTGGTATAGACTTGCTAAAAGACAAGGAGGTTTTGCTTCTATTTATTTTTTGTCCCGATGCTTCCTCATACACTTTTAGTATGTCCATAACCTTATTACATTCCTCCATTGTTGCCTTGAAAAAATGAGACTATCATCTGCAAAAAGCAGATGCGTTAGTTTTGGCCCCCTCCTACAAAGGGAGTATCCATGGATGTCACCTTGTAAATCCGCTTTTTTAATTAAACCATTCAGCCCTTCCATACAAAGGAGGAATAGGAAAGGGGAAAGTGGATCTCCCTGCCTAATCCCCCTTGTAGGGAAAATCATCCTACATGGTTCCCTATATACCAAAACAGAATTTAAAACTGCTTTCACACAACCCATTACAAGATTTATCCACCTCTCCCTAAAACCCATCTTCCTCATTATCCCCTCTAAATAATACCACTCAACACGGTCATACGTCTTACTCATATCCAATTTTAAAGCCATATATCCATAGGAACCCACCAAGATGTTGTCTGAAATTAATCTATCCTTAGTGAAGGCTGATTGGTGTTCTGTGATAATGGATGGGAGTAATTTTTTGAGGCGATTTGCAAGGACTTTGGAATATATTTTGTAAAGCACATTACATAGGTTGATGGGACGAAATTGGTGAGCATATTCTGAGGAGTTTATTTTTGGGACAAGTGTAATATAAGTATGATTTAGGGAAGTTGGTATGGTACCTGAGTTCAACCATGACAATATGGAGGAAGTGACATCATAATTTACTGTGCTCCAAAAATGTTGATAAAAGAGTGGCGGCATACCATCCGGTCCAGGTGCTTTGAGAGGTGCCATTTGTTGAAGGGCAGTAGCTACTTCATATGCTTCAAACTCACAGCATAGGCTCGCATTCATCTCCTCATCTATCTCTGTAGGCACACAGTCTAACATGCTTGTGGAAACACAACCCTTCATTGAGGTAAAGAGAGATTTGTAATAGTTGACCATAACTTCACCCATCTCCTCCTGACTAGTTCTCCATACCCCATCCTCATCTCTAACTCTTTCCATTGAATTTTTCCTGAATCTCTTTGAGGCACAACAATGGAAATATTTAGTATTTTTGTCTCCCTCACTAGCCCATAGAACTCTTGACCGTTGAGCCCACATTGTTGCCATTAACCATGGCTGACCTCTCCTCTTTAGCTAGAGCTTTTTTTAAACGATTCAACTCCACCCTTACATTACCAAAAACATCTTTTTCCCATTGACCCAGCTTCTTCCCACACTTCACCTTACACAGTATATCATCCTCCGTCCCAACACCACTCCTACTACCCCAAGTCGAACAAACCACCTCTTCACAATCCGGATTTGATAGCCACATTTGTTTGAAGCGAAAAAGTTTTTTCTGAATAGGTGGAATCAAACCAAAGGGTGAAATAAGGATTGGAACATGATCCGAAGAGGTACAACTCAAGTGGTACATCTTTGAACCCCCAAACCTTATGAACCAACTATTATTGACGAAGCATCTATCAAGCCTCTCCCAAATTGAAATTCCGTTTCCAAAATGCTTGCTCCAAGTATATTTTGTACCTTCGAATCCCATGTCCATAAAACCACATTCATCAATCACCTCCCTAAACTGCTGCATCTGATTATGAGGCCTTCTTGAACCCCCTAGTTTCTCATCTTGTCTGATAATTTCATTAAAATCCCCATAACAAAGCCAAGGCTTCTCTGGCTGCAAGTTTAAAGCCCTTAGCTTATCCCATGCTTTATGTCTCTTAGCTGTATCAGGTTCCCCATAAAAACCTGTTAATCTCCATTCATTCTCTGTACTTTTATCGATCACCGCATCAATATAGTATCTATCAGAATCTTCCACCGTTAGATTTATCGATGCTTTCCAATAAAGCGCTAAACCACCACCTCCTCCCACTCTTGGAACAATCCATCTATAATAAAAACCAATACTTCTTTGAATAAACTCTAGCCTTGCATCGTCTGTAAGTGTCTTGGCTAAAACACCGCAGCAGGATCTTTTGCCCGTATGATTTCGACGAGCTCCCTCCATGTACGTAGGTTCCCAAACTTGTGACAGTTCCATGCTAAACAACTCATTGCTTCTGGCAGGCTGACCCTTAGCTCCTGCACTGCAAAAGGTGTGTTGTCTTCACTGAAATCCATCTGAAATCTTTTTTATGACAAGCCAAAATTGTCCACTTCTGAATCTACTTCTCTCTTCTTTCCATGAAGTTAAGAGCTGGCTACCGCTTCCCTATGTTGGTGTCTTTCTCTGCGAGTCCAAGTAGGGGTTACACGGGTTGTTGGGTTCTTTTGTGCCACTATTTTAGTTGTAGCACGTGACTTGTTAAGTTGTGTTTTACCACTTAACTTGTCACGTGCTTTAGGGATGTTAGATGCTTTCAGACCTGATCCCACTACTTTAGCCACCTCGAATAATTGAGCCAAGAAAATCTCTTCATTATTTGATTCCAAAAGAGTTTAGGTTACACTAGGCAACTTTATTTCCTCAGTGATTGTCCCGTTAGGAGTATATTTGACAGCCGTATCCTCCCTAATTACTCCATCAACATCATTACGCTTTAAAGAGGAATTATGCTCGACATTAATGCTATCTTCACTACTGTCCGTTACATCCTCTGACTGCTCCGGTGCTCTTCCTCCTCTAGAAACTGGATTCCGGCCTGAATCTCCACCCTCCACTACCCCTGAACCCACCTTATTCTTTGTGGCATAAAACCCAGGAACCACAATTGAGCTTTTCCTTGTAGCAACGAATGGTGGAGCTCTTAAGTGTGGTCCAAACTCACGTTGCTCTGGTGTAAGTGTACCCTCACTGTCAATCCACAACTCACAATCTCTGTCATCATGTGTAAGTCACCCACACCAATAACATAGATTTGGCAACCTCTCGTACTTGAAAGAGACCCAAACTTGCTTTCCTCCTTCCCCAATCGATATCAATCTTGCACGGCACAACAGCATAGACAGATCAATATAAGCCTGGATACGAATGAAGTGACCACCATCAAATACCTTTGGATTAGTCAGCGCAAAAACCTCCCCCAATACACTACCAACTTTCTTCACCACTTCAATTGTCATATATTTAATCGGAAGTCCATGAATTTGAACCCATAGCTTTATCTTCTCAAATTTTATATCTTGCAATGGGGACTCATTTTCATATCGACTCATTACCACCAGGTGTTTGTCAAAACTCCATGGTTCACCATCTAAAATTCTTTCGACGTTGTCCTTTTTCTCAAAAGTGAAAATAACTTTGTGGTCTCCAAAACTCTGCATCTTGAAACTGTCTCTGGCTCTCTGCAGCAAAGTAAAAGTCATAGCAATAACCTCCATGCTAATGGCTTGCTTAGTTAGAAACTTTGCAGCAATGGAGAAAGTCTCATAGCTGTCTCCATCAAGAAGGTAGCAACCCGGTCCTTCTTTGTCTGAAAGAGTAAGCCAGTTCCATGATTGAGCCAGATCATTCATCCTCACACCTACTCAAAACTGTTTCCCAAACCCCCAAAAAGAACCCAACAAGCCAAGAAATAATAGTGTTATCCCAAGAACCTAAAGCACCTTCGTTGAACTTGTTTGTAGGAAAATGAATCAAATGACCATAACATTAGCCGCCAAGTCTAGAAAGAGTGGCAGCATTTGCTTATAATATAATAATTATTTTTTTAGTGTTTTTGTTTTTTTAGATAGTTATTATATGCTACTCTGTAATTCGAACTATTTTACTTAAGTGATCGATTTCATAGATTAACTTCGGAGAGATGATATAAATTGGACCTGTTTTTTTAATCCATGTTTATAACTGCAACACTAACACTGCTATAATTTTTTTTAAAAAGAAAAAAACATTAAAAAAAAATCACACATGGAAACAATTGTTTGATAGTAAGGGTGTTAATTATTGTTAACCACCTCAACCCATCCAACATTTTGAATTAATTTTTTGTGAGATGATGGGTTGCGTTCTTTAGTTATTTATTTATTATAAAGGGTAAATTACATATTTGGGATGGATCAAGTTCGAGTTAACACAATTTTTAATCTAATTAACTTCATCTAAGCCATATTATTAACAGTTTAAAAATTATATGTATTTTAAAAATTATAATTTGAGTTATTTTGAAATTTTGAGACTTAGTTTTGATCAAATTTTAATATTATATCATTTGTGTAAATTGCAATCATTTATTAAATAATGAACTTAAACAACTGATTAATAAAAAACCTCACATTTTTATGCAAGACAAAATGACCCCAACATGACGAAACCTAACCCAACTCAATTTGTACTGATTCAAATTAGGTTGGATTAGGTTTTAGAGATACTATATATATATATATATGTATGTATCTATGTATGTATCTATATAGGTGGGGTTGGGTTTTTTCAAGTCTCAACCCAAACTCATGCACATACTGAAAGGAAAAGGAACAGTTTAAATTAATATTTCTTAGGCTTAAAACTATTTGCTAGGAAAGATAACTGAGCACTTTTGCTTTTGTTTCCGTTTTCTTTTTTTTAGAAACAACCAACATTATTGCTATACACTTATTGATAAGGATAATTTTGTAATTAGCCCTTGACGAAACAAAAGGTGACGGACATAACAAGGTTGTTCGTTTCACCCATAAGAAGCAACCTTGTGGTAAAGTCTACAGCTCCACCTCATACCTGACAGCCGCATCTCGAGTACAGAAAGCTGAAGGTAGTAAGCTGACGACAGTAAGCTGACGATAGTAAGCTGAAGGTAGTAAGCTGAAGATAGTCAGCTGAAGACAGTAAGCTGAAGACAGTAAGCTCAAGGGGATATATGAATCCCCGATGAATCCGACATGGCCTTGCTTGATCTCCACACATACGTATATAAGGAGAGTTCTTGCGCCACACACTTAACGTTAATCAAGAAGACTCCTACAAGGAAAAGAATTCTAAGAGATACGCAAAAGCCAAGAGGTTTTATCCTAGAAGAAAAGAACTTCTTGGCCAAGGCACGGATGTCAACCCTACACTACTATAACTACCTCAAAACCCTCATAAATCAAAGTACGCATAATTCATCCCAGTTCTGGCATTCTAGAGTTGTACATAAGAAATTTTTCTAACTTGATCGTTGGAGGGTATTTGGCCGGTACCACACCGGTATTCTTCTTAAGGTCTTCAGTTTTTGTGTTGTGCAGGTTCTTTATCGGGAACACGTGAGGACCGTGTGACTTACTGACGATTTTCGGCATCATTACTTATAGTGTTGGATAAAAGAATATAGAAGACCTTTAATCAAAATAACTGAGTCGTTTGAAACTAATTTTATTAAGTTTGAAGCTTTTTTTCTCAGATTTATGTAGTTGGAAACTTGTTTTCTAAACGGTCTTTTATATATTTATTATCCATATAATATATAAAGATACACGGTCGCATATAAAATGTCAATTGACATGCAAAAAAAAGACTTTATTCAATTTAGGTGGATATTTCATATGTTTATACGCCAGGCATATCGATTTTGAAAAGTCAGAATCAATATACACGGGCAGAAATGGCAGAAAAGAAAAACAAAGTAACTCCATTATCCTGGTATATTTTTTACTGTTACGCGTAGATCATATTCTCATAGAAAGTTTTAGTATGGAATTCATGAAGTCAATCAAAACGGTTGAAATATTGAATAATCCTAGGCCTGCTGCCTGTATTCAAAAATAATTTCATACTTTTCGGCTTTTCCTCTTTTTTTCTTGACGAGAAGATTACATATATTATATTAAAAACGGTGTTGTAGTCTTCTAGAAGTTGTTGTTCCACACTTTAATAAGCGACTAAGCTTAGTTAAGGTTTCATTTTCTTTTAAGCAAGGCATGGTCAATTGTTTAACAACCCAATTGTCTTTTCTTATAGGAAGCTTAATTATGTATTACCGCAACTTGATGAACACGTGCGTTCACTGAAAAATATCTAAAATGTTGAGTGTACACATTGGACAATGGTATATGTTTAATCCTATGACTTATTGCATACCTGTTTATGGCTGTCATCAACTCATCATCACCTTTTTTCTACAAATGTCTATTGGACGTATGACTTGTGCTTTACATTTCAACTCTCAGTCTATTTCATCGTTCACGTATGCAAGGACTTTGAAAAAAAAAATTCTTAGTATATATATTAGTATAAAAAATATACTTTTGGCTCTGAAATTAATATACTTGGCTCTCCTCTCCCAAACAATTTATAAACTGACCCATGAAACAAAAATGATTATTAAATCATCCCTTCTCCAGTTGTCCCAAGAATAACAAGAAAAACATTTAACTAAACATTTGCACAATTTACAAATCCGGATAACAAGGAAATTTACAAAACAATTCACATATTCAGATAATAATAAAAATATTCTTTGGACACAGTCTAAGTTAAAAAAAAAAAAAATCAATTATAAATCCTAGCAAAACAAATCATAAAAAACCAATAACCTCTACTCAATTTCTACCTCTCATTTGAGAGCTTTTTGTCCCTCTCAAGTAACTCCATCCTATAGTCAAAGAGACAACTCCTATGCTGCTAATCACTTCATCCACACACCAATTACTAGCAACTTGGATCAGTTGGTGTCTTTAACTCAATCCATGAAAAAAATTTATTTTTTTTAAAGATCTACTGCTCACTTGGATCAGTGGTGTCTTATAAAAATTTACTTTAATGATGCATTATTAGCATTAAATTATTCTTGATTATAATACCAATTATTGATTTAAAAAAATTAAAAAATTAATACTAATAATGCATTGTTGTCAACCTTTAGTATTAATATTCTAAATTTTTAAAATTCTTGAACAAAGAACTTTGGCCCCTCCTAAGTTTGAATCCTGGTTCTGTCCCTGATCATATGCTATTCCTCCGACACTTTTCCCTCAAATATATATATATATATATATATGGGTAAACAGCAAACTAATGTGTTTAAAGCTTTTAGATAAACTAGTCGATAACCTGCACGATGCGCGGAAACTTTATACTGAGGAAGAAAATAAAAAGAACCAAATTTGTTATGAATATATATAATTAAGAATATGAATATATGTAGCCTAAATGAATTTCACAATTATTTAATTATTTTGGCTAATTAAAGTATACAATTATCTTTTACATTCCTTGAAAGAGAGTGGACAACTAGGCATATAATTTGTTGGCTTCAAGAGTCTTCTACATTAGAAATTAAAACAAAAAACAAATCGAGGGAATTATTGTTTCTATCATATAAATAGTTTATTTATTTATTTTTAATAGATTTCACCATATAAAAGAAGATGGTGTAGAAATAATTCATTTTTGTGCAAAAATACTATCAGCGATAGGAAGAGGAAAGAGCAAATTGATGTGACACTTAATAATAAAAGTTTTATCAGATTGATTGTAGAGAGAGTCTTTCAAAGTGTGTGTCTTATTTTATGATGTCAGCCCCATTTTAGAGAATGTAGGAAAAAGTTAATGTGAAAGGATCAAACCTGAGCCATAATATTTAACGTAATAAGTGGGTTTGAGATTTTCATAAAATTTGGTTTGATTTTAATTTAATTTTAAATTACAGTCCATCTTTTAGATAATAGTTAAAAAATAATAATGTGATCTTTTAGATAACAGTATAAAAAAAAAATTATTAAAAGAGGTTAAAAATGATAAATGAAATATTTGGCAGGAGCTAATGCAATCTCGCACACTGGCGGCTCCACATGCAAGTCAGGGTGGTCACTTGCAAAAAAATGTATATATACACTTGCCAAAAAAAATATTATATGCTAAACTAACTTATTGTGACCACCCTAGTAAAAATGTTGCCCTGAATTGAAAATTATAAAAATTTGGGTTAAAAAAAAAGAGTAATGCTATATTCACAACATTTTAACAATAATTTCACAACAAATCCAATGGGGTAAGCTGTTACTGATTCTAATTTGGTCCCCATTCTGATTTTTTTTTTTTTTTTTTTTACCCACCAGTAATAGATTTTTGCATAAAATTTATTGTAAAAATGTTGTGAAAGTAGCATTACTCCAAAATTAATTCTGCCCTCCAAACATAATCCTTAATCCCTTCTATAATTTAAAAAAAAAAAACTTAAATAACAACAATACATATTAGCCCAAATAACAACAAACATAAACCGAACAAAAATAAGACAAGACCAAACAACAAGTGAAAACATTATTCAACAAAAAGCCTGTAAGGACACGAATCAGGCCTGGACCCAAGTGCGTGACAGGGTAGGCCCAAGTGGCTTAAACAATAAAATTTGTAAAGAGTGGGCTTGAAGCTTGGAGTTCTTAGGACAATGGAAAGCAGTGGCATTTGGGCTAAGTCTCCAGTTGCGTGCAATGAGCTAGTAGTGCGATTCTAGCTTTCCTCCGACGTGACCCGAGGAGTCTCTGTATCTGTTTCCCTTGTTCTACTTGGGAGAAAAAGCCTTTTTCTTCAGGAAGCCGGATCCTCTTCCAAAGCCCTCCCCCTCTCTATTTATATTCCTCCTCTCCATGTTCCTATTCATGAAGCCATAAATGCAGATCTCTTTCCCATCCATCGTCTTCTTAGAAACCTTCTCCAATGGCTATAAGGCTGATCACCATCCTCTTAGGGGCGACTTCCCCATTAATGCGGCCAGATGGGTAGGTGTGAAGCCTTTAATGCGGTGGTAGCAACTTTATGCAAAGTACTCCCCACTTGTTCTCCCCCCTTGCATTCCACTGGAGTGTAACATTGGTGGGTGGGCTTCACGAGTTCGTCCCTAGGCATCATGGTGCACCTTATGGCCCTTGTTTCAGTTGTCCGAGGAGACCCTTCTCCTCAGACCTTTCCCAATCGGCCAATGACCCGATCGGTGGGCTCTTGGGCCCTTAAGTTAGGCGACCTCATCCCCGCCCTGCAGCCCTTTGGAGGAGTCAACATTCTCGGACCAGGCCTAAGGCCCAAATAGGTGTTTTGATACTTCTGCCCCCCACAATAGCCCCTTAAAAATTCATTTGGCTCCGATCCTAGAAGAGAAATGAGTTTTTGACCTGCGAGGACTACCTTCACGTGATCTCCCAAATGTTGCATGTGAGAAGTCCACCCGTGCCTTTTAGAAAGGCTCCTGACGCTTCGTAACCCGCAACGCCTGCCTTCATTGTACTGAGTAACTCCTTGTCGCCCACGTTCAACGGTGAGATGTGGATCCAACGACTCAGTTTTCTTCCCTAAAATTCGAGCGTGATAAATTTTATAAATTGCCACCCCTTAATCATTCAAGATGTTTAGGTAATCGTGAATCCTGCCATTATTCCCAGGAAGCAAGCACGCCCTGGAAGCACTCAACCTTATTTCCTTTCAAGAAGCTCTTAGAAGATCGCACATCTTTCTCTAGTAAGTTCCCTTTCATCACGCACTTTTCTCCTCGGCTGTCAACCTTTACCCTCTTTCTTTCTAAACCTTCACCTTTATTCCAAACTGATGGGTAGGTTCAAATGTCTACTAGACACGGCTTCCGGTATGGAAGGATTCTGAGCCAAATATCACATCCCTCCGAAAGTGGGTCTAGAATACTGCCCTCCAGAAGCGGAAGCGGACTCTAGGAAGGAGGGGCAGGTTGTCATTCCCATAATTGCCTTCTTGGAGGGTGGGATGACGCTCCCCATGAAAAACGTGACCAGCGAATACCTGCCCAACCATAGGTTGTGCCCCGACTAGTGTACACCCAATATGTTTAGGGTCTTAGGTTGCGTTGACGTTCTAAATAAGCAAATGGGCTTGCAACTCACGTGGCGCGATGTCGTCCTCTTGTATGAGTGCCATCGGTTATCAGACGTAGGTTACTACCTCAAATCAAGGTCTAACGTTGTTAGGCTCATATTCTGCCTCTTCAAGTCTAACAAAGGCATGAAGGATGACTATCTCATCGCTTCTGGGAGATGGCATGATAGTCTCCATTGCCCAATCAGAGAGGGAAGACTAGGTGTGGTTCCTTAAGACCTAGGATTTCTGATTCGAAGTTTTGCCCCTTATAGTTTCATCTCGTAGGCTCATCGCCCTTTGATGCTTTCCTTGCTTGCTTTGCTATTTGTATCTAACCATGTTTGGTTTCTCTGCTGTCCCTCTTGCAGACAAACGGCATATGTCACCCCGCCTGAGCGAAGCTAGCATCTCAGACTTCAACCGAGTTCTAAGATCCGAAGTTTTTGTAATGGAGACCTATAGGTGAGAGCTGCTCATCTCATTCTCGGGTACGAACCCCTGTCAAACGTCTTCCAAGACATTGGCAATGCCATCCTCGCAAGTGACCGGAGACGTAAGAGGATAGACGTCTCCAAACCTGATTTCCTCGCAGCCCGTGATCTGCCTAACAACTAGTCCATCATCCTCTACGGGCGTCTCGTTGCAGCCGCCCCTCTCGCAGTAGGACTTGAAATTCAAGACGTTTGAGTAGAATCCACGGCTTCACCCCATCCCTCGATGGAGAGATAGATCGGTTCCATTTGGAGGAGGCCGAGAGACTTTTGGAGGGCCACGTGTTCAATATCTCGGATGAAGAAGAGGGCAACTCGGACAATAACTCCAGCATTGAAGGTTTAGTTACCGCCCGACCAGAAGATTCCTCCGAGGAAGACGACGATATGGTGACTTTGAGAACACTCTTTGCCAGAAACAGGAGCGCTTAGGTCTCCAAGAAGGATGCCTCTAGGTCCCAGCCGAGGTTGCCTCCACCTCCCCCTCCCCCTCCCCCTTCTTTTGACCCACTTCTTCCCGCTCCAAACCTCCAAAAGAAGAGGAGAAACGAGAAAGAAGAGGCGGATAAGGAATGGGAGAAGATGCAAAAACAGCAACAACTACAAGTTGCTAAGGGCGGAGCGCGAGCCTCGTCCGTGGAGAGTGGGGAGTTCCGTGGGTAGGCCGAGGTTCGTTGCGGGGAGTCCAGCTAGTCCCCTGTGCTGGAGGTGGACGGGGCCCCGATAGCTCTCCAAGCTAGCATAAGGGACTTCTAAAGGGGTCACGCCCTTCATCTGGCTAATGACTTGGAGCAGTTTGTCCTCCTACCAAGGGACATGGAGGATTTGGGAAAGATGGGTCAGACACGTCTCTTTCTTTCCTTGAAGAGGGACCTAGGCTTGGTACGTGCTATCCCATCCCTTTTAATTTGTTGTTATTATTTAAACCTTCGCATGTTTTACTTTACTGTGCATCTGTCGACACTCCTCTCCATAGGCCATCCAGGAGGTTTTTGCTGCCAAGCAATTAGTGGGGCACTACCAGAACCAGGTGACGGCCGAGCAGGAGGCCAGGGTGGAGGTCAAGCAGGACTTGGGTCACGCCGAGGCTGAAAAGAGCGACCTGGCCGCTAAGTTGACACAGGAGCAAGCTGAGAGGAGGAGCGCTGATGCTGGCTTAAAGACTGCAGAGGCCCAGGTGAAAGGGCAAAGCAAGCTGCTACGCCAAAAGGACGAGGCACTGTCCAAAGCTGGGTAGGAGGTCTCGGATCTGAAAAAGGAGCATGCCCAGGCCAAAGAAGCGGCTCACACCATAAGAGAGACCGTGGAGGCCGCCACCAAGGCTGCATACAATGAGGGAGTCGAGGAGATGAAGAACTGACTAGCCGAAGAGCTAGCGAAGTTATGTAGGGAATACTGCCAACAGGTTTGGGCGGAGGCCCTAAACGCTGCGGGGGTTCCTGCTAACTCTAAGTGGAGGGGAGCAGAGAAGGTCTGGTATCCCGAGGATATTAGAGTGATCGAAGACCCTTCAGCCACTTCGGTTGCTCCTGATATTGCAGCCCTGATGCTACCTCCCTCCATCTACGACCTAGTTCCTACTCCCAAGGAAGTGGCTGCTTCTGATAAAGAGGGGGAACGGGGTGATAAGGCCGAGAAAGGGTCGGGCGAGCCAGCTGGCCAAGTTGTACCTCCGCCCAAAGCAAAAGACAAAGGGAAGCAAGTCCTGGTCCCGTTTGAGACTGAGCTGAAGCGAGCAGATGTGGATGGTCCAGCCAAAGAACCCTTCGCGAAGTTGGGAAAAAACCCTCCACTGAAGATCAAGCAATAGGCCACCTTGGGTTCCCTCTCCGCGCGATTTTACTTTATAATTTTCAGTGTTTACCTTGTAATTTTCTCTTTCAGCTTTGATATAAACAATTTTAATAATGATTTCAGGGCTTCATATCTAATTTCTTGATGTACTACGTTCATTGCCGTACAATTTGTCTTATTGCACCACAAGTTGCATGTGATGCCTAAGTAACTCAGCGCCCCTTTTCCGACGTAACAGGGTCAATGAATAACTAGTTAAGTGCATAGAAGTATGTCTGAAACTAAAATAAGAGCGGTTTAACCATAAGAGCAATTTAACCATGTGTTGCGTGTTAAATTTTCCCAAAGCTTCATGTGTTGCGTGTTAAAGTTGACATTAACACTTAGTAAAAAGGAGAAATGCATGTTTAATTTTTCCAAAGCAGAAGGTCCGAGGACTTGGCATAGCTAAGATTGACATTAACACTTAGTTTAAAATGAATAGCATGTAAAATTTTCCCAAAGCGGAAGCTCCGAGGGCCTGGCATAGCTAAGGTTAACATTAACACTTAGTTAAAAATGAATAACATGTTAAATTTTCTCAAAGCAGAAGGTCCAAGGGCCCAGAATAGCCAAGGTTGACATTAATAGTTAGTTAAAAATGAATTGCATGTTAAATTTTTCCAAAGCAGAAGGTCCGAGGACCCGGCATAACTAAGGTTGACATTAACACTTAGTTAAAAATGACTTGCATGTTAAATTCTCCCAAACCAGAAGGTTCGAGGACTTGGCATAGCTAAGGTTAACATTAACACTTAGTTTAAAATGAATAGCATGTTAAATTTTCCTAAAGCAGAAGGTCTGAGGGCCCGGCATAGCTAAGGTTGACATTAACATTTAGTTAAAAATGAACCACCTGTTAAATTTTCCTAAATCAGAAGGTTTGAGGACCTGGCATAGCCAAGGTTGACATTAACACTTAGTTAAAAAGAATGAACTGCATGTTAAATTTTCCTAAAGCAGAATGTCTGAGGGCCCAGCATAGCTAAGGTTGACATTAACACTTAGTTAAAAATGAATCGCATGTTAAGTTATCCCAAAGCAGAAGGTCCGAGGACCTGGCATAGCTAAGGTTGACATTAACACTTAGTTAAAAAGAACGAATTGCATGTTAAATTTTCCCAAAGCAAAAGGTCCGAGGACCTGGTATAGCCAAGGTTGACATTAACACTTAGTTTGACATTGAGTTTTTGTTTGATATTAAAGACTAACAGACTAACAATTAACACAATGCAATAATATTCAAATGCATGGCGTGTACGCCTTTCATTAATAGTAGTACCTTCAGAGGTTATTTACATTCCAGGGTCGTTTTACAGGTTTGTCTTCTAAGTCGGCAAGATAATACGACCCTATGCCAGCCACTGAAGTTATACGGTATGGTCCCGCCCAGTTTGGTCCCAACTTTCCCTATGCTGGGTCCTTAACGGTTCCAACGACTTTCCTCAGGACCAAGTCACCAGGAGCAAGGGGCCTGGACTTTACGTGGGAGTCGTACCCTTGCTTGAGCTTTTGCTGGTAGCAAGACAATCGGACCATAGCATTCTCTCGCCTCTCTTCAATCAAGTCCAGCCCCTTTTGCAACAAATCGTCATTGTCGCCTGGGGTGAAGGAGTGTGTCCTCATTGTCGGAAACCCCATTTCCAAAGGGATCACAGCTTTAGCACCATAAACCATCGAATAGGGTGTCTCTCCCGTGGACCTTCGTGGTGTAGTTCGATAAGTCCACAATACATGTGGCACTTCCTCTACCCATCTGCCTTTGGCATCGTCCAACCTTTTCTTGAGCCCGTTAACTATCGTTTTATTCGCCACTTCGGCCTGACCGTTTCTTTGCGGGTAGGCTAGGGTAGAATACCTGTTTGTGATGCCGAAGTCTCCATAGTATTTTTTGAAGCCCCTATTGTCAAACTGTAGGCCGTTGTCCGAGATGAGGGTGCGCGGGATCCCAAACCTAGTAATGATGTTCTTCCAGACAAACTTCTTTGCATCCACGTCTCTAATGTTTGAGAGGGGCTCTGCTTCAACCCACTTGGTGAAGTAGTCTGTCCCGACGAGCAACAATCTCTTGTTCTCCGCTACCCTATGGAATGGTCCCACTATATCCAAGCCCCACTGAGCAAATGGCCAAGGGCTGACCAAAGGGTTAAGGACACCCCCAGGCTGGTGGATGTTGGGAGCGAACCTCTGACATTGATCGCACTTTCTCGCATAATCCTGCACCTCTCTTTGCATGTTCGGCCACCAGTATCCCTGGGTAATGGCTCTATGGGCTAGTGACCTTTCCTCCTATGTGGCTACCACATATTCCCTCGTGTAACTTCTCCAAGAGTAGCTCCGTTGCTTCCGGGTGTACGCATAGCAGGTAAGGTCCTGAGAAGGAGCGTTTATAGAGTTTCTCGTCATCGGATAGCCAAAATCGGGGAGCCTTCCTACGGATCTTGTTGGCCTTAGACCTTTCCTTCGGCAGAAGGTCATGTTTAAGGAAGGACATTATTAGGTCCATCCAACTAGGTCCCATTCTGACCTGGTGTATCCGGAGGGCATCATCGCTCGGCCTAACGGGCTTAAATAGGTCTTCAACGAGGACGACCCAGGGTAGGCCTTGAGCCGAGGAGGTTGCAAGTGTGGCTAGTGAGTTGGCATGGGTATTCCCATTCTTGGAGATATGCGACACTGCAAAGGACTCAAATTTGGATTGCAAGTGCTTGGCGTGGGTTAAATACTCTCGCATTCTCGGTTCCCTGGCTTCCAACTTTCCTTCCATCTGGCCGACCACCAGCTGCGAGTCTGAGAACACCTGCACTGATTTTCCCTCCATTTTTTGAACCATGTCCATTCCTACTAGCAAGGCTTCGTACTCGGCCTCATTGTAGGTAGCCGAGAATGCCAGTCTCAAAGACTTCTCCAAGATGATTCCTTCCGAGGATACTAGAACTATCCCTACGCCTGAACCCTTCTAGTTGGCTGCTCTGTCTACGTATACTTTCCACACCGGGGACTTCTCGCACGAGACCACGCCGATTGATTTTCCATCCATGCTCCATTCTTTAGGGTTCTCTTCCATGGAAGGCTCAGCAAACTCCGCCACCAGGTCGGCTAGGACTTGCCCCTTCATGGAAGTGCGAGGAATGTACTTGATGTCAAAGGCTCCCAAGATAGTTCCCCATTTGGCGATCCTACTAGAGTAGTCAGCACTCCGTAGCATGGACTTAAGGGGGAGTTAAGTCAGCACGACGACCGTATGAGATTGGAGGTAGTGCGAGAGCTGGCGCGTTGCATGTACCACGACTAGAATCGCCTTCTCCAACGGTAGATACCGCATCTTAGCCTCATACACAGACTTGCTCACATAATAGACCGGCCTCTGCACACCATTGTCGTCTCGTATTAAAACCAGGCTGACAACGTGAACAGCCATGGCTATATACATGAACAAAACTTTATCTACGTCTGGGCAAGACATAATGGGTGGCCGAGAGAGGTACTCCTTCAGCTGCTGGAAAGCTATGGAACGCTCTTCGGTCCATTCAAATCCCTTCCACTTGTTCAACAGCTAGAAAAAGGGTCAGCATTTGTCCGCGGACTGAGAGATGAACCTGTTGAGAGCGACTGTCATCCTTGCCAGCCTTTGGACTTCCTTTGGGTTCCGAGGAGGTTGTAGGTTGCAGATTGCTGCGACTTGGGCGGGGTTGGCCTCAATCCTTCTATGAGTGAGCATGTAGCCTAGAAACTTGCCAGACCCCATACCAAAGGAGCACTTGGAGGCATTCAATCGTAACTTGTGCTCCCGTAATGTCTGGAAAGTGTTGTTCAGGTCAGCCACATACATAGGTATAGCCTTACTCTTTACAACCATGTCATCCACATATACCTCAACAGTTTTCCCTAACTGAGCTTCGAACATCTTGATCATCATCCTCTGGTAGGTAGCCCCAGCATTCTTCAGGCTAAAAGGCATTACCTTGTAGTGATAGTTGTCGATGGGAGTGACAAAAGCTGTCTTCTTCTAGTCCTCCGAAGCCAAAGGTATTTGGTGGTACCCCTGAAAGGCGTCTAGAAAACTCATCCGAGGGTGGCCGACTGTCGTGTCCACCAACTGATCTATGCGAGACATTGGGAAAGACTCTTTGGAGTAGGCCTTGTTTAGATCCGTGAAATCCACGCATACCCTCAATTTCTCACTTTTCTTCTTTACCACGACTGTGTACGCCAACCATCCGGGATAGAATACTTCCTTGATAGCTCCAGCTTTCTTAAGTTTGACGACTTCCTCTTTAACGGCGTTAGAATGTTCCTTGGAAGAGCGCCGAGGGGGTTACCTCTTTGTTATAGCGGCCGGGCTAACATTCAGGTGGTGGCAGATGAAGTTTGGGTCAATCCCAAGCATCTCGTATGCATTCCATGCAAACACGTCGAGGTTCCCCTTCAAGAATGCAACTAACTCTTCTTTTTTCCTTGGCCAACAGTTGGGCCCCTACTTGGAAGAACCGTTCTAGGTCATTATTCATAAGAACTCTATCCAACCCTCACACGCGGGCTCTTATGCCACTGTCTCCCCAATTGTGGTAGAAGAGGTTAATTGCTACGGGGTCAGTGCAGCCGAGGCCGAGGGTTCAGGCTCCGGTCTGCACAGAACTGTGGCTGTTAGGCATTGTCTCGCCGCGGACTGATTCCCAATAATTTCTTCGACCTGACCACCGAATGGGAACTTCACCTTGGTGTAGAGAGTAGAGGAGACAGCGCCCAGGGCGTGCAGCCACAGTCTCCCTACAATGGCAGTGTAGGGAGAGTAGGCGTCGACCACGATGAAATCCACCTCAACTACTGTTAGGCCTGACTGCACAGGTAACCTAATCTGCCCCTTCGGGACGACTGCCTTCCTCTCGAAGCTTATCAGTGGTGAATCATGGGCTGAAAGATCCTCCTCTCTAGTTCAACCCCTTGAACAGATCAAGGTACATAATGTCTGCACCACTTCCTTAGTCTACCATAACCTTTTTCACATCGTAACCTCCTATTCTCAACATGATGACCAAGGCATCGTCATGCGGCTGGATGGTCCCCACTTTGTCCTCGTCCGAGAAGCCTAGAATTGGAGGTACGTCACCCTTCATCCTCTTTAACTTGGAGCCGGAGTCCTCGGCGAAGGCCCGCGCCACGGACATTACCCTGGAAGGGCAAAAGTTGGTCCTCCCAAGAGCAGCGTGGATGACATTATTCGTCCCCAAAGGGGGTCTTGGAACGAATTTACCCTGATCGGCTGGACCAGCATGCCCTACCTGCTCGTTAGGCCGATATAAGAATTGCTTCAACTTACCTTCCTTCACCAATTGCTCCAGGTAATTCCGTAAATTTCTACAATTCTCTGTTGTGTGGCCATTTTCTTGATGATATCGGCAATGGAGGTTCTAGTTACGCTTTATGGGGTCACCTAACATTTTGCTGGGCCACCTGAAATATGGTTCATGACGAATTTTCTCAAACACCCGTTGCATAGGTTCGCAGAACATGGTGCTGACCACTTGAGAAGCTATCGGACCAGGCTGCCCAACAAACTCTCTCTTCGGCCTACTGTTGCTATATTTGTCCGACCTGAAATCCCTCCTCTCTTGAGGGATAACCTTCGTCTTCCCCTTCCCTTGCAGCAGATCTTCTTCGACCCGCTTGTACTCGTCGATGCGATCCATAAGTCGGCGCACGCTCTTGACAGGCCTTTTGGTAAAAGACTTCCTCAGTTCGTGCTCGTTTGGGAGGCTGACCTTGAAGGTGCTTATGGTGACATCGTCGAAGTCCCTCTCGATCTCATTGAACATCTCCCAATACTTATCGGTGTACGTCTTTAAGAGTCTCTCCTTCTTTCATGGCCATAGATAACAGTGAATCTAAAGGCCGAGGTACCCTACTACATGTGATGAAATGTGAGCCAAACGCCTTGGTGAGCTCCATGAAGGAATCGACAGAGCCTGCCTTCAGGCCATTGAACCACCTCATCGCGACAGGTCCTAGGCCAGAGGGGAAGACCTTGCACATCAGGGTCTCGTTCTTAGAGTGCACCGCCATTCTCTCACTAAAATGGCTCACGTGTTCCACTGGGTCCATTCATTCATTGTAAATGGTGAAGGTTGGTTAGGTGAACCACCTCGAAAGCTTTCCCTTCTCAATCCTCCTAGTGAAGGGCGATTTGGGAATTTGTTGGAGTGCCTTACTCAAAGCATTGTTGGCCAGGCCCCTGAAAGAGGTCTTCTTGCCCATAAGGTCACCAGGGTGATCGTCCTCGTAAGAGGAGGGCTCGCTATGGGGAGTTCTCGACTTGGAGCTGCCGATGCTACTGCAAGTATCAGCTGAAGATGTATTCAAAGGAGAGGGAGTACGTCGTCATTTCTCCCGACGTAGCTTCTTCTTTAGGTGGTCAATCTCCCTTTGCATGGCCTTGACACTTTTTTCGCGGGATGTTCAACTTCCAGCCTGCGCGTGTGTTTTGTGCGCACGCTAGCTTCCCGATCTCTTTCTCGCTCTAGCTGCAAGAGGTGATCCTCGTGCTGGGATCCCATGGACTCTGCACGACGTGAACCTGAGCCTTCCATGATACTTCACGTCCCTTTACTCAAGGCTTCCCACAGACGGTGTCAATTGTAAGGACACGAATCAGGCCTGGATCCAAGTGCATGACAGGGCAGGCCCAAGTGGCCTAAACAATAAAATTTGTAGAGAGTGGGCTTGAAGCCTGGAGTTCTCAGGACAATGGAAAGCAGTGGCGTTTGGGCTAAGTCTCTAGTTGTGTGCAATGAGCTAGCGGTGCGATTCTAGCTTTCCTTAGACGTGAGCCGAGGAGTCTCTATGTCCGTTTCCCTTGTTCTACTTGGGAGAAGAAGCCTTTTTCTTCAGGAAGCTGGATCCTCTTCCAACGCCCTCCCCCTCTCTACTTATATTCCTCCTCTCCATGTTCCTATTCATGGAGCCATAAATGCAGATCCTTTTCCCATCCATCGTCTTCTTAAAAACCTTCTCAAATGGCTATAAGGCTGATCACCATCCTCTCAGGGGTCACTTCCCCATTAATGCGGCCAGATGGGTAGGTGTGAAGCCTTTAATGGGGTGGTAGCAGCTTTATGCAAAGTACTCCCTACTTGTTCTCCCCCCTTGCATTCTGCTCGAGTGTAACATTGGTGGGCGGGCTTCACAAGTTCCTCCCTAGGCATCATGGTGCACCTTATGGCCCTTGTTTCAGTTGTCCGAGGAGACCCTTCTCCTCGGACCTTTCCCAATTGGCCAATGACCCGATCGGTGGGCTCCTAGGCCCTTAAGTTAGGCGGCCTCATCCCCGCCCTACAGCCCTTTGGAGGAGTCAACGTTTTCGAACCAGGCCCAAGGCCCAAATAGGTGTTTTGATACTTCTGCCCCCACAAAGCCTAATATATATAAAAAAAAAAAAAAAAAGAAGAAGAAAGATAAAAATTGCTAATTATTCAAATTTGTAGCTCGTTCAACTATTCAATAAAAATAATCTCTAATTTCATTTTTCCTTAAAAAATAGTACCAAGAAAAATATTGTGGTTGTGAGTTCTTCTTAATGGTGACGACAATTGTATTCTTTTTAGTTTTGCAGCCACAACAATTTTGCTCTCCTTAGTAACTCGACTCGCAGTTGTAGCAAATTTTCAAGTTATCGCTTTACTAAATTTTGTATAATTTAAATTTCTTAATGACTACCCTAAAAAAAATCTTAGAGCTGCTAGCATGAGGTTTTTGCTTTTTATATATATATATATATATATATATTGATATTGATTAATGTCCTATAACATGTAATGCAATTGAAATCCCAAATTCCCAATGCTAAGTACTTTTGTGTCATCAACCAGATTTCTCAAGTGAAGATAAGTCAATGTTTTCATCATGGGAACAAGAGTGTAGATGCGTTGCTAAGAAATGCCCTGTTATTGAGCATGACATTGTGTTTTTTGATAGTCCACATATGAACTTATGTGTGCTTTTGTTTTATGACAAATTGATAATGTGGGACTGTATTATTAGAGGTGTTGTCCTTTGAATGGTGTAAGTGCTATTTCTTTTTGTTAATGATATCCAGGTTTCTACCAAAAAAGTACTTTTGTGGTTCACATGTAATTTGCAGTAATACTTACGAAGTGGGTTGGTTAGTAGATGAATGATAAGAATTTCGAATCTGGAAGCACAACCCGAAGAAAAAAATGGCTGTGACTATGACTACAATATTTGATCAATGGGGAAAAAGTTCTTTAATGACTGTGACTATGAGTTTCAGTCAACCTCTATAACTTTCAGGTCCCAACAAGGACTGTGTAGGGCTCCATATAAGGTTTATATCTTTTTCTCATTGTCCGGCAATTTCTGATCACCAAAAGAAAAATCAATAAAGAGTGTATTCTCTCAATTTGATTAATGATGATGCAAGGATTCGTCCATGAGCCAATCATCCAAACACATAGTCCCAGGAGTACCTGAATAATGAAGGATGAAAAACTTGGAGAGAGTATTGGTGTGGTACCAACCAAAGACCCTCCAAAAGTTTAGTTAATGACCCAATAATTTCTAAGAACTCCAAAAGTATGAGAGTTAGGAAATTGTACGTACCTTGAAGAAGAGGAGGTTTGGTGTTTATATAGTAATATAAAGCTAACCAAGCTCTCGTGAATGTAGACTCTTCCCTTATAGAGAGTGTAGTGGAGTTAATGTCCCGATATCTTCGAGTCTAACTTCACATGTTTCAAAGGCTAACTTCACAAGTTTCAAAGGCTAACTTCATATGTTTCAAAGGATATGAATGTGTAGAAGGATCTTTGGGCATGGTGTGCAAGTTATTTACTTATGGAGATAGTGGAGTGGAGAACACGCAAGAGACTGGGAGCCAACTGTAAAGGGCCATTCGTCACGTCCTACTCGTTCGTTACCACGACATGTTGCAAGTGTAGACGCTGGGTAGGTTGCATTGCAAATCGTCACAAATGGTACTTGATGATCGGGGGCTACTTGTCGACTCCCTAGTTACATGGTGACTGTCAAGGTAGATTGTATCGCATGATGTCAGGAAGGGTACTTGACGACCCATAAGTACGTGACGACTCCTTGGCCACATGACGATTCTCATGTGTTAGACTTTCCACATACACAAGCTTGGAGCGGAAGGCATGTTGTATATTTGCGGGACTATGTCTAGGGTTGTTCGTTTACTTGGGTTGTCAAATGACTGGGATGCCAATCAGTTGGTCATTTGATTGACCTTGTCAGTTGAGTTTTTGGTGTTGGATGACTAATTTGAGTTGATCTCTTTTTAGTCTTGTAGAAATATTCCTTATCATTTAATATCCATTTCAAGGTATAGCTTTAATTATGTTCTCTTGAATTATTTATGGTATATATAATGTCACCTTATTAAAAAAAATTAAACAAAAATAGGAAAAATTACATTTTTTCACCATAAAATATACACCGTTTTACATTTTGTCCCATAAACTATTGATATGTTTGATCGATCCCCAAATCAAAAACTTTGTAACACTTAACTCATTTCCATCAATTTTTCTATTAATTCGAACAAAAAATGTAAGCATGGGTAAATCATGTGATTTTATACTGAATCATTAAAAGACTAGATTGACCCTAGTTCATACAGTCCAAAATGAAATAATAATAGTAATAATAATAAGGCCCTAAATCGATGTCTAGATAAAATTTTATGGGTTTGTATATTGTTTTAATTTGCCTTGACCTTAGGTATTGAATATGCTCTGTCTCTCTCTCTCTCTCTCTTTGCTTTTCTGTGTTTGGTTGGTGAGAAAATTTGGGAAACTAAAATGATTTATACTTCGTGTATTAAATTTTGTTTGGTCACCGAGAAAATCCATTGGGAGTATGTTTGGTTGGTGGGAGAGTTAGGGAATCTAATGAAGTGATTTCGAATTTGTTTATTGAATTGTGTTTCGTTCTAGGATTTTGTTTTCTTCTTCATTTGGTCGTTAGATTTTCTTGCGAAACAAATAGAGAGTGGGGAAAGAGCTTCATGTTGTACTAAGAATGAGAGAGGGGTATTTGGTCTTTCTAAGCACTCTCATTGGGGTCAAACTCAAATAAAGTCACGAAATTTCACATGTATATTTACCTTCTAAGTTTATGGAAGGAGGTTAAGTGTTCTAAAGTTTTCAACGTCGATCATGCATTTCAATAACTCTAACTTTAAAATGGGGTATAAACTTTAGTTTAGTATGAAAATGTGCAATTTTCCTAATAAAAATTATATCTATTATTATTATTGTTATTTTAATTTGTGAAATATTGAATTATCATGCGGAGAGAATATATTTTTGGTGATAGATAGGGAACGAGTGGAAAGATAAGTATTGGATGGAGAGTTGTGACACGGATTATAATAGAACGTAAGTTGTTGGATTAGAGTTGTGACTTTGAATATTAACTATCAAGCCAGATGCTTGATACTTGCATGGTGGACATTGAATTAAAATTTCAAAACCTTGTGCTACAATCCGAAGAAGGATGCATGGCATTTGTGAAAACTCAATACATTCTTCTGTTTTCTTGCATTGGTCGACATAGAAGATTTTATGTACGAACGGTTTACCTTGACGGCTTGACCTCCTTAGTTTAGTCAGGCCATTGAGGTCACAAATTAATACAATTGTTCTTTCATTCCTATTACGGATTTTAATTTCTGTTATAGGTTTTAAGGCCAAAATGGGTTTTTACCCCTTTCTCACAAATTTTCTAGCAAATTGGCCCATGTCTGCAACTAATTAAGGAAATGCCTCGGTTTTGAAACTCAATTTTCTAAAAATCAAGTTCCAAGTGTAAAACTCAATTTTTGGAACATCAAGTTATAGCGAACGTAGACTTAGAATTTTTTTTTTTTTTTGGAACTCGAGTTCCACTTGAATTTTTTCAAGGAACTTGAGTTTCATGAACTCGAGTACCTCACATGGTACTCGAGTACTTTACATGGAACTCGAGTTCTATTTTTTTTTTTTTTTTTAATTTTTCAGTTTGCTATAACTTGATTGTCTAAAAATCAATTTTTAAATTGAAACTCAATTTTTAGAATTTCGAGTTTCAAAACAAGGGCATTTCCCTAATTAATTTCAGATATGGGGCATTTTGCTGAAAAGTTTTGGCGAAAAGGGAAAATGCCCATTTTCTCCTAGGTTTTAGATATTGGTTAATTCATATGATAAAATTTAAGTAAAAAAATTTGATGTATTTGGTTAAGTTAGAAATTTGTCAATTGAGTTGATTGAAGATTTCAAAGAACAGAATTTTCGCTTGAGCGAAATCACAGTGCAGGCCTCAATATCATTGCGGTTCAATTATGTAACTAAATTATGAATTAATATTATTAGTTCTACCCATGCATAAAAGATTTTTTTATTTTTTTATTTTATGAAAACATTAGTTGATCCTAGCTAAGTTTGTTCAAATCCAATTGATAAGGGTATTTTGGGGGAGAAAATTGAAGTCCATAAAGGAAGAGGTTGACGATAACTATGGAGTCGTCAGCCCCATAAAAACTGACGGGGTTCACAAGAAACCAACGGTCATATGGACAGAGCAATAATAAAGCTTACAGGCAAATCTCCCTGGTAGACTGACGGAGGATCCCTGATTGAATGAAAGACCCTTACTGATGGAGAAGAAGGCTGACGAGTCCTATGTGGCCACACTTGTTCTACACGCATACTTATATATGAAAACATCTTGCGTATCACGTACAAAGACTTAACTACATGATTTTCACCTCCCAAAAAGGAGAGTATCCCCAAGATCGTGATGGCATTAACTCCAACTTTTTTCCCATAGGGAAAACCCCATATTCGTAGGATCTAAGGCCCTCTCCCACCACTATATAAGCAACAGTTCTCCCTACTTTTCAAGTACACAGAAAATCTCTAGTTCTCTCACTATAGAGTTCTTACAGATTTCTTATTTACTAACTTGACTTTCTGAAGGTCTTTGACCAGTACCAACCCGATGCCTTCTATTTGGTTCTTGTGTTCTGATTTTGCAGGTATCCATTAGCGTGATTTGGAGTTAACAACATACTAACAATTTTTGTGCATCATCAGTTGGTGCTACCTGTGAGAAACGAGTGATTAACCATACCACCACTTTCGAGATGAAGAGTTGCGTGGTCTAGATACATTCAATGGCTACAATCAACTAGAAAATAGGGAACCCCCCTAACGCCTTGGAAAGACAAGTACAAACCCTAGCAACGGCAGTAGAGCGACTCACCCAGTGCAACCAAGACTTGGAGCAATAGCTGAACCAAAGGAACGAGCGACGTCCTAAAGACTAGCACAACGAGAGGGACAATGACGAGTAAAATGGTAGTCATCTGCCAATAGGAGATCGCCAGGAGAGGGAAAACCAGGAAGAAAGTAACATCCCTAGTAGATGGGATGGGCTGAAGGACACGAATCGCCTGTTTAAGATATAAATAAGTGCAATGCGCATGGCTAGGATTTACTAATGATGAAGGAGAAGATGAACATAATGATGAATGCCATTAGGGAACAGGTATTTGCCAATTTGGATGTGTTAGTCCAGCGGACAGACTCACCTTTCACAACCTAGGTGACTTCTTTCCCCCTCCTTGCAAAGTTCTGAATGCCACAGGTGCAAACATATGACGGATCATGGGACCCACTCGACTAGCTAGAGTCATTCAAACCTCTCATGCACCTTCAAGGGGTTCTAGATGATATTATGTGCAGGGCATTCCCCACTACACTCAAGAGGCCAGTGTTGGTATGATTCAGTAAACTAACCCCAACATAGTCTCCACCTTCAAGGAATCAAGCGGACACTTTGTCACTCACTTCATTGAGGGCAAAAGGTATAAGAGGTCCTCTACGAGTCTGTTGAACATAAAACAATAGGAAGATGAGAGCCTAAGGTCGTACGCAACTCATTTTAACAAGGAGTCCCTTTTGATTAATGAAGGTGAAGACAAAGTCCTAGTCACCACGTTCACTAACAGGCTGCAATCCGGGGATTTCTTCTTCTCCATCTACAAGAATGACCCGAAGATAATGGCCAATATGCTATACAAGGCCACAAAGTACATGAATGTTGAAGATGCAATGATCACCCGAGGGGGCAGACTAAGGAAGTGAGAAAGACAAGATGACTCTAGTCCATTAAAAGGGAGAAAGTCAGCCTGAACAAGCAACCAAATAGACAACAGGATATCAAGACCCCAGCCTAGGAGGAGTATGAACTTCACACCTCTAAATACCCTGCTAGACCAAGTCCTTATGCAAATAAGGGACAATGCACTAACCTGGCTAGACAGATTGAAGGGCAACCCAAATAAAAGGCCTGGAAACAATTATTGTCACTTCCATCAAGATTATGGCCACAACACTTTCGAGTGTTATGATCTCAAATAGCTGATCGAAGCCCTCATCAAGCAAAGGAAGTTGCAATGGTTTGTCAAGGGCGGAGAGAACCTGCCAAGGGACCTTGAACCCAACCGACGTGTCAAAGAATGACCGAGGGCACTGCTCGGAGAAATACAGGTGATCATAGAAAGGAACACAATGGCTGGCTCCTCTAAAAAGGGCAGGAAAACGTACTTACAGATGGTGTAGAGCATGCAAATTTCCAAACGACCGCCCAAAATGACCAGGGTCGACAACCCAGCCATTAGTTTCACAGAAGAGGACATTTGGCAACTCCATCACCCTTATGATGATGCCCTGGCCATTAGCTTCAATACTCGACGGGTGCTAGTAGACAACAAAAACTTAACATATATCCTCTACTACCACACATTTTAGCAGATGAGGATTGATAAGAAGAGTCCTTCGCCTTCACTGCTAGTCAAATTTGGCAGCACCAAGGTATTCCCCGTCGGGACTATCACCTTATATGTAACCATTGGGATGTACCCTTAGTAGCTAACTAAAGAAGTCAACTTCCTAGTCATTGATTATCCTCTGCCTACAATGCCACCATTGGTCAACCTACACTTAATGCATGGAAAGCAGCCATGTCCATATGCCATCTGCTGGTGAAGTTCCTAACAGAGTATGGGATATAAGAAGTACGAGGAAACCAGATGGCCGCCAGCCATTGCTACTTTGCCATGCTGGAAATGGACGATCACTTGAAGGCATAAAGCATTAAGGAATGACGGGTTGTAGTAGAACCAATGGAAAACTTGGAAGAGATCTCCCTGAACGAAAACATCCTAGGTTAAATTACTCGTATTGGCACATATGTTAACCCTTCAGTCTGCGAAGAGCTCGCCCTATTCCTAAAAAACAATTAGGATATCTTCGGTTGGAGCCACAAGGACATGTCAGGAATGAGCCTAAGAATCATGGTCCATAAGCTCAATGTATGCCCATCCTTCCCTCTAGTTCGATAGAAGAAGAAAGTATTATCCTAGGAGAGAGACAAGACCATAGCCAAGGAGGTACGCAAACTATTAGAGGCAAATTTCATTAAGGAAGTATATTACCCCAAATGGTTGTCTTAGGACATATGTGGTTCAAGTTATTTTGAACATATGTCATTATTTTATGTAATTGATTTATCCTTTGACAAAACACACTTTACTTATAATTGGGTAGATTTAGGATGTGTTTAACGCTTCAAGAAACTGTGTCTCAAGATCAAGTGTTGAAGTCATCAAGTCTGTCCAAGAAACAAGCTGAAAAGTGCAAGTTATTAAAGCTCGACACCTGGGCTCGACACATGCATCTATCAAGCTTTAAGAAGCTATTTCAGCCCTGAGGTTTGACAGTTGCTCTACAGCACCTCGACACCTCTAGCTGTCAAGATTTAAGGAAAACAGATTCCAAGTTCTGTTTTAATTCCAATCCGTACTTATGTCTTTGGGACTTCTTTTCTTCTAACCCTAGACATATAAAGTGATTATTTTAAGGGCCGTCAAAGTGTACACAAGATGCACAAGTATTGAGAAATCCTTATTCAAGCAATTTGTGATCCGAGATAAAGTTCATGCCCTAGTTCATCTTTCTTGTGAAGAAGTTGCTGTGTAATGTGTACTGTAGGGTTTTGTAACCAAGCATCTTCTTGATCTTCATCGTGTGGATGAATTGAAGAACTTTGCAGCCAACAACTCTTTCTCTAGTTAGTGATTGAAGTCGCATATTGGGATCCACTCAATTGGTTAGTCACGTATTGGGAGCCGTGCATCAAAAGGAGAAATTGTCACTACAGAACAAGTCCAATTGAGTATTGGGGTAAGGGTTCAACTGTAGGTTGGTAAGGTATTGGGATTCCTTTACTTGTAACCGCTTGTTGTAACCGCTTGTTGTGATAATAGTGGAGTTTTGGGAGTGATGACCTTAAATCACTCGGTGGGGTTTTTACCGTGTAGGTTTTCCCCATTCGTAAACAAATCACTGTGTCAATTTATTTTTCGCTGCATACTTTAGTTTATTGGTGATTTATTTGTGTTACCATGCAAGTTATATGATAATTTGATTAATTAATAACTTGGCTAATTAATCAACTTAATTCATCACAAAGGGTCAATGCATTTGTGGCCTATCAAGTGGTATCAGAGCTGGCACAATCTGATTAGGGTTTAATCCTTGTGTGTGATCCATTGATCCCTGTTTGTCATGGATAGAGGCCAGTCTCTTATTATACCTCCATTGTTTGATGGTACTAACTATGCATGCTGGAAATTAGGCATGAGAGCTTTCTTGCAGTCACTAGATGAGAAGGTGTGGCAAGCTGTGGAGATAGGCTGGACTAAGCCTACAGAAGCGTCGGCCGATTAGGATGATGCCAAGATCAAGGCGGCTAATTTCAATAGCAGAGCATTGAATACCTTATTCAGTGCGGTCACTAATAAGGAGTTCAAGAAGATTTCCTCCACGAAAACTGCTAAGGAAGCATGGACCATTCTCCAGACAACCTATGAGGGAACAAAGGCTGTCAAGGATTCAAAGTTACAGAGGCTTACTACAAGTTTCAAAGAAATTAAGATGGAGGAGGATGAGTCATTCGATGAGTTCTACGCCAAGCTCAAAGATATAGTGAGCTTAGCTTTCAATCTTGGTAAAACCATTCTTGAACCCAAGATAGTAAGAAAACTGCTCAGATCTCTACCCGAGAGATTCCATGCCAAGATCACGGCGATAGAGGAATCAAAGGATATTGACAAGATTCCTTTGACTGAGCTGGTTGGTAATCTGCAAATCTACGAGCTAAGGTTGACGAGGATTGGCAAGTCAAGTAAAGGTAAGAGTATGGCACTAAAGGCTAAAAGCAATGACACAGATAAGTCATCCAACGATGAAGATTCTAAGATGAAGTCCTACATTACCAGGCAATTCAAGAAATTCATGAAAAATGCCAATGAAAAAGGGTTCGACAAGGACTGTAGGTAATCTAGTTCTTCTCAGTTTAAGAGCCCAGATAAAGGGAAGAAGGATACCAAGGATGGCGGTCAGTACACTGTTCTCATTGGACCTAAGTGCTTCAAGTGTCAAGGCTTCAGTCACATGAAACAAGAGTGTCCCACATATCTCAAGAGCATTGGGAAGAGCAAGGCACTTACTGCTACCTTGAGCGACACTAAGCCCAAGGATGATTCTGACAATGATGAAGACGGAATCTTAAATGCCTTCACTGCCACTGTTAATCCTACTGAAGCGATTACTGAAGATGTAGATGAAGAAAAAGAATTGGTGGATGCTAAGTTTAAAACGATGGATGAACAAAATGATATCCATACCGCCTATGAGAAATTATACAAGCTTTCTGAAAAGCATGAGAAACTCTATAGACTAGCCACCGAGAAGCTCAGTGATGTGGAACTTGATCGTGAGGAGCTTTCCACTAAGGTTGATGAAGCAAACCAGACCATTGGGGCACTGAGATTCGAGAACAATTTCTTGGCTGAGAAGACCAAGAAGCTTGAAGCGGAGCTGTTTCAAGTTAGAGCACAATTGGAGAGGACGTCAAGTGCAAAGCTGGATGAGATGCTCAGCTTTTAGAAATCTGCTTCAGATTGAACAGGATTGGGGTATGAATTCTCTCTCTCTAAAACTCCTTCTACTAGTACTATTGTTTTTGTTCCTCCTGCTAATAACATTAAAATTAAGGATAAAGATGTTAAAACTGAATTAGTTAGTGAGAATTTAGACAAGGGTAAGTCCATCTTAGGAGCACCCCCTAAGCTTGAGAAGAAGAAAATTAAAAATCCTAAGACTAAGAAGGCTATCTCTCAAAAGCCTAAACAGAAGAAGCAGCATCTCTGTTATCATTGTGGTATTGCCGGTCATAGTCGACCAAATTGCTATAAGTGGTTAGCCACTCAACAGAGCAATGGCATGATAGCATCTGGGAACCAGAATCAGCTTCAAACCTCTCTTGCTCCTCTTGGAGATACTTAAAACCCTCATGTTCCTTTCGAACTTGAATGGTTTCAATTCTTCCCCCTCATCACCGGTTCAAGGGTTGACAAAAAGGAAAGGTTCTTCCAAGGTGTAGAAGGAAAAGGGTTTTAAGTGATTTTGTTCACTTCTTCTCTCTCTCCCCGTCTTGTTTTTGCTGTTGTTGCATTACTTTTATGTGTTGCTTTACTGTTTTGAGTCAGTCTAGTTTTATGCATTGTTTTGCTTTCTTTAACATGTTTTTGTTTATGTGTTTTCAGTTTTGTGTTTTATTTTATTTTTTTTAAATTGAAAAATACAAAAACAGTGTGTGTTTGTGTACATTGGTTCTTGTGAACCTTAAAATGGCCATTAAAACAGAGTTTTCTAAACTTTGTATCTCTTGTAGCTTAGACGAGCATCCTTATGCATAACTAAACAAGTGAGCTTTGTGGCTTTTTGTTCGTGATGAGTAAGGTTAAGTGATCTCTTATACTTAACACTCGTATCACTCTTTTTAATGGGTAGGACTAGAAAATCCTAAGAGAAAGGCATAAATAACCATCTCACCACTGTTATCCGCCAATCATAGAATGACATCTGTATGCTTCGGCATATCAAAAGTGCAATGTCAAAAAGCTTAAACATAGCTGGGTATTTCTTTTCTCTTATATGCCCATGCATGATATGCTTAATAAAAGAAAATATGCAAAGAAATAAAAAGTAAGAAGAACAAAATGCTTTAAAAATATGATTGCCAGCGTGTTTTATAGGATGTACCTCGAAGGTGATAGCCCCCATCAAACAATTATGATTGTGTGTGAGTTAAAGTGATTTTCTCATACCTCAAATCGTCATAACTTTGAGTCACTTGTGCAATCTTACGATGTTTTCACACACAACACGCAATATTCTTTGCTACTTTTGATACATGTGTAGTTACAATGTGATTTGGTCATCACAAGGTTAACATGTGTTAATGTATGCTCACTAAACTGTCTTAACTTATTTTTGAAATATAAAATTGATTAGACTTGTTTAGTGTGTGTGTGTGTTTTAGGATCCATGTGCTTAAATTTGTTGTTGAGAGATGTTTTTGAGAGCTAAATATGTGATTGGATCATTGGTTGAGTTACATGCTTGATTGCATTCATACCTGTGTTTTTCTCCTCTTGAAAAATTGCTTTTTGAAGCTAGCTCAACACCTCCTCGACACCTCCTCGATATTTGGCTGTCTGTCGAGCTTATCAGCTTTTTCTTATCGCAATCTCGACAACTTCTCGACACCTGGTGGATTGATCAAGAAAGTTTCTGTCCTTTCAATAGCTTCTCGACATCTGGTGGATCGATCGAGATTCTTTTGGTGTTTGGTCCTTCATTCTCGACACCTCCTCGATAGCAGTATCTATCGAAGTTGTTTTCCTCGACACCTATCTCGACAGATGTCTCGATACCTCTCGATACCTTCATCTGTCAAGATTTATTGAAGGTGTATATATAGATTCTGTGCAATTTCTTTTCTCATTTCTCTCGATCTCTCTCTCGATACCTTTGTGTTCTCTCTTGCAAAACCTCTCTCAATCTCTCCAAACCTCTTCCTAAGGATTTTTTCTTCAAGCTTTCTTCAAGTTTTTCTTCACTTGGTAAGCTTCTAATCTCTCATTCTTCATGCATTTCATGTTTTAAAACCTAGGTTTTGGGGTTTTTGAAAAATTTTGGGGCTTTCAAAATTGATGAGTGTTTGTTGAAATTTTTGGGATTTGTTTTGAAGATTTGATCTTTAAAACTACATGCATTGCATCACATTAGCATTCTAACAATATTTTCATGCATTTAGATGTGTGTTAATTGATTGTGTGTTGATAGGATTGGATTAGGCTGAGCCCATGATGTTTTTCATATTGCATGTCACATGTTTATGCATTTCTCATGCATACATCCTTTCTTTTCAATATACTTGTTATATATTGAAGTGCTTTGGGACTTTTCTGAGTGTTTCTCTCTTTCTCCCTCTCTTTCTGTTTGTGTTAGTAGTGTCTATGGCACCAAAACGTAAGTCCATTCTGTTCCAGGACCCTCTTCATTCTAGGGGCTCGTCATCTTCTGATCCTACTTCTTTGTCTATTCGGTTCCGTGATGAGAAAGCCCAACAGGACTTCTTGGAGAACTTTTCTAAATGAGGTGTTCATTCGGAACGCCAAGTTATTCTAGCAGACTTTGCTGACACCGACCTTCCTGATGTCATTCCCCATGGAAATACAACAACTCAAGTTTCTTGTCGTAGGGATTGACTACTTCACCAAATAGGTCAACGTAGAACCTTTGGCCACTGTCATAGAAAAGAATGTCTGGAGCTTCGTTTGGAAAAGCATCATTTGCCATTTCGGAATCCCCAAGGTCTTCATCTCTGATAATGCAAAGCAATTTAACAACGATGCATTCAAAGATTTTGTTAGCAGTTGGGGATCAAGAACCACTATTTCTCCCTCGCCCCCCTTTAGGCCAATGAGAAAGTTAAGGTTACAAACCGATCCTTGCTTAAGATGATTAAGACTCGGCTTGAGGGGGAAAGGGCATATGGCCAGATGAACTACCTGGTGTACTATAGGCATATCGGACGACAGCTCACATACCTATAAGGGAGACGCCTTTCCGCCTCACGTTCGAAAATGAAGCCATCATTTTGGCAGAAGTAGGACTGACTAGCTGTAGGATATCCCACCATGACGAAAGAATGAGGAGGGACTGTGCTTGCAGCTTGACCTTCTAGATGAAGTTATAGGGACAGCTGAACAACAGATCGCACATTAGCAGGACCTGATGGAAAAGCATTACAAATTGGATCGAAGACCTGGTCTTAAGGAAGGTGACGATAACTACTAAAGACTCCGCACAAGACAAATTGGGCCCCAACTAGGAAGGACACTATAGGACTGTTAACTGTCACACAAAGGGGACCTACCACCTGGAGACCCTCGACAAGCAAAGACTTCATCACCCATGGAACACCGAACACTCGCGAAAATACTACTAGTAGTAGATAGCTGTAGACTATGTTATTGCTTCTCTTTCAATTATGTTGTTAAAGTAGGATGTTATGTTTTTAAGGATGTTAAGTTTTTTTTTTTTTTAAGGGTGCTGAGTTTTTAAGCTTTTTTATTATTAAAACAATATTCTTAAGGTTTGACAGACACATTGCTCTACTTCACTCGAAGATCTACCCTTCAATAAATTTCCAAAATTATTAAAGTCCTACCAATAGGGTGTACGGATGATCAAGGATATCGCTAGGTTCCTGGTTACAAAATCATTAAATGTCCTACCCACAAGGTGGATGGATGATCAAGGATATCGACAGATTCCTAGTTCAAAATTATTAAGGTTCTATCTGCGAGGTGGACGGATGATTAGGGATACCGACAGGTTCATGGTGACAAAATTATAAAAATCCTACCCACGGGGTGGACGGACAACCAAGGATACCGACAAGTTCCTGGTCTTGAAAAATACTAAGTCCTACCTACAGGGTGGATGGATGACCAAGGATACCGACGGGTTCCTAGTCACAAAATTATTTAAGCTCTACTCACAGGGTGGACGGATGATCAAGGATACTGATGGGTTCTTGGTCACAAAATCATTAAAGTCCTACCCACAAGGTAGATGGATGATCAAAGATATTGACGGGCTCTTAGACACAAAATTATTAAGGTCCTACCCTCAAGGTGGACGGATGATTAAGGATACCGATGGGTTCCTCGTCACAAAATTATTAAAGTCCTACCCACAGGGTGGACGGATGACCAAGGATATGGTCGGGTTCCTGGTCTTGAAAAATACCAAGTCCTACATATAGGCTGGACGGACGAAGCAGGATACCAGTAAGTATCTAGTTGCAAAATTACTAAGTCCAAATTGCGAGACGGGTGGATGACTGCGCATACTAAATAAAGAAAGTTACTAATTACACCAAGCAGACGGGTGTAACAAACATGATGCACCAAGCAAACAAACGAACAAACACAAGCATAGTCAGGCTTCACAACGGGTGGGGGCACAACCCAGTAAAGCATACAAGATAAAAACTACTAAAGGAAATGACGGATGAAACCACAAATATAAAACCCAATGGAAATAAATGTTTTTACATAAAGTCCAATAAAGGGGCATCCATCATTGTCTTAGAATTAGTCATATAAAAACATTAAGGCAACAATTTATTAAAAAAATGATGAAACTAAGATGGAGGGGCATCAGATGTGGGCTAATCCTTAGCAGATGAGCCATCAGGGGCAGACGAACCCTCAAGAGCAAGGGAACCATCATGATTGGTCAACCCTTCAGAAATAGGCTGGTCGCTGGCCTCAACATCAAACTCCTCCTTATCCTTAACAATGTGAATAGAGTCGTCGGCGGTAGCACCAACACCACCAGGAGTTGGCGGGACAGTGTTGTCGATGACTACATCGGACAAGTCCAAGTTAGGGTAGATGAACGCAACTTGCTTCAAGTAGTCATCAAACCCGTCGCCATAATAGTTGTAGACACTCGATTTTGTACCCATAATTTAATCTTGGAAGATGACTAGAAAGACCATTCATATACCCAAAATTTAGAGTTCCATTACATGCATTAATTAATTCGTTACATATCCTAAAAATGATCTTGAAATTCTAATAGTCGCGACGGTATGTCCGATTCCTAAATCAGACTGTCGAAATGAAAGATATCACATGATTAGGTTTGCACGGTTTGCATGCATTGTTTGGGGTGAAGCCGATCACAATTGATTAATTGAAATTAATTTTGATTGGTTAATGATTAAAATTTATTAAATGAATTTTTGTGATTGGTGAAGTATTTTTCTTAAAGTAAGATTTGTTGCATAGGATTAAAACAAATAAGCTAATAATATTTAAAGATTGTAGATAATTAGGCTTTTGAGATAATTATATTCAAAATAATTATTTTAATAATTATCTCAAAAGTCTTAATTATCAATTTGGAATGAGGTTTATCATGAAAATAACTCTGAAATTCGTCCAAACACAGTTTTAGAGTTGGAAAACACTTCAAAAACGTGCTAATCAAGTAACAGATTTTAGATTCACTTTCCAAGTCGCTTTTGGCATAGTGGAACTCAAATTTCGAACTAGGCTATTTCTGGAAAAGTTGTATAGAATTGAATTTTCCTTCAGCTACCAAACTTTCAGCTTAATCTAAATTTTGAGTAAAAATATATGATCAAAATACTGAAATTGGTTCTAATCTGAAAAATCAGCTTACTCTTATTCAAATCCCCTTTTTTTAGGATTTCCCCATACATTTTTTGCTTATTTTTTAAGCAATCCAACTTCTATAAATAGGGGATGCCTCTCATAATACAGCAAATTTTTTCACACTTTCTGACCCCTTCTTTCTGGCTTCTCTTCTCTTCAATTTCCCTTTACATTAAGGACATTCTGGAGGTTCTTGCCTTAGGAATTTCTTTTCTATAAGCGAAATATTTTTGGCTTCAAAGAGTTGAATAAATTTCTTTGAATCCTAAAATATCCTTTCACTAAGCAGAGCATGCTCATGCAAGAGGCAGTCTATTTCTTTTCTTTTTCTAGTCTTCTCTATTAATTTTGTTTGATGATGCATGAATAGGTTCAAGATGTTTGATTATTTCTGATTCTTGATATAATTGCCATGTTTTACTTGAAATTTTTCTTTAAATATGTTCTTAGACGATTTTTTGATGTGATTTCTCTCTTGAATCTCAAAATCTTCTAATTATCAAAGATCTCATTAAACTAATAACTAATCTGAATTATTCAGATATGATTTTCTAAACTAAAAACTTATCTAAATTTTTTAGATCTGATTTTGTTTTTTACTCTAAAAAACTGATCTGTAATTTCATAAAATGCAAATCTGATTTTTTTTAAACATAAAAAACTTATCTATATTTTCATTACATACAGATCTAATTTTTTTTAACTGTAAAAAGTGATCTGTAATTAAATGCAAATATGATTTTTTTAGCTCTCAAAACAGATCAGTATTTTCATTAAATACAACTCTGATTTTTTAAGAAAAATTTTTCTTTAGGACACAATTGTAGATTTTGAAATTGAAATTCGGAAATTAAAATTAAGTTGAAGTCTTTTCTTTTTCTTAATATGTGATGCATGTAAAATAAATTTATCTCATGAGTGTGCATCCTCTTTCAAAAAGTTTTTTTATTTTATTTTATTTTATTTTATGTCCAACAACAGATTTGATTTTTTTATATATAAACCAAAAATCATTTTTTTTACTGTTCAAAACAGATATGATTTTTCTTGATAAAATCATTTTTAACTTTACACAAAAATAGATCTGACATGTGTTTTTAACAAAAATCTTGTTTTTTTCTTTGCATAAAAACAAATCTGATTCTTTACAAATCTATTTTTTTTTTTATCTACATAAAAACAAATCTGATTTTTCTTTACAAATCTTAATTTTTTTAATTCACAAAATGATCTAAATTTTTCTAAAAAAGAGGATACATTCATAAGATAAATTTATTTGAGTTAGTTCTAGTCAAGAGTCTGTCATGTATGTTCAAAATATCATTCAACATCATGCAAAAAAAGGTGAATTGGTCATTAAAGTCTATAAGACCAGACTCTGTCTAGGTGGAATGAGTGCCTAACACCTTTCCATTTCGTAACCTAGCCCCCAAGCTTAGGATTTTTGGATAGGTAGATTAGTGTCTTATCTTTTTAATTTTGGTAGATTGAAACTAGGACCAAAAGCTTTGTATTCTTTTGCATAGATTGGAAGTAGGACTCAAAGCATTGTAAGGTTTAATTTATCAAAATTGTACTCCAAACCACTCACTCAAAAGGAGAGGTTCCCTTAAAAGCAGCCAAATCTCTTTTTTGAGAGTGGCCCGAATTTTCGCAGTCTCACACAGTGGCAACTCTGCTAGGGATGTCAAGGGCTAAGATTCGTGTTATACTTTAAGTGGCCAACTGTATACCCTTATTTTTTGCATGGTATTGTTGTTTGTTTGTTTATTTATGTCTTAAGATGTTTGTATGGTATTTTTGTTTGTGTTACCATGTTTGTTTGTTAAGAGCTTTCCCTAACTGTCTTAGTGTGTTTCATCAAAACAACAAATATGTGTTTCCATCTCAACATATGGTGGTAGTCACCATGGATCACCAGTCTTCATTAGATTTGGGTACTCAGTGGTGAACTCACTAACTCATAGCCCAAAGTCACTAGGGACCAACGTAATGTTCATTACATTACAAGTTGAGAGGTGTAACGTCCTAAATATAGGAAACAATGAAACAAGAAGCCCACTCTACAATGTAATGACTTAGAACCTATCCTTAGGCCGGTCCATGTTAAAATTGCATTGCATATTGTGTGTGTTTGACAATTTTTTGAGCCATGGTGAGCTCAAGTTCAACACTTAGGTCCATCATAATTGTTTGAATGTTGTGTGTTGTATGAATATGATTTTGTTTATTTTTTATTTTTGGAAAAATATGACATGCATTGATGTAGTTTAAACCTAGAGCCAAAGTTCATTGAGATTTCATCCCTTTGGATCACAAGTTCATCAAAATTCAAGCCCATCAAGCTCAAGGAAGGTTCAACCCTAATGAGTCAAGAAAGAATTGAAGATGTTCTCAACTCCATCTTGAAAGGTCAAAAGAAAACAAATGAAGAGCTAGCCCAAATCTCTTGGATAGCGAACTCTGAGTCAGCTTAGCCAATCAAGCTATGCTCTCTCCCTTATGCAAGGATAATTCACCAGAACTCGAAGAGATCCCACACTTCCAATTTCTAAAGAAAAGACTTAGGGATTTCAATGATTTGTCTTTCCAACTATCCTCTCCAATCAACAAGAACATGTCAATGGACTCAATCCCCAAGGAGGTAGTGCCTAACCACATTAGTAATGGTGCAGTCAAACCATCAACTAGCAATTTTAGGTGCCGAAGGAATTTTTCAAAGTTATACATGACTTTGAGCGAAGCTTTGGAAAAATTACAAGCTAAGGGATTACTAAAGCCATTGGATCCTAAGCTAATACCACATCCCATGCCTAGAAGTTACAATCCTAATGCTCATTGCAGATATCATCAAGGGAAAGGCCATACAACTGAAAAAATGTTATAACTTGAGGCATGACATTCAGGATCTCATCGAGCAGCAAGTCGTTACTTTGCCATCATCAGCCAGTCATCCTGACTTTTTTTTTAATTTCATTTTGGCTCGTTGGTTTTATTGTTTATTTAGGATTTGCTTTCTAATTGGTTATTTGCTCAATAAAGTCCATGTTGTGTTTGATGTATTTGATTCATCAAGTTTTTCATATGTACATAAAATTCAAAAAAAAAAAAAAAAAACAAAAGGAAAAGAAGATCTTTTGGGCTAGGGGTACTAGGCCTTCAAATCATTTCAATTCATTTTCAAAAAAAATTGGACTAAGGGCATTGGGCCTTTTTAGTAACTTTTTTCTAAAAACCATTTTTGTTCTTTCAAAGACTCTAAGTTTTTTCCAAAACCTTCCTTTCAAAGACTCCAATTTTTTTTCAAAAGCCTTCTTTTCAAGAGAATATAAGATCCATTTGATAAAACTTTTTCCAAATCATGATGATTAATTGCTATACCAATCAATTTGTTCCAAAGAGGGATTTAACTTCATTCAATCCATGTAAGGACTTTTGCTAAACATTTAGAATGTGAGAAGAAAAGGTCCTAAAAGGCAATTGAAGAAATTGATCCATTCACCCAAAATTCTTAAGCCACATACACTTAATCCCAATATCTCAAAATTTTGTCATATCATTGGAGCATTTGAACTCTTATTCCAAGAACAATTTACTAAAGGAGTTTAAGTCACTGTGCTAACAAGAAAGCATCACTAGGGATGGGAGGTCGCCTTTGGTAACCCACATTATTCCCTGACACCTTTTACAATAATTATCCATTGCTAGCAATTTGAACCTTTAAATAGTTAGCCTGTTTTTCAATGAACCCACTAAAAACTTAAACCTTGGGTGGCAAAATTAAGTATGCATGCTTTAATCTCAAGATGAGGAAGTGTTGAACTTATGGTTTTAGCACCACTTTCTAAGGTCCTCAATGAAGGCAATGAGACTAGTTAAAAGAAGAAAAAGATGAAGAGTTCATCAAGTTTAGGAAAAAGAGTTCATCAAAGAAAGGTTCACTCCATCAAGCTATAAAGGGAGAAAACCCATGAAGGAGAGATAAGATTTTGAAAAAGTATCAAATTGTGAGAAAAAAGAGAAGGCCATCAAGCTAAAAAAGACTTCAACCAAAAAGAGAGAGAGAGAGAGAGAGAAAGAGAGAAGTAAACGCAAGAATTTTCATCAAGTTGTGAGAGAACACTAATTCATCAAAAGACACAAGAGAGATGAGATTTCATAAAAGATCATTCAAGTTGAGAAGAATAAGCAAAAATGAAGACTCATCATGAGCAAAAATCTAATCAAATTGAGGAAGATGAGAAAAAGAAAAAAATAAGACACATTTCATAAAATAAAAAAAAGTGTGTTCAATCAAGTCAAGAAAAATGAAAGTGCATTAGAAAGGATAAAAGGGTATTAAGGAGAAATACAAATTCATCCAGGAAAGATGGAAGTCTTTCAAATTGAAAGAAAAAAATGCAGTTGAGTGAAAGCCAATAAAAATCCAAAAAAAAAAAAAAGGCTCGCTAAGCTAAAAACTCGAAAGGGGGGTCTAGGCAAAAATTAGAGCAAAAAAATAAAATAAAATAAAAAGAGCCTGTTAGGTTGAAAACTCGAAAGGGCAGTCTGGGCAAAATTAGGGCAAAAACAAAACCAAAAAAAAAATCAAAAAATTCTTTCGTAGGAAAATGAGAGTGAGTGATGATGATGCTCGAAATCGTCAGTAAGCTACACGGTCCGCACATGCTTCTGATGACGTACCTGCACAATTCAAAAGGTGAAGACCTAGGGAAGGGCACCAGTGTGGTACCGGCCAAACACCCTCCGACGGTCAAGTTAGAGAAATCTCTTGTTCACAACTATAAAGTGTTAGAGCTGAGGTGAATTGTATGTACCTTGTTTTGAGAGGGCTTTGTGGTATTTATAGTAGCGTAAGGATGAAATCCATGCCTTGGTCAAGAAGTTCTTTTCCTTTTAGGAGAGTAACTCTTGGATCTTACGTATCTTCTAGAATCCTTGTCCTTATAGGAGTCTTCTTAACTTGAGCTAGACGTGTCGTTCAAGAATCCTTTTTGTATGCGTGTTGGTCAAGCAGAGTTATGGATAGGACTTACACCGACTTCCTCAGCTCGTCTCGTCAGCTTTAGAGCTGTCAATACCTAAGGTCGTCGGTTTGTGGGTTTAGACCGTCAGCTAAATGGTTCATAGTGCTATGGTCGTCAACCTGTAGGGTCGTCACCTTTTAATATCGTCAGTCTCCCCTTGTCACGGGCAAAATCCAGTCGGCAAACGGGATTCGTTACTTACAAAATTACCCTTATCAAGTGATTTGACCACAAGATAGGATGCTAAGAAGACCAAAAAGAGGAAGTCGTCAAGCTAAAAAAATCAAGACCAAATGAAAGGAATCAATGAAGACCAATGAGAAGATGATGAACATGACAAGGTTTTTAGGACAAGAGTTAATGATAAAAGATGTGGAAAAATCTTCCAATGCTTGAATTTAAAGTATTGCATACTTGGGGAAATATCATAAGGGCTTTGAGTCTTTCATATCCTTCCTTTCAATAACCTGAACCCGACCTACATTAAAACCTTTAAACAAAGCCCTCCTTGAAGTCCTGCTAATTGAAAGCACACATTAAGCTCTGATGATACTTTCTTTTGGATTAAGAAGGAAAACTGCTCAAGATTATCAAGCCTCACTGGCTAATATCTTTAAAAGATCAATTTCACAAATTCTTACGTGACTGAAAAAAATTTCTAAGCTGCAAATGCTCACTTTATTTGCTTCCAACAGAAAATAACTCTCAAGAAAACAAATTTCCAAATTCTCAAAATTTTTAAATTTTCAAACGTGGGATTTTTCCTTTTCTTGCTTATTCCCAACATGTGTGATCCCTAAGCATTTCAATTCTTTGATTGTCTTTGAAGACTTAATCTAAAAAAATTTTAGAATGAAGAAGCAAACTTGATTACTTGTTTTTAATGATTTCAAATCCTTTCTAGCTAATGAGATTGAGTTAATAATTGAGCATTTTGATTGGTCAAAGAGGTTGTTCAAATGATCACCTTTTGTTCATTTGAAAAAGATAAAATTTCAAAAAAAAAAAAAAAAGAGAGAAAAAGAGACTCATTTCAAAAATTCGTCTTTCAAAAGAAATTTCAAAACTTTTTTTTCCAAACTATGTCTGGACCTGATCCTGTCTGAGAGAGGTACGTAGGCAGCCTTTCCAATGGCCTAGTCAGAATCACTCAAAAAAAAATTTTCAAAGGCTTAAAATCAAAACATTTCTTTGCGTGAATTTAGGCTAGGAGCATCTATTTTGCATTAAGCATATCATCAATTTTCTGTGTAAGCATGTCTAAACTAGGGGCATTGGCCCAAGACATTTTTAAAATAACTAATTACTAATAAGGTCATGGAAAGAATCTTTTGCAGGAGATGGACAAGATTCTTTCATCTACTCAACATTCACCATCAATCTTTAGTTTAGATGCTACCACATCTCCTAGAAAGAAGGCTGAGAACACAACATCTGGATAAGATTCAAGAGTGCCAATTGGCACTTCATAAGTGCCAATCAGCACTCCAGCAGGGCTGATTGGCACATCATTTCAGCAACCCTTGTTTTGCCTAATTTTGTGATTTTGATCTTGTTTTACTCAAATTTTGCTTTATTGAAGGTCACTACACAATAATATTTTTCAAAATTCACATTGATTGTTGAACTAGGGGCATTCAGCCATGCCTCATTCATTTTCCCAAAAAAAAAAAAAAATATCAAGATTTCCAAAAATCTTGCATCCATTTCTAAATTAGGGGCATTCGGCCATGCCTCATCCATTTTGAAAAAAAGTAATCACATTTTCCTTAAATATCAAGGTTTTTCAAAAGTCATGCATCAATTTGTAAACTAGGGGCATTCGGCCATGCCTCATTCATTTTCCAAAAAAAAAAAAAAACCAAGATTTCCAAAAATCATGCATCCATTTCTAAACTAGGGGCATTCGGTCATTCCTCATCCATTTTGAAAATAGAAATCAATTTTTCCTCAAAAGTCATGGTTTTCAAGATCATGCTTTAATTTGCCAACTGGGGCATTCAACTATGCCTCATTCAGGTAAGATCACCCATGTCAAAACCTGTCAGGTAAATTCAAACCTTTGCACCACAAAGCTTCATCAGGTAAACTCTAAACTTTTTTGAATCAAGCTCTTACAAGAATAAGTCCATAAATATCAAAGTCATCAAATGAAAAGATCAAAGAGTGATAGTTCATGAGTTATACAAATTAACTGACTAGAAATCAACTCTTGTTTTTCTTGTAGGAAATTCAAAAAGGAAAAATATCCTAAAATAAAATTTTCAAAAAGACAAATATCCTAACAAAATTTTCAAATGATAAAATCTCCTAAACAAATTTCCAAAAGGACAAATCTCCTAACAAACCTTTCAAAAGGACAAATCTCTTAAAAAAACTTTCAAAAGGACAAATCTCCTAAAAACAAAATTTCAAAAGGATAAATCTCCTAAAACATTTTTCAAAAATGATATATCTCCTAAAATCAAATTTTCTAAAGGACAAATCTCCTAAAACAATTTCAATGGATAAATCTCATAAAATTTTTAAAAGGATAAATCTCCTAAAACATTTTTTCAAAAAAGGAAAGATCTCCTAAAATGAAATTTTCAAAAGGACAAATCTCCTAAAAAAAAAATTCAAAGGATAAATCTCATAAATTTTTTAAAAGGATAAATCTCCTAAAACATTTTTCAAAAAGAAATAATCTCCTAAAAAGAACTTTTCAAAGGATAAATCTCCTAAATTTCAAATAAGTAAAGATCTCCTAAAATCAAATTTTTAAAAGGACAAATCTCCTATCAAAATTTTCAAAGGATAAATCTCCTAAATTTTTAAAAGGATAGATCTCCAAAACAAATTTTCAAAAGGCAAAATCTCCTGAACAAGTCTTCAAAAAGAAAAATCTCCTAAATAAATCTTCAAAGGACAAATCTCCATGAACAAATCTTTGAAAAGGGATAAATCTCCTTCACTTCAATCTTAAATGAACAAATCTCCATGAACACGTCTTCATAAAAGGAAAAATCTCCTGAATAAATGTTCAAAGGAAAAATCTCCTGAATAAATCTTCAAAATGAAAAAACTCCTGAACAAATCTTCATAGGACAAATCTCCATGAACAAGTCTTTAAAGGACAAAACTCCATGAACAAATCTTCAAAGGACAAATCTCCATGAACAAAGCTTCAAAGGATAAATCTCCTGAACAAATCTTCAAAAAGCCTCTAAATCGCCCCAGGTTCCGAGGTTAAGAATCCCTTTGGACACCTTCCATCAAAATCGAGATAGAGAAGCCCCTTGGTCATCACAATTCAATATTGAAATAGAGAAGCCTCTTAATTGCCCTAGGTTCCGAGGTAGAGAAGCCCTTTTGTTACCTTTCATCAAGATTGAGGTAGAGAAGTCCCTTGATCGCCCCCACATATGGATTGAGATAGAGAAGCCTCTCAATCCACTCCACATTCCAACTGAGATAGAGAAGCCTCCCAGTCACCCCAGATTTCAAGATTCACTTCAATTTTATCAATTATCAAGTAGGTCAGATATGCACAATTTTCATTTTTGCAAAACAACAAGGCATTAGTTCTATAGTCCAAGGTTTTAGGTTCTAGGGCTAGGTAATCTTTGAAAAAATCAACCTCAATTGAATCATGGCTGCTAAAATCAGTGTCTTTGTTTTACATTGACATTCACTTTCCATGATCTGTCAGTGAGGGGCATTATGTAGACACTAGATTTTGTACCCATAATTTAATTTTGGAAGATGACTAGAATGACCATTCATATACCCAAAATTTAGAGTTGCATTACATGCATTAATTCATTCATTATATATCATAAAAATGATCTTGCAATTCTAACAGTCGCGATGGTTTGTCCGATTCCCAAATCGGATTGTCAGATTGAAAGATATCACATGATTAAGTTTGCATGGTCTGCATGCATTGTATGGGATGAAGCCGATCAAGTCTCAATTAATTTTGATTAGTTAATGATTAAAATTAATCAAATGAATTTTTGTGATTGGTGAAGTATTTTTCTTAAAGCGAAATTTGTTGCATGGGAATAAAAAAAATAAGCTGCTAATATTTAAAGATTGTAGATAATTAGGCTTTTGAGATAATTATATTCAAAATAATTATTTTAAAATTCCTAATTATCACTTTGGAATGAGTTTTATCATGAAAATAACTCTGAAATTTGTCCAAATACAGTTTTAGAGTTGGAAAACACTTAAAAAATGTGCTAACCAAGTAGTAGTTTTCCGATTCATGTTCCAATGCACTTTTGGCATAATAAAACTCACAGTTCGTACTAGGCTATTTTTGGAAAATTTGTAGAGAATTGAATTTCCCTTCAACTATTAAAATTTCAACTTAATCCAAATTTTTAGTAAAAAGATATGGTCAAAATACTGAAACTAATTCTGATATCAAAAATTAGCTTCTTGTTATCCAAATCTCCTTTTTTTTTTTTTTTGGATTTTCCCCATACGTTTTTTTACTTATTTTTCAAGCATTCCAACATCTATAAATAGGGGATGCCTCTCAAAATTCAACACATTTTTTCACACTTTCTGACCCCCCCCCTTCTTTCTAGCTCTTCTCTTCAATTCCCCCTTATGTTAAAGACATTCTAGAGGCTCTTGCCTTAGGAATTTCTTTCCTATGAGCGAAATATTTTAGGCTTCAAAGAGTTGAATAAATTTCTTTCAATCCTAAAATATCCTTTCACTACGAAGAGCACGCTCATGCAATAGGTAGTCTATTTCTTTTCCTTTTCTAATCTTCTCTATTAATTTTGTTTGATGATGCATGAATAGGTTCAAGATGTTTGATTATTTCTGATTCTTGATATAATTGCCATGCTTTGCTTGAAATTTTTCTTTAAATATGTTCTTAGATGATTTTTCTGTTGTGATTTCTCTCTTGAATCTCAAAATCTTCTAATTATCAAAGATCTCTTTAAACTAAAAACTTATCTAAATTATTCAGACCTAATTTTCTAAACTAAAACTGATTTAAAATTTTCAGATCTGAATTTTTTTAACTCTAAAATCTTATCTGTATTTTCATTAAATGCAGATATGATTTTTTAAACATAAAAAACTGATATGCATTTTCATTAAATATAGATCTGATTTTTTTAGCACTTAAAACTGATTTGTATTTATATTAAATACATATTTGATATTTTTTAGAAAAATTTTTCTTGATGACACAATTGTAGATTTTGAAATTAAAAATTAGGTTCAAGTCTTTTCTTTTTCTTAATATGTGATGCATGTGAAATAAATTTATCTCATGAGTGTGAATCCTCTTTCAAAACAAAAAAAAAATTTTATGTCCAACAACAGATTTATTTATTTATTTTTGTATATAAACCAAAAATCATTTTTTTTAACTGTTCAAATCAAATATGATTTTTCTTGATAAAATAATTTTTTTAAAACTTTACACAAAAATAGATCTGACATTTTTTTTTAACAAAAATCTTGCTCTTTTCTTTACGTAAAAACATATATGATTTTCTTTACAAATCTATTTTTTTTAATCTACATAAAAACAAATCTGATTTTTCTTTACAAATCTTAATTTTTTTAATTCACAAAATAGATCTAAATTTTTCTAAAAAAGAGGATACATTCATAAGATAAATTTATTTGAGTTAGTTCTGGTCAAGTGTCTATCATTTATGTTCAACATATCATTCAACATCATGCAAAAAAGGGTATATTGGTCATTAGAGTCTAGAAGACTAAACTCTGTCTGGGCGGAATGGGTGCCTAACACCTTCCCATTCCGTAACCTAGCTCCCGAGCTTAGGATTTTTGGATAGGTAAATTAGTGTCTTGTCGTTTTAATTTTGGTAGATTGTAACTAGGACCAAAAGCTTTGTATTCTTTTGCATAGATTGTAAGTAGGACTCAAACCCTTGTATGGTTTAATTTACCAAAATTGTACTTTTCTTAATTCAATCAATGATAGTCGAACTATTCTGAGCATGTAATTTAAATTTATTTTAACTAATTTTTTTGTATAAAAATAAGTGGCGACTCCACACCACTAACTCAAAAAGAGAAGTGCCCTTAAAAGCACCTAAATCTCGTTTTTGAGAGTGCTCCAAATTTTCATGGTCTCTCACAATAGCCACTGCACTCATCATAGTATGGCTGAGAAGTGCGAAACCCCACCACAGCATTGGCCTTGGCCTTCACCATTTCCTCAAGGAGGGCGGCGAACTCCATCGTCAAGTTGGTATTCGCCTTCTTAAGCTTTTCACCACGGCGAGTTTCCTTCTCTAGCAAGGCTAGCTTCGCCGTCAGTTTTATGTTGAGAATGCGGACGGCCTCCTTATACGAGTCCTGTGCCTTATTTTCATACTCCTAACGCTTGCGAAACTGACGAATGACAACCTCTTTGTCCACAAACCTATCTTAAAGAGCTTTCATCCTCACCATCGCTTATAATAGAAAAGGCAAATGGTTAGAATAAGGATAGGGAAAGAAAGTAAAGGTAAGACTGACAGATACATACCCTTGCCAGGTCAAAGAGGCCAAAAGCCCCTAAATACTCAATTGAATGCTCACCACACCCGTCCCGATCTACCTTCTTTATTATTGAGTTAACCATCTCAACAATCTAGTCCTTGTGGCTCACCAGCCTCTAGATAGAGCCAGCAGCAATGGGGCCTTGAGCCATCATAAGCCCTTTACCAGCCCCATGACAAGGAAGGGGAGGGGGGGGACTTTGGCTGCTAGGCCTCTCTGTCAACCCCAAGAGATGGACCCGTCACCCTTTTGGCTGGACAGTCGTCCTTTGCGGCACTCTTCCTCCTGAAGGGACATTTTGGAAGGGGCCACCTTGAGGGTGGAGGCCGACGTCTCCCCCTACTGCTTCAAGTGAGCAGCAACTAACTTCCTCACCATTTCCCTCTGTCTGCCGGCATCCATCTCTGCAAAAGGTGACAGGTGAAATTAGATAAAGGAGAAATGAAATAGAGATAATTAACCAAAAGATAGACGGTCGGAGAGGGAAACTTACATTGGTGTGAAAAAGCGTCTAAACGTCGGGCTTTAGGTGTCAACACTGGACCTCCGTAGAAAGCGTGAAAGGTATTGAGTGTTACAAGGTCTTTCCATTTCCTTTGATCAAGAGGGATCGCCTAAACTCGTAAAAGGAAAATCTTTTGCTTGTCAGTTATCTATGGACGGGCTTGAACTGAAAAGCAAAGAGTAGAAGGTTAGATAAATTGATGAAGTAATGACAGATAAGTATCGACAACTCACCAAACTCCCTAACAATACCCCAAGTATTATCAAAGACGTCAGGCATGCTATCCTACTCCTTCGGTTTGCACACTCAATCTATCCCCTTGACAAAAATGTACTTGTTCTTCCAATTCCTATTGGTGTCAGGAATATCAGACACTAACCTAAACAACTACTTCCTAGCTAGGAAGTGGTAGACACCCTTTAACAAGGAGATCTGCTGAGACTTATAGAAGTCGAAGAACTCGTCGAGGGTAAGACAACGGTTGCCACCACTCAGTTGACCCCATATCACTTTAGCCCCAATGAATATTCTCCATACATTAGGGGCAAGTTGGCTGACAAACAGGCCCAAATAATCAGCAAGTTGATAGTGTAGCTCTGTCTGTGGCAGTCTTTGTTCGGCGGTGAACACAGCATTATACATGCCGACATCTGACATTTTCCCCTAAATAGCATTTCTCACACTTCCTTAGCAACTGAAAGGGAATGTTCTCAAGGATTTGGTAATGATTGCAAAGGGTTTTGAAAACCTTCTGGGACATTGTTGGGTAAAAATCATTCACCGTCTATATCTGCGGAAGGATGAATGGCTTATAGCCACCACCATTTTCCTAGCCTGTAACCCCATCACCTTCCACCTAGCCCCCTTTTCCATTGTCTTCTTCTTCCCCTTCTTTCCCTCCTTTTCCTCCTCTTCTTCCTCTTCTTCGTCCTCTTCTTCACCCTCCTCTTATCCTTCTTCCTCATCCTCTACATGCCCCCCCTCTTCCTCCTCGGCAAGGGAGTGAGCGAACGGTTCCATCTTTGGGGACCATGCTAAGTCTTCCATGGGCTCATGCCTTGACAGATAGACCTCGTTGTAGCCCACATCCTCATGGACTAATGATAATTGTTCACTCGTTGCTTCTCTATCACTTGACATCTATTCATCTACAAGCGACAGAGGTATTCTATGAATCTATTCAACGGGTCTCTAAATAAACAACGACCAACTAGAAAAGTAGAAAAAACAGGATAAAGAAAAGGACTTACGGAGAAAGTAGACAATTGTTCGAAATAACGGATTGCTCCAAGATGACGAGTAGACATAGCGACAGAATAGCTTTGCCTCAAGAAGTAAAAGTAAAGTAAGGAAAATAACTAAGGAAGGGAGGACTATTTAAGAGTGAATGGGTGCGGTATATGAAGCGACGTTTCTGATCGAAAACAAGGCCAGTCAAGAGGTGCCACATGTTATTTATCATTCATTCTAAAAGCTACCTACGCCATTGTTGACACATTTTCCATGAAACGTTTAATTAATGCTCATAAAGTCTCTTATTACTCAGAGGTCTGTCGACCAAAACCAATGGACCATAGAGTAGGGGGCAGCTGATAAGGGTATTTTTAGGGAGAAAATTGAAGTCCATAAAGGAAGAGGCTGACGACACCTATGGAGCCATCGGCCCCCATAAAAACTGACGGGGTCCACAAGAAGTAGATGGTCATACAGATAGAGCAATAATAAAGCTGACGGGCACATCTCCCTGGTAGACCGACGGAGGATCCTTGATTGAACAGAAGACCATTAATTGATAGAGAAGAAGGCCGACGGGTCCTACGTGGCCACACTTGATCTACACGCATACCTATATATGGAAACATCTTGCACATCACACATAAAGACCTGACTACACAATTTTCACCTCCTAAAAGGGAAAGTATCCCCAAGTTCGCGATGGCATTAACTCCACCTTTTCCCCATAAGGAAAAACCCACTATTCGCAGGATCTAAGACACTCCCCCACCAATATCTAAGCAACAATTCTCTTCATTCCTCAGGTACACAGAAAATTTCTAGTTCTCTCACTATAAAATTCTTAGAGATTTCTTATTCATTAATTTGACCTTCGGAAGGTCTTTGGCCGTTACCACACTAATGCCTTATGTTTGGCTCTTGTGTTCTAGTTTTGCATGTATCCATTAGCATGATTTGGAACTAACAACTCACTGATGATTTTCATGCATCATCACCAATATATGCCATTAATGTCTTCCTTGGCAAAATGATTTTTTAGGTCATATTAAATTAAAATTTCTTCCTGTAAGCCAAACCAATCAACTTTGTCCTTGCTCGCCTTTTTCAAATAAAAGCTGTGTTACTTGCCAGCATAACTGCTCCATCTGATTTGCAATTCAATAAAGCAGCAAATAGTGCTTTTTTAAGGAGGGTTTTAGTGCAAACAACTTTAGCTCTATTAATTTACTTCATCTGAAGTCTAGAATTGTAGGATATGCTGATGCTTGCATGCAAGACTTTGCTACCGCTGATTGCCATCAGTTATTTGGTTCATAGATGTGCAAATTTAAAAATAAAAATAAAAAATTAAATTTGCTTTTGTGCAACTGCTTAGATATACCAAAATAGACAAAATTTGACTACAAAGTTAATTGTAGTATAGTTTATAACTTCACTCAATATCTTATTTTATATTTAAATTTTGACAAATGCATAATTAGATTATATTTTCTTCTTATATCATTTATGCAGGCATAATTTTCAGAAGATTAAAGATAAATAGTTATGCCATCAATTAATTATTTAAACTTACAAGTTTTTGTAATTTAAAATTATGCATAAAAAATAAGTGTATGGATCATATAATAAATAACATCTAATTGATACTAATGATGCCAAAATTCACCAGTGAGCTACACGGTCCTTACGAGAGCGAGATAAAAACCTACAAAACAACAAGAAAGGACCTAGCAGAAAGCACCGGTGTGGTGCCGGCCAAAAACCCTCTGAAGGTCAAGTTAAAAACCTTGTTTTCAACACTAGAGTGCTAGAGTTGAGTCAATTATGCGTACCTTGGTTTGTGAGGGTTTTGGAGTATTTATAGTTGCGTAGATCTAATGTCTATGCCTTGGTAAAGAAGTCCTTTCCTTCTAGGGGAGTGACTCCTTTTCCTTGTAGGAGTATTTTTTCTTTGGGGTTAAGCGTGTAGATCAAGCAAAAGCCACAGTAGCCCAAATGGACCGCAACCATGCTTGTATAAAAGGCCTTGGAGCCCAACACACGCCATGGGTTACACATATCCATCCACCATGAGTCCATCACGTATTTTCCCTCTCCAGCTGCCCCCCATTCCATGAATCCGTCACCCACTATGACGGGTCCATGGAATGAGTCACTTAGTTCTCCCTGATCCGTCACTATTCATGACGGATCAATGGAATGAGTCGCTCCGTTCTCATTAATCCGTCATGCACTTGCTGTGGATGAACTGCCAGGTTGGAGTAGAGTCATAAAGGCTCTTGAGGACACGTGGTGAGCCTTGATTGACAGCTTACTAGAACAGAGGCGTCTCTTCGTTGGTCGCGCTGCTCCCCCTATATATTGATCAACTGCTCTTGTCATTTTCACATTTTGAAGAAATTTTCGCTGATCAGAGCACATCCGTCCTTCTTGTGATCATCGGCACATAGTTCTACCGTTCAGTCATCCCCTCAACTTCCTTCCGTCATCTCTTTACGTGTAAGTTTATTTCTTACTTCTTCCACCCCCCTTTTTATTTAAACGTTGGTCCGTTGTCAGTGTAGATCTAGAGTCTTGGGTTTCCTTCTCCGTCATTTGTAGGTGTCTGATGTCTAGTAAGGCTTCCAGCGGTCAATCTTTTGTCCTTGAGGGAGCGGGCTATAAGGAGGTGTACGCGTTAGGTCAGGGAGACCGGGGTACCTCCGTTGAGGAGAGAGAACCGTCATCCAGCTCTCCTTCCTTCGCGGAAGAAGAAGGGCAAGGAGAAGACGGGTCGGAGTATGACTCGAATGATGAAGTAGAGGTTGTAGATCCTTCCGTTCGGTCTGTGATTGGCAAGGACGGTTTAAGGAAGTTCATCCTGCTCCCCGAGTGGACGATGAACCACTTCACTTCCTCCATCAGTCTGCCACACTTCAACTCCCTTAGGAAAAAATACCAAATACCAAACACCATAGCCATCCGTCTACCCTTTAAGTCCGAGAGGTGCTATTACGAGGGACTAGAAGATGTTGGCGTGTACGAGCAAATGCTCAAAGCAGGCCTTCGCTTTCCTTTGAGCACCTTGCACCGTCGCCTTCTCCAGTATCTGGGTTTGTCCGTCACCCAGATCTCTCCAAATGCCTGGAGGGTTTTCTTGAGTGTAGAAGTTCTATATGGCATCATGTCTAATGGAACAAGACGGTTAACAATGGAGGAGTTCTTCAATTGTTACCGTCCAAATGAAATCGCTAAGTCGAAGGGGATGTATAGTTTTGTGGCGAGAAGCCCGTTACTTAGATTAGTATCCAAGACCCCAGACTCCAACTGTAATTGGAAGAGTAGGTACTTTTTCCCACAAGGGGATGACTGGATGGGTCGTCGTGATGACCCAGAGTTTATGCCCGTCGATAAGACATGGGGCATCCTATCACCGTCTAGTATGCGTCTCATTCTGTATCCGTCCTATATTGTTTATTGATTGTTGGTCTAACTGTCCGTTTTTTCAACCCGCAGCCGTCCAGACATTACTGTCGAGCAGTTTGGTTTTCTCGAATCAATTTTCCAGAAAACTGATCTGTCAGAAAGGACGTGGGCAAAGCTTGTCACCTTAGATACCATCCACTGGTATTGCGACGGCCCTAAACCTTCTGGCGTTGCAATAAAATACGACGCGAGAATACGCAAGTGTAAGTCTCAACACTTTGACTATGTGTTAGCGATTTTTTTTTTCATCCGTCATGTGTTCTCATCGTCCACCTTTTGCAGAAATGGACGATACTAAGAGGCGAGCCCTTATCAAGCAGCAGGCTACCAACAAGAAAAAACTAGGGGCTGATCCTTCTCCTAAGACGAGCCCCTAATCGTCCAGCAAATGTGGTCCTGAGAAGGCGGACTGTCCTAGCAAAAAGCAAAGGCTGGTGACGGGTCTTCCAGCCGTCCAGGCCACCACGAAGCTGCCCCCCAAGCTGGGCGTGGGCAAGGGTAAAGGTCTCATGACCAACCTCGACCCTGTCATTGAGAAAGCCCCCGTCCTACTTAGAGAGGACTCTTAATACGCACTTGCCCAAATAACCTCTATCATCAAGGAAGAGGATTATGACGACATCGGCAACCATGCGACGGAAGCCATGGGGGAGACGGCTTTGTTTAGCCTCGCCCAGGTAATGTATCTGTCCACTTTCTGCCTTTCTTTAACTTGTCAAGCACTTACGTGGTAACTATTTTGTGTGCTTTTGATGTAGACGGTGCTAATGGCAAAGGGGTTGATGGACCGTTGCCTGGCTCGTGAGAAGTCCTTGAATCGTGTACGTTTCAAAACTAGGACAATGGGGGAGGAGCTGGACGAGCTGAAGCTTTGGAAGCTCCGTCATGAGTAGAAGTTGCAAACGTCCGAGCGTGCTCGTGAGGACCTGGAGAAAGAGGTAGAATTCCTAAGGCAAAAGGTGAAAGGCCTCGATGATGACATCTGTCTGGTGAAGATTGAGGCCATCTAGGAGTACAGGGATTCTGAAGCCTTACTGATGGAGCTGGGAACTTCCTTCACTGATGGGTTTGACGACTACATCCGTCAGGTGAAGGCGTCATTCCCAGACCTCAACCTTTCCCACATCAATATAGACGCTGGAGGCCAAACACCAGCCCATACCGTTGAGTCTGAGGGGACTGCAGAACTTTTCAATGAAGTCCCCGGTGAAGATGAAGCCCTTGGGATTGGTGATACAGGACCTGTTCATGACGATGTCCCTCCACCTGTGCCTGACAGTCCCAAAGCTCAAGCTAATGCCCCCCATGCCGAAGAATAGTTTGTTGTTGTTGTTTGACATTTGGCTATGTAAATTTTGGGTCCGTTATGTGGACCTATTTGTAAACAATCTAATTTCAATTTCATCCGTCGTATGTACGTTTTTATGAACAATTTATTTTTAATTGGTGGTATCCGTCGCATTTGTGTTCATGAATGTTTAATCATTTTTCTTGTCGTTTATTCTATAAATAATCACCCGTCCACCCTGTGGACTTAGTATATATCATGCTTTTTAAGATTCTTCGTCCACTTTCGCGGACTTGGATTGACCGTCCACTTTGTGGACTTGGTTTACGTCTCTATCTGGTGGATGGTCCGTCCACTTTGTGGACTTAGAAATTATTTCCATCTTTTAGATAGTCCGTCCACTTTGTGGACTTTGTAATTATTTCCATCTTTTAAATGGTCCGTCCACTTTGTGGACTTTGTAATTATTTCCATCTTTTAGATGGTCCGTCCACTTTGTGGACTTTGTAATTATTTCCATCTTTTAGATGGTCCGTCCACTTTGTGGACTTAGCAGATTCCACTTTGTGGACTTAGCAATTATTTCCATCTTTTAGATGGTCCGTCTACTTTGTGGATTTTTGTAGACTACACGTTTTGGATGATCCGTCTGCTTTGTAGAGTGACCCATTTTCATTGTGGATTTAAATATCATGTAAGTATTAAGAGACATTCCATTTTCTCTAAAAACTCCTCTTATTGCAATGGGTACGTAGAACTTTGATTAAAAACAAGAAAAGCAGCCTTTAGGCGTTATGATAGTACTGTAGGAAATAAAAACTACATCTATTAAGAAAAAATAAACTGGCGGTGAGGAGTATAGTAGTAATGCCGCTGTTGTTGTCTTCTACTGATAATACCTCTTTAGGTGCTCTGCATTCCATGAGTGACGTAGCTTCTTTCCGTTCAGGGTTTCTAGGTGGTATGTTCCCTTCCTGTGAAACGATGTGATCCTGTATGGTCCTTCCCAGTTCGGTCCAAGCTTTCCTTGGGTGGCATCTTTCGTAGCACTGAGTACTTTCTTTAGGACAAGATCTTCGACCTAGAAGTCTCTGTGCCTAACTCTAGAATTGTGGTGCTTCGCCATTAGATCCTGGTACCGTGCTATTCTTTATTCTACAGCTGCCCTGACTTCGTCCACTAGATCAAGCTGTATGCGCATGGCTTCATCGTTTCTGTGCTCGTCGTGGTTTCCAACACAGTAGCTTGTAAGACCTACTTCAGCTGGTATGACAGCCTCAGTTCCATATGCCAAACTGAACAGCGTCTCTCCTGTCGGTGTTCTTACCGTTGTCCTATACGCCCATAAGACACTTAGTAACTCGTCCGGCCATATACCTTTTGCCCCCTCAAGCCGAGTCTTGATGATTTTGAGCAAGGATCGGTTTGTGACCTCAACTTGTCTGTTGGCTTGTGGATGTGCAGGTGATGAGTAGTGGTTTTTTATCCCCAGCTAGGAGTAGAAATCCCTGAATGCTTCATTGTCGAATTGCTTGCCATTGTCCGACACTAGTACTCGTGGTATGCCATACTTGCAAATGATATTTCTCCATACAAAGTTCCGAATATTTTTCTCTGTGATGGTGGCCAAAGCCTCAGCCTCCACCCATTTGGTGAAGTAGTCGATGCCGACCACTAGGAACTTTAGCTGCCTCGCCGCTATTGGGAACGGGCCCATGATGTCGAGTCTACACTGTGCGAATGGCCATGGGGCCGTCATGGGTGTGAGCTCTTCTGTAGGTTGCCTGATGAGGTTGCTAAAGCGCTCGCACTTATCACAGGATCTGACGTACATGTTGGCGTCTTTTTGCATCGTTGGCCAATAATATCCCGCCTTGAGGAGCTTGTGCACTAAAGACCTTGATCCCGAGTGATTCCCACAAATCCCTTTGTGGACCTCCTTCATGACATAGTTTGCTTCTCCTGGAGTAAGGCATCTCAAATAGGGTCAAAAGAAACCCCTTTTGTATAGAATGTCTTTCATCATGACGAACCGAGATGCCTTAACTCTTAGTTTCCTGGCAGCCTCCTTATCGTCTTGTAACAGGCCGTCTTTCAAGTACGCAGCTATGGAAGTTATCCAGCACTGCTCATTGCTTACTTCCTGCAAACCCCTACCGTCTATTAGTGGTGACGTTTGGACGAAGGATAATACCTGGTCGAGAACAGCCATCAGCTCCGCAGAGGCTGCCTTGGCAAGCTGGTCCGCTTCTTGGTTTTCTTCCCTTGGGACTTGAATCAATTCGACCTGGAGGTTGCTCATTCGACTTCTTACTTCATCGAGATACTTCTTCATTCTTTCACCCCTGCACTCGTAACTCCCATTAATCTGGCTCGTGATGACTTGGGAATCAGAGTAGACATCCATTCGTTTTGCTCCAGCGGCAATGGCGAGGTCTAATCCTGCTACTATGGCTTTGTTGCTTCATTGTTCGTTGTTGAAAAGCACAAGCGAATCATGCACTTGATTTGGTCCCCTTCGGGTGTGTGGACTACCACAGCGACTCCTCCTGCGTTTTTGTTAGAGGATTTGTCTGTATGAACCCTCCATACGGGAAGCTCACCTGCCCCCTGGTCTTTCATGTCGGTAAACTCTACAATGAAGTCCGCCAGGATTTGTCCCTTTACCGCGTTTCGAGGTCGATATCAAATGTCGTACTCACTCAACTCGATTGCCTATAATGCCATTCGTCCTGCTGCTTTCGGACTACTCATCGCTTTTCTTAGGGGCTGGTTGGTTATCACGTTTATGACGTGTGCTTGAAAGTACGGTTTTAGCTTTCGAGCCGCAATTACCAATGCGAAACCTAATTTCTCTATCGGAGGGTACCTCTCTTCTGCTCCTCTGAGCGCTTTACTTGTAAAGTATACAGGCTTCTGGATCTTATCTTCCTCTCTAATAAGAGCTACACTGACAGTTGCTGGGGAGACGGCAATGTATAGGAACAGCTCTTCACCTTGCTTGGATGGGCTAAGTAGTAGTGGAGAGGAGAGGTGAGGTATGTCTTCAGATCTTCGAAAACCTTCTGGCAGTCGACCGTCCATTCAAACGATTTCTTCAATGTGCGAAAGAATGGTAGGCACTTGTCCGTTGCCCTTGAAACGAATCTGTTTAGGGCAGCTATCTTGCCATTTAAGCTTTGGACCTCCTTCAGCGTCTTCGGGGGAACCAGGTCTACTATTGCCTTTACCTTTTCTGGGTTGACTTCGATGCCCCGTTGAGATACCATAAAACCCAAGAATTTCCCCGCCATCACCCCGAACGTGCATTTGCTGGGATTCAGCTTCATGTTATAGGACCGAAGGGTGTTACAAGTTTCTTGGAGGTCGCTTAGATGGTTGCACTCGTGAACGCTCTTCACCAGTATGTCGTCCACATAGACTTGCACATTCCTTCCAATCTGATGTACAAACATCTTATTCATCAATCTCTGGTACGTGGCCCCAGCGTTCTTGAGTCCGAAGGGCATTACCTTGTAGTAAAAGAGCCCTTGACTGGTGATAAACGACATTTTGTCTTGATCCTTCTCATCGAGCTTGATCTGATTGTAGCCGGAGAATGCGTCCATGAAACTTAAAAGTTCATGTCTTGCCGTCGAATCCACTAGTGTATCGATACGCGGTAGAGGATAATTATCCTTTGGGCAAGCCTTGTTTAGATCCATAAAGTCAACGCACATTCGCCACTTCCCATTCGCCTTCTTGACCATTACTACATTTGCTAGCCAATTTGGATAGTGTACTTCTCGTATGAAACCTACTTCCTGCAATTTTTGGACTTCTTTGGCGATAGCCCGGTCTTTTTCTAGAGCAAACACTCGTTTCTTCTGTTGGATAGGAGAGAATGATGGTGATACACTCAGCTTGTGTACTATTACCATCGGATCGATACCCGGTATGTCCTCATGACTCTATGCAAATACGTCCTGATTTTCCCTCAAGAACGTGGCTAGGCTTTGCCGTACCGAAGGGCTGGCCATTGTACCAATTCTCGTGGTTCGTCCAGGCCTTGAGTAGTCAAGTACTACTTCTTCCAGTTCTTCCACTGCTTCAGTCATAACCCGTTGTCCTTCGACATTTAGTGCTTGCAAGTGATCGTTCATCTCTGTCATTGCTATGTAGCATTCCCGTGCTGCAGCCTGATTCTCGCGCAGTTCTCTGACTCCATACTCAGTAGGGAATTTAATCATCAAGTGGTAAGTTGAAGTGACAGCTTTCCATGCATTAAGAGTAGGCCGACCGAGGATTGCGTTATAGGCTGATGAACAGTCAACGACCAGAAAAAGCACATCCTTGGTGATTTGTTGCGGGTAATCCCCCACTGTTACAGACAATGTAACGGCTCCAAGGGGGTAGACTCTTGTTCCACTGAATCTGACGAGCGGAGCATTCGTTGGGATGAGTCGCTCTCTACTGATTCCCATTTGTTGAAACGTGGGGTAATAAAGAATGTCTGCGGAGCTTCCGTTATCAACTAGCACTCGATGCATGTTGTAATTACCGGCGCGTATGCTGACTACAAGCGCATCGTCATGTGGATGGTGAAGACGTCGAGCATCCTCTTCTGAGAAGCCGATAGTTGGGACATCGACTCGAGCCATCTTTGGTGTACAGCCCGTCATCTGGACGTTTTGTACCATTCACAGGTAAGTTTTACGAGCCCTTTTTGACGATCCTGTGCTGACGTTACCTCCGATGATCATCCTTATGTCTGCTATTGGTGGTTTTGGGCGCTCGTTCTCCCGTCGGGGTGGCTGGTCATGTGGTGGATTCATTGGTTCCTTACTGACAAATCTTTGTAATCTTCCTTGCCTTATGAGCGCCTCGATCTGTTGCTTCAAGTCATAACACTCAGATATGTCGTGGCCGTGGTCACGATGGAAGTGGCAGTACTTGTTCCTTGATCCTTTGTTGGGATCCCCCTTCAACTTACCGGGGAATGTCAAGGCCTCTTCGTCCTTTATCTGCATCAGTACTTGGTCGATCGGGGCTGTCAGAGGGGTGAAACTAGTGAATTTCCCCATGGGTGGCTTCGGGCATCTATCCTCCCTCCGTTCTTCCGTCCTAGCCTTCTTTCGTCCCCCCTCTGAGCGTTCTTCATCCTGCCTCTCCCTTTTCTTAGTCTTATTTTCTCTTGCTATCAGTGCGTCTTCCGCGTTCATGTACTTCGTTGCCCTGTAAAGTACCTCGGACATAGTTTTCAGATCATTCTTATACAGAGAGAAGAGGAACTTGCCTTTTCGCAGCCCGTTGGTAAAGGCTGCTACTTGTATCTTATCGTCCGCTTCATCTATTGAGAGAGCCTCTTTGTTGAACCGCGTTATGTAGGACCTTAGGGTCTCGTCTTCCCTCTGTCTGATGCTCATCAAGCATGCTGTGGACTTCTTGTACCGGTGGCCCCCGATAAAGTGTGATATAAACTGAGCACCTAACTCTTTAAAGGTGCTAATTGAGTTAGGCATCAACCTGCTGTACCAGACCCTCGCGGATCCCTTCAACGTAGTAGGGAAAGCCCTGCACATAATTTCGTCTGGCACTCCTTGAAGGTGCATTATAGTCTTGAAGGACTCCAAGTGGTCCAAGGGGTCCTTCGTTCCATCATAGCTCTCCACCTGGGGCATACGAAACTTTGGAGGAAGAGGGCACGAAGTGACATGTGCCGTGAAGGGTGAATCAGTTCGCTGGACCAGGTCATCGAGGTCGCTAGATACCCGTCCTTTAAGGGCGTTCATCATCACAGCCACTTGTTCTCGCATCTCCTGCATCTCTGCGGCGACATGGGGTGGTAAAATTTCAGAAAGGGTCGGCAGATTGGTATCCCGCCTCTCCGGTCTGCTTGGTGCGTTGCTACCCTCGGGGGCCTTGGGATCCCTCCTTTCACCGCTTGTTCCTTCCTGGTTTTCCTCTTGCACTCCAGGATGTGCATCCTTTTGGCGCAACTGTTCCTCTAAGTCGTGATTCTGTTTGGTCAGGCGTTCGACCGCTGCTGCGAGCGTTTGGACTTATCTTTCTAGTGCGGTAGCGTGTGGTTCGTCGCCCTAGTTATTAGTTGTTGCCATCGACCTTGTGAGTACCATGCAACTCTTTGTCTTAGGAGTAGGAGAACGTTTGATCGCCCTAGCATGTTCCCCACAGACGGTGCCAACTGATGATGCCAAAATTCACCAGTGAGCTACACGGTCCTCATGAGAGTGAGATAAAAACCTACAAAACAACAAGAAAGGACCTAGCAGAGAGCACCAGTGTGGTGCCAGCCAAAAACCATCCGAAAGTCAAGTTAAAAACCTTGTTTTTAACACTAGAGTGCTAGAGTTGAGTCAATTATGCGTACCTTAGTTTGTGAAGGTTTTGGAGTATTTATAGTCGCGTAGATCTAATGCCTATACCTTGGTAAAGAAGTCCTTTCCTTCTAGGGGAGTGACTCCTTTTCCTTGTAGGAGTATTCTTTCTTTGGGCCTAAGCGTGTAGATCAAGCAAAAGCTACAGTAGCCCAAATGGACCGCAACCATGCTTGTATAAAAGGCCTTGGAGCCCAACACACGCCATGAGTTACACATATCCATCCATCACGAGTCCGTCACGTATTTTTCCTCTCCAGATACAAAATTTGACATATATTAAAAATACAAAAAATATATAACCTAATTATCAGATTTTTAAAATATATAACAAATTTATTTATTAAAAAAACAAATTTCGTAGTCCAAACTCTATCCTACCAAGATTTGCATCAAAAATCGTGTTCTTGCTTTTACAACAGTACAGGTGCATGTATATCCGTGGTCAATTGGTCATAGAGCTCATTTACTTCTCTGGTTGATGTATTATTTAATATTGAAATTTCGTTGCATTTAATGCGGCAGTTTGCATATTCCTTGTTTGAAATGTAATTGACTTTAATGATTACGTCGTCCCATAAATCCCATCCAATATATGCACCAGAGGATAGAGATTAAATTTGCCCACGCACGTTAGGCAGTCTCAATTTAATTATTAGTTTTTTAAAATATATAACAAATTTATTTATCTTTAAAAAAAAAAAATCGTAGTCCAAACTCTGTACTACCAAGATTTGCATCAAATATCGTGTGCTTGCTTTTACAACAGCACAGGTGCATGTATATCCGTGGTCAATTGTTCATAGAGCTCATTTACTTCTCTGGTTGATGCATTATTTAGTATTGAAATTTCGTTGCATTTAATGTTGCCGTTAGCATTTTCCTGGTTTGAAATGTAATTGACTTTAATGATTACGTCGTCCCATGAATCCCATCCAATATTTGCACCAGAGGATAGAGATTAAATTTGCCCACGCACGTAAGGCTGTCTCAACGCTATTAAATAACTGGTTTGGCTTTGGGCTGACTGTGTTTGATTGTTGGTAGAAATTGGTCTGCTTTGGGCCTCTTTTGTTGGTCGTAGATTGTAATTCAAATAGGTGCCCACATGAATTTAAGGATAATATGGATGGTGAAAAAAGTTGGCTAATAACTTGTAGTTAAATGTTGGAATAAAAAAAAAAAAAAAAAAAAAAGGAGTATAAATCACACTTTTCTGCACTTGTGATTTGCCCCAAAAACGCTTTACTAATAAATTTTGACTAAGTCGAAGACCAATATCAGTAAACTTTCATTATAATCCCTTTTGTTAAAGGATTTAAATTTCCCCTTTTGTCACATGACTATGTTCTTATTATTGGCCTCATTTTTAGCAATTTTGAAAAAAAAAATCAAGAATGACCTGTGGTTTAACTCAAGAGAGAAACTCTTCAAGATCCTTCACATGGATTTTGATCAGATTGCCAACTTCTCTTGATACTGAGAGTTTCACGTGTTGATCTTGATGGAGTGGACCAAAATCTTGAAGCGAGGGTGTACATGTAAAGGGCATCTTTGTTTCTCTAAGGAAGGTGTTTTGATTCAATTGTTATTGTGTTTTTGAGTGAAATGGTGTTAGAGTAATCGTAGGGACACAAGTGGGTAACATTTTGCTAACAGATCAGACCACAGGTAGGCAAAGTGCCATTTTTTAAACCACATGTGGGTAAAGTGTTTTTGGGGCAAATCACAAGTGGGCAAAGTGTAATTTCCCCTAAAAAAAATTTGGAGAATTTTACGGCTAAATTTGTAATGAATTCTCACCTTTATTTAAAAGTAAATGAGTGATTTTACAGCTAACAAAAAACAAATATACAATTAATGCAACTGTTGGAAAAAATTTGGTTTTGTATCTCATACAAAACACACAGCGGAAGCAACAAACAAGGATCTATTTCATTCATGATTGACAACATGCACTCTGTAAATTTCAGAATTTAAGAACAAGATAGCGTACCTTGGTGTAGAGAATTTCAAAACAAAGATTAGAAGCACTTGGGAAAACTTTTAATCTTCACTCCAATTCCACTTTACGCCCAAGATGTGTGGTCTCTCAATCAGTTTCCAAAGGGAAAATGAAAGTGTGTCTCACACTCTTTCTTTTCTCTACGATAAAATCGTATATTATAAAATTCTGTATGTTTCTCCCTTTAGAACTAACTGATTATCTAATTGGGCCGGCCTATTGAGCCTTTCCAATTGGGCTTTAGTGTGTGGCTTGGAATGAGACTAAAATGGACCAATAAGACACTAGCTCCAATGGGCCTTGGGCTTTTCCGTTAACTCTTGACAAGTCCAAAGTTACCATTAATTATATTTAATACCACTATATAAATATAATTGTACTCTAGGCCTTATTAATAAATTATATCCCAAGACTTTATTTTACACGCAACCCCTTCATAAAATATTCGTAGTAACACAAAGTCATGAATGTAGACTGCCACTTTGTAAATTACTACATCTTATCCTTGAGTACCCGGTTTAATCCTCTAAAGTTATTCATCATATATTTATGAAATCCAATCTCATAAATATATACTTTAGTAATTTCTTACCAAAGTGGTTAGGCCTAACTCTCTGAATAACCAAACCCATTAAACTTATCTCAAGGGAATATTTTGTATCTCCGTTAAGAGAATATGAATTCCATCTTGAGAATATATGTTCCATCAACACTAAATGTGGTTGCCCAACATACTGAGGTTTTGACCGTTACTTTCGATCTCACTCCTGATATATCAAAGCAACCTACACCTCATGATCAAGTCCATTATTCTCTCAGGATTAAGAGTTCGTGCAAATAGAAGTCGTGAGATTTATTATTCATTTGACAGTCGTTAGGAGAATAATAAATCTCACAGCGGTCCAGTTCAATATATCTTAACTCTTAAAACATATCAACATATCAACTAAAAGTCACCACTTCCATGATCAAGACAAATCATCTTAGTTGATACGTTATAGTCTTCGCAGATGAAATGCCCAATTTCATCACCGACTACGAACTATAAATTTTGAGTTTACAAAGAACTTGTGATTTATATCTTCTGTGACTTTTCACATAAATCACATACTATGCATCTCATGGACTATATGATAATGTCCAAATATTCATGTTACCATTATTTTAGATAAAATAAACAACTTTATTAAACACAACATTAAGTCATACATAATGTCATACATAGCATCATACAATAGGATTTAAGGGCACATACCCTAACAATCTCCCACTTGCCCTAAAGACTAGTGCATTAATCTAACTCCCATTCCCTCCAAATGTGACTCGAAAGTCCTTTGAGGTAAGGTTTTGGTAAAAGGATCTGCTAGATTATTTGCACTTTCAATCTTTGCCACCATAACATCTCCACGAGCAACAATGTCTCGAATGATATGGTACTTCCTCTCAATGTGCTTTCCTTTCTTGTGATTTCTTGGATCTTTGGATTGTGCAACTGCTCCACTATTATCACAAAACAATGTGATGGGAACTTGCTTCATTCTTACAACACCAAGATCAGAAAGGAATTTCTTGAGCCAAACAGCCTCCTTTGCCGCTTCACAAGCAGCAACGTACTCGGCTTCCATGGTGGAGTCCGCAATGCAAGATTGCTTAACACTCCTCCAACTTATGGCTCCACCTCCCAAGGTGAAAACACATCCTGAAGTGGATTTTCTGAAATCTAGATCCGATTGAAAATCTGAATCTGTATAGCCAATGGGAATCAAATCCTCACAATGGTAAACAAGCATATAATCTCTCGTTCTCCTAAGATACTTGAGAATGTGCTTTACAGCTTGCCAATGTTTTGGGCCTGGATTTGATTGATATCGGCTAACCATGCCAACTAAATAACAAATATCTGGTCTAGTACAAAGCATGGCATACATGAGACTTCCTACTGCCGAAGCATAAGGAACTTGTCTCATCATATTTTCTTCCTCTTGAGTCTTAGGCCTTTGGTCATTAGACAGAGGAACTCCATGTCTAAAAGGAAGCAATCCTTTCTTGGAGTTTTGCATGCTAAACCGTTCTAGAACTTTATCTATATATCCAGCTTGTGATAAGCCTAACATCTTATTCTTGCGATCTCGCCAAAGCTTGATCCCTAGAATAAAGTTAGCCTCACCTAAGTCCTTCATATCAAATTGGTTAGACAACCAAACTTTAACCGATGACATTACCCCTACATCATTCCCAATGAGTAGAATATCATCAACATAAAGCACTAAGAACATTACTACTTTGTCTCGATGTCTTTTGTACACACATGGTTCATCAAGATTTTGTTCAAAACCAAATGATTTGATTGCTTGATCAAACCTGATGTTCCATGACCTAGATGCTTGCTTAAGTCCATAAATGGACCTATTCAACTTGCATACCATATGCTCTTGGTTCTTTGCTATGAAACCTTCCAGTTGCAACATGTATATTTCTTCTTCAAGATTGCCATTAAGAAATGCAGTCTTGACATCCATTTGCCAAATCTCATAATCATAATGAGCAGCAATGGATAAGAGAATTCTGATAGGCTTAAGCATGGCTACTGGCGAAAAAGTTTCATCATAATCAATACCTTCCTTTTGTGTATACCCTTTCGCCACTAGTCTTGCTTTAAAGGTTTCAACCTTTCCATCTATCCCTCTCTTCCTCTTGTAAACCCATTTGCAACCAACAGGTTTAATGCCGTTAGGCGCCTTTACAAGATCCCATACATGATTGGAATACATAGAATCCAATTCAGATTTCATAACTTGGATCTAATGATGTACATCTATATCATTTATGGCTTCATCATAAGTGTAAGGATCCGATTCAGCCTCTTCTGAGATAGCTTCATAGGTTTCTCCCAAATCTATAAATCTTATAGAAGGCCGAACAATTCTCCCACTACGACGAGGCACCTGTGTACTAGACATCTCATGAGTAATATCTTGTGGTGTATCTAATACAGCCACATCATCCCTAGTTTCATCCATTGGTTGGTCAACTACAGGTTCATTCATTTCAGCCAAAATAACTCTACTTCTAGGAGTATAATCATTCATATAGTCATTTTCCAAGAATTTGGCATTTATGCTGACAAACACTTTATTATCCTTATGACTATAGAATAAATCTCCAACAGTTCCTTTTGGATACCCTACAAAGAAACCACTTCTGTTTTAGACTGTAACTTGTCAGACTTTCCTTTCAACACATGTGCTGGACAACCCCAAATGTGGAGACGTCTCATACTAGGCTTACGCCCATTTCACAACTCTACAGGTGTTTTAGGAACAGACTTCGAAGGTACTAAATTCAGAAGATACATTGCAGTATTTAAGGTATATCCCCAAAAGGAAATTGGTAGAGTCGAATAACTCAACATGGATCTAACCATATCCAAAAGAGTCCTATTCCTTCTTTCTGCTACACCATTTTGTTGTGGAATTTCAGGTGCAGTCAACTAGGATATAATCCCATTTTCAGTCAAGTAATCCTTGAAGTCACCAAGAAGGTATTCGCCACCTCGATCAAATCGAATGGCCTTTATGCGTTTACCTAATTGATTCTCAACTTCAGCCCTAAACACTTTGAACTTTTCAAAGGCTTCGGACTTCCGTTTTATTAGGTACACATAACCAAATCTAGAGTAATCATCAGTGAAAGTAATGAAATACTCATAACCACCTCTTGCTTGGATTGACATAGGACCACATACATCTGAATGCACTAGTTCTAGCAAATCTTGGGCTCTTCTACCTTTTGCATTAAAGCCCGTTTGGTCATTTTACCTTCCAAACAAGATTCGCAAACTGGAAAACCATCAAAGTCCATGGGCTGTAAAAGTCCATCTTTGATTAGTCTTTGAATCCTACTTGAATTAATATGACCCAAACGCAAGTGCCATAGATATGCATCACTAGTAGAAGGAAACTTTCTCTTTAATGATTTTACATGAGAGCTACTATCTATTTCAGAATTGTATAATTCATGCATGTCAGGAGTTAAAATATAAAGACCATCCACAATATTGCCAGAACAGATAAACATTTTATCCTTCTTTATTACAACATTGTCTTTAAGGATAACACAATATCCATGCTTACCTAAATAAGTTGCAGAAATTAAATTCCTACGAACATTAGGTACATACAAACAGTCTTCCAATATTAACACTCTAGACTTAAAACACAAATTATACACTCCAACAACTACAACCGGAATCCTGCTCCCATCAGCCAAAGTAAGAAATAGTTCTCCCTCATTCAACTTTCTGGTCTCCTAGAACCCCTGCAAAGAATTGCAGATATGATTAGTACTACCTGAATCCACACACCAGGAATCTGTTGGATTCTGTACCAAACATATTTCAAGAAGAAAGGAACTTTTCATACCCTTATTCTTGGTAGCCTTGAATATTGGACAATTCCTCTTCCAATGTCCTTTCTCACCACAATGGAAACACTTTCCTTTATTTTTCTTTCCTTTATCGGCAACCCCTAAAGCAATTTGTTTACCAATTTTCTTAGTGAAGTCCTTCTTCTTCTTCTTCTTCTTACCCTTGCCTTTCGACTTAGGTTGAGAAGTAGAAGCTTCACCCACATTGGCTTCAACACTAGAAGTACCAAGGATGCCTTCCGCCGCCACTAACTCATTCATTAATTCAGACAAAGAGTAAATCTTTTTGTTCATATTATAATTGAGTCTGAATTCCTTGAATGAATTCGGTAGTGACTGGAGTATCATATCCACTTGGGATTCTCCATCAATGTCGGCACCTAAAACTTCTAATGTGTTCAGATTAGCAATCATCCTAAGACAATGCTCCCTTACTGAACTTCCTGCAGCCATTTTGGTATTATAAATTTGCCTTATGGTTTCTTGCCTTGTAGACCGGCCTTGCTCACCAAACATCTCCTTCAGACTTAGCATGATGTCTGAAGCATGTTCTACATCCTGCATTTGATGTTGTAGAACATTTGAAATAGATGCTAGGATATAGCACTTGGCCATCTCATTAGATTTCTGCCAACGATCATATCGCTGTTTTTCCTTAATAGGAGCATCTAATGAAGGAAAGCTAGGACATGGTTGAGTAAGCACATATTTGTGTTCTTTAGCAGTAAGAACAATGTCCAAATTCCTTTTCCAGTCAACATAGTTGGATCCAGTCAGTTTGTTTTGATTAAGAATAGCAACAAGTGGGCTAAATGATGCCATGATTTAAATCTGAAAATAATAAACATGAATACAATAAGTAAACTGGACATTATCAATTTAGCATATAAGTATATAATATGGAACCTTAATAAAACCATAAAATAATATATGCAACGACAACCCAATCCCATATTCAATATCCCTCAGCATAGAGTGAATATTAAATACTATGATTGATTGAGAAGTACTCTCATTACTAGTGCTATCATGATAACTCTTATCAAACACTAATAATATGCCGTTTTACATTTAGCCTCTAAGTAATAATAGCAAGAACTCAGCATAGAGGATACTAAAATACTTAGTCTAGTGTATACCATTGTCTAGAATTATGTGTAGCCACATTTCATCCCTTTAACAAGTTTATTTTGTAGTACCATGATAAAAACACCCTCCGCATGGAATGCAAAACTCGAAGCTAAGACAAGGTGTTTATCAAACCACTATAAATTAGGAAATTCAATCTTGTAGGACCATGAAATAAATACTCTCCGCATGGAATGCTAAGCTCGAGGCAAAGACAAAGTATATATTTCACACTACTATGAACCAACAATGGAGGCCGTGAGATGCAACCCTTGCATCTCTCTCCCACCAGATATTTTAGAATTAAAGGTTTTTAATGTCAAGAATTAAAATAATGCTAGACAGGTGAAAAACATTATCCTAATCTCATTAGGAATAAATTTCATTAAACTAGCATTAATACATATATATAAATATATATAACGTAATACAAACCTATATTATATTATATATAATATAATATATATATTACGTTATAAAACTATATTATATATATATATATATTTATATATATAATATAATATAATAATAATAATATATTATATTATATATATATATATATATATAAATATATAACTTTTGGAAAGTTCAATCCTTCATGTACGGATTCAACTTTTCCAAAACCAAAAAAATGGTTTTCATTCTTTATATAATAAGACAAAACATGATCCCAATGTCATCTAATCCATGCAATCCGTATATACCATGCAATCCATGCAATATCATCTAGTCCATGCCATGAAAACCAAAACCGCAAGTGGTACATTAAATGTTTCATGCCTTTTGGTAGAATAACCGTTTTATAACTACCATTTGCAATCCGTGCATGAACCTAATGAATAACAATTAATGCAATCTGCACTCACTATAAGGCATGGCACTATTCAATCCTATTTGCAATATATATACGGGTTCCATAAAAATTAAAAATTATGACACAACATCATAACTTGATGCAGAAAATTGTAACACAAAGATAACGATTTTCTTAAATTCTAAAAATTCAATCACACATTATACAATCATGATATAAAAACCTGGCTCTGATACCAATTGTTGGAAAAAATCTGGTTTTGTATCTCATACAAAACACACAGCGGAAGCAACAAACAAGGATCTATTTCATTCATGATTGACAACATGCACTCTGTAAATTTCAGAATTTAAGAACAAGATAGCGTACCTTGGTGTAGAGAATTTCAAAACAAAGATTAGAAACACTTGGGAAAACTTTTAATCTTCACTCCAATTCCACTTTACGCCCAAGATGTGTGGTCTCTCAATCAGTTTCCAAAGGGAAAATGAAAGTGTGTCTCACACTCTTTCTTTTCTCTACGATAAAATCGTATATTATAAAATTCTGTATGTTTCTCCCTTTATAACTAACTGATTATCTAATTGGGCCGGCCTATTGGGCCTTTCCAATTGGGCTTTAGTGTGTGGCTTGGAATGGGACCAAAAGGGACCAATAAGACACTAGCTCCAATGGGCCTTGGGCTTTTCCGTCAACTCTTGACAAGTCCAAAGTTACCATTAATTATATTTAATACCACTATATAAATATAATTGCACTCTAGGCCTTATTAATAAATTATATCCCAAGACTTTATTTTACACGCAACCCCTTCATAAAATATTCGTAGTAACACAAAGTCATGAATGTAGACTGCCACTTTGTAAATTACTACATTTTATCATTGAGTACCCGGTTTAATCCTCTAAAGTTATTCATCATATATTTATGAAATCCAATCTCATAAATATATACTTTAGTAATTTCTTACCAAAGTGGTTAGGCCTAACTCTCTGAATAACCAAACCCATTAAACTTATCTCAAGGGAATATTTTGTATCTCCGTTAAGAGAATATGAATTCCATCTTGAGAATATATGTTCCATCAACATTAAATGTGGTTGCCCAACATACTGAGGTTTTGACCGTTACTTTAGATCTCACTCCTGATATATCAAAGCAACCTACACCTCATGATCAAGTCCATTATTCTCTCAGGATTAAGAGTTCATGCAAATAGAAGTCGTGAGATTTATTATTCATTTGACAGTCGTTAGGAGAATAATAAATCTCACAGCGGTCCAGTTCAATATGTCTTAACTCTTAAAACATATCAACATGTCAACATATCAACTAGAAGTCACCACTTCCATGATCAAGACAAATCATCTTAGTTGATACGTTATAGTCTTCGCAGATGAAATGCCCAATTTCATCACCGACTACAAACTATAAATTTGGAGTTTACAAAGAACTTGTGATTTATATCTTCTGTGACTTTTCACATAAATCACATACTATGCATCTCATGGACTATATGATAATGTCCAAATATTCATGTTACCATTATTTTAGATAAAATAAAAAATTTTATTAAACACAACATTAAGTCATACATAATGTCATACATAGCATCATACAATAGGATTTAAGGGCACATATCCTAACAGCAACATCTCAACAAAAACAAATAGACAGCATATCATGCTGCAAGCACCTTTCATCTAACAAAAATTAGGACAAAGTTTGAATATAACTCCCATTATCAAATTTAACATGAATTTTGAAAATTTAATTGTTAGATTGCATGTTCTAAACACATATATCAAATTTCGTGCAAATCAAATGTTATTTACTAAATGATCCGCAAACTTATTTTTTTATACATAGTTTAATAATTTTAGATTACAAAAAACTTGATATTTAAACATTTGATTGATGACATAATTTTTTATCTTTGATTTTCCAGAAATTTTGTGAGCATGATTGATATGAGATAAAAATGTAATCTAATGATAGATTTGTCAAAATTCATATACAATAGAAAGATATTGAGTGGAGTTGTAACCATTGGCTACAACTACATTTGTAGTCAAACTTTGTCCCAGAAATTATAGCTTTATATTTTGTATTTTGTTATTTTTTACAAAACCAAACAAGTTTTATATATTAAGGAAACATATTATGTCTCAAAACATCATTTCCTAAACAAATTTCATAGCTGCTTAAGTAAGCAAAACTCATTTTTAATTAATAGTATCCACATTGGTGGTGCCAAATTGCTAAATTGTCGAGTTTAACAACCAATATATAAAAATGATTATTTTTTTTCTCTTTCTTTCTTTTCTCATTTTCCCATTGCATCTCCAATCTCTCTTCTCATTCTTCACTTTTGAAAGCTCAGATTCGTGTTAAAAACACAAGAGGTATTTAGACCCCAAATTAAAAAATACGGCTCAGTTGATTTTAATCTAACTTAACTAAGTGCAGAATAAGAGTAAACAAAGCGCAGTCAACCGATACTACTCTAATGCATAAACATGAACAACAAACAATAAAAGTAGAGTACAATAGTAAGGGAAGAGAGATGCAAACACAAGATAACATTTCGATGTGTTATCAAAGAGGAAACCGAAGAACTGGAGGAAAAACCTCTCTGCCGCCCTCCAAGTGGTAAATCGATCCACTAGACAATAAGTTGGGATACATGAATAGCAAGAGACCTTCCAAGCCTAATCTACCCAATATACCTAAGCCCTCTAAGCTCCTACTCCAATAAGGCTTCTCGAAACCGTATCTTGTCTAGCTTTCCAGATTCCGCAATACGCCCAATTGCATCTACCAAGCCTCACCTGCTTCTTTTGGCAAATCCCTAAAGCTTCCCAAGCTCCAAAACACTCTCTACACTGAAAAAGGGTGGGTTGTATTTTGGGACAAATCTTCTCTCAATGTATGACAATGGGAGAGGAAAGGAAAATAGGCTAGGATGATTTCTCACAAGGATTAATAGCTTTCTTTCTAAAAGATGGGTATGTGTGTTATTGAAAACCTATCTCCTCTCGAAGTATGACAATGGGAGAGGAAAGAAAAATAGGCTAGGATGATTTGTCACTAAGGATTAATAGCTCTTTCTCTAAAAGATGGGTATGTGTGTTGTTAAAAACCTATCTAGGGTTTTTCTCTTTGAATGGTCTCTCATACTTTTGTGGGTAATAAGGATATATATATATATATATATATATATATGGTATGTGTGAAGGATAAGAATGTCACATTGAAAAATCCTCCAGGTAGAGAGTTTCGCGGGTATCTCACGAGAAGGCCATACCAACGAGACACTTGCGAAATTAACAATTTGGCATGACTCTTCAGCTTCTAGTCATGTGCTTCTCACATGCCCTTTTCGCGGGAACCCTTCTTGCGAGCTAGTCGCGAAATGCACCGATCTTCAATTAAACTTGAGTCTTCACCAAGCTAATAGTAAACTCAATACAATAAAATCCCACAAAATACAAGGAACAAATTAAAGCAAATACAACACTTTTTGTCATGGAATAAAGCCAACATAAAACATAATTGTAAATCACAAATTTAAAACTTTAATCTCAACCTCTCCCTTTAAATATCTTTCTCTCTTCCTTCACTTTACCGACCCAAGCCTGTACCTCCATAGCTCGAAGCCCAGCTGCTGATCGACCCATCTCTCCTACCTAGCACTGACCAACCTCTTTCACCACTTGCCCCTCTTTATTTTTCCTTAAGAGTCTTAGATCCTTCTAGTTCTCTCTCTCTCTCTCTCTCTCTCTCTCTCTCTCTCTCTCTCTCTCTCTCTCTCTCTCTCTCTCTCTCTCTCTCTCTTCGTTCTTTGCCTATTTCTCTATGATATTGCATGCCTCTCACTTGTGGTGTTCGTTGTGGGTAGCGCTCTTGGTGGTTCTTTGATTTGGCTAGGTTTTGGGGTGGGTTTCGAAGTTTGTGTTTGTGTTTTGATGTGGATTTTGGGTTGGGTTTTTGTGTTTATGTTTCAGAGGGGGGTTTCAGGGTGGGTTTTTGTGTTTATGGCTGGGCTTGGAATGATTTTAGATGGTGGTTTTTGGTTATAGGATGAATTTTGTGGTGTTGATGTGGTGGGTTTGGATTTTGAGGTTAATGGATTTTATTTTTGATTTTTTCTAGTCAATGGGTTTTGTGGAGGATTGTGGCTGGGTTTATAGTGGTTGAGTCTATGATGGACGATCGTGGCTGGTAGCAGATGGTGGTGCCGTGAGTGGGTTGGGTTTGAAGAGAAGGAGAAGATAGGGAGATAAAGATGAAGAGAGAGAGAGAGAGAAAAAATAATAAATAAATAAATAGTATTTAACTGCGATGTGAAAATAAGAGCATTGATGTGGAGTGAGTTGTGAAATGGTAAGTTAAAATAGATAATGTGGCTTTTTTAAGTGCTAAAAATTACAAAATTTTGCTCCATCGATGTGGATGCTCTAAAGTCTTCCCATCTATTGGTCATACAATCCATAACCCCCACCTAAGCATAAGCACACTGTACACATATTGGCAATACTCCAAAATAATTTCCCACCAATGTAAACGGGTATCGTATGGTGCTTGTTAAGATTCAACTTTATATCAGTAAAATCAACTTTTTGTCAGATTTTTGACCAATTTTATAGAGTGTAGAGCCAATAAAGCCAACTTTTTGAGTTTCACTTGTCACTTCAGTACTATTTTCAATCATTTCATTAATTTATATCAATTTTTTATTAGGTGAACCCCAAAATAAATAATCCTTAACCGACACCTTACTATTAACATTTCCCTTTTAATTATTATATATAAAATCTTTCTATCTGAGAACAACATGAAATTGTGGCTCAAACATAGCAATATGTTTGTGGAATTTCTTTCAATAGTGGGCTCTCTCCCACTATTAGGGGTTGGATTATAACCATATACCCACACCGTATCACAAGTACATCCTAAACGTATTGGTTCTAAAAAAAATTTCATGTTTCTTAGAGGTATCAGTTTTATACGTATCAGAATTTGTGCAAAGATGGAGTATTCATGCATCCTAAGTTGGAAACTTGAGGAGATAGTCCAATTATCAATTCTCATATTCCAAATGTAGTCAAGCCATAAAGCCTTAACAAGCTCACAATTTTAGCACAGATGGAGACTTCTTCCTCAGCTTTTCTTTTTATTGGTATTTGTTTTGACTTGAGAGTCCAGGTTGCTAATTATACACTTGAAGAGATTTTAAAAAAAATATTTTTAAAAAATTATTCTTATGGAATTCACAGAAGTTCTTGCCCATCAAGTCATTTTTAATTTTTTTTTTTGAAAAATAAATTATTTTAATAATATTAGTGCAATAAAAGCATTCTTTTCACACTTAGGATGGAACTTGACACCCTTAGAGCACTCACAGTGAGGTTGCTAAAATGACTAAATAGTCATATTAGCAACCCAATTAATGAAAACACACCATACAACAAGGTTGTTAATTTATTTGATTAGTCTAATTTTTTGACTCATTGCTATAGTGGGCTGCTAGAGATAACAACCCACTATAGCTAAAAGATATTTGCAACAATTAATTTTTTAATCACACACGCTCAGCCTCTCCCACATGTGACTCACTCTTAACCCTATCTCTCTTCTCATTCTCCTCAATCTTCATCACGCAAAAACACAGCCTCCTCTCACACTCAGCCTCTCTCTCACACAGAAACACACAGTCTCTCTCATGTAGCCACCAGGGATGCCACCCCGAATGGCTCTCTTGGGTGCCAAGCCCACGTTTGAGTTTTGGTCCAATTTGGACTCCTTTTTAAGGATTTTTAAGCTAGGAATTGTACTTAGATGCATTATTAATCCGTATTCTAAAAATTAATAATTTTTTCCAGATATTCAGGTCTGTAAAGTGATAATTATCTTGTAGATAAATATTTCAAAAAGGCTTGATTATCCACAACTTCTTCATTATCTGATTACCCATTTTATTCTCATGCAAGCAATTCTATTTTTAACACTAACTAACAACAATTCACAAAATTATTTAATTAATTTTTATAGTCTAACCAATTAGAATTAAGTTAAATTAATCATGCGTGGTTGGTTCCACCCAAACAAAATGCATGCAGACCATGCAAACTTGATCATGTGATATCTTTTAATCCGTCGATCCGATTTGGAAATCGGACATACCATCCCAACCGTTAGATTCTTCGGATCATTTTTATGATATGCAATGAATGAATTAATGCATGTAATGCAACTCTAAATTCTTGGTATATGAATGGTCATTTTAGTCATCTTCCAAGATTAAATTATGGGTGCAAAATCGAGTGTCCACATAATGCCCCTCATTGACAGAGCTCAAAGTGAATGTCAATGTAAAACAAAAACACTAATTTTAGCAGCCATGATTTAATCGAGGTTGACTTTTCAAAGATTACCTAGCCCCTAGAACCTAAAACTTTGGAACATCAAACTATTGTTTTTTTGTTTTGAAAAATGAAAATTGTGAATACTTGATCTACTTGATAATTGATAAACTGGAAATTAATCTTAAAATCTGAGGTGACTGAGAGGCTTTTTCATCTCAATCTTGAGTTGCGGCAACCAAGGGGCTTCTCTACCTCGATCTCGAGTGGACGGTAACCAAGGGGATTCTCTACCTTGGATCTTGGGGCAAATGAGAGGCTTCTCTATCTCAATCTTGAATTGTGATGACCAAGAGGCTTCTCTACTCAATCTTGAGTTGCGGCAACTTAGGGGCTTCTCTACCTCGATCTTGAGTGGAAGGTAACCAAGAGGATTCTCTACCTTGGATGTTGGGTCAAATGAGAGGTTTCTCTATCTCAATCTTGAATTGTGACGACCAAGAGGCTTCTCTACCTCGATCTGAATGGAAGGTAACCAAGGGGCTTCTCTACCTTGGAACCTAGGGTGAATGAGAAGCTTCACTATTTCAGTTTTTGATTGTGGTGACCAAGGGGCTTCTCTACCTCGATCTTGAGTGAAAGGTAACCAAGGGGCTTCTCCACCTTGGAACCTAGGGTGATTGAGGGGCTTCCCTATCTCAATCTTGAATTGTGACGACTAAGGGGCTTCTCTACCTCGATCCGAATGGAAGGTAACCAAGGGGCTTCTCTACCTCGGAACCTGGGGCGATTGAGAGACTTCTCTATCTCAATCTTGAATTGTGGCAACCAAGGGGCCTCTCTACCTCGATCTTGAATGGAAGGTAACCAAAGGGCTTCTCTACCTTGGAACCTAGAGCAATTGAGAGGCTTTTCTATCTCAATCTTGAACTGTGATGACCAAGGGGGCTTCCCTACCTTGATTTAAATGGAAAGTAACCAAAGGACTTCTCTACATCAAAACCTGGGGCGATTGAGAGGCTTTTCTATCTCAATCTTGAATTGCAACGACCAAGGGGCTTCTTTACCTTAATTTGAATGGAAGGTAGCCAAGGGGCTTCTTTACCTCAAAACTTGGGACTTCACCTACAAAAGATCAAAATTTGGGATTAGAATTTAGATGATGAGTGCTTTGTTGTTCCATCATTTGAGACGTATGATCTTCCTTTGTTTTTTCTTGATTTGAATTTTCCCTTTCGAAAGGAAAACATTGATTGATTTTTGTAGCCCTTTGAAAAAGATTTTTTTCCTTCAAAATTTAAAATTTGAAATTTGGAATTTAGAATTTGAAACTTTCTTTAAAAAAAAAAATGCCCTATGTTTTTTATCATCCTTGAATTTTTTTTTTTTCAAAATTGACATTTTTCTAAAATTGATGTCATCTGTCCTTGAAAATCTTTGAATTTTTTTCTTTCTTAACAAGAAGAAAACAAAACAAAATAAAAATTTTCTTCAAATTTTTTTTTTTGAAGAATTGACTTAGTCAACTAAGTCAAACTTGATTTGACTTAGCAACTCAAGTAACTAAAAGGGGGGGGGGGGGAATTTTTAGCTCCCATCTCACTTGTCTTCCTTTTTTTTTTTCCTTCTTTTTCTTTTTTTGGCTCTTCCCTCCTCACTCTTCTCTCTTCCTCCATTATCACTATTCACTCTCTTCTTCCACTTGCAATTTCTCCCTCATCACACCATTTTTTTCTCTAGAAAATCACTTCCTTAAGCTTCTAAACTAGCTTTCATTCATCTTCCTCAAAATCTTTTCAGATCTGTGTGTTCTTGACCATCTTTGCTACAGCCCCATTTTTTGAAACCCATTTCCAAACCTCCATTTTTTTTGCATTGACAATGGCATCTTACAATGGACCATCTGTTCGTACTTTTAATGGGAAAAAATATCATCCATCCCTTGAATGGAGTGAGGAAGAAGGGCTTCTCAAAGACACCAAGACCCATGCCCCACACTCCAAAATGGCCTTTGAGTTGAGCTTATTTTTTGGATTTCTTTGTTGGGAAATTTGTTGATTTGATGTTTTGTTGAGAGCTTGGTGTTGAGTCATTGTCATTTGGTTGTTGTTTGCTCTTGTTCTTAATTCTTTTATTACTGTTGTGATCTCTTTCTTATTTTTAAAAATCTGCATGTTATCGATTCTTTTTCTCAAAATTAAAATGGATCTACATCTTCATTAGGTGTAGATTTGAATTTTTCTTAAAATTAAAATGAATCTACATCTTCATTAGGTGTAGATCTAAATTTTTCTTAAAATTAAAATGGATCTACATCTTCATTAGGTGTAGATCTAAATTTTTCTTAAAACAAAAATGGATCTGCATCTTCATTAAATGCTGATTTGATTTTTTTAACATAGAAGATTTTGGAAATAAAAAAAGACCATGAATGGTTGATTTGTTGTGTTTGTTTATTTTATATGTGTAGCATGAATTTATTTCATAAATGAATTCTCTTCATAAGAAAGCTTTTTCATGTTTTTTGAATGTATAAAAAAAAAAAGATCTGAATTTTTAAACATATAAATTTGATTTCTTTTCATTATCACAAAATAGATATGGATTTTTGCAAATCAAAATCCTTTTTTTTTAAGTTCTCAAAAACAGATCTGATTTTCCTAAGCCCAAAATCAACTTTTTTTTTATCACTAAAATAGATCTGATTTTTTTTTTTTTTTTAACAAAGAAGAGGTTGCATTCATAAATAAGTTTGTGTGATTTAATTTTGTTCATGTGTTCAACATAGCATTCATATCATGCATGCAAATGGTACATTGGTCACAAGAGTTTATAAGACCAGACTCTACTTGAGTGGAATGGGTGCCTAACACCTTCCCATTCCATAACTTAGCCTCTGAATTTAGTGTCTTTGGATAGGTAGATATGTGCCTTGTCTTTATTCTTTTGTTTTGGTTAGTTTGTAACTAGGACAAAAAGCGATGTATCTTTGGTAATTTGTAACTAGGACCCAAAGACATGTAATTTTTAATTTTTCAAATATGTACTTTTTTATTCAATCAATGATAAAAGAACAATTAGTCATGTATTTTATATTTTATCTTATTTCTTTTTTAAAAATATAAGTGGCGACTCCACACCATTTACCCAAAAAGAGAGGTGTCTTGAAAAAGCACCCAAATCTCTTTTTTAAGAGCACCCAATTTTCCCCAGTCTCTCATAGTGGCGACTCCGCAGGGGATGTCGAGGGCTAAGTTTGCGTTAGACTTATGTGACCAAATATGTACCTTTGTTTTTGCATGGTCTTGCAAGATATTGTTGTTTGTTTATTTATTTATGTCTTGTGATGTTGTATGATATTTTGTTGTTTGGTGAGTATATTGTATGATATTTTGTTGAATGTATTGTTTGTTAAAAGCTTTCCCTAATTGCCATAGTGTGTGCCATCCAAACAACAATGTATACACCCCTTTTCAACAACATGTGGTGGTCGTAACCATGGATCACCGATCTTCATTAGATTCGAGTACCTAGTGGTGAACTCACCAACTCATAGCCTAAGGTCACTAGATCATTTCCCGTTGACTATAAAGGATAAATTATGATGTTCGGACCAACGCAATGTTCATTACATTATAAGTTGAGAGGTGTAACATCCTAGCTATGGGAAATAATGAAACAACAAACCCAGCCTACAACATAATGACTTAGAACCTACCTTTAGGTCAGCCCCTATTAAAATTGCATTGCATGTTGTGTGTGTTTGTTTGAAGTTGATTGATTAATGTGGATGGGGTCTCAGCTTTGAGTAACCCAACCAAGCCTGTCATCAAGTGAGAATTTGCCCAAAATTTGAAGGAAGGTTGCAAAGAGAACCTAAGTCTGACACTCAAGCCAGTAGCTCCAGTTCCAAGCCCGTCACTCTCATCACAGTATTGAGGCCCGTAAGCATAGAAGAAACTCTATTGCTGCAACATCCCAATCCCGTCTTCAACCTACAAGACACTCTAAACCCCAATCAAATCATGCAACATCCTCAAATGGAGTGAGACACTTCAAACCCCAATCAAATTACAAAGCACCAACAAACGGGGGGAGACACTATGAACCCTAATCAAATGGCCCAACATCCACAAATAGGGGGAGAAACTTCAAACCCCAAGACATCGATTTAAATAACCCAACAAAAATTGCCCACATCACAATGGGGGAGACACTTCAAAGCCCCACATTTGGAGACTGACAAGCCTATAGACATGGAGATTGATGAAGAAGCCACAAATTATATAGATGAAAACCCCACAGTATTGATGCTGAGGGAAGAAGGAACTTATTGGGAGCCACTTGCCATCGTTGAAGCCACTACTGAGTTAAGGAACTGGGCATGGGAGGGAGCCACCCACCCCATGGAGGACTCCGTGAAGAAGATCAAGACTGTCAAGTCGGTCATCTTTGCCAAAAAGATCAAGACTGCCAAGCCAGTCACCCTTGCCAAGAACATTGTTTTTGTCCCTATTGAGTCTATCTCTGTTCTTGTTAAGACTGTTTGTGATAGTTTTCCAGTTGAGTCTGCTTTAATTAAGTTTATTAAGTCTCTTAAGTCTATTGAGAACTCTTTTCCTTTTAAAATGATTTCTAATTCTGCTTATTTACTAGCTTTGAATGTTTTTATTTCTGAAATTGGTAAAGAAACTCTTAATAATAAGGAATTAAAACATGGACACCTAGAACCTATAAAAGAAGAAACCCAATCTATTAACTTAGGAACTGATGATGAACCTAGAATGATACAAGTGGGCAACACCCTAACCACTTCTAAGAAAGATGCATTAGTGGCATCGTTGACAGAATACAAAGAAGTCTTTGCGTTGTCATATGAATACATGCCGGGATTGACACAAATATAGTACAACACTGTATTCCAATAAATCCAACCATGAAGCCAATTAAGCAGAAGTTGAGAAGAATGAAGTCAAAGTGGACTCTCAAGATCAAGGAAGAAGTTGAGAAAAAGTACAATGCAGGATTCCTAAGGGTGGTTAATTATCCAGAGTGGTTAGCTAACATGGTTCCGGTACCAAAGAAGGATGGAAAGGTCAGAATGTGTGTAGATTTTTGAGATCTGAACATGGCCAGTCCAAAGGATGACTTTCCTTTGCCTCATATTGACATCCTAGTTGACAATACTGCAGGTCATGCCTTGCTATCATTCATGGATGGATTTTCAGGGTACAATCAGATCAAGATGGCTCCAGAAGATATGGCGAAAACCTCCTTCATTACACCATGGGGGACATATTGCTACAAAGTCATGTCATTTGGCTTTAAAAATGCTGGTGCTATTTGCCAACATGCAACCACCACTTTGTTGCATGATTTGATCCACAAAGAAGTAGAGGTTTATGTTGATGATATGTTAGTGAAGTCCAAAGACCGTGAAGGGCATATGCCAACTTTGAGGAAGTTCTTTGAAAGAATCCGGTTCTACAAGTTAAAATTGAATCCTAAGAAATGCACTTTTGGACTCACATTCAGAAAACTGTTAGGGTTTATGGTAAGCCAAAGAGGAATAGAAGTTGATTCTGACAAAATCAAGGCAATTGTAGAGATGAAACCTCCAAGAATTCAGAAGGAGATCTAGGGATTTCTAAGGAGGATACAGTACGCCAATAGGTTCATAACCTAGCTCACCATGACATGTGAACCGATCTTCCAACTACTCAAGAAAGAAGTTCCTACAGTGTGGAATGGACAGTGCCAAGAAGTCTTTGAAAAGATCAAGAGTTATTTGATGAACCCACTAATAATCGTCCCATCGGTACTTGAAAAGCTATTGTTGTTTTATCTCACCACTACAAATACAACAATGGGGGCTTTACTTGCTCAATACTTAGAGGAGACTAGAAAAGAGAATGGCATATACTACATCAGCAAGAAGATGTTGCCTTATGAAGAAAAGTATTCACCCTTAGAGAAGACATGCGTAGTACTTGTATGGGCAACCCATAAACTCAAACATTATATACTTGCTTACAAGCTCTTGCTCAATTCAAGAATGGATCCTTTGAAGTACATAATGGAGAAGCCTGTATAGGATGGATAGATGGCTAAAGGGGTTCTACTTTTGTCAGAATGGCACTCCTCAAATGCCAACTAGAACCCAACTCCTCCATTGCTTAGTCATGCAATTCCATGCGATTTTGCACTTACGGACATTTTTTTTAAGAACCATTAAACACTCAAAAAGATTTTTTTTTTTAAATTAAATTGGGGCATTCTGATGTGCCTAGCCCATTTTCTTTGTTTGTTTGTTTTTTTTTTTTTTTTAAATCATCACTTGCATCATTGTTTAAAAAAACAAAAAGGTTTTTCAAAATTTTCAAGACCATTGGTTCACGTCCCAAACTAGGGGCATTGGACCATGCCTCATTCGTTTTCCAAAAAAAAAAAAAAAAAAAAAAACATCACCATATTTAAAAAAATCATCATCATCAAGATTTCCAAAAAAAGAACCATGCATCCATTTTTAAACTAGGGCATTCGGCTCCGCCTCATTCAAGTAAGTGCAAATTCCATTAGAGTCAATCAAGATAAGTTTAAGTTGATGCCACAAGACCTCATCAGGTGAATTCTAAACTTGTCTTATTTTAAAGTTTCTACATGGTCAAGGCCATTCCAAGGACAAAGAATTGAAAATGGAAATTAATATAAGATTGTCTAAGGAACACTTCCTTTTGTTTTACAGGAAAAATAAAAATAAAATGCAAACATTCGCTTGCGAGAATACCTCCTCGATACACCTCTAGAGAAGCCGCCTTCAATGTTTCCCTCTTGACTTGCATAAAATCAAGGATCATATTTATGGTTCTCAAGTTCAAGATTCCTGATCCTTTCCACCAAAGTTCTTTTTGCAGAATCAACAACTTCCATTTGATGTGCCTGAAAAGTTTGCAAAATCAAGTGACAATTCCATCATCAAGAATGGTCCAAGCAAAAGACACTTAGAAAGCATCATTGCATGCCCAACTCGCATCATTGAGCACATATTGGGAAGACTACAAGCCCTCAATCATTCTCATACTTTCCTTGACAAGATCAACATCAACTTGAAGCATAAATCCGCCAGATCATGAACCATTCAAGAAAGCCAGGAAGAAATAAGGACAAAGATATAATAATGCAAGAACACAATAGATCGGGCCAAGGGACATTTGGAGTATGCTCTGGCCTATTCAAGGGCATGGAACTATACGTTCCATCAGGATTCATCACATCACATTGCCATGCCGAAAAATGAGGATAAGCCTCCATGAAAACAACTAGAAGAACTAATAGCATGGTGAAGAGAAGCAATCTCTTCCTCTTTATCTCCCTCTTCCTCCTCTTCAAAAGATGGAGCCTAAAAATCCAACATGCAAATATTGTCACCAAGCAGAAATATGGAAAGGAATTTACAAGGAGAAATTTGACTTCAAGAAAAGGAAAAGAAGTACTGATATGCCAGCCAAGCAACCTTGCAGATGAGTTTGAACAAATTCAAAATAAGTTCATGCTGTTCTTGGAATAATGTAGCCCGCATGGGCCTGAGCAATCTCTTCACCAGTTAGAAGGTCAACTAACTGAATGAAGGGACAAAAAGGAACTGGAATTGTTATAGGAGGACACACATGTTGAACTTGGGGTAATACCCGATCACCAAGATACCAATACCTTCTACGCCCACATTCAAACAATGTCTAACAACCATTCAGCTCCAAAGCCCGTTCACACTCCACATACTCCTCACATCCAGCCCAAGGATCCAAAGACAACTAAAAAATCACAAAGGAACCCAGAATGAGAAAATACCAAACCAAAATCGAATACGAAAGATCCCCACACACAAAAAGGGAGGGAGAAGAAGGACTCACATCATCAATAGTCAAATTTTCAATCACCAAGCACCAAATTTTCAAAGAATGCCTAGAAGGCACTGATAAACGGTATTTGGGTAACCACAGGAGGAACCTTAGAAAAATACAGTTAACCTCCTCCTGAATTGAACGACCAACTCCAAAGTACTCATACATCCAAACTTGAAAAAACTTTCCACAACACCATTACCACATTGCCAAAATAATTTTCCAAAACCCACACATAGCCAAAAATTCTAGACCTTACCTACCATACAAATGGAGCCCCACCTAAGGTTTAAAGACTATGCTTGGAAAGTTAAGTCATGAAATGCAAAAGGCTAGCATAAGCCATGCCACCCCAGTCATAATTCTTGATTTGCCCAATGTTTCTCAATCTCCATAAATAATGCAGATTCACTGTACTGCCTAGGCCTAGGCACAAGAAAGTCCCAATGAAAAGAAGCATGAACATGCAAGTACCCCTGGCTACAGTATCACATTTTGAAATGTTCTCACACAACCATGACAAAGGAACATTTTTACTATTCATTTTGGAAGGCACTATGCCTAGAAGTTTCTTGATTTCATTTAGAGTAAGGGAGTCATGGACACGGATTCTCTCACCACCTAATTTCAAGACAGTGATGATCGGAAAAGTCGAAAGGTGTCAACATTACCTCACCAATGCCTAGGAAATGGAAAGAACATGTGGTGTCCCAGAAGCGTTTTGCCAAGGCAAGGAATAACTGAAAGTCCTTGTATTCTTGTGTCTCTTGAGTTAGTAAAGCTTCAAAGAAAGTACTAAAGCTTGCATCATTAATGATATTTTTGATCTCAGGAGACAATGCTTCCCACATGCTTTTCAACATTTGGAGACTACCTCAACTCTTGAGGCTTTGCAACACAAAAATTGAGCTTATTAGTCCATGACCAAAATCTTGTGTCCAAAAATTTTCCTATGACAAAAATTACATCTCCAAAAATTTCCCATGGCAAAAATTACATGTTCAAAAATGTCCCGTAACAACAAAAAAAAAAAAAAAATCAATGCCCCACCAAAATTTTACCACAAACAAAATTCTCACATACCCATGCACAACTGCCAAATTTTTCCCAAAGCCTTGCACAAACAAAAATTTCTTTCCCCCCATACCCAAAATAGTCATCAGAAAAAGCATTCCCACATGTTCATGCCCATGCACAAATAAACCCCCACATATCCAAATGCATAAGCACAAAATTTTCCATGACTAAACATCACAAAATTTTTCCATAGACAAAATCTCATGCCCATTAAAATCCTTCCATACCCACAAAATTTTACATACTATGCCTACAAAATTTTTTGACATGGTCATGAAATAAAATTTACCTATGCCAACAAAATTTCTCACATGCAACATGAATGAGTTCATAGAAGCTTACAACACAATTTTTTTTCACAATGCCAATGCCCCCAAAACCCAAACAAAATTCCTTCAACCACATCACAAATTACCAACATTGCCAAAATTCCATAATCACCCAAAATTGTCCAAATTACACCACAAACACACACACACACACACACACTTCAAAAATCCTCCAAAGCCAACATTACAATATGATCAATCATGCAATGCCCCAAATTCTGACAATAACACACAACAAAATGACAATATCTCACCATCAAACTTTCAATGAAGCATGAAGCAACATTTTTCCAAATAAGAAAACCAAAGAAAAAATCACCTTGATATCCATGTGAGAATATGAAGCATGGGTCTTGGGGTCTTAAAGAAGCCCCTCCTTATCATTCCAATCAAATGTGGGATCATATTTCCTGCCATGAAAGGTAAGAAAAGAGGGTCCATTTGAAGAAGAAGACATTTTGGTGCAAAGAAAAATGGGTTTGAAAATGGGTTTCACCAAAAATGGGTGTGTAGCAAAAGTGCTCAAGAACACAAAGATCTAAAGAAATATTGAGAGAGATGGATAGAGGAAGGTTGGGAAGCTTAGAAAAGTGTTTTTTTTTTTTTTTTTAAATGGTGAGATGAAGAAGGAAAATCAAGGTGAAGATGAAGGTGAATAGTGTTAACGGAGGAAGAGAAGGTGATGAAGGAAGAAACAAAAAAGAAAAGAGAAAAACAAGATATATAGGGGGGGGGGCAAAATTCGGCCCCCACTCTTTAGTTCAGCTAAGTTGCAGAGTCAACTTAGTCAAACTAAGTTAACTCAGTCAACTCCCAAAAAAAAATTCTTTTTTTCTTTTCATTTTCTTTTCTTTTCCACTCCTAAAAAAAATCTAAATCTAAATTATATCATGAAGAGAAAAAAAAATTTTCCCAAAAAAAAAAAAAAAAGAGAAAAGGATGAAATTCTTTTGGAATGGATTAAGGATAAACTACAAGTTCAAATTTTCAAGTTTTTAAAAAAAAAAAAAAAATCCTAAATCCCAAAATTTTCAAATCTTCAGTTTCCAAATTTTCAAGTTGCAAAAAATTCAAACTTCAAATTTCATGTTCAAAAATTCAAGTCACAAATTTTCAAAACTCCAAGTTTCAATTTTTCAACCAAGCCTTAAGTTTTAAAATTTCAAGTTTCAAATCTTTCAAAAATCTCAAGTTTGAAGTTTCAAAATTCAATCTCAAAATCTCAAGGTTTCAAATGCCAAAATCTCAAGTCTCAAAACTTCAAATTTTAAAATTTCCTGTGTCCAATTCAAAAAACTTAGAAAGAAAATCTTTCCAAAGAAAATTTTTCTTGAAAAAATAAAGGTTCAAATCAAGAAAATCACACATTTCAGAAAAGCAAGGGAACAACAAAGCACTCATTAGTTAAAGGTTAATTTCAAATTTTGACTTTTGCAGGAAGCAACTTGGTTTCAAGGTTGAGAAGTCCCTTGATTACCCTTCATCTAGATCAAGATCCTTTGGTTGCAGAAATTAGCCCAGATCAAGATCCTTTGGTCACAAACATTTCTTTAGTCCAAATCAAGATTCTTTGCTCGCAGACATTTCCTTAATCCAAATCAAGATCCTTTGGTTGTAAAAATTAGTCCAAATCAAGATCCTTTGGTCCCAGACATTAGTCTAGATCAAGATCCTTTGGTGGCAGGCATTTCCTCAATCCAGATCAAGATCAAGGTCACAGACACTTCTTTAGTCCAGATCGAGGTCGTAGACATTCAGTCCAGATCGAGTTCGTAGACATTTAGTCCAGATCAAGGTTGTAGACACTTCTTTAGTCCAGATTGAGGTCGCAGGCATCTGGTCCAGATTAAGGTCGCAGGCATCTAGTCTAGATCAAGGTCGCAGACATTTCTTTAGTCCAAATTGAGGTCACAGACATTTCCTTTATCCATATCAAGGTTGCAGACAATTATCCATTATTAAGATCAAGATTGATAAGCCTTTTGGTTGCATCAAATGTAAAGCACTAGTTCTATACTCCAAAGTTTTAGGTTTGAGGGCTAGGTAATCTTTGAGAATTTAACCTCAATTAAATCATGGCTGCCAAAATCAGTGTCTTTGTTTTACATTGACATTTGCTTTCCAAGCTCTATCAATGAGGGGCATTCTGTAGACATTTGATTTTGCACCCATGATTTAATCAAGAAAAACGACTGGAGTAACAATCCATGCACCCCAAAAATCATGATTGCATTACATGCATTAATACATTCATTGCATATCATAAAAATGATCTTGAAATTCTAACGGTCGCGATGGTATGTTCGGTTTCCAAATCGGACCGTCGGATCGAAAGATGTCACATGATCAAGTTTGCACGGTCAGCATGCATTACGTCTAGGTAAAGTCGACCACACATGATTAATTTACATTAATTCGAATTGGATAAACAATTAAAATTAATTTAATAATTTTTTGATTGGTTGATAATTAGTGTTTAAAATAAGATTGCTTGCATAGGAATAAAGGGAAAATTGAATAACAATAAAATTGTGGATAATTTGAACTTTATCAAGATTTATTTTAGAGTATTTATCTATAAGATAATTGTTGCTGAAAAGACCGGATTTATCCAAAAAAGAGTTTAAAAAATTGGAATCCAGATTGGAAGCACGTCTAAGTGCATGGCCCGAAGCAGGAAAACCCTAAAAAGGGAGTCTAAAAGGCACCCAATCACGAAAGTGCGATCAGCACTCAAGAGTGCCATTTGGCACTTTTGGAGTGCCGAACAACACTTTCAAAGTGCCGAATGGCACTTTTTTGGGCTTTGGCCCAACTTCCTTTGGGGTGATGATAGGGCACATCCTTTTCGACTTTTTCTGCAGAATGATGCATCTTGATTTGCATTTTAAACATCGTTGCTTATTTTTTAAGCATCCCAGCCTCTATAAATAGGGTCTGAATCTCAAAATCCAGCAAACTCTTTATGCTCTCTAGGGGGACACGTTTTTACACTCTCAAATTACTCATATTTCTGACTCCCCTTTCTAATATTTTCTCTCTTAAAGCTAGGTTTTTTAGGTTTCAAAGATAATTGCATAAATTTCTTTGTACCCTAAAATATCCTCTTAAGAAGAAGAGCACTCCATGCAAGAGGTTGTTTTCTTATTACATTTTTCTTTTCTTTATGCTTCTCTTATTGTGATGATATGTGTTTTTTTACATTTTTAGTTTAGTTGTTTTAAAGTATCCATATCATGAGTTGTTGATTTATTTTGTCAAAACATGTTCTTAATTTTGCATGTTATGAATTTTTCTTAAAATTAAAAATGGATCTACATCTTCATTAGATGTAGATCTGAATTTTTTTTTTTTAAACAAAAACGAATTTGCATCTTCATTAGATGCAAATCTGATTTTTTTAACATGGCAGATTTTGGAAATAAAAAAAGACCATGAATGGTTAATTTGTTGTGTTTGTTTATTTTATATGTGTAGCATGATTTTATTTCATAAATGAATTCTCTTCTTAAGAAAGCTTTTCCATGTTTTTTGAACGTATAAAAAAAATAGATCTGAATTTTTAAACATATAAATTTGATTTCTTTTCGTTACCACAAAACAGATTGAGATTTTTGCAAATCAAAAACCTTTTTTTTTTTTTAAGTTCTCAAAAACAGATCTGATTATTCTTAGCCCAAAATCAACTTTTTTTTAATCACTAAAACAGATCTTTTTTTTTTTTTTTTTAACAAAGAAAAAGGTGCATTCATAATTAACTTTGTATGATTTAATTTTGTTCATGTGTTCAACATATCATTCATTTTATGCATAAAAATGGTACATTGGTCACAAGAGTTTAGAAGACCAAACTCTGTCTGGGTGGAATGGGTGCCTAACACCTTCCCATTCTGTAACCTAACCTCCAAATTTAGTGTCTTTGGATGGATAGATCTATGCCTTGTCTTTATTCTTTTATTTTGGGTAGTTTGTAACTAGAACAAAAAGCCACATATCTTTGGTAGTTTGTAACTAGGACCCAAAGCCATGTAATTTTAAAATTTTCAAATATATACTTCTTTTTTCAATCAATGTTAAAAGAACAATTCAGTCATGTATTTATATTTATTTTTTCTTTTTCTTTTTTGCAAAAATATAAGTGGCGACTTCACACCACTTACCTAAAAAGAGAGGTGTCTTGAAAAAGCACCCAAATCTTTATTTTGAGAGCACCTAATTTTCCCCTTTCTCTCACGTGTACAATCAATTAAAAAAAAATGGAGTCAAAACAGACGCAAGAAGTGCCCGAAAACACTAAACAGGGTGAGTTGGGGCTTGTTGAGCTGGGTTCCAATTGGCACTCTTAGAGTGCCGATCGGAACTTGGAGAGTGCCGACAGGCACTTTAAGGTGCCGATAGGCACACCCAATTTTGGGCCAATTCCTCACACTTTTCCAACGCGTTTTTTGTGTTTTTGAGTTTTTTGAAAAATATTTTCTCCGTTTGAGTCCATGAAACACTTTCGCAGTTAGCTACAAACTCTTGAAACTTATTTAAACCTAGTTAAGGACTGAAGTAGCTTATTTTAGCATCTATCCTACAAAAAATTTCTGCATCAAGTTTAGCAAGACACAATAATCATAAGCAAGAGTTATCCATGGCTAACAACCGAAATTTTCCTCATTCAACAATTCATGATATTAATAGATGGGTTCGTAGCTTTGATTTTAGTACTAAGACAAATTTTACAGCCTACAAACTTGAGGGAATCAAAGCTTTGTGGAGTGTCAAGATTAAGTGGGATTTCCTCTGTGCTGCTGTGAAGTTCTAGGATACTGAAGATCGTGTATTCTGGTTTAAAACTACTGAACTTTGTCCCACAATTGAAGAATTTTCAAACTATTCTGGGTTATGATCCTAGCAAGAAATCCGTAGCGATTTCTTCTGATCCCACACATAGGGAAATTTTGTCTTATGCTCTAGGACTTCCTACTTCAATTACCAATAGCATGATTGAAGGGAACATGGTGAATCTTTGTGAATTCTTTCAAGACTGATTAATAAACTTACTCATGGAGTGACTGACAACATGCAGAAGAATTTTGGCTTAGCTCTTTGCTTCGTGGGAAAATTTTTGCTTTTCTCTAGAAGACCTAGTTTTGTGGATGCACAAACCATAGGTATTATGAGTCAAGTTAAGGATGGTGATAATCCTATTTCCCTAATCTTAGCAAAACCTCTTTTAGGATTGGACTCTATATTTCACGGTGGAGAGTCACAAAACTTTCTTGGGAGTCTCTTGAATTTACAAATATGGTTGATGGAAATACTGGACATGATCGCCACACCTACTGTTGCTGATTATGGTCCTGAAAATTTCCTTAGTTAGGCTGTCCTCAAAACCGAGTGTCAAACTGAAAGCGACTAGGTGAAATTCCTGAACAAGAAATCCAGTATCTCAATTCGATGGAATTTTTGTTGGTGGAAGTGCCCACCTCCTTTGTTGCGGTCTCTAGGATCATATCACATCTTCCTAGTTGGATTAAGAAGAGCAACTTTCTATAAGGTGGATAGACTCTTAAGGCAGTTCCAATAAGGGCAAGGAATGCCTAGTGGAAAAGGAAGAAAATGTTTCACACCTATGGAGACAAATCCTTCTTCTGTAAGGAACATGTTGTTGGGCTTGAAGATGGTTGGTCGAGTGGATCAATCCTTTGTTAAGGTTCACTTTCAAAGGATGACCACAGACAATTTTAACTGGCTGGTGAATAAGATTGCGGACAAGGAGGCTGACATGGTTACTATAAGTAAATAATTTCTTAAAGACAACCGAGAAAGACACGAGGCTAATAACATCAAGTTTAAAAGGAGGGACCAAGATGACAAAGTACCTAGCACAGATGGAATCAATGAACAACCAAGGGAGAAAAGACTGAAGAAAAAATGATCTTTGGCTTTGAACATGTTTATTTTAAAAAAATTGATGTGAAATTCTTAGGTTTAGAAATTATTTAGGACTTTTGGGTCAAGGGTTCTGTTTAAGATGTAGGTTTTTAGGGTTTGGTTTCTTTTAAGGCTCAGTTTAGGGTTTAGGTCAGGGTTTGGATTTTGGATTTTGTGTAATGACATGGTTTAATGGAATGTTTGAATTTTGGGAACAATTTTTTTGCTTAATGGGTAAATGGTGGGTTTGGGGAAGTTGTAACCAGACCAATGTATGGTTACCTGCGGACCTCCTTGGCAGAAGGATCAGGTCATCACGTAGTTCAATTTTATTTGCCTTAACTTTTTCCAAGGCCGCCCTTTCAAATTTTTAACCTACCAAGCTCTCTCACCCTTTTTTTTTTTACTCTCCTTTTACGTAGATTGCCTTTTCAAATTTTCAACCTACCCTTTTTTTTAGCTAAACCTAGGAAGGGAAACAACATAATTTACAACCACTTCAAACGTGGCGTTTTCAAACTACCACCTTAGACATGGTATTTCTTCAATTGATCCATATTGGTTGGCTCAGTAAAAGGGTTTGCATCTAATTCCATCAACCTTACTGCTCCCCCAAAGTATATCTGCTTGATAATATATAGGCCTGCCCAATTTTGCTTGAACTTCCTGTTTGTGTCTTGAACAGGGGCTTGGATCTCTTTCAACACTAGATCTCGTAACTTCAAATCTCTAGTTCTTATCTTCTTGTCAAAAGCTTTCCTAAGCCTCCTTTGGTAACCTTAAATGTGATACAAGGCCTTGAGTCTCTTCTCATCCATAATGCATAATTGGTCATATCTACTTTGCAGCCAATTTACCTCAAGGATTTCACTCTCCAGTACAGTTCTTAATGAACGGATACCCATTTCAATGGGAATGATTGCTTCCATCCCACACACCAATGAATAAGGAGTGGCTTCTATGGAAGATCGAATTGATGTCCTATACCCCTAAAGTGCATAGGGTAATTATAGGTGACAGTCCTTTCAATTCTTTGTGCTGCTCTTCAAGATTCACCCTATATTCTTGTTAGCAGCTTCAACTGCTCCATTAGTCTAAGGATGGTAGAGTGAGGATTTATGGTGCTGAATATTGAACTTTCGAAGTATCTTCTCTATTTCACCCTTGAAATGCAATCCATTGTCTGAGATAACTCCATGTGGTACCCCATATCTACAAATAATATTAGTCTAAATAAACTGAGCAACAAATATGAATTCATGGCCATTAGATGTTGTTGGGTGAATCTTCCCAATAATATCTATTCCTCATGTAGAGAACGGCCAGAGTGAAGTCATGATATGCCCTCACATACTGATCAAGCGGTACAAAATCGTCAATTCTTAGGCCTAAGCAACTTGTAGTCTTTAAAGGACACACATTTAAGGCACTTCCATCATCAATTAGAACCATCGGAATCCTCTTGCCTTTAGCATCTACAGTAATGTGCAATGGGTCATCGTGGTGCTTCCCCTTCTTCATCAAGTCTTTGTCAAAGTAGGAAAGTGTGGTTGGGCAAGGGATTTTTAGTAATGCTAGGCCTTGTAGGTGGTGCAATCACTTTATTGTTTATTAAGTCTTGAATTGCGTGACGAAGGCCAAAACACTTGTCAATATCATGGCCAGGGCTTTGATGGTAGGCACATCTCTTAGTCACATCAAATCTTGCAGGTAATGGGTTTAGGATTGGTCTTGGGTCTAAGGGTTTTAGTAACCCTTTTGCTTTTAGTTTTTCAAAAACTTGACTCATGGGCATATATAACTCATGAAATTTTCTTCTAGGCCTTGGAGGTGGCCCTTGTGATATTTGCATGAGTTGATAAGGATCATTTTTGTATGATAGGCCAAGAATGAATTGACTCCTTGTGATAAAATAATTAATTAATTAGCTAAGTTTATTAATTAATTAAATTAACATGCAAAACACGTGGCAGTACAAACAATCACCAACTAAAGTAAAATGCGGCAGAAATTAAAGTTGACACAGTGATTTGTTTATAAATAAGGAAAACTTCCAAGGGAAAAACCCCACCAGGCGATTTTAAGGTCACCACTCCCGAGAATTCACTATTATCATAACAAGAGGTTACAAGTAAATGAATTCCAGTACCTTATACCAACCTACAATTGAACCCTTACCCCAATACCCAATTGGACTTGTTTGTAGTGATAATCTCTCCTTTTAATGCACGGCTCCCAGTATGTGACTAACCAATAGATGCGCGGATCCTAGTACGTGACTTAATCACCAACTTGAGAAGAATGCTGGCTGCAAAGTTCTTTAGTTAATCACACGATGAAGATCATGAATTTCCTTGGTCACAAAACCCTACGGTGTACAAACACATCAACTTCTTCAAGAGAAAGATGAACTAAGGCATATGTCTCTGGTTCACAATATGCTTGTGAAGAAATTTTGCATTGACGTGCATCAGCTATGACAGCCCTTAAAACAATCCTTATATATGTTTAGGGTTGTGAGAAAAGAAAGCTCAAACATCTATTCATAGATTGGAATGAAAATCAAAGTTGAAAATCTGTTTTTCATAAATCTCGATAGATACCTTATTTGTCAAGCAGTTGTCGAGCATCGGGCTTAAATAGCTTTTTAAACCTTGATAGTTACTAGCTGCTGAGCTTTAAAAACCAGCACTCCTTGAATTGTTTCTTGGACGGATTTGCATGGCTTAATCACTTGAACTTAAAACCTTGTTCCTTGAAGAATTAAACACATCCTAGATCTACCCAATTACAAGTAAAAATGCGTTTTGTCAAAGGATTAACCAATACATGATGACATATATTCCTAACATGAAACACATATGTCCTAACATTGTATATTAGAAATTTCTGCAGTTTTAGAACTAGATCCTAAATTCTTTTTAAACCTTGATTGGTCCTTATGCTTTATAGTGCCATTATTTACAAGTATCCTCAGTTTGGGTTCCAACAGCAATCAAAACTTTAAAATTAGGAAAATACTGAGCAAACAAGTAGTTATGGTATACAGGTAATAAATTTTTTACAACCATAGTTAATTGTTCTTCTTCACTTGGCCTATTCATCATCTATGCAGCTTTGGACCTCCACTTGGTAATGAAGGTAGAGAAGGATTCTTTCTGCTCTTGCTTCATGGTCTCAAGATCTCTCCTTGTCACATCCACCTCTATGTTGTAATTGTATTGATTGTGAAACACAGGGTAGATGTCCTCCCAACTCCTTGCTCTAGCATCATCTAGGTTGAGGAACCACCTAAAAGTGGCTCCAGTCAGAGTGTTTTGGAACATTTGAGCAAGTAGTTCTTCAGTTGCTCCTAGGGGCTACATGACCCTCATATACATCTTCAAATATAACTTTAGGCAGCCAATCCTGCCAAACTTGTCCAAGGTTGGCATCTTAAACTTAGGAGGTAGTCCCAAATTAGGAAAAAGTGAAAGTGATTGGCAGTCCATGAGGTCTTCCATCTTGCGAGCTCTCCTAATCATCTTTTCCATCTTTTTTATCCTCTCATTGATCTTCTTCTCACCCTCCATGGTTGGGGAATAATGGTCAGACTTGTTTTCCTTTTGGCCACTCTTCAGGTTCTAAAATTGTTGTACCATAAGGTTCATGTCCTCCCTCAGCTGGATTTGACTAGCTGTTAAGACATATGTGATTCATGTTAGGAACATATGTCACTTAGAATTGACTAATCCTTTGACAAAACGCACTTTACTTGTAATTGGATAGATCTAGGATGTGTTTAATACTTCAAGGAACAAGGTTTCAAGTTCAATTGTTAAAGTCATTCAAGTTTGTCCAAAAAACAAGTGAAGAAGTGCTAATTCATTAAAGCTCAATAGCTCTCGACAAATAGCTATCTATCAAGGTGTCAATAATTGTTGACAAATAAAGTATCTATCGAGAATTACGAAATTTAGATTTCCAGATCTGATTTTTGACCCATGCTGACATGTATGTGTAGGGTTTCTTTTCTCACAACCCTAGACATATATATAAGGTTTATTTTAAAGACCGTCACATAAGAGAATACAAGGAGAACACATGCAAAAGGTGACCAATGCTTTATTCTCTCTGAAAGAAACTACTGCGTCTTTATGCCTTAAGGTTTTGTAATCAAGTGCTTCTTGATCTTCATTATTGTTGAAGTAAAGAACTTTGCAACCAACATTCTTCTTCCTCAAGTTGGTGAGTGAGTCACGTACTGGGATTCGTGCAAAGGAGTTAGTCACGTACAGGGATCCATGCATCAAAAAGGGTGGCGTTCATATATTGAAGAGTTCAGAAGTTCTAAAGCAGTAAAAGGTTTCTGCTGTAAGTTCATGTACGAGAATTGTAGAGTCTAAGATAAAGGTTTTATACTAGATCTAAAACTTCTCTTTACTATAGTGAATTGCTTTTCGAGAAGGTTTCCCTCTAGTTTTTTTACTGTGAAACTAGTTTGTTTAATTGGTTTTCCTAGGTCATCATCTCTTGTCTTATTTAATTTTCCGTTGTGCATTATATTGACATGATATTAATGTTTGTTTGTTTTAACAAGGTTTATTCCTAATAAATCCAATTAACAACTTGGCTTTAAAACTTGTTAATTCTATCAATCGAGGTCTAAATTTTTCGACACTAGCTACCATGGTGTTTAATAGCTCTTAATTATTCATGGGTTCTTCAGTGTTCGTATGTTCTCCCCCTTCTATCATAGCAATGGAATATTCAAATTTCTTGTGGCTTAGACTTTTTTGTAGGTCAAATACGAGATTGTGATGTTGCAGCAGTGGAGTGTCTTGTATGCTCACAGGCTTCAGTACTATGATGGGCGTGATAGGCTTGGAACTGGAACTACTAGCTTGAGTGTCGGTCTTGGGTCCTTTTTGAAGCCTTCCCTCTGATCTTGGCCGAATTCCCTTAAGAAAAGGCTTGCTTGGGTCAATCAAAGCTAGGTTCCTATCTACATCAATTAACCAACCAAACAAACATACACAGCATGCAATGCAATTTTAACATGGACAGGCCTAAGGGTAAGTTCGAAGTCATACATTGTAGGGTGGGCTTGTTATGTTTTTGTTTCCCACAGCTAGAACATTACACCTCCCAACTTATAATGTAATGAATAGTACGTTGGTCCGAATGGCATGGTTTATCCTTTATAGTCAACAAGAAGTGATCCAGTGACTTTAGGCTATGAGTTGGTGAGTTCACCACTGGGTACCTGAATCTAATGAAGACCGATGATCCAAGGTTACTACCACCATGTGTTTAGATAGGTGCATACATATTTGTTATTTTGATGGCACACACTATGATAGTTAGGGCAAGCTCTTAACAATCAACATGGCAACACAAACAAAAAATATCATACAAACATCTCAAGACATAAATAAACAAACAAACAACAATATCATGCAAAAGACAAGGGTATATAGTTGGTCACTTAAAGTCTAACACGAAACTTTAGCCCTCAACATCCCAGCAGAGTCGCCATTGTGAGAGGTTGCAAAATTTGGGGCCTCTCAAAAAAGAGATTCGGGTGTTTGTAAGGGCACCTCTCTTTTAAGGTGGTGGTGTGGAGTTGCCACTTGTTTTTTTATACAAAAAATAAGAAAAACTAAGTACAAAATACATATCCAAAATACTTCAAATGTCATTGATTGAATAAAGAAAAAAAATACAATTTTGGTAAATTAACCTTACAAGGCTTTAAGTCCTAGTTACAATCTATGCAAAAGAATACAAAGTTTTGGTTCTATTTACAGTCTACCAAAATTAAAAGACAAAGCACTAATCTACCTATCCAAAAATCCTAAGCTCGAGGGCTAGGTTACGGAATAGTAAGGTGTTAGGCATCCATTCCACTCAGACAGAGTATGGTCTTCTAGACTTTAATGACCAATATACCATTTTTTGCATGATGTTGAATGATATGTTATAATGCACATGGCAAAAACTTGAAAAAAAATTAATTTAAATAAATTTGCCTTATGAATATTTCCTCTTTTTTAAAGAAAATTCAGATTTGTTTTGAAGATAAAAAAATAAATAAATAAGACTTGGTTTATTAAAAAAAGATAGATCTATTTTTAGAAATAAGGAGAATAAGATTTTGCTAAAAAAAATCAAATCTATTTTTTGTTGGGAAATTTAGACCCCGGTTGATAGAATTAACAAGTTTTAAACCCAAGTTGTTAATTAGATTTATTATGCATAAAACTTGTTAAAACAACAAATATCAATATCATGTCAAAACTAAGTGCAGCGGAAAAATAAATAAGACAAGATATGATGACCCAGGAAAACCAATGAAACCAACCAGTTTCACAGTAAAAAAAACCTGGGGGGAAACCTTCCCGAAAAGCAATCCACTATAGTAAAGAGAAGTTTCAGATCTAGTACAAAACCTTTGTCCCTAGACTCTACAATCCCCGTAGATGAACTCACAGCAGAAACCTTCTACTGCTTCAGAACCTCTGAACTCTTCAATATATGAACGCCACCCTTTGATGCACGGATCCCAGTACATGACTAACTCCTTTGCACGAATCCTAGTACGTGACTCACTCACCAACTTGAGGAAGAAGAATGTTGGCTGCAAAGTTCTTCACTTCATACACACGATGAAGATTAAGAAGCACTTGGTTACAAAACCCTAAGGCGCAAAGACGCAGTAGCTTCTTTTAGAGAGAATTAGGCTTCGATCACCTTTTGCATGTGTTCTCCTTGTATTCTCTTATGTGACGGCCTCAAAAATATGCTTTATATATGCCTAGGGTTGTGAGAAAAGAAACCCTACACAAATACAAAAGCCTGGCCCAAAAATCAGATCTGGAAATCTCAATTCCCGTAACCTCGATAGATACCTCGATCGATCGGGCAGCTGTCGAGCCTCATTAAATCTCGATAGATACCTCGATAGATAGCTCGATAAATAGCTATCTGTCCGCAGGTGTCCAGCAGCTATCCGCCAGGTGTCCACCAGGTGTCCAGCTTTAGTACACACTTTTTCTTCACTTGTTTCTTGGTCCAATCTTCATGGTTTTAATACTAAACTTGAACAACATGTTTTTTGAAGTATTAAACACATCCTAGATCTATCCAAATACAAGTAAAGTGCGTTTTGTCAAAGGATTAGCCAACTACATAAAATAGCGACATATGTTAACAAACTTGAACTACAAATGTCCTAACAATCTCCCCCTTTGGCAATCCGTGACAAAATCACAACAAACAAATGAACATATGAGAGAAGTCATAAATCACTCAACTCATACTCACTTGTTGAATACAATAAAATCTACCCTAACACAAACTCTTGAAAAACTTTGCAAGAAGAGAGTTCATGGCATGGAAGACTTTGACAACCTGTATTTCTGAAACACTTATAAACAAAACACATCAAGGCATCTTTGTGTGAAACAGAAATAATAGATTGCATACAAGTAAAGAAACATGTGTATAAAGACAGAAAAGAAACAACACATGAAAGGTAGGTGAAAGAAACAACATACATCATCATATAGAGAAAGAGAATAAGTACAATGTATGTAAGTACATGATCAATGTATCTCTAAAAGATAAGAAAAGAAAAAAATACATAGATCACCTCACTACATCCCTCAATCCACACTCCCCCTAACAAAAATGTCCTATGTCCTATGCTAACACTCCCCCTAAGTATGACTACTCTCATACTAAACTACTCCCCCTTTTTGTCACGAGTGACAAAGGGTAGAGTGTCAAGTAGACATCTCATCCGATGAGCTAGCATCTCCATCATCATCATCGTCTGAAGCATCATCATCATCGCCATCATCATCGGCCTCGGTCTCAGTCGACACATGAGGTGGCGGAGGAGAGACCTCTGATGCAAAGCCGCCCATGGTCGCCTGTCGCCTGGCGATGCGACCAACACGGACATTCACCTGATACAACTCGGTGGTGAGTGTATCGAGGCGAGCGTCCATGCACTGTAACTGCGCCATGACGTCGCTCAAGGTGACGTCGCTAGAGGAGGAAGAAGCAGACGCACGAGCTGATCTGGAGGTGGTCGGACGAGTGGAAGGAGTGGCATCATCCGGCTGTCGCGATCGGAACTGTGCCTCGCTACGTTTTACGGTAGCGGCGTCTATGGCAGACATGACGCGGTAAGGATCGGACGAAGGGAAGGGAACGGAAAAACGACCCAGAATCCTCGTGATAGCAGAAGGGAAAATGAGCTTATCACGGGTGGCCGTATCTCTATAGACATCTATGATGGAACAGATAAAGTGAGAAGGAAAGTCTATAGAGAGATCCTCAAGGAGGGACAACAAGAACCGAGCACGAGGCTCTGTGATCGAGTTGTAGTGAGACAGTGGGTGCAAAACAAGGTCATCACCATGTTAAGAAATCTAGGACCTTTAGCAAAAGGTCGACATGGTGTGTACATGTGATCTCCCCAAAGGGTAGGACGTTCACAGAACGCCGAGATCATCTCGTCTTTGGACACAGTCCAGAGACGCTTACAGCTAGGGTAATCGGGATGATCCACCCTAGGGACATGGAGAACCTCAGAGACAAGCTCTGGGGTGACACAAAAGCGCGTACCTCTAACGCAAGAATAGAAGGAAGGTACTGAAGAATCTATCCCGTGGATGTTGGAGTAAAACTCCTGAATCAACACGAGAGGAGATGTGACCGGGACGTCACACAGTGACTCCCAACCCCGAGTGTGAATGACATCGGGAAGGTCAGTGTCGGCAAAGTCTGCCAGGACGACGTGGCGTTCCGAATGAACACCGCGTTTAGAAAAGTTCTCCAAGAAGTCCTTATGGGCTTTCTCATCACGGAACCGAACAGACACAGGGGTAGAATCAGAAGAAGACTGCCCTTTAGAACGCACGGGGTTCCTAGGAGGAATAGACTTACGTTTAGGAGCCATAGACGCTACTAACGTAAACATAGAAGAGGGGGAAAGAAGAGACAAACAGAAAAGTCCCAAACAATTCAATATTGGCAGAAAGAAATATTGAAATGAAAAGAACGTATGCATGAAAATGCATGAGCATGTGACATGCAACAATAAACACATCATGGGCTCAGCCCAATCCAAACCTAACAGCACACAATAGGTAGGCACACATCTAAATGCATGAAAATACAATTAGAATGCTAATGTGATGCAATGCATGTGGTTTTGAAGATCAAAACTCAATAACCAACCCAAAAATTTCATGAAAACCCAACAATTTTGAAAACTCCCAAAAATTTTTCAAAAACACAAACCTAGGGTTTTGAAAACAATGCAATGCATGAAATGAGGGATAAAGGCTTACCAAATGATGAAGAATATGAAGAACCACTTGAGAAAGCCTTGAGAGAGGTTTGGAGGGAGAGGGAAGTGTTTTTGAGAGAGATCCGAGAGATTTCGAGCGAGAGAGATCGAGAGAATGAGCAGAAAAATCGCGAAGGTCCAATATATAGCGCTTCAGTAATTCTCGACAGCTGTAGGTATCGAGAGCTGTCGAGGTAGCTGTCGAGGGAAGCTATCGAGAAATGCACGTGGACAGATGCAGCTATCGAGGTCAGCTATCGAGGTAGAAGAAATAAGCAAGAGGGAACCTCGATCGATCCAGAAGCTATCGAGGAGCTATCGAGCAAACAGAAAGTTTCTCGATCGATCCAGCTGCTATCGAGGTATCTGTCGAGACTGCGATAAGAAAGAGTCTGAGGATCTCGACAGATAGCTATGTATCGAGAGGTATCGAGGAGGTGTCGAGATGCCTTTCAAAGCAGTTTTTCAAAAAAAAAGGAAAAACACAGACATGAATGCAATCATGCATGCAACTCAACCAAAGATACAACCAACACATTAAGCTCTCAAAAACATCTCTCAACAAGAAATATGATGCACATGTATCTGAAAACACGCACACACACACTAAACAAGTCTAACCAATTTTATTTTTCAAAAACAAGTCAAGACAGTTTAGTGAACATACATTAAAGCATGTAATCCTTGTGATGGCCAAATCACATTGTACCTGCACATGTATCAAGAATAGCAAAGAGTATTGCGTGTTGTGTGTGAAAATATCGCAAGATTGCATAAGTGACTCAATGTTATGACGATTTGAGATATGAGAGAATCTCTTTAACTCACACACAATCATAACTGCTCGATGGGGACTATCACCCTTGAGGTACATCCTATAACTCCCACATCTCCTAGAAAACAAGCTTGCAACCATATTTTAAAGCATTTTGATCTTTTTGCTTTTAATTTCTTTGCCTATTTTCTTTTAACAAGCATATCATACATGGGCATACAAGAGAAAGAAAAGAAATACCCAATGATGTTAAGCTTTTGACACTGCACTTTTGCTATGCCGAAGCATACAGGTGTCCTTGACATTGCACTTTTGCTATGCCGAAGCATACAGATGTCATATTATGATTGGCGAGTAACAGTGGTGAGATGGTTATTTATGCCTTTCTCTTAGGATTTTCTAGTTCAACCCGTCAAAAAGAGTGATACGAGTGTTAAGAAGAAGAGATCACTTAACCTTACTCATCACAAACAAAGAGCTACAGAGCTCATTCGCTTAGTTGTGCAGAAGAGTGCTCATCTAAGCTATAGATGATACAAAGTTTAGAAAACTCTGTTTCAATGGCCATTTTAAGGTTCACAAGAACCAATGTATACAAACACACACTGTTTTTGTATTTTTCAATTTTTCCTTTTTTTTTTTTTATTTTGAAAACAAAACAAAATAAAAACCAAACAATCAAACAAAAACAGACAAACAATCATGCAAGCATGAAAGAAAGATGCATATGCATGAGAACATGATAGAATGATGCAGATGCATGATAGCATGATTCCAAAAGCAGAGAAGAAATCAAGCAAAGAGAGTCCTGCTTTAGATAGAAAGAATTAAAGCAAAGGACAAACAGAAAAGACATTCAAGTCTTAGGCTCCTTTCTCACCCACACAGCACGAGTCTTTGGTCGTGAAGATGAAAAGACACATGTCCTAGTATGACTACTAAAGGACATAAAAGAATTAAAATTCTCCTGAAATTGAGTTAAAAAGCTCAAGACTTTTAATAACTCTCCAAGCAAAGGTGTAGGTCCTTGAGAGGAAACCTGTGACCGTTTGGAAAATTGCTTATGAGGATACAACTTAAAGCAATTAGGACGAGTGTGTCCAGAAACACCACAATGGTGACAAACATGAGGTCTAACAAAGGATTTAGAATTAGCCAAAACAGTTTTGGATTTCATACCTTTATTACCTTTCTCAAATTGAGGCACAACAAAAGTCCTTGATCCAAAAGCCGTGGAAGAGGAGGGGCTGGAGGAGACAGCATATCCTAAGCCAGTCTTATCAGAACTAGGCTTTTGAGCACTCAGGACCTCATCAGAAGAATCTTCACTATCACTAGCACTCTCCACAGTCACCTTATCGGTTGAGGCAGCAAAGGCCATAACATGACGGCATTCATCCACGTACTCATCAGAAGAGTCATTCTCAGTGTCACTCCAAGTAGCAACCAACCCTTTGTCTTCTGACTTCTTGACCTTTTCCCTCATAAAGTAGTTTGGGCACTCTATCCTCATATGACCAAAACCTTTGCACTCATGGCATTGGATGATAGGCTTCTCATCCTTACCCTTCCTAGAGGATTTAGATTTCCTAGGAGGTATGCCCTTATCCTTTTTCCAAAATTGAAGAAGCTTGATAATCTCATCAATAATGAAGGTTAGATTCTTATCCTTATCATCATCATCATCTTCATCTTCATCTTCATCTTCAGAGTCCTCAATATCTTCCTCTATACCCTTAAGAGCCAAATTTTTACTCTTTCCACCTTTTCCCATTGAGCCTAATCCCATCTCATAGGTTTGAAGGTTCCCTACAAGCTCAGTCAAAGGAATTTGATCAATGTCCCTTGCTTCTTCAATGGCAGTGATTTTGGCATGGAATCTTTCAGGTAAGGACCTAAGGATTTTCCTAACAATTTTGGATTCTGCTATAGACTCTCCAAGGTTGAAGGCAGAATTCACAATATCTATGAGTTTAGCATAGAACTCATCAAAGGTCTCATCCTCTTCCATCCTTATTTCTTCAAAGTTACTCGTGAGTCTTTGAAGCTTCACAGTCTTCACTGCCTTGGTACCTTCATAGGTGGTCTCAAGAATGGTCCATGCTTCCTTGGCAACTTCCGTGGATGATATCTTCTTGAATTCCTCATTGGTTACCCCACAAAACAAGGCATTCAAGGCCCTACTGTTGAAATTTGCCGCTGTGATTGTTGCATCATCCCAATCCACTGGCGCTTTCTTTGGCTTAATCCATCCAACTTCAACAGCTTGCCATACCTGTTCATCTAGAGCCTGCAAAAACACTTTCATACGAACTTTCCAGTACGCATAATTAGTGCCATCAAATAAAGGAGGAATCAAAAGAGATTGTCCACGATCCATGACAACGGGGGTCAAGGATCACACTCAGGAAATTAATCCAATCAGAGTGTACCCGCTCTGATACCACTTGTTGGGAAATTTAGACCCCGGTTGATAGAATTAACAAGTTTTAAACCCAAGTTGTTAGTTAGATTTATTATGCATAAAACTTGTTAAAACAACAAATATCAATATCATGTCAAAACTAAGTGCAGCGGAAAAATAAATAAGACAAGATATGATGACCCAGGAAAACCAATGAAACCAACCAGTTTCACAGTAAAAAAAACCTGGGGGGAAACCTTCCCGAAAAGCAATCCACTATAGTAAAGAGAAGTTTCAGATCTAGTACAAAACCTTTGTCCCTAGACTCTACAATCCCCGTAGATGAACTCACAGCAGAAACCTTCTACTGCTTCAGAACCTCTGAACTCTTCAATATATGAACGCCACCCTTTGATGCACGGATCCCAGTACGTGACTAACTCCTTTGCACGAATCCCAGTACGTGACTCACTCACCAACTTGAGGAAGAAGAATGTTGGCTGCAAAGTTCTTCACTTCATACACACGATGAAGATTAAGAAGCACTTGGTTACAAAACCCTAAGGCGCAAAGACGCAGTAGCTTCTTTTAGAGAGAATTAGGCTTCGATCACCTTTTGCATGTGTTCTCCTTGTATTCTCTTATGTGACGGCCTCAAAAATATGCTTTATATATGCCTAGGGTTGTGAGAAAAGAAACCCTACACAAATACAAAAGCCTGGCCCAAAAATCAGATCTGGAAATCTCAATTCCCGTAACCTCGATAGATATCTCGATCGATCGGGCAGCTGTCGAGCCTCATTAAATCTCGATAGATACCTCGATAGATAGCTCGATAGATAGCTATCTGTCCGCAGGTGTCCAGCAGCTATCCGCCAAGTGTCCACCAGGTGTCCAGCTTTAGTACACACTTTTTCTTCACTTATTTCTTGGTCCAATCTTCATGGTTTTAATACTAAACTTGAACAACATGTTTTTTGAAGTATTAAACACATCCTAGATCTATCCAAATACAAGTAAAGTGCGTTTTGTCAAAGGATTAGCCAACTACATAAAATAGCGACATATGTTAACAAACTTGAACTACAAATGTCCTAACATTTTTATAAAGGGTTAAAAAGAAAAATCTTTTCAAGAAAATATCAGATCTGTTTTATGTATAGTTAAAAAAAAAAAAGATTTTCTTTGTTAGAATTAGATCTGTTTTTTGTATTAAAAAAAAAAAAAGAGATTTTGTTAGAAAGAACCAGATCTGTTTTAAGGATAAAAAATAATTTTAGGTTTGTAAGAGAAAAATCATATCTCTTTTAAGAAAAAAAAAATTTTTTTGAAAGAGGATTCACATTCATGAGGTAAATTTATTATGAACGCATCACATATTAAAAAAAAACTTCAACCTAACTTTCAACCCTTTCTTTTAAATTTCAAAATCTGCAATTTTGTGACAAGGAAAACTTTTTTTGAAAAAAAAAAAAAAACAGAGCTGTATTTAATGAAAATACAGATCAGTTTTGTGTAGAAAAATCAAATCTGTATTTTATGAAAATACAGATTTTTTTTGTGTTAAAAAAATCAAATTTGTATTTAATGAAATTACAGATCGGTTTTTGAATTTTAAAAATCAGTTATGTATTTAATGAAAATATAGATCAGTTTTGAGTCTTAAAAAAATTAGATCTAAAAATACAGATTAGTTTTTGAATTTTAAAAATCAGATCTGTATTTAATGAAAATACAAATTAATTTTGAGTCTTAAAAAAATTAGATTTGAAAATAAAATGCAATTTTTGAGTTTTAAAAATAAGCTTTGATAGTCATTAGTAGATTTTGAAACTTAAGAAAAAGAATTACAATTAACAATCATCTAAGTACTTATTAAAGAAAATTCCAACAAAGCATGGTAATTATATATCAAGAACAAAAGATAATAAAACTTGTTGATTATCTTGTAGATAAATATTCCAAAAAGGCTTGATTATCCACAACTTCTTTGTTATTTGATTACCCATTTTATTCTCATGCAAGCAAGTCTATTTTTAACACTAACTAACAACCAATCACAAACTTATTTAATTAATTTTAATTCTCTAACTAATCAGAATTAATTTAAATTAATTATGCGTGGTTGGTTCTTCCTAAACAAAATTCATGCAGACCGTGCAAATTTGATTATGTGATATCATCCCTACTGTTAGATCCTCAAGATCATTTTAATAATATGCAATGAATGAATTAATGCATGTGATGCAACTCTAAATTTTGGGTATATGAATGGTCATTCTAGTCATCTTCCAGGATTAAATTATGGGTGCAAAATCGAGTGTCTACAGGTATTAGGTTTTGGGTGTTGTGTGTTAATCAGAGAAAGGAGTCCTCCTCACAGGATCGGCGACGAAGTGTTTTGGTTCATCGACTGGCAAGTTTGTTTCTTGACTTTTCTTTCATTTTGAATTCACAGATAGTTGCATACTTGCGTTTGTTTCTTCTTGTTCGTTATGCTTTAACGTCGTGCCTGATCAAATTTATAAAAAGAAAAAAAGAAGGAAAAGATTGGTGATAGTGCAACACAAAGATGTTAATTTTGATCTGTTGTGTTATAAGAAGTTTATTTGATTTGCTGTTAATTTTGCATTTAAGAAAATAATTATGATTTGTTCTGTTAAGAAGTTTATTTGATTCGCTGTTAATTTCACATTTAAGAAACGGACCAATTGTTTATACACTTATAAAAATTAGTTCTCTCAATGAGCATTTTTCTTTTTTCATTGTCTCATTTTATAATCTCATATTCTTGGTGATTTAGGTGTTTTGTAGGAGTGTCTTTAATAAGTAGGCTGTCTCATTATCTAGTTATAGACTCACAAGGTGCTTTACCATCGTATGCTAGTATCATAGAAGGGTACATTGATATTGACTCACCTTTTTTGGGTGTATCCCAAATTAATCCAATGCTTGTTTCTAATTCTTTACCTGAAGTTGAGACCATCACCACTAATAAAAGGAAACGGGTTGTCAACTTTAGTGTAGATGAAGATAAATTACTAGTATCGGCATGGCTCAATACTAGTCTCGATCCTACGCATGGTGATGAGTTGAAACAAGAAACTTTTCATCAAAAAAGTTGGCAATACTTTTACAATCACAGTGCAGTCGGCACCACACGCACTCCTATCTCCCTATCAAGTCGATGGGGAATGATTAATAAGGAGACAAGTACTTTTTGTGCGTTCTTGGCTTCACTTGAAGGTTTGCATCAAAGTGGCACAATTGAATAAGACAATGTAAAAAAATTTATTGCAATAGTGTGCCTTGTTAGATATTCACCAATAGTCTATGTAGATACTAATTATGTTCGATTTCTTAGGAATTTTTTTTTTATTGAAAATGCAAAGGCTATGTATAGAAGCACTTACAAAAGAGATTTTAATTTTGAGCATTATTGGCTCAGGTTAAAGAACCGACCAAAATGGAGTATGCCTTAAGGAAAAATCGAGAATAGTGTTACCTCCAATTCCTGATTCAATACCTATTGCTGAGGGGGATGATGTGTCCTTACTTGATGACATTACCACCTTTAAGAGACCAATAGGTAGGAAGGCCAAAAAGGCCAATAGAAAGATAAAAGCTAGTGAGAAAGATGTTGGGGAATATTTGGCGAAGAAGATAACATGTATTGAGGAGTCACAAGAACAAGAACAAGAAAAAGAAAGTCTTCGCATCAAAATGAAAAGGGTTTGCTTGGAAGAGTTAAGGGATAAGGAGAGAATTCGATTGGAAGAGTTGAGGGATATGGAGAGGGTTCGATTGGAGAAAATAAGAATTGTAATGGAGGAGGAACAATTTAGTATTGAACGAGAAAATCTTCATATCCAAAGTATGGTAGAGGTTAAGAGACTTATGTATAAAGATACAAGTGGCATGTCCGAAGCACAAAAACTTTATTATGAACAATGCCAAGAGGGAATCCTTGCAAGACAATCTCAAAGTAAATAGTTTGGTTTGCCATATGTAAATGATGTCTTCAATAGGCCTTATTTTGGTAGTAGCTTATTTATAAGCATTGGTGTGTTTTGTTATGTTATATGAACTTTTCTATGTTAGAAAATAGTTGATGTATTTTGTTGTGGTAGATCAACTTCAATTATGTTAAAAAATGGTTGACGCATTTTGTTGGGGAATATCAACTTTGTTATGTTAGAAAAGGGTTGATGTATTTTGTTGGCGAATATCAACTTTGTTATGTTAGAAAATCGTTGATGTATTTTGTTGGGGAATAGAAAGTTTTTATGTTAGAAAAAGTTTGATGTATTTTGTTATCTTCTACTATATATTAAAATGGAGATGTTGTTTATCATGAGTTTGGTCTCTCTTTCTCTCTCTCTCTCTCTCTCTCTCTCTCTCTCTCTCTCTCTCTCTCTCTTCTCCAGGTTGTTTGCATCTCCATTGGATGATGGGTTATGTTAGAACCTGTGGTGGAATACTTTGTATAATATTAGTGATACAGGAGCATCTAAGGTTTGTTAATTGGAAGATGTTGTTCTACAATTTTTATAATAGGTTGTTTAATGACCATTGTTATGCAGATTTAGAACTAAATGTTTTAATGATTTGGAATTTGAGTTCAAAACCTTTAGCATATGGCGTTCATAATATTATTTTTTTATAACTTGAGTTTGGTTGTACAACAAATTAACATATGTTTAATTTTATTAGTACACTGCCTACGTGCCTTGTTTTATCTTTTTTTTTTTCATAAATTTATTTTCATTGGAGTTTATTACTTATGCAAATAAAATTTTTGCTTTCAGATTTTGGCTTGAAGGTTGTATCCATCGGTTGCTCTTTGTTTTGCAAACTTCTTTTTGATGACTCCGATAAGGATGAGATAATCAAATAAGCTGTCATGGATTTGACATCACAACGTAAATATCGTCACTATATCAGGCGTAACAATTTGGCAGGCCATGAAAGGCTTTATCTCGACTACTTTGCCGACTCACTAGTATATCCTAAGAAATTATTTCGAAGGGGATTTTAGATAAGCCATTCTCTTTTTTTGTGTATTCATTCTAAGGTATAAGCTTATGATCCTTACTTTAAGCAAAAGAGAAATGGTAGCAAAAAGCTTGGTTTATCTTCCCTTCAAAAGATTACTGCTGCACTCAGGATGATTGCCTATGAAGTAACTAGTGATTTTATGGATGAATATGTGTGGATTGGAGAAACCACTGCCATGGAGAGTTTGAAAATTTTTGTTACAACGGTGATAGATATTTTCTCTGAGGAATATTTGAGGAAGCCAAACAATGAAGACATTGGTAGATTGTTGGCCTATAGCAAAAGGCGTGGATTTCCAAGTATGTTAGTTTCAATTGATTGCATGCATTGGAAATGGAAAAATTGTCGAACAGAATGGAAAGGTCAATATTGTGGTCATATTTGTAAGTCCACTTTTATTTTGGAAGCAGTAGCATCATATGATCTTCAGATATGGCATGCGTTTTTTGAGTTACCTTGGTCAAATAATGATATTAATGTGTTACAGCAATCTCCTGTATTTTTTGAGCTAGCACAAGGACTGCTCCACCAGTTAGTTACTCAATCAATGGTAAGGACTACACAATGGGATATTACCTTGCCAATGACATATATCCAAAGTGGTCAACATTTGTGAAAACAATCCCAGCTCCACAAGAACCAAACAAAAAATTATTTACACAAACCCAAGAGGCATATAGGAAGGATGTTGAGCGTGCATTTGGAGTACTTCAAGCATAATTTGCAATTATTCATAGACCTGTAGGATTTTTCTATCTTGAAATGCTCCAAGAGATCATGAAAGCATGCATAATCCTCTATAACATGATTGTTGAAGATGAGTGAGATGAAAATGAGGCAGTAGACTTTGATTATGAACAAATTAATAAAGTGGATAACCTCCTATACAAGTGTCACGTGAGCATGCAAATGGATTTATGGCATTCATCCAAAGTCACAAACGCATTAGAGACCAACAAATTCATTCTCAACTCCAATCAGATCTTATTGATCATTTATGGAAATTACATGGTGAGTCGTAGGAACTTGGGTGTGTGAGTTATGGCACGTGAGCATTTATTGTAATTTTATGTGAGTTGTGTATGTGAATATTTTTGTGGGCTACATTGGTAGTTTAGTGTTGCTAAAACGACTTCAAATAATATGTGTGCCAGGTTGATAGTTGATAGTTCAATTGGAGTATATGATTTATGGTAATATGTTTTCCAGGTTTACGGTTTTTATTTTTTGTTGAGTATGTGCTAGGTTGATAGTTGATAGTTCAATTGGAGTATATATAAGAAATCCTATTGGAATTAAGATTTCTAATCAATTTGTTTGTTTCTATCTCATAAATCCCATAAAAAGTGAAATTCATATGAATAGAAAAAAAAAACATATTTTTTTTATGAAAAAAAAAAAACATATTTTTTTTATGGAAAAAATGAAACTTTTCTTTTATAACCACAAAAAAAAAAAAAAAAAAAAAAAAAAACAAACAAACAAACAAACAAACCTTTTTTTTTAGAAGAATAAACGTTTATTATATATAGATACTTTTTTTTTGGGAGAAAAAAGAGAAGGTATTTACTTTAAACTCAAATACTTATTACCTTATTTACATTATTTTAAAAAACTTTATTCAAAAACATTTTTGGTAAATCGGTATGAACACTAATTGTCTAAAAAATAGTCACATGTGAAAAGGAAGATTTTGCTATTGGATACATAGCTTTTTTTTTTTTTACGGGTATTATGTTGTTTTTTTATATATTGAAAAAAAAAAAAAAAGTGATGTGTGAAGAGGAAGATTTTGCTGTTGAATAAGTAGCTTTTTTTTTTTTTTTTACAGTATGATGTTGTTTTTTTAAAGGAAGTAATTTAATTTAAATTTTTAAAAAATGAATAGATAAAGATTGTTACTGTTTTTTGTGTTTTACACGTACTATGTTGTTGTTTTTGTATTTTTTTTACACGTAGTAATATAATTTAAATAAAAAAGGATTAGGTGAAGAGTTTGAATTGTAATCAAATTAAAAAAATTTATCAACTTATAAATTATAATAATAAAAGGATTAGATGAAGAGTTTGGATTGTAACCGTGGGGACATTTTATCCCACGCATCGTTGTTTGTTGGCTTTGGAGAGCTAAGCCCGCACGGTTTTGTTCTCAAGCGGCATGGGAGCTACGGATTTTCACCTCAGAGGATTGTACCTCATGTTCGCTTGACACCATAGTCACACATCGGCAAGAGAAGCGCCCCACACATGACTTATAAGCCTTTGGAGCAAGGCATGGGAGTGGTACACCATGCGTGGGATAAAATGTCCCCAAAGCGGACAAATTGATATAAGCGCTTGGAGCAAGGCATTGGAGCAAGGCATTGGAGCAAGGTAGGTTGATAGTTGATAGTTGGCTCCCCAAAGCGGACAAACAACGATGCGTGGGATAAAATGTCCCCACAGTAATATTTTTATCAATTTAGAAATTATAGGATAAGAAGATAAGTACAAAAAAAATTATATTTATTTATTAAAATTCTAAAAAAAAAATCTACAATTTAGTGCAGCCACTTGGTGCAGCCACTTGGTGCAACCATGGCTTCTAAGCCCAACTTTTATTATATAGTATATGATTTAAGAAACTACATCATTGCATGATTTACTCTTGTATGACTTCAATTTGTATTACAATTTGATGAAGAAGCCATTGCTTGAACGTGCAATGGCTTATAAAAAATTTGTTAAACAGCTTTAGATACTGCAAAAAAATAATTCAAAAGATCAGATATTCAAACTTTTGAAAGACCAAAAAATATTAAAGAATCAAATGATTTACGGCTTAGAAATTATTGAAATAAAAGAAAATATATATATGACTAAACAATAGAGAAATAGAAGAGAAAAAGTGTTACATTCGAAAGAATAATTTTAATTATTGCAAGCTTTCTTATCTTGTAAAAAATGGCTAAAGAGAATTTGGTAGTTCATGTACGAAAATTACTTTTTTAGAAATACACGAAAAATCATAAAATATTTTTTTTAATAAAGTAGACGAGAAGAAAATAATATAAGAAAAGCTCATACATTTACTCGGTTTTATAAAAAATATTGGGGTTTGCTTTACTTTTATAGTGTTCATGATATTTTCTCTAAACAAAAACAATTTAAGTACTTCGATTTTTTGTTTTTTTTTTTTTGGGTGTGTGTTCAAATCTGTAAAACTATTTGTTGATTTTAGTGAAATCTATATGCCAATTTTCTTATCCCATATTTTACTATAGAAAAAAAAATACTAAATAAATCCCACACTCACATCACGTGCAAAAGAGGTGGGGTCGTTCATGGCAGCCAAAGCTTACAATCCAAACCAACTACCCATGAAAGAATGAGCTTATCCATTTTTTCAATTTTTCTATTGATTAGAGAAGGCTTCAGCAAGTAAAAATTTTATATTAAAGTTTCACTCCTTGTTAAGTTTGGTTTTAACAAAAATAATTTTGTTTAAAAAAAATGATAATGATGAGTTTGAGTTTAAGTTTAAGTTTAAGATGGACTTGTTAGAGAGATAGAGTTTCACTCCTTATCAAGTTTGGACTAAACAAAAAAAAAATTATTTAAATATTGTACTGACGTGAAAAATTGTGAGAATTTCAGAGGCTTTGATTATATATATATATATATATGTATGTATATATGTATGTATGTATGTATGTATGTATATACACATATATATACATACATATATATATATATAGACTAGTCACTAATTCATACAATGCACGGAAACTTAAATTGATTATGAAACTATACAATTGCATAAATTGCTCCTATCTGACTTGAATTTGTGTTACAATTTAATGAAGAAGTCAAACTTAGACTATTCGTGAATCGGAAGATTCAATGCCTAGGAATTGTTGAAACAAAACAAAATATATATGGCTACACAATTAGAGAAATACAAGAGAAATATTAGTTATCTTCAAAAGAATTATCCATGGTATAGTTGTTGAAATCTACCAAACATGTTCAGATATTGCTAAAACTAATGCAAAAAGTCAAATTGTAAAATTTCTAAAATGCCCAAAAAATAATTTTAAAAAATTAGAAGTTCCTAAACATAAAATTATTGAAACAATAGGAAAAATATATGACTACATTTATTACACACAAAAAGAAATATAAGAGAAATATGCCATTGAAATATGCTAGACGGTTTCATATAATGAAACCCAAAAATTCATATGAAACTAAAGAATTAGAACATTCAGTGCCTACAAATTATTGAAACAAAATATAAACAAAAAGAAATATGTAACTACACATAGAGAAATATAAAAGAAAGATATTCTACCCTCAAAAGAATAATCCATTGCTATAATTGTTAAAATCTGCAAGAAAATTTCAAATGTTACAAAAAATTAACCAAAAAGTTAGCATTTAAAACACAATGGAATTATTTAGATGAAACAATCAACTGGTGGGTTGAACCTAGCTCCAAGTTTACCCTAGGATAATAGCTTGTTGTTGAGACTTGAGATCGAAGTTGTACATATAATGCGACTTCTTTTTCTTCCTCAATAATCAAGCAATCACCACTGAGAGCCATCTATGCTGGTGCCAATAATTTCTCCACCAAGCAGTTAGTCTCCCAAAGTTCTAATATATCATGATCTTTTAGTAATCGAAGAGTTCAATTATTATATATACATAATTTATAAAAATAAAAATAAAAACACTTTCAATCTGTTTAATAACATGATTTTGATTTTGATTTGGTTTGTTGTTACCCTTTCCATATTAGGGTTTCAAAAAAGTGGTTTTCAAAGTAGCATCTAGTTTTTAATTACATCTTTAATAAAAAATAAAAAATAAAAATTGATTATATACATTCTCCATTTGTATATATCCCCCTCCAAAAAATCTATTAAAAAAAAAAACACGTAGAGTTCAAGAATTTTAAGGTATTCCATTTTTTACTTTGAATCCTTTTAAGTGGAGAATGTATATATATACACGGTTAGTTGGTTTTTTTTTTGGATGAAACTTTGTATTCTTTAGAACTCTACTTTGGATTGATACAATTTATGTTTGTATATTTAAGTTGTTATTTTTTTTCAATCTAATTGAAGAAATTAAAAAATAAAATAAATTATACTGAGGTGTAAAAAATTTTAAAAATTTTGTTTTAAAAAAAAAAATAATGATGTGATAAGTTCTGGAGAGGTCAATAAAATGTCAAAGGCTTCAATTTGAGTTTAAGTTGGACTTGTTAGAAAGATAGAGTTTCACTCCTTGTTAAGTTTGGATTAAACAAAAAAAATTTTAAAGTGATAATGATGAGTTTTAGTTTAAGTGGGACTTGTTAGAAAGATAGAACTTCATTCCTTGTTAAATTTGAACTAAATCAAAATAATTTTATTTAAACAAAATGATAATTTTATTTAAATATGTGCTGACATGAAAAATTGATGGTGATCAAGGTCAACCTGTCCATAGTGGTCGTCCATAACTAGACCACATCCAAAAAGCTTTATGGAGAAAAAGGAACTCAGGTTGAACGTCATAGGTGAAAATACAACTCATAGGTAGTGAGGTCGTCCAATTTCAAGAAGGACATCCATGACCCAAGAGTATGGACGACAAAAAGACACTTGGAGAATTTCATGAGAAAGTTCTCATAAGGACCCATGTAATTAGACCATGATACGCCACTCTTAAAATGTGGAGATAACTCCCCATAATCCGCTCCATGTTTCCTATTTCATTCATTAACCAACCACATCACCTATGATTATGGTGGATCCGAACAGGTAGACTTAGTTCTAACTCTCTATAAAAGGAACAAGCCCTATTCATTCAAGGTAAGTTTTTACCATTCACTATTTCCCATCCTTGTGTTCAAAAGAGAAAACTGACTTAACCATCGAAGGGTCCTTGGTCATGTTACACCGGTCCTTGGTCATGTTACACCGGTCACCCTTGACATTTCTTTCTTTCTTTTCCGGACTTACAGCCATTACCATAGCTCGAGATATTTCAGACTATTGATTTTCGTGTATCATCAGTTGACGCCGTCTGTGGGGAGAAAAGGAAAAAGTTTCTGAGTACTAACTTATTTACTTTCTAAGACAAAAAGGTTGCATGGTTCGAACTAGGTCAATGGCCACCAGTCTAGGACACTAGGAGAGTGGAAACGCCTTTAGTCACACAAACTGTGCACCAGCACCCTCAATGACCATCCAACAATAGTTGCAATCCATGGCAGCTATGATGGCAAAACTGACACACTAGAACCAGGAGTTAACTAGAGAAGTGAATAGACAACGTCAACAACAACATGGTGGAGAACGAGGCCAAAATTTAGAGAATGAAGGGGCTAAGAACAATGCTGAAAGAGACTAGTCCAGAGGTACTGCACTCACAGAGCAACACATTTGGAGAGGGAGATGGACCAGATGAAAAGAGCCATGGAAGAGATGAAGGATTCCATGAGGAGAGCAAACCACATGGATGACCTCATCCACAAGACTGATTCCCCCTTCAATGAGTCCATCATGACTCATTCCCTGCCTTCCAAGTTCAAAATGCCTACCTTGGATTCATATGATGGTACGCGTGATCCTTGTGATCACATTGCCATATTTAAAACAACCATGCATCTCCAAGGTGTTCCAGATAAAATCATGTGCAGAGCTTTTCCTACCACGTTGAAAGGCCCAGCTAGAGTATGGTTTGGTAAGTTACCACCAAACACCATAACCTCATTCTAGGAGTTAAGTAAGTTGTTCGTCAACAACTTTATAGGGGGAAAAGGCAGAAATGTTCCTCGTCTAGCTTATTAAGCATAGAGCAAGGAGAGAACAAGAGTCTACGTTCTTTTATTAGTCGCTTTAATAGAGAAGCCCTATTGGTGGACGAGATGGATGACAAGATCCTCTTAGCAACTTTCTACAATGGAGTCAGTTCAAACTTATTCATCCATAAGTTGTACGACCAGGAGCCACAGATGATGGCTAAATTGATACATTCAGCCCAAAGTTTCATGGACGTAGAAGACGCAATTATTGCCAAGAAAAAGAAAAAAGGTGAACTACTAGACAGTGGATATACACCATCTAGAGCAGGGTCCTTATTTAAAGAAAGCCAAAGTTTGAGAGAAAGAGATCGCTACGGCAAGAAAGTGGGGTCGTCCTTAAGACGATACTCTACCTGCATTTCCTTGAATACTCCACTTGACCAAGTGTTAACGCAGATCAAAGACAATCCATCCTTGAAGTGGCCCGAGAGGATGAAAGGAGATCCTAGCAAGTGAAACAAAAGCAAGTGCTGTCATTTTCACTACAACCATGGACATGATACGAATGAATGCTATGACTTGAAGCAGTAAATTAAAGATCTCATAAAATAGGGAAAGTTAAAAAATTTCTTAGGCGAGACCACAAGGATGAGGGGACAGCCCATAAAGGGCAAAGCAGAAGAACTAATGCGTTAACTGCTTGGAGAAATACGGATCATTGTAGGGGGTACATCAACAGGAAGCTCTTCCAAAGCCAAGAAGACCTACCTACGAAAAGTCCAGAATGTTCAAATATCCGGACGACAACCAAGGATGATTAGAAAAGATGAGCATGCCATTATTTTCACGAATGAAGACGCAAGACAACTGTAGCATCCACATGATGATGCGATTGTCATTTCTTTGAAGATTGCAAATTATACAACTAGAAGGGTGTTAATAGACAATGGGAGTTCAGCAGACATCCTCTACTACCCAACCTTCCAACAAATGAGGATTAACAAGGAATTACTTTGTCCAGTAAATGTGTCATTGACAAGGTTTGAAGGAATGAAGGTTCTACCAATAGGCACCATCTCCTTGCCAGTCGTGGTTACCACGGTAAATCAATAAGGAAGTGAATTTTCTTGTTGTAGATTGTTTATCCTCGTACAATGCCATCATTGGATGAGCAAATTTGAATAGTTGGAGGCCTGCAATGTCTACCTACCACTTTTCTGTCAAGTTCCCAACTAAGTATGGCATTGGGGAAGTACAAGGAAATCAATTAGTTGCTAGTGAATGTTATTTAGCAATGTTGGTCATGGATAAGCAGATGCAGACAATGAACATTGAAGAAAGAAGAGCATTGGCTGAGCCAATTAAGGTACTGGAAGATGTACCATTGAACGAGTCCAACCTAGAAAAGTTTACCAGGATTAGGACGAGTATGGGGGAAAAGATGAAGCAGGATCTTGTTGGATTCCTCAAAAAGAGCACAGATGTTTTTGCTTGGAGCCATGAAGACACGCTTGGGATTGACCCAAGTGTGATTACTCATCGTTTAAATGTGTCCCTGTCTTACAAGCCTATCTGTCAAAAGAAGAGAGTGTTTGCCTTAAAACGAGATAATGCCATCAAAGAAAAAGTTCAAAAGTTACTCACCGCAGAGTTCATCTGTGAAGTCTACTACCCTGATTGGTTAACTAATGTAGTGATTGTCAAGAAAGCTAATGGCAAATTGAGGATGTGTGTGGACTTCATAGATTTAAAGAAGGCATGCCCTAAAGATAGCTGTCCTCTTCCACGCATTGATCAGTTGGTGGATTCAACAGCTGGACATTATCTGCTAAGCTTCATGGATGCATTCTCAGGGTACAACCAAATTAAGATGGACGAGGAAGTCCACAAGAAAATAACCTTCATCACAAGCCAAGGTTTTTTTGCTACAAAGTGATGTCATTTGGTCTAAAAAATGCAGCAGCTACCTATTAGAGGTTAGTCAATCATATATTTCATCCACAAGTTGGGCAAAAAATTGAAGTATATGTGGACAGCATATTAGTTAAGAGCGTAAGGGAGACATAACATTTGGATAACCTTCAAGAAACCTTTGATACGCTCAAGCGATATAAGATGAAGCTGAATCCAAGAAAATGTGTCTTTGGAGTTGCATTAGAGAAATTCCTTGGTTTTATGGTTTCACAAAGAGAGATTGAGGCAAACCTGAATAAAATCCAAGCAATGTTGAGCATGGAGCTCCCGAAGAATATCAAAGACGTCCAGAGCCTCACTGGACAAGTAGCTGCCCTTAACAGGTTTGTTTCAAAAGTTATTGACAAGTTTTTATCGTTTTTCAGAGTATTAAGGAAGGCATTTTAATGAACGGATGAATGCCAACAAGAATTTGAAAATTGAAGGCTTATCTCGCTTTAACTCCATTGCTGAGCCTATCTAAGCTAGGAGAAGAGTTGTATCTCTACCTAGTGGTGTCCCCTCATGGAGTGAGTTCAACCTTGATCAAAGAAGAAGGGAAGGTATAGAAGCTCGTGTACTAAACCAGCAAAACTTTAAGAGGAGTGGAAGGATGATACCTACCAATGGAAAAGTTAGCATTTTCATTGGTGACAATAGCAAGAAAGTTCAGGCCTTATTTTCAAGCTTATGTAATTAACGTCCTAATAGATCATTCACTAAAGAAGGCCATGAACAAGCTAGAGGCCGCTGGACAATTGATATAGTAGGCAATGGAACTTAGTGAATTTGATGTATGGTATAGGCCAAGAGAAGCAATAAAAGCTCAAGTCCTAGCAGACTTCATCACCGAATTCACTCGTACCAGTATTCAACAAAATGAAGACTAGGGGGCAAAGCAATGGGTCTTCCATGTGGATGGTTCGTCCATACAGCATGTAGGAGGGATTGGAATAGTTTTACGCTCACCAGAAGGGGATCATTTGTAGTATGTAGTCCGTCTGTAGTTTCAAACAACCAATGATGAAGCAAAATATGAAGCCTTACTCCAAGGCTTGGAATTAGCTAAATCACTTTGAATGGATTCAGTCCTCATAAAAGGAGACTCACAATTGGTAATAGGCCAAGTGAATGGAATGTGTGATGCCAAAGAAGAACAAATGAAGTAGTATTTGGGAAAAGTTAAGCAGTGCATCAAAGGCTTCACAACAGCCCAATTTCAACAAATACTAAGGGAAAAGAATGTAGAAGCCAACATTTTAGCCAAGACGACATCTACGGACGAGATAATGGGTGATCAAGTTAAGGTCTAATATATTCCAAGTATAGACATCAATTGGACCTCCCCTATTATGTCTTATATCAAGGACGGAGTTCTTCCCAAAGACAAATTAGAAGCAAGGAAGCTAAGGATAAGAGCAACGAGGTATGTCCTTATAGACAAGGTGTTGTATAAAAGAGGTTATTTCCAGCCCTACCTGAGGTGTTTAAATCCAAACGAGTCCCTTTACATATTGAGAGACGTCTATGAAGGAGCCTATGGAAACCATTCAGAAGCCAGATTCTGCATCTATAAGATAGTCCGTGCAGGATATTACTGGTCATCCACGCAAGCATATGCTAAATCTTATGTCAAAGCGTGTGACAAATGTCAGTGCTATAGAAACATACCTAGGTAACCATCAGATTATCTCACTTTAATGGTGACCTCTTGGCCCTTTGCCCAGTGGAGACTTGATATCCTTGGACCCTTTTCCCATGGGGACAAGGCAAATGAAGTTCTTGGTAGTAGGGATTGATTATTTTACAAAATGAGTAGAAGTATAACCATTGGAAAATATCACTGAGTGGAATGTAAGTAGCGTTGTCTAGAAAAACATGATTTGCTGCTTCGGTTTTCCTAAGGTGCTCGTCTTATACAACGAACGCCAATTTGACAATACTCCATTCCGAGAGATTTGCAAGCAGTTAGGGATCAGGAATCATTACTTCTTACCCTCCTACCCTTAGGCTAATGGACAAGCTAAAGTTGAAAACTGATCCTTGCTGAAAATCATCAAGACCCAGTTTGAAAGGGTAAAAGGGATATGGCGGAACAAATTACCCAGTGTCCTTTGGGCTTATAGGACGACAATAAGGATTCCAACTGGAGTGATGTGATAATATCCACGGAGGTTGGTCTAACTAGCTATAGGGTGGCCCACTATAACAATAAGAAGAATAAGATACAATTTCGTCTAAGTCTTAACCTTATAGATGAGGTAAGGATGGATGCAGAATAAAGGGTGGCCAATTACAAAAACATAATGAATAAGCACCATGACGCATTGGTGAAGCCAAGGCAGTTCAACATTGGAGATCTCATCCTAAAAAGGGTGTCTTTGGCTGCTAAGGACTCCACTCATGGAAAGTTGGAACCTAACTAGGAAGGACCATACAGAGTTATCAATTCCAAAAGGCGAGGTTCATACTACTTGGAGGCCCTGGATGGACGAAAGCTGAAGCATGCATGGAATGTAGAGCATTTGAGGAAGTACTACCTATGAAGAAAACTTGTCAAGAAGGTCAGCACGAGCAAGATTAAAGATCAGTAGTTTAGTTACGCTATCTTTTAGTATTTATGTTTTCCAATAGTATCTTATGTTTTCTAGCATTTGAAATTGTTAGGACATATGTAGTTGTTCAAGCTTGTGAACATATGTCGCTATTTTATGTAATTGGCTTATCCTTAGACAAAACGCACTTTACTTGTAATTGGGTAGATCTAGGATGTGTTAAACACTTCAAGAAACAGTGGTTCAAGATTAAGTGTTGAAGCCGTCAAAGTCTGTCCAAGATACAAGCAAGGAAGTGCAAGATTTTAAAGCTCGATAGATACCTCGACAGATACATCTATCGAGATTTAAAGAATCTGTTTAGCCCGAGCCTCGACAGCTGTCTCGACACCTCTCGACACCTCTATCTGTCGAGAATTAAAGAAAACAGATTTCCAGGTCTGTTTCAAGTCCAATCCGTGTGTGTCTTTGGGACTTCTTTTCTCCTAACCCTAGACATATAAAAGGATTATTTTAAGGGCCATCAAAGTGTGCGAAAAAGCAAAAATCACAAGATACAAGTTGCTTCTTCTCTTTCATGCAAATTGTGATCTGTGAGACAAAGTTCGTGCCCTAGTTCATCTCTGATGATTTGAAGAACTTTGCAGCCAACATTCTTTCTTCCTCAAGTTGGTGAGTGAGTCACGTACTGGGATTCGTGCAAAGGAGTAAGACGCGTACTGGGATCCGCGCATCACATTGGTTAGTCACGTACTGGGAGCCGTGCATTAAACTGGAGAAATTGTCACTACAGAACAAGTCCAATTGGGTATTGGGGTAAGAGTTCAACTGTAGGTTGGTAAGGTACTGGGATTCCTTACTTGTAACTGCTTGTTGTGATAATAGTGGAGTTTCGGGAGTGGTGACCTTAAATCACCCAGTGGGGTTTTTGCCTTAAGGGTTTTCCCCATTCGTGAACAAATCACCGTGTTATTTATTTTCCGCTGCATAACTTAGTTTGGTGATTTGTTTGTGCTGCCACGTGATATTGCATGTTAATTTGATTAATTAAAAACTGGGCTAATTAATTAATCTAAGTTATCACAAGGGGTCAACGCGTTTGTGGCCTGTCAAGTGGTATCAGAGCCCGAGGACGATTCCGAGGATGAGGACGACGGAATCTTGAGTGCCTTCACTGCCACTGTTAATCCTACTGATGGGGTTACAGAAGATGTGGATGAAGAGAAGGAATTGGTGGAGTCCAAGATTGAGATTATAGATGATCAAGATGATATCCATACCGCCTATGAGAAGCTATACAAGCTTTCTGAGAAACACGAGAAGCTCTATAGGCTGGCCACTAAGAAGCTCAGTGATGTGGAACTTGACCGTGAGGAGCTGTCCACAAAGGTTGATCAAGCAAATCAAACCATTGGAGCACTGAGGTTCGAGAACAATTTCTTGGCTGAGAGGACCAAGAAGCTTGAAGCAGAGCTGTTTCAAGTCAGAGCACAACTGGAGAGGACGTCAAGCGCCAAACTGGACAAAATGCTAGATGCTCAGAGATCTTCTTCGGATCGTACTGGATTGGGGTATGAATTCTCTATCTCTAATACTCCTTCTGCTAGTACTACTGTTTTTGTTCCACCCGCTAATAACATTAAAACTGAGGAGAATAATGTTAAAACTGATTTAGCTAGTGAGAACGTAGACAAGGAAAGGTCCATCCTAGGAGCACCCCCTAAAATTGAGAAAAGGGAATCTAGAAACCCTAGGAATAAGAGGGCTAACTCTCAAAAGGCCAAACAGAAGAAGCCGCATCTCTGTTATCATTGTGGTCTCGCCGGTCACACTCGACCAAATTGCTACAAGTGGCTTGCCACTCAACAGAGCAATGGCGAAATAGCATCTGGGAGCCAGAATCAACTTCAATCTTCTCTCGCTCCTCTTGGAGACATTCTAAAAGCTCTTATGTTCCTTTCGAACTTGAACGGTTCATATTCTTCTCCCTCTTTACCGGTTCAAGAGTCGACCAATAGGAAAGGATCTTCCAAGGTGTGGAAGCCAAAGGGATCTAAGTGATTTCAGTCATTTCTTCTTCTCTCTCCTGTTTTCGTGTGTTGCATTACTTGTGTGTTTCTTTACTATTTTGAGTCAGTCTAGTTTTATGCATTGTTTTGCTTTCTTTAGCATGTTTTTGTTTGTGTGTTTTCAAGTTTTGTGTTTTATTTTTTGCTTCTTTGATAAAAATAAAAAAAAAATAAAAATTGAAAAATGAAAAATACAAAAATAGTGTGTGTTTGTGTGCATTAGTTCATGCGAACTTTTGGAATGGCCATTGAAAGAGAGTTTTCTAAATTTTGTATCATCTATAGCTTAGATGAGCACTCTTTTGCACAACTAAGCGAGTGAGCTTTGTAGCTCTTTGTTTGTGATGAGTAAGGTTAAGTAATCTCTTCTTCTTAACACTCGTATCACTCTTTTTGACGGGTTGAACTAGAAAATCCTAAGAGAAAGGCATAAATAACCATCTCACCACTGTTACTCGCCAATCATAATATGACATCTGTATGCTTCGGCATAGCAAAAGTGCAATGTCATAAGACACCTGTATGCTTCGGCATAGCAAAAGTGCAATGTCAAAAGCTTAACATCATTGGGTATTTCTTTTCTTTCTCTTGTATGCCCATGCATGATATGCTTGTTAAAAGGAAATATGCAAAGAAATAAAAAGCAAAAAGATTAAAAATGCTTTAAAATATGGTTGCAAGCGTGTTTTCTAGGAGATGTGGGAGTTATAGGATGTACCTCAAAGGTGATAGTCCCCATCAAACAGTTATGATTGTGTGTGAGCTAAAGTGATTTTCTCATATCTCAAATCGTCATGACATTGAGACACTTATGCAATCTTGCGATGTTTTCACACACAACACGCAATACTCTTTGCTATTCTTGATACATGTGCAGGTACAATGTGATTTGGCCATCACAAGGTTTACATGCTTAATGTATGATCACTAAACTGTCATAACTTATTTTTGAAACATAAAATTGGTTAGACTTGTTTAGTGTGTGTGTGCGTGTTTTGAGATACATGTGCATCATATTTCTTGTTGAGAGATGATTTTGAGAGCTTAATGTGTTGATTGTATCTTTGGTTGAGCTGTATGCATGATTGCATTCATGTCTGTGTTTTTTCCTCTTTTGAAAAATTGCTTTGAAAGGCATCTCGACACCTCCTCGATACCTCTCGATACATAGCTATCTGTCGAGATCCTTAGACTCTTTCTTATCGCAGTCTCGACAGATACCTCGATAGCAGCTGGATCGATCGAGAAACTTTCTGTTTGCTCGATAGCTCCTCGATAGCTTCTGGATCGATCGAGGTTCCCTCTTGCTTGTTTCTTCTCCCTCGATAGCTGACCTCGATAGCTGCATCTGTCCACGTGCTTTTCTCGATAGCTTCCCTCGACAGCTACCTCGACAGCTCTCGACACCTTCAGCTGTCAAGAATTACTGATGCTCTATATATTGGATGTTCGCGATTTTTCAGTTCACTCTCTCGATCTCTTTCGCTCGAAACTCTCTTTTCTCTCTTCCAAAACACTTCCCTCTCCCTCCAAACCTCTCTCAAGGCTTTCTCAAGTGATTCTTCGTGTTCTTCATCTCTTGGTAAGCACATTATCCCTCTTTTTCATGCATTTCATTGTTTAAAACCCTAGGTTTGTGTTTTTGAAAAATGTTTGGGAGTTTTCAAAATTGTTGGGGTTTTCATGAAATCTTTGGGTTGGTTTTCTAGTTTTAATCTACAAAACCACATGCATTGCATCACATTAGCATTCTAATTGTATTTTCATGCATTTAGATGTGTGCAAATCTATTGTGTGCTGTTAGGTTTGGATTGGGCTGAGCCCATGATGTTTTTGAGTTGCATGTCACATGCTCATGCATTTTCATGCATACGTTCTTTTCATTTCAATATTTCATTCTGCCAATATTGATTTGTTTGGGACTCTTCTATTTGTCTCCTCTTTCCCCCTCTTCTATGTTTGCGTTAGTAGCGTCTATGGCTCCTAAACGTAAGTCCATTCCGTCCCAGAACCCTCTGCGTTCTAAGGGACAGTCTTCTTCTGACTCTACCCCTCTCTCTGTCCGGTTCCGTGATGAGAAAGCCCGTAAGGACTTCTCGGAGAACTTTTCTAAACGCGGTGTTCATTCGGAACGCCACGTCGTCCTGGCAGACTTTGCCGACACTGACCTACCCGATGTCATTCACACTCGGGGTTGGGAGTCACTGTGTGACGTCCCGGTCACATCTCCTCTCGTGTTGATTCAGGAGTTTTACTCCAACATCCACGGGATAGATTCTTCTGTACCTTCTTTCTATTCTAGCGTCCGAGGTACGCGCTTCTGTGTCACCCCAGAGCTAGTCTCTGAGGTTCTCCATGTCCCTAGGGTGGATCATCCCGATTACCCTAGCTGTGAGCGTCTCTGGACTGTGTCCAAAGACGAGATGATCTCGGCGTTCTGTGAACGTCCTACCTCTTGGGGAGATCACATGTACACACCATGTAGACCTTTTGCTAAAGGTCCTAGATTCCTTAACATGGTGATGACTTTTGTTTTGCACCCACTCTCTCACTACAACTCGATCACAGAGCCTCGTGCTCGGTTCTTGTTGTCCCTCCTTGAGGATCTCTCTATAGACTTTCCTTCTCACTTCAACTTTTCTATCATAGATGTCTATAGGGATACGGCCACCCGTGATAAGCTCATTTTCCCTTCCGCTATCACGAGGATCATGAGTCGTTTTTCCATTCCCTTCCCCTCGTCCGATCACTACCATGTCATGTCTGCCATAGACGCCGCTACCGTAAAACGTAGCGAGGCACAATTCTGATCGCGACAGCCGGATGCTGCCACTCCTTCCACCCGTCCGACCACCTCCAGATCCGCTCGAGCTTCTGCTTCTACTTCTTCGAGCGACGTCACCTTGAGCGACATCATGGTGCAGCTACAGCGCATGGATGCTCGCCTCGATACACTCTCCACAAAGTTGTATCAGGTGAATGTCCGTGTTGGTCGCATCGCCAGGAGACAGGCGACCATGGGCGGCTTTGCCTCAGAGGTTTCTCCTCCGCCACCTCATGTGTCGACTGAGACCGAGGGTGATGATGATGGCGATGATGATGATGCTTCCGACGATGATGATGATGGAGATGCTAGCTCATCGGATGAGATGTCTACTTGACACTCTACCCTTTGTCACTCGTGACAAAAAAGGGGAGTAGTTTTGTATGAGAGTAGTCATACTTAGGAGGAGTTTTAGTATAGGACATTTTTGTTAGGGGGAGTGTGGTTTGAGGGATGTAGTGAGGTGATCTATGTATTTTTTTCTTTTCTTATCTTTTAGAGATACATTGATCATGTACTTACATACATTGTACTTATCCTCTTTCTCTATATGATGATGTATGTTTTCTTTTTCACCTACCTCTACATGTGTTGTTTCTTTTCTGTCTTTATACACATGTTTCTTTACTTGTATGCAATCTATTATTTCTGTTTCACACAAAGATGCCTTGATGTGTTTTGTTTACAAGTGTTTCAGAAATACAGGTTGTCAAAGTCTTCTTGCCATAAACTCTCTTCTTGCAAAGTTTTTCAAGAGTTTGTGTTAGGATAGATTTTATTGTATGTAACAAGTGAGTATGAGTTGAGTGATTTATGACTTCTCTCATATCTTCATTTGTATGTTGTGGTTTTGTCACGGATTGCCAAAGGGGGAGATTGTTAGGACATATGTAGTTGTTCAAGCTTGTGAACATATGTCGCTATTTTATGTAATTGGTTTATCCTTAGACAAAACACACTTTACTTGTAATTGGGTAGATCTAGGATGTGTTAAACACTTCAAGAAACAGTGGTTCAAGATTAAGTGTTGAAGCCGTCAAAGTCTGTCCAAGATACAAGCAAGGAAGTGCAAGATTTTAAAGCTCGATAGATACCTCGACAGATACATCTATCGAGATTTAAAGAAGCTGTTTAGCCCGAGCCTCGACAGCTGTCTCGACACCTCTCGACACCTCTATCTGTCGAGAATTAAAGAAAACAGATTTCCAGGTCTGTTTCAAGTCCAATCCGTGTGTGTGTCTTTGGGACTTCTTTTCTCCTAACCCTAGACATATAAAAGGATTATTTTAAGGGCCGTCAAAGTGCGCGCAAAAGTAGAAATCACAAGATACAAGTTGCTTCTTCTCTGTTCATGCAAATTGTGATCTGTGAGACAAAGTTCGTGCCCTAGTTCATCTCTGATGATTTGAAGAACTTTGCAGCCAACATTCTTTCTTCCTCAAGTTGGTGAGTGAGTCACGTACTGGGATTCGTGCAAAGGAGTAAGCCGCGTACTGGGATCCGCGCATCACATTGGTTAGTCACGTACTGGGAGCCGTGCATTAAACTGGAGAAATTGTCACTACAGAACAAGTCCAATTGGGTATTGGGGTAAGAGTTCAACTGTAGGTTGGTGAGGTACTGGGATTCCTTACTTGTAACTGCTTGTTGTGATAATAGTGGAGTTTCGGGAGTGGTGACCTTAAATCACCCGGTGGGGTTTTTGCCTTAGGGTTTTCCCCATTTGTGAACAAATCACCGTGTTATTTATTTTCCGCTGCATATCTTAGTTTGGTGATTTGTTTGTGCTGCCACGTGATATTATCTGTTAATTTGATTAATTAATAACTGGGCTAATTTAATTGATCTAAATTATCACAAGGGGTCAACGCGTTTGTGGCCTGTCAGAGCTTAGGTTTAGTCAATGAGTAAACTGTAAGGTGGTAATCTTTTGAAATTCATATTGACGAGTAAGGTGTTGTCTCATTTGAAGTTGTTGGAAAGTTTTTATATATATGAAATTTGTGGATCAAATGAAGTTATTATTGTTGTGTTTGCTTTCTTATCTATTTGTGAGCTTCACCCTCTATTTGTGGGTGTATATAATGTTTTTCCCCAGTATACGGGAATGGCTTTGAAATTTTTACTCATTTGAATGTGCTTTTAAAATATGCTTGCTCATGACATCTTATCAATGTTCACGTTCCTAAACCTTCTTGAACTTGTGGCGTTCAAAATGAGCTAGGTGATTTCATTGACACGTAGTTCCTAAATGCTGCTTCATCAAATATAATTTTAATTAGAATAATCTTAAGCATGTAAACGTTATAGATCGAGAAACCAGACGGTTTGGATGCAGCACCTTATCAAATCTAATTTTAATATTCTGTTCATAGCTTTGTCACATACACTAAGAGTGAGATGGAAATTTTTTGTGGGGTATAACTTTCTGAACATTCAAATGAACCACATCCCATTAGTCTCCACATGCCCAATTCATTTGATAGGAATATGAGATTAAAGACACAGCTGCACCTAACAACACTGAGTCATAACCTTGAACTTCAAAAACAATAACCTTCAGATGCATCTGTTTGGCCCCTGAAGCTCTTAACTATGTGTTTCTCCTCATCTCATTGACATTATGTCATTATCTTTGTGGTTGGAGTGTGGGATTGTGAATAGAGAATATACAGCTTATTAAAAAATGTTCTATTCCAACCAAGACTTATTATATGAGGCTCAAATTTTAGAAGATAAAAAATGTGGTGCCAAAAATAGAAATGATGAAAAATAAAAATGAAAAAGAACAGTGCGTGAGATTGATAGACAGAATAAATAAATAAGTTATTAGTTCCGTATTATTCGTTTAAGTATGTGTCTATGTCCATCATCTTTAATAAGCTAAAAGTTTGTCTTTATTTGAACTGTTAAAAATCTTGACTTATATATATTTGGATAACTTTTACTTTATTAAAAAAAATATTTATTGAAACAAATCCAAACCAAAATGGACTCGGATTATTATTATTATTATTATTATTTTTGTTATCTGATTTCAACACAGTCACACAAACAAAAGAAGGATTCCAGATTTTGTGCCACAATCTTTTCTGCTATGCGGTGTTAGAAATTTTCCCACCAAACTATTCTTGAATACACAAGATAATTGGAACATTAATTTAAGGCAGGTAAAGCAATTGTTAGTTATTAAGGAACTAAAAAAAGCAAGTAATCAGGGCACATAATTAAGCCATGCATATGCAAGTAAAACACCAAAAGAGATTAGTACCCTTCGGAACTAAGATCAGCAAATATATAACAATAAGACTAAGCTGAATAGAACACAGTAATTGAAGCCACATAATCAGTGCTTATACATACATAAAAGATGGAGTTGAACACTTAGTATAACACGTACTCAAAGGCCAAAGAGTAAAATGCAAAACCAAAACTAAAATCAAAGAAATTTGTGCTAAGTACTAATCCTTCTGAACTCAGATTAGAAGGATTGGTGTTGCTGCTGATTTACATGTTTATAAGGATGAGCCATCACTAACCCAATCAAAATAAAAAAGACTGCGCTCAATGATTAATGCAGGTTATACATTTTTAAATGTATCCCCAAGAAAGTCTTCTTCGAACCCAAAAAAAATTGCAGCCTTAGGATCCCAGATGTTAGCCACTTTTTTCTTGTATGCGGCAGATACGAGCTGCACAGAAAGGGAGAAAAATAGAAGTGAAAAACATAATGTCATCCAATATACTTTACTATCAAGTCACAAAACTTCTTATATAAGCCAAAATATTCACATATATCCTCCATGTAGTGAAATGATTAGTCAATACATCTGGACCTATATTTAAGAAATCTCATCCATGGCAACTCTCACTACAAAAGTTATATCATCCCAGCAAGACCAAGTAAGTATAACTTTCTCTATAAATGGATATATCCCATGAACTAGCAATTTATGAAAAGGTATATTGAAGTAATAAATGTGCCAGAAGGTATAATAATTAAAACTAGAACAATTAGCTCCCACTACCAAAACCTATAGAAAAATTACACAAACAACAGAAAAATTTACCTTAAAATAGCTTCGTTCCACCTAATCCTCATCAACATATGAACTAGATTGAGATAGGCACAAGTTGCCAAAATCCTCCACAAGGCTTTCTTCCACAAAATCATGTACAGCTGAAGAAGGAAAGCAAAGCATTTATTAGTACATCAAATACAGATTAATGAATATTGCGAGCACATAAGTGATAAAAAATATGATATACCTGGTACTCCATATAGCCAATCACGAGCACATAACAAAGCTTCTGCAGTTTGTGGCAAAAGAGAATTGCGAAACTTATCAAGAATGCGGCCACCAATACTAAATGCAGACTCCAAGGCAACAGTAGTAATGAGAATGCTCAAAATATCACGTGCCATCAAGGAAAGTTCTGGGAAACGATTACTGTGAGACTTCCAATACCCCATAACATTCAAATCCTCGTGCAACCTATGTTCAAGTCGAGTCTTTTCCAAGTATAAATTCAATTGTGACTTGCTTGAATCTGAACCAATAAGTTGACTCTTATATGTCTCAAAACTAGAGAAATCATCATGCCTAGCATAATGACCATGCACTCCACCACTACTAGATACTTCTTCAACCATATTGCCGGTATCACTAGTAGAATTCTTATATTCCTCAAAGATGCCATACAATATATCACGAAGATTCGCTGCCATAGATATTGCTTCCTGCTTAGCCAACTTACTATAACAAAATTCTACACATTGCAACTTGTATCTAGGATCCAAAATGACAGCAAATGATAGCACATGACTGTAATACTCCCAGTATTTATCAAACTTTTCTTTCATTTCTTTTGCCATTGCTCTAATTATCACATCATCATCTTCCAACTGTTCCATAATACACAATTGAATCTTCCAAACACAACGGAAATACAAGTTGGCTGTGGGCTAGTTTGTCCCAGAGAAAAGCTTGGTGATATCATAAAATGGTTCCAAAACCCTTGCTATCTTCTCCACCCTTTCCCATTCCTCCTCTGAAGGGCAATTGAGAAAGTATTTATCAATCCTACTCAAGTGAGAAAATGCATCTCGATACTTAAGACAAGTCTCAATAATCAAGTATGTTGAGTTCCATCTTGTTGGGATATCTTGGCGTACTTTCTTACTTGTCAAAAAAGCAAGCTCTGAAAGGCAAGCTCTGAAAGACATTGAGTAAACCTCAACTTCTTATGATCTTAACCTCTCACATAAGTAACACTTTCACGTAAATTATACACAGCCTCATTTATGAATTTTAATCCATCTTGTACGATAAGGTTTAATATGTGTGCACCGCAACGCACGTGAAAGAACTCACCACCATAAGGTAAACAAGATCCAAAAGAAGGGTGTCACTTTAAATGACTCACCAAAGTATCATTATACAAAACACCATCTAAAGTAATGGTGAATACCTTCTCAATGCCCCACTCTTTCAACAAACCTAACAACTTCTCTGCCACTATAGCACCACCACGTGGAGGTGGCACATGACAAAAACTCAGAACTTTCTTCTACAACACCCAATGTTCATCAACATAATGTGCCGTAAGAACCATGTACTCATCAGTGTTAGGTGAAGACCATAAATCGGATGATAAGCAAAACCTTCTAGTAATTGACTTTAAATCATGTTTCAAATTTTCCCTTTCTCCCCTATATATTTTTATTACATCTGATTTATGGTCGACGAAGTTAATCAAGGACGGGGTTACAGCTATGGACGACGCTACTACTATGTTCGCGTTTATTAATGTCTACTATTGTGTGTTCTTACTACTGCTATGGTGTGTGTTAAGAATAAAGGTGCACTAGTTCTTAAACTCTTACACCGTCTACGGACAAGTTTGTGAAAGACGAGGTTATGTATTTTAAGTATTTTCCTAAGTACTTCCATAAGGCACTAGCTTCTAAGCAGGTGCCATATTTGTGAAGAATGCTTATATAATGATATGGTTTGGATTTTCAATGTATTTTATGCATAAAATCTGACTCCTATGGTAAAACCCACGAGGGGGGCAAACCCCTAAGACGAATGAAAAATCCCTGGACTCAGGGATGTAACGTTCACAAGCTTTCCTCAAGACGAGGATAAAGTGTAAAATAAGCTAAGGCATAAAAAATTATATAGTGAAACACTCGTCCATAAACGAGCATCTGACCAAAACACCCAGGTGTTCTAGGACGAGTCAAACACTAGAAACGTCCTTGACAAAAGACAAAAACCAAGCTTAAGGATGAGGCAAATAAGCCAATCCTGTAGACGAGGCAAGTGAGCCAAGCTTTTGGATGAGGAAAACGTCTGACAAGGCTATCATTGCTATCTTAAATAGTCCATGTGCAAATAAGTCGTCTATATGTATATAAAAAAAAAGAGAGACAAATGGATAAACTTCAAGCATCATCCATAGAAAAAATACATGGATGAACTAATAACATCGTCCATAAGAAAAGTATGAGGACGACCCTTTAATACTTATGCAAATTCCAATCACAACAATGACAAAGAGGGCAAACATGTCCATACAATGACAATGAATAAAAATAAACATTCATTGAAATTTTGAAAAGGGTAGACGACCACCGTCCAAAAACCCTTACAAGTTAAGCCTCAAAAGGCAATGTTAATAAGCTCGTCCAAAACATTCTAGATGAGATGATTATACTCCAATACATTTCAATGTATAAAAAAAAAAGAAGAGAAGGAAAAAGGAAAAAGCAAATGACTTTCAAGTAAAAAGACATTCATCTTAAACAGGTGGGGTGTTGGCATTGGGTTCGTCTTGAGGGGGAAAGGTAGTAGCAATGTCCTCCATGTTAATATCCTCTGAGCTGGTCTGGACGAGGGAGCTTGTAGAAGCCCCACCAAGGTTCAGCTTGATAAAACTGAAGTCCACCTTAGGGAATTTATCCATGGCGTCCATCCTAAAGTCCTCGAAGCCAGCTGCGTAGTTGGCGTTCATTAAATTAGTAAATTCTTTGGACACCTTAAACTCTATGACGGCGTCTCCATTAGCATTTTCTAGAAGGGCATTTAGCTCATCATTCTTCTTATGAAGGAGAGCAAGATGGGCATCCTTCTTATGGACTTCAGTCTCCAACTTAGCGATGCGGTTTTGCAACTTCTCCGCATCGTCCTTGGCCTTGGTTGCCACCTCCGCCCATCTCTTGGACTCGTCCTTTCCTTTTTTGACCGTCTTCTCCAACAATATCCTCGTCTTGTCTAGTTTAGTTGCCTGCCTAGATGCGGCGATGAACTTGGACATTGCCTGCATAGATTAAAGTTTTATTACAATGCATGCATGAGCTAATAGCAAGACGAGACAAACATATAAAACTTACATACCTTAAAAAGATCATGAACACCAGAGTGCTCAAAATCCTTCAATGACATGTTGTAGCATGTCGTCACGTCTTCATTTGTCACAACCTTTTCAAACTTCTCCCAAGCCAAGTCCTCATTCTCAAGAAGATTGTGAGGCACCTGGTAAGAAGGTTGAGACGAGGCTGGGACTTTGACTCTAAATGGGATATGCGAAGATGGAATATCCTTCAGTTTTGGATCAAAGTCCAAGATTTGAATAGGATAGCTAGGAGGGACGAGGAAAGAACTAGGTTGGTCATCCTTAGCTTGAGCGTCTTGAGGCTTGGACGACCTGTGCCTAGCCTTCTTATCCTTACACCTACTTAGGAGATTTCCCAAGTCCACGCCTAAAGAAAGGCTCTTTCTTTTGTCGCAAGAGGACGGACGAGGATGGGATTTCACCCCTTGCCCAGTTTCCTCATCTACCACCTCCTTACCCTTATTTTGTTTCATCGTCGTCATCCCTACAAGCAAAGACGTCAGTTAAAAAAAAAAAAAAAAAAAGAGAAGAGAAAAAGAAAGGAAAACTTACGTCTTCTGATAGTAACTTCGTGAGCAATAGCTTCGTTTGAAGGCTCAGGACCTAAACCCCAGGTGGCAAGACGCCGTAGATTGACCAAAAAATGAAAAGTCCTGTTGGTGTAAAGACGAGCCTTTTGAACTCGTTCCAAATGAAACCTATCCAGGTGGGGTCGTCTAACACCTTTTTCAAAACAAAACAAAAAAAAAAGTACATTAGACGACTATAATCAAAGATGAGTATAGCAAATGTAATGACAAACACATACCTTCAGGACGAAGGTTCCCTATCTCTCCTGTGTAGGGAGGAAATGGATCCTTATTAATCTCACCAGGGCGTCCAGCCCAGAAACCAGAGACGAAGAAAAACTTTGTCTTCCAGTTTCTGTTTGAGGTGACTAAGGACTTTATCAACCTATAATCTTTCCCTCTGGCTGTAAATTGATAGAAACCAAGGGATTGGTAAATTTCGGAGGGTTTATAACAAAAGAGGAACTCGTTCACGGTAAGAGGACGGTTCCCCTCAAACACCTCCCTCCACAAAACTTGAATGGCTACTATTAGCCTTCATGCGTTGGGGTTGAACTGACATATACCTAAACCTAATCTGGAAAGTAACCCCTTGGCGAAGGCATTGAGAGGCAACCTCAAACCCCCAAGGAGGTAAGCCTCGTAAATGCCAACGCCAAAACGAGGTTGACAACACCAATTATCATAAACAGGTATCCTAGGATTTAAATTGTCAGGGATTTGGTACCAAGTCTTAAGAAGACCCAACTTCCTCTCGTCTGTCTTAGAACCAACCCCAACGGCACAAGTGTAGACTACCTCCTCCTCGTCTTGAGCACAAGACGAGGGAGCACTTGTGCCAGCCTTAGAACCAGACTTAACCCTCGTCCTAAGCTGTTCCTGCAATACCTCTAAAGGAATCCCAGGGACGCCAGAAGTATACTTGTCTGTGGTATTCCTATCACTACTGCTATTGCTACTATTAGAACTACTATCACTAGAACCACTAAAACTACTTGGGTCTTGGTACTCGTCTTTGGCTTTAACAGTACTATCACTAGACGAGGAAAGGACTACCTCAGACATTCTTTAAGGAAAAATTAAAACCTAAGGACGAAGATTGAAGAAAATACTTGGATCTAGACGAGAGGAGACTATGGATGCAAGAAACTTCTAGACAAGGCGCTAAGACGAGAGAGGTAGAGGAAGAAAATTTGAGAAAATGAGGAGGGTAGCAGAGGAATTCTACTATTTATAGGCATTGACCCCAATACACGAAGCGATGCGACCAGCCAAAATGTGACAAATGGCACGTCCCTCGAAAAATGAGCTGACATGATTGGTCTCCAATTAGATCATGACAAGTGGCGCATACAGCAGCTAACATAAGGACACGTGTCCAAATAATGACGTTAGTGGATGTGAGTCCTAGACGACCTATGGACAAGGGGGCAACTGATGGGGTATGACAAAATACAACTCCAATTTCGTCAATAGAGATCGTCCAGGACGGGCAAGGTGCAGGGATAAGGTGTTGCACAGTCAAGTGAAGGCCTCAGGACGAGGTAAACTGACTTGAGGTTCTCAGGACGAGGTAAGCATGACTTGAGGGCATCAGGATGAAGAATTCTATACAACACACTGACACTTGGGAAAATTTATGAGTGTGTAAAACAACTCCGTATCATACGTGTAACTCCCAGTGACCGTTATGCATAAAGAATATAACTCCTAAACAGTTGAGGAAGTTATATTCGAACACACACATCTTCTCAAATCAGGGGGAGGTTTCAAACCCAATAACTGCTCTTAAGACACTATAAAAATGTTGATTCAGACCAAGAAAAGGTACGTTTGATGATTCCCAAAAAGTTGGAACTCAAAAATAATAGAGAGAAAACTGACTTTGTCATCGGAGGGTTATTGGCCGACAACCCTGGTCACCTTTAATTACTGTTCTTTCTTTTTTAGGCCATCAAGTCAACCGGTAGTCCTCTCTAATCTGAAGCATTCGGTCTACTGATTTTCTTCGTTAATCACCCTACTTGACTAAGTGCTAATGCAGATTAAAGATGACCCGTCCTCAAAATGGCCCGAGAGGATGAAAGGAGACTTTAGTAAGTGGAACAAAAGCAAATACTATCGTTTTCTTTGAGATCATAGGCATGATATGGACGAGTGTTACGACTTGCAGGAGCAGATTGAAGTTCTTATTAAGCAGGGGAAGTTCAAAAATTTCCTTGGACGAGACCATAAGGATGAAAGGCAGCCAATGAAAGGAAAAGCAGAAGAACCGGTGCATCAATCACTTGGAGAAATAAGGATCATTGTAGGAGGCACATCAACTGGAAGCTCATCCAAAGCCAAGAAGACCTACCTGCGGGTAGTCCAGAATGTTCAATTATCTACAGGACCACCAAGAATGGTTAGGGAAGATGAGCCTACAATTTTTTTCATGGAAGAAGATGCAAGATGACTACATCATCCTCATGCAATTGTCATCACTTTGGAGATTGTGAATTTTACAACCAGAAGGGTGTTATTAGATAGTGAGAGTTCAATAGACATCCTATACTATCCAGACTTCCAGAAAATGAGTATTAACAAGGTATTACTCGTCCAGTGAATGTTCAGCTAATCAGATTGGACTTGAAAGGTAAGCCTCATATATACCTACCCCAAAAGGTAAGCCCCCTAAAAGGTAAGCCTCATATATACCTACCCCAAAATAAGGATGACAGCACCATTCACCACAAACGACCAAATGAGGATTAAGGTCATAAAGGATCTGATACCAACTTCTAAGGGAGTTAAGTTTTTTCTCATCCATCCTACAAGGGATGCCTACTGCTCAGCAATACAAAATCTCAAGTGAAGAGGAAAACTAGGGGGCATTAGTGGACATACTAGCTAATGAACCAAAGGCCATCCTTGTCCTTATCTCTTCTTTGAGGACTTCTAAGGGAACTCCAAGGACCCCAGACAAATATTGCTCGTTTGTGGTGTTCCCCCTACTACTACTACTACTACTACTACTGCTATTACCATTGTTACCACTAGAGCTACTCTCATCGTGATACTTGTCTATCTCTCTCTCTCGTTACTATTACTAGAAGACACTATGATTTCAGACATTTTGAAAAAGCTCTAAAGAAAAACCTAAAGACGGGAAGAAGAGGATTCTTGGCTCTAAACGAGGATGACTAAGGATGAAAGAAAACTCCTAGATGAGGCGCTGGATGACAAAGGTTAGAAGAGAAAAAAATGAGAAATGTGAAAGGGTAGGAGAGGAATTACACTATATATAGGTGACAAACCTGGTCACTAAAATAGCGCGAACCAACACGACAAGCAAGCCCCAAGATTACACCATGTGTCAACATCTAAAGCATTCAATTTCAGATTACCCTTAACCAATGGAAAACCACCACGTGTCAAGCCAACAGTAGCATGGACAACACAAGGACAAGGGGGAAACTGATGGTGATCAAAGGTTAACTCGTCCATGGTGGTTGTCCATAACTAGACCACATCCAAAAAGCTTTATGGAGAAAAAGGAACTCAAGTTGAACATCATTGGTGAAAATACAACTCATAGGTAGTGAAGTCGTCCAATTTCAAGAAGGTCATCCATGACTAAGAGTATGGACGACCATAAGACACTTAGTGAATTTCGAGAGAAAGTTCTCATAAGGATCCATGTAATCAGATCATGATACACCACTCCTAAAACACGGAGATAACTCCCCATAATCAAAAGAAATTAAGAGAAAACTGACTTAACCCTCGAAGGGCCCCTGGCCAGGTTACACCGGTCACCCTTGACATTTCTTTCTTTCTTTTCAGGACTTACAACCATTACCATAGGCCGAGGTATTTTAGCCTACTGATTTTCGTGTATCATCAATATATATATATATATATAAACTAGTCGCTAATCCGTGTGATGCACAAGAAAACTATTAAAAATAAAATTTTAAAAAGAATAATATGAGAAATTTTGTTTATATTTCATATTTATTTATGGTAATTTAAAAGATTTTTTCAAATCTTATAACATTCGATCTTTCACAAACTATAAACAAAAATATAATCAAAAGAAATTAAGATACCATCACTTAACTGGGAAGAAATATTTAAAAATATGTTTTCTTTTGGTTAAGTGATGAGAAATGTATCCTTCTTTCAAAATGAGACTCAGCTTCAACTTTCATTCTATTTTGTCTACCAAGTTTTATATAAATGTACCTTCTAAATTAGTCCAAAGATTAATACAATAATTTCCCCTTAGTTAGATGTCCTATCCATATGCTTAGCTTAAATTTAGAAATACCTTTTCCTAAGTATATCTTATATTAAAATAACGATCTTGAAACACAGTTGTCATATATAGTAAGAATTTTCAAGTAAAGTCCTAATGTCCATCTAATTTATTTCAAAAAGCAATGAAATTTTTTGTTGTGGCATAAGTTCCATGAATATTTTAACCTTTGTCCTTATGTTTATGAGCCTATCTAATGTATTTCAAAAAGAGAAAAAAAAAAAAAAAAAATATATATATATATATATATATATTGTGGCATAAGTTTTACAAAGGTGTCAATGTCAACAGTGAATGGCAAAACCGGGGGGGGGGGGGGGGGGTGGGGACCAAGTTATTTTAGCAATATAAATTTTAGTTTCATTTCACTGCATTATTTGAACATCTTCGAAGAGAGTTACTATTCTAATATGTTTTTATATTTGTAACATAGTAGTATTCAATGGTTGATCTTTTGTCTTAATGAGTATTATGTAAAGGTATGGAATTTTGAAGAAAGGACACCATACAATTGAATGTGATCCAAAACCTATCAATTAAAAGGGTCATTGATGATATAAACTATACAATATTTTTTTAGTCAATCAAAGCAACAAACATACATGTATCAAACTCATAGCACATATAGGAACATAAAAATCCAATGCATTCAATAATCTACATCTAACTCCATCAATCTATGAATTCAATTTATAATTCACCCATGATCCAATTCTACGCATCAGTATAATAATAATAATAACAACAACAATAACAACAACAACAAAGTAATGCAAATCCAGAACCAAAAACCAAAAACAAAAGAAAAATGTGGAAGACTTTCAAACTCTAGAGGAAGAAACCTAAGTTTAGAAACCCCGTTAAAGTATTCAACTTTTACTAGACATAAACAATAAAAATATATCAGTAAGTATATGAAGAATTGACAATTGCAATCAAATTCAAAAATCAAAGGGAAGAACACGTTAGTCTCATTATTCATTGGACTGTTTCTATAAAGAAAAATATAGAGGAACAAAAAAAATATATATATATATATATATATATATATTCTTTCAAAAAATCACATGCCCAAACCTAAAGTCTAAATCAAAACAAATTCAGATAAAATGCCCAAGCATAAATCATAGTTAACTATATCGTAATCTAGATAAAAAAAATTATAAAAAAAAAAATACTGCCACAATTGCAGGGAAAGCATTCAAGTGTTTCTCGTCATCAACTCTGTTTGCTTTATAGATTCGCTTAAAAGACATAGGCAAGAGGGAAGCAAATGTAGGCATCAGAGCAAGCATCAGAGTGAAAGTGCTCGGCTTGTCATTGCAAAATATTGCATACGCTTGGGTAAAAAATACTGATAATGATGTGAACCAAAAGATGGAGGGAGACCAATTGAAGCGGAGAGAGAGAGCAGTATATAATGATTGACCAGAGGTATATATAGATTAGAAGATAGATGGACTGATATGAGGTAATATGAGACTTATAAACATTGCCTTAGGCGTCGAACATTTTTTCAAACACTTGGAATGATTGACCAATAAAACACAAATATTGTTATGTTTTCTAAGTATAATTAAATCATCATTCCCCCTTAAGTTTATCTGGGATGATAATAATTCATAATTCTTAACAACCTGACCAGCTTTTTTTATTTTTTTGAAGGCGACCAGCTTTATATGCTAGCAACGTACAAAACCTAAAATCAACAATTACTTATCAGCTGACAACAATCAGATGCTTTACAGGGGACAAAAAATCAGATCCTAAAATCATGGACTCAAACTAAAATAAAGGTCAAAGAACTAAATACTCTTTTGGATAAAACACCCTAAGTACATTCTTTTTTGAAATAATTACTCATTACTCAGCTATAGTTTGCTTCTAATTTGACTTATCTACTTGTGATTTCATTTTTGACACTTCACCCATACGTGATTCCCTCCATTACTCCTCTGTTACTCACCTCTAGTGCAAACGTTACTCTAACACATAAACTCATCAAAAACAAAACCTAAAACAGATCAAATACACCTCCCTCCCAAAATACACTCTCATTCAACGGGCTCACCAAACTAAGATCACAAATGTGCTTGAGATAATGGAAGGAGAACCACCTGGGTTTTGATCAGAAACTCCAAACAACCCATTTGCAACAAACCGTCAGAAAAATGCAATAGTAAAAGTAATCACGTTGACCCAATTTTGCACCTCATGCTCCGTGTTTGTTTCTAGGGAAAAATCAAAGGGCAGAGAGAGAAAGGGAGAGTGAAGCAAAATGCAAGCGAATGGCGTAAGTGTTTTGTTTCATTTGTGCATAAATCAAACACGCTTGGGATAACTTAAACAGTACGACTTCTGGATCAAGAACTCTATTTGTTTCTCGAGAAGTTGGCAAAATAAAGTGAAGGAAATGGTTAAGTAAATATAATAGCAACTAAACAATACTCAATAGCCTTAACCCAGAAACTACAACAAACCCATTTGGGAAAACTTCAAAAAAAAGCAATGGCGTAATAAAATCCCACTGACCCAGTAAGGAAAGTTTGAATTTTTCCCAAATTTACGAGCTGGTGCTCTGCTTGTTTCTCGGGAAAAGAAAATGCAGAGAGAGAGAAAGAGTGTGTGTAGCAAAATGCTACCTAGAAAAGGGTGTTGGCATTTCATTTCGTTTCATTAATGATGACCCACAAAATTTTAGTAATTGATTAAGCATAAAAGTGTTCAAGATCAAGAAGATAGTGCTCTATTTGTTTCTCGAGAAAACGTTAAAAGAAAGTGCAAAAAAAAAAAAAAAAAAAAAAAAAAAAAAAAAAAAAAAAACCGGTTTACAAGTAAAATGAGCTGACCCACCTAGAAGAAGCAACTAATTTAAACAAAAATAAGTAGATAAAGATTATTAAAAAAACAATCACTGCAATAAACACGCTCTCATTTGCTGGTATATATTTAGGGGAATTGTAAGAGAAATTTGGCTGCCTAATAAAGCAATAATCCATAATAGATTATACTTTTCCACATGCAAGCCCTTCTCATACTTTATTTTATTGTATTTTATATGCAGATGACTGACTTGACATTCAATTTTGAAATTCATCATGGTGATCTTAGTTTGGTGAGCACATTAGATGAGAGTGTGTTTTGGGAGTGAGGAATGTTTGATCTGTTTTAGGTTTTGTTTTTGATGAGTTTATGTGTTAGAGTAACGTTTGTACTGGAGGTGGGTAATAAAGTAATAACGGAGAGAGTCACAGGTGGGTAAATTGTCAAAAATAAAACCACAGATAGGTAGGCAAATTAAAAGCAAAACATAGGTGGGTAAAGTGTAATTATCCCTTCTTTTTTTTTCTTTTTTTCTTTTTTTGAAGCTACCGAAGACAGTGGCAATTTGGTGGCAGACTTCTCCTCCTAGCTAGTATTAGGATATAAACACTCCATTAATGTCATTTACAATATTAATATTATAATATTTATTTAAGTAATGTTGATGTGAAAAATTGTGAAGAGGTCAGAGGCTTCGGTTTTCTATATATATATATATATATATATATATATAGACTAGTTGCTAACCCGTATAATGCACTTGATAATTCATAATAATCATATATATTTAATTTTCTTCAAGGTACATTAATGATCAATTTGCAAAAAAAAAAAAAAAAAAGTACAATGAAACCCCTAATTGAGAGCACACCCTAACATCAAAGATAGTAAAAGACATAATTAAATTCAGCTAGATTTGGTTGATAGGTGGGGAAACTAAAGCATCCCTTGCCTAGAAAAATTTTCATTTTGATAAGAGCAAACCTTGAATGTCACGAAGGGATCAAGCCAGCGTTCTTATCTTCAATGCAAGGTCTCAATTGAAATTCCCAATAAGTTTAGTCACTCGAACCCTCCAATTAAGAAGAGTTTAATTCGAACAATTAAAACAAACATAATTCATAAACTATGAAAGATGTAACCAAAGATGAATAAATTATTTTTTTTTTGTAAATAATTGAATACGTTGGCTAGGACACTCGCAATGCAAGCCCTTGTCCATTCACTTACAACAAAAGTATCAAAACATGAAAATCACAATAACAAACTACAAATTTTTTACTATATGAAAAAAAATGCATTAACCTATATTTTACAATAAATACCCATAGAGCAGAATATAACAAAGGAATAAATATGTTTGAAGATTAATGTGAGAGACCACGCTACTTTGAGGGGGTGCTCTCAAAAAAAGATTTGGGTGCTTAGGGCACCTCTCTTTTGTGTAATTGTGTAGAGCCGCCACTTATTTTTTATACAAAAAAATAAGAAAAAAATACAATTACATGCCGAAAGATACCTCAAATTCTTTGGAAGATCAAAGAATCAAGTCTTTGCAATCCTAAAGGAGAGGATCGGACAAAAATTAGCGGGTTGGAAAGGCAAGCTCCTATCTATGTGGGGGGGGGGGGGGGAAGAAATTCTTATCAAAGCGGTGGCACAAGCAATACCATCCTAAACCATGAGTTGCTTCCAACTCCCTCAATGTCTATGTAATGACATGGAAAGAATGATGAAAAACTTTTGGTGGGGCTAGAGGCAACAGGAAACAAAGATTAGTTGGATCAGCTGGAATAGGTTTTGCAAGCCTTTAATCAGGCAATGCTAGCTAAGCAAGCTTGGAGGATCCTTACTAACCCGAGCTCTCTAGTGGCCTATGTGCTCAAAGCCAGGCACTTCCCCACTGGTAACTTACTAAATGCTAAGCTTGGTTCTTTCCCTTCTTATTCCTAGAAAAGCATTCACAATAGCTTAGAAATCATCAGACGTGAAACCCGATAAAGAGTAGGAAATGGGAAAAAAATCCATATATGAGAGGATAGATGGCTCCCAACACCTTCTACCTACAAGGTCATCTCTGCCCAGAACCATATTCTTGAATTCCCTATGGTTTCCTCCCTCATTGACCCTAATACTAAATGGTGGAAAATAGATGTCCTTAGTTCCACTTTTCTCCCCTTTGAGGTTGAGATCATACTAAAGATTCCACTGAGTCACAACTTGCCTGAGGACAAGATTATTTGGATTGGGAATAAGAAACATGAATTTACAGTGAAAATTGCATATCACATAGCCCACAATCTGATTGAATTAAATGAGGTGAGTGAAAGTTCCTCTAGGGACACTTGTAGACTGCTTTGGAGGAAACTTTGGCATTTAAACCTTCCTGCAAAAGTAAAAATCTTTGGTTGGAGGGCTTGTGTCAACGAGCTCCCTACATTTGAGAACATGAACAAAAGAGGGATTAACAACAACAAAGCTTTCCCCTTATGTGGCTGGGAAATTAAGGACATCAATCATGTTCTCCTATACTGCGAAACTACCTCCCTTGTTTGGAGTCGCTGGTCTGATCAATTTCAACCTCCCCTATGTCTCAATTAGTCCTACCTAGACACGGTTTTGCATCTTATCCAAACTAATGCCTCACAGGTCCTAAACTTATTTTTCATGTTATCTTGGGCTATCTAGTCTAATAGAAATAAATTGGTGCATAACGAATCCCCCCTTTCCCCATCTTAGGTTTGGCATTTGACAATCAGCACCTTGGAGGATTTCAGAGAGGCCACTTCTTTGGATCTCCTCCCCCCCCCCCCCCCCCTTAAGACAATCTTCAACTAAATGGGAGACTCCACCCCAGGAAGTTTTCAAAATCAACATTGACGGGGGAACCTCAAATATGGGTGGGAATTCCAGCATTGGAGTGATTATTAGGGACTACAATGGTCAAGTTGTGGCAGCCCTTAGTAAATATTTGCAAGGCAAATTTGGTGCAGATCAAGTGGAAGCTCTGGCTGTGGAGCAAGGCGTTTTACTTGCCTAGGAATTGCAGCTGTCTTGTGTCATTTTGGAGACTGATGCCCTCACCGTGATTCAAGCCATTAATGACAATACCACAGGAAGTGATTTAGGCCACATTTTGCGGGGAATTCAGCTTGTGCGTAAGAGTTTTGATAGCTACACTTTTAAATATCTGAATAGGGACTTTAATGTAGTAGTGCATGAGCTTGCACAACTTGTGCGTAGGAATGAATCTTCTTGCTTGTGGAAAGAAATTACCCCCCCTTGTTGTGTCTGTGTTGGTCCAAAAGGATTTATTGTATTTAGCCTAGCATCCTGTTGTATTTGTCTCTTGTTGTACTCCTTCTTTCTAGTTTTATTAATATATAAAATTTCTACTTCAAAAAAAAAAAAAAAAAAAAAAAAACCTTTACAAGGCTTTAGTCCTAATACAATCTATGTAAAAATTACAAAGCTTTGATCCTAGATACAATCTACCAAAGCAAAAGATAAAACACTAGTCTACCATCCAAAAATCTAAGTTTGGGGGCTAGGTTATGGAATGAGAAGGTGTTAGGCTTTCATTCTGCCCAAATAGAGTCTGGTATTCTAGACTCTAATGACCATTATATACCCTTTTGTATGACATTGAATGATATGATGTAACATATGTAAAAACACTTACTTGACAAAATTAATTTAAACAAATTTGTCTTATGAATATGTCCTCTTCTCAAAGAAAAATCAGATCTATTTTGTAAGGTTGAGAAAAATGAAATTTGATTAACAAAAATCAAATCTGTTTTGTAAAGGATAAAAAAAAATGGGATTTGGTTAATAAAAATCAGATCTGTTTTGTAAGAGATTAAAAAATAGGATTTTTAAAAGATGATTCATATTCATAATTCAAATCTATTATGCAGGCATCACATATTTATGGAATGACATATAAAAAAATCTTTAAACTAACTATTAATTCATTCTTTGAAAATTCAAAATCTGCAGTTTTTTATTTAAGAAGAAAACTATTTCAGAAAAATTTCAGATTAGTATTTAATGAAAATACAAATCTGTTTTTTACCAGAAAAAATTTTCAGATTTGTATTTAATGAAAATACAAATCTATTTTTGTTTTTATAAAAAATTTGCTGATTAATTGCAGATTTTGTAATTAAAGAAGAATTAAACCACAAACATATTATAGACAATTCCAACTAAATATATAAACATGGCATATATGAATTGTGAACAAGATCATAATTAAGTCAAACATATTAACAAAAACCATGGAATGAACAACACAACATATCAATTAAGAGAAAAGAAAAATAAACACAAGAACGAAACCAAATACCTACTTGCATGAGTGTACCCTTCAATGGAAGAATACTTTAGAAATCAAAGAAATTTTCACCTCTTTGAGATCTAAAATATTTTACTTACAAAAAAGAAGTTCTTAAAGCCAAGGCTTTTAGAACATCTCTAACGTAAGGGGAGCCAAGAAGTCAGAAAAAGAAGGGCCCTGAATTCTGATCTTTTTCCTCTATTTATAGAGGTTAGGATGCTTGAAAAATAAGCTGAATGTGATTAGATACGAATTAGAACACGTCGATATCCCCAAAAATAGAAAAGATAAATTTTATCTTAATCAATAGATTCCTAGGCTAGGCCATGCATTTGGGCCAATTGGCACTCTAAGAGTGCCAACAGGTCCTCTTGGGTGCTAAGCGCCCTTTTCAATTTTGGTTTGATTTGGACTCCTTTTTTGAGGTTTTTTTAGCCAAAAATTGCACCGAGACGCGTTTTTAATTCATATTCTAAAAAATAATCCATTTTTCTTGATATTTATGTCTTTAAAGTAATAATTATCTAATAGATAAATATTCTAAAAATACTTAATTATCATCAAGTTCTTTGTTATCTAATTATCCACTTTATTCTCATGCAAGCAGGCTTATTTTTAATAATAACTAACAACCAATCACAGAATTTTTTAATTAATTTTAATTGTTTAACCAATTAGAATTAATTTAAATTAATCACACGTGATCAATCACACCCAAACAAAATGCATGCAAACTGTGAAAACTTAATCATGTGATATCTTTCAATCCAAATGTCTGATTTCGAAATCAGGCATAATGTTGTGATCGTTAGAATGTTAAGATCATCCTTATGATATGTAATGAATTTATTAATGCATGTAATGCAACTGTGATTTTTGGGTATATGAATGGTCATCTTAGCCACCTTCCAAGATTTAAATTATGGGTGCAAAATCGAGTGTCTACAAATAAACCAAATAAATGTATGTTGTCTTGTGGCAATTTTAAATTAGTGATCTACTTTTGCAAACATCAATTTAGTGTTATGAAGCTGTGAAGGTAAACTTGTAGAATGTCATGTTCAAAAAGTCATATAATTAAAGGTCTATGCAAGAGTAGATATATAATTTTGGTACACACATACCTTTCTTTCGGCTGATCTTATAGCCTCCAATTCTCTCTCAGCTTCTTCTTTACTACAATAGTATCCTTAGCAGCTTGATTGTAAGCTCTGTAGCCACATGACTTGTATACTCTGTTGCTAAGGAAGATTAGATGAACAATTAAAAATCCAATATGGATAGACGTTGAGCAACTTTGCTTTCTCTGTGGTCAATGCTGTGTAATCCACAGTTGTCTTAGTGGTGCTTACAATAGTGTCCTTTACTTGTGTTCTCTTCTCTATTGCAGTGTCTTTCATAGCCTTGCTTTTCTCTGTGACTTTGTAAATCATTAAAAAAAAATGACAAGAAAGAGAAAATTGCTCTTGCTGGTACCTTTATTCTCTATTGCAAACTTTAAAAATATATGTATATAGTGGATTATATACTTGGAGAGATTGTAGCCAGAGAGAGAAAGTCAAAGTTTTCAGTTTTATATATATACTAGTTGCTAACCTGTGCGATGCACGAAAAAGTTCTTAGAAATGCTAAATATTTTTTTTAATCAAATTAAATACATTTTTTGTTGTGTTGATTGAAATTTAACTTAAATGGACCTTTTTGCTTTGGATTTTAAGGAATAACTCATACAAAAAGGAAACAACAAATTTCATTAGGATTTGAGTTGGTCGACCAAGGTAGGTGTGTGTTTGTGTGTGTGTATATATATATATAAATGGACCTTTTCGCATTGGATTTTAAGGAATAGGTCACACAAAAAGGAATATACAAATTTTATTAGGATTTGAGCTGGTCAACCAAGGTAGGTGTGTGTGTGTGTGTGTGTGTGTGTGTGTGTGTGTGTATAGTGACCTTGTCACGTATTTCTTAATTTGCCAACAAAGCAAATTATTGCTCATTTGAAGCAATTTACAATGTTCATTCTAGGGAAAAGCTTACATACTTTTTTTTGTTGTAATTTACAATTTGAGTAGATGAAAAATAATATGATGTTCTATCACTGGTTATTGCCTTCACAACAAAAAGGGGAAAATTTCAAATCAAAAGATACATATCACATTTAAAAGAAACACTAACAGAAAGTAAAATATATGACATGCACTAATAACAAATGATCATAATATTCAAAGAGTTTTGTAAATCAACAACAAAATCTTATTAAATTACTGGGGGCAGCTTCACTAACTATATTTTATCAATAAAGATAACCTTCTTCATAAGACTTGTTTAAGTTATCATATTAAATATGAGAAAATAGGTGTAAACATATTGTTGTTGACTCTACACTGTATCACAAAGAGTCTCTCTTGGATTGCTTCATTCTTCTCTCTGCTCTACAACTAAAGCTCCGCCATCATAAGCTTCTTGCCTTGCAAAACTATGCAGACAAAAGCAGAATTCCAAAATTTTCATTTCCTACTTTTGCAGCCCTCAACAAAAGTTAAGATTCATGATTTTATCAAAATCTTCCATGCCATTATTATTAAAATTCTCAATATATACACCATTAGCATAGATATAGATTGATTCAAAAGCAGCCTTGTTTTAAAAACACCATAATGCAGAAATATCCCCAGCAAATAATCGTAATATTTGAAGAGAGAAGAATGAAGCAAAATAAAAATCATTAAAATTCACAAAATGAAGAACCAAATATCAAGAACATAGAGGGAGATTGTTGGAAGCAGAATTAATAAACCTAGCATAAATTGTTAAGATTTTAGATTCGATTGGAAAGGAAGTAACTCTAAAAGTTTTAGCTCGCCAAGCTTTCTTGCGTTGTTTTATACCTCCTATAGCAGGGATATCAAGGGAGTTATAGGATGAGCGGATAACAGACCAAACAAATCGGCCCATATATCAACCATCAATAACACACCCAAAATGATAAAAATCTAAGTAGATTAAAATGTTAGATTGAGAAAGAAATTAAGTGTTTATTTATAACTACCAAAAATGTTAAAGGATTTCCAAAACTACTAAAGTTTGTCAGGGTCAACAAATTTTATACACCTATAGGAATCTAATTCTTTTCAATCCACTCAAAGAATTAGATAAACAAACAAAAAGAATAGAAAGATATAATTCCTGCTTTCAAAGTATTCAAGGGCTTTAACTAATTACTCATACTTATATTCCTTTATCTCCACCTCTACCTCTACTTTCTCCACCACTCCTACACCTTTTAAAATGCCAAAATAACCCAACGACATTGTTTAATGCAATATCTTTTAAATTAAAGCATGGACACAATAGAAATGAGTGAAAAAAGATCATAAATTTATGTAAACATTCAAAATTTTGGGAATTTAGATTCAAATTCTGTAATAAGAACAAAACAGTCGGGTATATTATCTTAAAGGTGCTGTCTAACACAGAACAGATTGGGTTGCTGAGCAGTTTGGTTTTTCCTTTACAAATGATGTATGGTAGCTGTTTTTCCTTTCTTTCCCACTAACAAAAGTAGTATTGTTTATGAGAAAAGTTTGAGTTGAAGCCAAGAGAAGAATTTTTATAGATACAAAATATTCAAGGTCAGGTTGTATGATTGAAAACAAATATTTTACCTTCTATATTTTACCTTCCAACAGTTTAAAAGAAATATTTTACCTTCTCACAATGAATAATTGGAAAAACAACTAAAAACAATTATAATGAGTATAACAATCGCAATAAACAAAATGTTCCAACCAGTTAAACGAAATATTTCTTTTATTTCTATAACAACTAAGCTAAGTTAAATATACCTTTTGAGTGAGAATAGTCTAAAAACAAAAGAGTCATTTTTTTTGTTTCTCTTTTTTCTTTTATTTAGCAAGTAAATAGAATAATGAACAAATATAGATTCCATAAACAAAACTATCTACATTAGACAAATAGTGCAATACGTGTATTAGTAGCAAAGCAATAAATGTTCTGATTAATGGTTTTATATTGACTATCTATATATAACTTTTATGCAACAAGAACTTTTTTTCAGAATTTTTTTACAGAAATTGTTAACAAACCTTGAGTCGATGCTCTTTATCCAAAAATGAAAGTAGAACCTGCTAATAAGTATTTTTTTTTTAGTTTTTTTTAATTGAAATAATTTGTAAAAATCAAAATAACGAAACCAATAATAGTGTAGTAAATGACCACCTAAATCAAGTTAATAACTACTCACAAAAACAACAACGAGAGAATTAACTCCTACAACCTTTGCAACTCCAAGCATGCAAAAAAGAAAGTAACATAATATATATTTCTAAACCTAGACATGGGTAAATGAATGTCTTTCTATGTGTAGTACTGTGTGTAGTACCAAAAATGTTCAGTTTCTCAGAGAAAAGAGGTACTGGAGTTGCAATTTGATTATAGAGATACAAAACTACAAAGATTGAAATCTTTAGGAGGCAGCAAACAAATGTGCAAGATCTGGAAGACAGCATCAAAAATAGGTCATTCTAAGCTTTAGTAGTTGGAAACAGATTCACATGCTCAGTAGCTAATGTGATATTAGAACTAAAATCAAAAGTCATATCAAACATAATTTAACATGAAATAAAAATTGCACAGTGGAAACAACATTAGAAACAATAAAATATTCGATTTGTACCACAAAAATGTAATCAAAAGAAATCATAATACCGTCACTTAACTGGGAAGAAGCCCAAGTTTGAAAAAACCCACTAAAATATTCAATTTGTACCACAATAAGACATAGAAACAATAAATATATTAGTAAGTATATGAAAAATTGATAATCACAATCAAATTCAAAAATCAAATGGAAAGACATGTCAATCTCACTGTCCATAGGACTGTTTTTGTAAAGAGAAATGCATGTTTTAATTTACTGTGTAGTTTTAAAGAAACAAAAAAGAAAAAAACAATTCTTGACAATATCTGAGGACCTTAAACAATCATATATTATGAGCATTCTTTGTTAACAAAAAGAATTTTTCTTTCAAAAAATCACATGCCCAGACATAAGCCTAAATTTTATTTAAATCCAAACATAAGCCTTAATTAAAAAAATTCAGGTAAAAAAATATATTAAAAACTCTAGCAACCCGAAACTGAAACAGACCGTAGCAGCAACCCAAAACTAAAACAAGCCCCCCAACAACCATAAGAACCAAGCCCAGCAAATAGACATGCTAACTATAAACTATTGACTCCTTGAGAAATATGCCAAAGTTCCAAAAATTGTTCATTTAGTTGCATCAATGATAGAGAAAAAAAAAAAACAAAAAAGAGAAGAACAAACAATCTATGGAAGAGTATAAAAGAGAAGGAAAAGAATCTGTCCAATACCAGAACAATCTCATAAACAAAACATTCAACTCCATGCTTCATTCGGTTATGTCTGATCAGCAATTAATGCAGCAATCTCTTCATCAATATCAAAGGGGACCGGTCTGACAGTAGTGAAAGGCCTCCCGTAGATCTGTCTACACAACACATTCATTACAGGAAAAAAAAATGAAATCAAGAGGTATAAGCAGTACAGAAATGAGAATCCCCAATAAATGGGCAGAGATTAACAAAGTAAAAGTAAAAAAGCAGAGGAAAGTATCAAACCTTGGAGGTGGCAGCAAGCAATCTGACAATTTGTATGCAATCTCTTCCTCATGGTTTGGTTGCCTTCAGTTCCCACACATATATCAAATGCACTCAATTTGCATAGAGTAAGAAAATGTAAATATTAAGTATTCTAAATGGCACAATGGATTTTGCATAACCACCTAGCCTAATCATATCATTATATGCCTAAAGGATACAAAAGCCAAGAAAAAGTATTCAAATTAAGAATTCACCCTTGACCATAACACTGTTTGCCTTATAAATAATAAAAGGTGGACTTGAAACAACACACATAAATATTGCATAGTTATGTATTTCCAATTAAAGCAATCCAACATATATTTATTAAAGCACCCATTTACGAGCAGAGAATCAAACAATCAGGTAATAAAAATCCACACATCAGTGATCCAACCTAGTCTTCAAAAATACAATCAAGTTAGTTCACCCCATCATCACACCCCATTTTCATATAGAAAAAATATACACTTATGAATATAAGTTATAAAACAGAAATACATGACTTAATGACACATTGAACAGCAAGATGCAACTTAGTGACCATGGGCCATCATCAAATAGTTTATGCTAGTTCATTTATTCTATTATTCCAATACATGTACAACAATTACTCTTGTAGGCCTTTTGTCAAATACCTAACAGGTATATCCAAGAAATAGAACTTGATTGATGTATAGGTGCTGAAATAGAGGAACTTGAAGAAAAAAAATTAGAATAATGTAATCTAGAAATTAAAAACTTATTGACATATTAGGATGAAAGATTAAAAAGAAAAAGAAAAAAAAAAGCGGAGAACAAAAAAAAATTATGTAATTTAATTCAAAGTAAAATTGAATTGATCATTCCCCTAATTATGTCGTGCAAACCTAATCCCTATATTTGATATATACTTAAGCCAAAAAATCCAATTTATATTCAATACATACAACAAAAGAATTGGGCATGAGGATATAACCTTATTGCAACCAATGAACACCATTGTTAGTCCAGCAAATCCATCTCGAAGAGATACTTAATGGTCATTGCAATTTTCTTCCACACATTCATAAGAGAAAAATGTATAACAGAAGGTGCATAGTGGTAAAATACAGTGTCTTTTTTTTTTTTTTTTTTTTTTTTTTAGGGAAACACGTTGCTAAAATTTGGTTAAAATCAAATAAATAAATTGTGTAGCCATAGAACGATAGAATTAGACGTGGCCCTACTTTCTAGGCCACGCATGAGCTGCCTTCATCTAAGATGTTTTGGAATATAGTAGAACCCTCATAAATTTTGAAGAGAAAGAAATTGTAAAGATAACATTGTGTTGCGGCAAAAGAAGATATATAAATTGGTATGGACAGAAAATACCATACCAGTAGCAGACCATGGACAAAAACTACAGATAAATTTTTATGAGAGAAATATGTGTACTTATCACCAATTGAATAAAAAGACTCCTTTGTCATCCAAGAATGTTATTTGTTCAAGGATCATAGCTCTGCAAACTTTTTTTCACTCTTCAATAGGTTGATTTATAAGTTTTCTGGGTCTCATTAGAGATAGAGATAGATAGAGATTGGAGTAAGAGAGAAGGAAGGAGGTAGTTGAAGGTTTCACTGTGTGTTTTTTTAGGTTTTTCAGAAACTTGTAGTCGGCTTGAAGATATTTCAAGAATTGGGTTTGAGGGGGCCAAAATGGGAAATTAGCAATAATTTCCAAACATTATAGTTAGTAGTTACTGTTTACAAACTATATTTTTTCCTAGCATCTCGAGTCTAAGAGACTCGATTTTGGGCCTATAAATCGAGTGTTTGAGACTCGATTTCTAGGGTCTGACCAGATCTGATGTAGCATTTTTTCCACGTGGCGACTGCCTGGAAATAGAGTCTCTAAGACTCGATTTATAAGCAAAAACAAATTTTAAGTCTCAATACAATCCATTTCAAAAATACCCAAAATTTTTTTTAACAAAATCCCAGAAACACAGCCACCAAAACCCACATTTTGCCTATCCCACGTCAAAATCCACCCACCCTCATCGTCAAAATCCACCTACCACCATGGCTGAGTAAAACCCACCACAAAAAAAAAAAAAAAAAAAGCCAAGGCGAGCAACCATCAAAACCCACACAACCACCATCGACACCACAGCCCAGACCCGCCACCGCCGATCTAAGTACACCGCTAAACTTCACCGTTGACCCACAACCCGATTTTGTCCTCTGAACTTCACCGTCGACCCTCCATTTCCCCACCTCTCCATATCACCCACTCCCTCTCTCCTCCACCGTCGACCCATCTCGCCGCCGACCCTTTGCCTCCATTACCCTCACCAATCAGCGACCATCAAAACCCACCCATCAAAACCACTGATCAGAACTACCGCCTGGATCCATCACCACCACCACCTACATGCAGTCCGCAAACCCAGATTTAAAAAATAAAAAAAGAAGGATTGCAGATCAGGTGAGAGGGGAGAGAGGGGGAGAAAGGTGAAAAAGAAAAAAAAACAGAAAAAAGAAAAGAGAGAGCAGGAGCGGGTACTTGATTTGTGATTTGTAAAACATTTTATGTAAAGAATGTAAATTGAGTCTTAGAGACTCGATTTTCAAGTGGTCGCCACATGGAAAAAATGTCACGTCAGGTGTGATAGACCATTGAAATCAAGTCTTTGAAACTTGATTTTGACCCTCAAAATCGAGTCCCTTAAACTCGAGATGCTAGTAAAAAATATAGTTTGTAAACAGTAACTACTAACTATAATGTTTGGAAATTATTGCTAATTTCCCATTTTGTCTAGTTTGAGGGAGGAGAAATTTTTTTTGTATTATTGGGTTTTAGAGAGAAAAAAAAATCAGATTTTTCTTTTTAAATGATACTGATGTGGAAAATTGTGGTGCCAGCAAAGGCTTCGGTTTATATATACTAGTGTATGACCCGCACAATGTGCAGGCTAGTTAATTTTATTTATTTATTTTGAATTAGGATACTCTTATTTGTTATTTATGGTAAAATAAATAAAACTCTAATTTATAGGTATGGTATCTTAAAATATTAAAGAAGCTCTATTAATATGGTATTACAATTTTTAGTTATTTTATGAAGCTTACAAAATGAAAATGAAGTGACAATAATTATTTTAGAATACCTATCATCACTCACTTGAAGTGTTGATGCTAGTTTGTTAATGCCCTTGATAATAACAGCCTTCAATCTTCTATATAATCCAATCCTTAATACATATTGGGTTACACCTCACCCACATAAGTAATAACCACTAACCATATACCAAAGTATATGGTAAACTTCATTCTCAAAAAAAAAAAAAAAAAAAAAAAATAGAAAGTAAACTTAATAAATTTAATATTGTGTTTTATTTTCAGGACCCAATATATAATGATTGTTAATTTTTTTAAGTGAAAGAATAAATAAAAAGAGTGATTAGATCCTTATTAAAAATAAAAGCAATAAAATGGTCTTAGTGTAAATAAAGACACATATTGGGTATTTTGTGAAGCATGAACCTTCAAAGAAGGTTCCTATTAAATTACTTTTACTATTCCCAATCCCATCCGTGATTGAGATTTATCTCACCTCTACTATTCCTATAAAGTTACTTTTCCTTTCCTCTATACTCTTGTTTAGTTCTTTACTTCTTCCTCGTTAGTGAGCCTCTATGAACTCCCTTCACATCTTTTTTTTTCCTTTTCACCATGCTTTTCTGCTAACATTTTCAAGTTTCAGTTTTTTCTTTTTTTAATAATTATTCAGTCTCATGAAAAATAGCACATGAAAATATTCTCACCTTTCAACTAGCTGCAATAAATCCAACAAATTTCTTTCCAGAGTAAATTATTCTTGCAGAAGAGCAAAACATTAATTCGGAACTTCTATCACTGTTTTTGTAGGGAAAAAATGTTTCAAAAGGTAAATATAAATTGAGAGAGATTTTGAATGGAAGATGGCCGTTGTAGTTAATTTCGCAACTACCTAAGATCATGTTGTTTCGGATTTCTATTAATTGGCTGAAAGAGTTATAGGCGGTGTTTATTGATAAAAGTTGGCAAACAACAGTCAGCTTAAGCATTTCTTCTTTTAAATGTAATGATTCCTAAAGCATTTTTCTTTCAATGGCAAAGGAGTGCAATGCTTGATTTTTTTAAATCCTAAAGACGTGAAAGGCACAATGTTTTGCTTTTTATTCCATGCTTTTGACTAGTAGCATGGCAGATTTTTAAGTGGGATTTTTTCTTACATGTCACAACCTCCTTAATTGTAGGGAAAGACTTCCACTATTATATATACCAAGTCACTAACCCATGTGATGTACGGGATTATATAACCCTATCAATACATGCTTGGGGAGGGTCCAAATAGCTAGAATGAGATTTTTTTCATTGCCATTAGCATTGAAGTACTTAAATTATACACTCATAGGTACCTTTTGCATTTAATAAAATTCATATTTTTTCAATAGAGGCTCACCAAAATAGGAAGTGACATAATTTTTGATTCAGAGCCATTTACAAAGTAACAATTTCGTATAAAAACGTGAAATATATATGCACTGCCATAAGTGCAAAGGAAGATAAAAACGCAATATATATACACACTACCATAAGTACAAAGCAAACTAACTACGCAAGAGTAATTCTTTTAGCATGGTTTTAGGAGGCACAGATCCTGGCCGTCCAAATGATCTCTGCCACAGCAATGACCTTGGTTATCAGCTAAGGCTATTTAATCCATTCTGCATTCTCTAAATACTCGTATATAAAATTAGAGAAAGGTAATATTTGAGTTCAAAATCCCAATTCTGACAAAATCACATATGAAACAACAATGAACTCAATTCAAAATAGAGCAAACAATGAAGCAATATAATAAAAACTCAACTTTGAGGCTCTGTTCTATTTAAACCAATTTCAATCTGAATTGTAATCCATATCAATCAAAGGAAATTGAAATTTGAAAAAGACTATATCTATAAATGTAGAAGATGCAATGCCTTGTAATATACTATCTTCCAAATCAACTTTCTTATAGCTTCATGTAGATCTGAAACACAAAGAGAACTAAAATAGCCTTAATTTTCATGGGTTAATTTTCATGGATCAAATAATTTGGTTAAAAATTAGAACACAATCACTTATCTAACAAATAAGGGCAAAACATCACATCACTGTGAATAAGGTATTATTCTTCTAAATTTGTGAATTAATTAATTGGTGGCATGCATGTTATGACATAGGCAAATAGCTACCATGATTTAGAATTCTTAAGCAAATCTAAATATCCCCAAAAAACATATATTAATCTCCAAACGACATAAGAATAGCATTTACCAGGTTGGACAACTATATTAATAGACAAAAATTTCCCCAAAGCTAATGCTTATCTAAAAAAAAAAAGTGGTAGTGATAGTGATGGGAGATACTTCCAGTGATAGTGATGGTATTAATTGTAATTGTTAATATTCAAGTAATAACATTAATTACCAAAATACAACAGCAATTCACAGAATAACAAAAACACAATAAATAGAAAAACACATCCATGAAGGGTAAGGCCACAACCACCATCACTACCAACAATAACCCATTACCTTAAATTCACACCACCAAATCCACAAACACATTTAAGACAAAATGCATCAACTACATATTCACACCATCACTCCCCCAGAACACAAAACAATCCACCAAATAACAACCTATTTCCTAGAAATTGAAATAGAAACAAACCTAGATGTACAAATGAATAAGTAACACTAACACATTATATATGGTTGCACTGAGGTTTCTAATGCTCGGCAGCCTCCACATACTATGCCATTAATAACTTTCTTTTTTCTCTATTTTACAAACACAAAACCAAATACACCGGTTGCATCCATTATCTCTAACTTTCTTTTAGCATTTACTTCGTCTATAGTAAGCATAGAAATCTCAACTATGTTGCCACAATCCATTAAAAAAAAGCATTATTAATCATGTAAAATCTTAATGAAGCCCATATATTACATTGTAGAGAGGTACATAATAGTCACATATCCAACTTCAGAAGATCTATACATTGCTATAGATTCTGCAATTTTAAGCACAATCTATATTAGTAGGAAATTATCCAAAATTCAAACTGAATTAACCAATTTTTTTCAGAGAGAAAAGGAGAGAGGGAACATGTGATACTAATGAATCTTCCACGTACTTAATGGGACTATATCAGTTGCTATCATCCAGGTTCTTCACACTTATAACTGCAGAATGAATCAAGACTTTTGGTTGTTATATTTTTAAGAAGTGTAAGTGTTTGTTTGTAGATTCCATCCACTGTTGCAAGAGTACTCTTAACTGATAAATTAGGAAGACGACCACTTTTATTGGAAATTATGGAAAAGGATATATTTTTGAGGCAATACTTTACATCATCAATTAATTTTTAATGAAGTCACAATATATGCTTCAGTTGCTTCCTTTTAGGCCTATCATTCTTGTTTCAGGTTTCTCTCAAATCCAAATTTTCTATATCCTCATTTTTCAACTCTTTTCTATTGTTGTTAGTAAAAGAATCATCCTTGAAAAAAAGTAAGTTTATTATGAGCAAAACCTCCACCAGTAGAGCTCACTCCCATTTTGGCGTATATTGGCATAATGGTAACACAATTTCTGTGTCTAAGATTCTGTATCTTTTCCTTACATTCTTAAAATGCCACTTAAAATATGGCAATCTAAAGAGGTTTAAGTTTCCTATATTCTTATTCCAACACATATGGCATAAATATTAGTACCTTACAATACATCCGACAATCTTCTTGGACTCAAAGCCCTTTTATTGACTTTGCCTATGGCCAAAATCACTGGCATAAAAAGTATTCAATTTCTTGTGCCATTTGAGTATGCCTATGGTTGTAATCATCAGCATGGCAAAGTATGCAATTTCTTGTGCTTCTTTTCCATTGTATCATAACTTGATTCTTAAAAGAAGAAAGGACCTTAATTCCTAGTCATTAAAAATTTCCTTGTGCTTCTTTTCTTGTGCTTCTTCTGCTTCTTTTTTTAGTGTTTGGTGGCATTTTGAAAAATGTAGTAGAAAATATTTTCAAGTGTTTGGTAACATTCTGAAAAATACAAATTTCCTACTGATTTCTCACATTTTCTCAGCCATTTTCTCAACTACCAAACAAATTTATAATAGAAAATTGCAATCCATCAACTTTTAAACAAAAAAAAAAATCAAAACAACACATTCTGGGCAAATAAATCATTCGGTCAAGCTGAGAGAGGGAGGAGGAAGAGAGAGATCGGTGGTTGGTGGGTCGCCGATCTTGTCGGTGCGAGCTCTATGGCGCGATCTCGCCCCTCGATATCGCAGGCGCAGGCTTGACGGCGTGAACTCGACAGCTCGATCTTGCCCAGCGCAAGCTCGACGATGCGATCTCGTGCCTCGATCTCGCCCAATGTGAGCTCGACGGCGCGATCTCGCGCCTCAATCTCGCCCAGTGCGAGCTCGACGGCTTGATCTCGCGCCTCGATCTGAGCTGCTCTAGGCTGCTCTCTCTCACCAAGTACGATCTGGGCTGCTCTCTCTCACTGGTGTGATCTCGCAGGGTGTGATCTGGGCTACTCTCTCTCTCTCTCTCTCTCTCTCTCTCTCTCTCTCTCTCTCTCTCTCTCTCTCTTTGTTTTTAGTGTGGAAAATGAGATTTGAAGGTAAAATAAGAACGGAAATTTTTTACGGTTAGGGAGGATTATTTTACGGTCAACATGTAAAATAATTCCGTTGACCCAATTTTCAGTGCGTACCAAACACACAGCTTGGTGGAAAATAATTTCCTGAAATGCTTTTCAGCCAAAACAAATGCAACCTACAACTCAAACGAATTCCCTTGAACTTTGCCATACCAGGAGTATTATGTAAGCTGGATTTACAGGAGGCTCATGATTACATCAATTGCAATTTCCTTACATATATGCCGAGACAATGTGGCTTTACTTAAAAATGGAGATGATGGATTTATACTTGTATATCTACAGTTAGATTCCTTGTTTTGGTAAATGTAGCATAGTATTATGTGGAACTTTGCAAATTTGATAGCCAATGATGTCGAATTAAGGGAAGCATATTCACCAGCCAATAAATGCCTGTGACATTCCTTTAGGAAGTGCTCAGGGGATAAATCTAGTAGTAGTTGGCTGGGCATTGAGTTCTAGGAATTTTTCCACCTGAATAGTGAGCTAACTGGACCCTAGAGATAAAATTTGAGTTGGTATATGGTGAGATAATTCTTTGTCAAAAGCACATAGTTAGAGAAATACCATACCATAACATAAGCTTTTTGGAATCCAACAGGCAAATCCATCATTGTCCTCTGCCATTCATTTAACATTGCATCTATGAATTTATGACCAAAAAGCTGATAAAAGGCACAAAATTATTACCACATCAAAACATACTAATATCAATAGCACTCACAGACATTTAAAAAAAAAAAAAACAGCACCAAAAAAACATTTAATCTACTAAAGAGCATATTTTAAGAATTACAACCTCCTCAAAAAATTTATGTCTCCTAAATAGGCCTCCGCCATCACTTTCATTGCCATCATCAATGTCATCAAAGTAATCATCTTCATTGCCATTAACATCACCACCACCATGATTAATTTCTTTCCAATATCTCCACCACTCCCCCAATTGCAGTCTGGAATTCCAAAAGTATCAATCATGTTGCCTAAGACAATGAACAATTCACATCACAATATGTTTAAACCAAATTGAAGCAGTAACTTTCAGTTAATTGGTTAAAGAAATGTAAAACCCTCAAATCTGAGTACTTAGACCTAGATCAGCACCAAAGTCATAAATAAAAGCTCAAATCTATAAATATGTTGGTTCCCCCTAAAATAATATCTACATTCCTCAGAACGCTGAGAAACAAAGCCTAGGTAGTATTTGATCTTCTATGGTGTTTCCCTGGAAAAAAGAAACAGAGAGGAAAACATATTGTAGCAAACCCTAATTAGAAACCCCCAAATACCAAAATTAATAACAACCCCCAAAAGTGTTAATAAGTAATCCCGAATAGGGATGCTGTCCATCATAAACTCTTTCTGTGTCTCTAAAGCTTTCATACCATTTGGCTTTATGGGATAACCATACATCATCTGTCATATCTGTCTTGATAAATGCTGTAGAAATTAAAATTTTAAAAAGATGCATCCATCTGTTTAAAGCTGCAATGCCTCTTTTTCTGTCCATATCTAAAGGTGAATTTAAAATTTCTATCTTTTTTGTTAATTCTGTCAAACTATCATTTTTTTCCAGTGTCCTTGTTTGTTTTCTCAATTTCCTACAAACATTTGATCCTCAAAGTTATTTTGGAAACAAAAACCACAAATTATTCATAAGCAAGTAGATTAGTACAACAACAACAAAATAGGAAGAGAGTAGTGAAGATTGAGGATTCAAAGTGATCTTACCAACGATCTGATACGTACCTCGAACGATTCAAAGCTAGTGAAACTTTTGAGAAAAACAGGCTAGAGGGTTTTGTTTTCAGCGATGGGGAAACTGATAATGATGGTTCCAGAAAATTCTCTTTTAAGCTATTAGGTTACGATTCCGACGAACTTTATTCTCTTTCCTTTTGATTGTAACTTACTGATTTAAGCGATTTTTTTTCTTTTATATTGAAGGCTATCAAAAGGTGTTTTAATGTTGCCAAATAAATCAAAAAGGTGTTGTCCAAATCAAAACCCCAGAGAAAAAAAAAAACTATGAACAAAGATATTAGAAAACAGGGAAAGGCTTAGTGATATCAAAATAAATTGAAAAATTGAGAAAACAAACATTTTCATGGAGAACCCAAAAGCCTGAAACAAAAAGGAATCAAAACCAAAATCAAATCTAAACCTATCCAACAAAAAAACTCAATAAAAAGTAATATTTCATACCCAAATCTAAAAAAAGTAGAGAAAAATGTACCGGAGCCAGTTCCGACTATCTGATGGTGGCAGATATATAGCGTAACAGTGTTGATGCCCATAATTTTTCTTTCTGCTTGCGGCAATGCTCTAAGTCTGGCGAGGGAACGGAGAACTCTCTCTGGCTCTCTATTTCTGTGTCTCTCTTTTCTCCTTTCTCCGCGAAGTAATCTTTCTTTTCTGTTCTTTTTTTAAGCGGTTACATTTCTTTTATACCAAGAGGACTCCTAAACTGTATTTTAACGTAGTCAGACATTATAATTTATCGCTTTTAAACGATGTTGTAGGCTTAGTAAACAATGTAATTTATAGCTTTTTAACTTACACGTGGCTAAATTTTAGATAGCCACTTTTCCTACATGGCAACACCTCCTTAATTGTAGTAATCAACTTTCTCTCAGCTTTTGCTATTATATATAGTATATGATATATAGACTAGTCGCATACCCGCGCGTTGCGCGTGATAAATTTTTTTTTTTTTTAAAGGGGACTATTCATTCAATTAAATGGAAGAAATATCATGATACAAAGCATCCATTGCTGGTGGGGGAGAGTCCTCCATCCAGTACAAATCCTCATCTAATGTATGTTTAGCATATTGAGCCAAAGCATGGGCTACCCTATTCCCACCCCTCCTAATACAACAAATACTAGACCAATGCAATCCCCTTATCAAATGTCGAATTTCATCCACAACATTGCCGAATAGAGAAGTATTTTCCACCGAAGAAGATGCATGAATAACATTGCATGAATAGAGAAGTATTTTCCACCCTCAATAATCAACTTAGAAAAACCAGCATCCACAGCTAATTCTATGGCTCTTCGGCAAGCAAGAAATTCGACTTCTTCACTTGTGTGCACCTCCAATTCACTAGCAGTCATAGCAGCCATTACCTCCCCCTTTTCATTTCGAACAATTTCTCCAAAGCCAGTTCTGCCAAAGTCCAAAAATAGTGCTAAATCAAAGTGGAGCTTGTACGCTTCTGGTGGTGGTGGTGGTTGCCATACCTCTCCACTTGGTTGTTGCCTCGACTGGACATTAAGTTGAGGTTAATCACATTTGAAATCTTAAATACACTCCTCTGCTCTTTTGTTCAAACCAGTGGGGCTCTTCAGTTTTCCTCCATGCAGCACAGAATTTCGCTGATTCCAAATCAGCCACGCTTAGGTCCAAAACAGCTCAAGTTCTTCTATTGTCAGGCCCCCCAGAAACTCATCCATTAATTGCAACAAGTCTGCCTATCCATGCTTATATTTCTGCAATTTACGTACACTTCCAGCCTAAATATCTTAAGCTGCTGCACAATCCCACAAAGCATGAATGGTGGATTTTGGTTCTCTTGTACAAATCGAGCATTTATCTTTATAGATGACCCTTCTTCTGGTTAGATTCACTGCTATTGGTAGAATCTCATGGCAAGCTCACCATGTGAAAACTTTGATTTTATTAAGGATCTGTAACTTCCATATTGTAGCCCAAACCTTTATTGCAACACAACCCCTAGATGTTTCAACCCGAGTGGCATTGGTTAATAGTCTTCTCGCCACATGATAAGTAGACTTGACAATAAACACACCCCTTGGATTATGCAGCCAAACTATAGTATCAGCTACATTTCTTCGATTTAAGGGAATTTGGCAGATTGCATCGGCTTCATCCCTGTGAAAAATAGTCCAAACATCCTTATATCTCCAATATTTAGCTCTGGATTGATCAACTCACACACCATCAGTTCACCCCAACGTTCTTGGACTGGATGCAGGACTTTATCTGTGGAAAAATTTAGGAGCCACTTATCCTTCAAAGCATTGATTGAGAGTCCATTTCCAACCCTCCAACAGTGTCCAGATTAAAAAATAGGCAGTGCAGCCATCAAACTTCTCCACACAAATGAGCAATTGGGAGATGCTTTAGCCTCTAGGAAATTTGATCTTGGAAAGTACCTTGCTTTAAAACATTGGTAGAGCAGCAAATCATTGCCTTGTACCATCCTCCAACCTTGTTTGGCCAACATGGCTAGATCAAAAGCTCTCAAATCCTGAAATCCCATTCCACCTTCTTTCTTTGAAACAGTTAGCTTATCCCAACTCCTCCAATGAATTTTCCTTTCATTACCCACTTGACCCCACCAAAATTTTGCACATAATGCATCTAATTCATCACATAGTTTCAGAAGGAGTTGGAATACACTCATAGTGTATGTGGGTATGGACTGCGCCACAGCCTTGATGAGGATTTCTTTTCCAGCTCTAGACAATAACATGCTCTTCCATCCTTGGAGCTTCTTCCAAATTCTATCTTCCAAGAATGAGAAGGTGTTATACTTAGCCCTCCCAATCAAAATTGGTAAACCAAGGTAAGTTTCAAACCGGTTAACCTCCTCTACACCTAAAACTTCCAAGATCTGATCCTTCTGCCTATCCAAAGTGTTGCTGCTGAAATAAGCTGAAGAATTTTCTAAATTAATACTTTGCCCAAATGCTTTTTCATAGGTTTGGAGGATCTTTGCTATGGTTTCCCTTTCAGCCTGAGTTGCCTGGCAAAATAGCAATGAGTCATCTACAAACATAAGGTTCATGATCTTTGGTGCCCCTCTACAAATGGAAACTCCCTCAATTCGCCCTTCTGATTCTGCTTTTTTTAACAGTGCGATAAAGCCTTCTGTACACAATAAGAATAGATAAGGTGATAATGGATCTCCCTAGCGGATTCCTCTAGATGGATGGATCATGCCATAAGATTTCTCATTTATTAGAATAGAAAAGGATGGTGTTTTCACACAACTCATCACCCTTTCTATCCAGTCAGCAAGAAACCCCAACTTCCCCATAATTAGTTGAAGAAAATGCCATTCCATTCGATCATAGGCTTTACTGATATCCAGCTTCAATGCCATCAAGCCCTTCTTCCCCTTTTTTTCTAGAGTGCATGGTATGAAGTGCCTCATATGCCACCAACACATTATCAGTAATTAACCGTCCCAGTACAAAAGCACTCTGAGTGGGTGAGATGATCTAAGGTAGTACCTATTTCAACCTGTTGGCCAACACCTTGGAAATAATTTTGTAAATAACATTACACAGACTTATGGGTCTAAACTCAGACATTCTCTCCGGATTTTTAACTTTAGGTGTAAGATCAATATTTGTAAGATTAATATCAGGAAGCATATCACCATTATTTAAAAAATCCAGAACAGCTAGAACAACAAAATCACCCACAACATGCCAGAATTTTTTATTAAAAAGGGCATTCATACCATTAGGCCCTGGAGCTTTTGTTGACCCCATTTGAAATAAAGCTACCTTCACCTCTTCAGCAGTAAATTCAGTAGAGAGAAATTCCCACATGTCATTTGTCACCATACACTTTAGATCTCACTCCTGATATATCAAAGCAACCTACACGTCATGATCAGGTCCATTATTCTCTCAGAATTAAGAGCTCATGCAAACAAAAGTCGTGAGATTTATTATTCATTTGACAGTCGTTAGGAGAATAATAAATCTCACACGGTCCAGTTTAATATGTCTTAACTCTTAAAGCATATCAACATATCAACTAGAAGTCTCCACTTCCATGATCAAGACAAATCATCTTAGTTAATATGTTATAGTCTTCACAGATGAAATGCCCAATTTCATCACCGACTACGAACTATAAATTTTGAGTTTACAAAGAACTTATGATTTATATCTTCTGTGACTAAATCACATAAATCACATACTATGCATCTCATGGACTATATGATAATGTCCAAATATTCATGTTACCATTATTTTAGATAAAAATAAGCAACTTTATTAAATACAACATTAAGTCATACATAATGTCATACATAGCATCATACAATAGAATTTAAGGGCACACATCCTAACACACCCAACATCCCAAACTCTATTTTTTGCCATTTTATTTAAATATTTTTTTTACTCTCTCTCTCTCTCTCTCTCTCTCTCTCTCTCTCTCTCTCTCTCTCTCTCTCTCTCTCTCTCTCTTAAAGCAACTGACAACCACAACAATGCCAACACCACGGCACCATCACGACAACCCATTAAAAAAAACCATCAAACAAACATAATAATACACTGCCACCACCACGCCAGAACCACGCCACCGCTATTGTCACCACCACAGCACCACGAACTGACATCAGCCACCACCACCATCAATTGCCCATCCCCACCACCACAGCAGCCTCCACCACCACCATGAACCTGACCCACAACACCACAACAAACATAGTGAAACCCACCCATCACCCCCACCACCATGACAACCCCCCACCACCACCACCACCACCACCACATCAGTCACAAACCCAACCATTCCCACACTCACGCTCATTAAACCCACCACCACTAGAGAAAAAAAAAAAAAAAAAAAAAAAAAAAAAAGGGCCACCACTATAACCTATCAACCACAACCACAATCCCCACCTTCAACAACATAAACACCACCCATACCCAAATTAACTAAACCATGACCAAAACTGATTAGCAAACCCACGCCACCCACAACCATCTGTCCACGCTGCCGCACCACCTGACCCACACAACCACCTTATGATCTAAGAGAGAAAACTGAGAAGGGCAATGGAGAGGGAGTGAAACAATGCGAGAGAGAAAGAGAGAGAGAGAGAGAGATTCAAAAACTAAAAGAAAGAGAGAAATGAAAAAGTGATAGGAAGAGAGAGAAAAAGAGAGTAAAAAACTATTAAATAAGTTTACAATCTTGCTATAGTACCATCATAAATTTAGGATGGTACTATAGCTAAGTTGTAAATTTTTTTACAATTAGAAGTTCGAGAAATACATCTTTTTAGTGGTTTGATTCTAAAATTTAGCGTACCCAGAATTTTACAACTCTAGATACTAATGCTCTGAATAAGGTGAAGTTAACTTCCCTAGTAATTTTTCAAATGAAAAGACTGATTTTTATTTTTAATAAAAAATTAGAAGAAAATCTTTTTTATTTTTGGGAACAGCTTTGTGAGAGATTTGTAGGTGCTTTGAAGGGTACTTCTCTTTTTGGGTAAGTAGTGGAGTCGCCACTTATTTTTTTATACAAAAAAATAAGGAAAAAAATACAACTTTATATGATCAAAATGTTTCATTGTCATTAATTGAATAAAAATAAATACAAACTTGGTAGATTGAATATTATAAGGCTTTGAGTCCTAGTTACAATCTACCAAAATTACATGGATTTTTGTCCTAGTTACAATCTACCCAAAAATAAAAAGAAAGACAAAGCCTAGGTCTACCTATGCAAAAGAAACTAAGTTCAAAGGTTAGGTTACGGAATGCGAAGGTTTTAGGCACCCATTCTGCTCAAACAGAGTCCGGTCTTCTAAACTTTCATGACCAATATACCCTTTATGCATGATATGAATGATATGTTACATACATGACAAACTTAACCAAAACTAGCTCACATAAATCTATTTTATGAATGTGTCCTCTTCTTTTAGAGAAAGAAATTCATATCTATTTTTGTGAATTAAAAAAATTGACTTGATTCATTAAAAAGAAGCCAGATTTGTTTTTGTATAATAAAAATAATTGGTTTTGTAAAGAAAATCAGATCTGTTTTTTGTTAAATAAAGAACAAGGTTTTTGCTAAAAAATTAGATCTGTTTTGAAGCAAAGTTAAAAATGGTGATTTTTTATTTATATGTAAAAAAAATCAGATCTTTTTTGTAAATAAGAAAATCTAGATTTGTAGAAAGAAAAAAATCGAATCTGTATTTTATAAATAAAATAAGAAAAAGACTTTTTTTTTTAAAAGAGGAACTGCACTCATGAAATAAATCTACATTACATGCATTAAACAAAAACATCTCAACTTTTGAATTCCTCTATTAAATTCCAAAAATCTGCTATTTTGTGACAAAGGAAATTTTTCTTAAAAAAAATTAAATTTGTATTTAATGAAAATACAGATCAGTTTTGAGTGTTAAAAAAAATTAGATCTATATTTAATAAAAATGCAGATCTGTTTTTATGTGTAAAAAACATCAGATTTGTATTTAATGAAAATACAGATCAATTTTGAGTTTTGAAAAAATCATATCAATTTTAGTTTTTTTTTTTTTAAACTTTGTTAATTAGCAGGTTTTTTAGGCTCAAAAGAAATCATAACAACAAAAATATACTTAAGAACATGCTTTAAAGAAAAGTTTAACAACACATGGCAACAATATCAGAAATCAAAAATAATAAAAACATCCTAAATCTATTCATGCATCATCAAGTAGAATTAATAAAAAAAGAACAGAAAAAGGAAAAGAAAAACTACCTCTTGCATAAGCGTGTTCTTCTTGGTGAGAGAATATTTTAGGTTCAAAGAAATGTATTCAATTCTATTTGAAACCTAAAATATTTTACTTACGGAAAAGAAATTCCTAAGGCCAAAGCCTCCAGAACATCTTTAACGTAAGGGAAAAAATAAAAGAAGAGAAGAGTTAAAAAGAGGGAAGTCAAAGAGCGTGAAAAAGTCTCAAAAGGGCTCCCTAAATGTTGGGAGGCATCCCCTATTTATATAGGTGTTAGTTGCTTAGAAAATAAGCTAGGTTTGCTTAATAATTAAGTCCAATCAACTTAAAAAATAAGGAATAAACGTATGGGAAAAATCCTAAAAAAAAAGGAGATTTCGATAAGAGTAAGGTGATTTTTCATATTAGAACCAATTTCAGTATTTTAATCATATCCTTTTATTCAAAAGTTATATTAAATTGAAATTTTGATATTTGAAGGGAAATTCAATTCTCTATAACTTTGTCAGAAATAGCCTAATCCTAATTTTGAGTATTACTATGCCAAAAGTGCCTTGGAACGTGAATTTGAAATCTACTACTTGATTAGCACGTTTTTGAAGTGTTTTCCAACTCTAAAACTGTATTTGGACGAATTTAAGAGTTATTTTCATGATGAACCTCATTCCAAAGTGATAATTAGGATTTTTGAAATAGTTATTTTGAATATAATTATCCCAAAAGCCTAATTATCCACAGTCTTTAAATATTATCAGCTTATTTGCTTTAATCGCATACAACAAATCTCACTTTAAGAAAAATACTTAACCAATCACAAAAAATCATTTAATTAATTTTAATCATTAACCAATCAAAATTAATTTCAATTAATCACACGTGATCGGCTTCACCCCACACAATGCATGTAGACCATGAACACTTGATCTTGTGATATCTTTCAATCCAACAGTCTGATTCAGGAATCTGACATACCGTCGCGATTGTTAGAATTTCAATATCATTTTTATGATATGTAATGAATGAATTAATGAATATAATGAAATCATGAATTTTAGATATATGAATGGTCATTCTAGCCATCTTTCTTGATTAAATCATGTGTGCAAAATCGAGTGTCTACAGAATGCCCCTCATTGACAGATCTTGTAAAGCGAATGTTAATGTAAAACAAAGACATTGATGTTAGCAGCCATGATTTAATTGAGGTTGAATTTTCAAAGATTACCTAGCCCTAGAACCTAAAACCTTGGAACATAGAACTAGTGCCTTGCTGCTTGTTAGAAATAAAAATTGTGAATACTTGACATACTTGATAACTAATGAATTTGGAAATGAATCTTGATAACTGTAGTGACTAAGAGGCTTTTCAATCCCAGCCTGGATGCCACAAGTCAACAAAGGAAAAGGGGTTTTTCTTCCTTAATCTTGCTAAATGGTAACCTCGATCTTGTTGAAAGGTCAATCAAAGGCCTTCTCTACCTCGATCTTGTTAAAAGGTTAATCAAAGAACTTCTCCACCTCGATCTTGCTAAAAGGTAACCAAGGGGCTTCTCTACCTCAAACTTGCTAAGACGTCGATCAAAGGGCTTCTCTACCTCAATCTTACTGAAACGTAACCAAGGGACTTCTCTACCTCGATCTTGCTGAAACGTTGATCAAAGGGCTTCTCTACCTCGATCTTGCTAAAAGGTCGATTATAGGGCTTCTCTACTTCGATCTGTTGAAACGTCGATTAAAGGGCTTCTCTACTTGATTTGCTGAAAAGTCGATCAAAGGGCTTCTCTACCTCGATCTTGCTAATAGGTCAATCAAAGGGCTTCTCTATTTCGATCTGCTGAAACATCGATCATGTTAGGATTAGTGCCCTTAAATCCTATTACATGATGCTATGTATCATATTATATATTACATTATGTATGACTTAATGTTGTGATCACTAAAATTATTTTATTATTATCTAAAATAATGGTAACATGAATACTTGGACATTATCATATAGTCTCTGAGATGCATAGTATGTTATTTTTGTGATTTAGTCACAGAAGACATAAGTCACAAGTTCTTTGTAAACTCAGAATTTAAGTTTGTAGTCGATGATAAAATTGGACATTTCATCTGCGAAGACTATAACATATCAACTAAGATGACTTCTCTTGATCACGGAAGTGAAGAGTTCTAGTTGATGTGTTGATATGTTTTAAGAATTAAGACATATTGAACTAGACCGTTGTGAGATTTATTATTTTTTTAATGACTGTCAAATGAGTAATAAATATCACGACTTCTATTTACATGAACTCTTAATCCTGAGAGAATAATGGACATGATCATAAAGTGTAGGTTGCTTTGATATATCAAGAGTGAGATCTGAAGTAATGGTCAAAATCTCAGTATGTTGGACAACCACATTTAGTGTTGATGGAACATATATTCTCAAGATGGAATTCATAGTCTCTTAACGGAGATACAAAATATTCCCTTGAAATAAGTTTAATGGATTCGGTTATTTAAAGAGTAAGGAATTACTAAAGTATATATTTATGAAATTGGATTTCATAAATATATGATGAATAACATAGAGGATTAAAACGAGTACTCAATGATAAAATGTAGTCATTTATAAAGTGACAGTCTACATTCATGATTTTGTATTACTACAAATATTTTATGAAGGGGTTGCATGTACAATAAAGTCTTGGGATATAATTTATTAATAAGACCTAGAGTGCAATTATATTTATATAGTGGTATTAAATATAATTAATGGTAACTTTGGACTTATCAAGAGTTGATAGAAAAGCCCTAAGGCCCATTAGAGCTAAAGTCTTATTTGTTCCCTTTTGATCCCACTTTAAGTCACATACTAAACCCTAATTGAAAAGGCCCAAAGGCTAGCCCAATTAGATAATCAGTTATAAGGAGAGAAACATACAAAATTTTTGAAGAACATGACATGATTTGTATGTGAGGGTTGGACACTCTCTTATCTTCCCTTGAACAAATCCTTGGAAACTGATTAAGAGACCACACATCTTGGGCATAAAGTGGAATTAGAGTGAAGATCAAAAGTGGTCTCAAGAACTTCTGATCTTTGTTTATGAAATTCACCACACCAGGGTACACTCTCTTATTCTTGATCAATCTGAAATTTACATAGTACATGTTATCAATTGCAAATGAAGTAGATCCGTTAATTTTCCACTGTGTATGTTTTGTATGCGATACAAACAAGTATTTTTCCAACAGATCAAAGGGCTTCTCTACTTTGATTTGCTGAAAGGTAAATCAAATGGCTTCTCTACTTCGATCTACTGAAACGTCAATCAAAAGGCTTCTCTACTTTGATTTGTTGAAAAGTTCATCAAATGACTTCTCTACCTCGATCTTACTGAAACGTAACCAAGGGGCTTCTTTACCTCGATCTTGCTGAAAGGTCGATAAAAGGCCTTCTCTACCTTGATCTTGCTAAAAAGTCGATCAAAGGGCTTCTTTACTTTGATTTGCTAAAAGGTCGATCAAAGCGCTTCTCTACCTCGATCTTGCTGAAAGGTTAATCAAATGGCTTCTCTACCTCGATCTTGTTAAAATTTCAATCAAAGTGCTTCTCTACCTCGATCTTGCTGAAAAGTAGATCAAAGGGCTTCTCCACCTCAATCTTGCAGAAAGGTGGATGGAAGGGCTTCTCTACCTCAATCTGGCTAAAAAGTCGATCAAATGGCTTCTTTACCTCGATCTAGTTGAAAAGTCGATTAAAGGGCTTCTCTACCTCAATCTGTTGTTTTGCCTGCAAAAGACCAAGATTTGTGATTAGACTTTAAATGATGAGTGCTTTGTTATCCCATTGTGTTTGAGATGTGTGATATCCATTTGTTCTTTCCTGATTTGAATTTTTTCATTTTTAGCAAGAAAACTTTGATTGATTTTTGTAGTTCTTTGAAAAAGATTTTATCTTTGAAATTTGAAACTTGGAATTCGGAACTTGGATTTGGAATTTGGAATTTGAAACTTGAGATTGAAATTTTGAAATTTGAAACTTGAAGTTTGGAATTTGGCAATGTATGTAATATGAGGTGTTGTTGAATGAATTTTGGCTTGAATTTTGGGGCATTGAAGTTATGAAAAATTAGTTATATAGGCTTGGTCGAACAAATTCATGATGAGTGCAGAAAATTTGTTGGCATGTGTAAATCTTATTTCATGAGCATGGCAAAAGTTTGTGGGTATGGGTATGGAAAAATGTTGTGGTGGCATGAAATTTTGGTCATTGAAAATTTTTCTATTGGGCAAGGAATCTAGGTTTTATGCAAACTTGTATTAATTTCAGCTTTTAGCTCTTTGTCCTTGGAATTGCTTTTGATCATATTGAGACAAGTTTAGAATTCACCTAATGAGGTCTTGGGGGACATGCTTTTCCACTCTCAAATTACTTATACTTTTGACTCCTCTTTCTGATATTCTTTCTCTTAAAGCTAGGGTTTTTAGGTTTCAAAGATAATTGCATAAATTTCTTTGAACCCTAAAATATCCTCTCTAGAAGAAGAGCGCTCCATGTAAGAGGTTGTTTTCTGATTAACCTTTTCTTTTCTTTATGCTTCTCTTATTGTGATGATGTGTGTTTATTGATATTTTTAGTTTAGTTGTTTTAAAGTATTCATATATGAGTTGTTGATTTATTTTGTCAAAACATGTCCTTAATTCTTTTATTGTTGTTGTGATCTCTTTCTTATTTTCAAAAATCTACATATTATCAATTCTTTTCTCAAAATTAAAATGGATCTACATTTTCAATAGGTGTAGATCTGAATTTTTCTTAAAATTAAAATGGATCTACATCTTCATAGCTGTAAATATGAACTTTTCTTAAAAATAAAATGGATCTTCATCTTCATTAGATGTAGATCTGAATTTTTCTTAAAACAAAAACGAATCTGCATCTTCATTAGATGCAGGTCTGATTTTTTTTAACATAGCAGATTTTGGAAATAAAAAAAGACCATGAATGGTTGATTTGTTGTGTTTGTTTATTTTATATATGTAGCATGAATTTATTTCATAAATGAATTCTCTTCTTAAAAAAGCTTTTTCATTTTTTTTGAACATATAAAAAAAAACAAATCTGAATTTTTAAAGATATAAATTTGATTTCTTTTCATTATCACAAAAAAAAAAATCTAAATTTTTGCAAATCAAAAACTTTTTTTTTTAAGTTCTCAAAAATAGATTTGATTTTTCTAAACCCAAAATCAAATTTTTTTAATCACAAAAGCAGATCTGAATTTTTTTTTACTAAAAAGAGGATGCACTCATAAACAAGTTTGTGCAATTTAATTTTGTTCATGTGTTCAACATATCGATCATATCATGCATAAAAATGGTACATTGGTCACAAGAGTCTAAAAGATCAGACTCTGTCTGGGCAGAATGGGTGCCTAACACTTTCCCATTCCGTAACTTAGCCTCCGAACTTAGTTTCTTTTAAATAGGTAGATCTAGGCTTTATCTTTGTTTTTGTTTTGGGTAGATTGTAACTAAGACAAAAAGTCATGTTAATAATTGGTAGTTTGTAATTAGGACCCAAAGCCATGTAATTCTCAATTTTTCAAACATGTACTTTTTCTTCCCAATTAATGAAACGAAGCTTATTTTTTCTATATAAAAAATAAGTTGTGACTTTACACCACTTACCTAAAAAGAGAAGTGTCTTGAAAAATCACCCAAAACTCTTTTTTGAGAGCACCCAATTTCCCTGGTCTCTCACAATGTGTTCGTAGCTTTGATTTTAGCACCAAGACCAATTTTACAGCCTACAAACTAGAGGGAATTAAGGCTCTGAGGAATGTCAAGATCAAGTGGGATTGCCTCCGTGTTGCTGCAAAGTTTTGGGATATTGAAGACCATGTATTTCAGTTTCAAACTGTTGAACTTTGTCCCACCATTGAAGAATTTTCAATTATCCTGGGTTATGATCCTAGCAAGAAATCCATAGCAGTGTTAGGATGTGTGCCCTTAAATCCTGTTGTATGGTACTATGTATGACATTATGTATGACTTAATATTGTAATTGATAAAGTTATTTTATTATTATTTAAAATAATGGTAGCATGAATATTCGGACATTATCATATAGTCCATGAATGCATAGTATGTGATTTATGTGAAAATTCATAAAAGATATAAATTACAAGTTCTTTATAAACTCAGAATTATAGTTCATAGTTAGTGATAAAATTGGGCATTTTATCTACGAATACTATAACATATCAACTAAGATAATTTGTCTTGATCATGAAAGTGGAGACTTCTAGTTGGTATGTTGATATATTTTAAGAGTTAAGACATACTGAACTTGACCGCTATGAGATTTATTATTCTCCTAACTACTGTCAAATGAATAATAAATCTCACGACTTCTATTTATATGAACTCTTAATTTTGAGAGAATAATGGACCTGATCATGAAATCTAGGTTGCTTTGATATATCAGGAGTGAGATCTAAAGACATGATCAAAACCTCAATATGTTGGGCAGCCACATTTTGTGTTGATAGAACATATATTCACAAGATGAAATTCATAGACTCTTAACGGAGATACAAAATATTCCCTTGAGATAAGTTTAATGAGTTTGATTATTTAGAGCATTTGGCCTAACCACTTTAGTAAGGAGTTACTAAAGTATATACTTATGAAATTGGATTTCATAAATATATGATAAATAACATAGAGGATTAAACCGGGTACTCAAGAATAAGATGTAATAATTTACAAAGTGGCAATCTACATTCATGACATTGTATTACTACGAATATTTTATGAAATGGTTGCATGTATAATAAAGTCTTGGGATATAATTTATATATAAGGCATAGTGTGCAACTATTTTTATATAATGGTATTAAATATAGTTAATGGTAACTTTGGACTTGTCAAAAGTTGACAGAAAACCCAAGGCCCATTGGAGCTAGTATCTTATTGGTCCCTTTTGGTCCCATTCCAAGCCACATACTAAAGCCCAATTGAAAATGCCTAAAAGGTTAGGCCAATTATATAATCAGTTATAAGGAGAGAAATGTACAAAATTTTAGAATGAACATGAAATGGTGTGTATGTGAGTGTAAGACACTCTCATATTCTCCTTTTCAAAACTGATTGAGAGACCACACTTTTTGAGCATAAAGTAGAATTGGAGTGAAGATTAAAAATGTTTCCAAGTGCTTTAAATCTTTGGTTTTGAATTTCACCGCATTAAGGTACACTCTCTTGTTTTTATATTCTGAAACTTACATAGTACCTGTTTTCAATTACAAATGAAGTAGATCCATTAATTTTTTACTACGTATGTTTTGTATACAATACAAACATATATTTAACCAACAAGCAGTTTCTTGTGATTCCAGGCATAGAGAAAATTTATCTAATGTTCTAGGACTTCCTACTTCAATTACCAATAGCATGATTGAAGGGCACATGGTGAATATTTGTACAGTTCTTTCCAGATTGATCAATAAACGTACTCACAAAGTGATTGACAATATGCAGATGAATTTTGGCTTAGCTCTTTACTTTGTGGAAAAATTATTACTTTGCTCTAGAAGGCCTGATTTTGTGGATACTCGAGCCATAAGTGTTGTGAGTCATATTAAAGATGGTGATAAGTGTTCCTCTGACCTTAGTAAAATCTCTTCTAGGATTGGACTTTGTATTTCATGGTGGTGAGTCATAGAACTTCCTCGAGAGTCCCTTGGCTTTGCAAATATGGTTAATGGAAAGATAGGACATGATTGCCATGCCTAATATTACTGATTATGATCCTAGCAATTTTCTCAATAGGACTGTCTTCAAATCCGAGTGTCAAATTGAGAGTGACTAGGTGAAACTTCTGAACAAGAAATCCAGTGCCTCCATTCGATGGAATTGTTATCGGTGGAATTGCCCACCCCTTTTGTTGCGGTCTCCGGGATTAGATCACATCTTCCTAGTTGGGTTAAGGAAAGCAACTTTCTATAAGGTTGACAGACTATTGAGGCAATTCCAATATGAGCAAGAAATACCTAGTGAAAAAAGAAGAAAACCTTTTACACTTGTGGACATAAATCCTACCTCTATAAGGAACATGATGTTGGACTTGGAGATGGCTGACCGAATGGATTAGTCCTTTGTGGACAAGGAGGCTGACATGGTTGCTATAAGAAAGTAATTCCTCAGAGACAACCGAGAAAGACATGAGATTGACAACTATGAATTTAAAAGGAGGGACCCAGATGACCAGATACCTAACATAGATGAAAGTAATGAACAACCCAAGGAGAAAAAAACTGAAGAAAAAATGACCATTTTTTTTTTTTTTTTGGCTTTGAACATGTTTATTTTAAAAGTGGATGTGAAACTCTTAGGTTTAGGAATTATTTAGGACTTTCAGGTTAAAAGCTTTGTTTAAGGTGTAGGTTTTTAGGGTTTGGTTTTTTTTTTTTTTTTTAGGATTTGGTTTTGAGGGTTTAATGGCACAATTTAATGGAATTGTGGAACTTTAGATTATTATTTTTTAATAGGTAAATGGTGGGTTTGGGGAAATTGTGACCGATGCATGGTTGCCTACGTACCCTTTTGGCAGAAGGATCAGGCCATCACGTGGTTCATTTTTTATTTGCCTTAACTTTTACTTAGGCCATCCTTTCTGGTTTTCAACCTACCAGTCTCTTTAACTCTCTTCCTTTATTTTTACTCTCCTTTTGCATAGATTACCCTTTCAAGTTTTCAACCTACCTCTTTTTTTTTTTTTTTTTTAGACCTAGGAAAGGAAATAACATAATTTACAACCACTTCAGATGTAGTGCCATGAGATTACCACCTCAGACATGGTATTTATTCAATTAAATCATGTTGGTTGTCTCAATGAAAGGGTTTGTATCTAAATCCATCAACCTTATTGCTCCCACAGAGTATATTTGCTTGATAATTTATGGACCTACCCAATTTTTCTTGAACTTCCTATTTGCATCTTGAATAAAGGCTCAAATCTCTTTTAGCACTAAATCTCCCAACTTCAAAACTTTGGTTCTTAATTTTTTGTTAAAAGCTTTCCTAAGCCTCTTTTGATAACCTTGAATATGATACAAGGCCTTAATTCTCTTCTCATCCATCATGCATAACTGGTCATATCTGCTTTGCAACCAATCTACTTCAGGGATTTCACTCTCCAACACTGTTCTCAATGAACGAACACTCATTTTAATAGGGAGGACTACTTCTATCCCATTCACTAATGAATAAGGAATGACTCCTGTGGAAGATCGAATTGATATTCTATACCCCTTAACTGCATAGGGTAATTATAGGTGCCAGTCCTTGTAGTTCAGATCTCCATGACTTGGCATTGATGGCATTTTTGAACATGAGCCGCACAGCCAGCTTCCATAATAGTCCAGTAATAACCTTGTCTCATTATCCTCCGTGATAGAATGTGTGCATTCATATACCTCTTCAATTATTTGTTGTGTTTCATTGGCTGTCACACAAAGGAGATGAATTCCATCATATGATCTTCTGTAAAACCTCTCACCAAAAATAACATAATGAGTAGACAACATCCTGATGGTCAATTGGTCATTCTTGTCTACAGACTTTGGGTACATCCCATCCTTGAGGTATTGTAGGATGTCAGAATACCATTCACCTTCTCCATTTTTTTCCTTATCCTCTTCTATTGCCATGCAATAAGATGGGATACCATTCACCTTCTCCACCCACCACTATTGGTCTAGCTTCATCTTCTTTAGGCCCGTCTATCATGGATGCCATTGTTGCTAAAGCATCTGCAATCTGATTCTGCATCCTTGGCACATATTGGTATTGGATCTTATTGAATTTCGAGGCCCACTTCTGAAGACATTCATGATAAGGAATTGACCTTTCTTCTTTGATCTTCCATTTATTTTAAATCTGAGAGATTATCAAGGCTGAGTCACCATACACCTTCAACTCTTTCACTCCAAGGCCCGAGGCTGCTCATAACCCCATAATGCAAGCTTCATATTCAGTGGCCTTGTTGGTGGCAAGAAAGCTAAGTTTACCAGAAAATGGGATGTGGGTCTCTTTTGGAGAAATTAAGAGAACTCCAATGCCACTTTCGTTTTGATTTGTTGCTCCATCAAAATATATCTTCCATGATTCCACCTCAATCCTCATGATATCTTCATCTGGAAAGTCTCTTTGGATTTCTTCAACTTCTTCTAGTGAACAATGGGCTAAGTAATCGGCAATTGCTCTCCCCTTCACGAACTTCTGAGTCACATATTTAATATCAAACTCTGACAGAATCAAAACACATTTAGTTGTCCTCCCATCTTGCACGGGCTTCTCCATTAGATATTTCAAACGACCCATTCTTGCAATCAACAAGACCTTTTAAGCAAGCATATAATGTCTGAGTTTGCGGGTAGCCCATACAAGTGCTACACATGTCTTCTCGAGTGGTGAATACTTTTCCTCATAAGGTAACATCTTCTTACTGATGTAATCGATGGCATTCTCTTTTTCTAGTCTCCTTTAAGTATTGAGCCAACAAAGCCCCCATTGTTGTCTCTGTAGTTGTAAGATATAACAACAACGGCTTTTCAGGTACCAGTGGAATGATTATTGGTGTCTTCATCAGATAATTCTTAATCTTCTCAAAGGCTTCTTGGCATTGTTCATTCCATACTGTAGGGACTTCCTTCTTAAGCAGTCGGAAAATTGGTTCACATGTCATGGTAAGTTGGGCTATGAATCTGCTAACGTACTTTATCCTCTCCAAAAACCCTCGAATCTTCTTGTCAGTTCTTGGAGGCTTAATCTCTAAAATTGCTTTGATTTTTTCAGGATCAACTTTAATGCCTCTTTGACTTAACATAACCCTAACAAATTTCCGGATGTGACCCCAAAAGTGCACTTTCTTGGATTCAATCGTAACTTGTAGAACTAGATTCTTTCAAAGAACTTCCATAAAGCTAGCATATGCTCTTCACAATCTTTGGACATCACTATCATATCATCAACATAAACCTCTACTTCTTTGGGGATCAAATTATGCAACAAAGTGGTGGCTGGACATTGGTAGGTAGCACCAACATTCTTCAGGCCAAATAGCATGACCTTGTAACAATATATCCCCCATGGAATAATGAAGGAGGTTTTTTCCATATCTTCTAGAGTCATCTTAATCTAATTATACCCTAAAAACCCATCCATAAATGATAGCAAGGCATGTCCTGCTGTGTTATCAACTAGGATGTCAATGTAAGGCAAAGGAAAATCATCTTTTAGGTTAGCCTTATTCAGATCTCGGAAGTTTACACACATTCTCACTTTCCCATCTTTCTTTGGCACCAAAACCACATTAGCTAACCACTCTAGATAGTTGGCCACCTTTAGGAACCTTGCATTATATTGTTTCTTGACTTCTTCCTCGATCTTGAGAGTCCACTCTAGCTTCATTTTTCTTAACTTTTGCTTGACTGGCTTCATGGTTAGATATGTTTGAATGCAATGATGTACTATATCTATATCAATCCTTGGCAGATCCTCGTATGACCATGTAAAAACCTCTTTAAATTCTATTAGTATGGCAACTAATGCATCTCTCTCAGAGGTGATTAGGGTATTGCTCACTTGTATCATTTTAGGTTCATCATCAGTTTTTAGGTTAATAGGCTGGGTTTCTTCTTTAATATGTTCTAAATGTCTTCGTTTTAATTCCTTATTATTAAGAGTTTCTTTACCAATTTCAAAATTAAAAACATTCAAAGCCAATAAATAAGCAGAATCAAAAATCCTATTATAAGGAAAAAGTTCTCAATAAACTTAAAAGACTTAACTAAATTAGACTCAACAGGAATACTATCATAAACAAACTTGACAAGAATAGTAATACTAGCAAAAGTAGACTAAATAGGGACAAAAACAATGTTCTTGGCGGGAGTGACTGGCTCGACGATCTTGATCTTCTTCACGAAGTCCTCCATGGGGTGGGTGGCTCCCTCCCATGCCTAATTCTTTAACTTGGTCGTGGCTTCAACAATGGCAAGTGGCTCCCAGTGAGTTCCTTCTTCCCTCAGCATCAATAACGTGGGATCTTCATCCATATAATTCATGGCTTCATCATCAATCTTCATATCTATGGGCTTGTCAGTCATAAAAACATCTAGGCACTCTATGCTATCCATCCATTCACCAAACAAATGTTGCTTTCCTTTGTTGTTCAAATGGGTGTATTGAGGGAGGTATTCTAACTCATTCTCTTCCATCTTCTTATTATCATCCTCAAGGCTCTCTAGTGTTATGTTTCTGAGACTGTGGACCATCAATTTTTGGTCTAAAACAGCCAATCTAGCATCTATGTCATCCTCTTCTTCGGTACTTAAGGTCAGTGAGCCAAGTCTAAATTTTGAAATGACCCCAACTCAAGAATCTCTCTACCATGCTTGTCACATCAAGGACATAACTTTGAACTAACATCAATAATGTAACTCCAATCCGAGAGACACCAATACTCTACATTACCGGCTTCTCCAATCTCCTCTCCTGTAGCCTTTAACACATTTTTCAACCTGTATTGATCATTATCAGTGTCGCTTCCCGTGGCTATAGATTCAACTTCGGCATCATCCTCTATATCTTTATCATAGTAATCTACATTATCATCATAATCTTCATAATAAAGCCCATCATCTTCATATTCTCCATCACTAAGGGGTTCACCCCAATCATTGCCACTATATTGGCTATCATAGTCTTCATTATCATTAATTTGTTAACATGATTTAGCAGTGTTGAAATGTTTGGATAAATTGTTTTTCAATTTGGAAGTTCTCACATGACTAGAGGATGCAAGTCAGGATTATGGTTTCCTCAAAGGGAAGAATTTGTGTATGTCAATGAGCTCTACCACAAATGGTTGTTCTTCCTCCCATACGAATGGGTGGACGAGGGTTAGGTCATGGTTTCAAAACCCATTGGTGCATTAGTTACTTACAATCCAAAAGGATTTATGTACTCTAGTCAATGTATATGCATTTTTATCTGCTAAGCTCTGATTAGTAAAGCAAATTCATTTCAAAAAAATGAAGTTCAAATCAGTATTTGTCATTAGTATTTGTCTTGTCAACGGCCTTTATTGCTACAAGTATTGGTCTCTTCTGATTGTTTGTCTCATGTTTTCATTTCGTTGCAGTTGTCATTTTTCTTTTTCTCTCTACATGTTCCTTTCTTCTTCTTTTTTCTCCTTCAAACAATGTTGTCCATAATTTCTGGCACCTCTGTATTCTGCACATGCATTTCTTTCTAAAACAGCTTTGAAATAAGTGGTATGGAAAGAAATGGGGAAAATGTGATTAGAAATATTCCTCCATTTCCTATATTAGAAATACAGAAAGCCAATGAGCTCTACTCAAATGGCACCTCCTTTCCTTTTAAGAACAAGGTGGATGTTTAGATCTTCATCCAAGGCATGTTCTATGTATGCAGTAAACCCTTAATGCAAAATTTGTTTTTATGCTAATAAAATAAAGTTTAATCTTCCTTCCTCTTGCTTATGATGTTGTCTAATGTACCCATATGCTTAATTTTTTTATCACAGGGACTAACAGCTACAGGTTTGAAGAGGGATCAAATATTTGTTGGTGACATAAATACCTTGTACAAGAGTGGGAAGACTACAGTGGATGTGAAAGTTGATACCTATTCTAATGTAAGTGGGGAGATTCTGTCCTTTAAACAAATTTTTACCATGCAATGAGCCAACCCCAAACTGTTAATAGAACATTTTATAAGTTGGACAATTAGTGCTAGACTTGGACATCTACACCAGATCAATGGTATGAAATGGAGAGGATAAACAGAAGAAGCATTCTCAGAATTATTCTATTTTCTAACAATAGGTTTTGCAACAATATTCCGAAAACCATCCTTAACACACTTAGACATTCAATTCTAAGTTTCTGCTTTCCTAGTTTTTCAATTCTAACAATCACATAAAAACTAATGTCATTGCCAAAACATAACCATATTCTCATAACACCAACAACAAAAACACACCAAAAAAAAAAAACCCAAAAAGATCTGAAATTGAAAAACGAAAAAACCTAGGTCACACATCATGAAATTCCAAATTCAAAAATTGGAGAAAGAGAGAGAGAGACAGAGGAAGCTAAGAAGCAAAAACAACAAAGTATTGAGAAGAAAGAGAGAGTACCTTCGGCACGGTGGGCTATGAACGGCGTGGACAATGGACTACAATTGCTTGAGAGTGACAACCTTCATGACAGTGGGCAACGATTTTGCTTCAGCACTGGGCTACGATTGTTTGAGAGTGAATGAGTGAGTGAGTGAGTGAGTGAATGAGTTTGAGAGGGCGAAGCGAAAGGGTGTTCGAGTGAATGAGTTTGAACTTTGAGGATTTGAGGATTTTGTAATGAGCCGTTTGAAAATGCTGTGGATTTGGTGTTATATTGAAGATTTTGAGTCTTATAAACTCGATTTCTACGTGGCTCCACGTGGCAATTTTGTCCAGCTAAGGGTAGCACAACAACACTGAACTCGAGCTTTAGAAACTCGAGTTCTAATTAAATCTGGAGTTTTAAAAACTCGAGATGCTAGTTTCATACATTCTTTCAAATCTGGGCAACTAACGAAATTGTTGGAATATTATTGTTATTTGGAAAGGGTGTTCCCAAACACCCTAACATGTTTCAACTTTCAATGGACTCCTTAAAATCGCTATTACATTTGTGTGAGATACACCAATTTCGCTGGTCTTCTTAAAGTCGCCTAGATTTCACAAACTAAAAAGTTCATGAAATAGTATATTAGCATAGAAACACATTGTGTTATCTTAGTTCACAAACTAAAATCCATGAAATAATCTTATCAAAAAAAAAAAAAAAATCCATGAAATAACAAGGAAGCATCTTGCATATGTGTGTTTGTTTTTTTTTTTTTTTTCTTGTAATAAGTCAAAATGAGAATAATTATTGAGACAATCACAATGTACATAATGAAGGGCATCACTACTACCTCTTCCAATCATAGACAGACAGACAGAAAGAAAAAGAAAGAGATTCTCTTTACCTGACAACTCTCTTCAGCCCTCCCACATATTTCTTTCTTTCTTACTTTCCCCCGATGTTACTTTGCCTAACAAAACAAAGGATCAAAGTCCAAACTCATCCCCACCCCACTTTGAAAATTTCAAACCCCCCAAACTAAAATAAAAATAAAAATAAAAAACTAAAAATTTTTTTGTAAAGAATCCCACAACACCCGATTTTTATATCCAAATTTGTCCATATAGTCTAAAAAGCCCAAAAACCTCATATTGCACACCAAAAAAAAATAAATATGGAAGTATCTCTTCATTTCAAATGTTGTTCATTTCTTCATTTCATAGTCTAAACTTAATCTTTTTGAACTAATATTATACACATCATTTAAAAGATGTAGATGTCTATATATCTTTAGATTTGTAAATTAAAATAAAAAATGAATAATAAAATGGACAAAATAGATAAACTTGAAACAATAACTTTGATTATACGCACACTATTTATGAGAGGATTTCCCTCTTTGATCTGTATTTTTTTTTTTCAAGTTCATAAATACCCTCACCAATACACAATGACTTTTCCAACAAATGTTTTAGGATTAGGGTCAATAACGTCATATTATTTGCAAAACATTCCTTTTATTAAACTGGACATTTATGTGATTCAAAAAATACCCTTCTAAATAAATAGTAACTTCTCTTAGAAATCAGGGCAACACTATCAAATAACAAATTTAAAACACATGTACATCTACTATGTTTTGAATTCAAAAAGAGAACTCCTAGTTAAAAAAAAAAAAAAAAAAAAAAAAAAAAAAAAAAAAAAAAAAAAAAAAAAAAAAACTCCTAGAGGCTTTTCCTTTTCCTTCACGTTTATTTTTTTTCCCCCTAAAATTTAGTCTTTTTTTTTTTTTTTTTCATTTTTCATCCGAATTTAAAAAAATAATAATAATGAAGAACTACTAAAAATATAGGCTTCTTTCCCAGGATTTTTTTTTTTTTGGTTGGTAAACTCAGGTTCATCTTATGTTTCCTAAAAATAAGCTTTCATTTATTCCTTTTTCATCCAAATAAAACACCTCCACTTAAAAAACAAAAAAAAAACATCCGTTGCATATTTATTTTTCCTTCACGTTGATCATTTTTGCCCCTAAAATTTAGGCCTTTGTTTTTCCTTTTTCATCCAAATAAAACACTTTCATTTTTTTTTTAAAACACCTCTTAGCCACATACAATTACTACTCATTTAAAAAAAAATTACTTATCCTTATCTCAATATTTTCTCTATATCACTTTTATTATTATTATAGAGGCCCCACTACACCACTTTCATATACAAGTTCAAAAAATAAATTATAGTTACTACATATATCTATTTCATTCACTAATTTATAAACACATAATTTCATGATCTATCTCTATACTACTATTTAAGGGACTTCTTCTATTTGGACTGAATTTATTTTGTTCCAAAATACCCCTACAATCTACGTTTAAGTCGAGGCAAAACTTGGTAAAAATGCTTCTTTAATTTTCATGTAAAACATTATATATAAAATAGGACCACTCTCCCAGTACACTCACATTGGTTTTCAAACTCAAATTGCTTCTTCTTCAGTTCTCTAATTCTCCCATTCTCTCAATTCGGTCTTTTTTGTATGTTTGCTTGGTTTTTTGGAAAATGTTTGAGGATTTCAATTAGCATTTTGATGAAGATTCGATGTTGGTTTTTAGGGTCGATTATGAACTAATTTGGTTTTTGTAATTTAAGATTGCATCTACTATTGATTTTGTATGACAACGAAATTCGTTCAAGTTGAAACTACTAGAGTTATTGTTCTGTTGTTAGATTTTATTAGCTTTTCCGGGATTGTGAATTTGGGATTCATTGCAACTTTTTCTTTTTTATGTTTATGAGATTGAAAATTTGGATCATGAAATTTTGATATTTCATGAACCAACTTCTTATATTCTAGAAACAAATCAAATATTTGTATAAAATAACCCTCTATTTCAACCTCACCTTTAATTTCTTTCACATATTTCTTCAAGGAACGTGTAGTGGGTAACTCCTTTCACATATTTCTTGAAGGAACGCGCACTGGGGTGTCTATTTTCAAGATTTTCGTATCTAAACTTCAAGGAACGTGCACTGGGGTGTGGATCTTCAAGATTTTCGTGTGCTCTATCCTCCAACTCCAACGGATTGTTTGAACTTGAAGTGTAGTCAACGGCAAAAATGTAAGTATCTTTGATGACCTCTATTTAGATGTCTCATGTATGTTAGGTTCTCTATAGAGAAATGATATATCCACAACATTTTCATAATACTTTTACAACAAATCCTAAATGGCAGGTTGTTACTGATTATTATTGCTAGGGCAAAAAAATAATCTTAGTGTTAGGTTCAAATTTGAACCAATAACAACTAACCACCTATGATTTGTTATGAAAATGTTGTGGACGTAGTACCTCTCATTCTCTGTATTACAGCAAACTACGTTTGCTTATATGAGTTACCATATGGTTTTTTTTTTTTCCTTATTTGGTTTATATTTGGTTTTCTTACTTTGTTATCAGTATCCTTTGCATATCATTATCTTATCTTATATTTTCTTTTCTTTTCTTTTCTTTTCTTTTATTTGGTCAATTTGATGAGCGTTTATTTGCTTCTTAATCTCATCTCATGTTGGTTTTTTTTTCTTCAATATCTTTGTTTTGAATTTTTTTTTTTTAAAAAAACCTAACATTTGGGTCTTCTTCATTTTCTTATTTCCTTATTATTATCTTCTTCTTCTTCTTCTTCTTTTTTTTTTTTTTTTTTTTTTTTTTTTTTTTTTATACTGTGTGTTTGTGGGTTAAAGCTTACTCATCACATTTCTTTTCTTTGATTACAATATTATGGTGAATTTCTTTGTACTTTGCAACTATATTCTAACACAATTGATTCTCTATTTTTTGTATAGCAATGAGAGGGTGGAGTTGAAGTAAATGCAAAGGAATTTAAGACCAAGACAATTCATTGAGCGATAGGTATGTTCTTAAATTCTTCGTATAAAATTTCATTAATAAAACATAAAAAATTTGCATTCTAATTTTAAGCTTATCTCTTCCATGTTCAACGGGAACCCAAGTAGTCAACTACTCAACTGCTACAATTTGGATGTAACAACCATAAAAAATAAAAATAAAAATGTAATTTGGCAAAGAAAAATTATTTGTTGGTATGATACTAAACCCCCCAAAAAAAGAAACAAAAATTGTGCAATTTGGGTAAGTGTCACATATTGATTAATTAGATTGCACTTAACTCTAGTTCGAAGCATTAATATATACATAAAAGAGAACTAGTCTCTGAGAGAACTAGCCTCTGAGCACACTCTTAGAGACTAGTTATATATTAAAAGGATTCAGAAAGTTAGTTATGTTCTTCTTACAACCTCATCGCACACGTAGGCTTTTTGTGATAGGAAAATATAGTAATAAAAAATTATAATTGATGTAAATTATTAGTTTTTCCCAAAACAATAGAAGAGACTCTGAGCATGCTTGTGAGCACATGCTCAGAGGCTAGTTACTATTTAAGGAGCTTTCCCTATTTGGACTAAACATTTATTTGGTTCCAAGATACCCTTATACCCTAAGTTTAAGTAGAGATAAAACTAAATGATAGTCCAGTTAAAATACACTTCTAAGTCTTACTAAAACGTTGCCTACAAAGACCACAATTTTATTTTTTTTTAATTTTTTTTTTACAATTTCAAGCAAAAAAAAAAAAAAAACCCTAAATTTTAGAATGTTAGAATCCTCTATTAATAGCCTACTAACCAGCATGGTTTTACATTTAAAAAAAAAAAAAAAACTCATGTTTTAGGTATTTTTATTCCTAAAAGTTTGCCTATAATTTAGAAGCAATTTTCTCCATGATTTTATAATTTTATCTTTAAAGAAAAGAGAAGAAAAAAAAACCTACGTTTTAGGTTTTTACCCCTAAAAGTTAGTCTATTATTTGGAAGCAATTTTCTCAATGATTTTATAATTTTATCTTTAAAGATAACTTCCCTAGTTGCATTTTTATTTTTCAAAATTTACATATATAGCAATTGCTTTTAGAATCATCAAATAAATGGTTGGTATTTTTTTTTCCTTCTCGTTTTACTTTGTATTTTGCAACTATATTCTAATACAATTGATTCTCTATTTTCTGTATAGTGATGAGATGGTGAAGTTAAAGTAAATGCAAAGGAATTTAAGAAACTTTAAGAACCAAAAAATTCATTTAGAGTATCCTCACATGAGCAGTTGGTCTTTTTTTTTTTTTCTATCTCATTTAACTTTGTATTTTGCAACTATATTCTAACACAATTGATTCTCTCTTTTTTTTTTTTTTTTTTTGATACAAAATAGATTTAGCTCCCTCTTGGAGACTTGAACTCCGACTCTTGCCTCCCGTTCCCCACAAGTATTTATACTTGTAGAGTGACCACCGCACCAACCCACAAGCATTTATACTTGTAGAGTAACTACCGCACCAAAGGAAAGTGGTGGTAACACAATTGATTCTCTATTTTCTGTATGGCTATGAAAGGGTGGAGTTGAAGTAAATGCAAAGGAATTTAAGATGCAAACAATTCATTGAGAAATAGGTATGTTTTTAAATTCTTAGTAGAAAATTTTATTAATAATGTAACATAATGAAACTTGAGTTCTTTTGGCTAAAACATAAAAAATCTACATTCTAATTATAGGCTTATCTCTTCTATGTTCAATGGGAACCCATGTAGCTAAGCACTCAACTAATGTAGCCCAGATGTAGCAACCATAAAGAAAAAAAAAAAAAAAAAAAGAGTTTGTAATTTGGCAAAGGAGAATTATTTGTTGATATGATTCTAAACTCAAAAAAATAAAAGCTTCATTGCACGCGCAAAGTGTACGTGATGAGGTTATCTTAAATAATAACTGCATTATATAGATCTATATAATGCAGTTATAATTTAAGATAACCACTAAAGGATTGACTATTTATATTCACCATTTCTTTCAATGATAAGTGCAAAAAATGAATAATTTGAGAAAAAGAAGAATTGAAAAATGGTACTCCATAGTTAATCCACCTTGTCACAAATCACAATTAGGTAACTCTCTCTACTCTTGCACTCTCTTACTTTCAATTTTATTTTCAGGTTTTTTTTCTTGAGTTATTTTGATAAATTTTTCTTATGGTTATTTTTGGTTAATGCGTTTTTGTAAAAGTTATTTTTGATTGAAACCTTTCTAAATCAAACTTAAGATATATTTTAGGAAATATCTTACTCATATAATTACATTTCCTAAAAATAATATTTTTTTTTTTAAATTTGAAAAAGATATTAGTCTTTTTTTATGATTTTTTATTTTCATAATTGTTATGTGCATATGGAAAGTTTGTTTATTTGAAAATATATTAATTTTAGAAATTAACACACCCACTAAGGAATAACTATTACAACTCTTTTAGAGATAAATAGTTATTCTTCATTTTAAAGAATAGCTATTCATAAGGAATGACTATTCCTTGTGATAAAAACATAACCAAATTACTAGAACATCCTCCCAAGACTACAATTTCATATTGGATAGAGTGAAGCAAAAGTTAGCAGGATGGAAAGTAAATATGCTCTCATTGGTTGGTCGATCTATCCATATTCAAGCTTCTTCAGCAACAATCCCTACCTATGTAATGCAGTGTGCTTACCTCCCCAGAAAAATTCTTGATGGCATAGATCGAGTTAATTTAAACTTTCTCTAGGGTACTTCAGACTCAGCCAGGAAGATACATTGGGTTGACTGACAAAAAGTGACAAAACCTAAAGATGAAGGGGGTCTTGGACTACAAATAGCGAAGGAAATAAATATCGCCCTCCTGGTAAAGCTTAACTGGAGACTTGTTACAGAAAAAGAAGCACTATGGGCCAAAGTCTTAAGATAGAAATATTGTACTCATCAAAGAGCCAATGCTATAAATGCTGATAGACTCCCATGCTCACAGGTTTGGACATCTATTAAAAAAGGAAGGGAGGTTTTTTTACCAAAGGAAGTATGTGGATGGTTGACAAGGATAGTAACTTGAATTTTTGGCGAGGAATTGGACGAAAAAAGGGCCTCTCCGTCAGCTAGTTCAAGGCCCTTTAACCCAGGAAGCATCTCAGTGGGAAGTTAAAGATATCATGCGGGACTCGGGATGGGATTGGGATTGAATCCCTTTTGTTCTTCCTTTTGAAATCAAATTGATGATGCAAGCCATCCCTATATCTATGACTGATAGAGGAAGAGACAGGTTAGAATGGGTGGATTCCATGAGGTAACTTCAATCCAAGAAGTGCCTATAGCATTGTTGTAAACTCTATCTCTAGTCCTCCTTTTACTGCTAGTTGGATATGGAAATCCAAGACTTTTTCTAAGATCAAAGCGTTCCTATGGAGGTGTGCTCATGATAGTATTGAAGTGAAGGTGTGTCTTGCAAGAAGAGGAGTGGTTGATGAAAAGCTGTGCCCCATTTGTCGAGCGGAGTTGGAATCAGTGCTTCATGCTCTCAGAGATTGTGCTTGGGTTAAGGCCGTGTGAATAAAGCTGGAGTTAAGGCCACTAACCAATCATTTTGGATGACTGATCTGTAGGAATGGCTCAATATTAATGGGAAGGTTACCAACAGCTACCATACTAGAAAGCCCATGTGGAAAATGGTTTATCCAATTTCAGTTTGGAATATATGGAAAAGTAGGAACAATTTTGTTTTTAATAGGAAGAACCAGAATCCATGGTTGGCCGTAAAAATTATCAACCAAACTATGGAGTTCATGTACTATGCATACTCACTCAAATGTCCAGCTTGATATATTATCAAGGAAGTGCGATGGGAGAGGCCTCCGAAAGGTTGGAGTAAATTGAACACAGATGAAGCTGTCATGGGTAGGGGTGTGCGCGGTTCGGTAGGGGCGGTTTTTTTCTAAATTTACTACCGAACCGATGGAGGTCGGTTTTTTCATAATTGGAACCGATGCACACCGCCTAAAGTCGGTTTTTCGAACTATAGCGGTGCGGTTTTTGCGGTGCGGTTTAGTCGGTTTGGTCGGTTTGAAATATAAAAAAAAAAACTATTTTTTTTAATAATAAAAAAAAACTATTTTTTTTAATAATAAAAAAATTAAGTTTTTACTTTTCAAGCCCAATATCAATATATCAACCTGTTCAAGAAACATGTGCCAAATAATTCATGAAACCTGTGACAACTTAGTCACACAAAGCCAAACATGTGCCAACTTAGTCACACAAAGCCAAACATGTGCCAAATAATTCTTGACGAATGATTGAAAGTGTGAACTCTCTCAATCTCGTCTCCCTCAAAAATTAAAATGCTGAAAAAAAAAAAAGGTATAAATTAAAAACTAACTAAACTGACAATAACTAAATTAACTAACTAAATAAATGCAATGTATAAATTAACTAAAAAATAACTAACGAAATAAATTAACTGAATAAATTAAATGAACGGTATAATAAATGCACAGTATAATAAATTAACTAACTATATAAATGCACAATATAATAAATTAACTAACTAAATAAATGCACTGTATAAATTAACTAAAAATTAACCAACTAAATAAATTAAATGACCGGTATAATAAATGCACAGTATAATAAATTAACTACCTAAATAAATGCATAATATAATAAATTAACTAACTAAACTAACTTAATAAATGCACAAAAAATGCCAAAATGGGTTTATAATATTCCCCACTGTCCAGCCAAGACACAACATACATTATTGGTGTCTGTCCAGCCAAGACACAAAACAAATTAACTAAATAAATTAACTACTGCACGTCCGTCCAGGCGTCCACTGTCAACCACTCAATCGGTCAACCCAATAAATTTAGGATTTTGTGTCTGTTGCTTTAATTTCAGTTAAGATTTTTATGTGGGCTATATGTTTTGTTGAATAGTAAGCATAGGATTTGGATGAGCAGAACTAATGTCGATGGTAAGTTGCAAAACTAACAACCCAATGAACACCACTTTTTCATAAATACAACAATTTTTTTTTTAAATGTTCTTTCAGTCATTCTACTCTTTTTCACCTTATAAAACATATAGAAACATTGAAACGCACTATAGCCAATTAGCCATTCTGCTAATTGGTAAGTTTGATTAATTTGAATTACAATGCACTTTTACATGTGTGAAATCTTGATATTTATCTCAACGCAAAAAATTGTTGTCTGTTGCGGTGTTGCCTATATAACAATCTCGAATTCTACCTTAACACCTATATAACAAAACTTTTTTTTATTTTTTATTTTTTGAGAACAAATAGAATTTTATTGATTGTAAGTGTAACCGTATACAACGGAGGTAAAAAACCAAGCCAACTATGCTTGTTTCAGAGAGACAGTAGCAAGCTCATAAAACGTAAGAAACAAAAACAGAGGATGCACATTTCAAGGCCCAATAAATTAACTACGGGCTCATAAAAAAAAAAGTCCATAACTCAATGAACACACTATCCAGCCAAGGCCCAAGAGGAATCAATATAATAAAGTATCCCCACTTCTTGTTCTTAACCAATACCCAAGACAAACACACGCTTCAGTGCTTCACAATCTCAAAGCAACACTCTCTGCAACACTCTCAAAGCAACACTCTCTGCTTCTCAGAAAGTCAGACTCTCAAAGCAACGTTAATGGCTACCTACGGCAACAAGGCTACAACTACAAACACAATACCATTTCCATTAAAACCAAAAGAGAGGGGCTGATGGCTTACCGTGGTGAGCTGCTGCTGCTGCTGCAAGACCGTGAGAGGCTAGAGGCGACTGGCGAGGTGAGAGCGAGAGAGAGAGTTAAGGTCCCAGCAAGCAGTGAAAGAAGGAATTTATAGTAGGGTAAGTCTGAAAACCTACATAAGACGATGCCGTTTTGTATATGTGTATTTTTTTTTTTTTTTTTAATAGCAACCCAATACGACGACGTATTAGTAAAAAAAATTTAAAACAGATTCAGTCCTAAACGATGTCGTAGCTTGTATCCCTGAACCTGATCTGAAAATATTTCTCTATTTCTCTATTTTATCGGTTCGGTTCGGCTCTACTCGGTGCTTGCATTGTGTCTCCGATGTCCTCACCGCACCGGCATCGGAACTCCGTTCGCGTTCCGCTCGCCGGCATCGGCTCCATCGGTCGGTGCCAATGGCGGTGCGGGAGGGTCGGTGCCGGTCGGTGTTATCGGCTCCGGTAATGGTTTGCACAGTCCTAGTCATGGGCATCACGAGGCTAGTAGGATGTAGGGGTATTGTGCGGGATGATCATGGTGGTTGGCTTATTGGATTCTCTAGGCATATTGGGATAGCTAATATTTTTGTGGCTGCGTTGTGGGGCCTTAGGGATGGGCTAATTCTATGCTGCAATTTAAATATCACATCCATTGTTGTTGAGCTAGATGCAAAAGCTATTGTGGATGTTTTACACAAACGAGATTATAAGAATAACATAGTCTCTCCTATTTTGGGTGATTGCAAATAGCTGATTCCAGATTTTGTCGGATTCAATTTAAGCACTTCTTCCGCTAGGTCAACTATTGTGCTGATATGTTTGCTAGGAAGGCTGCTGGCAAGAACCTGGACTTTACTTTTTTTGAATGTCCGCCTATGGACATAGTTAATGTTTTTACAGATAACCTCAATGGAATTTATTTAAACAGGCTCTGCCTTGAACCTAATGTAGATCTTTAGTTGTTTTTTATAAATCGTCTTTTAATAAACAAATAAAAAGAGCTAAACTTAACTATTACATTAAAGTGCCCGTTACAGTTTACCAAACATACCCTAAATGGTACTCTATAGTTAATCCACCCTCTCACAAATCATAATTAGTTAACTCTCTTTCCTCTCAGGCTCTCTTACTTTAAATTTTATTTTCAGGTTTTTATTTTTTATTTTTATTTCGTGAGTCATATATATATATATATATATTTTATACAAAATAGAATTTCTATTCTAGTCTAATCTAAGTGTATATGTATGTGAAGCTTCCTCTTGGAGACTTGAACCCCGATCTTAACCTCTCTCATCCCACAAGTATTTATATTTGTAGAGTGATCACCGCATCAAGGGGGACGGTGGTATTTTGTGAGTCATATTGATATAAAGAGCCTAGATGTTAAATAAGCCCTTACTAAAGAGCCCGGGTGAATGCAAAGGAGCATGAGACATCTGATTTTTTAATTTTTTATCTTCACATACTGTTGTTAACTTATATTCTTGGTTGAATTTTGTAAGGAAAAAAAGAAGAAGAAAAATTTGTATTTCTTTTTATTTATAAGTAATGGCTTTTATATATATATATATATATATTTAAGTAGTTTGATCGAGAAGATTAAGAAGAGTGATTGGGATATATATAAATTGCAAGTTATATCTACGTATATATTTCAATTTTCAAAATAAGACAACATGCTAGGGATCCCAAAATGTTCACTTTCAATATGAATTTGGCAATATTGTTGGGGCAATTTTTCTTTTTTTTTTCCCGGATGTGTTATATGTGTAAAAAATTCACAAGTTATATTTTTTTTGAGAAACAAAAATATAAAAATGGTTGTGACTGCGTATTGATGGGGAGCATCCACACGGTTACATACACAGAAACACAACATAAAAAAAAAAGAAAGCAGGCCAAGCCAAGCCAAGCCAACCAAATCCAAATCCTTAACACGCACACTCAAACCGCACTACTACTACCACTACTACGACCAGTACATTCACACAGAGTCTCTTTCCCTTTGTCTAATCCCAACAGTGATATCTGTCGCCCTCAATCGCGACTTTCCACCACTCACATCACATTTCTCTTTCTTTTCCTCTTATTATTATTATTATTATTATTATATATACCAATTTTTTATTAGGGTTTTCGCTATGAATCAACAAGTCGCTGAAGAAGAGTCTCAGTCCCAGGACTCGATCGAGCTTTCTAAGGGCTCGGAGAAGAAAACCGAATTACCAATTTCTGAAGAAGAAGAAGACGAAGAGCCTTTGGAGAAAGAAAAGCCTGACGATCCAATGGAGGAAGACTCAGTGAGTCCCGCCACCGTGTTCTGTATTCGCCTCAAGCAGCCTCGCTCCAATCTACAACACAAGATGAGCGTTCCCGAGCTTTGTCGCAATTTTAGGTATTCTTCTTCCTATATTTGTGTTTTTCGTAATCCAATGCTTTTTAGCCTATAATAAATTCTGACTAGCCAATTTGGGAATTTTGAAAAACGAAAATTTGATTAAGTAAATTTCTGTGTTATCTTTGGAAATATTAGCCGTGTGGATTCAACTGGATTAAGTAATGAAATTTCGATGCAAATCTTGTGTTTTAGAAAATAAATGTGTGTTTTTTTTTTTTTTAATTTAAAATAAAAAAAATGATATAATGCATTACTTTGAATTCTTTCATCCATATCTTATCAATAAGTTCAAAAAGGAAGGTCTTGTAGATTGTGTGAAATTAATTGTGAACGAATTCCATGGTGAAGTAGACAACTCGACATCAATGAATCAGGGACGGCCTCTTTTGTTCCATTTCTCCATTCAATCTTATTTGAATACTCTCTTTTGCTGCCTCCCCCTGTTTTAACATATCCATGGGCAATTTTTCTCCAAAAAAAAAAAGGGCGGTAAGACGACCTATCAATTACTTCTCCTAGGCTCTGTAGAAGTGGGAGTTTTTGCACTGGTTATGACCTTTTTATGGAATCATGGTTTGGCAGAAATTATGTCTATGGACTCTTGCCACATATTTACTTTGTGATCGCATCTCATTTGATAAGTCTTTGCTATGTTTATGTTTACACTTCTTATCTATCAATGATTATATTAATACCTTCAATAAGAATTCAACTTGTCATTCTAAAGTTGATTCAAGAAAAAGAAATTTTTTTTTTTTTTTTTAATAAATAACAAAATTGTATTAATCAAAATTCCCAGGTACACTGGGGGTGTACATGGGTAGCAGTACATTAAACTCTGAAATTACAAAGATCAAGCATATCTAAAAAAATTAGAATATGGAAAAGGATTAAAAGCTGAACACCAATCCAGCAAGGTGTGGAGAAGGAAAGATTTAATCTCAGGAATAGACCGTTCCTTTCCCTCAAAGCATCTTGAGTTTTGTTCTCACCAAATACACCATAAGACACAATGTGGCACAGTCCTCCACAAATATATGCTTCAATGTCTACCAAAAGGACCTTGCCAACTCGAATATAAGTTAGTAACACATTGTGGCATAACCCATAGAAGACTAAATAGAGCCCACACCATAGACCTTAACTCAAAAGCAGTGGGACAATGAAGAAGATGATTCACCAATACCCCACTCTTTTTACACATATAGCACCAATCTACAACCGTGACACACTTATACCATAAGTTCTTAAGAGTCAAAATCTTACCGAAGGCTTCATTCCATGAGAAGAAAGCAATTCTAGGAGGGATTTTTGAATGCAACATAGGTTTCCAAGGTAAAAGAGTGCCAGGAGTCGAGGAAAGGGAGAAGTAGTACTCATGCACTTTAAAACCCTTATTCCTTGCTGGTTTCCAACAAAGTTTGTCATGTCCCTCACCATTAAGAGGCATAGAATAAATTAGATCCAAAAAACTAGTTAAATGTTCCAATTCCCAATCTTGGACTGCCCTAGAAAATTGAAGATCCCTGTGAAGCCTTTGGTTAGGAAATGCATAACATCCTCAATAGGAAACTCCTTATTACAACTAATGCCATAGAGTCCTGGAAAGGCCTCCTGAAGAGAACAACCCCCACACCACACTTAACCATATGAAATTTGGGGGACTCGTCAATCCCACTCCATAAAAAATTCCTCTGAGACCTCTTAATACGGTTAGCAATATCCATTGGAATAGGGAAGAGGGATAGGAAATAAGTTGGCAAAATTTTAATTAAACGAACTTTACCTCCCTTTGATAAATATAACTGCTTCCAGCTCGCTAATCTTCGCTCAAGTTTTTTCAAGAATAGGGTTCCATATCACCCTATCCTTGAATTTAGCACCCAAAGGAAGTCCGATGTATGTCATTGGCAGTGACGACTGAATACAACCCAACAAGGCCACAAGCTTTCCCATAATGGACACCTCTCCAACTGGAACTAATTCTAACTTAGTTAGATTAATATACAACCCTAACACTGCTTCAAATGAGGATAAAATCTCCTGCAATTTACCTATCTGAGTAGGAATGGCATCACAAAAAAATTAAGGTGTCATCCACAAAAAGATGGGTCAACATTAGGGGAGTATTAGTCATGGTACCAAAAGTGAAACTAGAGGTGTGTCTAGCTAGAACTGCACCATCCAACGAATGAATTAAAGCATCCATAATAATAGCAAGTAAAAGTGTTTGAGTGGATCACCTTGACGCAGCCCCCTAGTGCTCCCAAAGAGATCCTTAGGGCTACCATTGATCAAAATGGAAAATATCACCTTGGATATACAAAACATAATCCACTTTCTACAAAGGCATTCTGAGACTCAGAAATAATCCCAGTAATCACCTTTCTTATCTTATTAGCCAGCACCTTGGAAATGACTTTATAAATACCACTCACTAGACTAATAGGTCTAAAATCTCTCACATTTATAGCATCTACTTGATTCAAGAAAGAAGAACTTGCCAGGCAGGAAGATCAGAGCAGGCTAAAGCAGAAACACCAAAGAAGAGAAAAGCTGAAAACTCAAAGCAGCACCAATCTAACAGCTCAAAACAGCACCAAATTAATAACATGTTCTATGGACAAATATCACCATCATAAATCTAGAAACTTCATCAACGGATTCAGGGATATTTCCAATGCAATATGGGTTTCTATTCAATACAGATTTTGTGTTGCATTGCTTCCTGTCTTCTACTGCCACTCCCATGAATATGAAGCATTCCTCTCATTCAAAATTATATAAACTACTGCAGACCAAGTTTGATTGCAGATCATGACACTGATATTTTCCTTCTAGCTTAAAAGCCAAGCTGGAACAGTATCCTAACAGTTTACATAGGCATCAACAATACATCAACCAGAATCAACTTCCAAATTGAATCTGTGAAGCTGGACTCAGAGAACTGTTGGTTTCTGTCCTCAATTCTACTCCTACAAAAACAGCACATGTGGTCACCATTAAACCCCTTACACAGAAGCCTATCCTTTGTAGAAACTAGAAAGTCTGTTTTTATTGGTCAACCGGCATATAAGGAATTTTTTTGGATAGATCTCTTGAACTGGAGTAACTTCCACCAAGACTCTTTTGGCAATTTCCCTTGTATCCATTCCCAAGTCTCCTTACAGCTATACTCCCCATTTATTTATTTATTTTATTTTTAAAGTAAATAACCTAAGTTTATTGAAAAAAACATAGCTCAAGTATATAGGAAGTATACTGTGAGACCATCACAGATACACCCCACTTTTAGAAGAAATCATACAGGACTAGCAATATCAACCAAGGTGATGGTAGGAAGCCCAATTTGGGTTTAGCAAAAAAAAAAAAAAAAAGGAAGCCCACTTTTGATTTGAATGAGGATGTTAGATTTTGCTGGAGGAAGATTCCACATCCCATTCTGAAATAGATCAGAAACTTTGGCCTTTCTGCCACTAGTAATGTCATTAGGCACCCTATGACCAAACTTTATATAAAAGGACCAGAGGATGCCAGTAATTATACCAGAGGAAGATAGATTGACCAGATCCCTCCTTGAATCAAATCAGGTTCCTGGCAAGCTTCCTAAGCTGTAAAATACTCCTCCAACTCCAAGAGCATTGCTAAGGAATAGGGATAGACTAGAAACTGCTACCTTTTCACAAATATTTCCTCATTCAAGCCACCCAAATTCCCTGCTTTAACAAACATCTTTCCAGGCAACCTTAGCCACAATAGTTCTTACCTTCCTTGCCTGTCCGTTGTGAGGCATTAAGTTTTTGCTCAATACCTATAATCACTCTTTTAGTAAAGATGAACAGGCTGGACCAGAATACTTGCACACTATCCAAAACCAGGTTGATCAATTGGATTCTCCCACCAAAAGATGAATTCTTTTCTGTCCAGGGATAGATTCTAGCAGAAATTATTGCAATGATAGGCTTGCAATCTTTATAGGGGAGTCTTATAGTTATTGAAGTTAGAGGAACCTCAAGATATCTCAAAAGCAGCTTACCAACAGGTAATTCCAGTAAACCAGACACTTTCTGCGTTAAATTATCATCAGTGCCAGATGGAAAGATCACACTCTTTTTTATTTATTTTTATAATTATTGACTGAGAGACAAGAAATTTACTTGTATTCATAATTTCATCTAGCACATCAATTATTATTTTTTATTAAGGGCCAATGGGCTGAAGCAAACGACAAAACATCATCTATAGAAAATAGATAACGAGAAAGAGGGTCCTGTTGCCTTTAACCGTTTTTCATTTCAAAATACCCAGCCAAAGAAGCATTAACTGCAATAGAAAATTTAGGGAATGTTATACAAGCCTTCACACAACCAACAAACTCATCAGGAACACCAGTAGCCTTCAAGACCTCAATTATAAAATTCCATTTAACCGAGTTTTAAGCTTTAGATAAATGTCAATGATAACCACCTGTTCATGAGCAAAAAGAATATTATCAGAGATATTCCTGCCAGGAATAAAAGCTGATTGTCCAGGGCTAATGAAATATTTTAGCTCAACTCTCAATCTATTAGCAAGCAATATGGAGATGCATTTATAATGGGTTTCACAACAAGCACCGGGTTTTAACTTTTAAGTCATTCATTTTTGAAGGGTTTAAGGATCTTAGGAACCAAAGTAATGATAGTTGCATTTGCCTCAGCGTGCAACCTGCCTTTCCAAAAGAAATCTAAGATAGCTGTGCTGACCTCATCCCCTAAGCGTGCCTGAAGAAAAGAGCAGTATACCCATCGGTACTTGTAGCCTTGTCATTCTTGAGAGAGAACACGGCTTTCTTATTTTTTTTATTGACTCTGCTGTCACCTGCTTCTGAAAAAGCCTCTTTTGATAGTCTGAAATGCGGTGCTGCTCCACCTTGGCTCCTCCTTAATTTTCTGTTCAATATCTTAATCATTACCAGTCTTAGTAGAATGAAGGAGATTTAAAGAAATTAACAGCAACTTCCTTGATCTGATTAACACCATCAATCATATTACCATTCCATATGTAATACACCTAATAGAATTTTGAGCATTCCTTACACTAGCCATTCTGTGAAAGTATGCAGTATTTTGATCCCCGGTATTTATCCATAAACTCCTCAATTTCTGTCTCAGAAAAACTTCCTCAGCTTTTTTTGACATATAATAATGCAACAACTCCTTGTCCTTTTCCAGGAGCCTAGGCATTCCTGGACAACTGAGAAGACCTTTTTGAACCTATTCCAAGTCCTCCCCACAAACTCCACAATTTCCGTCTCAGAAAAGTCTCAGCATTTTCTATTGACATATATTAATGCAACAATTCCTTTTCCATTTTCAGGAGCCTAGGAATTCCTGGATAACTGAGAAGATCTTTTTGATCCTTTTCCAAGTCCTCCCTAACCATTTGAACTCTCAGACTCAAGCTCCCAAAATTTTCCTTATTTTACTTCCTGAACACCATCTTTACTGCTCTGATCCATTTTTGTTTTTCCTACAGAGGAACTATAGCACTCCTTGTCAATTAATTGATCTTTCCATTTTGGTGTATGTCTTTCAATGATTATAACTTGCTCTGATCCGAGTTTAAAGTTCAAAGGTGTGCATTATTCCCAAACGCTATATAATTTGCATTTAAATTTATGAAAGTTGTACTATGAGTAGAAAGAACAGAGGAAGTAAATAATTGACTTCCTGACAGATCCTTGATATCTTCTTGCGCCATTGATACAGCCATGGTCATTCATACATAAGAATTTGTGGACATAATGTCATAAGAACGTGTAGTATTTCTATTTGATCTAGGTTTTTTTTGGTGATATTATAGATCTTTAATATGATTCTCCATTTGATATGCTTGTCTTGCATTGAATTATATATTTTGTTTATCTGATTGTGAACATTTATGTTTGTAGTTGTATTGAAGCTTTGCTTTTGTATCAATATTACTTTTGTTTGTATTTCTAGTGCTGTTGCTTGGTGTGGAAAACTGAATGCTATAGCTTGTGCATCAGAGACCTGTGCAAGAATTCCAAGGTTAGTGTACTCTATCCCCCCCCCCCCCCAACAAAAAAAAGAAAAGAAAAGGAAATATAGCAGGTAATCATTTTTTAGCATTTTCAATTTTTTTTTTCACTTGTCTATTCTGAAATCCATGTGAAGCATTGAGGGAACATCTGTCGTGGGAGTCAACTCCATATGATAATATGCGATAAGATTTGACAATAAATTCTAAGAGGTGACTTGTGTAGTTGTATTTGGGGAAGAAGAAGAAGAAAAGGAATAAATCAAGGGGATATTCAAGCAATAAAAACTCCAATTTGTTGCCGGGTGGATTGGTTTCTGAAGGCAAGAGGATGGTGACTCCCAATTTAGTGCCGTGATCGTTAGGACCTATTTTCCCTGATCTCTTTCTAGAGTTGGTGCGAGTTGGGTCACTGGGTTTGAGGGTATTGGGTCAGGAGGTTAATTCTTCCTATAGTAAGGAACTCTGCCTTCCTAGGGAGGTCATGCCTGTGGAGGAAGCAGCTGATTTTTCAACGGGTGTTGGTGAAACAGATTTGTCAGTTGGCTTTCCTCTGCAAATCATTGATCCAAGTGCGTCGACAACCTTGGCAGAGTTGGAGGAGGTCCATGAGGTTTTAAGTATCGAGACTAAGTTAGATATTTTTGGGTGGGTGAAACATAGAATTCATGGTTTTAATAAATTGGTTGGGTTGTCTATGACTCGACATGAGAATTTGTGCATTGCTCTCTTACAGAGGCTTGAATCAGTGATGGAGGCAGCCAATGTGTTACACAGGAAAGTAATGGGCAGCAAAAAGGTGGCTAAGTCCATAAATAAGGGACGTAGAGAGCTGCAAAACTTGATCTCTTCGGTGAATTATGACAGGAGATAGAGGGTGGTCTTGTGATGGTGTCTATAGTTGGGGTTATTTTAGTGTTTATGAAGATAAAAATGATTTCGTGGAATGTTAGAGGTTTAAATGATCCTTGGAAATGTCATGTGGTGAAGAATTTGTTGCGGGAGTGGAAGTGTGATGTTGTTTGTTTATAAGAGACAAAAATTGCTAGCATGAATAGACAGTTGGTTTGTAATTTGTGGAGTTGTCCATATGTGGATTGGGCTGTTTTGGAGGCTGATCGGACTGCTGGTGGTATTTTGCTTATGCGGGATAAAAGAGTTTTGGATACGGTGGAGGTTATGGTTGGTACTTTCTCAGTGTCGGCAAAGTGGAAAGGGGTAGGGGACGGGTTTATATGGGCTTGCTTAGTCGTTTATGGCCCAAATGAAAATGTTGAGAGGGGCCACATGTGGGATGAGTTAGTGGGTATTTAGTAGTATTGGAGGATTCCGTGGTGTTGCTTTAGGGACTTTAATATTGTTTGTTTTCCTAGCGAGCTTAGGGGCGAGAGACCCGTTTGACCCTGGATATTGAAAAATTCTCCGAATTTGTTGAGGATCTTAACTTGGTTGATTTGCCTTTATAAGGAGGTAGCTATATTTGGTCTAGTGGTTTTGATCAACCAGCGATGTCTAGGATTGACAGAGTTTTGGTCACTCCAGATTGGGAGGACCATTTCCCAGATGTTGCTCAAAGTATTTTACCCCGTCCTATCTCAGACCACAATCCAATCCTCTTGGAGTCAGGGGGAATGGCAAGGGGGAAAAGTCCGTTCAGATTTGAAAATATGTGGTTGAAGTCAGAGGGATTTGTGGATAGAGTTCAAACCTAGTGGAATCGGCATTCCTTTGTAGGTATACCTAGTTTCGTACTTGCAAAAAAACTAAAGGCTCTGAAAGAGGACCTTGTGCAATGGAATTGCTGAGAGTTTGGTAATGTAGCGCTTCAAAAGAAGCAATTATTGGAGGAGTTGATAACATTAGACGCTAAGGAAGGGGATTTTGATCTCTCCGATGGGGAGAAATGTCATAGGGCTGAATTGAGGTCCTAGGTGGAGCATCTTCTTTTCTTGGAAGAAATTTCTTGGAGACAAAAATTTAGAATGTTATATATCAAGGAAGGGGATAATAACACCAAGTTTTTTCACAAAATGGCTAACTTCCATAGAAGGTTTAATCATCCAAGGACCTTGGAGGTGGATGGGGTGGTTTTTGAGGAGGTCTCCGAGGTAACTAATCAAGTTGTATTATTTTATAAAAATTTGTACAAGGAGACTAAGGAGTGGATATCTTTTGTGGAGGGTTTGGAATTTGATCGTATTGAGAATATGAAGGGTTTTGCTTGAAAGGAAGTTTGAGAGAGAGAGGAGATTCTCCAAGTTGTAAGTGTTTTGGAAGGGGACAAAACTCCAGGTCTGGATGGGTTTACTATGGTGTTCTATCATCATTGTTGGAGGGTAGTTGAGAAAGATGTCTAAGCGGTCTTTGAAGAGTTTTTCCATCATTGCAAGTTTGAAAAATCCCTTAATGCTACCTTCATTGCATTAATTCCTAAAAAAAATGATGCCTCTAATATTAGAGATTTTCGACCTATTAGTTTGGTGGGGAGTGTGTATAAAATCTTGGCTAAGGTCTTGGCAAATTGCTTGAGAGCGGTTTTAGATCAGTTGATTTCTAAGAATCAGAATAGCTTTGTGGGTGGGAGACAAATCCTTGACACGGTTCTTATTGCGAATGAGTGTGTGGATAGCCAAGGGAAGAGTAGGGTTCCTGGAGTTATTTGTAAGCTCGGTATGGAGAAAGCCTATAATCATGTGAATTGGGAGGTCTTGCTGTATTTGTTGAATAGGATGGGCTTTGGAGTGAAGTGGTGTAAGTGCATCTGTACTTGTATATCCACAATTCAGTTCTCTGTTTTGATTAATGGGTCTTTAACTGATTTTTTTGGTAGTTCAAGGGGTTTAAGACAAAGAGATCCGCTATCTTCTATGCTATTTTTGATCATGATGGAGGTGTTTAGTAGGATGTTGAGAAGAGTGGAGGGAGCTGGCTTGATTTGTGGTTTTAATCTTGAGGGTAGGAGGGACGGAGGGGAACGTGTTTCACATCTATTATTTGTAGATGATACTATCCTTTTTTGTGATGCAGATGTGGAACAAATTCTTCATATTCGGTTGTTGTTACTTAGTTTTCAAGCGGTAACAGGTTTGAAGGTCAATGTGCATAAGAGTGAAATGGTTCCAATTGGGAAGGTTGTTGATGTGCATGCTCTGGCTGATATCTTGGGTTGCAGAGTTGGAACTTTGCTTATGTCGTATCTTGGCATGTCGTTGGGGGCTTCTTATAATTCCTCTTCAATTTGGAATCCAATTTTGGAAAAAACTGAGCGGAAATTAGCTGGGTGGAAGAAGTTGTACCTGTCTAAGGGGGGTCTATTGATGTTACTCAAGAGTACGCTATCCAGTTTTCCGACTGATTTTCTATCGTTATTCACAATTCCTACTCACGTGGCTAATAAAATTGAAAAGTTGTAAAGGGATTTCTTATGGGGGTGATAGCAAGATTCATTTGGTAGGATGGGAGAAAGTTTGTGCACCTATAGCTAAAGGTGGCTTGGGGATAAGGAAATTCACTACCTTTAATGAGGCATTATTAGGGAAATGGTTGTGGCGGTTTGGGAAGGAAGAGGGTCGGTTATGGAAGAGGGTTGTAACTTCAAAATATGGGGAAGAATGGGTGGATGGACCTCAAAGCTGGATAGGGGAGTTCATGAGTGTGGTTTGTGGAGAAGTATTCACATGGGATGGGAGGATTTCAACAAAAATTGTTAGTTTGTTGTTGGGTTGGGGAATAGAGTGAGGTTTTGGCAGGATGGGTGGTATGAGGATCAACCTTTTTAATTGGTATTTCTAAGGCTGTATGGTATTGTCATTGATAAGGAGGTTTCTGCTGAAGCTTCCTTGTCTAGGCAGGTGGCGAAGGAGAGAAGATTTTGGAATGTTCGTTTTAATAGATTTTTTAATGATTGGGAGATGGATGAAGGGCTGCAGTTTCTTCGTATACTAGGCGCCATTACCCCTCCTATGGATGTTAGAGACCGGATGATATGGAAATTAAAGCCCAATGGGGCTTTTGACATCCGGTCGTATTATAACAAATTAAGGGATTCTCCCTTAACTGTCTTTCCTTGGAAAGCTATTTGGAGAGTAAAGGTCCTAGGCGAGTTTTTTTTTTTTTTTTTGTTTGGTATGTAGCTTGGAATAAGATTCTAACGGGAGATAATTTGAGATTGAGGAGATTAGATTTTGTGGATTGGTGCATTATGTATTGTCATTGTGGAGAGCCAGTAGACCACTTCTTCATTCTGAGATGGCTTATCGGTTATGGAGCTTTGTTTTTATAACTTTTGACTTGTTTTGGGTTATTCCTAGATCGATCCTAGACTTGTTTTTTGGATGGTGGAATTGGCTAGGGAAGCATTCGTCTCAGATCTGGAACCTAGTCTCGTTGGACATCCTATGGTGTATTTGGAAGGAACGGAATCAGAGGACTTTTGAGGATTTAGATAGCCCCAGTGATTAGTTGCTTGCTTCTTTCAGTGTAACTCTCTTTGATTGGTCTCGGGCGTGAGTACTCACGTCTAGTGATTCCCTCCCTCTTTTTTTTTGCTCCCTTTTTCTTTTATAATTTCTTTGTTGTTTGGTTTTCTCTTTTTTTTCTCTTTGTTTTCTTCTCCTCGTATTATCAGGGTTTGCTCTATGTTTTTCATGCATAGAGTAGCCTTTCGTATATATATCATTCTTACTTATCAAAAAAAAAAAAAAAAAAAAAAAAAAGAAAGAATCTAGGCATCAGCACTTGGGGCTGCTTGGAATCAGCACCAAGCATAATAGGAATCCAAGAATCAACTTTGGGCCCTGTAAAGAGTCCCCAAATTACATCAAACATGGAAAGAACATAAAATTATAGTGAGATCAGATCATATATTGAAATACAATTCAAATAGCCATCAAATCTCCTGAATAGCATTAATCAGCATCAATCAGGTCCAGCAACATCAATTAATCAAATTTTCTGTCTGCATCAATCAAAAGAAAATAGTGTGATATGGGGAGTTCCAAGATAAATATAATACATTGATAATGCCCATAGCAGACATCTTCTATGTTGCCTTATTTCTTGATAACAGATTTGGTATCCGCTTGTTGCAAAGCTGTACATGTCAAGAGCTTGAGATGCACTGTACAAGGATATCACAACTGCACAATTACCTTGAGTGACAACTTGACTTTGTAGCTCTGTAACTTTTCATCATATGTTATTATGCATATGTCCTGAAACATTACATCAATCTCTTGCTGTTTAGAAATTCTCTCATATTGAAGTTTGGAGAACCCTAGTTTCTGAATAGCCATGCTTTCACCACTCTATTTCTGAATTGCATACAACCATTTTCAATGATGGGGATTGGAGGGTTCTTTATTTTGGCATTAGTAATTTTCCATGGCCCCTTTTCTCTTTCCCTCTTATCCTGCTTGTGAAAATTGATTCCTATGAGTATAATTTTCCGGTTCATATTTTGCTTTTGCAGTTCTAATGCAAATCCACCATTTTGGATCCCCATACATATTGTGATTCCAGAGCGGCCAACTGAGTGTGCAGTGTTTAATGTCACAGCTGGTATATTGATGATCATTATCACTCGTTATTGTATAATTTAATTATGGCTTTTGATGTTCTGATGTACAATTGTTATTTGTCCGTTGGGTGTTTTACTTTTGTGAGGTTGGGAAACTACTCGTCATGGGATTAGAAAATAGGTGCTCAATGCTCAGTGTTCTGATCCTTCTCTGAACTGCTTCTGTTAATATTTTTCCTTATAATTGCGATGGGCCAACTGGTTTTCCTATATTTTCGTATTATTCTGCTTTGAACAATCCGAAAATTGGGGAACGCTAGTACTCTTACTTTACCAGTAAAAGACCTGGGTTAAAGAAGTGCCCCTTTTCAAGTTGAGAGCGGGTGTTAATGCTTCTGCTAAAGCCATATGAATGAAAGAAAAAGTTAGAGATGTCAGGTTTAAAATTGAGTTGTGAAGAGAGAACTTCTGGTCTTTGGATAGTTTGCCTAATTTTGTGTAAGCATTTTTGTTTTTGGGACTCATGGCTGTCATATTATTGTGTAAGCATATGATTTTGAACACTGAGTAGTTCCAGAATATCAAAAAAGTAAAAATAAAAAGAAGAGGCAAGTTGCAAACTTGCAACTCATTGAGCTTGAAAACTCTTAAAATTTGTTTTTCTTCAATATGAATGCAAGGGGGCTACTTATATATATATATATATATAAAAGAATAAAGAATACAAAGGGCAACTAAAATTTGATATGATGCTCTAAATTGATTAAACATTTTTCTGAGTACATATATAGGTCTTTTTGGCGGCCAAAAATGATGTGATTCTTTGATAATAAAATTTAATTTAAAGCATAGGTATGCTGAACTATTAGTGAATTAGCATATGTATGCTCAACCTTTTTTGATACCCTCGTACCCAATCATGCTTTTCTTTGCTATCGTTTGAACTGGTTGATTCCAGAATTTAAATAGAGTGGTGTTTGTGAAATCAGATGGACTGGTATATGTGGAATTAGATGGCCATTAGTTCTTATTATAATTTTGCAATTTTTATTTGTGGCTATATCTGTGCCTAGATAGACCTAAAAACCTCAACGTACGATATGCAACTAAGACATGATTACAAAACATGTCTTATTTTGACTTATCAAAAAAAAAAAAAAAAAGTCTTATTTTGCAATTGATTCATTAGTTTACATTTTCTCTGTTTTCTTTTTCATTGTTGTCATTGCATTACATATGGAATGTTGCTTGTGTTAAATTACCAAGTCACCCAAAAGCTTGAGCTAGTAGGAATGATGAATTTAATTATAATTCTAATACTCCTCACGTGTGGGCCCCTAAACTCTCCCTTAATAAGTGGGGCCCAACTTGTGGGATTTTTAACATTTAAATTGGGAGGTAGAGGAAAGTTGGGGATCAAAGTTAGGTTCTCTTGCTTTGCTACTGTGTTAAATTACTGATTGTTCCAAAAACTTAAGTTATTGGAAAATGATAAATTTAATTATTTAACCACATACTTCTAACAGCCTAATTTGTTTATCTTACTGGTAAAAGTAAGGTTGTCCATTTGTTGTATACCAAATGTAATTTAATGTAATTCATTGTTTGTCATGCTGTACAAGGTTTTTTGCTTTTTATTTATTTATTTTGTGTTGTGGTGGAAGAAAAGGGGGTGGGGGAGAATTGGTCTAATTTTGTCAATTATGATTGGTTGTATTGAATATCTTTTGCAGATTCTCCTCGTGATTCTGTTCAGTTTATTGAATGGTCTCCTACTTCCTGCCCTCGTGCCTTGCTAATCGCTAATTTTCATGGGAGGATAACTATTTGGATTCAGCCCTCTCAGGTAAGCTAAACTTTCTCCAACTACTTAAGTAGATGTCTTTCCCTGACAAGCTATTAGTTGCATGTATCTAGCATGCTTTTTCTCAATTGGTTGACTTCTCTCTGTTTCACATCTTTATCCTGATTGTATGTCTAGTATTGTTTATATGTTGTTCTTGAATCCAAATTTTTCCAACTAGTGATTGAAGAAGGGGGACGGTATTTTTCTTTAAGGATTTTTGAGCGGAGTAGGTACTCCATGAAGTCAGTCTTCATGGGTAAGAATGTGGCACTATGGCTGATGAAGAGCATTGAACAGTTTGTAGTTGGGATTACTCCGAAGACTTTTTATACGTTCAGGGAAGGTGATTTAGCTTACACCCTCCAAAGGTGCTCCAACTCTTTTGGCATGTTCCTACTCTTGACTGAGTATAAAGTTGGCGGGTCCTGGAGATCCGTTTTTATTCCAGAAGGCAGAGCTAAGAATGGTTGGAGGGTTTTTGGGTTAGAATTAAGGAAGCTGTTAGAACCTGAAAACTATGTGAATGGTGGGTCTGGTCTTTCGAAATTCGTAGCTCAGCAGCACAAGGATTACTCAGGGGTTCAACCATTTAAAACCTTTGCTGATACAGTGCGTGGGCCTCAGGTGCAAGTCAGGGGTAGGAATCAGCCAAACTTGGTTCGTGCCCATGTTAAAGGAAAATTGCTATTAGAGGATAATAAAAGGGAGAAGCAGAACCCAGGGCCGGTGATCATATCAACTCCGACGATTCTCGGAGGAAGAGAAGTGGGTTCCCGGTGCATTAATGAGGAGTTTGAATTTGGAGAGACAAATACGGTAAAAATAAAAAGATCGCCGTTAAAGACCCTTTCAAACTGGAATATACATGCCTATGGAAATGAGCATGCACTGAGACATCCTGACTTGACAGGAGGAGGCCTGACCGTAAAGGTGAATGAGGAAGGTATTAGGCGTGTAGCTTGGAACTCTAATAAAGTGGGCATGAGGAGTTCTATTTGGGTCAAAGGTAGTCAGAAGGAACATGTGGTGGGTCCGTCAAGTGGGTCCGTCAAGTGGGTCACGGGGTCATCAAAATTACGTGGTGAATAAAGGTGATATGAGGAGATCCATTTGGGTCACTAAGAACCAGAAGGAGCACTCACGGGTTCATAATCTTTTTGTGGTGGGCTCTGTCCAAGAGTGTAACACTCAAATGGGCCTTCCAGTTCCAAAGCCCATCGGCCCAAATGGGAAGGAAGTGGCTGAAAGCCCTCTCGCTAGTGCCTAGAGATCTCTGAATCACGATGCCCAAGTTTTAGCGATGTCCAACGCACACCTCGAGCCTTTGTTTGCTCGGAATGGGATATCGGGTCACACCGATGATGCTGGACCTCTCGCCGTGGAATCTCCGGCGTCACTAGAGAAGGCCGGCACCGAGTCATCCTTCGATGGGTTTCGTGCCGAGGATTCACCGGCGACTCTAGAGCTGGTGGGTTGCCCTCCGGAGACCTCGGCGGAGATCGTATGCTTTCTTTCTGAGGGTTCTCGCGCCGGTGACTTCGATGTGTTCCCCGCCGAGGACTCACCGGCGACTCGAGCTGGTGGGTTGCCCTCCGGGGACCTCGGCTGAGATCGAATGTTTTTTTTCTGAGGGTTCTTGCGCCGGTGAGCCTTTGCTCTCTGTGCTTTCACCGGGTAAGGCAGATTTGGAGGGTGATAAGGAATCTAAAGGTATGGTTTTGTCTATTTATAGTTTGAATTCATCGAGAATTGGGTCTGAGGAGTTGGGTATTCCGGGTGGAGATGAGGGTGGTCAGGTTGCTTGTGCAAGAGATATTCAGGGGATAGATACCGACCACTTGGCTATTTAGTCAGATGTGGGCGTGGGTGATGTGGATTGCTCTTCCCCCCTGACAACTATTAATCCTCTGGGGTTGGCTGTGTTGGCAGAAGTGAATGGTAATATGGAGGTGTTGAGTTTTGATAATACATTGAATGTCTCTAGTTGGGTGAAACATAGAATTCCAGGCTTCAGTAAGAAGATGGGGCTTTCTTTGGGTTGATACGAGAAAATGTGTATTATGCTTTTACAAAGGCTTGATACGGAGATTGAGGCAGCTAATCTGAGGCACAGGAAAGATGCTGCCCTCCGAAAAGCTGTCCCCAAGGATAAAGGGAAGAGGGAGTTGAGGAATTTGATTTCCTCAGTTAATTATGATGGGAGATAGTTTTCTTTGACTATGTTGTTGAGGTTGTGGTAGGGAGTTTTTAGTTTTAATGAAGTTGAAAATGGTGTCATGGAATGTTCGAGGACTGAATGATTCGCGGAAATGTTTGGTTGGTAGAAATTTATTACGGGATTGGAATTGTGATGTAGTTTGCCTCCAAGAAACTAAGCTTGCCGGCTTGGATAGACAGTTGATTTGTAGCTTATGGAGTTGCCCCTATGTAGATTGGGTAGCTTTGGATGCGGATCGGACAGCGGGTGGGGTTTTGTTGATATGGGATAGGAGGTCTTTAGAAAAGATGGAGGTTTTGGTGGGTAATTTTTCTGTATCAGTTCGGTGGCAGGGTATGGGGGATGATTTTATTTGGGCTTGTTCTGGGGTTTATGGCCCGACTGATAATAACTTCAGATGGCAGATGTGGGATGAGCTGATTGGTATTCAGTAACTTTGGGAAGTTCCTTGGTGTTACATAGGGGATTTTAACATTGTTCGTTTTCCTAGCGAACGGTTGGGGGGATCTTGCCTTACCCCAGCTATGGAGATGTTTTCGGAGTTCATTGAGGAGTTGAGTTTGATTGATGTGCCGCTGGAAGGGGGAAGTTATACATGGTCTAATGGCTCGGATCAGCCTTCGATGTCTAGGATAGATAGGGCCCTGTTTTCTCATGATTGGGAGGATCACTTTCCAGATGTGACCCAACGGGTTCTACCCCGTCCTATTTCAGACCACTTCCCCATTCTAGTGGAGGCAGGAGGGATTTCAAGGGGTAAAAGTCCTTTTAGGTTCGAAAACATGTGGCTTAAAACGGATGGGTTCAAAGATAGGGTCCACTCTTGGTGGAATCGTTATTCCTTCTTAGGTACTCCCAGTTTTGTTCTTGCCAAGAAGCTGAAGGCATTGAAGGGAGATATTATTCAGTGGAACCGTAGGGAGTTTGGAAATGTAGAGCATCGGAAAAAAGAATTGCTAGAGGCTTTGAAATTATTGGATGCTAAGGAAGGGGAGTGTGGCCTTTCTGAAGTGGAGATTGGTGAAAGGGCTATGTTAAGATCTCAAACACAGAACCTTCTCTCTTTGGAGGAAGTCTCGTGGAGACAGAAGTCTCGGATGCTTTGCATTAAGGAAGGAGATAACAATACCAAATTATTCTACAAGGTGGCCAATTCTCGGAGAAGGGATTATCATATTGGTATGTTGGAGGTGAATGGAGTGGTTTATGAAGATGAATCTGAGATGGCAGACCAAGTTGTACAGTTTTATAGAAACTTGTACAAGGAGACTGAGGAGTGGAGGCCTTTTGTGGAAGGTATGGAGTTTGATCAATTAGAGGGGCTGGAGAGGGACAGGCTTGAAAGGAGGTTGGAAAAGGAGGAGGTTTTTCGAGTTGTCAAAGAATTGGAAGAAGATAAAGCTCCAGGTCTTGATGGTTTCTCTATGGCTTTCTATCACCATTGTTGGGGAGTTGTGGAAAGAGATGTCTTAGCTGTGTTTGAAGAGTTTTATCAACATAGTAAGTTTGAAAAATCTCTCAATGCAACGTTTATAGCCTTAATCCCTAAAAAGAATGGTGTCTCCAATATTCGAGACTTTAGACCTATTAGTCTGGTGGGGAGTGTTTACAAGATTTTGGCTAAGGTTTTGGCAAACCGCCTGAAGGAGGTTTTGGATCCGTTGATATCTGAATCTCAGAACAGTTTTGTGGGTGGTCGGCAAATACTTGATTCAGTTCTTATTGCTAATGAGTGTGTTGATGGCAGGGTGAAGAGTAAGACTTCGGGGGTTATTTGCAAATTAGATATTGAGAAAGCCTATGATCATGTGAACTGGGAGGCTCTTCTAGATTTGTTGAGGAGAATGGGATTTAGGTTGAGGTGGTGTAGGTGGATCCGCACTTGTATATCTACAGTCCAATTCTCTGTCTTGTTTAATGGGTCTCCAGCCGATTTTTTTGAGAGTTAGAGGGGTTTGAGACAAGGGGACCCTCTATCTTCCTTGTTGTTTCTGGTTATGATGGAGGTCTTCAGTAAGATGATGAAAAGAGCTGAAGGGGCTGGTTTGCTTCGAGGTTTTAGAGCTGATGGTAGTCGAGGTGGAGGGGTTTGTGTCTCGCATCTTTTGTTTGCGGATGATACGATTTTGTTTTGCGACGCAGATGAGGAGCAGATTCTTCATGTTCGGATGCTTCTCATTTGTTTCCAGGCGGTGACAGGTTTAAAGGTTAATGCTCTGAAGAGTGAGATGGTCCCCATCAGGGAGGTGCCCAATGTCCATGTTTTGGCAGAGATTTTGGGATGCTGGATTGGATCTTTGCCAATGACCTATCTTGGTATGCCATTGGGGGCGTCCTACAAGTCCCCTACTGTTTGGAATCCTATCTTGGAGAAGATTGAGCGTAAGCTGGCCGGATGGAAGAAGATGTATTTGTCAAAAGGTGGAAGACTAACGCTGCTTAAAAGCACTCTATCCAATCTTCCGACATATTATTTATCTCTCTTTACCATCCCTACGCATGTGGCCAATAAAATTGAGAAGTTGCATAGGGACTTCTTGTGGGGGGATTCCAAGACACATTTGGTGGGATGGGACAAGGTGTGTGCACCTTTGGAATATGGTGGGTTAGGAGTAAGAAAATTAACTACTTTTAATAAAGCCCTATTAGGGAAGTGGTTATGGCGATTTGGGGTTGAGGCCACAAGGCTTTGGAGAAGGGTTGTAGCTCTAAAGTTTGGGGAAGAGTGGGGGGGATGGACTTCCAAGCTAGGTAGAGGGGTTCACGGGTGTGGCTTGTGGAGAAGTATCCGTATGGGTTGGGAGGATTTTAGCAAAAATATTCGTTTTGAGGTAGGGGTGGGAGATAGAGTTAAGCTTTGGACAGATCATTGGTGTGGTGAGTCTCCTCTTCATTCGACTTATCCGAATGTATATGGGAGGGCCTCCAATAAAGAGGCATCGGTGGCCTCTTCTCTTGAGCGTTTGGGGATAGAGGATCGAAGAAGCTGGAATGTTCATTTTATTCGGAGACCTAACGATTGGGAGATGGGTGATGTGGAGGATTTTCTCCGCACTTTGGGTTCTAATCTTCCTCCCTTTGAGAATGGAGATTGTTTGTGATGGAAGTTGTCGAAGAATGGGGATTTTGATGTCCGGTCGTTTTACAATAAGTTAAGAAGACCTTTGCCCATTATTTTTCCTTGGAAAGGTGTATGGAAGGTTAAGGCTCCTCGGCGTGTCTCCTTCTTTGTATGGACTGCGGTGTGGGATAAGATTCTTACAGGTGATAATTTGAGAGGTAGAGGGATGGATTTTGTTGATAGGTGCATTATGTGCCGTTGTAATGGGGAGACGGTGGATCATTTGCTTCTTCATTGTGGTAAGGCTCATAGGTTGTGGAGTTGGGTGTTTAGATCCTTTGGGATTTCTTGGGTCTTGCCAAGATCGGTTGCAGATACTCTCTTTGGTTGGTGGAATTCGCTCGGAAAACATTCGTCTAGCATTTGGAATTTAGCTCCTTTGTGCTTAATGTGGTGTCTCTGGAGGGAGCGAAATTGGAGGATATTTGAGGACTTGGAAAGCTCGGATGACCATTTATTGGCTTCTTTCAGTGGATCCCTTTTCGATTGGTCTAGGGCTTGGAGAATCACTTCTAGTGACTCTCTCCCTATGTTTCTTAGCTCTCTCATTTGTATTTAGTATTTTCCATTTCTTTTTTCTCTTTTCTTTGTCTTTTCTTTCTGTATTTTTCTCCCTGTCTTATGCTTTTTGCATAAGGCAGTGTTCTATTCAATATATATCCCTATTACTTATCAAAAAAAAAAATATTCTCATTTAGCATATATATGATCTCTTCATTCAGGGGCCAGCTAATCTGGTACGTGATGCTAGCTGCTGGCTGCCTGAGCATGAATGGCGACAGGATATTGCTGTTGTTACAAAGTGGTTATCAGGGGTGTCTCCGGTATGCAGGAAATTTCTGTCTTCTACTTATCTGCTAAACTATTTATCTATATGTTTTGCTCATCAATTATCATGATGTAGTATGGTGCTTGAATTGTAACATTTTTGTTTTCCTAATAGTTTTTTTTAAGCTTCTTGTCATGTCAACTGAAATAAATCCAGCAGATCTAATTGCTATGGTATTGAGCTAAGATTTCTTAATTTTGTTTGAGCAATGGGAAAACAACTTATTGTAAGGCATAAAGTCTTCTGAGGTATGATTTGTAGGGACTGGACATGAGCAATGAGTGTTGGCAAGGAAATTTGAAATTTTGACTTTAGAGTGCATTCAAATACGGAGGGGGTATTCAACTATAAGCGTATTCTTCATTACATCCATCATATGGGAATAGTAAAATTAGAGATTTCTGACCTATTAGTTTGGTGGGGAGTGTGTATAAGATTTTGGAGGAGGGTGGTAGCTATGAAGTTTGGGAAAGAGTGGCCGGAGGGGGGGGGGGGGATGGAGTTCTAAGTTGGGTAGGGATTTACAAGGTTGTGATTTTTGGAGGAGTATTAGAATGGGTTGGGAAGCATTTAGTCAATACACTTGGTTTGATGTTGGGTGGGGAATTGTGTGAGGTTCTGGCATGATTTTTGTTGTGTTCAACCTCTCAAAATGGCTTTCACGGTTTTATATGAGATTTCGACTGATAGGTTGGGATTTAAGGTTCATTCAGGATTTGAATGATTGGGAGTTGGGTTTAGTGGTGGTTTTTCTTCATATTCTGGGATCCAGTACTCCTTCAACAAAGAATGGGGATTGTGTGAGGTGGAAGTTAAAGAAGTGCAGGGGCTTTGATATCCATTTGCATTATAATGCACTAAGAGGTTCCTTTTTTGTCATCTTTCCTTGGAAAGGTATTTGGGAGTTAAGGCACCTAGGCGAGGTTCTTTCTTTATTTGGACTACAGCATGGGGAAAGATACTAGTGATAATTTGAGGAGAGGGGGTGTTGCCATTGTTGATTGGTGTTGCATGTGCAGATGTAGTAGGGAGACAATGGATCATGTATTGATTCAATGTGAGTAGACTTATTATTGTGGTGTTTTGTCTTTAGATCCTTTAGGGTCTTTTGGGTTTTACAAAGAACAGTGCTAGATCTTCTTTTTGGTTGGAGGAATTGCTTGGAGAAGCACTTGTTAGACATTTGGGAATCGTTGTGTTTGATGTGGTGTATATAGAGGGAGTGTAATATATGCATGTTTGAGATGTGGAAAGTTTGGGGGATCAGCTGTCTGCTTCATTTATTGGTTCTCTGTTTGATTGGTGTCGAGCTAGGGGGCTAAGATTGTGATTTCCTTCCATTGTTTATTAACTCTCCTCTCCTTTGCATATTTTTCTGTTTTTTCTCTTTCTTGTACTATTCAACTGCTTTGTGATCTTATTGCATGAAGTAGTCTTTTTAAATAAAGATTCTTCTTACTTATCAAATAAAAAGTATATGTAAAAAATCCAGCATCTGGGAAGTCCAGGGTTTGATTCCCAAGGTTTGACAAATATAGTGATGGACCAAAAATGGTGATAAGGAAAGATGTTTTAGAAAGCTAAGTTGCTTAGAGAAAAGAAAGAATGAATTAGCTCTTCAAGAAACATGCTCTCAGAATAATACCTCGTAGGTAGAGATTTATTGGATTCAAATTCAACTGGTTACAATGAGGGCAACCTTGCTTATTTATAGTTACATAAGAAAGTTGCTGAGTTAGTTACAAGAACCCACCATGTGATTGGCCAAGGCCTAACAAACTTCTCTAACTAACTAATAGACTATTGCACTTGTCACTAACAACTTATCAGCTAGCTAACTTTTTGTTACAAGTGATAAAGGCTATTAAAAGTAAAAGGAACTACTTATTATATAGCACAAGGTAGTCAAAGGCGAAAGGCGACCTTAAGGCGCCAAGGCCTTGTATTGCCCAAGGCGTGAGGCGACAAAAAGGCTCTAGCCCGAGTAAAGCGAGGCTCCAAATTCTGAATATATTTATTTTACATACAGAACTTCAATAATATGTACCTAGTGTATTATAATATTATAATGAAGTGTTTTTCAATGTGTAGCATGAAGAAATTAGGTCTATCAAATTATTTCAAAATAGGATTAACATGGTTTAGGCTCTATTAGTTAGTTCTAACAGTACATTTTACAATAAGCTTCTATATAACAATAAGTCTTACAAAACAAATTTGTAAATTGATTTAACTAACCATAGGTTTTATAACATGCCTTTTGAAATTAATAGTCTAAAAATAGGTTTCACAACAAATTTCTATAAAAAAATTTAAAATTAAAAAAAAAAAAAAAACTTGAGGCTCTTGCCTTAGCGCCTTTTTCATGGCTTATAGCGGTCGCCTTGCTCGCCTAGGCTCTAAAGGCGAGCGCCTCACTAAAGGCGCCTCGCCTTAGAGCCTTTGAGGCACCTTAGTGGCACCTTGCCTCACCCGGGCGCCTAGGCGAGCGCCTGGCTCGCCTTTGACTACACTGATACAGCATAAGCTAGTAACAGCTAGCTTTAAAAATGATCTGCATCAAATGCATAGGCAACAGTAGCTTCCAAACCAGGAGGAGAAATAAAAAAGCATGCAGTAGTTGAGAAGAAGTCTGGATAATCAGGTCGTCTTTGGATATGAATATGACTGTCCAAATACCCACTCAAACTGACTCACCTGCTCAACCCAGACTGACTTTTTGGGATTTGGCTGGTTTTGATGGTGGCGACAGGTTCAACAGTCCCAAATCTGCCTCAAACGGGTCAAGTGTCAGTTTTCCCACTTGGGAATCCGATGAAACTGACCTGCCCAACGAAGATGCAATACCGTTAAAAACTTTTGCCAGATTGGCTGAAACAATCTCTGATATCTGGTCGGGGATCTCATAGAATCCCAATCAGATACGACGGGGATCTTGTGATCTCGGATGTTTCTGCTCTCCATCACCTTTTTTAGCAGGTTTCGACTGAATCTGACCACCACCGGTGGACACCTGCAAGTTTGAGCTGCTCTTTCTACTCAGTCAGTGATGGGTTGCATCCTTCACCACCCAATGACCGACGTAATGTGTGGAGTCCAAACTGACTTGGCCCAACCCGTGGAAACCGCTAGATATAAACACCATTTTGTTCCTTTCTAAATGCAGAGCCTTTCATTTGAGTAATATTATTGTCCCTCCAAAAAATTTTCTTTTCAAGAGCTTTCAGCAGGTGCCTCATAACTTATTAGATTGCTTCAATCAAAAAGATTTTTCTGAATACGTTTTCATATGCTTTTTCAGCTTCTTCTTCTTCTGTATAGTACAAAGTCACATTTTCTGATGTCTTAGCATATTGTTACTTTTTGCTTATGGGCAGTTTGGGTAAATTTTTATATCACAAATGGTCACTGTGCGTTTTGTTTTAAGTCATTGTACTGCGCTAGTTCTGGCATGTTCAACTCTTTTCTTTGTAATTGGATTCTGGTCTCTTTGAGCATCTTTTTATTGTTGTATTTGTTAAAAATCAGTATAGGTGGCTTTCCTCGAAATCCAGTGCTTCCACAAGCTCAAAATCAACTTTTGAGGAAAAGTTCCTTTCACAGCAGTCTCAAACTTCAGGTTTGTTGCTCTTTGCAATCTATTTTTACAATGTTTGGTTTATGATGCTGCCATGGCCCATAAGCCTAGGAATATTAAGTTATGTGGTGCAATTTTTCATATGTAACTTGTAGGTTGTGGGAGTTTGTTTGTTAGTAGCGAGCTTAAAACTAGGTGGTTCAGATATTGGAAGCTTAATAAATTAGATGATTACTGGCTTAATTTTGATCTTCAATGGTCCTCTGGTTATAGTTTCTTAATGTTGTACTCATAATTACAAGATCTAGTAGCTCAAGATTCTTTGAGTAGGATATAGTTTCAGCCTTTTTTTTAAGGTGGACCATATGCGAAGTTGCAAACTTGAAGCATATAGTTTTGAAAGTATATATATCTAAACCATATCATTTAAAAGAAAATGAGAAAAATTATTGTATCCATTCTTTTTTCTATTACCACAAGAATATGATTCTTTAAAATACATGAAGGTTTTGAAAATTTGTAAATATTGCTGATATTGGAGGATATTTTCCTAGGTTTCTGGTGTACCATCTGAGATGTGTATATATATATTTGTGTCGAGTGATATTTGATTATTTATCAGCCTGATTTTGCTCAGAAAAAAAGGGATGGCTTCACGTGAGTATGATATTTAATAGATTTCTAAGTATTGGTCAATAAATCCTATGTAACACCTGGTGTGTTTCTCAATTTTCCTTTTTCATTTATTTTACATATATTTGTGTGCTGTTTCTAATATTTTTCTGAAATTTTATGAGAAATCAGCCAATTTATTTATGAATGGTTTTTTTAAGATATCAGTAATGTTTCTTATTACCAATACTTAGATATTTCAGTATCTCAAGAGATCTTGGTGAGATTTTAGACTATGAAATTAACTGATTGTTGAAATTATTAATATATTTTACAATCTTATATAGGTATTATGGCTGCCTGTACCATTTACTATGATGATGATGAATGATAATGTCTTCCCAATTAGTTGTCTATCCTGTAAGCAGATTGAGTTCATAAATCAAAACAGCATCAGGAATGTTACATATGATGCAATATTTGGTTTTTGTTTCAGCTCGGTGGCCCAACTTTCTTTGCGTCTGTTCTGTTTTCTCATCAGGCTCTGTTCAACTTCATTGGTCCCAGTGGCCTTCTAGTCATAATGGTGCAGTGCCTAAGTGGTTTGGCACAAGCAAAGGACTTTTGGGTGCTGGACCTAGCGGGATCATGGCTGCTGATGCCATCATAACAGATAGTGGTGCCATGCATGTGGCAGGTGTTCCTATTGTGAACCCATCCACTGTAGTTGTTTGGGAGGTGACTCCTGGTCCTGGAAATGCATTTCAAGCAACTCCAAAGACAAGTTTGAGCAATGGGGTTCCACCTTCTCTTAACCCTCCGTGTTGGCCAGGTTTTGCCCCTTTGGCTGCATATTTATTTAGTTGGCAGGAATATTTAATATCTGAAGCAAAGCAAGGAAAAAGGACAGATCAAGATCTCAGCGAGACAGTACCACTTCATTGCTCACCAGTTTCAAATTTTTCTGCATATGTGAGTCCTGAGGCTGCAGCTCAATCTGCAGCAACCACTACATGGGGTTCTGGGGTTACTGCAGTAGCCTTTGATCCAACTCGTGGCGGTTCTGTGCTAGCTGTTGTTATAGTTGAGGGTACTTCTCTGTTTTCTGTCTTGAAAGTATTTTATTTACTTTTTAAATTCAATGTCATGCTTCTGCTAAAGCGGAGCAATCATTTGTTAATTATATTTGGTTGAGTAATCCGGGGCATTGATAATGCAGATAGTGTTTTTTTTAAACCTTTGTAATTGTTGCCCTGTAATTGTGCATATTCTTCATGTGCTATGACATTATGAAACAACAAATTCTAAGAAGATATTAATTTTTCTTGATGGTAAATTTTTTGAAAGTGCCAGTGTATACATCCCATGTATATGGGAAGTATGTAAAGGCTGGACTCCTTAAAAGTTAGAACCTAGTGAGCACTAAAACTTGCTTGGCAGAAAATCTTTGGAATCGAGAAAACAATCCGAGGTGGTAATAACTGCTCCCTCATTCAAATAATTGCTAACTTAATATAATGTAGCGGCCATGATTTACCCTATGTTGATATTATTTTTGTTATCTGTTCCTTGCATTTTATCTTGTTTGACTGATTCTCAAGTTTCTGGCCACATAAGTTTGGACACATGGTAACATAATGCCCTGTCCTGTCTTACTTTTGCCTGGGTACTATTTAACTGAAAGGTTTTTAATTGCTTCATAAAAGTGGAGAAGATTGTGTCATACCCTTATTGTGGATTTTTACTCTGTACTTAATGGTTCTTTACTCTGATACGCATATTAATTGTCTTTTGGCCATTTCCTAATTCTATTTTATTCTCTGATTTGTTTTAACGTTGAATTGTTCTATGACACGAGTGCATAGACGGGCAACAAAACTCATGTTCCTTTTGGTCTGTCACAAACCAACATATACACACATGGTTTTCTGTCCATGTCTCCTCACTTTCTCGTGATAACAGAGTTAGTGGCTTTAGGAGTTTAATCAATAACAATTTTCACATGTGCAGGACAGTACATGTCCCCTTATGATCCGGATGAGGGTCCTTCGATCACAGGGTGGAGAGTGCAACGCTGGGAATCATCTCTTAAGCCTGTTGTCCTCCATCAAATATTTGGAAATCCCACTTCTAGTTATGGTGGGCAGGCACCCATGCAAACAGTTTGGGTGTCCAAAGTGGATACAAGCATTACACCAACTAATGATTTTAAATCTCACCAAGCAGCTGCAACAGGACCAGCTTCTGATGCAAGGAAGATATCTGATTCTGGTGCTGACAAGAGGAAAAAAGTCATTTTTGATCCCTTTGATCTACCAAGTGATGTAAGGACACTTGCTCGAATTGTCTATTCTGCTCATGGTGGTGAGATTGCTATTGCTTTTCTGCGGGGTGGGGTCCACATTTTTTCTGGTCCAAACTTTGCACCTGTTGATAACTACCAGATTAATGTTGGATCTGCAATTGCTGCTCCTGCCTTCTCTTCTACAAGCTGCTGCTCAGGTTCTGTTTGGCATGACACTAGCAAGGACCGTACTATGTTGAAGATAATTCGTGTTCTTCCTCCTGCTGTCCCAAGTAGTCAAGCAAAGGCCAACTCATCAACCTGGGAGCGTGCAATTGCTGAGAGGTACTTTTTGAAACCACTTGGGATATATTATCTGCAAGGCGTAAATTTGATAGTTGATACAATAGTGCTTTTGCATTTTTCCATCTCAGTTGTCAGAATTATCTCAATATTTTGCATTGTGATGCTGATTTTGTTTGTTGGAACAGATTTTGGTGGAGCCTTCTGGTTGGAGTTGATTGGTGGGATGCTGTTGGCTGTACACAGAGTGCAGCAGAGGATGGCATTGGTAAGAATATTTTTGCTACAGTTTGGTGTGACTGATATATACTACTGCAAGAGAAATTAGAAGATAAATATTATGATATATTATCATCATTTATGCATCTTCCACGGAGCATTTGTATGAAATGATGTCAACCAACTTGTTTATGACATTGGTTCTTTCTTTCTTTCAGTTTCTCTGAACAGTGTCATTGCAGTCTTGGATGCGGATTTTCATTCTCTTCCTTCCACTCAGCACAGACAACAGTATGGTCCTGTATGTTACTCTGGACTATTGCCATCTTAAATTGTCAAGAATCTTTCTTTGGATATCATTAGCGTTATTTAGCTTTTATGGATTTTTGTTTTTGTCAATTTGCTATTTAGCATTATGAACACTGTATTGCTTGCTATAGCCGGTTCTTCTTACTTTTTCTTTTTAAAAAATGTGTATTCTGGAGATTATGTGCCATCTTAGGGATTGTGGCTTTTAGAAACTTTCTATCCTATTTGTGGTTCTTTGCTATCTTGTGGTTGTGTTGTTCATTACTTGTCCTAACACTCATACCATGAAAAAATGAAAGGTACTATTGGCAAATATGTTAAAGAATTCTGACAGAATATTAATTAATATGTTGTGATCTGATATGTTCCTCTAATTTCTGTGCAAGTTGTGATGTGTGGGAAAGTATGATACAGTCATGAATAAGTTTCTGCTGCAGCTGAATGATGTTGCAGTGCAAATGTTATCTGTTTGAGGATATTCTCATGCTTTTATAACCTTAAAATGACCTTTGATTAAGTCTGGATGTTGAACTTACCTTTGAATTGATATGAGAAGTCTACATTGGTGACCTCCCTGTTTTCTCTGGCAAAAAATCACCTGCATCTGAAATTCTAAATGTAGCTCAGAGTTGTCCTACTGTCCCGTGTGATGCATCCTGCCACTTACCTCTCTTTGGTGGTGGTTTATTATTATTTTTTTTTGGGGGGGGGGGGGGGGGGCGCGGGGGGGAAGTTGTTTTGATGCTCACTAACTTGTTTGCTTAGAAGTTTTTATTGAAGATATGAAACCTGGTTTTGCATGATGCAGAGTCTAGACAGGATAAAATGCAGGCTACTTGAAGGTACAAATGCTCAAGAAGTTAGAGCAATGGTTCTTGATATGCAAGCAAGGTTGTTGCTGGATATGCTGGGGAAAGGAATTGAATCAGCTTTGATAAATCCTTCGGCTTTAGTACCTGAGCCATGGCAGGCATCTGGTGAGACGTTATCTGGCATTGATCCTGAAATAATGGCTGTTGAACCAGCACTAGTTCAGAGTATTCAGGTTAACTTTGGTTCTGTTTGACTTCTCACTTCCATCAGTCCTTCCATTTCCTTAACTTTTTTTCCTGTCAGTTGATCCTGTTGAAATTTTAGACACTAAGATCAGCTGATGCCGCTGATTGGTTCTCCGTTGTTTCATAAAGCCAAAAGTGTCTTTAATGTGGTGTGGTTGTTCTTTTCTGCATGCAATGTATTTTACTTTTATTCAAAAGTAAAATACATTGCATGCGGCAAAGAATGACCACACCACATTAAAGGCACTTCTGGATGTATTTTACTTTTATTATTTAGTTGCTGAAGTACAAATTTCAGTAGATACTGAGGACTGCTGTCTTCAGTATAAGTGGTTTGTGTTTATCTGGGCCATCGTAGCTAGGAAAGTGTGACCTAAACAGAACAGTTTATTATATTTATTTTTAATTGGTAAGTTTACACATGCATCCAGTGGATTTTGAACTGGAGCCGTTTTATCTAGACCTCATGGGCTTGTAATTGCAGCATTAACCTAAGCACTGTCATTTAGTTGGCCAAAGGTGTCCCTTTCTATCAGTCAGCTCCCTTGATATGGAAGTTCTATTTTGTTAAGAATTTGATCAGAAATACTTGTGGAAAAAATAATTTTACTGGAAATATTTTTCTCATTCGCTACAATTTAATGCAGGCTTATGTTGATGCCGTTCTTGATCTAGCTTCGCATTTCATTACACGTTTGAGGCGCTATGCAAGTTTCTGCCGCACATTGGCCAGTCATGCTGTTACTGCTGGCACTGGAAGCAATCGCAATATGGTGGCCAGTCCTACCCAAAGTTCTGCAACTCCTGCACCAAGTCAGGGTCAGTATGTGCTGGTCTTATTGTAGTTAAAAATTAAACTAAAGGAAAAAGAACAAAATTTATTTTGATTGTTCAATCGGAGAAGACATCAATTTCTATAATGTGATACTCCATAAAATTTGATCACATGTTGATCAGTTATCATATTGTACCTACTTAAGAGGCAAGGGTGGCTGCATAATTATTTGTCTTGTTCACTGTCATTGATGTGTTTTGTGATGAAGTCATGAGAAACCAGAAGCTCCTTTAATTTGTTTCCTTTTTCTTCATTATATCATTGCCACATTCTTCTCACACTATAATGCTTTGTTATCTAGGAGGTCAAAGTGGTACCACAAGCTCCACTGGAAGCACCCAAATGCAAGCCTGGGTACAAGGTGCTATTGCTAAGATTAGTAGCACAACTGATGGAGTGCCCAATTCAACTCCTAACCCTATAAGTGGTCCATCATCTTTCATGCCGATAAGCATTAACACAGGAACTTTTCCAGGAACACCAGCTGTTAGGCTCATTGGGGATTGCCATTTCCTTCATCGATTATGCCAACTTCTGCTTTTCTGTTTTTTCTTCCGACGATCACTTCCTCGCTTTCTTGGGGCTGCACAAAGAAATGCCGATACAAATATGCAAAAACAACAACCTAGTGCTCCTGCCAAGGTGGAGGAGATCAATTCTGTGTCTGCAAAGCCTTCATCCATGGCCAGGTCAGATGATGGTCAGGTAGCTCGAGGTAGTCAACTCATACCTGGGGCAAAAGGAGTGGAAGAAGGATCTGGTGTCCGGTCAAGATTAGGATATGGCAATGCTGGTCAAGGATACACTTTTGAGGAGGTGACAGATGATTCTTTCTTTTTACTTCAAACTCCACCCAAAAAAAAAAAAAAATTGAAGCACCAATATATGAAAAACTTCTTTTGTTTGATTCATGAACTAAAAAAAATGGTTTCATTTCATGTTCTATAAGGAGAATATATTTGACATTAAGAACACTATGCATTGATGTGATACAGGTAAAGGTCCTTTTCCTCATACTTATGGACCTCTGTCGGCGAACCGCTGCCTTGGCACATCCCTTGCCAGTTTCTCAGGTGGGGAGCAGCAACATCCAGGTGCGGCTGCATTACATTGATGGGAATTATACAGTACTTCCAGAGGTTGTAGAAGCATCTCTTGGCCCTCATATGCAGGTATTTATGTTTATGATTTAATTTTCTGAATGAATTACTGATTATAGAGATGAATGAGGGTGGCTATCTGTAGTTATCAACGATTTTGCCAAAGATTATAAAATTAGTCTGCATTTCTTTGAAATCCTGCAATATAGTAAATTCATTTAAAGAACTCTTTCTTTTCTTCTGAGGTAAAACTGGCCATCTACCCGTGCAATGCATGAAAAAATATTACATTATAAATACATTTGTGCTTGCTTGCTGACAGCACATGCATTTCCATTGTATAACAAAAAAATTCAAAAAAATAATAAGTCAAGACTTTCTTCACTGCTAATTATTATTTGAAAAAACTATATATCAGCTCTACAAGTGTACTTCTTGTAAAATATATATATATATATATATTGGATTTTCAAAATATGAATTAATTTAATAACAAGTTGTCACGCATAATGTACAAATGACAGTTCATGCATTTTCGTTGTATAATAAGAGCACTAGCATCAGCAGTTTATCTCAAATGTCATTTTTATACACCAAAACCCACTATCTATTTTAACACATTAGTTTACAATACGTCCTGCATCGGATTTTCTATTCTTTTACTACTTTATTTAAATATTCTTTCTTTATTTTTTATTAATTATTTCATTTTTAGCTTCCCAAGACCAGCATCATTAAAGACTAAGAAAGAGGGAAATCATGAGCACATGACATAAGAGAGAGAAAAAAATATGAATTAAAAATAAGGGTAGAGAAGAGAGGCGTGGGAGGAGAGATAAAAAATAATAAAAAAGAAAAAGAATGGCTACAGTGTCATTCTATTAATGGAATTGTACTGTGGCAATTCTGCTAAAAATGCTAAAATGTTTAGCATTTGAGACATCTCATCAACCTTTCTTTTTTGTATTTGGTGCCTCAAATGCTAAAATTTTAGCATTTGACCCACCTGCTGCTAGTGCTCTAACAAGAAAATTCAAAATAATAATAAGTGACAACATTTTTCTCTGCTAATTATTATTTGGAAAAATTGTATCTGCTCTACAAATGTACTAATCAATATATATATATATATATATATATTGGGATTTTCAAAATATGAATTTAATAATAAGTTATTGGATTTTGTAATATTGCTTAAAGTTATAGCGGGTGTAAATTGAACCCAACCCTAAATATATATAAACATTGTCTTATTCATTAAAAAAATAAAATATTGTCTTAAATAGGAAACTGAAAGAAAATAAGTGATGGATGCCTACCTCTTATAATGAAACGATTGACAAAGAGGGAGAGGGAGATAGTTTGTCGGAGATACAAAAAGTTAGAGAGAGAGAGAGAGATGCATTGAGTAAGTCAGGAAGATTAATGAGAGTAATTGCTTTCCACACATGGCATGCTCAGTCTTTTTCATAAACTGTCCCTCAGCTTCAGATAATAATATTAGATGCCCAGCATAGCAACATACTTTGCTGACTATTGTGCTTTCTGATGGAATTTGGAAGGGCTGTTTAGATTCTGATATTATGCGACAATTAATTGCTTGGGGACTACGATTTGACCTTAACTCCATCTTGACTCTGGTTGCTTTGAATTTTTTAAAACCATAGATTTATTCTTCCTTTTGTTAACGTTTTTTTTTATTTTTTTATTTTTTTATTTTTTTTTTTTATGTTTCTTCTAAACTTTTTCCACCATTCTCTAATTGGCTGCATAGAATATGCCCCGGCCTAGAGGTGCAGATGCTGCTGGTCTGTTACTCCGTGAGCTAGAACTCCATCCTCCTGCCGAAGAGTGGCACAGGAGGAATATGTATGGTGGGCCTTGGTCTGATCCGGATGATATGAGTCCTGTAGATGACTCTCCTAAGTTAAGTAATTCTGGAGACATGCTTGATTTCAACTCATTGGAAAATTGTGATGCTTATAATGGTGCCCATAGCCTGTGGCCAAGGAAGCGCAGGATGTCTGAAAGAGATGCAGCTTTTGGCTTGAACACTTCTGTTGGCCTTGGGGCATATCTGGGAATTATGGGTTCTCGTAGAGATGTTGTTACTGCCGTGTGGAAGACTGGTCTTGAAGGTGTTTGGTACAAGGTTTGATAGTCTCATCTTCATATTTCTTCTTCTTTGTTCATCCTTCTATTTGTTGGGTCTCAGATTCAAATGCTTCTTATATGAGTAATTAGTGTCATTTGCCTTCAAGTTACTTGATAGTGATAATTTAAAAAATCACTAGCTAATTTCTTTCTGGGAGTATAATCATAAATTTCATTTGTGTGTTTGTATATTTTGCTATTGTCTTTTTCTTACACCTATTCATCCTTCTCTCCTCCGAGTTGTTGTGTTTGCTTAATTTTTGCCTTTTTAATCTTTGTATTCTGGACTTCTTGTGATGCAGTGCATAAGATGTTTGCGGCAGACTTCAGCTTTTACCTCATCAGGTCCTGCACCTAATCAAAATGACCGGGAAAGTTGGTGGATCAGCCGCTGGGCTTACGGCTGTCCAATGTGTGGTGGAACATGGGTTCGAGTTGTATAGATGACTGTTTTATCTGTTAGGTGCTCTCCTGTCCCTAGTTATGTGAAAACCAGTCCTTCGGTGACGAATACATGTATTGTAGTTGATTATTGACAATATACCAAGTATAATGTGGACTGGTCATTTAGAGGAGAGGTGTTGGTTTGGGGGATCAAGTCTGAAGATTTTCATTCCCAGTGGTCCACTTCACTTGGATCTGATGATAGTAGCAATCCTATTTATTTATATTTATAATTATAATTTTGTTGAGTTCTAATTGTGCGAAAAGAATCTTCTGTCAGATCTGCAAGTTGGAGTTTTAGGTCAATATTATCCCAAAATGACTAGTCTTCTCTCCTCTAATTTGACCAAATTTTTCTGCAGCAATAGTAGGAATGAAGCCCCTCAATGTTTGCCCTAGGCCTGTACATATTAGCCCTTCTCAGGGTATTCCCCCCAAGAATAAAATGGATGTGTAATGTGTACTGATATTTTTTTATACTTCTAATTTTTGTATATCCGATAGCATTTCAGATGAGCCTTTTGAGCATGGGGGCAAATTGTCAACACTAACAGACTGACTGTGAAGGACCTTAACCATGAGTGCAGGTAAAACTGGTAGTTCTTTGAGCATTGAGCTTGATGGTTTTTATTTTTATTTTTTTGGTATTGTTGTTTGATGATACCTTCTGACATGTAAGACTAATGGACTATTATTGTAAATTTTATGTAAATGCTTTCACATATGCTGATTCTCATCTTTTTCCACTTCGCAGATTGTGAATCATCTTGATATATCTATTCCACGTGTATTGCTGGAAATGTCTACCAGATGGATAAATCTATGTATCTGTGTCGTTGCTGCTGGGATATAATTGGCAAATTGTTGCAGAGGCAAACAGTTTGCTTGTGATTAAAGGATTGTTACTATAGTTGTACAAGCTGCTTCCCTGAGTCGACTGGCAGATGCCTAATGGTTTTATAATACATTACATTGAAAAAGAGCCAAAGCTTTTATTTTGGTTAATGTAATTTCATAAGGATAAATTGCAAATTACATGCCTAAAGTTTGGAAGTGATTGAATTTTACACTTTAAAATTTCAGAATTTGGATTTTACTCCCTAATGTTTGGGATGGTGTTTGAATTTTACACCCTAATGTTTCAGAATTTGAATTTACCCTCTATATTTTAGGAATGTTTGGATTTTATTCTTAAAGTTTGGGGTGTTTGTATTTTACACCTTAAAAATTTATAATTTGGGAGTGTAAAATCCAAACACTTACATTTTCGAGGGTCAAATTCAAAATTTCAAATGTTAGCGTATAAAATTCACACACTAAAAAACTTCAGGGGTAAAATTCAAATTCTAAAATTTTAGGGGGTAAAATTCAAATTTTGAAATTTTAGGGTATAAAATACAAATATTTCCAAACTTTAGGGGTGCAATTTACTCATTTTATAATTATGTATTCAACAAATGGTACCTTTTGTAACACAAAGAATCACACTTGTGGAGATGATAACATACTGTAAATTTTTGAACAATTGAAATGTAAATTGATGGCGATTGCAAACTAATCAGGTTACTGTTGTAAGTTAAGGTTTATATTCAATCCATTGTATCTCTACAACTATGAATGAATTTGAGGGGGTCCCAGAAACAAGATGGGTGCAAGGATTTGTATAATGCAATGTACGCAAAGCTTACAGGGTAAAGAATGAAAAAGCAAGCTAGTAATAACTAAGAAGCTTTGTTGCTGAGCTGTAAAAAGAGATTGTAAAACAGTAAGTTCTCCAAAGTACTAAAGCATTAGGTTAGGTTTTAGCCTTTTTCCAAGAAATGAAATCATTGCTTTTGCTACTAGATAGCTTGGTCTAAAACTTTTAATCTTTCTTAACAAGCTAGAGTGAGTGCATGTGAAAGTTCGCTACCATCAGGCTGTGAGGATGACAGACAATAGATATGGAAAAATTAGACCCAAAGAAAAAAAATACCTAATTTGAATCTGAATTTTTTGACCCATAGTAAAAATGGGTCGACTTGTAACCAGTTCCTTTTCTGCAAGTGTATATATATAGAGGTGTAGATGGAAGAGAGTGTAAGAAGATTATGGAAACTAATTAAGGATATGTATTGTTAAGCAAGTATATAAAATTACATGGAAGTAGGGAATAGAACACAGAACAAGATACAACAAAGTAACTGATATTATTATATTCAACAGGATTTTTACGTTAGACATAAGGCACTCTGATAGACATTCTAATGGAGGTTCTCTCTTCTTTCTTGCCTCTTCAGAGTTACAAGGACTCAATTTATAGACCATAGAGCTTAGAGACAATGTACATTATGCTTTTCATAAGATAGTAGAGGCCTAAGTTATGAATCAACAAGTGGCGAAGGGGGTAGGGGCCTAGTTCGAGACTGATCTTCTTCTAGATAGACTTATGCAAGGGTAATAACTGTGCTTGTCAGGTAAGGATAAGGTTCACTTGCATCATGACATTTCTAGGAATTTTTTTGTTTTTTTTTTTAAGTGTTAAAGATGTTAGTCTCATCCATTTCTTCCTTGGAACCATTCTTCGTCTACATCAGCATCAACATCTGGATCATGGTTATGGCAGTAGGGATCATCGTAGCCAATAAGAGTGGCCACATGAAGTTTATTGGGAAATGCCCAATCCTCTTATTGGCTATGATGATCCCTACTGCTATAACCATAATCCAGATATTGATACTGACGTGGACGAAGAATGGTTCCAAGGAAGAGATGGATGAGACTGAATAGCTTTAACACTTATAATATATATATATATATATAAAAGACAAGTTATGTTCATCAAAAATAAATGACAAGTTATGGTTTGTTTTGGGCTTTACTTTGCACGTTTTTAAACTTGGATTGGCCGGTCCAATCGGGTTAATGGTGAACTGGTCATAAACTGGTATTTTATGAGTGAAAACTGACTATTGGAAGAATTTGAGAGAATTGTAACCATCTGACCACCTAGACTCCTTGTTTTTAACTATGATCTATTATTATATTTCTTTTATTCTTACATGATTTATAATTTCTCAACTTATTATATCACCTCTCTCAATTTATTAAATATTACTAATTTTTTTCTTTGATAAATTTACTTGTGATTTAATAATAATTCGTTTGCATGGAAATTTACTAAATTAATTAAATGTGATTTTTTTATTTAATCAAAATGATTTATACTTGAAGGATAATTGTACAAGTTTATTTTCATGCTTATTTATGTTGTATTATTTTCTATTAACCTTATAATATCATGAAAATTTATTGAAAATTTATTTGAAATTATGTTTCAATTTTTTTCAGATATTTTTAGTCAATCTAGCTAATATTTACAAATTTAATACAATTATTTTTATTTTAATTAATTACTAAATTAATTATGACATCATCATCGTTTAACCTCAATCGAACCTCGGTTTAACCTTAAAAATCTTGAACATCTCCCTTTATTGATTTTTTGAATAGTCTGAGTTTGAAAACCATGCTTTGCACAACTTAATTGGAGATGGAAAATCAGCACCTCGTCTGTAATTAAATTCTTTATTTGACTTTGCTTCTTTCATAATAATATTCCCACTTGTGAAATTCTAGGTTCACCTTGACCCAGTTTGTGAGTTGTGTGGTCTGTTGTCTTGATCAATTTCTCATACCCTTCGTGACTGTGTTGTGGCTGAGGAACTTAGGAAGCGTTGGGCATAAGTGGAACGAGACAGGATTCTTTGGTCTCTCTCTCCCTCAATGGTTAAAGCTTAATTATGACTCTAAGGCGACTTTCAAGCATACCCCGATTCCTTGGAAGATTCTATTCCCTCAAGCTGTCTAGCTTATATGGTTGCACAAAAATAAATACATCTTCCAAACTGGAAGTTGACAATAATGTACACTCTCATTGCATCAAGAAAGGAGCTGAGTTCTTTGCAATTGCAACAAATTACTCTTCCAAACCTCTGAGAACTCAGATCCAAGTCAAGTAGAACAAGCCAATGACTGGTTGGGTGAAGCTGAGTACCGATGGTTCACAGCTTTGGGAAGCTTTGGGAATGCTAGTGGAGGTGGTTTTCCTTGTGACAGTTCTGGTGATTGGGTCTCGGGTTTTGCCTCTTAATGTCGAAATGGATGTTACAGTTCTAGTTTATATGATAAGAAATCCTATGTTATTTAACCTAATGCTAGAACCTCTTTTATCTAATTGCTGGAACCTGCTAACGACCTTCCCCAATTCTACTGTGGATCACATCTTTAGAGAAGCCAATACGTGTGCCAACAATTTGGCTGAAATTGGAAAGGCATAACCTATAAATCATCAATCATTCAAATTCCATATTTTTAGATAGTACATCTCTAATTACATTAAAATATACAACTCTCATAACACTACAACAAAATGTATTTTTAATAAGGAAAAAATTCGTCATTAAAAGTTCAGTTTTTTGTCACTAAGAACCTTTAGCGACAAAATCGGACTTTTAACGATGAAACTCATTTCGTTGCTAAAACTCCGTCACTAAAAGTCCTAGCGACAAAAAATTTCGTCACTAAAAGTCCGATTTGTTTTAAAAAGAAAAAACTTTTAGCGACAAAAACGTTTCGTCGCTAAATGTTTTCCTCGCTAAAAACACTATCTAGTGAAGAAAAAATTTTGTCACTAAAAGCACTTTAGTTTATTAAATCATATTTAGTGACGAACAATTTCGTCACTAAAATTATTTTTGGGTATATATAGTGACGAAAAAATTCGTCACTAAAACTATTTTTAAGAAAATCCAAGCACATATAGCAACGAAAATTTTCGCCACTAAAACCATTTCTTACAAAATTTTGCAATATTTAGCGACGAAATACTTCATTCCTAAAACAACTTTTTGTTGCTATATTTGTGACGAAAAAATTCATCGCTAAAACTTATTTTCTGTTTTTATTTTTTACATAGCTTTGATATTAACCTGTAACCTATAATTACATTATTAAAGCCTCAGATTTGAATAACACATTTATTTCAACAACACATTTATAAAAAAAAGATCTATACATTCCACAAGTAAAAAATAAAAGAAGTATCCAATTCAAACTCATTCCATACAATAATTGCTTGCAACACATACAATAACTCAACATGTTTTATAACAATACAAAAAGTGTAGTATAATATAATTAGAACTAATGGATGATGTCCTCATATGTCTTTAAGTAATGCCAAAAGTAAATTCCTTAAAAGCCACCAATAAGAATCTGTACAAATATAAAAACAATACTACATTAAAATCATAAAGTAAAAATATTAACTATGTTAAAAGAAACATTTCTAACAATGCATTAAAATATACAACTCTCATAACACTACAACAAAATGTATCTTTAGTGAGGAAAAAATTCATCACTAAAAGTTCAGTTTTTTGTCACCAAGAACCTTTAGCGACAAAATCGGACTTTTAGCGATGAAACTCATTTTGTCACTGAAACTCCGTCGCTAAAAGTCCTAGCGACAAAAAATTTTGTCACTAAAAGTCCGATTTGTTTTAAAAAGAAAAAACTTTTAGCGACGAAAATGTTTTGTTGCTAAATGTTTTCCTCGCTAAAAGCACTATCCAGTGAAGAAAATATTTCATCACTAAAAACACTTAAGTTTATTAAATCATATTTAGTGATGGACAATTTCGTCACTAAAACTATTTTCGAGTACATATAGTGACGAACAAATTCATCACTAAAACTATTTTTAAGAAAATCTAGGCACATATAGCAATGAAAATTTTTGACACTAAAACCATTTCTTATAAAATTTTGCTACATTTAGCGACGAAATACTTTGTCCCTAAAACAATTTTTTGTTGCTATATTTGTGACGAAAAAATTCGTCGTTAAAACTTATTTTCTATTTTTATTTTTTACATAGCTTTGATATTAACCTGTAACCTATCATTACATTATTAAAACCTCAAATTTGAATAGCACATTTATTTCTACAACACATTTATAAAAAAAGATCTATATATTCCACAAGTAAAAAATAAATATAGTTTCCAATTCAAACTCATTCCATACAATAATTGTTTGCAACACATACAATAACTCAAAATTTTAATAACAATACAAAAAGTGTAGTACAATATAAATTGAACTAACAGAAGATGTCCTCATATGTCTTCAAGTAATGCCAAAAGTAAATCCCTAAAAGCCACCAATAAGAAATCTGCACAAATATGAAAACAATACTACATTAAAATCGTAAAGTAAAAATAATAAGGGTAAACTACGTATTTGGTCCTTATTCTATACATCATATTTCAATTTGATCCTTAACCTTTCAATTGTGTCAATTTGGTCCCTAACCTTTTAGTACAGTGTCAATTTAGTCCTAGCAATTATTTTTTAGAAGAAAATTGATGACGCTTCTAATGAGCAAAATAAAAAAATTAGCTTTTGTTAATATGACAATACACTGAAATTTTATTTTGATTGTTCGTCATGTCATTAATTTTCATCCAAAATATAATGGTAGGGACTAAATTGACGCGACACTAAAAGTTTAGGGACTAAATTAACACAATTAAAAAGTTAGGGACCAAATTAAAATATAGTGTAAAGAATAAGGACTAAATATGTAGTTTACCCAAATAATAACTATGTTAAAAGAAACATTTCTAACAATGCATTAATATATACAACTCTCATAACACTACAACAAAATATATTTTTAGTGAGGAAAAAATTCGTCACTAAAAGTTCAGTTTTTTGTCACTAAAAACCTTTAGTGACAAAATCGGACTTTTAACGATGAAACGCATTTTGTCGCGGAAACTCAGTCGCTAAAAGTCCTAGCGACGAAAAATTTCGTCACTAAAAGTCCGATTTGTTTTAAAAAGAAAAAATCTTTTAGTGACGAAAACGTTTCGTCGTTAAATGTTTTCCTCGCTAAAAGCACTATTCAGTGAAGAAAATATTTCGTCACAAAAAACACTTAAGATTATTAAATCATATTTAGTGACGAACAATTTCGTCACTAAAACTATTTTCGGGTACACATAGTAACGAAAAAATTCGTCACTAAAACTACTTTTAAGAAAATCCAGGCACATATAGCAACGAAAATTTTCGACACTAAAACCATTTCTTATAAAATTTTGCTACATTTAGCGACGAAATACTTTGTCCCTAAAACAATTTTTTGTTGCTATATTTGTGACGAAAAAATTCGTCACTAAAACTTATTTTCTATTTTTATTTTTTACATAGCTTTGATATTAACCTGTAACCTATCATTACATTATTAAAACCTCAAAATTGAATAACACATTTATTTCAACAACACATTTATAAAAAAAGATCTATACATTCCACAAGTAAAAAATAAAAGTAGTATCCAATTCAAACTCATTCCGTACAATAATTGTTTGCAACACATACAATAACTCAAAATTTTAATAACAACACAAAAAGTGTAGTATAATGTAATTCGAACTAACGGAAGATGTCCTTATATGTCTTCAAGTAATGCCAAAAGTAAATCTCCTAAAAGCCACCAATAAGAAATCTGCACAAATATAAAAACAATACTATATTAAAATCGTAAAGTAAAAATATTAACTATATTAAAAGAAACATTTCTAACAATGCATTAAAATATACAAATCTCATAACACTACAACAAAATATATTTTTAATTGGAAAAAATTCGTCACTAAAAGTTCAGTTTTTTGTCACTAAGAACCTTTAGTGACAAAATTGGACTTTTAGCGATGAAACTCATTTTGTCGTTGAAACTCCGTCGCTAAAAGTCCTAGCGACGAAAAGTTTCGTCACTAAAAGTTTGATTTGTTTTAAAAAGAAAAAACTTTTAGCGATGAAATCGTTTCGTCACTAAATGTTTTCCTCGCTAAAAGCATTATTCAGTGAAGAAAATATTTCATCACTAAAAACACTTTAGTTTATTAAATCATATTTAGTGACGAACAATTTTGTCACTAAAACTATTTTCGGGTACATATAGTGATGAAAAAATTCGTCACTAAAACTATTTTTAAAAAAATCCAGGCACATATAGCAACGAAAATTTTCGTTACTAAAACCATTTCTTACAAAATTTTGCTACATTTAGAGACGAAATACTTCGTCCCTAAAACAATTTTTTGTTGCTATATTTGTGACGAAAAAGTTTGTCGCTAAAACTTATTTTCTGTTTTTATTTTTAACATAGCTTTGATATTAACCTGTAACATATCATTACATTATTAAAACCTCAAATTTGAATAACACATTTATTTCAACAACACATTTATAAAAAAAGATCTATACATTCCACAAGTAAAAAAATAAAAGTAGTTTCCAATTCAAACTCATTCCATACAATAATTGTTTGCAACACATACAATAACTCAAGATTTTAATAACAATACAAAAAGTGTAGTATAAGATAATTAGAACTGACGGTAGATGTCCTCATATGTCTTTAAGTAATGCCAAAAGTAAATCCCCTAAAAGCCACCAATAAGAAATTTGCACAAATATAAAAAAAAATACTACATTAAAATCGTAAAATAAAAACATTAACTGGGTTATAAGAAACATTTATAACATTGCATTAAGAGTAGCCACACCAATGAATTAAAATCACAACTCCTAATGTAAAAGTTGTAGAAAGCAAATATAGATTTTCAAGTATAATATAATACAATTAGTTTCAAATAATGCATCAAAAAAGTAGTCACACCATGTAGTGTGGGTCAATTACTAAAATAAAGTACTAACTAATAAGTTTTTTAACTTGAAGATGAACCACCCCCATGGGTAAGAGCGTCATCATAGCCCTTACTTCTCAAAAAATTAAGAATATTCTTTTGGACCTTTTCTTGCTTAGCTCGTGCCTCTTGCTCCCTAGCTCGCTCCTCTTGGTCCCTAACTCTTGCCTCTTTGAGCTCAATTATCTCATTTTCTAGCCGTTGGATATACTCCACCGAGGAACTAGATGAGGCGGTGGTTAATAAAGAAGAGGAAGGTCTTATGCCAAGTCCTTTAACAATACCAGACTTCTTCTTAAAAACCAAGTTTGAGATCTCCTCTTGTGTAAGGGGAATTGCATTAGGATCTTGACAATGATCCTTTTGCACTTTGAGAATAGTTTCCTATCATTTGAAAGAGAGAAAGAAATAAACAATTACAACATTAATACTGCATATGTTATAGCTTTACAAACATGATAGGGATGGAATGATACACATACATATGTCGCTTCATCCTCATGTCGCTTCATCCTCATGATGTATCCATATATTTGTATTTGGATTGAAATGAACACCTTTGAAGATTTTTGCCAATTCAGGAACTTAACCGCCATTATTATTTGTCTAATTAATTAACATTAGAGTATTAGATAGATATAATTAATTAATCACATCATATAATATATTGAGGTTTAAGAAAATGAAAAAACATGCATCTCCTCGTCAACCCTAACAGCAAGTGCCTTTGTCCCGCATCTATGTTTGCCTGAAGTTTTCTTCCTATTTTCATAGTTCTTTCTTGATTGTTCCTAATAAAGAACATTCAAGATATTTATTAAATCATGAATAAAATAGTATACATTTACTTCATCTAAGTATTAAGCTAATCATTTGACAATATAATATAGTAAACATTGGATAATAATAATATACGCATAAATAATTTACCACCCAATTCTTATTGGTCCATTTCCCATCAATGAGTCCAATCCACTGCTCAAGTGTGGCATTCTTTAGCGGGTGGCTTCTTGCATAGTCAATACCATGAGATTGTACGAGCTTTTTATAAGTTTGATGCAACTTGTGGGAGTTGCAACTCAATAATCTTTCACATTTTGTATATAATGCTTTCGTTACCAAGTTTTATAAGTTTGATGCTTTCAGTACCAACTCAATAATCTCCTTGTAGCTTAAATTGATCTTATAAAATGAAATGTATATGTATTATAAAAATATGATTACATGAATTTAATGCTTTGTGACAACAAAGACGAGTTGGACGTTATCAATGTAAATTTTCCCATTATATTTTGAAGCACCACATCTCTAGTAGTAACATCAACACTTTTCCAATTTTTCATGTTGTAATTAGACAAATTACTTCGCACTTGTATGCCAATTTAATTGACAAGCCTGCACGCATTCTTCCCAACAGGAGCATCATACGCTGCAGCTATACGTACTAGCAGCTTACCATTTTTTTCAACAAGTGTCCGTACTGCTATACTACGTGTTGTTCCACGGGTGTTTTTGCTAGTAGATCCTATTTAAAAATTATCAATGTTAAATTAAGTGAAGCATAATCTTAATAGTAAAGATAGGGTGCAGTTGTAATTAAGTATGTTCTATGTAATTACCAGTTATGCTAGTTAATGTGTCGATAGTCTGCGCCTCTGCACTAGAAGAACCTTGGGTGAGATGATTTGCTTTATGAGGTGTTCCCATAGATTGGACCTTAGATTGGACCACCAGAATAGACGCCTCACCTCGCGAGGGTGTAAGCCGTTCTGGTGCCATCTGTAACTAACAAACATACATATAATGGAACAATAAAGTCATTACAAATAATGGAATAGCAAAGTTATTATCATCTATTGTACACTATGGAACATCTATTGTACCTTATGGATTATAGAATTAGATGACTCATCATCATTGTCATCGTCATTAATAGATGGTACATAATTATCATCTACTATAACACTAGCTTTACTTCTTTTCCCTTTTACACAATTGGACTGAGCAAAATCCTTTAGAGAAGTTGAGATGTGCTTCAATCCCAAAGCATCAATTCTCTCTTGGTTTTGCCTTATTCTATCCAATCTTGCCATCTCATACCTTAGTATATTATGAGCATATTTGGCATTTTTGGGAATTTTTTGAAATTATATATTGACATGAAAGATAAGCATAATTGCTACTAACTTAACATCATAGTCTATACCATTATCCATATCAAGCAATTCACAAGTGGTAAATTTGAACACAATTGCTACTAATAACAAATGACCACATCAATATCCATATCAAGTTCAAGATAACTACAAAAAATCTCAATAACAATTAATACTAACTTTACATATCATAGTACACACCATTATCCATATTAAGCAATTCACAAGTGTTAAATTTCAACACAATTGCTACTAACTCAACATAACAAATAATCACATCAATATCCATATCAAGTTCAAGATAAGCGCAAAACTTTAAAACAATTGCTACTTAGACAAGCATAAAACTTTAAGACAAGCACACAACATTTAAGACGATTATTATGAACTCTACATATCATAATCCATATCGAGATCAACATCAGGTATGCCATGTTCTTCATTTTGATTAGCATCTCTTGAAGTTCCACCTTCAAGAACAACCTCAGTTTCAACATCACCCATACAATATTCAATAATATTGTCCTCAACATTGGCAGAGACAATATCAACAATCGCTTTTTGTTGAAATGCATCACTATCTTTTGTATTATCATTGGATTCTCCACATCCGACTTCCGGGATATCAAACACTCCCCTATGTTGGATGGATTGCACAATTTTCCAAGGTTCACCCAATTTGGTATCTTAAAGGTAGAAAAATTGTCTCGCTTGACTAGGAAGTATAAAAGGGTCATTTTCATACCACCGACTTGTAACATCAATGCTTATGCAGTGTGCATTAGTTCTTATCATTCTCCTTCAACCATTGGTATCAGTATTGTACCATTTACATTGGAACAAAACAACTTTATGGCAAAACACATACTCCAATTCCCAAATTTTGCACACATGACCATATAAGTTGTGCATTTCTCCCTTATGGTCCCCTTCGGTACATGCACCACTATTTTGGTTACACGACAATTGTCTAGGTCCCTTGTATGGAACTTTACACCATTGACCATACAAACTATGTACTCCTTCACAGCAGCTTAGGACCATTTACTAATGACCATAATTGTTTAGTAGCTTCTGGTGGCTCGTTAACTTTCAATCTATTCATCTATAATGACATACAACAAGTGATATTAATTAGTAGAAAGTAATGACGAAACTATTTAAATGTTTAATTTTTATTAGTGTGTGATTAAATTGCAAATGTCTTACATGTTCTTTGAACCACTTGGGAAACTCTTGTCGTTGAATTTGACTTATGGCTTCACCAGTAGGATTATGCAATGTGCTTTTGTGTTCACTGTTAAAAATAAGGTGATTTATTTTCAGCTACACATTGCAGATAATATTTAAAACTTAATCAAACAGTACATGTATATGAAATCACATACTTTAAATAAGGCTCAAGCTCAGAACTATTGTACAACAAGTACTAATGAGTAGTATCAAACAATGCACGAGACAAGTTGCCATCATTTCGCTTACCACCTGTAGGTCAGGCAATTTGTGAAAAAACTATCAATCCTTCACTAGATTCACCAAAATCTTCATTTATTTCTCTTTGATTATGCATAGTTTCGATCCCATCAATATACAAAGACCAATTATTAATACATTCTTTAAGAATGTAAGCCTCTGCAATCGAACCTTCTGGTCGAGCTCGGTTGGAAACCTATCTTTTCAATTTTCCAAGGTACCTACGAGTAAAAAATAAGCACATTATATGATTTTATACCACATGGGAAAGATGAAATTGATGGATGCATCAAATGATCTAATTACCTTTCAATTGGGTACATCCACCGATATTATAGCGGGCCTCCTAGAATTGCTTCTCGTGGCAAGTGAACAGCAAGGTGGATCATAGCATCAAAGAATGTTGGAGGAAAGAGACTCTCAAGCTTACATAGTATAAGAACTATACGTTCTTCTAGTTTCTCCAGTTCACTCCGCTTTAGGGTCCTTGAGCATAAGTCCTGGAAGAAGTTGCCCAACTCAAACAATACAATATTAATGCCTTTATGTGCAAACCCTCGCAACCCAATTGGAAGAATTCGTTGTAGTAGCACATGATAGTCGTGGCTTTTTAAACCAGATAATCTACCATTTTTTGCATTCACTAACCTTGATATGTTGACTGCATAGCCATCCAGATACTTTACTAATTTCAAAAATTCATAGAAACCATCCCTTTCGTTTAGGCTTAATGAAAAGAAAGCCTGAGGCTTGTCATATGATCCATCAAGATGTTGTTTCAAATGCAACGTGTGCCTAAAGTTTATATTTTGCAAGTCTATCCGTGCCTTGTCAGTGTTCTTGTTTTTCCCCTTAATGCCCAACAAAGTACAGTAAGTACTCTCACTAATGTTTTTCGCTATATGCATGACATCAATGTTATGCTTAAGCTTTTTATTTTTCCAATATGGAAGCTTGTACAAAATACTTAACTTTGACCAAATTGGCTCCCCAATGAGTTGTCTCTTCTTGTTACTTAGATGCTTTCCTAAAATTATATTTGGCATTCTATCTAGCTGCTCTTGTATCTTTCCCACTTGTAACTCTAAAGATCTGTTCCTTTTCTCTGATAAATCATTATACAACCAACTATGTCTCCAACGATGTTCCATAGGCAAATAAGCTCGATGGTTAATAAATCCAATTTTACTTTCCAAAGCTTTTGAAAATGGTTCATCGTTGCAAGTGTAACAAGAATGATAACCCTTTGTCCTCCACCCAGACACGTTACCAAATCCAGGATAGTCATGTATTGTCCACAACAAAGTTGCACGCATCTGAAAATGCTTTTTTCTATAAGCATCATAAGTTTCTACACCTTCTTCCCATAACTCCTCAACTCATCAACCAATGGTTTCATGTAAATATCAATCTCATTTCCTGGTTAATAGGGACTAGGAATAAGCAATGACAACATAAAGTATGGCTCCTTCATAACCAACCAAGGCTGTAGGTTATAGGGGATAGGTATGACAGGCCATATACTATAGTTGTTGTTCATATTCCCAAAAGGGTTAAATCCATCTGTAGCCAACTCTAGCCTTACATTGCGAGGTTCGAGGTCAAAATCAGGATGTTGCAAATCAAACTCCTTCTACTCCTCACTATCAGCCGGATGCCTGATTATCCCATCGTTCACATGTTTGTCTATATACCATTTCATGTCCTTAGCTCTTTGGCCTAACATGTACAACCTCCTCAGTCTCGGTGTCAATGGGAAGTAACGCAAGACCTTCTGAGGAATCTTTTTACCTTGGGCACGTGTATCCTTGTCCCTAGGCAAACACACCAGAAATTTATCAAGGTTTTCATTTTCCTTCCAAAATAGTGCACATTCATTTTTGCATGTATCTATATGCTTGTATGACATGCCCAAGTCACGTAATATCTTTTTTGCTTCATAAGTTGACCTTGGAACCTAGTTACCTTTCGGTAAAAACTTTGTTAGCAATTCTAGCATCATATCAAGTCCCTTATTACTCAAGTTGGTCATTACCTTTACATTCAACATCTCAATAACAAACTTCAAGATACTATAATTAGTGCAACCTGGATACAACTCACGCTTTGCATCTTCCTCAAGTTTGTCAAAGTTACGCACTTCCTCATCTTCAGTTGCATTTCTTGGTTTCCCTCTAATTCGGTCACCTACCAAGACATCGAAAACATCCATATGATCACCATCCGACATTTCATTATCATAAATTTTCTCATTTAATACATGAGGTTCTCCATAATTATACCAATTAATGTAAGATTGCACAATCCCATGATAAAGCAAATGGATACGCACAGTTTGAGGAGATTGTCGATATCAATTCATACAGTGAATACATAGGCACGAAATATTACCACTCAAGTCCACAACCGCTCTTGCAAAATAAATAGATGCATTGACCCCTTCAATATATGGATGACTTAATCTACCATCAGGCGTCTTAGCAATTGTCATCCGACTTTTATCCATATTTGACTACAATTGCAAGGCGAATGCTACTTTAGTAAAATAAGGACAACTCATGCATAATGTACTGTAACATCTAAGTATATAAGCTACTTAGATAAAGTTATATCCCATTAATGAATGCATAAGTCTATATTAATACTTACACACTCCCAATATTAGTTTAAACTACCTTATAACACCATGTAAGCCACCTGCTTGCTCCAACACAATAAACCACCACAAAACCGATCACAAACATCAAAAGTATAGAGTTTTACAAGTATTTAAATCAAATAAAATACTATTCATCACATCTAATCAACAATATTCATTAATATTTGCAAGAAATGAAAAACACTCCTACTATTAGTTTAACCCACCTTATAACACCATGCAAGCCACTCACTTGCTTCAACACAATAACCCACCACAAAACCAATCACAAACATTACAAGTATAGAGTTCACAAGTATTGAAATCTAATAAAGTAATATTCATCATATCTAATTAACAAGTTTCATTCACATTTGCAAGAAACTAAAAACACTCCCAATATGAATTTGAACCACCTTATAACACCATGCAAGCCACTCACTTGCTTCAACACAATAACCCACCACAAAACCAATCACAAACATTACAAGTATAGAGTTCACAAGTATTGAAATCTAATAAAGTAATATTCATCATATCTAATTAACAAGTTTCATTCACATTTGCAAGAAACTAAAAACACTCCGAATATGAATTTGAACCACCTTATAACACCATGCAAGCCACCCGCTTGCTCCAACACAACAACCCACCACAAATCCAATTTCCAAAATATTCATCACATCTAATTAAGAAGTTCCATTCATATTTGCAAGAAACTAAAAGCACTCCCAATATGAATATAAACCACCTTATAACACCATGCAAGCCACCTGCTTGCTCCAACACAACAACTTATCACAAATCTAATTTCCAACATTACAAGTATAGAGTATTTACAAGTATTGAAATCAATTAAAGTACTATTCATCACATCTAATCAACAATATTGAAATCGAATAAAGTAATACTCATCACATCTTATCAACAAGATTCATTCACATTTGCAAGAAATTTAAAATACTCCCAATATAAATTTAAACCACCTTATAACACCAAGCAAGCAAGCAAGCCACCCGTTTGCTCCAACACAACGACTTACCACAAAACCAATCACAAACATCACAAGTATAGAGTGTTTACAAATATTGAAATCAATTAAAGTACTATTCATCACATTTAATCAACAAATTCCATCACATTTCCATGAAAACTAAACACTTTCAATACGAATTTAAACCACCTTATAACACCATTCAAGCCACACGCTTGTTCCAACACAACAACCTACCACAAATCCAATTTCCAACATCATAAGTATAGAGTTTACAAGTATTGAAATCTAATAAAGTAATATTCATAACATCTAATTAACAATACTCATTCACATTTGCAAGAATTGAAAAAACACTCCTAATATGTATTTAAATTACCTTATAACACCATGCAAGCCATCCGCTTGCTCCAACACAACATGCCACCACAAATCCAATTTTCAACATCATAAGTATAGAGTTTTATAAGTTTTAAACTAAAATTTACTTACTTTGCTCAAGCTAAGCTTACAACTTTCAGAAAAAATCCAAAGTTATTGCAAACAATGTGTATTTAGCCTGCAAAAGAAAAGTTAAATTTATAAATACTTCAATCTTGAAAATGATCCTGTCATTAAAAGGAAAAAGCGAAGGCACCAGGCTAAGAGTGACAAATTACTAGTTTTTGCCAAAGGGACACTCACTGTTGAAATGCTTTCCTGTAAAAAGAGAAACAAAATTGAAAATTGAGGAGCGCAAACAATAATCTAAAATAGCTAACTAAACCATAAAACAAAGAGCAATAAAAAATATAAAAAAATAAATAACATTATAACTGGAAGACATAACGAAATTAAGTCCCTAATGATAACTTCTCTTTGGTGTTCAACTACTCAATTGCTTAAATACTATTATCGAAATTTTGTTTCTTTCATCCTATGATACACATATTATCACAGTACCTAATGATGTCACACTACATTTTCTCTTCTAAGCCAAACAAAATTTTCTCAGAATTCTAACACAAGCATCATAGCAAACAATTTTTTTCTTAGAACCCATATAATTTCTCCTCTTATTCACAATGACAACTACCTATCTATCATTTCTCAATCAAATTTCTCACCTAAACCAAATGAAAATTTCTCAGAATCTAAACATAGCTCAAATATTACACCAAAAATAGAAGGAAAAAAAATGCACTGTGAGCCTTGAGAACACGGAGGATCTTGCTTCTGGTGACAAACCCTTCTTGGCGAATTTGTATATGTTCTCCTCCACCTACAAAACCCAAAAAAGAAACCCAGAAAAGAAAATAAAAAATAAATGACAAAAACCCAAAAAAGAAAATAAAAAAGAAAAGGAAATTACCTATGATTGAATCAGCGAAGGGTGGCTGAGGCTGTGGGTGTAGCTGTCATTGGAGAAGATAAGAGAGAGATGGAAGCCAAAACGTCGCGGTGCAATGCGTTGCCAGTGCGATTTGGGTATCGGTGTGAGGGAGAGAATGGGTATTGCCAAATGAGTGAGGGGAAAAAAAAGGAGTTGAGTTTTATATCAGACATCTATAGTGACGAATTTAGTTTTGTTGCTATTCATTGCCTTTAGCGACGAATCCGAGTTCGTCGTAGATGCTTCACACTAATCTTGTTTTTTTCTTTTCAGTGACGAAATATTTTTGTTGCTAATTGTTTCCTTCAGCGACAAAACTAGTTTCATCACTAATAGCATGACTAGCAGCACCTTTAGTGACGAAATTGTTTCGTCACAAAAAGTAGAACTTTTAGCAATGAATTTTTTCGTCACTGTAGATCCATTTGGTTTTGCGCCTACACTTTTTTTGGTGCCCCTAATTCAGCACCCACTATAGCGACAAAATCAAAGTTTCGTTGCGAAATGTATCTATAGTGACGAATTTAGTTTCGTCGCTATTTATTGTCTTTAGTGACAAATCTGAGTTCGTCGTAAATACTCCACACTAATCTTCTATTTTTCTTTTCAGTGACGACATATGTTCGTCGCTAATTGTCTCCTTCACTGATGAAACGGGTTTCTTCACTATTGGCATGACTAGCAGCACCTTTGGCGATGAAAATGTTTCGTCGCTGTAGATCATTTTAGTTTCACGCCTGCACTTTCATTTGGCGCCCCTAATTCAGCACCCCTTTATAGCGACAAAATCTATGTTTCGTCGCTAAATGTTACTAATAAATAGCGATGAAATATAAATTTCAGCACTATATGGTACTTTTTGTGACGAAAAAGTTTTCCTCACTAAAATTCGTCACTGTAGTTACATTTTGTTGTAGTGTAAGAAGATCCTAAAATACATAATACTGCAGAGTGCAGAGCTAGGCATAAAATCACCAAAATAGGAATCTATATTCTTGAAATTGAAATCAACTCCTCTCAAAATTGACTAAGGCTCTTGTTACTCTTGAAGAAAACTTGTTAACTGAAAGAGTGGAAGGGGTGAGCTACATAGCTCCAATGGGGTAAGTCACACGAGAATTTAGTATGAATACATATAAACCAAAATATTTCATTATGTGGATATGTGGAAAGGAGAACATTTTCATGCATAGTATTTTTTTTTGATAGCCTCATGCATAGTATTTATACTACTATTACAAATAACTTATACAATTCTAATAAGGAAAAAATTGATCTCCTTTCCAAGTAAGAATAACATAAACTTTCATGCTAAAAATAATCATTTCAGATTCAAGTAAGAAAAAAATTATATATATATATATATATATTTCATAGTCACAAAACTTAATATTTCGTACAGAACATATATACGATAGCTTTATAACATAAACTTAAAATTTCATTGGAAACTTTACCTTTAAAGAACATCAAAATCTTTTATCATAAACTTTCTTTTTATGAGAGATTACAACTTTCACTATGCTTATAATGCATTTTAACAAAATCATTCTTTCATGATCAGAAATAACATAGTTGTTCACGAATAACATATTGATTAGTTCATACCTAATAAGTTTGTCACAAATTTGGGAGGCTTGCAACACACTGTGCTAGTCATCTAGCGCTCCCCACAATACTAGGAATTCTTGGTATCACATCATACTTATCACACCACTTTTGGTGTGCTCAAAACATCATCCATGGGGTTGGATGACATCCTCCACAAGTTGGTCACTCACAGCAAGGGTGGGTATATTAGAATCCTCACCACTTTTAATGGTCAAGCACGTAACATTTTTCATAAAAGCTAGTAATTTAACACCTACTGGCCGAGTTCATATCATACCAAAGGACATAACCCAAAAACTACATCATACTAAAATTCATACTCTTACACAAGATTTAATAACAAAAGTATAGTCATTATTATCTTTTAACATCATATTTATCATTGAGTAATAGCATCGATATGCTTAAATCATATGCTTTTTAGCTTTTGAAAGCATCACGAACATACCATTGTTTGAATTATGACTGTATGCAACATCTCTCTAAATTATGACTGTATGCAACATCTCTCTAAATTATGACTGTATGCAACATCTCTTTTAATGCATAATAATATTTTTAAAAATAACTCATGACTAACCCAATGCCCATATCAATTATCCCTTACTTGAAAGTAGAGGAACCGGGTGTTTAATTTGTAGGAGTTTAGACTTGGTGCTTATAACATCTAAACTAAATATCAAAACTTATTCTACCATTCCACTTTAGCATAGGCAAGGAGAAATCAAGAAAACCCTATGAATCATTGTGGACACCTATAGACATAGTATTTTTTACCCCTATGAATTTCAGCATCATTGGGCCCTCGTTCCCCAATGATGCTGAAATTCTAAAGCTCAAGGTTGGAAAAGGGCTCAATTAGATTGAAATTGACTTGAGGAAAATGTTTTAGGAAAATTATAACTTTTTTATGAATAAAATAAGTTATTTTTGGAAAATAAAGACCATGAAAACCCTAGGGCATGCGTGTGCATACACGCATATTTGCACTCATGCTCAAGCTCTGCGTACGCAAGCTTCATACATCCATACGCATACACGGGCATGCGTATGCACGTTAGGGTTCTAGAAACTATGAAAGACAACTTTTTTGCGTAAAGTTTGGTTTTGGAATGAATCCTACATTGTCTGAGAGCCCTTCCAAACTCCCATTTTTGAACTACAAAAAGACATACATAGTAGCTTTTCAAAACACACAAAAAATTCTAAGGGAAAGCATCAAATTCACTAGAAATAGTGAATCAAAGAGGGAGTTTTTCATAAAACATCCTCAAGTCAATATTTTTCCGATTGAGGGATTTTATGGCCTTAATCTTAGAGTTTTAAGATTACTAATCGCTTCCTTGTTTGATTGTGAATAGATTTGACTAAGGGGAACAATCAAAATCAAGCTAAGAAGCTTTGTGTTTTGAGTCATATGTTCCAAGTCATTTTCCTTTCTTTTCTTGTTTTAATCTTCTTGTTTAGTTTTGTTATAACATGCTTGCTTAGTTTTGGTTTTTCTTTGCTTTATCATTTTATGTATATTAGGTTGTTAGTTTAAGTCTTTTGTTTTATTTTGTTCTTGTTTTCTAGGTTAGGGCTAGGGCGTGTATGCATACGCATGCTTTTTGCATGCGCATGCATACTCGAAGTATACGTACGCATACAATTGGGTTACATGCAGGCTTTATGTATGCGCACGCATACTCCTGCCCAAGAGCCCTAATTCAACCCTTTTGCTTTTGTTTCTTTATTCTATTTGCATAATATGCTTTTGTTTTGCCTTTTTTTCATGCCTATAAGTCTCTGCCTTTCATGTTTGTTTGTTGTTTGTTCTTCGCATGTTAGATTAGGGTTTCTTTTCCTCTCTTTCTTTGAAATGTTATGAACATGCATATGATACAAACATGCATCGATGCATAGGTGTTGTGGTGCAATGAGGTAAGTCATATATTCACTTGAACATACCTTGATGAACATGAATATTTGTGAATGATTTCTTAGGATGTGATAACTTGTTTGTTTGATCTTAACATGCTTATGTTTCTGTTTCGAATATGACATGTTTGTTTGGTTATTGCCTTGAATATGATGAAATGAGTTGCATGATAGATGTCTGTTAGGGTTGGGGGATGAAATGCCATGTTGTTTGCTTAGATGTTTGCTAATGTGTGTGTGTGAGTCTAGAATAGCGATGTTGAATTTGCCTTTAACAAGATTAAGATGTACGACACAATGAGTGGAAGCTGACTCATGGGACAAGTGGGGTTGGGTGCCTTACATCTTCCCATTCCTATACCTAAACTCCGGACACGTGCTCTGGTAGTAAGACCAGTCATTCCACGAAAGGCGCTATATATACGGTTCTTGAACCTAATCTAGGTGGCGACTCCATTTCTTTTCTCCACCTCGGTCCACTTGGCCAAGGCATACCCCCTCCAACTTGTGCTTGCACCCACAGTGGTGACTCCACTAGGGATAGAGAGTTTGATTCCAATGTGTATTATTTCTTAATCTTGATAAAGGCTTGCATAATATTTTTTTGCATACACTTCACTTGTTTCTTTTGTCATTCACCTTAGTTGGTGATGAGTGGGAAGATGAGTACACTCCATTTGGGCCAAAGTCTTCTGGAGTTCATCCCACCAACTCACAGTCTGTGTCATTGCCTATGATGAACTTTGAGTGTGTTAATGGTTTGCCACTAATGCAATATGGTCCATTTAAGCCCAAGGTTGGAATCATGGCCCACCTAGTTGAGTGATCTTTTAATCTATCATTTTAACTCTAGGGAGCATACCTACACTTAGAAAGATCATAGATCCTATCAATAAGAGGTTACCCTTTATATTTCTTGTTAGTTCAACTATATATCTTGTATTCACCTAATTCTAAAGGATAAATAAAAGATGTAAAAATTTGAGGATGATCCAAACATTATGGCATACCCTAAAATGTTGGGATAAAAGAAAAGAAGGTTCTCACATATAAAAGGCTTATCCCAAAGTCCAAAGGTATATCTTAACTTGAAAGGTTCATAAGCCCAAATCAAAAGGCCTCTTGAAAAGGAGAACCTTAGGCCTAAGGTAACAAATATGTTATAGACTTAGCATCCAATATCCTACAAAGCCAATATGAAATTCCCTAATCTTGGGCCTCCTTGTTGTAGGCCTAGCCCAAATGATAAGAAATTCATGGACTTTGAAAGGAAGAATACAATATATTCTTGCTAGAGGGCTACTTCAAAAAACATGATGTTAACGAATGGAAAAAAAAGAGAGCCTAAAGTTGATGGATACATTGTAAGCCTATATTTGAGACAAAGGGTTGAAAATTTCTAAGCACATTCTAATGAAAGCCCACAAGAGTAAGATGAAAGCTTTGTTGTAAATGGACTAAAACCCAATGAAACAAGGGGCAAGGTTCAGAGAGGAAAGTGAGTGATTTTTATAGTTGGGCCTTCATTAAAATGGATTTAAAGATTTTCTAAGAACATTTAAGTTAATGAAAATAAACTTTTAATTGGGACATGGGCTTAATAAAATGGGACTTATAAGGCACCATTGCACCACCAATATCAAAAAAGCACGTCCCCACTCCAATTTGAGTCTGAGAAAAGAACGGAAGGTGTTTGGTCAAAATTAAGGAAACATTTTAAGAAGAGGTATTTCAAGTAGAGACATTGCAGGAGAAAGCATCTCAAGAAGGAATTGTTGCTCCGATTGATGACACAATCACACAAAAGATATTTAAAACAATAGAAGAGCAAGCTCAACAAGCCCATAAATGTGGAGATACATGATGAAGATGAAGGGGAAGATTGGGATGAAAGGGATAAGGCTGAATGTGAAAGGAACAAGCAATTTGAGAAACTCACTGTGGACACCGTGGCCATGAAGGAAAAGATAGACAAGATGCCACTAGCCTTTTGTAGGGCTTGAGGGATGGGTGATTGTCTCTACAACATGGGTGGAGTGGGCTCCAAAACTCCCATTGCATTGCCTCCCAAGTTCAAAATCTTAGATGCAAAAAATTTAATGGGACTAGAGATCCTAAGCAACATTTTAGGAGATATCTAAGCATTGTTGAAATGAAAGGATTGGATGAGGATAAAACTTTGCATGCCTTTTTCCTCTTACGGGAGTTGCATCAAGGTGGTACTATAGCTTGGACCTAACTAACACCAAGGTGTGGAATGAGCTAGTGGAGTTATTTGTGGATCAATTCATCCTCAATACCACGATTGATGCAACTTTAAGGGATTTGGAAACTACTAAGCAAGAAATATGGGAGACATTTTCCGAAAACATGACAAGGTGGAAAGTAAAGGCATCTAGGATGGTTAATAGGTCCAATGAGAAGGACGAATTCAACATGATTATTAAAAATTTACTTCTAGCATATAATAGTAGGATTTTGTCATCACTTATTAGCTCTTTTGGAGAGTTGTATATGTTAGGATGTGTGCCCTTAAATCCTATTGTATGATGCTATGTATGACAATATGTATGACTTAATGTTATGATAGATAAAATTGTTTTATTGTTATCTAAAATAATGGTAACATGAATATTTGGACATTATCATATAGTCCATGAGATGCATAGTATGTGATTTATGTGAAAAGTCATAGAAGATATAAGTCACAAGTTTTTTGTAAACTCAGAATTATAGGTCGTAGTGGATATTTCATCTGCGAAGACTATAACGTATCAACTAAGATTATTTGTCTTGATCATAGAAGTGGAGACTTCTAGTTGATATGTTTTAAGAGTTAAGACATATTGAATTGGACCATTGTGAGATTTATTATTCTCCTAACGACTGTCAAATGAATAATAAATTTCACGACTTCTATTTGCATGAACTCTTAATCCTGAGAGAGGGACTAGATCATGAGGTGTAGGTTGCTTTGATATATCGGGAGTGAGATCTAAAGTAACGGTCAAACCTTAGTATGTTGGGCAGCCACATTTAGTGTTGATGGAATGTATATTCTCAAGATGGAATTTATAGACTCTTGATGGAGATACAAAATATTCCCTTGAGATAAGTTTAATGGGTTTGTTATTCAGAGAGTTAGGCCTAACCACTTTGGTAAGAAGTTACTAAAGTATATATTTATGAAATTGGATTTCATAAATTCATGATGAATAACTTTAAAGGATTAAACCGGGTACTCAAGGATAAGATGTAGTAATTGTCAAAGTGACAGTCTATATTCATGACTTTGTATTACTACGAATATTTTATGAAGGGGTTGCATGTATAATAAAGTCTTGGGATATAATTTATTAATAAGGCCTAGAGTGTAATTATATTTATATAGTAGTATTAAATATAATTAATGGAAATTTTGGACTTGTCAAGAGTTGACGGAAAAGTCCAAGGCCCACTGGAGCTAGTGTCTTATTGATTCCTTTTGATCCCACTCCTAGCCACACACTAAAGCCCAATTGGAAAGGCCTAGTAGGCCAGCCTAATTAAATAATTAGTTAGTTATAGAAGGAGAAACATACAGAATTTTTTATTAGAGAAAAAGAATAAGAAAGAGACATCATTGTGAAATGGTGTGTATGTGTAAGTAAAACCACTCGATAATTCTCCCTTAGAAACCAATTGAGAGACCACACTTCTTGGGCGTAAAGTGGAATTGGAATGAAAATTAAAAGTGTTCCTAAGTGCTTTTAATCTTTGTTTTGAATTTCTCCACGCCAAGGTATGCTATCTTGTTCTTAAATTCTGAAATTTGCATAGTGTATGTTATCAATCATAAATGAAATAGATCCATGTTTATTGCTTCCGCTGTGTGTTTTGTATGAGATACAAAACCAGATTTTTCAACAATTAGTATCACAGCCAGGTTTTCATCTCTTGATTGTATAACATGTGATTGAGTTTTAGAATTTAAGAAAACTGTCATCTTTATGTAGATATGGTTTGATTATCATGGTTTTATGAATTTACATTATTAGCTTTGGAATTTATATGCCATGATTCATATATGGAAAAAGATGGAATCCGTATGTCATAATATGGAATTATTATATATATATATATGTGATTGTTATCATTTGGTTATTTTCATAAGCCACAATAGTTGTTGAATGATGCCAAAAAGATCATGTTAATGGTGCCATGTCTTTGTAGCTACTTGGATATAGTTATTCATTGTTGAAGTAACTGTAATGCTCATTGCACCACTTGGACAATAAATGATTGCATCGCTTGGTCTTTAATGTATGGCTTGCATGTTTTGCATGTTAGACAATTCAATATTAATAGTTTATACGGATTTGATGACACATGTATGTGAAGGACGTTGTTGCACTGCTTGGCTTGGAATGGGAAGCCTTGATGGCTAACTTGCATGCATTAATATAAAGGAATCAACTTATATGTATAATCCGTATATAGGTTAACATATAATAATAATAATATATAATGTAATAATTATACATTACATATATTAATCCATATATTATATTATATATAATATAATATGGATTTTTAAATGTAATATGGGTTTATATTACATTATATATATTTATATATGTTAATGATAGTTTAAGGAAATTTATTCCTAATGAGATTAGGCTTATGTTTTCAAAGTGTCTAGCATGATTATGGTTTTTGATCTTAAAAACCTTTAATTTAAAATATCTAGTGGGAGAGAGATACAAGGGTTGCATCTCACGGCCTCCATTGCTGGTTCATAGTAGTGTGAAATATATACTTTGTCTTTGCCTCGAGCTTAGCATTCCATGCGGAGAGTATTTATTTCATGGTCCTACAAGATTGAATTTCCTGGTTTGTAGTGGTTTGATAAACACCTTGTCTTAACTTTGAGCTTTGCATTTCATGCGGAGGGTGTTTTTATCATGGTACTACAAAATAAGCTTGTTAAAGGGGTGAAATGTGGCTACACATAATTCTAGACAATGATATAGACTACACTAAGTATTATAGTATCCTCTATGCTGAGTTTTTACTATTATTACTTAGAGGCTAAATGTAAAATGACATATGATTAGTGTTTGATAAGAGTTATCATGATAGCACTAATAATGAGAATAGTTCTCAATCGATCATAGTATTTAATTTTCACTTTATGCTGAGGGATATTGAATATGAGATTGGGTTGTCGTTGCATATATTATATTGTGGTTTTATTAAGGTTCCATACTATATGTTTATATGCTAAATTGATAATGTCCAGTTTACTTATTATATTCATGTTTATTATATTCAGATTTGATCATGGCATCATTTAGCCCATTTGTTACTATTCTTAATCAAAATAAATTGATTGGATCCAACTATGTTGATTGGAAAAGAAATTTGGACATTGTTCTTATAGCTGAAGAGCACAAATATGTGCTTACTCAACCATGTCCTAGCTTTCCTTCATTAGCTGCTCCTCTTAAGGAAAAACAACGATATGATTGTTGACAGAAATCTAATAAGATGGCTAAGTGCTATAGCCTAGCATTTATTTCAAATGTTCTACAGCATCAAATGTAGGATGTAGAATTTACTTCGAACATAATGCCTAGTCTGAAGGAGATGTTTGGTGAGTAAGATCGTTCTGCAAGGCAAGAAACTATGAGGTAAATTTATAATACCAAAATGGCTGAAGGAAGTTCAGTGAGGGAACATTGCATAGGATGATTGCTAATCTGAACACATTAGAAGTTTTAGGTGCTGACATTGATGGAGAATCCCAAGTGGATATGATACTCCAGCCACTATCGGATTCATTCAAGGAATTCAGACTCAATTATAATATGCACAAAAATATTTATTCTTTGTCTGAATTAATGAATGAGTTAGTGGCGGCAGAAGGCATCCTTGGTACTTCTAGTATTGAAGCCAATGTGGGTGAAGCTTTTACTTCCCAACCTAAGTCGAAAGGCATGTGTAAAAAGAAGAAGAAGAAGAAGAAGAAGAAGAAGAAGAAGAAGAAGAAGGACTTCACTAAGCAAGATGGTAAACAAATTGCCTTAGAAGTTGCCAACAAAGGAAAGAAAACCAAAGGAAAGTGTTTCCATTGTGGTAAGAAATGACATTGGAAGAGGAATTGTCCAACATTCAAGGCTGCCAAGAATAAGGGTATGAAAATTTCATTTCTTCTTGAAATATGTTTGGTACAGAATCCCACGGATTCCTGGTATGTAGATTCAGGTTGTACTAATTATATCTGCAATTCTTTGCAGGGGTTCTAGGAGACTAGAAAGTTGAATGAGGGAAAACTATTTCTTACTTTGGCTGATGGGAGCAGGATTCCGGTTGTAGCTGTTGGAGTGTTTAATTTATGCTTTAAGTCTAGAGTTTTAATATTGGAAGACTCTTTGTATGTACCTAATGTTCATAGGAATTTAATTTCTGCAACTTACTTAGGTAAACATGGATATTGTCTTATCCTTAAAGACAATGTTGTAATAAAGAAGGGTAAAGTATTCTGGCAATATTGTGGATGGTTTTTATATTTTAACTCCTGGTAAGCATGAATTATACAATTCTGAATTAGATAGTAGCTCTCATGTAAAATCATTAAAGAAAAGTTTCCTTCAACTAGTGATGCATATATATGGCACTTGTGTTTGGGTCATATTAATTCAAACAGAATTCGAAGACTTATCAAAGATGGACTCTTAGAGCCCATGGACTTTGATGGTTTTCTAGTTTTTGAATCTTGTTTGGAAGGTAAAATGACCAAACGACCTTTTAATGCAAAAGGTAGAAGAGCCCAAGATTTGTTGGAACTAGTACATTTAGATGTATGTGGTCCTATGTCAATCCAAGCAAGAGGTGACTATGAGTATTTCATTACTTTCACTGATGATTACTCTAGATTTGGTTATGTATATCTAATGAAATGGAAGTCCAAAGTGTTAGGACATATGCGTTTCACTTGTTTATAACATATGTCATTCTTTTATGTAATTGGCTAATCCTTTGACAAAACGCACTTTACTTGTAATTGGGTAGATTTAGGATGTGTTTAATGCTTCAAGAAATTGTGTTTCAAGATCAAGTGTTGGAGTCATCAAGTGTTGGAGTCATCAAGTCTGTCTAAGAAACAAACTGAAAAGTGTAAGTTCATTAAAGCTCGACAGCTGGCTCGGCAGCTAGCATATGTCGAGGTTTAAAGAGTTGTTTCAACCCCGAGGCTCGATAGTTTCTCGACAGCATCTCGACACCTATAGCTATCGAGGTTTAAAGAAAACAGAATTTCAGATCTGTTCTGATTCCAATCCGTGGATGTGTCTTTGGGACTTCTTTTCTTCTAACCCTAGACATATAAAATGATCATTTTAAGGGCCGTCAAAGGGTACACAAGTTGCACAAGCATTGAGAAATCTTTGTTCAAGCAAGTTGTGACCAGAGACAAAGTTCTTGCCCTAGTTCATCTCTCTTGTGAAGAAGTTGCTGTGTAATGTACACCGTAGGGTTTTGTAACCAAGCATCTTCTTAATATTCATCGTGTGGATGAATTGAAGAACTTTGCAACCAACAACTTTCTCTAGTTGGTGATTGAAGTTGCCTACTGGGATCTGCGCAATTGGTTAGTCACGTACTTGGGAGCCGTGCATTGAAAGGAGAAATTGTCACTATAGAACAAGTCCAATTGGGTATTGGGGTAAGGGTTCAACTATAAGTTGATAAGGTACTTGAGATTCCTTTACTTGTAATCGCTTGTTGTGATAATAGTGGAATTTCGGGAGTGGTAACCTTAAAATCACCCGGTGGAGTTTTTGCCGTGTAGGTTTTCCTCATTCGTAAACAAATCACCGTATCATTTAATTTTCGCTGTATACTTAGTGTATTTGGTGATTTGTTTGTGCTACCATGTGCTTTACATGATAATTTGATTAATTAATAATTTGACTAATTAATCAATTAATCCATCACAAGGGGTCAGTACGTTTTTGGCTTATTAAGTGGTATTAGAGCAGGCACACTCTGATTAGGGTTAATCTTTGTGTTTGATCCATTGACCCCTGTTTGTCATGGATAGAAGTCAGTCTTTTATTGTACCTCCATTGTTTGATAGTACTAACTATGCCTACTGGAAAGTACGCATGAGAGCTTTTTTGCAGTCTCTAGATGAGAAGGTGTGGCAAGCTGTGGATATAGGCTGGACCAAGCCTATAGAAGCGCCGGCTGATTGGGATGATGCTAAGATCAAGGCGGCAAACTTCAACAGTAGAGCCTTGAATGCTTTATTCAGTGTTGTCACTAATGAGGAGTTCAAGAAGATATCTTCCACTGAAACTGCTAAGGAAACATGGACCATCCTTTAGACAACCTATGGGGGAACAAAGACTGTTAAAGATTTGAAGCTACAAAGGCTCACTACAAGCTTCAAATAAATTAAGATGGAGGAGGATCAGTTGTTTGATGAGTTCTATGCTAAGCTCAAGGATATAGTGAACTCGGCTTTCAATCTTGGGGAAACCATTCTTGAATCCAAAATTGTGAGAAAAGTTCTTAGATCTCTACCCGAGAGATTCCATGCCAAGATCACAACGATAAAGGAATCAAAGGATATTGACAAGATTCTTCTGACTGAGCTGGTTGGTAATCTGCAAACCTACGAGCTAGGGTTGACAAGAATTGGCAAGTCAGGCAAAGGCAAGAGCATGGCACTAAAGGCCAAGAGTAGTGAGACAGATTAGTGTTCAGACGATGAAGATTCTAAGATAAAGTCCTACATCACTAGGTAATTTAAGAAATTCATGAAAAATGCAAATGGAAAGGGATTTGACACGGACCGTAGTCAATTTAGTTCGTCTCAGTTCAAGAGCCAAGATAAAGGAAAAAAAGATGCTAGGGATGGCGGTCAGTACATTGTTCCCGCAGGACCTAAGTGCTTCGCGTGTCAAGGCTTCGGTCACATGAAACAGAAGTGTCCCACGCATCTCAAGAGCATTGGGTAAAGCAAGGCTCTTGCCACTACTTTAAGCAACATTGAGCCTGAGGATGATATCAAAAATGAGGATGATGGAATTTTGAATGCCTTCACTGCCACTGTCAATCCTACTGAAGGGATTGTAGAACATGTAGATGAAGAAGAAGAATTAGTGGATGCTAAGTTTGAAAAGATGGATGATCAAGATGATATCTATACAGCCTATGAGATACTGTATAAGCTTTCTGAGAAGCATGAGAAACTCTATAGGTTGGCCACCAAGAAGCTCAGTGATGTGGAACTTGACCGTGAGGGGCTTTCCACTAAATTTGATGAAGCCAATTAGACTATTGGAGTACTGAGATTCGAGAATAATTTCTTTGCTGAAAAGATCAAGAAGCTTGAAACGGAGCTGTTTCAAGTTAGAGCTCAACTAGAGAGGACATCAAGTGCGAAGCTGAATAAGATGCTCAACATTCAGAAATATGATTCTAATCGAACTAGTTTGGGGTATGATTTCTCTTCTTCTAATATTGCTTCTGCTAGTACTACTGTGTTTGTTCCTCCTCCTACTAATAACATTAAAATTGAGAACAATGATGTTAAAACTGAATTAGCTAGTAAGAACCTAGATAAGGGTAAATCCATCTTAGGACCACCCCCTAAGCTTGAGAAGAAGGAAACTAAAAACCCTAGGGCTAGGAAGGCTAACTCTCAAAAGCCTAAACAAAAGAAGTAGCATCTCTGTCATCATTGTGGTATTGTCGGTCATACTTGACCAAATTGTTATAAGTGATTAGCCACTCAATAGAGCAATGACATGATAGCATTTGGGAACCAGAATCAGCTTCAAACCTCTCTTGCTCCTCTTGGAGATCTTTTTAAAGCTCTCATGTTCCTCTCAAACTTAAATGGTTTCAATTCTTTCCTCTCATCACCGCTTCAAGGGCTTGCAAAAAGGAAAGGTTCTTCAAAGGTGTGGAAGAAAAAGGGGTTCCAAGTGATTCAATCACTTTTTCTATCTCTCCCCTTCTTGTCTTTGTTTTTGCATTACTTGTGTGTTTTGCTTTACTGTTTTGGGTCAGTTTAGTTTTATGCATTGTTTTACTTTGATTAACATGTTTTTGTTTGCTTACTTTCAGATTTTGTTTTATTTTGTTTCTCAATAATAAAAAAAAATTGAAAAATTGGAAAATACAAAAACAGTGTGTGTTTTTGTACATTAGTTCTTGTGAACCTTAAAATGGCCAATGAAACAAAGGTTTCTAAATTTTATATCTCTTGTAGCTTAGATGAGCATCTCTATGCACAACTAAGCAAGTGAGCTTTGTGGCTCTTTGTTTGTGATGAGTAAGGTTAAGTAATCTCTTGTACTTAACACTAGTATCACTCTTTTTGATGGGTAGGATTAGAAAATCCTATAAGAAAGGCATAAATAACCATCTCACCACTGTTACCCGCCAATCATGAAATGACATCTGTATGCTTCGGCATAGCAAAAGTGAAATGTCAAAAAGCTTAACATAATTGGGTATTTATTTTCTCTCTTTTATATACCCATGCATGGTTTGCTTAATATAAGAAAATAAGCAAAGAAATAAAAGCAAAAAGACTAAAATACTTTAAAATATATTGCAAGCATGTTTTCTAGGAGATGTGGGAGTTATAGGATGTATCTCAAAGGTGATAGTCCCCATCAAACAGTTATAATTGTGTTTGAGTTAAAGTGATTTTCTTATATCTCAAATCGTCATAACATTGAGACACTTATGCAATCTTGCGATGTTCTTCACACACAACACTCAATATTTTTTGCTACTTTTGATACATGTGCAAGTACAATGTGATTTGGCCATCACAAGGTTAACATGTGTTGATGTATACTCACTAAACTGTCTTGACTTGCATTTGAAATATAAAATCGGTTAGACTTGTTTAGTGTGTGTGTATTTTAGGATCCATGTGCTTAATATTGTTGTTGAGAGATGATTTTGAGTGTCTAATATGTTGATTGGATCATTGGTTAAGTTGCATGCATGATTGCATTCATGTCTGTGTTTTTCTCTTCTCGAAAATCTTTTAAAAGCTGGCTCCACACCTCTTCGATACTGGCTGTCTGTCAAGTTTCTTAACTTTTTCTTATCGCAATTCTGACAGCTTCTCAACACTTGGTGGATCGATCGAGGAAATTTCTGTCCTCTCGATAGCTTCTCGATAGCTGGTGGATTGATCGGGCTTCTGTTCTCGTGTCTTTGTTTTGTTTCTTGACACCTTCTCAATAACTCTATCTATCGGCGATTGTTTTTCTCGACACCTTCCTCGATAGATATCTCGACACCTCTCGATACCTGTACTTGTCGAGATTTATTGAACCTCTATATAAAGGTTCTGTGTGATCCGGTTCTTGTTTTCTCTCAATCTCTCACTAGATAGCACTGTCTCTTCTCTTCCCAAACCTCTCTCTCTCACTCCAAACCTCTACCCAAGGTTTCTTTAAGCCTTTTCAAGCTTTCCTTCACTTGGCAAGCTACTAATCTCCTTCATTTACATGCATTTCATGTTTTGAAACCTAGTTTTTGGGGTTTTTGAAAAATTTTGGGGTTTTTTTCAAAAGTGATGCCTTTCGTTGCAATTTTTGGGATGAGTTTTGTAGATTTGATCTTAAAAACTCCATGCATTGCATTACATACATATTTTAACAGTATTTTCATGCATTTAGATGTGTGCAAACTGTTTGTGTGCGGATAGGTTTGGATTGGGCTGAGCCCATGATGTTCTTTATATTGCATGTCACATGTTCATGCATTTCCCATGCATACTTTCTCTCTTTTCAATACAGTTGTTATATTTGGATTGTTTTGGGACTTTACTGAGTGCTTCTTTCTTTCTTCCTCTCTTTCTGTTTACGTTAGTAGTGTCTATGGCACTAAACCATAAGTCCACTCTATCCCAAAACCCTCTTCGTTCTAGGGCCTCTTCGTCTTCTGATCCTAATCCCTCCTCTGTTTGGTTCGGAGATGAGGATGCTAGAAAGGACTTCTTGGAGAACTTTTTTAAACGAGGTGTTCATTCAGAATGGCAAGTAATTCTGGCAGACTTCGCCGACACAGACCTACTCGATGTCTTTCACAGTCGGGGTTGGGAGTCACTGTGTAATGTTCTGGTCACTTGTCCTTCCGTGCTGATTCAGGAGTTTTACTCCAACATGCATGGAACTGATTCTTCAGTACCTCTCATTCTTACTCGTATTAGAGGTACGCGCATAATAGTCACACCGGAGTTAGTATCCGATGTGCTTCATGTTCCGAGGGTTGCGCATCCTGACTACCCTAGTTGTGAGCATCTACGGACTGTGTCCAAAGCCGAGATGATCACCGCTTTCTATGAGCGCCCTTCTGATTAGGGTGAACATCAGTTTACATCTTGTCAGCCTTTTGCTAAAGGTCCTTGTTTCTTAAACATGGTAATGACTTTTGTTTTGCACCCACTTTCTCACTATAACTCTATCACAGAGCCTCGTGCTCGGTTTTTGTTGTCTCTTCTTGAGTATCTCACTATAGGCTTTCCTTCACATTTCATTCTTTCTATCATAGATGTCTATTGGGATACGGCGGCCTGTGATAAGCTCATCTTTCTTTCCGCTATCATGAGGATCTTATGCCATTTTTCTGTCCCTTTTCCCGTGTTCGACCACTTCCACATCATGTGTGTCATAGACACCGCTACTGTAAAATATAGTGAGGCACAGTGTCACTAGGAAACACTCTTTATGACACTCTTCGCGACAGATGGTTTCAACAGCTCCTTCCTCCCGTCCAGCTTCATCTAGATTTGCTCGAGCCACATCTGTTCCCTCTACGTCTATGAGCAATATGTCATTAGGAGACATCATGGCCCAGCTTTAGCGCATGGATGCTTGCCTAGATACACTCTCTACAGAGTTGTATCAAGTGAATGTTTGTGTTAGTCGCATTGCTCAGCGACAGGCGACCATGGGTGGTTTTGCTACTGAGGTTTCTCCTCCACCACCTCTAATGGTTTCTCTTCCACCACCTCCAGTGGTTTTCGAGTCTAAGGATGATGATGGTGATGACGATGATGCTTTAGATGATGATGATGATGATGGAGATGCTAGCTCTTCTGATGAGATGTTTACTAGACACTCTACCCTTTGTTACTCGTGACAAAAAAGGGGAGTAGTTTTGGGTTATGAGAGTAGTCATTCTTAGGGGGAAAGCTTGTATAGGTATGAGAGTGGTCACACTTAGGGCGAGAGCTTGTATAGGACATTTTTGATAGGGGGAGTGTTGTTGTTTTGAGGGATGTAGTGAGGAATACTTCTATCTTTTTCTTTTCTTTTCTTTAGATACATTTATTCTTGTACATGAGGTCTTGTGACCATTTGTGGCATACGTTGGACTTATTCTCTTTATATGTTGATGTATGTTTCTTTCACCTACCCTTACATGTGTTGTTTCTTTTCTATCTTTATACACATGATTCTCATTACTTGTATGCAATTTATTATCTCTGTTTCACACTAAGATGCCTTGATAAGTTTTGTTTAAAGTGTTTCAGAAATACAAGTTGTCAAAGTCTACTTGCCATAAACTCTCTTCTTGCAAAGTTTTTCAAGAGTTTGTGTTAGGATAGATTTTATTGTATTTAACAAGTGAATATGAATTGAGTAATTTATGACTTCTCTCATATGTTCATTTGTTTGTTGTGTTTTGTCACGGATTGCCAAAAGGGGAGATTGTTAGGACATATGTGTTTCACTTGTTTAGAACATATGTCATTCTTTTACGTAATTGGCTAATCTTTTGACAAAATGCACTTTACTTGTAATTGGGTAAATTTAGGATATGTTTAATGCTTCATAAAACTATGTTTCAAGATCAAGTGTTGAAGTTGTCAAGTTTGTCCAAGAAATAAGCTGAAAAGTGCAAGTTCATTAAAGCTTAACAGCTGGCTCGACAACAAGCATGTGTCGAGGTTTAAAGAGCTGTTTTAGCCTCGAGGCTCGATAGCTTTTTGACACCTATAGCTATCGAGGTTTAAAGAAAACAGAATTTCAGATCTGTTTTGATTCCAATCCTTGGATGTGTCTTTGGGATTATTTTAAGGGCCGTCAAAGGGTACACAAGTTGCACAAGCATTAAGAAATCTTTGTTCAAGCAAGTTGTGATTAGAGACAAAGTTCTTGCCCTAGTTCATCTCTTTTGTGAAGAAGTTGCTGTGTAATGTGCACCGTAGGGTTTTGTAACCAAGTATCTTCTTGATCTTCATCGTGTGGATGAATGGAAGAACTTTGCAGCTAATAACTTTCTCTAGTTAGTGATTGAAGTCGCATACTGGGATCTGCACAATTGGTTAGTCACGTACTTGGGAACTGTGCATTGAAAGGAGAAATTGTAACTACAGAACAAGTCCAATTAGGTATTGGGGTAAGGGTTCAACTGTAGGTTGTTAACGTACTTGGGATTCCTTTACTTATAACCGCTTGTTGTGATAATAGTAGAATTTCGGGAGTGGTGACCTTAAAATCACCCGGTGGGATTTTTACTGTATAGGTTTTTCGCATTTGTAAATAAATCACCGTGTCATTTAATTCTCGCTGCATACTTAGTTTATTTGGTGATTTTTTTGTGCTATCACGCGCTTTGCATGATAATTTGATTAATTAATAACTTGACTAATTAATCAATTAATCCATCATAAGGGGTCAATACGTTTTTGGCCTATCACAAAGCCTTTGAAAAGTTCAAAGAGTTTAGGGCTAAAGTTGAGAATCAATTGGGTAAGCACATAAAGGCTATTCGAGCTAATCGAGGTGGCGAATACCTTCTTGGTGACTTCAAGGATTACTTGACTGAAAATGGGATTATATCCCAGTTGACTGCACCTGGAACTCCACAACAAAATGGTATAGCAAAAAGAAGGAATAAGACTCTTTTAGATATGGTTAGATCCATGTTGAGTTATTCGACTCTACCAATTTCTTTTTGGGGATATGTCTTAAACGCTGTAATGTATCTTCTGAATTTAGTACTTTCGAAGTCTGTTCCTAAAACACTTGTAGAGATGTGGAATGGGTGTAAGCCTAGTATGAGACATCTCCACATTTGGGGTTGTCCAGCATATGTGTTGAAAGGAAAGTCTGACAAGTTACAGTCTAAAACAGAAGTGGTATTTTTTGTAGGATATCCAAAAGGAACTGTTGGAGGTTTATTCTATAGCCATAAGGATAATAAAGTGTTTATTAACATAAATGCCAAATTCTTGGAAAATGACTATATGAATAATTTTACTCCTAGAAGTAGAGTTGTCTTGGTTGAAATGAAAGAACCTGTAGTTAAACAACTAATGGATGAAACTAAGAATGATGTGGTTGTATTGGATACACCACAAGACATTACTTATGAGATGACTAGTACACAGGTGCCTCATCGTAGTGGGAGAATTGTTTGGTCTCCTATAAGATTTATAAATTTGAGAGAAACTTATGAAGCTATCCCAGAAGAGGCTAAATTGGATCCCTACACTTATGAAGAGGTAATGGGTGATATAGATGCACATCATTGGGTCCAAGCTATGAAATCTGAATTGGATTTTATGTATTCCAATCATGTATGGGATCTTGTAAAGGTGCCTAATGGCATTAAACCTGCTGGTTGCAAATGGGTTTATAAGAGGAAGAGAGGGATAGATGGAAAGGTTGTGACCTTTAAACCAAGACTAGTGGTGAAAGGGTATACACAAAATGAAGGTATTGATTATGATGAAACTTTTTTGCCAGTAGCTATGCTTAGGTCTATCAGAATTCTCTTATCCATTGCTGCTTATTATGATTATGAGATTTGGCAAATGGATGTCAAGATTGCATTTCTTAATGGCAATCTTGAAGAAGAAATATACATGTTGCAACCAGAAGGTTTCATAGCAAGGAACCAAGAGTATAAGGTATGCAAGTTAAAAAGGTACATTTATGGACTTAAGCAAGCATCTAGGTCATGGAACATCAGAATTGATCAAGCAATCAAATCATTTGGTTTTGAACAAAATTTTGATGAACCATATGTGTACAAAAGACATCGAGACAAAGTAGTAATGTTCCTAGTGCTTTATGTTGATGATATTCTATTCATTGGAAATGATGTAGGGGTAATGTCATCGGTTAAAGTTTGGTTGTATAGCCAATTTGATATGAAGGACTTGGGTGAGGCTAACTTTATTCTAAGGATCAAACTTTGGCGAGATCGCAAGAATAAGATGTCAGGCTTATCACAAGCTGGCTATATAGATAAGGTTCTAGAACGGTTTAGTATGCAAAACTCCAAGAAAGGATTACTTCCTTTTAGACATGGAGTTCCTCTATCTGATGACCAAAGGCCTAAGACTCAAGAGGAAGAAAATATGATGAGACAAGTTCCTTATGCTTCTGTAGTGGGAAGTCTCATATATGCCATGCCATGTACTAGACCAGATATCTGTTATTAAGTTGGCATGGTCAGCCGATATCAATCAAATCCAAGACCGAAACATTGGCAAGCGGTAAAGCATATTCTCAAGTATCTACAGAGAACGAGGAATTATATGCTTGTTTACCATAGTGAGGATTTGATTCCCATTGGCTACACAGATTCAGATTTTCAATCGGATCTAGATTCCAAAAAATCCACTTCAGGATGTGTTTTCACCTTGGGAGGTAGAGCCATAAGTTAGAGGAGTGTTAAGCAATCTTGTATTGTGGACTCTACCATGGAAGCTGAGTACGTTGATGCTTGTGAAGCAGCAAAGGAAGCTGTTTGGCTCAAGAAATTCCTTCCTGATCTTGGTGTAGTAAGAATGGAGTAAGTTCCCATCACATTATTTTGTGATAATAGTGGAGCGGTTGCACAATCCAAAGATCCAAGAAATCACAAGAAAGGAAAGCACATTGAGAGGAAGTACCATATCATTCGAGACATTGTTGCTCGTGGAGTTATTATGGTAGCAAAGATTGAAAGTGCAAATAATCTAGCTAATCCTTTTACCAAAACCTTGCCTCAAAGGACCTTCGAGTGACATTTGGAGGGAATGGGAGTTAGATTAGTGCACAATAAACTTTAGGGCAAGTGGGAGATTGTTAGGATATGTGCCTTTAAATCCTATTGTATGATGCTATGTATGACTTAATGTTGTGTTTAATAAATTTGTTTATTTTTATCTAAAATAATGGCAACATGAAGACTTGGACATTATCATATAGTCCAATTATGTTGGGCAGCCACATTTAGTGTTGATGGAACATATATTCTCAAGATGGAATTCATAGTCTCTTGATGGAGATATAAAATATTCCCTTGAGGTAAGTTTAATGGGTTTGGTTATTCAGAGAGTTAGGCCCAACCACTTTGGTAAGAAATTACTAAAGTATATATATTTATGAAATTGGATTTCATAAATATATGATGAATAACTTTAAAGGATTAAACCGGGTACTCAAGGTTAAGATGTAGTAATTTTCAAAGTGGCAGTCTATATTCATGACTTTGTATTACTACAAATATTTTATGAAGGGGTTGCGTGTATAATAAAGTCTTGGGATATAATTTATTAATAAGGCCTAGAGTGTAATTATATTTATATAATGGTATTAAATATAATTAATGGTAACTTTGGACTTGTCAAGAGTTGATGGAAAAGCCCAAGATCCATTGGAGCTAGTGTCTTATTGGTCCCTTTTGGTCCCACTCCAAGCCACACACTAAAGCCCAATTGGAAAGGCCCAATAGGCCGGCCCAATTAAATAATTAGTTAGTTATAAAGGGAGAAATATACAGAATTTTTTTTGAATAAGAAAAGAATCGTAGAGAAAAAGAAAAGAGAGAGTGTGAGACACACTTTCATTCTCCCTTTGTAAACTGATTAAGAGACCACACATCTTGGGCATAAAGTGGAATTGGAGTGAAGATTAAAAATGTTTCCAAGTGCTTTTAATTTTTGTTTTGAATTTCTCCATACCAAGGTACGCTATTTTGTTCTTAAATTCTGAAATTTACATAGTGCATGTTGTCAATCATGAATGAAATAGATCCTTATTTGTTGCTTCCTCTGTGTGTTTTGTATGAGATACAAAACCAGTTTTTTATCCTATAGACCTAATAGACAATGGAACCTTTCCAAATCCAAACATCACCACCAAGCCTAAAATTAGGAAGAATCCCTTGCTTTTTTATCATCAAGATCCTCCTTTATATTAGAATTGGGTGCAAGTAGAAGAGATTGATTGGGATTGTTTGAAGTTGATAGAAACCGTAGAGGTTAACGTGGTCAAAGTTCTAGGAATATGGGATGAGGAAGATGAGATGTTGAAGTGTGTGGTGGCTCTGTGGGGAATACTCCCCAAAGGAATGACCGAATTAAAGAAGAGAGTCCTAGAAGACAATGTGGCAAATATCATTAAGAGTGGGAAGCATTATAAGCCATCCTTTTTAGAAAAGGATCATCTTGGTAGGAACATGGAAGAAAGGTCCCAGCCTGTTAAATCCAAAGGGAAGGAAGAAGAAGAAGAAGATATGGTTTTGACCCAATTGAAAAAGACTCAAGCTTATGTGTCTGTATGGGGCTTGTTAATGGCTTTTCACAAGCATCATAGTGCTCTTTTGGATGATGTGAGTGAAAAAGAAGTGCCCATCAAAGCTACTCCACAAGAAGTGCTATCTCTTATGGGAGTTGAGGCTTCATCTCATCATTCTCTCACTTTTTCTGATGAAGAACTTCCTCCCGAAAGGGCCACTCACACTAGACCTTTGCAAATCACCATCGAGTGCATAGGTGCCAAATTTCCAATGGTGCTTATTGATAATGGATTTGTATTGAATGTATGCCTTTTTAGGACTACTCACAAAATTGGCATAGAAGTGGAGACAATCATCTCCTTTCCTTTGACTGTTAGAGCTTATGACAACACTTCAATGAAGGTTATAGGAACTTTCAAGGCTCCTTGAAACATTGGTCCATTGGAAACAATTGTGGGATTTCATGTAATGGACATCACTCCTAACTACAACCTTCTCTTGGGAAGGGCTTGGCTTTATCCCGTTAGGGCTATTCCCTCTACTTTGCACCAAAAGATGAAGATCCCATGGAAAGCAGGAATTGCTATAGTACTTGGAGATGGTGAGATTCTAGCTCCCGTCCGTGGACTCGAAGAAGAAGGAAATGAGCTTCAAATGAGTGGTTTTGAGTTTCTGAATATGGCTAATTATGGATTGAAGGATGAGAAGTACAATATGGATTTGCTTTCACATTGTATTCATGAGGTGATTTCAATGATGAAGAAATTGTGATGCATGCCTGGTATGAGTCTTGGAAAAGAAGGATGAATGGTAGCTAAATTCCCTGATTTCAAGACTTAATTGACTAAGGAAGGTTTATAATTCTTTAAAGGCTGCGATGGAATAAAAAAGAACATTGGTATCCTAAATGGGAACTTTGTGAAGGAAGGAGGAGACTTTCCTTTCTGTGGCTTTCCTACACTTTGGGTGGATAAGGACGGAAAAGTGAATCATGGCTGGGAGATATTCTTTAATGAGAAGCTCACTTTTAAGAAAAAACCTATTGTGGTGATCGAGGAAATTCATGAGGAGGTCGATTGGATGGACTAGATGGATGCTGAAGCAATGGGATCTATGCTGAAAGTGGAATGGGATGTGCTTGCCATCGCCACCAAGGAGCCAAGTGATCCTTCTACATTCATCATGCTTGCTGATGGGCAACTCAACAATTGGACTTCGGTTGGGTTTTCTAAGAATAGGGGAAATGAATTTTGTGATGCAAGCTTAGATGTACTTTTCCACATTTTTTATTAAGATAAATTCTAATTTGACTTATTTTGATGTGTCCCATAATATTGAAATTCTGCACTTAAATGATTCTAATGAATTTGAAAATGAAATTAATAAATAGTTGGAAAAGAAAATTGAACCTATGGAACCAACTTTTGAAACTCTTAATTTGGCTAATGACTTCCTAACAGAATTCCAAGAAGTGTTTGCATGGTCTTATGAAGATATGTCCGGTATTGATCCCAAGATAGCCTAACACCACATTGATATCGACACTCACATGGTTCCCGTCAAGCAGAAGTTGAGGCATATGAGAACTAAGTGGCTCCTTAAGATCAAGAAAGAGGTCACAAAACAGTTGAAAGTAGGATTCATCAAACCCATGCATCAAGCCGATTGGATAGCCAATGTTGTGCCTGTACCCAAGAAGGATGGAAATTAAGGGATGTGTGTAGACTTTAGAGACCTAAACAAGGCTTACCCTAAGGACGATTTCCCTTTTCCTCATATAGATGTCTTAGTGGATAACACCGCTGGTAGTGCATTGATGTCTTTTATGGATGGTTTTTCAAGATATAAATAAATCAAGGTTTTTCAAGATATAACCAAATCAAGATGGCTCCTAAGGACATGACCAAGACCACTTTCACTACTGAATGTGGGATCTATTGTTATACGGTGATGCCATTTGGGCTCAAGAATGCATATACGACCTACCGAAAAATGGCCACAGTCTTGTTATATGACATGATGCACAATGAATTTAAGGTATATGTTGATGACATGATCATGAAGTCTAGAGGTAGAGAAGGCCACATAGCTAATTTAAAGAAGTTCTTTGAAAGATCAAGGAGTATAGACTAAGATTGAACCACAAAAATGTACCTTTGGAGTAATTAATGGGAAATTGCTAGGCTTCTTGGTAAGTAATAAAGGGATAGAGGTTGACCCATCAAAGATCAAATCCATTTGGACATGCCTCCACCCAAGTGTGAGAAAGAGATAAGAGGATTCTTAGGATGGTTATAGTACATCTGCCGATTCATCGCCAAGCTCACCTCCACTTGTGAGCCTATCTTTAAGCTCAAAAGGAAGAATGAACCCTATACATGGAACAATGAGTGTCAAAATGCATTTGAACTTATCAAGGAATACCTTCTCCATTCAGCCCTCCTAGTGCCCTATCTTGATTATAGAGATTGTGGTTGGAAGTACGCTTACACAAGAGGACAATGATAAGAGTGGGAGAGCTGTATACTACTTGAGCAAGAGGTTCCATAATTATGAGACTAGATACACACCCATGGAAAAGTCATGTTTTGCTCTTGTGTGGGCCGTGCAGGAATTGAGACATATCATCCTACCTTCCCAGATATGGATAGTAGCTAGAATGGACCCATTGAAGTACCAATTTGAGAAGCTTGACCTAAGTGGAAGACTATCAAGATGGTTGATTCTATTGGCAGAATTCGATTTGAAGTTTGTGGCTAGAAAAACCATCAAAGGAAGCACAACATTAGGTTTTTTTGCTGAGAACCCTATAAAAGGAGAAAATGGCAAAGAAGATTTCATAGATGAGGATATTTTGGATATCAAACTAGGGGCATGGAAGACGTATTTCGATGGAGCTGTGAACCAATATGAGAATGGGATAGGAGTACTTTTGATCACCCTTGATGTATCTTACATACCTTTGGCTGTCAAGTTGAATTTTGAGTCAACTAACAACCTAATAGAATATGAGGCTTGTATTGCCAGAATGGAATCTCTTTGAGAGTTAAGGGTACAAGAGGCAAAAGTCTTTGGAGATTCAACTTTGGTCATAGCCCAAGCACAAAGATTATGGAAGATGAAGGAAGAACACTTGAACTCTTATCAGAAATATTTAAAGGATTTGACCAGAACCTTTGACAAGATTGAATACAATATCATAACTAGAGCTTAAAATTAGTTTGTAGATGCCTTGACTACTTTAGTCTCAATGGTTGAAATACCAGAGGGAGTGTGGACACGACCCTTAGAGATTGATCATATTTATGAATTGGTGCATAAGGAGAATGTAGAGTCTTTAATTTTGGCTATGGAAGAGGAAGGAATCCCTTGGTATCATGACATATGAAATTCCTAGAATTGGGGGTATATCCTGACAACGCCTATAAGAGAGAACATCGTTTGATTAGAATGATGGCAATGTAATACATCCTATGTGGAGGTTTGCTCTATAGGAGGTCCTATAATGGTGTGCACCTTTGTTGTCTAAAGAAAGAAGAAGCCAAAAGAGTCAGGGAAGAAGTCCATCAAGGGATTTCTAGTCCTCACATGAATAAGAGGATGTTGGCCAATAAGGTTCTAAGGATGGAATACTATTGGAATACAATGGAAGTTGATTGTGTAGACTTCGTGAATAGTTGCCATGACTGTCAAACACATGCAAACTTGAATCATGTACCACCTAGTGAGCTATATAGCATGACCTCTCCATGACCATTCTTAGTATAAGGCATAGATTTGATTGGAAGAATAGCCCCCAAAGCCTTAAATGGGCATAAGTATATCCTAGTGGCAATTGACTATATCGCAAAGTGGGTAAAGGCAGCCTCTTACTTGGTACTAAAGGCCAAGCATTTGGCTTGATTCATAGAGAACAACATCATTTGTCAATTTGGGGTACCATAAGAGATCATGTCGGATAATGGTTTCCACTTTGAAGGGGAAGCTCGAAGGATCATGGAGTTGTACAACATTAAGCATCACAAGTATTCACCATACCAATCACAGACCAGTGGGGCTATAGAAGCAGCCAATAAAAACATCAAGAATATCCTAGCCAATATGGTAGTGACATACAAGGATTGGGCTGAAAAGCTTCCATTCGCCTTATGGGGTTACAAAACTTCTATTTGTGCATCAACTAGGGCAACCCCCTACTCTTTCGTTTATGGGAGTGAAGCAGTACTTCCCGTTGAGGTGGAGATACAATCTTTAAGGGTGCTGGTAGAAACTAAGGTCCTAAAAGAAGAATCGATGAGAGAAAGACATGAACAGTTGGCTTTGATAGATGAAAAGAGAGCTAGAGAACAATACCATGCATAACGTTATTAAAAGAGGATTGCTAGAGCATTTAACAAAAAGGAGAAGCCTAGAAACCTCAAGGAAGGAGATTTAGTCCTAAAGGTACTTAGGGATGAGACTTTTGATCCAAGAGGAAAGATGAAGCCAAGATGGTCTGGACCTTTTATTATTATAAAAATCATGTCAAAAGGAGCTAATAGAATTACAAACTTGGATGGAAAGGAGATTGCTCACCCAATCAACATGGATAGACACCAAAAGTATGACATTTGAAAAAGAAAAAGGAAAAAGCGTGCTAGGCTGAAAACTCGAATGGGCAACCTAGGCAAAAGTTAAGGCAAAGAAACCCCACTAGATTGAAAACCCGAAAGGGCGATCTAGGTAAAAGATAGGGGAAAAGACTATGGCATGACAAAAATTCCCATAAGAATGTAGTAGACACTCGATTTTGCACAATTTAATCAAAGAAGATGATTGGAGTGACCATCCATATACAAAAAAAAAAAACCATTCTTGCATTATATGCATCAATTTGTTCTTTCATTGCATGCACCGATTCATTCATTGCATTTCATAAAAATGATCTTGAGATTCTAACGATCACAACGATGGGTTCAGTTTCTAAATCGAACCATCGGATCGAAAGATATCGCATGATCAAGTTTCCGCAATCCATATGCATTGTGTCTAGGAGCAGTCAATCACACATGATTAATTTAAATTAATTTTGATTGGCTGAACAATTAAAATTAATCAAATAATTTTGTGATTGGTTGATAATTAGTGTTTAAAATAGGGTTGCATGCATAGGAATAAAATTATCGATAATCTAAACTTTATCAAGACTTATTTTAGGATATTTATCTACAAGATAATTGTTCTTAAAAGGCCTGAATTATCCAAAAAAGAGACAAAATCATAGGCAGAGGATGAAAAAACGTCTAGGTGTAAGGACCGGTCAAAAAACCCTAGAAGAGGAGTCTAAATGGCACTTAAACACGAAAGTACATTCGGCGTCCAAGGGCCAATTCGACACTTTTGGAGTGCCGAATTCCCACCTTTTAGGCTTTGGCCCAATAACCTTTGGGTGACGATAAGGCACACCATTTTCGATTTTTTTAAACATCCGTGCCTATTTTTTAGAGTTTTCTAGTCCCTATATATAGAGGCCGGGTCTCATAATTCAACACCTTTTTTTACGCTTTGAGAGGCATACATTTTGAGACTCACACATTTTGAGACTCACAAATTGTTGATATTTACTGATCCTCTTTGAGATTTGCTACAAGAACTAGGGTTTTTAGGTTTCAAAGATAGCTGAATAAGTTTCTTTGAACTAAAACATGCTCCCAAATGGAAGAGTGCTCATGCAAGAGGTTGCTTTCTAACCCTTTTGTTCTTATGTTTCTCTTAATCATGATGATGCATGTTTTATTATCCATACTCTGACTTTTTAATTTAGATTGTGAAAATATGCTCTTGATTCTTTTATTGTTACTATAATATGTTTCTTAGTTTTAAAGATCTGTATGTACTTAACTCTTTTTCTTCAAATTAGAATGGATCTATATCTTCCTTCGATGTAGATCTGAATTTTTCTTTAAAATAAAATGGATCTACATCTTCCTTAGATGTAGATTTGAATTTTTCTTCAAAATAAAATAGATATGCATCTTCCTTAGATGTAGATCTAAATTTTTCTTCAAACAAAAACAAATTTTTTGTCTTCTATAGATACAGATCTAATTTTTTTAACGCATACAGATTTTTGAAATAGGGAAAGAGATCATATATTGTTGTTTGCTTTGTTTGATCCATGTAGCATAAAATTATTTTATGAATGAGATCCTCTCCATAAAAGAAAATTTTTTTGCAAATATAAAAATAGATCTGATTTTCTTGTTATATAAAAAACCATTTTTTTTATCATCACTAAAACAAATCTGATCTTTTACAAAACTCAAAACCATTTTTTTTTATCTCTTGAAAAATAGATATGATTTTTCAAAATCAATTTTTTTAATCATTAAAACAGATCTGAATTTTTAAACAAAAAAGAGGATACATTCATAAAGGAATTTGTGTAATTATGTTTCTCACATGTTCAACATATCATTCATGACATGCATAAAAATGGTACATTGGTCACAAGAGTCTAGAAGACCAAACTCTGTCTGGGCGGAATGGGTGCCTAACACCTTCCCATTCCGTAACTTAGCCTCCTGATTTAGGTCTTTGGCTAAATAGATCTAGTCTTGTCTTTATTTATTTTGGGTAGATTGTAACTAGGATAAAAAACCATGTATTTTTGGTAGATTGTAACCAGGACCCAAAGCCATGTAAAGTTCAATATTTCAAATTTATATTTTTTTTATTCAATCAATGAAACGAGGAACAATTCAGTCATGTATTTTTTATTTAATTTTTCTTATTTTTTGTACATAAAAAATAAGTGGCGACTCCACACCACTTATCCAAAAAGAGAGGTGCCTTAAAAAGCACACCACAAAAATCTCTCTTTTTTGAGGGGCACTTTCAAGGTCTCTCACAGACATCATGGGCAAAAGTTAAATAGCAAAGAAAAAAGAAAAAAGAAAAGAGAGAGAAAGAAAAAGAAAAAAATAAAGACAATAAGCAAAGATATTAAAATGGTTAATTCTCTTATTGCTCAAATTAAAAGATACTAAATTGTTTCCATAGAGGATTTGGAACTTTCCAATCCTTTATTGAATTTAAAAAGAAATGACATGAGAATCATAAAGTGCAAAAAAGTTAAATTTGGGGCAAATCAAGGTAGTCAATTAGTCCTCTTTCTTTTGTTGGACTTCTTGTAAGCCTTCTCTTCCCTTTGAACTGACCTCATGTCAGCAGCTAACCAAGATCTTTATCCTTAGGTAGGTTGGAGAAATTGAGGGAAACGGATGTCCTTAGCCACCATCCTCTTCAACCAAGTCTCATGGATTCTGCCCAAGATCCTATTAGTAAATGCTAAGGTATGGAAGATGCCTTCATCATTGGGAGCACCTTGGTGGTCACCAAATTGTCTTACAATATGACATGTTAAGTAGTAAGAGCAATGACGAATCCCAACCAAAGGTACATAGTTGTGTTTGAAAATAGAGTTGACCATGTCTGTAATGCGCCACCATTCCACCACTCATTGGATCCTTGAGGTGAGAGACGCCTCAAGAACTTAGTAAACTCACTAAGATCCATCTCCTTACTCTTGAGTTTGCTATCACGATAATGCTTTGGTTGATATTGATTAGGAGGGACAGTGGGAGGATGGAACAATTGGAGCCTTTCATACAGCCATATTTGAGGGTGAGAAAAAGAAAGCAAGAGTGTTGAGTGGAAAAAGGAAAGATAAAAAAGGAAAAAGAGAGAGAAATATGCAAAAAGATGATATAAGGATCCTCTATGGGTTGAAAAATGAAAGGCAATCCATGCAAAAATAATAGGGATTCTACTAGGTTGAGAACCTAGGCAAAAGTTAGGAATTATACCTGAAGGAGGAGAGGGCTCCCTGTAAAGAAAGTTGCTTCCCTCCAACAAACAGCATCCTAACTGTTGAAAGTTTTGGCGAAGATGATACCTACTGGACTTTCCTTCTCTAGATTGTTGACCCAAAAACATCCGTTGATCTACATGAGGTGTCTCATGCACCAAAAGTACCTCACAATAAGGCATAGGCAGAAAGCATTGAGATAATGAGAGCGGTGCACCCTAACCAAAGGAATATTCCTCTAAGAAAAGTACGTGAAAACCATGCAGATATTCAACTTGTTAAGCTTGCACCATCTCTAAGCCATAGCAAAAGGAATCCTCAAGAGTTAATGAGCATGTCAAAGAAATCTTCATCAGTAGTGGGAAGAATGAGAGTACTAACATCAGGCATGCCCATGATCACACTAAATTCTTCAAGAGTGGGGCATATTTCCACACCATTGAATTGGAAAACATGCTAAGCAAGAATCCAAAACTCAGTGGTAGCATGAAGAAGAGGCTCATCTACTTGATTTGATTATAGGAAAAGATGCAAAAGAGACCACAAGGGATGAGAGCATCCCTGAAACTAGGGCCAAGCTTCTTAATTCATGTCGAAACCTCTAAAGGAGTGAATTCTACCATCAGGAAGCCTTGGAAGGTGTTTTCTGGGTTTTGAACATGTTTTGTGAGGGTTTGGAGTCCCCTAACAGCTATTTTATGCTTAATAGAGGTGGCTAGGGTTTTTTGGCCTGCGACATGCATGCGTAGGGTCAAACATGCATGCGCATGGTCAAAGCCACTCATGTGCGTGTATGCATGCACAAAGTTGAAGGTGAAATCGAATTCCTTGTCCCATTTGGAGTAAGGTTTCTTCACCAAGGCTTCTTTAATTATTCCTATAACCTAAAGGATTACTCAAGGCACACTTAAGCTCAAATTTTCAATCATCAATGAAAAGAGAAAAGCAAGAAAATGTATAAAATTCCCAAGAGTTGTAAAATAAGTACATGTCCTAAATAAAAGCGTAAATGTAAAAAGATGTTTTTAAATACAACCCAATGTCTCAAATAAAAAATAAACTGCAGAAATACATGCTAATAAAAGAAAAAAGGAAAAGAAAAACATGTTGCGTGTCTATGTGTCTATCTGTAGGATCACTGATAATGCCTCTTTCTTAGCTGGTAGCTAGGAATGGTCTCTGGGTCGTCGTCATCATCATTTAGATTGGCAAAACCCCTAAGACCAAAGATCTGCTTGGAATACTTGGTCACCTCTAACTTGAGATTCCCAGCTAGCCAAACGAACTATTCGTTCTCTTTCATAGAGGGTTGAAATTTGAGAAGAAGACAGTGTTAGAACAAGTGCTGAAAGACGCAAAAAAAAGAAAAAAGAAAAGATAAGACAAGGATGAAAGAGAACTCATTGCTCGTGTACCCTCAAGAAAAGGCTAGCCTATGATATTTGTGTTACTCCCATAGGGCGCTTTTTAGCAAAACCATCAGGGCTATAAGCATAGATCGACCAGGGTAGATGGAAGGGGTCAACAAGGTCATAAGCAGTAGGACCAGCCTAACACAAGCATCACATTTGAGTACTGCCATGTGTAGAAATGCAAGAAAGTGGAAGGGAAGTAAAAAGGAAAATGATACATACCTATGAAATGAGGGAAGCCATGAGATGACTTTTACTAAACTCATCATAACCCATCTCATCCATAAGCCGCTCAGCATAGGGAATGTTGTTCCTCCACAGTTGATACTCAGCATCAGTCATGGAGAATGGGGGAAGCATGAACTGTAGAGGATCCATTGGAACCTGTGGTTCATCCTTACCTACCTACTAGCAGCATACCCTCTCTGCTAGGTATAGGACCCTCAAACCAGCACCCTCTAGAGGCTAGGTGATCCTAAAAGTAATGAGGGCAACAGGAGGTGCATCGGCCCAAGAACTCCATATGACCTCTGGCAACACGTAGGGTTAGAAGAAAGACCCTAGGAAACATGCAAAATAAATAAATAAAGGAGAGTAGGATTTTCACTCACCTCATCAAAAGAGAGCCCATCAAAGTGAGCCCTAACTGAGGGGGAGCTCTTCAAATCCACCTACGCTCCACAAGCAACGAGCCTGTATCTCACAACCCAACACTGAAAAGAAAATGTGTATTTTGCAAGATGAACAGAGGACAGTATGCAAGATAAATGAAGGGTAATATGCAAGATAACAATATGCAAGATAACAGTTCGCAAGATGATAGTCTGCCAAAGATAAAAGTGACAGTTTGAAAGATGACAGTGTGCAAGATGATAGTTTGTAAGGATGATAGTTTGTAAGGTCAAGACATGGGTACATAGTTTTCAAGGTAAGAAGCTTCAAAGGAAAAGGAAAAAGGAGCTAACCTCAAGGAAATTCCAAAGCCCCACTAGCTGGAGCGGAGTCCCGTGGCTGAGCGTGTCCAAGGAGGAGTAAAGGTAGGCAAGGCAAGCTTAACCCTAGTGGGCCCCCCAAGCATCCTCGAAATTATAAAAGAGAGCCAACCACTTCAAGGACATTTTTTTTCCTCCATTGGCAAAGAGATACGCACCTAGTATGTATAGCAAGAATGCCTTAGTTATTCGGACACAATCATCAGGTGTCACTTATGGAAGAGGTTTGCAATACATCTCGATATCATAGTAGCAGATTGTATCCTAATTATACACCTAGCTCACCCTCCAGATTAATAATTGACCCATCACATCAAAGGCCGGTCATTCGATGGAAATCATGAATAGTCCCTGTCATCTCCCTATCAACAATATGGAAGGAGTGGGTAGTCTCCCACCACCTTTCAACCAAGGATTGCACCAAGATGGCACTAGCGTGGCTCTTTGGCAATAGGCAGAGAATGGGCTTAAAGCTTGCTGCACATACCAAGGCCTTTGTGTCATCAGCTATGGCCCTATACCACGAAGCAATGTGGTTAGTGCTTTCCCAATCTAAGAACGGAGGTAGGATCTGCAAAAAAAGATGAAAGGATAGCATGGAAATCATAATTGGATAAGAAAATAGGTGAAATAGGAGACAAAATAATGAAAATAAGGCAATCTAAGTGCCAGCATGCGCACACAGGGCTGCTTATAAGAATGCAGGGTCCCTACATGCATACCCATATTGGATCATGCTTCTGTAGAAGCTGAACAACAAAGATGCATATGCATAACAGAGCACACTCTAATACCACTTGTTGGAAAATTTAGACTCCAGTTTATAGAATTAACAATTTTTAAACCCAAGTTGTTAATTAGATTTATTATGAATAAACCTTGTTAAAACAAACAAATATCAATATCATGTCAATATCATGCACAGTGGATAGTAAATAAGACAAGATATGATGACCTAGGAAAACTAATGAAACGAACTATTTTCACAGTAAAAAACCTAGGAGGAAACCTTCCTAAAAAGAAATCAACCATAATAAAGAGAAGTTTCAGATCTAGTACAAAACCTTTGTCCCTGGACTCTACAATCCCCATAGATGAACTTATAGCAGAAAATTTCTACCGCTTTAAAACCTCTGAAATCTTCAATATATGAATGCCACCCTTTTGCACGAATCCCAGTGATAGGCTAGAAACGTATTGACCCTTTTGATGGATTAATTTATTAATTAGTCAAGTTATTAATTAACCAACTTAACATGCATATCGTGTGATAGCACAAACAAATCACCAATTAAACTAAGTATGTAGTGGAAATTAAATGACACAGTGATTTGTTTATGGGAAAACCTACACAGCAAAAACCCCACCAGGTGATTTTAAGGTCACCACTCCCGAAATTCCACTATTATCACAACAAGCAGTTACAAGTAAAGGAATCTCAAGTACCTTACCAACCTACAGTTGAACCCTTACTCCAATACCCAATTGGACTTGTTCTATAGTGACAATTTCTCCTCTCACTGCACGCCTCCCAAGTACGTGACTAACCAATTGCGCAAATCCCAGTACATGACTTCAATCACCAACTAGAGAAGATTGTTAGTTGCAAAATTTTTCAATTCATCCACACGATGAAGATCACGAAGATGCTTGGTTACAAAACCCTATGGTGTACATTACACAGCAACTTCTTCACAAGAGAGATGAATTAGGGCAAGAACTTTGTCTCTGATCACAACTTGCTTGAACAAAGATTTCTCAATGCTTATGCAACTTGTGAACTTTTTGACGGTCTTTAAAATAATCCTTTTATATGTCTAGGGTTAAGAGAAAAGAAGACCCGAAGACACATCCACAGATTCCAAGAAAATCATATCAGGATTTTAAAATTCTTAATTCTTGACAGATAGAAGCTGTCGAGCACCTGCCGAGAAGCTATCGCGCCACGGGGCTGGAACAGCTCTTTAAACCTCGACACATGCTAGTTGTCGAGCTAGCTATCAAGTTTTAATGAACTTGCACTTTTCAGCTTGTTTCTTGGACAGACTTAATGACTTCAACACTTGATCTTGAAACACAGTGTCTTGAAGCATTAAACACATTCTAAATCTACCCAATTACAAGTAAAGTGCATTTTGTCAAAGGATTAGACAAATACATAAAAGAATGACATATGTTCTAAACAAATGAAACACATATGTCCTAACACCCAGTATGTGACTAACCAATGATACACGAATCCCAATACATGACTAACTTTAGCAACTTGAAGAAGATTTTGTTGGCTGCAAAGTTTACTTCATCAACAATGAAGATTAAGAAATACTTGGTTACAAAACTCTAAGGCGCAAAAAACGTAGTAACTTTTTATAGAGAGAATAAGTCACTCGGTCATTTTTTCATAGAAAGATGCAAAATATGTGAAAAACAATGCATGTAAGAGGGCCTAGACAGATTGATAAGCTTTCGAGTTGCTATTGAGAGAAAACCTAAAAATCTCGATGGATCGAGGATCTATCAAGAATCTATTGGGCAGAAGGAAAGCTTAGAAAATTTCCTCGATGGATCGAGAATCTATCAAGATGAAACCCAGAAACCTTGATGGATAGAGATTCTGTCAAGATTTGTTAAGAAAAGAATAAAGAAGGGCTCAATAGAAGGGAATCTGTCGAGGATCTGTCTAGAAGCTGTCGAGCTTGAAGAAAAGGTGTTTTCAAATGGAGAAAAAATACATAAAGATGAATGCAACAAGTAAGCAACTTAACCAAAGATCCAATCAACATATTAAGTTCTCAAAGCATCCCTCAACAAAAATGCAAAGCATTTATAGATCTAAAAGCACACACACACACACACACTAACTAAACAAGTCTAACTAATTTTATATTTAAAAAATAAGTTACGACAGTTTAGTGAGCATATATTAACACATGTATCCCTTGTGATGACCTAATCATATTGTACCTACACATGCATCAAAAGTAGAAAAGAATTTGCGTGTTGTATGTGAAAACATAACAAGTATGCACAAGTTTCTCATATTATGACCATTTGAGATATGAGAAAATCTAATACACTCACACACAATCATAACTGTTTGATGGGGACTATCACCTTCGAGGTACATCCTATAACTCCTACATCTCCTAGAAACATGCTTACAACCATATTAAAAGCATTTTGATCCTTTTTTCTTTTATCTTTTTGCATATTTTTCTTTTTTAACATAGTAAGCATGGGCATATAAGGGAGAGAAAGAAAATACCCAATTATGTAAACTTAAACATCACAATTTTTGCTATGCCAAAGCACACAGATGTTATACATGATTAGCAGCCTTTAGTGGTGAGATGATTATTTATACTTTTCTTTTAGAATTTTCTAGTCTTTCCCATCAAAAAGAGTGATATGAGCTCAAAAATAGTGATATGAGCATTAAGTGTAAAAGAGACAAACTTAATCGTATTCATCACAAAGACAAGCTACAAAACTCACTTGCTTAGTTATGCATTGAGATGCTCATCTAAGCTACAAAAGATACAAAATTTAAAAAAATTTGTTTCAATGGCCATCCAAGGTACACATGTTGAAAAATTTGGTTTTGTATCTCATATAAAACACACAGCAGAAGTAAAAAATATGGATCTATTTCATTCATGATTGATAACATGCACTATGTAAATTTCAGAATTTAAGAACAAGATAGCGTACCTTGGTGTGATGAAATTCAAAACAAAAGATTAGAAGTACTTGGGAACACTTTTAATCTTCACTCCAATTCCACTTTACGCTTAAGAAGTGTGGTCTCTCAATCGGTTTTCAAGGGAGAATAATTGAGTGGCTTCACTCACACACACACACACTTTTAACAATGATATCTCTCTTTCTCTTATAAAAAAATTCTGTATGTTTCTCCCTTTATAATTAACTGATTATCTAATTGGGCTGGCCTATTGGGCCTTTCCAATTGGGCTTTAGTGTGTGGCTTAGAGTGGGACTAAAAGGGACCAATTAGACACTAGCTCTAATGGGCCTTGGGCTTTTCTATCAACTCTTGACAAATCTAAAATTTCTATTAATTATATTTAATACCACTATATAAATATAATTGTACTTTAGGCCTTATTAATAAATTATATCTCAAGACTTTATTATACATGCAACATCTTCTAAATACTTGAGTACCCGGTTTAATCCTTTAAGTTATTCATCATATATTTATGAAATCCAATTTCATAAATATATACTTTAGTATCTCCTTACTAAAGTGGTTAGGCCTAACACTCTGAATAACCAAACCTATTAAACTTATCTCAAGGAAATATTTTATATCTCCGTTTAGAGATTATGAATTCCATCTTTAGAATATATGTTCTATCAACACTAAATGTGGCTGCCCAACATACTAAGGTTTCGATCGTGACTTTAGATCTCACTCTTGATATATCAAAGCAACCTACACCTTATGATCAGATCCATTATTCTCTCAAGATTAAAAGTTTATATAAATAGAAGTCGTGAGATTTGTTATTCATTTGACAGTCGTTAGAAGAATAAAAAATCTCACAGCGGTCCAGTTTAATATGTCTTAACTCTTAAAACATATCAACATACCAACTAGAAGTCTCCACTTCTATGATCAAGACAAATCATTTTAGTTGATATGTTATAGTCTTTGTAGATGAAATGCCCAATTTCATCACGAACTACGAACTATATTTATGAGTTTACAAGGAACTTGTGATTTATATCTTCTTTGACTTTTCACATAAATCACATACTATGCATTTCATGGACTATATGATAATGTCCAAATATTCATGTTACTATTATTTTAGATAATAGTAAAACATCTTTATTAATCATAACATTAAGTCATACATAATGTCATACATAGCATCATACAATAGGATTTAAGAGCACACGTCCTAACAATCTCCCACTTGCCCTTAAGACTATTGTGCACTAATCTAATTCTTATTCCCTCCAAATGTGACTTAAAAGCCCTTTGGGGCAAAGTTTTGGTAAAGGGATCTGCTAGATTACTTGCACTATCAATCTTTGCTACTACTACATCTCCTCGAGTAACAATGTCTCAATAATGTGGTACTTTCTCTCAATGTGCTTTCCTTTCTTATGATTCCTTGGATCTTTGGATTGTGCAACTGCTCCACTATTGTTGCAAAACAATGTGATAGGAACTTGCTCCATTCTCACAACACCAAGATCAGAAAGGAATTTCTTGAGCCAAACAACTTCCTTTGTCACCTCACAAGCGGCAACATATTCAACTTCCATGGTAGAGTCCGCAATACAAGATTGCTTAACACTCCTCCAACTTATGGCTCCATCTCCTAAGGTAAACACACAACTTGAGGTGGACTTTCTAAAATCAAGATCTAACTGAAAATCTGAATTTGTATAACCAATGGGAATCAAATCCTCACTATGGTAAACAAGCATATAATCTCTCATTTTCTGCAGATACTTGAGAATATTCTTTACAGCTTGCAAATGTTTAAGTCCTGGATTTGATTGATATCGGCTGACCATGCCAACTGAATAACAGATATATGGTCTAGTACAAAGCATGGAATACATGAGACTTCCCACTGCAGAAGCATAAAGAACTTTTCTTATTATATTTTCTTCCTTAAGAGTCTTAGGCCTTTGGCCATCAGATAAAGGAACTCCATGTCTAAAACGAAGTAATCCTTTCTTAGAGTTTTGCATTCTAAACCGTTCTAGAACCTTTATCTATATACCTAATTTGTGATAACCCTAACATCTTATTCTTGTGATCTCACCAAAGCTTGATCCCTAGAATAAAGTTAGCTTCACCTAAGTCCTTCATTTCAAATTGGCTTGACAACCAAACATTTACCGGTGACATTACCCCTACATCATTTCCAATGAATAGAATATCATCAACATAAAGCACTCAGAATATTTCTATTTTGTCTCAATGTCTTTTGTACACACATGGTTCATCAAGATTTTTTTCAAAACCAAATGATTTAATTGCTTGATCAAATTTGATGTTACATGACCTAGATGCTTGTTTAAGTCCATAAATGGACCTTTTCAACTTGCATATCATATGCTCTTGGTTCTTTGCTATGAAACCTTTCAGTTGCATCTTATAGATTCTTCAAGATTACCATTAAGAAATGCAGTCTTGACATCCATTTGCCAAATCTTATAATCATAATAAGCAGCAATGGATAAGAGAATTCTAATAGATTTAAGCACAGTTACTAGCGAAAAAGTATCATCATAATCAATACCTTCTTTTTGTGTATACCTTTCGCCACTAGTCTTGCTTTAAAGGTTTCAACCTTTCCATCTATCCCTTTCTTCCTCTTGTAAACCCATTTGTAGCCAACAAGTTTAATACCGTTAGGCGCCTTTACAAGATCCCATACTTGATTGGAATACATAGAATCCAATTCATATTTCATAGCTTGGACCCAATGATGTGCATCTATATCATTTATTGCCTATTCATAAGTGTAGGGATCTGATTTAGCCTCTTCCGGGATAGCTTCATAAGTTTCTCCCAAACCTATAAATCTTATAGGAGGCTAAACAATTCTCCCACTATGACAAGGCACTTGTGTATTAGTCATCTCATGGATACTGTCATGTGGTGTATTTAATACACCCATATCATCCCTAGTTTCATTCATTAGTTGTTCTATTACAGGTTCATTCATTTTAGCAAAAAAAACTCTGCTTCTAGGAGTATAATCATTCATATAGTCATTTTCCAAGAATTTGGCATTTGTGCTAACAAAAACTTTATTATCTTTATGACTATAGAATAACCTCCAACAGTTCCTTTTGGATACCCTACAAAGAATATTGCTTCTGTTTTAGACTGTAACTTGTCAGACTTTTGTTTCAACACATTTACTGGACAACCCCAAATATGGAGATGTCTGATACTAGGCTTATGCCTAGTCCACAACTCTATAGGTGTTTTAGGAACAGACTTTGAAGGTACTAAATTTAGAAGATACATTGTAGTACCTAAGACATATCCCCAAAAGGAAATTGGTAGAGTCGAATAACTCAACATGGATCTAACCATATCTAAAAGAGTCCTATTCCTTCTTCTGCTACACCATTTTGTTGTGGAGTTCTAGGTGCAGTCAACTGGGATATAATTCCATTTTCAGTTAAGTAATCCTTGAAATTCCCAAGAAGATATTTGCCCCTCAATCAGATTGAATGACCTTTATGCATTTACCTAATTGATTTTCAACTTCAGCCCTAAACTCTTTGAATTTTTCAAAAGTTTCAGACTTCCATTTCATTAGGTACACATAACCAAATCTAGAGTAATCATCAGTGAAGGTACTGAAATACTCATAGTCACCTCTTGCTTAGATTGACATAGGATCACATACATCTAAATGTACTAGTTCTAATAACTCATGGGCTCTTCTACCTTTTGCATTAAAAGGTCGTTTGGTCATTTTACCCTCCAAACAAGATTCACAAACTGGAAAACCATCAAAGTCCATTGGCCCTAAGAGTCCATGTTTGATAAGTCTTTGAATTCTGTTTGAATTAATATGACCCAAATGCAAGTGCCAAAGATATGCATCATTAGTAGAAGAAAACTTTCTCTTTAATGATTTTCCATAAGAGTTATTATCTACTTCAAAATTGTATAATTCATGCTTATTAGAAGTTAAAATATAAAGACCATCTACAATATTACCAGAAAAGATAAACATTTTATCATTCTTTATTACAACATTGTCTTTAAGGATAACATAATATCCATGTTTACCTAAATAAGTTACAGAAATTAAATTCCGACGAACATTAGGTACAAACAAACTGTCTTCCAATATTAAAACTCTAGATTCAAAACATAAATTAAACACTCCAATAGCTGCAACTGGAATCATGCTCCCATCAGCCAAGGTAAGAAACATTTCCCATTCATTCAGCTTTCTAGTCTCCTGAAACCCCTATAAAGATTTGCAGATATGATTAATACAACCTAAATCCACATACCAGGAATTTGTGGGTTTCTGTACTAAACATGTTTCAAGAAGGAATGTACTTTTCATATCTTTATTCTTGGTAGCTCGAAATATTGGACAATTCCTCTTCTAATGTTCCTTCTCACCATAATGGAAACACTTTCCTTTGGTTTTCTTTCCTTTGTTGGCAACTCTTAAAGCAACTTGTTTACCATCTTACTTGGTGAAGTTCTTCTTCTTCTTCTTTTTACCCTTGCCTTTTGACTTAGGTTAAGAAGTAAAAGTTTCAGCCATATTGGCATCAACACTAGAAGTACTAACGATGCCTTCCGCCGTTACCAACTCATTCATCAATTCAGACAATGAATAAACCTTTTTGTTCATATTATAACTAAGTCTGAATTTCTTGAATGATTCTGGTAGTGACTGGAGTATCATATCCACTTGGGATTCTCCATCAATATCGGCACCTAAAACTTCCATTGTATTCAGATTAGAGATCATCCTAAGACAATGCTCCCTCACTAAAGTACCTTCAGCCATTTTGGTATTATAAATCTGTCTCATAGTTTCTTGCCTTGCAGAACGACGGTGCTCACCAAACATCTCCTTCAAACTTAGCATTATGTCTGAAGTTAGTTCTACATCTTGCATTTGATGCTATAGAACATTTGAAATAGATATTAGGATATAACACTTAGCCATCTCATTAGATTTTTGCCAGATGGAAAGCTAGGACATGGTTGAGTAAGCACATATTTGTGCTCTTCAGCAGTAAGAACAATGTCCAAATTTCTTTTCCAGTCAACATAGTTGAATTCAGTCAGTTTGTTTTGATTAATAATAGCAACAAGTGGGCTAAATGAAATTTGAAAATAAAAAACATGAATATAATTAGTAAACTAGACATTATCAATTTGGAACATAAACATATTTTATGGAACCTTAATAAAACCATAATATAAAATGTGCAACGACAAACTAATCCCATATTCAATATCCCTCAGTATAGAGTGAATATTAAATACAATGATTGATTGAGAACTATTCTCATTATTAGTGCTATCATGATAACTCTTATCAAACACTAATAATATGTCGTTTTACATTTAGACTCTAGGTAATAATAGTAAGAACTCAGCATAGAGGATACTATAATACTTAGTCTAATGTATACCATTGTTTAGAATCATGTGTAGCCACATTTCATCTCCCTTAACAGGTTTATTTTGTAGTACTTTGATACAAAACACCCTTCGCATGGAATGTAAAGCTAATGGCTAAGACAAAGATCAAACCACTATAAACCAAGTAGTTCAATCTTGTAGCACCATAAAATAAATACTCTTTGCATGGAATGCTAAGCTCGAAGCAAATAAAAAATATATATTTCATACTAGTATAAACAGACAAAGGAGGCCGCAAGATGCAACCCTTGTATCTCTTTCGTACTAGATATTTTATGTTAAAGGTTTTTAAGAAAAACAAAATCCTAATCTCATTAGGAATAAATTTCATTAAACGAATACTTTAATCCTAGCATTAATATATATAAAAATATATATAATGTAATATAAACCCATATTACATTATAAACCCATATTATATTATATATAATATAATATACGAATTATTACATGTAATATACAATTATCATATTATATATGACTTACATGTAAACCTATACGATTATATATATAATATAATATAACATATGGATTCTTCATCCAAGGCAAAATGTCCAAGCAGTGCAATCTCAAAGTGCATGTACATGATAGTTATTTGAATAACTATATCCATAAACTTCAAGATATTTAATATATATATATATATATATATATAATATATATCAACCAATTCATCAAGGCAATAACGTTCAATTTTCTTGATATAGCCAAGCGGTGCAAGAAAGTCCAAGCAGTGCAATTAACATCATTCACGCACTTGACAGTTATATAACTTACATTCAATAACCAAATGCAAGCACATACTATAAAGACACAGCACCATTAATAAGTAAATATCAAGCCAAGATGTCCATTTCGAACAAACCAATGCAATACAATGGTTATCATCATGAATGGTTATCCTTGGCAGTGAAATTCTTTAAAAAGAATTTCTCTTGGACAATAACTACTTTCTTTGAATGGATCCATATCTTAATTGTAATGGCTTGGCACACACACACACGCACACGCACACACACACACACACACACACACACACACACACACACACACACACACACACACACACACACACACACATATATATATTAATCATCTTCTCTTAAAAAAAATTATGAAATCAAAAATCCTAAACGTGATTATATAGAACAATCACTCCAAATTCAAGAATCCCACAACCAAAAGAAAATGATTTTCTTTGATTCTAAAACTCAATCACATGTTATACAAGCATGAGATGAAAACTTGGCTCTGATACCAATTGTTGGAAAATTTGGTTTTGTATCTCATACAAAACACACAGTGGAAGCAACAAACATGGATATATTTCATTCATGATTGATAAAATGCACTATGTAGATTTCAAAATTTAAGAATAAGATAGTGTACCTTAGTGTGGTGAAATTCAAAACAAAATATTAGAAGTACTTAGGAACACTTTTAATCTTCATTCCAATTCCATTTTACGCCCAAAAAGTGTGGTCTCTCAATTAGTTTTCAAGGGAGAACAATTGAGTGGCTTTACTCACACACATACACACACTTTTGTGTGTGGTTTGGAATAGGACCAATAAGACACTAGATCCAATGGGTCTTAGGCTTTTCTGTCAACTCTTGATAAGTCCAAAGTTACCATTAATTATATTTAATACCACTATATAAATATAATTGCACTCTAGGTCTTATTAATAAATTATATGCCAAGACTTTATTATACATGCAACCCCTTCATAAAATATCTGTAGTAATACGAAGTCATGAATGTAGACTGTCACTTTAAAGATTACTACATCTTAATCCTTGATTACTCGGTTTAATCCTCTAAGTTATTCATCATATATTTATGAAATCCAATTTCATAAATATATACTTTAGTATCTCCTTACTAAAGTAGTTAGGCTTAACACTCTGAATAACCAAACCCATTAAACTTATATCAAGAGAATATTTTATATCTCTGTTAAGAGATTATGAATTCCATCTTGAGAATATATGTTCCATCAACACTAAATGTGGCTGTCCAACATACTGAAGTTTTGATCGTGACTTTAGATCTCACTTCTGATATGTCAAAGCAATCTACACCTTATAATCAGGTCCATTATTCTCTCAAGATTAAGAGTTCATGCAAATAGAAGTCGTGAGATTTATTATTCAATTGACAGTCGTTAGGAGAATAATAAATCTCACAGCGTTCCAGTTCAATATGTCTTAACTCATAAAATATATCATCATATCAACTAGAAGTCTCCACTTTCATGATCAAGACAAATCATCTTAGTTGATATGGTATAGTCTTCGTAGATGAAATACCCAATTTCATCATCGACTACGAACTATAATTTTGAGTTTACAAAGAACTTGTGATTTATATTTTTTGTGACTTTTCACATAAATCACATACTATGCATCTCATGGACTATATGATAATGTCTAAATATTCATGTTATCATTATTTTAGATAATAATAAAATAGCTTTATTAATCATAACATTAAGTCATATATAGTGTCATACATAGAGTCATACAATAGGAGTTAAGGGCACACATCCTAACAACACAATACCGATATACACAAACATGCACTGTTTTTGTATTTTTTTTTATTTTTTTGATTTATTTTGAAAACAAAACAAAATAAAAACTAAACAACTAAACAAAAATAGACAAACAATATGAAAACATGAAAGAAAGATGTAGATGCATGAAAGCATGATTCCAAAAACAGATAAGAAATCAAGCAAGAGAGTCCTACTTTAGATAGAAAGCATTAAAGTAGAGGACAATAGAAAAGACAATTAAGTCTTAGACTCCTTTCTCACCCACACAGCATGAGTCTTTGGCTGTGAAAATAAAAAGGCACGTGTCCTAGTATGTCTACCAAAGGACATAGTGTTAGGATGTGTGCCCTAAATCCTATTGTATGGAGATATAAAATATTTCCTTAAAATAAGTTTAATGGGTTTGGTTATTCAAAGTGTTAGGCCTAACCACTTTGGTAAGAAATTACTAAAGTATATATTTATGAAATTAGATTTCATAAATATATAATGAATAACTTTAAAGGATTAAACCGGGTACTCAAAGATTAAGATATAGTAATTTTCAAAGTAGCAATTTATATTTATGACTTTGTATTACTACGAATATTTTATGAAGGGGTTGCGTGTATAATAAAGTCTTGGGATATAATTTATTAATAAAGCTTAGAGTGTAATTTTATTTATATAGTGGTATTAAATATAATTAATGGTAACTTTGGACTTGCTAAGAGTTGACGGAAAAGCCTAAGGCCCATTGGAGCTAGTGTCTTATTGGTCCCTTTTGGTCCCACTCCAAGCCACACACTAAAGCTCAATTGGAAAGGCCTAATAGGCCAGCCCAACTAGATAATTAGTTATTTATAAAGGGAGAAACATATAGAATTTTCTTTTTGTAAGCGTAGAGAAAAAGAAAAAGAAAGAGAGTGAGGCACACTTTCATTCTCTCTTGGAAACTAATTGGAGTGAATATTAAAAGTGTTCCCAAGTGCTTCTAATTTTTGTTTTGAATTTCTCCATGATGTGCATGAAATATATACAATAGAGTACTAACATATCTACATATTTAGCCTTACTTTTATGTTATTTTATTACTGATTATATAATATCTTTGTGTTGCAGGTAATAAGAGCTTTACATGCAAAGTGGGGCTAAGCCAATTGAATCAAGCCAACTTACATCCAGCCAGGCATGAATTCAAGAGAAGACTAAGCCAATTAAATTCAAGTCCAAGTGGAGCAAGGAATCAAAGGAAATTTGCACCAAATCCAAGTCCAATTCAGATTAGGATTCCAGCCTACGCATCAGTAGTATTTTTAGCATAACTTTCGGCTCAGATATCCAATCAAGATGATTCAAGTTGGGATAGAAAGATAACTTAAAGGGCTACAACTTTTTAGTTTACCAAAAGTCCAAATTATGATGTTAAATGGGCCAAAATTGTCAGTTAAGTGAAGCCTTAAAATCTGGAATTTTCTCCAAACGGGAATAGGACTCCTTGACTTATTTAAAGGCTTTTCAAAAAAAAAAAAACCCCTAGAGAGGAAAAGGAGGTGCCGCAGAGAAGAACTTATTTTGGGAGTCATTATGAAGAGGAGGATCTAAGGACAAAAGCGAGAGCTTCAAGTTGATCAACCAATTCAGATGAAAGACATAAGTTTTATTTATTTTCTTTTCAACTTCATCATGAACTAAATTTAGTTTCTAGAGCATTGATAGTCGAGCAATGAACACGCAATTTATTTTTGGAGTTATTTTATTTTTAATGTTTCCATGATTGAGTGTTTAATTCTTATTCTTAATGCTTACTATTTTCTTTACGAATTATAGTTTGATCAATTTAATTGCAATGAGACCGAGAAGTGATTTGTTATTTTAGTTCTAGAATTGAACATTATTAGTTGAGCGAAAGTAGAGATGCTTTACCGTGATTAGTGTGATTTTTCTGAAAATTCAAAGTACATAATGAGTCTTCAATTAATTAAATTCACATAGAGATATGGAATTGTTAGTTGAAGATATTTTTGATATTATTCGAGAGAAGATATTGAATACTTAAGGAATTTTTAATCATCAACGGGAGATTATTAGAATTCAATAATTAGGAGGAATAAATTGTGTGGGATTTGTTAGGTGAAATCAACCACTCTAGATCCATTCTTATCATATTTTTAAACTTTTAGATTTTTGCATTGTGTTAATCTTTTATTCGTAGATTTATTTTTATTAAGTAGTTTAATTTAATTCAGATAGTAGAACGTTCCATTTATTTTCAATTTTCCAAATAGTAATTGATTTAGTGAATTTCGGTATTCAATAACATAGTTAATCCTTGTGGGTTCAACATTCGTTTTCTAAAAACACTTTACTACTTGTTACGATTCTGTGCGCTTGTAGATTATTTTACGAGAACAAGTTTTTGGCGCCGTTGCTGGGGATTAACTATTTGTTATTGATATTGATACTAGCTAGATATTTACTACTTTGGATTTTATTTTATTCATTCCAAAAAAAAAAAAATTAATTAGGTGCATCTGAGTTTGTTTTCTTTCTTTTCAAGAATTAGAAGTGCATGACCAGATCTAAACTGTTAGAGCATACACTCTTTGATCCTGAAATTGAAAGAACCTTACTTCAGCTCAAGAAGAAAAGAAGAAAGAAGCCAACACATCTCTATCTAATATGGCCGATCAAGAGCAAAAGGCATTATGAGATTAGGCTACACCCTCGGTAAATGGAGCTACATCGAGCATAAGGAGGCCAACCATACAAGCCAATAATTTTGAGATCAAGCCAGCCATCATTTAGATGATACAGCAGACTGTCCAATTCGGGGGGTTGTCACAAGAGGATCCTAATGTCCATATTGCTAATTTCTTGGAAATTTGTGATACTTTTAAACATAATGGAGTGACAGATGATGCGATTTAACTAAGACTTTTTCCCTTCTCACTTAGGGATAAAGCAAAAGTTTGGTTGAATTCTTTGCCACCTGGCATCATTACTACATGGGAGGAGTTGGCTCACAAATTCTTAGAAAAATATTTCCCCCCCCCCCCCCCGCAAAGACAGCAAAGCTAAGGAATGATATCACCACGTTCATACAATTTGAGGGTGAATCATTATATGAAGCATGGGAGAGGTACAAAGATTTATTGCAAAGGTGTCCTCATCATGACCTTCCAGAATGGCTTCCAGTGCAAACGTTCTACAATGGTCTAGGAGCTACAAACAGGTCTATGGTTGATGCAGCAGCTGGTGGATCTTTAATGAGTAAAACTCATAAGGCAGCATATGAACTTCTGGAAGAATTGGCATCCAACAACTATCAATGGCCTACGGAAGGAGCAATGCCAAGAAAGACAGCTGGAGTTTTAGAACTTGATTCTATTACCTCATTGGCGGCACAAATGGCAACTTTGTCTCAACAACTAGGTAAAATGAATGTTAATGCTATTCAAACTAATGTTGTTTATGATCATTGTTCAGGAAATCATTCAAGTACTGACTACCAAGTGGGAAAACCTTTTGCCCAATCGAGTTATGGACAAACAAATTACGTGTCAAACTTTCAACGTCAAAATAATCCATACTCGAACACATACAATCCTGGATGGAGGAATCACCCCAACTTTTCATGGAGCAATATCCAAGGGCAAGCTAAACCACCTCAGCAATTCCTACAACAAGAGAAGAAGCCGACACTTGAGGACATGTTCATGCAGTACATACAGAAGACAGATGTGGCGATCCAAAACAACTCATCTTCAATCCGTAATCTTAAGGTGTAGATCGGTCAGCTCTCAAGCATGCTCACAGAGAGGACTGCAGGAACTTTGCCAAGCAACACTGTCACCAATCCGAAAGAACATATAAAGGAAATATCATTGAGAAGTGGACGAACATTTGAGGAGCCAAAAGTAACAAATGCAAAACAAGATGAAGCTGTAGATAATGAGGAGTCAAAGATGAAGGAGGCCGAGTCAGAGATGAAAGAAGTGGAGCAAGCTAAGAAGACTAAGGAGAATGAAAGAGCTTCAAAATCAAAAAAATCCAGGGAAGTTACTTTTGAGACTTATTCTCTTTCAATTTATGATCCACCAATTCCTTTTCCGCAAAGATTAAGAAAAAACAATGTGGATGATCAGTTTTCTAAATTTCTAAGTATATTTAAAGAATTGCATATTAATATTCCTCTCATTTAAGCTTTGGAACAAATGCCTAAATATGCTAAATTTTTGAAGGATATTATATCAAAGAAGCGAAAATTGGAGGAGCATGAAACAGTAATGCTGACATAGGAGAGTAGTGCAATCTTACAAAAGAAGCTGCTGCCTAAGCTGAAAGATCCGGGGAGTTTCACTATCCCTTGCACTATAGGAAAATCTTATTTTGAAAGAGCGTTATGTGATTTAGGGGCAAGTATTAATCTAATGTCTTTCTCTGTTTTCAGGAAATTAGGTCTTGGAGAAGTAAAGCCGACCACTACCTCTTTACAATTGGCGGATAGATCCATTAAGTATCCAAGAGGAGTCATTAAGGATGTATTAGTAAAAGTCGATAAGTTCATCTTCCCGGCTAACTTCATTGTTCTTGATATGGATGAGGATGAGGAGATACCTTTGATATTGGGTCGGCCTTTCCTTGCAACAGGAAGGACCTTAATTGATATCTAGCAAGGAAAACTTGTTTTGAGGCTCAGAGAGGATGAGGTCACTTTTGATGTATTTAAGTCTATGGAATTTCCTTCCGAGACACATTCTTGTTTTCAAATAAGTGACCGAGACATGATCATGGCCGATGAGACTTATGCAATTGATTTTCTAAAGTTACCACTTGAGGTATGTCTTACTCGCTCTACACCTGTTAAATTCAATGATGAAGAGGTTAAGGAGTGTGAAAGATATTTGGAGGCTACACCACTTTTTTCTCTTTCAATGCAACCAAAAGTGGAAAACTTGAAATCATGTCAGCCAACATCTCCACCAGAAGAACCACCTAAACTTGAGCTCAAACTGCTTCCATCAAAGTTAAGATACGCTTTCTTAGGTCCAGACTCTACTCTTCCAGTTATTATTAACAGTTCTTTGAGTGATGTAAAGGAGGAAAAGTTGCTAAGAGTCTTACGGGAACATAAGATGGCTTTGGGTTGGACCATCTCTGACATCAAAGGAATTAGTCCTTCAATTTGCACACACAAGATTTTAATGGAGGATAAATATAAACCGATTATCCAATCCCAGAGATGATTGAATCCATCAATGCAAGAAGGGGTGCATAAAGAAGCGCTGAAGCTATTAGATGCCGGAATTATTTATCCTATCTCGAACAGTGCATGGGCAAGTCCAGTACAAGTCGTCCCAAAGAAAGGTGGAATAACCGTGATAAAAAATGATAATGATGAACTTATACCAACAAGGACGGTCACGAGATGGCGAATGTGCATAGATTACAGAAGGCTTAATGATGCAACTCGGAAAGATCATTTTCCTTTACCTTTTATTGATCAAATGCTAGAAAGACTTGTAGGGCATGCTTACTACTGTTTTCTGGATGGATACTCTGGTTATAATTAAATAGCCATCACGCCTGAAGATCAAGAGAAGACCACTTTTACTTGTCCATATGGAACATTTGCATATAGGCGGATGCCTTTTGGCCTTTGCAATGCGCCAGCCACATTTCAAAGATGCATAATGTCCATCTTCTCGGACATGGTGGAAAAATTTTTAGAAGTCTTCATGGATGATTTCTCTGTCTTTGGATATTCTTTTGATAATTGTTTGTCTAACTTATCTTCAATTTTGCAGAGATGCGAGGAGACAAATTTAGTATTGAACTAGGGAAAATGCCACTTCATGGTAGAGGAAGGGATAGTGCTGGGCCACTGCATTTCCTCTAAGGGAATTGAAGTTGGCAGAGCAAAAATAGAAGTGATCGAAAAACTCCCACCACCAGCCAATGTGAAGGGCGTGAGAAGTTTCTTGGGACATGCCGGATTCTATCGACGGTTTATTAAGGATTTTTCCCAGATTACTAAACCTCTTTGCAATTTGTTGATTAAAGACACTCGATTTGAATTTTTTGATGAATGCTTGCATGCTTTTGAAATACTGAAAAAGAAATTAATTTCAGCACCTATAATTGTGTCACCAGATTGGAATTTACCGTTTGAATTAATGTGTGATGCCAGTGATTATGCTATAGGGGCTGTTTTAGGGCAGAGAAAAGATAAAAATTTTCATGTTATTTATTAGGCAAGTAGGACCTTAACAGAAGCTCAACTGAATTATGCCACTACTAAAAAAGAATTATTAGCAGTTGTTTTTGCTTTTGACAAATTTCGTTCTTACTTGATAGGTTCGAAGGTGATTGTCTACACCAATCACTCTGCTTTGAAGTACTTGCTTGCAAAGAAGGATGCTAAACCAAGATTGCTTCGATGGATTTTGCTTCTACAAGAATTTGATGGACAAGAAGGGTACTGAAAATTTGGTGGCAGATCACTTGTCTCGGATGGAGTTTCAAGGTGCGGATGATGAGCAACAAGTTCAAATAAAAGAAGCATTCCCGTATGAGCATTTGATGTCTATACAAGTTGTTCCATGGTACGCTGACATGGTCAACTACTTGGTGTCACGAATTCTACCTCCTAAGATGACATATCAACAAAAGAAGAAGTTCTTCTCCGACTTGAAATATTATTTTTGGGAAGAACCTTTTTTATACCGGCACTGTGCAGACTAGATAATCAAAAGATGTATGCCCGAGAAGGAGATGGAGAACATATTCAGACATTGTCATTCATTGGAAGTTGGCGGCCACTTTGGTGGTGCAAAAACGTGGCGAAAATTCTACAATTAGGGTTTTATTGGCCATCTATTTTTAGAGATGCATTTAAATTTGTTAATTTGTGTGATCATTGTCAAATAGTTGGAAATATTTCTAGGAAACATGAGATGCCTTTAAAAAATATTTTAGTTATTGAATTATTTAATGTTTGGGGTATAGATTTCATGGGTTCTTTTCCATCCTCATATTCTAACAAATTTATTTTGGTGGCTGTAGATTATGTCTCCAAATGGGTGGAAGCAGTTGCTTTGCCAACTAATGATGCGAGAGTCGTAGTGAATTTTCTACGAAAGAATATCTTCTCTCGATTCAGCACTCCAAGGGCAATAATTAGTGATGGCGGAAAGCATTTTTGCAATCGCCAATTTGAAGCACTACTGACTAAGTATGGAGTTACACATCACGTGGCGACACCATACCATCCTTAAACGAGCGAACAAGTCGAGGTATCTAATTGAGAGCTGAAGTGTATATTGGAGAAGATCGTGAATATCTCTCGTACAGACTGGGCAAGAAAGTTAGATGATGCTTTATGGGCCTATAGAACAGCATTCAAAACACCAATTGGGATGTCACCATACCGGCTCGTTTATGGAAAAGCATGCCATCTACTGGTGGAACTAGAGCACAGAGCCTATTAGGTGACAAGGATACTGAACTTTGATCTACAAGCAGCTGGCGAGAAGAGAATATTGCAAATCAATGAGATGGATGAGTTCCGCAATGATGCTTATGAGAATGCTCGAATTTACAAAGATAAAACTAAGAGATGGCATGATAAGCATATTCTAAGGAGGGAATTCAAAGTCGGGCAAAAAGTTCTATTATTTAACTCAAGACTTCGACTCTTTCCAGGAAAGCTACGCTCTCGGTGGTTAGGACCATTTGTGGTAACCCAAGTGTTTCCCTATGAGGCGGTTGAAGTCCATCATGAACAAAAAGGGACATTTAAAGTAAATGGACAGAGATTAAAACCCTATATGGATGGAGATTTTAACTCAGAAAAATGCTCCATCGATCTCATATGTAAAAAAGGATGAAAGGATATTGTCTAGCTACAGACGTTAAATAAAGCACTTTTAGGAGGCAACCCAAGTTTTTCAATTTTTATGTCTGTTTTGATTTTTTTTTTTAAGTTTTATTTATTTACTTATTTATTTATTTATTTCTTCCATTTTGTAGGAATGAAGAGACCGCAAAAACTTTCACTGGGTACACGGTTGGACCTCAAGGAAAAATATTCAATTAGAAGTCAGGGGAGCATCTCTTCTCCTTTCTCATTCTTTTGTTTAGTTTTTCTTCCTTTTTCCCATTGAGGACAATGTGAAATATAGGTTTGGGGGCATTTGATGTGTATGAAATATATACAATAGAGTACTCACATATCTACATATTTAGCCTTACTTTTATGTTATTTTGTTACTGATTATATAATATCTTTGTGTTGCAAGTAATAAGAGCTTTACATGCAAAGTGGGGCTAAGCCAATTGAATCAAGCCAACTTACATCCAGCCAGGCATGAATTCAAGAGAAGACTAAGCCAATTAAATTCAAGTCCAAGTGGAGTAAGGAATCAAAGGAAATTTGCACCAAATCCAAGTCCAATTCGGATTAGGATTCTAGCCTGCGCATCAGTAGTATTTTTGGCATAAATTTCGGCTCAGATATCCAATCGAGATGATCCAAGTTAGGTTGGAAAGATAACTTAAAGGGCTACAACTTTGTAGTTTACCAAAAGTCCAAATTCTGATGTTAAATGGGCCAAAATCATCGGTTAAGTGAAACCTAAAAATCTGGAATTTTCTCCAAACGGGAATAGGACTCCTTGACCTATTTAAAGGCTTTTCAGGAAAAAAAAAAAAAAAAAAAAAAAAAAAAAAAAAAAAAAAAAAAAAACCCTTGAGAGGAAAAGGAGGTGCCGCAGAGAAGAACTTGTTTTGGGAGTCATTATGAAGAGGAGGATCTAAGGACAAAGGCGAGAGCTTCAAGTTTATCAACCAATTCAGATGAAAGACATAAGTTTTATTTGTTTTCTTTTCAACTTTATCATGAACTAAATTTATTTTCTAGGGCGTTGATGTAGTCTAGCAATGAACACACAATTTATTTTCTGAGTAATTTTATTTTTATGTTTCCATGATTGAGTGTTTAATTCTTATTCTTAATGCTTACTATTTTCTTTATGAATTATAGTTTGATAAATTGAATTGCAATGAGACTGAGAGGTGATTTGTTATTTTAGTTCTAGAATTAAACATCATTAGTTGAGCGAAAGTAGAGATGCTTTACCGTGATTAGTGTGATTTTTCTGAAAATTCAAAGTACGTAATGAGTCTTCAATTAATTAAATTCACATAGAGATATGGAATTGTTAGTCGAAGATATTTTTGATATTATTCGAGAGAAGATATTGAATACTTAAGGAATTTTTAATCATCAACGGGAGATTATTAGAATTCAATAATTAGGAGGAATAAATTGTGTGGGATTTGTTTGGTGAAATCAATCGCTCTAGATCCATTCTTATCATATTTTTAAACTTTTAGATTCTTGCATTGTGTTAATTTTTTATACGTAGATTTATTTTTATAAAGTAGTTTAATTTAATTTAGATAGTAGAACGTTCCATTTATTTTCAATTTTCCAAATAGTAATTGATTTAGTGAATTTCGGTATTCAATAACATAGTTAATTCCTGTGGGTTCGACATTCGTTTTCTAAAAACACTTTACTACTTGTTACAATTCTATGCGCTTGTAGATTATTTTATGCGAACACTCCACAGCAAGGTATGCTATCTTGTTCTTAAATTCTAATATTTGCATAGTGCATGTTATCAATCATGAATGAAATAGATCCTTATTTGTTGTTTCTACTGTGTGTTTTGTATGAGATACAAAACCAGTTTTTTCAACACATAGAAGAATTAAAATTATTCTAAAATTGAGTTAAAAAGCTCAAGACTTTTAATAACTCTCCATACGAAGGTGTAGTTCCTTGAGAGGAAACCTGTGACCGTTTGGACACTTGCTTTTGAGGATACAACTTGAAGCAATTAGGACGAATGTGTCCAGAAACACCACAATGGTGACAAACATGAGTAGTTTTAGAGCTACTTGGCTTCCTAGAGTGAGGTCTATCAAAGAATTTAGACTTAGACAAATCAATTATGGATTTCATACCTTTATCACATTTCTCATATTGGGGCACAAAGACAGTCTATTATCCAAAAACCGTGGAAGAAGAGGGGCCGGAGGAAACAACATATCCTAAGCCAGTTTTATCAAAACTAGGCTTTTTAGCACTCAATACCTCATCAAGCTTTGCACTAGACATCCTCTCTATTTGAGTTCTAGCTTGACTAAGCTCAACCTCGAAATTCTTAACCTTCTCTTCTAATAAGGTGTTCTCCACAACAAGAGTCTCAACTAACCTTGTAGTCTTATCTAGTTTGACTAGCAATTCTGCTTTTTCAGTTTACACCTCATTAAGCTCTTTTCAACAAAGATGAGAAATCTTTTCAAATTTTATAAATTCAGTGCATAGCTTATCATAGGCTTCTTGAAGAGTCAAATTCTTGGGTACTTCATCATCAGAAGAATCCCTACTATCACTAGCACTCTCCATAATCACCTTATTGGTTGTGGTAGCAAAAGCCATAAAATTATCACATTCATCCTCATACTCATCAGAAAGATCACTCTTAGAAGATAGTTTGGGCACTCTATCCTCATATTACCAAAACTTTTGCACTCATGGCACTGGATGTTGGGTTTCTCACTCTTATTATTCCTAGAGGATTTAGATTTCCTAGGAGATTTGTCCTTATCCTTTTTCTTATATTGAAGAAGCTTGATAATCTCAGTAGCTATGAAGGTTAGATCCTCATCCTCATCTTCATCCTCATCCTCATCTTCATCTTCATCTTCGCTTTCATCTTCATCTTGGCTCTATACCCTTTAGAGCTAAGTTTCTACTGTTTCCACCTTTTCCCATTAAACCTAATCTCATCTCATAGGTTTGAAGGTTATCCACAATCTCAATTAAAGGAATTTGATCAATGTCCTTCACTTCTTCAATGGCAGTGATCTTGGCATGGAAATCTTTCAGGTAAGGACCTAAGGATTTTCCTAACAATTTTGGATTCTGCTATAAATTCACCAAGGTTGAAGGCAGAATTCACAATATCCTTGAGTTTAGCATAGAACTCATCAAAGGTCTCATTGCCCTCCATCCTTATTTCTTCAAAACTACTAGTGAGTCTTTGAAACTTCACAGTCTTTACTGCCTGGGTACCTTCATAGGTGGTCTTAAGAATGGTCCATGCTTCCTTGGCAACTTCTATGGATGATATTTTCTTGAATTCCTTATTGGTCACCCCACAAAACAAAGCATTCAAAGCCCTACTATTGAAATTTGCCGCTTTGATTGTTGCTTCATCCCAATCCACTAGCGTTCCCTTTGGCTTAATGTAGCCAACTTCAACAGCTTGCCATACTTTTTCACCTAGAGCCTGCAAAAAAACATTCATACTAACTTTCCAGTATGCATAATTAGTGCCATCAAATAAAGGAGGAATCAAAAGAGATTTTCCATGATCCATGACAACGGGTGTCAAGGATCACACTCAGGAAATTAATCCAACTAGAGTGTACCTGCTCTGATACCACTTTTTGAGAAATTAAGATCCCAGTTGATAGAATTAATAATTTTTAAACCCAAGTTGTTAATTAGATTCATTATGAATAAACCTTATTAAAACAAACAAACATCAATATCATGCACATTGGAATAGTAAATAAGACAAGACATAATGACCCAAGAAAACTAATGAAACATGCTAATTTCACAATAAAAAACCTAGGGGGAAACCTTCCCGAAAAGTAATCCACTATAATAAAGAGAAGTTTTAGATCTAGTACAAAACTTTTGTCCCTATACTCTACAATCCTTGAAGATGAACTTACTGCAAAAACCTTCTACCACTTTAGAACCTCTGAACTCTTTAATATATGAACACCACCCTTTTGCATGAATCCTAGTATATGACTAACCAATGATGCACAGATTCCAGTATGTGATTAACTCCAACAACTTGAAGAAGATGTTGTTGGCTGTAAAATTCTTCACTTCATCAACAATGAAGATCAAGAAGTACTTGGTTACAAAATCCTAAGGCGCAAAATACGCAATAACTTCTTATAGAGAAAATAAGGTACTCGGTCATACCCACTATGACAGCCTTTAAAATAAGCCTTATATACGTCTAGGGTTGTGAGAAAAGAAATCCTACACAAATATTTCAGCATGGGACAAAAATCAGGTCTGAAAATTCTGATTGCGTAGATCTTGACAGAGTCAACTTCTGTTGAGTTTCTGTCGAGCTTTCTTCAGTAAGTCTCGATAGATATTGTTTCTGTCAAGGTATCTGTTGAGATTTAATGAACAACTTTTTTTTACTTGTTTCTTGGTCTAACCTTCATGGTTTTAATACTTGGCTTGAACAACATGTTTCTTGAAGTACTAAACCCATCCTAGATCTACCCAATTACAAGTAAAGTGCATTTTGTCAAAAGATTAGCCAATTACATAAAATATGTCCCTAATAGTTTTCATTTAATCTCATCCCATAGAAAAACCCAAGCATTTACAAGTCTAAAAACATATTAAAATGAAAGATCATACCAAAAGTTGAAACTGAGGAAAACTTGAAAAACTCACCAATCTAGCCCGTGCATTCTCCGAGAGATGATCTTCTGGCCTGTAGATTAGTGAAGGAGACTCATTCAACCTTATAAGCCCTATTCCAGTGGGTGAGGTTGAACATGTCACTAGAAATCACATAGGAAATTTTTTTGGTTTTGGACTTGGGTGGCATGGAAGAGATGAAAGGGTTTGAGAGAGGAATAGAAGATCAAATTGTGAAAGAATAAGGACTAAGAGAGAAGCAGAGAGTTTCTTTAGAGAGAAAGAGGGAGTTGAAGAGTTAGAGAGGAAATGAAAGGGTGAGGAAGATGAAGAGAGATGAGAAGAAGAAAAAGAAACAGTGAGTAATTGTTGAAGAAAAATGAAGAGATGGAGAATCCAGTAACTAAACTACATATGGTTTAGACCTCCCCCCCCCCCCCCACTAAACTGTGTAGTTTAGTAAAAAAAAAATTAAAATATCCCTAGTAAACCCCCAGAAGGTGGGAACTACAATGAAAAATTCAAGAATGCATCCAAAAATTACAGAAATAGCCTCAGTTGGGTAGAAGACACAAGGACTCTTAAAGCATCCCCAATGGATTGAAAAGATCAAGAACATCCCTCAACAGATTGGAAATCACAAAGGCAACTCCCTTGTGAGTTAAGGCCATCAACCAAATCCTCAATAAGCTATAAATGCACAGTTTTTCCCAAGTATCCTAGAGGACTCCTCCAAAGGTCCAAGGAACAAAGGCAACTCCCTCTAGGGTTGTGAAGAAAAGAATTTCCCCTTGGAGTTAAGGAAACTCCCTCATGAGTAGAATCAATACCAGTTCCCCAGTGAGTCATGAAGGAGAAGAAGAGAATTTTTCCTGATGGACTACACTATCAGAGGCTTCCTCGTAAGTCATAGTCACCAAGATGGCTCCCCGTGAGCAAGTGACACATTCCTTAGCAAAGTTGTTTTCCCTAATAGATCACACACCAAGGCCTTCCTTGTGAGTTAGAACTACCAAGAACTTGTACACATATCCTTCGAGAATTGAATATGTAGGTACAGATCCCATACAAGTTGGAAGAGAAGAATAAAAAAATTGTGCACATATCCCAAGGGAACTAAATATGTAGGCATAATAGAAGACGTAGAGATGGAAATAAAAGACAAGTATTACCCAGAGGCGTAAGCCACCAAGTGAATTTTGAGGTGAGAGCCCTATATGGACACCACAAATTTGTATCTTTTTAATCACCTTGTTTGTTTGGTTAATGGTTGCGACCATTGGCCATGTTTGTTTTTCTTTTTCTATGACTCTAGGATATCACTTGCCTTTTGCTTGCAATTGGCAAAACAGGCTTCGGGACAATGAACCTGTCTTTGCTTGTTTCTGGAGTAACAAAGGTGGGACTTCAGACATATGGTTCTCACGCAACTCTGCGAAATTGCATCCCGCCTTATGTATGCGTGTGGTTTGCCATGTGCGTGGGTTGGGCTCGAGCCGTACTTTGAAAAAAAATGTTTTGTCTCTTATTCTTTTGATTCCATTAGTGGAGCTCATGAATCAAAATAGGCGCATCTGTAGACACTGCAGTTTATACCCCTTACGACTTGGGCCCCCGTTCCCTAATGATGTTGTAATTCTAAAGCCTAAGGTTGGAAAAGGGTCCAATCAAATTGACATTGACTTGAGGAAAATGTTTTAGGAAAAATATAACTCTTTTATGAATAAAATAAGCTATTTTTGGAAAATAAAGACCATGAAAACCCTGGGGCATGCATACGCATACATACAAATGTGCATGCTTAAGCTCTGCGTACTCATGCTTCATGCATGCGTATGCATACATGGGCATGTGTATGCATGTTAAGGTTCCAGAAACTATGAAATACATGTTGTTTGCATTGAAGTTTGGGTTTTGGAACAAATCCCACATCATTTAGGTGTCGTTCCAAACCCCCATTTTTTAACTATAAAAGCCATGCATAGTAGTTTTTCAAAACACATAAAAATCTTAAAGGAAAGCATCAAATTCACTAGAAATAGTGATTCAAAGAGGAAGTTTCTCACAAAACATCATCAACTCAATATTGTTCTGATTGAGGCCTTTTCTGACCTTGATCTTGTAGTTTTAAGATTACTAATCACTTCCTTGTTTGATTGTGAATAGATATGACTGAGGGGAATGGTCAAAATCAAGCTAAGGAGCCTTGTGTTTTGAGGTATATGTTATAAGTTATTTTCCTTTCTTTTCTTGTTTTCTTTGTTTTTCTTGTTAAGCTTTGTTATAACAAGCTTGCTTAGTTAGATTGTCTTTACTTTATCATTTTATGCATGTTAGGCTGTTAGTTTAACTTTTTTGCTTTATTTTGTTCTTGTTTTCTAAGTTAGGGTTAGAAGGTGTATGCGTACACATGCTTTCTGCATGTACACGTTTACTCGAAGTATACATACACAAACAACTGGGTTATGTATGAAGCTCCATGTATGTATGCTTTTGTTTTGCCCTATTTTCATGCCTATAAGTCTCTGCCTCACATGTTTGTTTGTTGTTTGTCCTTCTCATGTTAGATTAAGGTTTCTTTTCCTCTCTTACTTTGAAATGCTATGAACAAGCATATGATATGACCATGCAACAATGCATAGGTGAGGTATGTCATGCATTCACATGAACATGCATTTGCTTGAGATATGATCTTGATCTTGCGTTGATGAACATGAATAATATTTGTGAATGATTTGCTTAGGATGTGAAAACTTATTCGTTTGATCTTAACATGCCTATGTTTCTATTTCGAATATGACATGTTTATTTGGTTGCTGCCTTGAATATGATGATATGAGTTGCATGATTGATGTATGCTAGGTGTGGGGATGAAATACCATGTTGTTTGCTTAGATGTATGCTAGTGTGTGTGTGTGAGTCTAGAATAACAATGTTGAATTTCCCTTGAACAAGATTAAAACATAAGACACACTGAGTGGAACCTGACCCACAAGTCAGGTAGGGTAGGGTGCCTAACACCTTCCCATCCCTATACCTAAACTCCGAACACGTGCTTTGGTAGTAAGATCAGTCCTTCCATGAAGAGCGCTATATATATGGTTCCTAGACCTAATCTAGGTGGAAATTCCATTTCTTTTCTATGCCCTGGTCCATTTGGCTGAGGTGTATTCCCCCTAACCCGTGCTTGTGCCCACAACACCCCAAAAATTTGAAAATTTTTCTGGGTTTAGTCACGCATTGGGTTCTCATCAATGTGACATTTGTTTGCTTATGTCTCTAGGGTAGGTTGTGTGTATGTAAGTCCTTTTTTCTTATGGTTATTTTAGGGGTCGCCACCAATCAATGGTTTTGTATTTGGTTACCTAGAGATCTAATTCATTTTAGATTACCTAATTAACTAGACCAAATTTTAAGGGTTATTAATTAAGGCAAACCAAAAAAAGTCTCAAACGAAAGATCATGGATTCGGAAGTTTAGTTACATTTGAGGAAGGTGTTAGGCACCCCATAGCACCTATATGAACATAGTACCTCATTTTTATTTATTTCAAATATTATCTTTTTTTGAAGAAATAGAATACTTGGAATTTTGATTTTTTTGAAAAGGTTTTGCAAACAATATACATACATATATACATGTGAGTAATGATTTACCATATAACTAGCATGTGAATATTAACTCCAATGAATATCTACAATCAAAGCATGTGAACTATATACATAAGTAGCATGTGGAAGAGCATACAAAAATAATTATAAGAACATGTGAGTAGAATATCTAATATATAGGTAGCATGTGAATACTAGCTATTGTAAATAAACAAACAACAACACAAAAATAAAATGAGGGAGTTGGAAGGGTACCACCTTGTTGTCATCCACAATTTTCTCATTTTTTTATCATGCAAAAAAAAAAATGAGAGGGACAACATAAGCTTGATTGGTGTCTATTGGAAAAAATCCATGTTTGTATCGCATAAAAAACATACGCAGTGGAAAATTAATAGATCTACTTCATTCACAATTGATAACATATGCTACGTAAGCTTCAAAATTTAAGAACAAGAAAGTGTACTTTGGTGCGGTAAAATTCAAAAAAAAAATTATTAGAACTACTTGGGAACACTCTTAATCTTCACTCAATTTCCACTTAATACCCAAGAAGTATGGTCTTTCAATTAGTTATATGTGTTTGTTCAAGAGAGAAGTAGAGAGTGTCCAACACTCACATACTAACCATTTCTCCTTATATATAACTGATTATCTAATTGGGCTAACCTTTTGGGCTATTCCAATTGGGCTCTAGTATATGGCTTGGAGTGGGACCAAAAGGTAACAAATAAGACTCTAGCTCCAATGGGCCTTGGGCTTGTCAGTCAACACTTGACAAATTCAAAATTACCATTAATTATATTCAATACCACTATATGAATATAATTACACTCTAGGCCTTATTAATAAATTACATCCCAAGACTTTATTATATATGCAACCCCATTATTAAAATATTCGTAGTATTACAAAGTCATGAATGTTGACTGCCACTTTGAAGATTACTACATCTTAATCCTTGAGTACTCAGTTTAATCCTTTATGTTATTCATCATATATTTATGAAATCCAATTTCATAAATATATACTTTAGTAACTCATTACTAAAGTGGTTGGGCCCAACACTCTGAACAACTAAACCCATTAAACTTATCTCAATGGAATATTTTATATCTCTGTTAAGAGATTAAGAATTCCATCTTGAAAATATATGTTCCATCAACACTAAATGTAGCTACCCAACATACTGAGGTTTTGACCGTGACTAATAAATCTTACTCCCAATATATCAAAGCAACCTGCATCTCATGATCAGGTCCATTATTCTCTCAAGATTTAGAGTTGATGTAAATAGAAGTTGTGAGATTTATTATTCATTTGACAGTCATTAGGAGAATAATAAATCTCACAGTGGTCTAGTTCAATATGTCTTAACTCTTAAAACATATCAACATACCAACTAGAAATTTTTACTTTCATGATCAAGACAAATCATCTTAATTGATATGTTATAGTTTTCACAGATGAAATACCCAATTTCATCACCGACTACGGACTAAAATTTTAAGTTTACAAAGAATTTGTGATTTATATCTTCTGTAACTTTTCACATAAATCACATACTATGGATCTCATGGACTAAGATAATGTCCCATTAGTTCATTTATAGATAGTCTTATATAATTAAACAATTTAATTATTTATGAAATTCCAATAAATTGGATTTTAGGGCATAAACCCCAAGAATCTCCCACTTGCCCTCAAAGACAATTTACCATATATCCGACACTTATCTCCCTTTAGAGTAATTCATAGCCACTCTGAGGCAAGGCTTGGAATCAAATTTCAGCCAGATTTATTGTATAAATTATCTTTTCTACTACTACTTCTCAAGTACTCATATCTGTCTAATGAGATAATACTTGCACTTAATGTGTATCTTCACCACTTAGGATGAACACATATCTTGAAGTCTAACTTCATGAATCACAAACAAACTACAAGTCAGTATTTGTATATCTAGTGACCATCAAAACCTCACTCTTATGGACAAGCATATAATCCCTTATTCTCCTAAGATATTTGAGTATATGCTTTACTCTGACTCAATCAAGTGATCTTTGATTCAATTGATATTTGCTTACCATGCCCACCGCGAAATAGATATTTAGCCTAATATTTAGCATAGCATAAAGACTTCCTATCGATTTGATATAAGGAACCATCTTTTATACTTCTTCCTTTTATATGTCTAAGGACCATAGTCCTTTATAAAAGAACATCAAACTTAAAAGGAAAGAATCTTTTCTTGAAGTATTACATGCTATACTTGGCTAGAATCTAATCTATTTAAGCAGTTTGAGATAGACCCGACATCCAAATTTCTGAATTTTAACAAAGTTTAATTCTTAGGATGTGACTAGTCTTTCCCAATTACTTTATATCAAACTGGAATAGACAAAAAAACTCTAACAATAACTCTACATCATTCTAAATTATTAGAATGTCATCAACATACATTCAGAAATTTATCATTCTATATAGCTTTACACACATAAGGCCTTTTAATACTTTATCAAAATCAAAAAAATTGATTTCTTGATCAAAGATGATATTTTATGATTTAGATGCTTGCTTTACTCCATAAATGGAATTTAAGCAACTTGCATTCTAAACACTATTGGTTATTTGCTATGTATAAGTCTTGTTACATTATATAGATGTCTTCCTCAAGATTGCTACTAAAAGAAGATTTCTTGATATCCATTGTTATATCTCATGCAAATGAAATATAATGAATAAGAGAATCTCAATAGAGTCAAACTTGACTATTGGTGAAAAATCCTTTCATAATCGAACCATTTATTTCTGAATGAATCTTTTCGCCACTAGTCTTGACTTTGAAGGTTTGCACTTTCAAATCTATCAATCTCATTTTTCTTGTAGAGCTATTTGAGAACAATAGGTTTAATGTCACTAGGCACCTCTACAAGTTCTAGACTTTAAATAGAATCTAATTCTATTCATAAAACCTTGATCCAGTAATCCATATTCATATCATCTATTGCCTTTACGTAGGACCGAGAATAAAATTCATATCCTTGTGAAATGACTTCAAAATTTTATCCCAAAAGTACGAATTTATTTGGTAATTAATAATCCTCCCACTACGATATTGTATTGGTGTGTTAGCTATATATATAGAACAATGCCTTGTGATGCATCTAATACAACCATCTCATTTCTAAATGTATTTCATAGTTGTCTTACAACAAATTCTGACATTTTTCTTCTAGAACAATTCTATGTTTAACTTTAAGATTATGCACATAGTCATCATTAAGAACTTTGTATTTGTACTTTACAAACATCTTGTCTTCTTTATGACTACCAAAACAATCTTCTACTATTCCTTTTGGATACCCATCGTAAACACGCATTTTTCTACCTTTTGATTTCAAATTGTTAGACTTCCTTTCTAACACAAGTGTTGGACATCTCCAAAAGTGGAAGTATCATATACTAGATTTTCACCCAATCCACAATTTGATAAATGTTATAGGAACAAACTTTTGAAATCAATTTTAGAAAATGTATAGTAATACATAGAGTATATCTCCAAAAGAATTAAGCAATGGAAATACTTATCATGTACTTTACTATTTCTAAAAGAGTCTTATTCCTGCTTCATGTATGCACTGACAAAACAATGGTTTTAAAAGCCCATCTTTCATCAATATTGAATGTCATTTAGATTAATAAGATCTAGACATAAGTGTCAAAACATACAATACCAAAGGATGGAAACTTTCTCTATAAAAAGTAAAACATGTAAATTTTCATCTAGAAAATAATCATGGACTATGCTTTAGCTTTACCAAAATAGAAACGCTTTCTTTTTTGTTTCACTTTTAAGTCTAATTTCCTTTTGGCAACTACTAGGGCAACTATCTTGTCCAACTGTTTGGTATTTTAATTCCTCTTCTTATTACCTTTTCCTTTCGGTCTAGGCTAAGAATTTGATCTTAGCCTTAGCTTTTAAGATGTCTTCCTTTGCTTAGAATTCACTCATCAATTCAGATAATATAAAAGAAATTTATTTTCAAAACAATCTGAATTGATCAAATGATTCTAACAAGGACTTGTGGATTATATCCATGTGAGATTAACATTTAATCTCTACATCCAAGAATTCCAATTAATAATAAAAATATTTTCATAAAACGATATAGAATTGAAACTCCTTAAGCCTTTCTTAGAACTCAATATAATTCATACCAACCATCTCATTTAGACTTAATATAAAGTCAAAGTCTAGTATTAACTCTTGCATCTCATACTGTAGCACAATTGAGATAGAAGCCAATGTAACATTTTAGCATTTCAATGGAGACTATGATCAAATCATAAGCTATCTTCCATCAATGCATCATGCATAGGAAATTATGACAATGCTAAATCGAAACATATTTATGTACTTCAACTCCTTTAAGCACCATGTCCAAAATTATTTCTTAGCTAATGTGATTCAATTTAAATAGTAGCTAGAGAACAAAAATTTATGACAACTTTATTTTGAGACTATGAACATAATTACAGGGACATCATATTTTGCATCCATAACCATATAATATGGAACCTGAAAACCATACTATACTAGGTGCAACGACAACCTAATCCCGCAATTAATATTCCTTAGCATAAAGTGAATACCAACCGCTATGATCAGGCAAGGAAATATTCTCATTATTAATGCTATCATGGTAACTCTTACAAAAAAAAAAATAATTTGCCGCTTTTCCTTAAGCCTCTAAGTAATAATAGCAAAAGCTCAGCATAGAGGATACTATCAAATTTTGTCTAGTGTACACCGTTGCCTAGAACCATGTGTAGCCACATAACTCTACCCTTGTAAAGTTCAATCTTGTAGTAACATGATGCAAAACACCCTTCGCATGGAACGCAAAGCTCAAGGCCAAGACGAGGTGCTTGCCCACACCATTATAAACTGGGAAGTTCAATCTTGTAGTACTATGAAATAAACATCCTCCACATGGAACGCAAGGCTCGAGGCCAAGACGAGATGTTTACCCCATACCACTATGAACCAACAATGGAGGCCGTGAGATCCAACTCTTATATCTCTCTCCCACTAGAAATTTTAAAACAAGTGGATTGTCATGAAAACATTGTGATCTAATCACATTTTAACCCTACACATCAAATGTGTTTAATTTTTTAAATTCAATGTGATGTAACTAAGACATGTCACAATAGCATAACGAACATTTGGGCAATCAAAAAGAAGTTTAACCTTGTAATCCGTGAAGTAAATACCCTTTGCATGGAATGCAAGACTCGAAGTCAAGACAAAATATCTATTCACATTACAATAAACTTAACAAAAGGGTTATTACAGCACTCCCACTCATTATTTGGGTTTTTCTATAAATAATTTGTGATCCCATCACAACGAATAACCTTCCACTTGTTGAAGACTCTAATCTCATTAGAATCACTAACTAAAATAGAAGTCCTAAACTATTTAGGATTCCTTAAACACTAATGAATAAAAAATTAGTTATAAAGAACTCTATCCTTGATTTACTAGATAAAGTATTCCAATCTCATTAGAAACTATATAACCTTAATTATAATTTTAATCTCATAAAAACCTCTAATTAAAATAAATTAAGGACTTTTAATCATAAAACAATTTAAGACTAAGAGTTCTATTTAACTAACAACTTTGATCTCATTAGATCTTCTAGTTAGATAATGATTAATAAATGTCCTCAACTTTTAAGAAGTATAAAATTAATCATTATATATAAAACCAGTAATTACATCACACATAGCCTTACACTTCATACATTTGAAAACATTTAGAAAAAATTCAAAACAAATTTCAAAGGCATTTTCGCCAGAAGCTCGTGACTAAGCTCTTCTCGCGAAAGTGGGTTGAGGCAAAAAATAATGAAAACACAAAATTCAAACAGAAACTTTCACGACTAACTAGTGACTGATTCGCGAGCAAAGCTGACCCACGAAAAGTTTTGTGCTTCAGAGACATTTTTCGCGAGTAACTTCGAGGGAAGGTAACCCGCAAAAAATGCGTATTTTCAGTTTTTAAAGAGTAGATGTAGACAGTTTTCAATGGTTTTTCATGAACAAACAACCAACATATGAACATGATCGACAGAGATTGATATCAAAACTGAATTCTATTGATGTTATAGCCTTAAAGTTCAATTTCACATACTTAAATTCAAATCTAAACAACATCATAACATCAATATTAGTTTTTATCAATCCATAGTTTCAACAACCATGCAAAAAATTAAATATCTATAATCTTCTAACACCATGAAATCATTATCTCTAATTCCAAAACTCACAAAATATGTTATTCAGATTCAAAATTGAAGACCGCTTTGATACCATTTGTTGGAAAAAATACATGTTTGTATCGCATACAAAACATACACAGTAGAAAATTAACAGATCTACTTCATTTGCAATTTATAACATGTGCTATGTAAGTTTCAGAATTTAAGAACAAGAAAGCGTACCTTGGTGCAGTGAAATTCAAAAAAAAAAAAGATTATAAGTACTTGGGAACACTTTTAATCTTCACTTCAATTCCACTTAATGCCCAAGAAGTGTGGTCTTTCAATTAGTTATATGTGTTTGCTCAAGAGAGAAGTAAAGAGTATCCAACACTCACATACTAACCATTTCATTCCTTGTATGATCTTAATGAAAGACCCTTATGAAAAGTCTTATAAAATTTTGTATGTTTCTCTCCTTTTATATAACAAATTATCTAATTAGGCTAACCTTTAGGGCTATTCCAATTGGGCTCTAGTATGTGGCTTGGAGTGGGACCAACAGGGAACAAATAAGACTCTAGCTCCAATGAGTCTTAGGCTTTTCTGTCAACTCTTGACAAGTACAAAGTTACCATTAATTATATTCAATACCACTATATGAATATAATTGTACTCTAGGCCTTATTAATAAGTTATATCTCAAGACTTTATTATACATGCAACTCCTTCATTAAAATATTAGTAGTAATACAAAGTCATGAATGTTGATTGCCACTTTGAAGATTACTACATCTTAATCCTTGAGTACCCAATTTAATCCTTTATGTTATTCATCATATATTTATGAAATTCAATTTCATAAATATATACTTTAGTAATTCATTACTAAAGTGGTTAGGCCCAACACTCTGAATAACTAAACCTATTAAACTTATCTCAAAGGAATATTTTATATCTTTGTTAAGAGATTATGAATTTCATCTTGAGAATATATGTTCCATCAACACGAAATGTGGCTACCCAACATACTGAGATTTGATTGTGACTAATAGATCTCACTCTTGATATATCAAAGCAACCTACATCTCATGATCAGGTCCATTATTCTCTCAGGATTTAGAGTTGATGTAAATAGAAGTTGTGAGATTTGTTATTCATTTAACAATTGTTAGGAGAATAATAAATCTCACAGCGGTCCAGTTCAATATATCTTAACTCATAAAAAAAATATCAACATACCAACTAGAAGTCTCCACTTCCATGACCAAGACAAATCATCTTAGTTGATATGTTATAGTTTTCGCAGATGAAATGCCCAATTTCATCACCGACTACAAACTAAAATTTTGAGTTTACAAAGAACTTGTGATTTATATCTTTGTAACTTTTCAAATAAATCACATACTATACATCTCATGGACTAAGATAATGTTCTATTAGTTCATTTATAGATAGTCTCATATAATTAAATAATTTAATTATTTATGACATGCCAATAAATTGGATTTTAGGACATAAACTCCAACAATGTCCAAGAACTCAAGGAAATAAGCCATGGACACAAATCTTTAACAACACTATTCTAAGAAACGGCTTGAAATTATAATGTATGAAGAAGTACTTACAACGTTAACTTTTATTGTTTTGAAAATGCACAACGTTAACTCTCAGAATTTCTGAGGCTTTTTTTTCTAGAATTTTCTCATTCTTTTTCTTTTTTCTCATAAAAAGTTCCTAATTTAGGCAAAAAATCATGGGTTATTTATAGGGGATGAGGCAAAATGGGAGGCTAGCTAGGTGTAACAAGTTGCACCTAGCTAGCCTCCTATTTTTGCCACCTTATCAGCCTATTTTGTCTTTTTTCTGTTTTCTGGTCTGATCTTCACGTAGCTATTTGGAGGCCTTTTCGATATCCATTTTCTTCAAACATAATATTTCTAGAAAGCTCTAGATGTCTAGTTTCCAATGGTCCTAACCTTGCCAAATTTGGAACTAGGGTTGTCAAGATATCATGCTCAGAAGGAAGGTTATGCATTGTTGAAAAATTCTATACAGTTTTTTCTTGAAAATTTTGTATCTTACAATTCAGGGTAGATATCAACTAGCCCTTTTTATGAGTAGTAGTTGAGACCTTTTTCTTCAAGATGGTCTAGCTAGATTGCTTCAGTTCCCAACTAATCGGTACAGTTTATTGCGTAAAATCGAGTAAAACATTTCTTGAAAAAAGTGAGGACTTTATTAGGGTTTTGGTATTTTGGTGATATCATATCCGTTTTAACTACAATTATGGGAGCCTTAGTCAAAACATGGTATTAACAATCATTACTCATAACTTAACTCTCAAAATCAAGAGAATCCTAATCTCACCTCAATGATGTTCCTAAACACATCATTCACACAATTAAACGAACAATTTGTAATCCAACAGTGTTGCGGCCTTTTATGCTTTTGGGCTAAGGCTTTTTGCAATGGGTAGGAGAGTTGGGCCTGACTTGTTATCTCCATAAGATCTACACATAGCCAATCTATGCATAAGACAAGACACCGCAAAAGGACAACAAGCAATGTATATATGTGTGTCTCTATATTTATATATAAAGAGTCTTTGCTAGAATTGAGCTAAAGAGACCTAAACCCCAACTGATACAACCTTATTTCCAGATTAGGCCGTAAAGTTGTACATTTTGGAGGAAGGGTCAAGGTAGTTACTTTTCATTTAATGAAATTACAAAGAATGAGTTTGTTACATGAGGGAGGGAAAATATTTTCCTATTAATGCTTGTTGTTTTTGCCGTTTACACCCTTCTATTTTCCTAAGTCTTATTTCACTCTTTCTCATTTCTCTCTTCTTTCCTTTTCAACTCTCTATTTAGATTGCCTAAGTCACTGTCCCCCTTCCTCTTATGGGTATTGTTCCTATTTATACACAAAATCAAGCTTGTGTGATTTCTCTCTTTTACCCTTATAGCTCATTAACCATTTTGTCTGTTACAATCACTCATCAGAGGTGCCCACTACCTTTTTGGCTGTATTGGGGTTCAACCTCCACTACCTCTGAGCATGTACAATGTTTTCTCTCTCTACCAGTACTTATCCCATGACAAATTCTCTTCCATTTCATTCTGCCATGTACCTCTCTCATCTCTTTGAATGGTATAACCTTGGGTCTCTTTTTACCAACCTCTCTAGAATGCATTAAGTGGTCCCAACCAGTTTACTACTTATTTTGGGTAAATATGCTTTCCCAACAAAGCACCTCTGAAAAGAGGTCTTAGCAGGATACTAAAAATAGGATCTTTTCCCCTTTCTGTAATTCCTTTTCAGCCATGGGCTCACTTCCCTTGCATTGGCTGGATACAAGTTAACGGTGCTCCGGTCATTGCAATTTGTCTTTTCTCTTCAAGCTTTGTTTTCTTCCTTTCCTACGTGGTTTTTGCTACTGTTATCTGATTTGTTCTTCTCTTTTATTCATTGTCTCTTTGCTTGCATTTGCCCTTTTCTAGAAAATGGCATGGGCTTGCTGGGCTCACCTTACCTTGTCTTGCTAGATTTGGCCTGTGGACCTTTCCAAGTCTCTCCCTTATTGTTTTCCATTAATTCCTACTAAGTTGGCCTATTAGGCCTTATGACTCATTTCTTTTTTCTATAGGCCCATTCAAGTCCATTCTTATTTCCTGGAGAGGGCCATCTCACCATGGCTAATTCTTCCACATTGCCCATATCCTGCAATGGGTCAATGGATATTCCTCCTCCTTAGGTCTTTGCTTGGGCCGCGCTTATTCACTTCATGGGCCTTAAGGGCATGGCCCTATTGCTTAGCTTCTATTATATGCTTTCTTCCTTCTTTTTCTTGGTTAGGTTTAGGCTTTTTTGACATTAAGCCATTGGGTCCATATTATCAAAAGTGAGTATCAACATTTAGCCCCATGAGCGTGTGAATTCTTCTACGATTCACATGTGAACATTTCTCTTATCCTTCACGGGTTTTTTGGATAGTGGTCCCTAACTATTCGTCTTCCCTTTTTTGCCGCGAATAGAGCTGTCTTTTTAAATTCCCCAGTTTAACTATTATTTGGACACACAACCTCTGGTTCATTTAATACTTTACTTCTTTTAAAGCAAGTCCCACCACTTTCCATCATTAACCTCATCTCAACCCCTCCCTTCTCACTTTTCCCTTTTCACAAAATCCCATTATCCCCCTTTCTCCATTCCATCTTTCTCCTTTCCACCTTCCGACAATAGCTTTCTCTCATGTCTTCGGCCAAGAGCAAGGTTTCTTTCCGCTACTAAGGGAAAGAGTATGTTGTTGAGAAGTCTCCCCTTGAGAAGGAAGGAGATGAGAAAGTCTCTTCTGCCGAATCAAATCATTCTGATGGTGAGGAAGGGGTTCGCAACCTCAATAGTGAGTGCCCTCCTCTTTTTGACCTTTGGCATGACACTCACAACCATTTTTCAATGGTGGCCGATGGCTATACATACCCTTAGTCGGATTGGGTTTGGTTATCCTTGGAGCAAAGAGTCACCAATGTGTCTTGGGAACCATTGCCGAGCGCCATCTGTAGACCTCTTATTTTGTACCACTTACAACTCGGCCCCCATTCTGCAATGAAGTTGGAATTCTAAAGCCCAATGTTGGCTTAGCACTTAATCAAATTGATTAACTTGTGGAAAGTGGTTTCAGAAAAAATATAACTCTTTCATGAACTAATTCAGCTATTTTTGGAAAAGAAAGGCCATGGAACCCTAGGGCATGCGTATGAATACAAGCGTATGTGCACGTAAGCTTAAGATCTACGTGCACATGCTTTATGCACGCGCATGCATACAAGGGCATGCGTACGCATTCTAGGGTTCCAAAAACTACGAAATGCAAGTTTTTCTACATTAAATTTTGGTTTTGGAACGAATCCCACATTGTCTGGTAGCCGTTCCAAACTCCCAGTTTCTAACTATAAAAAACTGACAGACCACAAACACGTTGACCCCTTGTGATAAATTAGATTGATTAATTACCCTAGTTATTAATTAATCAAATTAACATGCAATATCACGTGGCAGCACAAACAAATCACCAAAACTAAGTTATGCAGCAGAAAATAAATGACACGGTGATTTGTTTACGAATGGGGAAAACCTGACGGCAAAAACCCCATCGGGTGATTTAAGGTCACCACTCTCGAAACTCCACTATTATCATAACAAGCGGTTACAAGTAAGGAATCCCAAGTACCTTACCAACCTACAGTTGAACCCTTACCCCAATACCCAATTGGACTTGCTCTGTAGTGACAATTTCTCCTTTCAATGCACGGCTCCCAAGTACGTGACTAACCAGATGCGCGGATCCCAGTACGCGACTTTAAACACCAACTAGAGAGAGAGTTGTTGGCTGCAAAGTTCTTCAAATCATCAGAGATGAACTAGGGCACGAACTTTGTCTTTCAGATCACAAATTGCATGAACAAGAAGTTCTCAATGCTTGTGCAACTTGCATCATCTTGACGGCCCTTAAAACAATCCTTTTATATGTCTAGGGTTAGGAGAAAAGAAGTTCCAAAGACACATTCACGGATTGGACTTGAAACAGAACTAAAAATCTGTTTTCTTTAATTCTCGACAGATAGAGGTGTCGAGGATCTGTCGAGAAGCTGTTGAGGCTCGGGGCAAAACAGCTTCTTAAAGCTCGATAGATGCATGTGTCGAGATAGGTGTCAAGTTTTAGTAACTTGCACTTCCTTGCTTGTTTCTTGGACAGACTTTGATGACTTCAACACTGAATCTTGAAACACTATTTCTTAAAGTGTTAAACACATCCTAAATCTACCCAATTACAAGTAAAGTACGTTTTGTCTAAGGATAAGCCAATTACATAAAATAGCGACATATGTTAACAACCACTTGAACTACATATGTCCTAACAAAAACCATACATGGTACCTTTTAATGACACACTAAAAGTCCTAAGGGAAAACACAAGATTCACTAGAAATAATGAATCAAAAAGGGAGTTTTTCATAAAACATCCTCAAGTCAATATGTTTCTGATTAAGGCCTTTTTTGGCCTTGATCTTTGAGTTTCAATTTCACTAATCACTTTTATTTTATTAAGAATAGTTTGAATGAGGAGAACGATCAAAATTAAGCTATGAAGCTTTTTGTTTTAAGGTATAATGTTCTAGTTCCTTTTCCTTTTCTTTTCTTTGTTTTGATCTTGTTTTCCTTGTTTTCTTTGTTTGTTTGTGTTATAACCTATTTGTTTAGTTTAGGTTTATGTAGCTTTTATGTTTTTTGAGCATGTTAGGTTGTTAGATTTAGTTTCTGCTCTGTTTGTGTTCTTGTTTTCTGGTTTAGGGTTTAAGGCGTGTATGCATACACACGCATACTTAAAGTATGTGTACGCATACAACTTGGCTGCGTACATAGGCCATATGTATGCACATGCATACTCATGCCTAGAAACCCTAATTTGAACCATTTTTGCTTCTATTTCTTTAGTTTATTAATATTGTATTCCATTATCGTGTCTTGTCTTGTTTTGTGTTTATGATTCCCTGCCTCCATGTTTGTTGCTTTGTTTGTAATTTGTATGATAGTTTAGGGTTTAATCTTGTTGTTTTGACATGAACATGCATATAACATGTCCATGCATTAATGTATAGGTATTGTCGTGTAGTGAGGTAAGGCATGCATTTACATGAACATGTATTTGTTTGGAGATTTGATTTTGATCTTGCTTTTAATGAATATGAAATATGTTTGCAATACTTTGCCTTGTATATGATACCATGTTTGTTTGATCTTAACATGTCTATGTTTCTGCCTTGGATATGATATATGTTTGTTTGTTTGCTACCTTGGATATGATATGATAAGATGCATGATAGATGTATGTTAGGGTTTGGGACGAAAGACTCCATTTTGTTTGCTAGATGTATGCTAGTGTGTGTGAGTCTAGAATACACAATGAGTGGAAGCCGACCCACAGGTCGAGTTAGGTGCCTAACGCCTTTCTATCCCCATACCTAAACTCCAGACACGTGCTATGGTAGTAGATCAATCCTTGCATGAAGGGTGTTATATTTATGGTTCATAGACTTAATGTAGGTGGTGACTCCATTATCCTTCTCCGCCCCGGTCTACTCGGCCAAGGCATACTCCCTCCTTTACGCCCACGGCAGCGGCTTGGTTAGGGATAGAGAGTTTGATTTCAATGTGTCTTATTTCTTACTCTTGATAAAGCCTTGTTCAATATTTGTTTGCACACACTTCACTTGATTCTTTTTAGCCCTTTGACCCGATTGATGATGAGTAGGAAGATGAGTACGCTTCATTTGGGCCAAAATCTTATGGAGTTCATCCTACCAACTCACAATCTGTGCCATTTTCTATAATGGGCTTTGAGTACATTAATGGTTTGCCACTAATCCATTACAGTCCAGTTAGGCCCAAGGTTGGAATCATAGCCCACTAGCTGTGAGTGACCTACTAATTTATCTGTAAAGTTGTGATTTATAATTATGTTTTTTGTTAGCTTTATTCCATGACAAAAAGTGTTGTGATTGCATTAATTTTGTTCCTTGTATTTTGTGGGATTTTATTGTATTGGGTTTAGTATTAAATTGGTGAAGAATCAAGCATGAAATGCAAATCAATGCAGTTTTGCGACTAGCTCACAACAAGTTCATGAGAAGAGTAACCCACAAAAAGACCACGTGAGAAGCACATGCTAGAAGCTGAAGAGTCAAGTGTGAAGCTTCATTTCATGAGTACTTCGTGAGACAGGCCATCTTGCGAGGTACCCACAAAACATTCTACCTGGAGGATTTTAAGTGTGACTTTCTTACCCTTCACCCATACTATACATACCCTCATTACCCACAAAAGCAAGATAGTCTATTCAGAAAGAAAACCCTAGAGAGTTTTCTACAACACAACACACTTATCTTTTAGAGAGAGAGCTACTCATCTTTACTGAGAAATCAGTGTAGCCTCTTCTCCTTTCCTCTCCCATTATTATACTTGGGAGGAGATTTGTACCTAAACATAACCTACACTTGTTTAGAGTGTAGAGAGTGTTTTGAAGCTTGGGAAGCTTTGAGAATTTGCCAAAAGAAGCTGGTAAGGCTTGGTGGATGCAATCAGGCATATTGTAGGATCCAAAAAGCTAGTGAAGACAAAACTCCGAGAAGTCCGTTGTAGCATGAGCTTGGAGGGCTCAAGTACATTGGGTAGACTAGATGTAGACACTCAATTTTGCATCCATGATTTAATCAAGGAAGATGACTGGAATGACAATCCATGTACCCAAAAAATCATTCTTACATTACATGCATCATTTTGTTCTTACATCACATGCATCAATTTGCTCTTACATTGCATGCATCAGTCTACTCGTTGCATATCATAACAATGATCTCGAGATTCTAATGGTCGCAACGGTGTGTCCGGTTTCTAAATCGAATAATTGGATCGAAAGATATCACATGATCAAGTTTGCACAGTCCATATGCATTATGTCTAGGAAGAGTAAAAAACACACGATTAATTTAAATTAATTTTGATTGGCTAAACAATTAAAATTAATTAAATAATTTTGTAACTGGTTGATAATTAGTGTATAAAATAGGATTCAATGCTTACGAAAAACAGGGATGATTGGATAACAATACAATTGTGGATAATCTGAACTTTATCAAGACTTATTTTAGGATATTTATCTACAAGATAATTGTTCTTAAAAAACATGAATTATTTGAAAAAGAAATAAAAAAAATCATAGACGGGGGATGAAGACACGTCTAGGTGCAAGGACCGGTCAAAAAACCCTAGAAGAGGAGTCCAAATGGCACCCGAACATGAAAGTACGTTCGGTGTCCAAGAGCCCATTCGGTACTTATAAAGTGCAAAATTGGCATCTTTTGGGCTTTGACCCAACTGCCTTTGAGTGGCGATAAGGCACATCCTTTTTGACCTTTTTGTAGAAAGATGCATCCTAATTTGCATTTTAAGCGTCGTTGCTTATTTTTTAGGCACTCTGGTCCCTATAAATAGAGGCTGGGTCTAATAATTCAACACTTTTTGTTTTTTACACTCTAAGAGGCACACGTTTTAAGACTCAAATTGCTGATCCTTGCTAATCCTCTCTGAGATTTGTTGCAGGAATTAGGGTTTTTAGGTTTCAAAGATAACTGAATAAGTTTCTTTGAACCCTAAAACATCATCTCAAGTAGAAGAATGCTCATGCAAGAGGTTGCTTTCTAACCCTTTTTGTTTTTATGTTTCTCTTATCATGATGATGCATGTTTTATTATTGCAAATATTCATATTTTAACTTGTTAATTTAGATTGTGAAAATATGCTCTTGATTCTTTTATTGTTACTATAATCTGTTTCTTATTTTTAAAGATCTGCATGCACTTAACTCTTTTTCTTCAAAATAAAACGGATCTACATCTTCCTTAGATGTAGATCTGCATTTTTCTTAATAAAACGGATCTACATCTTCCTTAGATGTAGATCTGAATTTTTCTTCAAAATAAAACAAATCTACATCTTCCTTAGATGTAGATTTGAATTTTTCTTAAAACAAAAACAGATTTTGTATCTTCTTGAGATACAAATCTAATTTTTTTAATGCATGCAAATTTTTGAAATAAAGAAAGGGATCATGTATTGTTGTGTGTTGTTTTGTTTGGTCCATGTAGCATGAAATTATTTTATGAATGAGATCCTCTCCATAAAAAATCATTTTGAAATGGAAAACAGATTTGATTTTTCTGTTATAAAAAAAACCATTTGTTATCATCACAAAACAGATCTGATCTTTTACAAAACTCAACACTATTTTTTTATCTCTTAAAAAAGACAGATCTGAATTTTTTAACAAACCAAAAGACATTTTTTTATTAAATAAAACAGATCTGAATTTTCTTTTCAAAAAACATTTTTTTTTACACATACAAAAACATATTTGAATTTTTTTACAAAAAAAGATGATACATTCATAAATGGTTGTGTGTAGTTTAGTTTATTTCACATGTTCAACATATCGTTCATAATATGTATAAAAATGGTACATTGGTCACAGGAGTCTAAAAGACCAGACTCTGTTTGGGCGGAATGGGTGCCTAATACTTCCCATTCTGTAACCTAGTCTCCAGATTTAGGTCTTTGGCTAAGTAGATCTAGCTTTATCTTTGTTTTTATTTTTGGGTAGATTGTAACTAGGACAAAAGGCCATGTATTTTGGTAGTTAGGACCCAAAGCCATGTAATGTTCAAATTTTCAAACATGTATCTTGTTTATTCAATCAATGATAAAGGAACAATTCAATTATGTATTTTGTATTTAGTTTTTTCTTTTTTTTTGTATAAAAAAATAAGTGGGGACTCCACACCAGTCACCCAAAAAGAGAGGTGCTCTAAAGAGCACACCACAAGATCTCTTTTTTGAGAGGCAACCTAAAATTTTGGCGAGGTCTCTCACAATGACGACTCTAGAGGGGATGTCAAGGGTTAAGATTCATATTAGACTTAAGTGACTAAATGTGTACCATTTTTTTGCATGGTCTTGCATGATATAGTTGTTTGTTTGTTTGCTTATGTTTGATGGGATGTTGTATGATTATTTGGTGTATGGTATTTTTTGTATGTATTGCTTGTTAAAATCTTTCCCTAACTGTCATAGTGTGTGCCATTCAAACAACAATATATACACCCCTTTTCAACAATTTTGTCCGATCTTCATCAGATTCGGGTACCTAGTGGCGAACTCACCAACTCATAGCCCAAAGTCACTAGATCATTTCCTGTTGACTGTAAAGGACAAACCATGCCATTTGGACCAATGAAATCTTCATTAAATTACAAATTGGGAGGTGTAACATCCTAGCTATGGAAAAAAATGAAACGACAAACCCACCCTACAAAGTAATGACTTAGAACTTAGCCCTAGGTCGGTCCTAATTAAAAATTGCATTGTATGCTGCGTGTGTTTGTTGATTGATAGATGTGGATGGGGTCTTAGCTTTGATTAACCCAACCAAGTCTGTCATTAGAGGAGAATTTGGTCAAGATCTGAAGGAAGGCTACAAAGAGAATCTAAGCCCGACACTTAAGCAAGTTACTTCAGTTTTAAGCCTATCACTCCCATCACAATACTAAAGCCGTCAAGCATCCATTGCTGCAACAACACAACCCCATCTTCGACCTCCAAGGTAGTTCAAGCCACCAGAAGTTTGAAACTCCCCACACTATGGCAGAGGAAGGAGAACACCCAAACCCAAAGGACCCATGAACACCCAAGAGCTACTCAACACTATGGTAGCTAGTCAAATTCAGTTGAAGGAAGACGTGAACCGTATGATGCAACAGTTCTAGAATTTAAAGAGTAAACAAGAGGAGGACAAGACTGATCATGATCCACTTACCGTAGAAAGTGAGAAAAAGATCAACGAAAGAATGAATAAAATGGAGGAGATGATTAGAAGAGCCCGTAAGATGGAGGACCTTATAGACTATGATTCTCTCTCACTGTTCCCTAATGCAAGGTTGCCACCTAAGTTCAAGATGCCAGCCCTGGACAAATTTGATGGGACCAGTTGCCCAAAGTCCCATCTAAAGTTGTATATGAGGGCTATGTAGCCCTCAGGCTCGACCGAGGAAGTACATGCTCAAATGTTTCAAAGCAGACTGACCGGAGCCACTCTTAGATGGTTCCTCAACCTGGATGATGCAAGAACAAGAAGTTAGTAGGATATCTGTAGAGAGTTTCACAAGCAATACAAGTACAATACGAAAGTAGACATCACAAAAAGAGACCTCGAGACTATCAATCAAGAGCCGAAGGAATCCTTCTCTACTTTCATTACCAAGTGGAGAGCTAAGGCCGCACAAATGATGAGTAAGCCAAGTGAGGAATAGCAATTAGCCATAGTTGTAAAGAATTTATTACCTATGTATCATAAATATTTGTTTGCACAATACTTTCCCAATTTTAAAGCTCTAATTGCTGCTGGAACCCAAATTGGAATGCTATAAACAATGGAACCACAAAAACTAATGACCCACCAAGGATTAAAAAGAATGTAGTATCTAAGGAAGTAGAAATTTCCAACATCCATAAAAATGATCCTTATCAATTAATTGCACCTATTGCATCTGTGTAAGTGTCCCAAAGGCCTAGACCTAGGAAGGAATTTCATGAGTTGTACATGCCCATAAATCAAGTGTATGACAAGCTGAAGGTAAAAAGGTTACTGAAACCCTTAGACCCAAGACCAATTCCAAATCCCTTGCCCTCAAAGTTTGATGTGAGTAAAAGATGTGCCTACCACCAAGGCCCCGATCATGACACTGACCATTGTTTGTCCCTTTGTCATGCAATTCAAGACCGAATAGACAACAAGGTGATTACGCAACCTACAAGGCCTAGCATCACTAATAATCCCTTACCCAATCATAATTTTGGGAAAGAACCAAGGATTAATTGCTTGATGATCAAAGAGGAAAATGAGAAAGATCCATCTAATCAGATCTATGACCTACCCGGATGCTTCATGATGACACTAGAAGAATTAATGGTTAGGACATATGCCACCACCATGGGATGTGACATATGGAATAAAGTATCAGAATCCAAGAATTACCAAACACCCACAAATGGGGAGAGACACTTTAAGCCCCAAATAAATAACCAAACACCCACAAATGAGGAGAGACATTTCAAACCCCAAATAAACAACCAAACACCCATAAATGGGGGGAGACAATTCAAACCCCAAATAAACAACCAAACATCCACAAATGGGGGGAGACACTTCAAATGCCAAAGAAATAATTAACTACTCGCAAATGGGGGGAGACACTTCATACGCCAAAGAAATAATCAAATACCCACAAATGGGGGGAGACACTTCAAACCCCAAGACACCAACTTCAGTGATCCAACAAAAATTGCCCACATCTTAAACCCCTACATTTGGAGATCGACAACCCAATGGAAGCTTTGAATAGATTTACCCAACAAACACCTATTGAGGAAGATGAAGTCCTCAAGCAACTACAGAAGACACAAGCCAACATATACTTATGGGGTTTACTCAGGGCCTCATACAAACACTGTGAAAACCTAGTAGACCTGCTCAACCAAATCCAAGTCCCTACAACCACAACCTCCTAGGATCTGAATGCTATAATTGGGTCCATAAATAGGGAACTCACCATCTTCTATTCTGATAAGGATCTGACTAAGAAAGGGAAGCACCATGATGACCCTTTGCATATCAATGTAGATTCCATGGGGAAGAGGATACCAATGGTTTTGATAGATGATGGAAGTGCTTTGAATGTGTGTCTTTTGAAGACTGCAAGCTGCCTAGGCCTTAGCATTGAAGACTTTGTACCTACTGATCAACATGTGAAGGCATATGACAACAGTAGAAGAGAGGTCTTAGGGACCATAACATTAGAGCTTACCATAGGACCAATGGTCAAGAAGGTGAATTTTCAGGTCCTTAATATAGCTTCATGCTTCAATATGCTCCTTGGGCGACCCTAGCTCCATGACACAGAGGCCGTACCTTCTTCTCTATATCAAAAGGTTCAGTTTCCACTTGAAGGAGCTATTATAACCACATATGGGGATACTTTGACTGTGCCTAAGCCTGTTTATGGTATTGGTTCTGAGAAAGTGCCATTGACCTTGGATGGCTTCGTGAGAATGAGAAGTTGAGAAGGTCCTAATGGACTTTGCTCCTTATGGTAACAACAATGTGGTAGTAATGATGAGGAGAATGAACTACTTTCCAATGATGAATTTGGGGAGAATTGTAAAGAAGCCAACTATTCAGGACCTAACGGTCCCTACTGACACACCACCTTTTGGAATAGGCTATAAGCCTACTGAAGATGATTTGCTAGAGATGGAAGTGAGAAAGATGGCTCGAGCCAGAGCTAAAGCCAAAGCTAGAGGACTTCCCTGTCCTCCAAAACCTTTAAAGCCCTACACTCCTACATCGAATGGGAAGTTTGTAAAAGCTGGAAAGATTCAACGTTATTGGGGATTCCCTAAATCGAGATTTGATCCTATGACAAGAACAATGGTACCTAGATTCGAAATACTACTTAACTGCCAGAACAAGGCTCCAGAGTTGAAAAAAAAAAAGACACAATGGGGGTTCCTACTGATTAGGCTGATTACATCGATCCTGATACCATGACTACACTTCTTGGAGATCCCATTTATAACATCAAAGAGGAAAAGTATTGGGAGGCTAATCAGCATGCATTGAAGAGCCCATATGAACTAAGGGCCCATAACGAAGATGAGAAAGAGGGAGCAGTCCCTAGTGATGATGAGGATGAAAGCAATGACAAGAGTGATAGTAGTAGTGATAACAGCAGTAATGAAAATGGACATAATGATGATGATAGTAGCACCGATAGTGATGACAATAGTAGTAGGAGTTATGATATCCCATACAATGGTGATAATTGGGGTGAACCCCCTAATGATAGAGAAGATGAAGATGCAGACCTAGTCTTTGAGGAATATGATAGTGATGTGGACTATTATGATGAAGACATTGAAGACGACGCCGAGGCTAACAGGTGGAGCGATATTGATAGCTATCAATATAGATAGGTAAATGTGTTAGAGAATGCAAGAGAGGAGAATGCATAAGCCAATCAAATTTACCACGAAGAATATCCCTATGGGCACCTTTCAGATTGGAGTGATATCACTAATGTTAGCTCAAGGTTCGGCCCTAGGTATGACAAGCATGGAAGAAAAGTTCCAGAATTGGGGTAGTATTATGGTTTAGAACCAAGTTCACTCACCACACATACTGAAAAGGAAGATGACATAAATGCCAGATTGGCTGCACTAGACCAAAAGCTGATGGTCCATGGTCTCAGAATCATGACACTTAAGAATGTTGAATGTAGTGATAAGAAGGAAGAAGGAGGTGAGCCAGAGGATCTCCTTCAACCCACTGACTTGGGCAATAGAGGCAAGTACAAACTGTTTGATGAATGGATGGATAGCATAGAGAGCTTGATGATTTTATGACCAATAAGACATGGAGATTGAAGAAGAATTTACAAATTATATGGATATAGATCTCGCAATACTGATGCTGAGGGAAGAAGGATCTTACTAGGAGCCACCTGCCATTGTGGAAGCCACGATCGAGTTGAAGAACTGGGCATGGAAGGGAACCACCCACCCCATGAAGGACTCCATGAGGAAGATCAAAACCGTCAAGTCAGTCACCTTTGCTAAGAGGATCAAGACTGCTGAGCTAGTCACCCCTGCCAAGAACATGTTGGATAAAAAATCTGGTTTTGTATCTCATACAAAACACACAGCAGAAGCAACAAAAAATGATCTATTTCATTCATAATTGACAACATGCACTATGTAAATTCCAGAATTTAAGAACAAGATAGCGTACCTTGGTGTGGAGAAATTCAAAACAAAGATTAGAAGCACTTAAAAACACTTTTAATCTTCACTCCAATTCCACTTTACGCCCAAGATGTGTGGTCTCTCAATCAGTTTCCAAGGGAGAATGAAAGTGTGCCTCACACTCTCTCTTTTTCTGTTCCTCTACGATTCTTTTTCATAAAAAAAATTTTGTATGTTTATCCCTTTATAACTAACTGATTATCTAATTGGGCCGGCCTATTAGGCCTTTCCAATTAGGCTTTAGTGTGTGGCTTGGAGTGGAACCAAAAGGGACCAATAAGACACTAGTTCCAATAGGCCTTGGGCTTTTTCGTCAACTCTTGACAAGTCCAAAGTTACCATTAATTATATTTAATACCACTATATAAATATAATTGTACTCTAGGCCTTATTAATAAATTATATCTCAAGATTTTATTATACACGCAACCCCTTCATAAAATATTCGTAGTAACACAAAGTCATGAATGTAGACAGTCACTTTGTAAATTACTACATCTTATCCTTGAATACCCGATTTAATCCTTTAAGTTATTCATTATATATTTATGAAATCCAATTTCATAAATATATACTTTAGTAATTTTTTACTAAAGTGGTTAGGCCTAACTCTCTGAATAACTAAACCCATTAAACTTATCTCAAGGGAATATTTTATATCTCCATCAAGAGACTATGAATTCCATCTTGAGAATATATATTTCATCAACACTAAATGTGGCTGCCCAACATACTGAGGTTTTGACCGTTATTTTAGATCTCACTTCTGATATATCAAAGCAACCTACACGTCATGATCAGGTCCATTATTCACTCAGGATTAAGAGTTCATGCAATTAAGAGTTCATGCAAATAAAAGTCATGAGATTTATTATTCATTTGACAGTCGTTAAGAGAATAATAAATCTCACTGCGGTCTAGTTCAATATGTCTTAACTCTTAAAACATATCAACATATCAACTAGAAGTCACCACTTTCATGATCAAGACAAATCATCTTAGGTGATACATTATAGTCTTCGCAGATAAAATGCCCAATTTCATCACCGACCACGAACTATAAATTCTAAGTTTACAAAAAACTTGTAATTTATATCTTCTGTGACTTTTCACATAAGTCACATACTATGCATCTCATGGACTATATGATACCAAATATTCATGTTACCATTATTTTAGATAAAAATAAACAATTTTATTAAACACAACATTAAGTCATACATAATATCATACATAGCATCATACAATAGGATTTAAGGGTACATATCCTAACAATCTCTCACTTGCCCTGAAGACTATTGTGCACTAATCTAACTTCCATTCCCTATTAATGTGACTCGAAAGTCATTTGAGGCAAGATTTTGGTAAAAGGATCTGCTAGATTATTTGCACTTTCAATCTTTACTACCACAACATCTCCACAAGCAACAATGCCTCGAATGATATGGTACTTCCTCTCAATGAGCTTTCCTTTCTTGTGATTTCTTGGATCTTTGGATTGTACAACCGCTCCACTATTATCACAAAACAATGTGATGGGAGCTTGCTCCATTCTTACAACACCAAGATCAGAAAGAAATTTCTTGAGCCAAACAGCCTCCTTTGCTGCTTCACAAGCAGCAACAAACTCAACTTCCATGGTGGATTCCGCAATACAAGATTGCTTAACACTCCTCCAACTTATAGCTCCACCTCCCAAGGTGAAAACACATCCTGAAGTGAATTTTCTGAAATCTAAATCCGATTGAAAATCTGAATCTGTATAGCCAATGGGAATCAAATCCTCACTATGGTAAACAAGCATATAATTTCTCGTTCTCCTTAGATACTTGAGAATATGCTTTACCGCTTGTCAATGTTTTGGTCCTAGATTTGATTGATATCGGCTGACCATGCCAAATGAATAACAAATATCTGGTCTAGTACAAAGCATAGCATATATGAGACTTCCCACTGCAGAAGCATAAGAAACTTGTCTCATCATATTTTCTTCCTCTTGAGTCTTAGGCCTTTGGTCATCAGACAGAGGAACTCCATGTCTAAAAGGAAGCAATCCTTTCTTGGAGTTTTGCATGCTAAACTGTTCTAGAACCTTATCTATATATCCAACTTGTGATAAGCCTAACATCTTATTCTTGCGATCTCGCCAAAGCCTAATCCCTAGAATAAAGTTAGCCTCACCCAAATCCTTCATATCAAATTAGCTAGACAACCAAACTTTAACCGATGACATTACTCCTACATCATTTTCAATGAGTAGAATATCATCAACATAAAGCACTAGGAACATTACTACTTTGTCTCGATGTCTTTTGTACACACATGGTTCATCAAGATTTTGTTCAAAACCAAATGACTTGATTGCTTGATCAAATCTGATGTTCCATGACCTAGATGTTTGTTTAAGTCCATAAATGGACCTATTCAACTTGCATACCATATGCTCTTTGTTATGAAACCTTCCGGTTGTATCATATATATTTCTTCTTCAAGACTGCCATTAAGAAATGCAGTCTTGACATCCATTTGCCAAATCTCATTATCATAATTAGCAGCAATGGATAAGAGAATTCTGATAGACTTAAGCATGGCTACTGGTGAAAAAGTTTTATCATAATCAATATCTTCTTTTTGTGTATACCCTTTCGCCAGTAGTCTTACTTTAAAGGTTTCAACCTTTCCATCTATCCCTCTCTTCCTCTTGTAAACCCATTTGCAACCAACATGTTTAATGTCGTTAGGTGCCTTTACAATAATTCAATTCATATTTCATAGCTTGGATCCAATGATGTGCATCTATATCATTCATGGCTTCATCATAAGTGTAAGGATCTGATTCAGCCTTTTTTGAGATAGCTTCATAGGTTTCTCCCAAACCTATAAATCTTATAGGAGGCCAAATAATTCTCCCACTACGACGAGGCACCTGTGTATTAGACATTTCATGAGTAATATCTTGTGGTGTATCTAATACAGCCACATCATCCTTAATTTCATCCATTGGTTGTTCAATTACAGGTTCATTCATTTCAGCCAAGACAACTCTACTTTTAGGAGTGTAATCATTCATATAGTCATTTTTCAAGAATTTGGCATTTGTGCTAACAAACACTTTATTATCCTTATGACTATAGAATAAACCTCCAACAGTTCCTTTTGGATACCCTACAAAGAAAACCACTTCTGTTTTAAACTGTAACTTGTCAGACTTTCCTTTCAACACATATGCTGGACAACCCCAAATATGGAGATGTCTCATACTAGGCTTATTCCCATTCCACAACTCTATAGGTGTTTTAGGAACAGACTTCAAAGGTACTAAATTCAGAAGATACATTGCAGTATTTAAGGCATATCCCCAAAAGGAAATTGGTAGAGTCAAATAACTCAACATGGATCTAACCATATCCAAAAGAGTCCTATTCCTTCTTTCTGCTACACCATTTTGTTGTGGAGTTCCAGGTGCAGTCAACTGGGATATAATCCCATTTTCAGTCAAGTAATCCTTGAAGTCACCAAGAAGGTATTCGCCACCTCGATCAGATCGAATGGCCTTTATGCGTTTACCTAATTGATTCTTAACTTCAACCCTAAACTCTTTGAACTTTTCAAAGGCTTCGGACTTCCGTTTTATTAGGTACACATAACCAAATCTAGAGTAATCATCAGTGAAAGTAATGAAATACTCATAGCCACCTCTTGCTTGGATTGACATAGGACCACATACACCTGAATGTACTAGTTCTAGCGAATCTTGGGCTCTTCTACCTTTTGCATTAAAAGGCCGTTTAGTCATTTTACCTTCCAAACAAGATTCACAAACTGGAAAACCATCAAAGTCCATGGGCTATAAAAGTCCATCTTTGATTAGTCTTTGAATCCTACTTGAATTAATATGACCCAAACGCAAGTGCCAAAATTATGCTTCACTAGTAGAAGGAAACTTTCTCTTTAATGATTTCACATGTAACTTATTATCTAATTCAGAATTATATAATTCATGCTTATCAGGAGTTAAAATATAAAGACCATCCACAATATTGCCAGATCAGATAAACATTTTATCTTTCTTTATTACAACATTGTCTTTCAGGATAACACAATATCCATGCTTACCTAAATAAGTTGCAGAAACTAAATTCCTACGAACATTAGGTACATACAAACAGTCTTCCAATATTAAAACTCTAGACTTAAAGCATAAATTAAACACTCCAACAGCTACAACCGGAATCCTGCTCCCATCAGCCAAAGTAAGAAATAGTTCTCCCTTATTCAACTTTTTGGTCTCCTGGAACCCCTGCAAAGAATTGCAGATATGATTAGTACAACCTGAATCCACACACCAGGAATTTGTTGGATTCTGTACCAAACATATTTCAAGAAGAAAGGAACTTTTATTACCCTTATTCTTAGCAGCTTTGAACTTTGGACAATTCCTCTTCCAATATCCTTTCTCACTACAATGGAAACACTTTCCTTTAGTTTTCTTTCCTTTATCGGCAACCCTTAAGGCAATTTGTTTACCGTCTTTCTTAGTGAAGTCTTTCTTCTTCTTCTTCTTCTTCTTCTTCTTCTTCTTACCCTTGCCTTTCGACTTAGGTTGAGAAGTAGAAGCTTCACCAACATTGGCTTCAACACTAGAAGTACCAAGAATGCCTTCCGCAGCCACCAACTCATTCATTAATTCAGACAAAGAATAAATCTTTTGTTCATATTATAATTGAGTCTGAATTCCTTGAATGATTCCGATAGTGACTGGAGTATCATATCCACTTGGGATTATCCATCACTATCGGCACCTAAAACTTCTAATGTGTTCAGATTAGCAATCATCCTAAGACAATGCTCCCTCACTGAACTTCTTGCAGCCATTTTGGTATTATAAATTTGCCTCATGGTTTCTTGCCTTGCAGAATGGCCTTGCTCACCAAACATCTCCTTCAGACTAAGCATGATGTCCGAAGCTAGTTCTACATCCTGCATTTGATGTTGTAGAACATTTGAGATAGATGATAGGATGTAGCACTTGGCCATTTCATTAGATTTCTGCCAATGATCGTATCATTGTTTTTCCTCAAGAGGAGCATCTAATGAAGGAAAGCTAGGACATGGTTGAATAAGCACATATTTGTGCTCTTCAGCAGTAAGAACAATGTCCAAATTCTTTTTCCAGTCAACATAGTTGGATCCAATCAGTTTCTTTTGGTTAAGAATAGCAACAAGTGGGCTAAATGATGCCATAATTTAAATCTAAAAATAATAAAGATGAATACGATAAGTAAACTAGACATAATCAATTTAGTATATAAGCATATAATATGGAACCTTAATAAAACTATAAAACAATATATGCAATGACAACCCAATCTCATATTCAATATCCCTCAGCATAGAGTAAACATTAAATACTATGATTGATTGAGAACTACTCTCATTATTAGTGCTAATATGATAACTCTTATCAAACACTAATAATATGCCATTTTACATTTAGCCTCTAAGTAATAATAGCAAGAACTCAGTATAAAGGATACTAAAATACTTAGTCTAGTGTATACCATTGTCTAGAATCATGTGTAGCCACATTTCATCCCTTTAACAAGCTTATTTTGTAGTACCATGATAAAAACACTCTCCGCATAGAATGCAAAGCTCGAAACTAAGACAAGGTGTTTATCAAACCACTATAAACCAGGAAATTCAATCTTGTAGAACCACGAAATAAAAACTCTCCGCATGGAATGCTAAGCTCGAGGCAGAGACAAAGTATTTACTTCACACTACTATGAACCAACAATGGAGGCCGTGAAATGCAACCCTTACATCTCTCTCCGACTAGATATTTTAAATTGAAGGTTTTTAAAATCAAGAACTATAATAATGCTAGACACTTTGAAAATATAATCCTAATCTCATTAAGAACAAATTTCATTAAAGTAGCATCAACATATATAAATATATATAACGTAATAAAAACCCTTATTACATATAAAAATCCATATTATATTATATATAATATAATATACAAATTAATATATGTAATATATAATTATTACAATATATATATATACTTATGGATGGTTGCAATCCTTTACATACGAATTCAATATGCAAATGGGCTATAATCCATGCAAGGCAATTGAATCCTAGCCATGCATCAAATAAGAGCCATGCAAGCCATGCATATTAAAACTAAGTCATGCATGCCAAGCGGTACAAGTCCAAGAGCGCATTAACCGAAACACGCACATGATGGCCATATAATGAATTCCAAGCGGTTCAAACAAAGAGAATGTGAAACCGCTATTCAATATGCAATCGATATATAATATTGAATCCTTGATTGATTAAAGCATGAAAATTTCATACGGATTCAACTTTTTTTATATCAAACTTCATGAATATGGCACCGTTAAAGCATGAAAAGGATTTCATTAAATGAATGACCAATCCGTGCACTATTAGTGTCATGCAAACCAATATATTGCATATATTGATCAATGCACACAAGGTTTATGGAACAATATCTTTATGCAGAAATTTGAAAACACAAAGATAACGGTTTTCTTAAATTCTAAAATTCAATCACATATTATACAATCATGAGATGAAAACCTGGCTCTGATACCAATTTTTGAATAAAAAATCTGGTTTTGTATCTCATACAAAAGACATAGTGGAAGCAACAAACAATGATCTATTTTATTCATGATTGACAACATGCATTATGTAAATTTCAGAATTTAAGAACAAGATAGCGTACCTTGGTGTGGAGAAATTCAAAACAAAGATTAGAAGCACTTAGGAACACTTTTAATCTTCACTTCAATTCCACTTTACTCCCAAGATGTGTGATCTCTCAATCAGTTTCCAAGGAAGAATGCAAGTGTGCCTCACACTCTCTCTTTTTCTTTTCCTCTACGATTCTTTTTCATAAAAAAAAAAAAAAATTGTATGTTTCTCCCTTTATAACTAACTGATTATCTAATTGGGCTGGCCTATTGGGCCTTTCCAATTGGGCTTAAGTGTGTGGCTTGGAGTGGGACCAAAAGGGACCAATAAGACACTTGCTCCAATAGGCCTTGGGCTTTTCCGTCAACTCTTGACAAGTCCAAAGTTACCATTAATTATATTTAATACCACTATATAAATATAATTGCACTCTAGGCCTTATTAATAAATTATATCTCAAGACTTTATTATACACGCAACCCCTTCATAAAATATTCGTAGTAACACAAAGTCATGAATGTAGACTGCCACTTTGTAAATTACTATATCTTATCCTTGAGTACCTGGTTTAATCCTTTAAGTTATTCATTATATACTTATGAAATCCAATTTCATAAATATATACTTTAGTAATTTCTTACCAAAGTGGTTAGGCCTAACTCTCTGAATAACTGAACCCATTAAACTTATCTCAAGAGAATATTTTATATCTCCATCAATAGACTATGAATTCCATCTTAAGAATATATGTTTCATCAACACTAAATGTGGCTGTCCAACATACTGAGGTTTTGACCGTTATTTTAGATCTCACTTCTGATATATTAAAGCAACCTACACATCGTGATCAGGTCCATTATTCACTCAGGATTAAGAGTTCATGCAAATAAAAGTCGTGAGATTTATTATTCATTTGACAGTCGTTAAGAGAATAATAAATCTCACAGCGGTCAAGTTCAATATGTCTTAACTCTTAAAACATATCAACATATCAACTAGAAGTCACAACCTCCATGATCAAGACAAATCATCTTAGTTGATACGTTATAGTCTTCGCAGATGAAATGCCCAATTTCATCACCGACTACGAACTATAAATTCTAAGTTTACAAAGAACTTGTGATTTATATCTTCTGTGACTTTTCACATAAATCACATACTTTTCATCTCATGGACTATATGATAATGTTCAAATATTCATGTTACCATTATTTTAGATAAAAATAAACAACTTTATTAAACACAATATTAAGTCATACATAATGTCATACATAGCATCATACAATAGGATTTAAGGGCACATATCCTAACAAAACATTGTTTCTGTCCTTATTGAGTCTATTTCTCTAGTATTTTCGTTCCTGCTAAGTCTATTTGTGATAGTTTTCCTATTAAGCCTATTAAGTCTATTGAGTCTATTTGTGATAGTTTTGCTTATTTGCTGTCTTTGAATGTTTTTATTTCTGAAATTGGTAAAGAAACTCTTAATAATAAGGGATTAAAACATGGATACCTAGGAACTGAGGATGAGCCCAAAATAATCCAAGTGGGCAATACCCTAACCACTTTAGAGAAAGATGCATTAATGGCACTACTGATAGAGTTCAAGGAAGACTTTTCCTGGTCATATGAGGACATGTCTTGGATTGATACAAATATAGTACATCATTGCATTCCAACAGATCCAACCATGAAGCCAGTCAAGCAAAAGTTGAGAAGAATGAAGCGAAAGTGGACTCTCAAGATCAAGGAAGAAGTGGAGAAATAGTACAATGCTGGATTCCTAATAGTGGTCAACTATTTAGAGTGGCTAGCTAATGTGGTTCTGGTACCAAAGAAAGATGGGAAGGTCAGGATGTGTGTAGATTTTCGAGATCTGAACAAGCCAACCCAAAAGATGATTTCCCTTTGCCTCACATCAACATCTTGGTCAACAACACAGCAGGTCATGCTCTGCTATTATTTATGGATGAATTTTCAGGATACAACCAAATCAAGATGGCTCCAAAAGATATGGAGAAAACATCCTTTATTACTCCATGGGGGGCATATTATTACAAGGTCATGTCATTTTGCCTTAAAAATGTTGGTACTACTTACCAATGTGCAGCCACTACTCTATTGCATGATTTAATCCACAAAGAAATAGAAGATTATGTTGATGACATGATAGTGAAGTCCAAATACTGTGAAGGACACGTACCAGCTTTGAGGAAGTTCTTTGAAAGAATCTAGTTCTACAAATTACGATTGAATCCAAAGAAATGCACTTTCGGAGTCACATCTAGAAAACTGTTAGGGTTCATGGTAAGCTAAAAAGGAATAGAAGTTGATCCTAACAAAATCAATACAATTGTAGAGATGAAACCTCCAAGAACTGAAAAGGAGATCTGAGTATTTCTAGGGAGGATACAGTAAATCAGCAAGTTCACAGCCCAACTCACCATGACATGTGAACTAATATTCAGATTGCTTAAGAAAGAAGTTCCTACAGTATGGAATGAACAATGTCAGGTTGCTTTTGAAAAGATCAAGAGTTATCTGATGAAACCACCAATACTTGTCCCACCAATACCCAAAAATCCATTGTTGTTGTATCTCACCATTGTACATACAGCAATGAGGGCTCTACTCGCTCAATACCTAGAGGAGACTAGAAAGGAGAATGAAATTTACTACATCAGCAAGAAGATGCTACCTTATGAAGAGAAGTACTCACCATTAGAGAAGACATGTGTAGCACTTGTTTGGGCAATCCACAAACTCAAACATTATATGCTGGCTTACAAGGTTTTGCTGATTGCAAGAATGGATCATTTGAAGTACTTAATGGAAAAACTTGTGCAAGATGGAAAGGCTGCTAAATGGGTCTTGCTTTTGTCAAAATTTAATATTAAATATGTGACTCAAAAATCTGTGAAAGGGAGAGCAATTGTTGATCATTTAGCCCATTTTTCACCAAAAGAAGCTGAAGAGATCTAAGGAGATTTTCTAGATGAAAATATCATAGGGATTGAGGTAGAATCATGGAAGATGTATTTTGATGGAGCCACAAATCAAAACGGAAGTAGAATTGGAGTTCTCTTAATTACACCAAAAGGGACACACATTCCATTTTCTGGAAGACTTAACTTTCCTGGCACCAATAATGCCACAAAATATGAAGCTTGCATTATAGATCTACATGCAGCCTTAGGCCTAGGAGCGAATGCATTGGAGGTATACGGAGACTCAGCTCTAATAATCTTTTAAATTCATAATAAATGGAAGATTAAAGAAGAAAGGCTTATGCCTTATCATGAATGTCTTCAGAAATGAGCATCAATATTCAGCAAGATCTGATACCAGTATATGCCAAGGATGCAAAATCAAATTGCAAATGCTTTAGTAACAATGGCATCTATGATGGATGGGCTGAAAGAAGATGAAGCCAAACTAGTAGTTTTGGAACAGAAAGGAGAACCAGCCTACTGCATGACAATAGAAGAAGATGAAGAAAAGAATAGGGAAGGCGAATAGTATTTAGACAACCTACAGTACCTCAAGGATGGGACATACCCACCATCTGCAGACAAGAATGACCAATTGACCATCCAAAAGTTATCCACTTTAATTATATTATTTGTGGTAAAAGACTTTACAGAAGATCATATGATGGAATTCATCTCCTTTGTGTAACCGCTAAGAAGGCACAACAAATAATCAAAGAAGTTCATGAGTCAAGATATAGGCCATATATGAATGCACACATGTTGTCAAGGAAAATAATGAGACAAGGCTACTACTGGACCACATGGAAGCCGACTGTGTGGCTCATGTTCATAAATGTCATCAATGCCAAGTCCATGAAGATTTGAAACATATGCCACCCATGCCACTACATACTATGACATCACCCTAACCCTTCTCTAAATAGGGGATAGACATTATAGGGAAGATTCATCCGACTACATTTATTGGCCATGAATTCATACTTATTGCTATAGATTACTTCACTAAATAGGTAGAAGCCGCCATATACAAAGTTCTGAATTCAAAGAAAATTGCTATATTCATTCATATCAACATCATCTATAGATATGGGGTACTACATGAGATTATCTCCGACAATGGGTTACATTTTAAAGGAGAAACGGAGAAGCTATTATGATAGTTCAACATTCAGCACCACAAGTCTTCACCTTACTGTCCTCAAACTAATGGAGCAGTTAAGGTTGCTAATAAAAATATAGGGCGAATCTTAAAGAAAAGCACAAAGAACTACAAGAACTGACACTTACAGTTGCCCTCTGCACTTTAGAGGGTATAGAACATCAATTTGATTTTCCACATGAGCCACTCCTTATTCATTGGTGTATGAGATGGAAGCGGTCCTTCCCATTGAAATGGGTGTCCGTTCACTAAGGACAGTATTGGAAAGTGAAATCCCTGAAGTAGATTGGTTGCAAAGCAAATATTTCCAGTTATGCATGCTGGATGAGAAAAGACTCAAAGCCTTGTATCACATTCAAGGAAACTTAGGAAACCTTTTGATAAGAAAGTAAGAACTATAGATTTGAAATTATGAGACCTAGTGTTGAAAGAAATCCAAGCCCTGGTTCAAGATGTCAACGGGAAGTTCAAGCAAAATTAGGTAAGCAGATATACTTTGAATTAGCAGTAAAGTTGATGGACTTAGATGCAAACCCCTTCCCTGATCCAACTAACATGGATCAATTAAAGAAGTACCATGTCTAAAGTGGTAGTTGTAAACCAAGCCAAAACAAAAAAAAAAACAAAAAACAAAAAACAAAACAAAACAAAACAAAACAAAGGGTAGGTTGAAAACCTGAGAGGGTGGTGACCTACGCAAAAGGAGAGGAAAAAAAAAGAGTGAGAGAGTATTCTAGGTAGAAAACCCGAAAAGGTGGCTTAAACAAAAATTAAGGCAAATAAAAATCAATGAACTACGTGATGACCTAATCCTTCACAAAAGGGGTACATAGGTAACCAAGCATTGGTCCAGTCACAATTTCCCAAAACCCACAATTTGCCCATTAACCGAAATTCTCCAAAAATTCAACCATTCCATTAAACCACGTCATTGCACAAAAATCTAAATCCTAAGCCAAGCCATAAAAACAAACCCCAAATGCCTACACCATAAACAGAACTCCTAACCTGCAAACCCTAAATAATTCCTAAAAATAAGATTTTTTACATCAACTTCTAAAATAAACATGCACAAAGCCAAAAAATAAGGTCACTTTCTCTTCAGTCTTTTCTTTTTTGACTATTAATTTATTTTGTGTTAGGTGCTTCATCATCCCTATCTCTTCTTTTGAATTCATAGTTGTCTTCGTCAAGTCTTTCCCAGTTGTCTCTGAAAAATTGTTCTCTTATAGCAACCTTCTCAGCTTCCTTGTCAACAAGCTTCATAATATGCATAAAAATGGTACATTAGTCACAAAAGTCTAGAAGACCAGACCCTGTCTGGGCAGAATGGGTGCCTAACACCTTCCAATTCCATAACCTAGCCTTCAGATTTAGGTCTTTGGCTAAGTAGATCTAGCTTTATCTTTGTTTTTATTTTTAATTTAATTGTAACCAAGACAAAAAGGCATGTATTTTGGTAGTTTTCAACTAGGACCCAAAGCAATGTAATGTTCAAATTTTCAAACATGTATCTTGTTTATTCAATCAATGATAGAGGAACAATTTAGTTATGTATTTTGTATTTAGATTTTTTTTTTTTCTTTTCTTATTTTTTTGTATAAAAAAATAAGTGGCAACTCCACACCACTTACCCAAAAAGAAAGGTGCCCTAAAAAGCACACCACAAGATCTCTCTTTTATAAGAGGCAACCCAAAATGCGAGGTCTCTCACACTAGGCTTGGAGGGTCATTTGTTATTCGTGCACTCCAACTTATTCACCAGTGGATCGATTTCAAAATCTTGGTGTTATCTTGTGTTTGCATCTCTCTTCCCTTACTCTTATACTTTACTTTTATTGTTTGTTGTTCATGTGTATGCACTAGAGTAGATCCGATGATTGCACTTCATTTACTCTTATTCCGCATTTAGATAAGTTAAAGTAAAATAATTAAGTCGTAATTTTTAATTTAGGGTCTAAACAAGCTCTTGTGTTTTAGCATAAATCCAAGCTTTCACTAACCCTTTAGCTTTAAGAAGCCTACCCACACTTAAAGAGATTCTAGATCCTATCAATAAAAGGGTACCCTTTATATCTCTTGTTTATTCAATCATATATATTGTGTTCACTTAATTCTTAAGGACAAATAAAAGATGTAAAAATTTTGAGGAGACCTAAAAGTTATGGCATACTCTAAGAAGTTGGGATAAAAGAAACGAAGTTCTCACATATAAGAGGCTTATCCCAAAGTCCAAAGGTACATCTTAACTTGAAAGGTTCATGAGACCATAGCCTAGTTGCTATCATAAGCTCAAATCAAAAAGCATCTTGAAAAGGAGAACCTTGGGCCAAAGGTAACAAATATGCTATGGACTTAGCATCCAACATCCTACAAAGCCAATATGAAATTCCCTAATCTTGGGTCTCCTTGTTGTATTCTAAGGCACAAAATGATGAGAAATTCATGTACTTTGAAAGAAAGGCTACAGCATATTCTAGCTAGAGGGCTACTTCAAAAAAAAAAAATGATGATAATAATTGAAAAAAGAAGAAGAGCCCAAAGGTGATGGATTCATTGTAAGCTCATATTTGAGACAAGGGTTGAAAATCTCTAAGCACATTCGAATGAAAGCCTATGAGAGTAAGATGAGAGCTTTGTTGTAAATGGACTAAAGTCCAATGAAACATGGGGCAAGGTTCATAAGAAGAAAAGTAGTGATTTTGTAATTGGGTCTTCATTAAAATGGACTTAAAGATTTTTCTAGGAGCGTCTAAATAAGAGGACCTTTGCTGGGATAAGTACTTATGCTTTCAATGGCTTTTCCCAATTTTTCCACATGCCACAATGTTAGACCACGTGATTCAGGATGATATTGGCCATGTGATGAGTGAAGGAACGGTCTGCTTCCTCCTTCCAACGCTAAAGCATGTTCTTGGACCATGGACCTTCACTAGGGCTCATGTTAATGATTTTTCTGAAATGGGAAGCACAGGATCATGATGTGAGAGACTGCGCTTCTTTGAGGGTTGCTCTCAAAAAGAGATATAGGTGCTTAGGGCACCTCTCTTTTGGGTAATTATTTGGAGTCACCATTTATTTTTTATTAAAAAAAAAAAGAAAAAATATAATACAATTCACATGTCCAAAAATGCCTCAATTTCATTAATTGATTATACAAATGCAACTTGAGAGAATAAATTTATAAGGCTTTAGTCCTTGATACACTCTCTGTAGAAATTACAAAACTTTGATCCTAGTTACAATCTATCAAAACAAAAGATAAAACACTAGTCTACTATCCAAAAACCTAAGTTCGAGGGCTTGGTTACGAAATGGGAAGGCATTAGGCACCCATTCTGCCTAGATGAAGTCTGGTCTTCTAGACTCTAAATAACCATTAAATACCCATATTCAAAGTATGATATGTTAAGCAATAGATCTGGTTTTACTTTGAAAAAGAAACAAAGAGAAAAAATATAGATGTGACTCTAAATAATAATAAAAAATGAAGAAAACTTGCAAATTTGATTCTAGTTTTTTTTTTTTAAGAAAAAAACCTAAAGAAAAATTGCAGATCTAAAATTTTAAGGCAAGATTCAACCCTACATCTAGACATGTTCACCAATTAATCATGTGAAAACTTTTGAAAACAAAAGAGAACATGTGATAACATATGAGAAACATGATTATCTAAACACAAAAGAAAGCGTCATGTCCATGGAAACTAAAACATATATGAAAGCATGTTATGGAAACAAAGTTAGAGTTATACTTGCATGAACTTAATCCTCAAGGAAAAGAGTTCTTCAAAGAGAAACACTTCTTTAAGGATTTAAGTGAAGCCTCTTAACAAAAAGGAAGTTCCTAAAGTAGGGCTTCTAGAACTTCTTTAACGTAAGGGGATAGAGAAGTCAGAAATAGAAGGGTCCAGAAAAAAGGGCCTTGAATGTTGGGAGGCCTCCCCTATTTACAAAGGTGTTAGTTGCTTAGAAAACAAGCTAGGTTTGCTTAAAAATTAAGTCCAATCAACTTAAAAAATAAGCAAAAAATGTATGGAGAAAATCCTAAAAAAAAAGGAGATTTGGATAAGAGTAAGCTGATTTTTCAAATCAAAGCCAGTTTCAGTATTTGGATCATATCTTTTTACTCAAAATTCAGATTAAGCTGAAATTCCATGTGTAGTTTAGAAAAAAAAAAACTTTTAGAATATCTGTAATGGAATACCAGAAGGTAGGAAATGCAAAGGAAAATTCAAAAAGGCACCTAAAAATGACAAAAACAAAATACCCTTAGTAAGATGGAAGACACAAGAACTCTCAAAACATCCCTTAGTGGATCGAAAATCACTAAAGAATCTCCCTCGTTAGCTAAAACCATTAACCAAATCCCTAGTAAGTTACAGAATAAACAAGTTTCTCCCAAATATCATGGAGGACTCCCTCGCGAGTCTAGGGCACAATGATAACTCCCTCGAAGGAAGAAAAGAATCTTCCCAAAAGGTTGAGGAAACTCCCTTATGAGTAGAACAACACAAGTTCCCCAATGAGTCATGAAGGAGAAGAAGAAAATTCTCCCCAATGGACTACACACCGTCAGAGACCCTCCTAGGCCAAAATTACCAAGAAGGCTCCCGCATGGGCCACCAACACACTCCTCAGAGAGTTATTCTCCCCAATAGACCTTCCACCAAGGACTTCCTCGTGAGTCAGAGCTACCAAGGCTACTTGTGTACATATCCTGAAAGAATTGAATATGCAGGCACAGGCCCTATACAAGTTAGAAAAGAAGAATATAGAACTTATGCACATATCCAGAGGGAATTGAATATGCAAACACAATAGAAGAGATAGAGATAAAGACAAAAGTCACCTAGAGGCAAAGGCCTCAACAGGTAGAAAAGATAGAGATGGAGACTGAAGATAAGTAATACCTAAAGGCACAAGCCACCTAGAGAAGTTTGAGGCAAGAGCCCTAGATGGACACCACATAAACCTTATTTTAATTCTTTTTTCAACTATTTCTTATCCAAATGCAAATCTAACACCCTCTTTTCATTCTTTTGCAGGCTTGCCCCCATTTTCACGTAGGGGAAGCAATAATAGTGTGGCGGCATGGCATAAGGTCCTTACTGTGGAAACAAGGGCCCACATTCGTGCAACAAGCTTTGAGCCGATCATCCGTTTACTACTATAGAGATCTACTAGTGCCATTCTAGTGCAGCCTTTGGCTAAGAGGTGGTGGGACACTACCCACACCTTTCACATTGTTGATAAGGAGATGACTGTGACTTCCCATGACTTCCACCGCATGACCTGCCTTAGATGCAAAAAGGGCTCTCATAAATGTGGAAGGTGAGTCAGGCACTCAGTTGGGCATAGACTTGCTCGGGAGGAGGTACACCACCGAGACAGTCCGCTATTTCGACATTAAGATAGATTACAAGCCTCTCCCACAAGTGATGGCCAACGACTGTGCCTAGATGGCTAAGGCCTTCTTGTTATACCTTCTAAAAGCATATCTCTTCGCCAATGGAGGGCAAACGGTATATCTGAGGTGGCTAGCCCTCTTCTGCGACTTTGGAGAGGCTCGAAATGCCAACTAGGTGTTAGGAAATGTGCCCTTAAATCCTATTGTATGATGCTATGTATGAAATTATGTTGTGATTAATAAAGTTGTTTTATTATTATGTAAAAATAATGGTAACATGAATATTGGGACATTATCATATAGTCCATGAGATACATAGTACGTGATTTATGTAATTTAGTCACAGAAGATATAAATCACAAGTTCTTTATAAACTCAGAATTTTAGTTTGCGGTCGGTGATGAAATTGGGCATTTCATTTGCGAAGACTATAACATATCAACTAAAATGATTTGTCTTGATCATGGAAATGGGGATTTTTAGTTGATGTTGATATGTTTTAAGAGTTAAAACATATTGAACTAAATCGCTATGATATTTATTATTCTTTTAACGATTTTCAAATGAATAATAAACTCACGGCTTCTATTTACATGAACTATTAATCTTGAGAGAATAATGGACCTAATCATGAAGTGTAGGTTACTTTGATATATTAGAAGTGAGATCTAAAGTCACGATCAAAACCTCAGTATGTTGGGCAACCACATTTAGTGTTGATAGAATATATATTCTCAAGATGAAATTCATAGTCTCTTAACAGAGATACAAAATATTCTCTTAAGATAAGTTAAATGGGTTTGGTTATTCAGAGTGTTAGGCCTAACCATTTTAGTAAGGAATTACTAAAGTATATATTTATGGAAATGGATTTCATAAATATATGATGAATAACTTAAAGGATTAAACCGGGTACTCAAGGAATTAAGATGTAGTTATCTTCAAAGTGGCAGTCTATATTCATGACTTTGTATTACTACGAATATTTTATGAAGGGGTTGCATGTATGATAAAGTCTTGGGATATAATTTATAAATAACGCCTAGAGTGCAACTATATTTATATAGTGATATTAAATATAGTTAATGGTAACTTTAGACTTGTCAAGAGTTGACAGAAAAGCCCAAGGCCCATTAGAGCTAGTGTCTTATTGGTCCATTTTGGTCCCACTCAAAGCCACACACTTAAGCCCAATTGAAAAAGCCCAAAAGGCCATCCCAATTAGATAATCAGTTAGACACAAAGGAAGAAACATACAAAATTTTAAGTGAGGAATAACATTATTGTGAAAGTGTGTGTATGTGTGAGTGTAAGCCACTCTCTCTAATTCTCCCTTGGAAACTGATTGAGAGACCACACTTCTTTGATGTTAGTGGAATTGCAGTGCAGATTAAAAGTGTTCCCAAGTGCTTCTAGTCTTTTGTTTTTAAATTTCGCTGCACTAAGGTACACTTTCTTGTTCTTGAATTCTGAAATTTACATAGTACATGTTATCAATTACGAATGAAGTAGATCCGTTAATTTCCCGCTGCGTATATTTTGTATGCAATACAAACATGTATTTTTCCAACACTAGGGGCATGCATGTTTTGCCTACTTATACTCTTCCTTGGAAACACCCAGCCGAGGAACTTTGCACCAATTTGTGGGGCCTTGGAAGCTCCTTGAGGTCAGTCTCTCTTCCTTTTCTCTTTTGTGGCTTACGCATTTCCTTTTCTTGCAATCATATCCATTCACGTGTCATTTAGGCTGAACTGTGCATCGTGCTCTTGTAAATTGTATCCATGTCTTCATCTTGCAAAATATCTTCTTGTAAACTATTCATATCTATTTCTTGCAACTACTTTTCTTGCAAACTATCATCTTACTTTTTCCTTTCTATCATTGGTCTATTCTATACAGTGTCATTGCTCATGGTTCGAATGTAGATCCAAAGAGCTTCCCTTCTGTTAGGGCTTATTTCGTTGGGCTATCTTCCTATGAGGTGAGTGAGGAATTAAATGCCTCTCATTATTTTTCTTGCATGTCTCTTAGGGTTTTTCTCCTCTAACCCTATGTGTTGTCTTAGGTCATTTGGAGCCCATTGGCCGACCTCCTTCCCATTGTGGCCCCAAACTGAGAAGCGGTTACTCTTGTCACTTTCGGGATCACTCAGCGCTTTAAGGGTGCTGGCTTAAGGGCGTTATACCTAGTGGAGAGGGTATGTTACCAGTTGGTGGTTGTGGATGCGCCGTAAGTCCTAATGGATCCTTCGGAGTTTATGTTTGCCCCACTTTCCATGACAAATGCCGAGTATCGATTGTGGAGGAATGGCATTCCCTATGCCCAATGGGTTTCAGATGAGTTGGACTATGATAAGTTTAACAACACTCACCTTATGCCTTCCCTCACTCTTGCGGTACGTGCTTCCTTTCTTCTCATTCATTACTCTCTCTTTTTTACATTGCTTCAAAGGATGATGTTCAAATGGGATACTAATGTCAGGCTGGCCCTGCTATTGGTGCTCCTATTGACCTCCCTTATCATCCTTAATCAGTCTATGTCTATGGTCCCAATGGTTTTGCTCGTGAGCTTGTAGTGGGCCATAACATAAACATCATGGGTTACCTTTTTCCCAAGGGTACACAAGTGGTGAGTTCTCCTTCCCTCTTGTCTCTTTCCTTTCTATTCCCACATCCCATAATACTTGTTCTAACACCTTTTTTCTTTCAAAATTCAACCCACTGTATAGGAGTATAAGGAGCTAGTTGGGCTTGCAAGGAATCTTAAGCTGAACATGACCGATTATTCCAAGCAGATCTATGGTCCTAGAGGATTTTCCTAATCGGGTGATGATGATGATGGTAGTGGTGGTGGTGGTGGCAATTTAGAGACTACTCCTAGTTACTTGCCAAAGAAAAGGCACTTCTAGTGATCCTACAAACAAACAGACGTAAACACAACACTTTCTTTTCACTGTTTTTTTATTAGCATGTATTTCCACACTTTATCTTTTATTTGAGACATTGGGTTGTATTTAAGAACATATTTTACATTTCTGCTTTTATTTAGGACATGTACTTAATATACAACCTATGGGAATAATTGCACAATTCTATGCAATTTTGCTTTTCTTGATCTTGATGCTTGAAAATATTAGCTCAATTGTGCCTTGAGCAGTCCCTTAGGTTGTAGGAATCATGAAAGGGTCTTGGTGGGGGAATCACACTCTAAATAGGAAAAGGAATTTGTCTTTGCCTTCCTTCATGCATGTGCATACATGCGCCTGCGTACGCAAGTCTTGAGCATGCGTACGTAACCTTGACCCTGTGTATGCATGTTGTAGGTCAAAAAAACCCTAGATGCCCATTTAAGTATAAAATAGTTATTGGGGGCCTTTAAACCCCCGCCAAACGTATTTTAAGCTAAAATTCTCTTCTTTAAAAGTCTCGACATGGATCAAGAAGCTTCGCCCTAGTTTCAAAGAGGCCCTTATTCCTTTCGGTCTCTCTTGCATTTTCCTATATCAACAAATCAAGGTGGATAACCCTTTTCTTCGTGTTGCTACCAACTTTTGGATTCCTACTCAGTATGTTTTTCATTTCAATGATGTAGAAATATGCCCCCACTATTGAAGAGTTCAATGCGATCATGGGTAAATCTAAGATTAATACTCTTATTCTTACTGCTACTGGTGGGGATCTTCTTGCCTTAGTCCAAGCTCTTTTAGGGGTTCCTTTGGTCACAACACAGCATTGGTGCATGTTTAACAAGTTGAATATCCACTCAATTTTTGCGTACTTCTCTCTACTGACTATTCCTATTACTGGTAGGTCACATTCTTATTATCTCAATGCTTTCTGTTTGTGTCTTCTTACAAGATATTTCTTGGTACATGAAATAGTTTGCATAGATCAAAGGATATGTTGGGTGGTTAGCAATCTGAGGAGGGGAAATCCTATAGGCATGTTCTCGATTGAAACTCTCAATGGTTTGGATGCGGTCCGTAAGAAGGAAGCAAACTTCTTTATGGGGAGCCCTCTCCTTCTCCATGTATAATCCCTAATTTTGCCTAGATTCTAAACCTAGCAAGATTCCTCTAATTTTTGTATCGATTACCTTTCAATTTTCAACCCAACGAGGCTTCTTATATCGTCTTTGCATTTGTATTCTTTTTATCTCTCTTTTTTCCACTCATGCTCTCTTTTTCTTTTCTTCTCTCTTCTCTTTTTCAAATATGGCTATATGAGAGGCTTCAATTGCTTCATCCACCCACCGTTCCTCCTAGTCAATACCTTCCCAAGCATTATCGTGACCGTAGGCCCAAACACACCGATATGAGTTTTAATGAGTTCATCGAGTTCATGAATCACATTGAAGTCTCGGATATTCAACAGGTAGTGGATTGGTGGCATATTTCAGGCATGGTCAACAACAGCTTTAAGGATAACTGTGTTCCTTTGGTTAGGCTTCACTGTTGTCTTACTACTCTACATATCGCATTGCAAGGAAATTTGGTGACGGTCAAAGAGCTCCTAGTGATGATGGTTCCCTCCATACCTTGGCATTTATTGAGAGGATCTTAGGTAGAATCCATGAGACTTGGTCGTGAAGGATGGTGACCAAAGGCATCCACTTTCCACAATTCCTTCATCCCACTTCAGGGTACAAGAAATGGCTAGAGGCTGATATAAAATGGGTTCACATAGATGAGAAAGCCTATAAGAATTCCAATAAAAGAAAAAGGGTTGACTGACTACCTTAATAGGCCCAAAATTTTACTTTTCTACACGTTATGATTCTCATGTCTTTTCTTTTTTAATTTAATAAAGGATTGGAGTGTTCCAAATTCCCTATGGAAAAAAATTATTATCTTTCAATTTGAGCAATAAGAGAATCATCCATTTATTATCTTTGCTTATTGTCATTATTTTTCTTTTTTTTCTTTTTTCCATGCCATGTAATTTTTTCCCATGACGTCCTTATAGGAATTTTCGCCATGCCCATTGTCTTTTCTCCTATCTTTTGCCTAAACCACCCTCTTGGATTTTCGATCTAGCAGGGTTCAACCTAGCAAACTTTTTTTCTTTCAAATATTATATCTTTGGAGCCTATTCATGTTGATTGGGCGAAGCATCTCTTCCCCATCCAAATCTGTAATTCTTGTAGTGCCTCCTAACATGATTTTCTTGATGATAAAAGGTCCAGATCATCTTGCTTCATCTTCCCTCTTGGATCAAAAGTCTCATCTCTAAGCACTTTTAGAACCAAGCCCCCTTCCTTAAGGTTTCTAGGTCTCACCTTTTTGTTGAATGCTCTAACAATCCTCTTTTGGTACCTTGTGCATGGTATTATGCCCTAGCCCTCTTCTCATATATCAAAGCCAATTGCTCATACCTTTCTTTCATCCAATCTCCCTCTAGGACCTTAGTTTCGACTAGCACTTTCAAAGATTGTATCTCTACCTCAATGGGAAGAAATGCCTCACTTCTGTGGACTAAAGAGTAAGGGGTTGCCCAATCAATGCTCAAATAGAAGTTTTGTAACCCCATAAGGTGAATGGGAGTTTTTCGACCCAATCCTTGTATGTCACTACCATCTTGGCCAAGATATTCTTGATGTTCTTAGTGGCAGCTTTTACGGCCCCATTAGCTTGTAGTCGGTATGGTAAAGACTTGTGATGCTCAATATTGTATAATTCCATGATCCTTCAAACCTCTCCCTCAAAGTGGGAGCCATTATCTGAGATGATCTTTTGTGGTACCCCATATCTGCAAATGATGTTATTCTCTATGAACTGAGCCACATTCTTGGATTTTAATACGAAGTAAGAGGTTGCCTTTACCCATTTGGTGAAATAGTCAATTACTACTAGGATGTACTCGTGTCCATTCGAAGCCTTAAGAGCTATCCTTCCAATCACATCTATGCCTCAGACTAAGAAAGGCTAAGGAAAGGTCATGATGTATAGCTCACTAGGTGGCATGTGATTCAAGTTTGCATGTGCTTGGCAGTCATGGCAACATATCACAAAGTCTACACAATCGGTCTCCATCATATTCCAATAGTACCCTATCCTTAGGATCTTTTAAGTTAACATTCTCCCATTCATGTGGGGACCACAAATCCCTTGATGAACTTCTTCCATGACTCTTTCGGCATCTTCTTTCTTCAAACAATGGAGGTGTATACCATCATAAGATCTCCTATAGATTTTTCCTCCACATAGGATATATTGCATAGCCATCATTCTTTTCGAATGACATTCTCTCTTATTGGCATTGTCTGGGTATACTCTCAATTCCAAGAATTTCATAAAGTCATAATACTGTGGAACCCCTTTCTTCTTCCATGGCCAAGACTAAAGACTTGGCTTTCCCCTTGTGCATTAGTTCATAACTCTGTTCAATCTCTAGGGGTCGTGTCCATACTTTTTTGGGTATTTCAACCATAGAGGCTAAGGTAGCCAAGGCATTTGCAAACTGATTCCGAGCCCTAGGGATGATAGTGTATTCAATCTTATCAAAGATTTTGGTTAAGTCCTTTAAATATTGTTGATAGGGCTTCAAACGTTCTTCCTTTACCTTCCATAATTTATATGCTTAGGCTATGACTAAAGTTGAATCCCCAAAGACCTCTGCTTCTTTTACTGCTAACTCCCAAAGAGCTTCCATTCTAGCAATACAAGATTCATATTTAGCCATGTTATTAGTTGCGTCAAAGTTCAATTTGATTGCCAAAAATGTCAAATTTAGCCATGTTATTCGATGTCCAAAATGTCCTCATCTGGGAAATCCTCTTTTCCAACATCTCTTTCTATGTGATTCTCGACACAAAAATCTGACACGATGCTTCTTTTGATTGATTTTCTAGCCACATACTTTAAATCAAATTCTACTAATAGGATCAACCATCTTGACAACCTTCCACTCAAGGTGGGCTTCTCAAATAGGTACTTCAATTAGTCCATTCTGGCTACTATCCATATCTGACTTGTGACCTCTTCTTTGATCTTTAAGAGCCATTCAGTTCTCATACGCCTCAACTTTAGCTTAACAGGCACCATGTGAGCATGGGTATCAATGCGATGTTGAGCTATCTCTAGATTGATACCGGCATATCTTCATAAGATCATGCAAACACATTTAATGCAGATCCATTATCAATATGCACCATTGAAACCTTAACACACATGCACTCGATGGTGATTTGCAAAGGTCTAGTGTAAGTGGCTTCTTCAGGAGGCAATTCCTCGTCAGAAAAGCAAGGAAGGGATGAGATGGGGCTTCAATTCCTATGAGAGATAAAACTTTTTGCAGTGTAGTTTCTCTGGATACTTCCTTTCCACTCAAGGCATCCAAAAGAGAACTATGGTATTTATGAGAAGCCATTAGCAAGCCCTATATAGATATATGAGCTTGAGTCTTCTTTAATTGAATTAGAACTCTATCTTCTTCCTTTTTCTCTTCCTTCCCTTTAGGCTCTGTGGGCTTGGACCCTTCTCCTATGTCCATACTAGGATGATCATTCTCCAAAAAGGATGGCTTGTAGTGCTTCCCACTCCCAGTAATGTTTCCCACATTGTCCTCCATGACCCCTTTTTCTTTAATTCGGTTATCCATTTGGGGAGTATCCCCCGTACAGCCACCACATTCTTCAAAATCTCATCCACGTCATCCCATATCCCTTGGAATTCCACCACATTAACTTCTATGATTTCTATCAACTTTGAATAATCCCATTCAATCTTATCTATTTGCACACAATTCTAATATGAAGGAGGAGCTCGATGATAATTAGGCAAGGAGTTCTTCCTAAGCTATAATTCCACATTACTGCACCTCCCGTGAGTGAAAGAGAGAATGCATGCAAAGTTTGCTTCTCATCCAACCTTCCATTTCAGTAATGCTTAGAAATCTTGAATTTTGGAGGCAATGCAATGGGAGTTTTTGAATTTATGCCTCCCAAGTTATAGAGGCAATCATCCATCCCTTGGGCCTAGCAAAAGGCTAGTTGCATCTTTTCCATCTTTTCTTTCATGGGCACAGTATTCGCGGTAAGCTTCTCAAATTGCTTATTCCCTTCATAATCGACCTTATCTCTTTCATCCTAACCTTCCCCATCTTCATCATCATGAACCTCCATATTGTAGACACCGCATTTCTACCCCATACAACTTGGGTCCCTGTTACCTAATGATGCTCAAACTTTAAGACCTAAGGCTAGTTTAGAGCCCAATCAAATATCAAATTGACTTGAGGGGTATTAACATGGAAAATATAACCTTTTAAATAAGCAAAAATATATTTTTGGAATAAATTACCAAAGTGGCCCTCAGCTCACGTACATGGGTAGCAGCTTGTGTATGTGGGCCAAAGCATGCGTACGCAATCACACTCCTGCGTATGTAGCTAGGATTTTAGAAACATAAAAATAAAAATAAAATAAAATAAAAAAGCAAGTTTTCTGCAATAATGGCTGAGATTTGGAATAAATCCTAGAGGATGTGAGATTCATTCCAAACCTTTACATTAATGCATAAAACTTGCCTTTCATAATTTCTGGAACCTTAGCTATGTACGCAGGTTCGTGCCTGTGCCAAAGGTTTCCTTGGCTTTTAAACATTTCTTAAGTCAATTTGCAATCCAATCAAGCCCAAAACCAACCTTGAGCTTTAGAATTTGAGCATCATTAGGGAGCGGGGGCCGAGTTGTAAAGGGCACAAGATGCCATGTCTACACACCAGTCGTACCCTGACATAAGCATCACATTAAGTATCGCCATGTGCAGGAAAATGCAAGAGAAGATAAAGGAAAGTGAAAAAGAAAGGATACATACTTCCACAAAGAGGGAGGGCATGAGACAAGTCTCACTAAACTTGGCCTAGTCCATGTCATTTACAAGCTGCTCGACATATGGAATGCCACTCCTCCATAGCTGGTATTCAGCGTCGGTCATAGAAAGTGGGGCAAACATGAACTATGGGGGATTCAACAGAACTCGCAGTGCATTCGCGCCCACCAGCTAGCAATAGACCCTCTCAACTAGGTAGAGGACCCTCAAAACAACACGCTCCAAAGCCTAGGAGATCCTAGAAGTAATGAGGGCAGCTACTTCCAAAGCGGGGTTTGCAATAGGAGGCATAAAGTTTTATAGAGAGAAAATGGAAATTGAGGAGTTAGAGAAAATATGAAGAGCTTAAGAAGATGAAGAAGAATAGGAAGAAAAAGAAACGATTGGTAAACATTGGAGAAAAATAAAGAGGCGGGAAGGTTTGACGACTAAACTACATGTAGTTTAGGCCTCCCACAAAACTAAGTGTAGTTTAGCAAAAAAAAAAACTTTCAAAATATCCCTAGTGGAATACCAAAAGGTGGGAAATGCAAAGAAAAATTGAAAAAGGAACCCAAAAAGGAAAAAAAATACCCTTATTAATATGGAAGACAAGAATCTAAAAGCATCCCTCAGTGGATCGAAAATCACTAAAGAAACTCCCATGTTAGTTAAAACCATTAAACAAATCCCTAGTAAGTTATAGAATAAACAAATTTCTCCCAAATATCATAGAGGACTCCCCTATAGGTCCAAGGCACAAGGATAACTCCCTCGAAGGTTGTAACGAAAAGAATTCCCCCAAAGTGTTAAAGAACCTCCCTCGTGAGTAGAATCAACACAAGTTCCCTAATGAGTCATGAAGGAGAAGAAGAAAATTCTTCCTAATGGACTACACACCATTAAAGACTTCCTCGTAGGTCAAAATTACCATGAAGGCTCCCCTATGGGCCACCAACACACTCCTCAGTGAGTTATTCTCCCCAGTGGATCTTACACCAAGGACTTCCTTATGAGTCAGAACTACCAAGGCTACTTGTGCACATATCATAAGGGAATTGAATATGCAGGCACAGGCCCTATACAAGTCAAAAAATAAGAGTATAGAAATTGTGCACATATCCCGAGGGAATTGAATATGCAGGCACAAATAGAAGAGATAGAGGTAAAGATAGAGACAAAAGCCACCCAAAGGCAAGAACCTCAACAGGATAGAAGAGATAGAGTCGAAGGCAAAAGACAAGTATTACCCAGAGGCACAAGACACCTAAAGAAGTTTGAGGCAAAAGCCCTAGATTGACACCACAGAGAGATATATATATATATATATATATCCTTTTAGCTCATAAAAGCACCTTGTTTGTTTGGTTAATGGTTGCGGCCGTTAGCCATGTTTGCGGCCGTTAGCCATGTTTGTTTTGCATTTTTTATGAATCTAGGATAAAGATTCACTCGCCTTTTTGCTTACAATTAGCAAAATAGGTTCTAGGATAGTGAACCTACCATTGCTCGATTCCCAAGTTACAAAGGTAGGACTTCAGACATACGAATCCCGCAAAACTCTGCAAAGTTGCACCCTACCCTATGTATAGGTGTTGTTTGCCATGTTAGGGATGGCAGTAGGGCAGAGTGAGGATGGGGTCTTTGCCTCCGTCTTGCATAGTTTTGTCTTACTCCATCCCCGCCCCGCCCTACATAATGGGAAAAACTTTCTTGCCCCATCCCCGCCCCTTGGGGCCCCACAAAGCCCCATTCCATCCTGTAAAACTCTACTTATTAATTTATCCATAACTATTACAATTGTTTTTAATAAAACCTGTTTCATTAATAAAAATATACTTGAAATTACAAATAAATTTATCTCATCAAATCAAACTAATTTTTCGCAAAAATTGAATAATATTGTTAAAGTGTTTAACAAGACAATATCGCAACAAAAACAAAAATCTCATAATACAAAATCAATTATTCAATAGTATATAAATTTCTTTATGATAAAGACAAAAGAAAATATTAAAATTGGTACCTTATTTCCAACCTTGCTATAAAAAAGAAGAGCCAAAAAACCTTATTAGGTAGAATAAAATAAGCTAATAATATGTTTATTTATATAGTAGGGTTTTAAGCTATGAAAAATTTATAGTTTAATCTCTATCAATGCAGGGTGGGGCGAGGCAAGTTGGGTCTAAAAAATCTAAATCTATCCCCGCCCTGCCCTGTGGTGCAGAGCTAAAACCTATCTCCATCCCCGCCCTACCACCTTTGCAGGGCAGGAAGGCGAAACAAGGAAGGGCGAATCAAGCTGGGCAGGGCATAATTGCCATCCCTATGTCATGTGCATGGGTTGGGCCCAAGCCGTACATTGAAATAAAATGTTTTGTCTCTTAGTCTTTTGATTCTATTAGTGGAGCTCACAAATCAAAAGAGAGGAATCTATAGACGTCGCATTTTGTACCCCTTACGACTCGAGCCCTCGTTCCCCAATGATGTTGGAATTCTAAAGCCCAAGGTTGGTTTAGGGCCTGATTAGATTAAAATTTACTTGAAGAAAGTTTTTTCTGAAAAATATAACTCTTTTATGAACTAAATAAGCTATTTTTTGAAAAAAAAAAAAAAAAAAAAAGGCCACAAAAACCCTAAGGCATGCATACGCATACACGTATATGCGTATGCATACTAGGATTCCAAAAACTATGAAAGGCAAGTTTTTCTACCTTAAAGTTTGGTTTTGAAACAAATTACACATCATCTAGGAGCTCCTTTATGCATGCGTACGAATGCTAGGGTTCTAGAAACTATGAAAGACAAGTTTTTCTGTATTGAAGTTTGGTTTTGGAATGAATTATACATCGTCTATGAGCTATTCCAAACCCCAATCTTCTGACTATAAAAAGCCATAAATGGTACCTTTTCAAGACATACAAAAAATCCTAAGGGAAAACACAAGAATCATTAGAAACAGTGAATCAAAAAGGGAGTTTTTCACAAAACATCTTCGAGTCAATGTTTTTCTGATTGAGGCCTTTTCTGGCCTAGATCTTTGAGTTTCAAGTTTACTAATCACTTTTTATTTGATTGTGAATAGATTGACTAAGGGGAATGGTCAAAATCAAGCTAAGGAGCATTGTGTTTTGAGGTATAATGTTCTAGTTCTTTTTCCTTTTTTTTCTTTGTTTTGATCTTCATTTCCTTGTTTTCTCTATTTGTTTGTGTTATAACATGTTTGTTTAGTTTAGGGTTACATAGCTTTTTTGTTTTTAAGAATGTTAAGTTGTTAGATTTAGTTTTTGTTCTGTCTGTGTTCTTGTTTTTTGGGTTTAGGGTTTAGGGTGTGGATGCATACACATGCTTACTACATGGGCACACATACTTAAAGTATGCATATGCATACAACTGGGTTACATACGCAGGCCCTATGTATGTGCACACAACTTCATGCCCAAAAACCCTTATCTGAACCCTTTTTTCTTCTATTTCTTTATTTTATTTATATAATATGCCATGCCTTGTCTTGTTTTGTGTTTATGAGTTTCTGCCTCCATGTTTGTTGGTTTGTTTGTTCTTTGTATGATAGTTTAGGGTTTAATCTTGTTGTTTTGCCATGAACATGCATATAACATGCCCATGCATTGATGTATAGGTGTTGTGGTGTAGTGAGGTAAGGCATGCATTTACATGAACATGCATCTATTTGGAGATTTAATTTTGATCTTGCTTTTGATGAATATGAATGTATGTTTGCAATGCTTTGCCTTGGATATGATAGCATGTTTGTTTGATCTTAACATGTCTACATTTCCACCTTGGATATGATATATGTTTGTTTGTTTGTTTGTTGCCTTGGATATGATATGATAAGATGCATGATAGATGTATGTTAGGGTTTGGGACAAAAAATGCCATGTTGTTTGCTAGATGTATGCTAGTCTGTGTGCGAGTCAAGAATATAATTTTTGAATATGTCTTTAATGAGATTAAGACATAAGATACAATGAGTGGAAACTGACCCACGAGTCGAGTGGGGTTGGGTGCTTAACATCTTTCCATCCCAATACCTAAACTCCAGACACGTGCTTTGGTAATAGATCAGTCCTTCCACGAAGGATGCTATATTTATGGTTCCTAGACCTAATCTAGGTGGTGACTCCATTTTCTTTTTCTGCCCCAATCCACTCGGCCAAGGCATACTCCTCCCATTGCACCCACACCATCCCGTATATCGTTATTCATCGTGGGGAGGCTTTGCCAGTCCCCATCCATTTTGAGTTTAGGTAAAGGTCACATGTATGGTAAATAAAAAGTGGGTATAGATTAACGTAGTATAGCATTTGTATCATAAATTCAAAGGAGTAAGTGAAAATCACTTAAAAAATGAATTGATTCTATTTTCTAAAGTAAGGAAAAAACTCCACTAGAAATTGTTAAATTATACCCATCTTAAACCCAAAACAATAGATACATTGAAAATTTTATTAAAGACCTGAAAGATTGTTTCTGCTCTAAAATGCTCACTATGTTGATACTTAGATCATTGGTGAAAAGAGCAGTTCTATAAGAGAAAGATGACAAAGGACCTAATAGTGATAAAAATAAAAAGTGAAAAAAGAAAAAGAAAAAGAAAAAACCTTTCTATTAAAAAAAAATAGGGAGGATTTTTATTTTATAAAAAGGAAGTATTTTATTGGCTCATAGTACCTTATCACCATTGCTAAAGCTTCAACCTCCATGAAATCTGTCAAATGTAATGCTTCTGCAAAATCTTTAAAAGGAAAGAAGAAGAAGAAGAAGAAGAAGAAGAAGAAGAAGAAGACGAAAGGAGCACAGTGATGGCATGCTTTTGCAAGATTTTTTTTTTTTTTTTTTTGGTAAAAAAACCTAACATTTTTATTGTTTTAAAGAGGGAAAGAAACAAATTTGTGAGGAAGGGAGAAGACGTTGCCATGTAGGATTGGGAAAATAAAAGATGAGGCATTGGAAAGGAAAAAAAAAAATTTGAGAATCAAAAAAGGTTAGCTCACATGTGTTATCATAGTCGATCACACCCCACAGATACATCGCCTGTGAGTACCACCAGAACATAATGGGAAAGTTAAAAAAAAAAAAATTAAAGGTGTGGGTGACAACAATTCAAGATAGAATTAAAAAAAATGGGTAATTATACTAAATCCACTTGTGGTTTGACCCGAATTCACATTGCCTACCTGTGGTTTGAAAAGTGTCACTTTGCCCATTTGAGATTTACTCTGTTTGTCTTCCATGACCCACCTCTGTTAAAAATAAGGGAAAATATGTATTTTTTATCCTCTTTTATGTCTCTCTCCTCCAAAATATATATATATATATATATATATATTAAAAAAACAAGAGAATAAGATAAAAAATCAACTAAAGACAAGGACACAAGATTTCAAACCCAGACATAGATTTTAAGGACTTTTCAAACCCAAGAATTCATATTTTAAGGACTCTTTTCAATTGCATGAATAGATTTCAAATAAAAAAAATTTCAAACCCAAAACACAACTCCTACTCTGCATCTTTTTTTAAACAATATTAGAGATTTGAATTCTATGTTCCCTACCAATGCAACTACTGAAAAGAAAAAAAAAAAAAAAAAAGGCAAATCAGCCATAAATATTTGGAAGTGGAGAAAGAACATGAAAAGCCAAAAGAAAGAAATGAAAGAGAAGGAAGACAAAGAAAATGTACTAGGCACTATTGAAGAATAAAGATTGGAGAGGAATGGGAGATAAGATGATTCATAACAAACAAATATAAGTAAAAAAGAACTTTAGACTATGGTCCAGCCCTACAAGCAAACCATAATTAAACAATCCAAAACACCTATTACCCAAAAAAAAAAAAATCAAATTTTCAACTTAAACACTCTTTAGCAAAACTCGGCAATGTCAATAAGCTTGTTGAGTTGCCTACACAGGAACACCTAAATCACAAATAGCAAAACATTCACTAGCACAATCACCATGGAGAATATTAGCCACAATTTGAAGATGAAGATGGGGACAAATATAGTGAAGAGGGTAGAAGTAAAGTAGACTGTCAAAATTTACAAAGACTCGCAATAGGAAGTGTCACTAAGACGATGGATAAAAGCATGCAAAGACAAAACCCCTTAAAGGTGGACAGTTAATCTGTTGGGATAGGTTACCTTCAGTGTACGGATGATCCGAGGAGAACGGATTGCCTGAAAAGGACGGATAGCCCCCCGGACAAACACTGAGGTCGACGGAGCCAAAGACACCACATGGCATTGACGTGGCTTACTTGGCCCCCAAGCGAATTTCAAATAATAGTAACTTGTGATCCACGATTAACCCTAGTCAATAGAACCCTTACATGGAAAGGGTCCGTTAAGTCTCACATATTTATGAAGATTTTCTCTACAAGGAAATATTCATTTGCCTAAGGCACCAAGGTCGATTCCCTACTACTATAAAAATGCCATAACATCCAAAAAGCAAGGTACGCATAATTCATCACAACTCTGGCACTCTAGAGTTGCAACAATCTCTCTGACTTAACCTTCGAAGGGTATTAGGCTGGCACCACACCGGTACTCTCTTGAAGTCTTTTTCTTTTAGGTGTTGTGCAGGTGTTATTTCGGGCACATGGGGACTATGTAGCCTACTGACGATTTTCAACATCATCATATAGCATTTTTATAATAAAAAAAAAAAATTTCTTTTTTACATCAATTTTCCTGATCTCCTCAGCAACTAAATACAACTACCATTACTGCCATTGCCCTTACTCTCGTTCTCTCTATGTCCATCAACTCCATCCAAAAACCCCAATGCCATCTTTGTCCCCACAATACAAAATCCCCCATTTCTCTGTCATCTCCTTCAATACAAGCAACAAATCCCACCGACTTCATCATCTCCATAAACAGAGACCTCAAACCTTACCTACCATAAGCCCCAAAATACAAAACCCGTAGCATAAAGTGATAAAACAAAAATCAAACACCTTTACCTTCAAAAGCCCATCTCCATCAAATTCATACCTGTTTTTGCCCTACACAGCAGCACCATCTTGGGAGTAGTGTTTATTAGCGTATTGATAGTCCTCCTCTCTCTTTGTTTTCATATTCTTTTCTTTATTTTTTTTCATTCTTCTTTTTGTTTCCCCACTGACATCGAAAGTTCCTACCATTTTTTTTTTAGTTTGGTTGATGGTTGGGCTCTAGGAATTTGGTAGTTTTGGTTATGATGAAGAAATTGAAGAGAAAAATGGACGTTTAATTTTTTTTTTTTTTTTCATGTTATATTTGGAATATTTACGGTCTCATTGAAGTTCTTCACTTTTAGCTTCAAATTTTTTTACAAAAACTACTTTTTGATCTTGTTTGATCTGATTTTGTTATATTTTTTGTATTTTTAATGGCAAAAATGACCAGATGGGTTACGAAAGACAAATGGAGCAAATCTTAGGTGAGCAAAGTGGCACTTTTCAAACCACAGGTGGGTTTAGTGTAATTACAAAAAAATAATAATAATAAAGAGATAAAGATGAAAGAATTTAAAAACCGTGGAGAAGGGAAAAAATAGAAGAAAAAAAATGAAGGAAAAAACGAAATCAACTTGGCAAATTTGAAAAGTATAAAGAATTCTAAACTTTTATTTTTACCAACTACTTCCCCACCCTTTAAATAGAAAATAGGTTGAGTCATAACGGATTTTCTACATTATTTCCTTTACATATTAAGGGCAATTGCATCAGTGAGTCTAAAATATAAAAAGTGCAAAAATTTACACAATATAACATAAAAAACACATGCATCAGTCCTTCTAAAACTTTGTAAATATCCAAACTTGCTACGGTAATCATGCATATATATACGGTTAGGTTTCTATTTCATTATTTAAATATTTTTTCTCTCTCCCCTCACAGACACTCTCTCTTCCCTTGATTTCCTCTCTTCAACCTAGAATCTCTACAACCGATCAATCCATCCACCCACCACTGCAGCCCAACATCACATCTGCTAACCACAACATTACAATACATAACAATTTGACCACAAAATCAACCAAACCCATTTACGGACACATCGACAAAGACAGAGAGCATTGTTGTGAACTTGTGGCTATGGATTGGTGCTTGGGAGTCGACTAGAGCAAATCTCGGTGGTTGTGGAGGAGATCAATGTTTGTGGATCGACTGGAACAAATCTTTATACTTGTGGTGAAGAAGGGTGCTTATGGCCACTTAACGGTTTAAGTAGAGGGAGAGATATTTGACAGTGAGGGAGAAAGGGAGAGGCGATTTGACCAAGAAGGGGAGAGGGAGAGGCGATCTTGAGGAAATGAGGCTCTTGGAGCTCTAATCCATGGAGGTGATATGTTCAATAATGGAGAGAGAGAGAGAGAGAGAGAGAGAGAGAGAGAGAGAGAGCATGTTCAAATGGGTTAAAATAAGAAGTAGAAAAAAATTATCATAAGTAGTATTAAATTTAGGTAAGAATTTTAGTAAATACGAAGTAGAAAAAATTATCATAAGTAGTATTAAATTTAGGTAAGAATTTTAGTATGTGGCTAATTATGTTTACTTTAAAAAATAATAATTTGACTAATTATTTATATTTTTATTATAAAAATTGTGTTTAATTTTAAATGTATCTATACGTATGCATGTGTTGCTTCTTCTTTTTTCATAATTTGACTAATTATTTATATTTTTATAATAAAAATTATGTTTACTTTTAAATGTATCCATGCATTTGTATGAATTACATGATAGTTGCATATAATTTTTTAGGTATTGGGAATAATTATTAACATCATCTTTAGCATAAATTTTAGGTATAAAATTTATTTTTGACAGCAAAGAAGTACCAAATTATGTGTTTAGATACCGCTTATAGCTGAAAATTGAAAACTAAAAACAGTATAGTAAAATAATTTTTAAATATATGGATAGTATCATGAAACTCAGTTTTAAAATTGTTTTTTTTTTTAAATGTAGTTTGTAGGTTTCGTAAATAGTGAACGAGATTTATCAGGACTTATCATTATTGGAATTAATATATATACATTCATATATATATATATATATAATACCTTTTGGTCTTATGATATAATACCTTTTGCTCCCTTTGTAGTTATGATATGGATGATGGTAGTAGACCTTTTGCTCTTATTTACCGTATTTACTATCGCTTGCTTGGTTCTCAGTTAACTCCTTGTTCTAAAAATAGAGATCCTGCTGGTAATACCATGTTAATCCAATGTTATACTCCTGATGCGAGGATTCGAGTTCCTAAGATGATTCGATGGGAAGATATTAACCTTCCTAAAGAATGGACTTTGGAAAAAGAAACACCTCCCATTAAAATTGCTAAACCTGTTTTTAATGAACTTGATCTTACTCATATTCAGCAATTTGCTGATGGAACTGTTAAAATACGTTTTGATGATGATACATGTTTATCTCAAAACAAGCCTTTAAGAATCAACAAAGGAAAACATTCCTTTGCTGGATCTGAAAGTCTTGCAAAAAGAGATCATGAAATTGATGAGTTTTTGAAAAAGAATTTTCGAAAACAAGATTTAAAGCTAAAAGGAGTTGCAAGCAACAACTCCCAAGTTAGCAATGCTTTTTATTCAACCAAAACTGAATCTCCATCTAATATTGACAAAAATACAAATGAAGATGAAGACGATGCAAAATCTGATGCACCTTCTGCTAATGATTTTCCTCCTATTGAAACCCCTATTTTTCATAATTCATTACGAGTTATTACTAGACTCGAACCTTTTGAATATGACATGGTTTTTCTGTACAATGAATTTATGTTGTTAAAAAACCGTCCCAAAAGAAAATATTATCAAGATACTTTTGCTCAGTCAGAAAAAGATAGAGTCAAAAAAAAATGGAAAGAAAAAATGGTTGAAGAAAGAAAACATATTTTGTTTTTTAATTATCTTGAAAAATATTATGTTTCAAAAAATGATGTTCATACTAATTATTTAAATGTTATTAAAAAGTCTAATTTTGTTAAACCTGACAAAACCATTATACGGTCTAGTCATCCTCCTCCTGAAACTGTTTTAATCAGTTGCCAAAATGCAAATGAGAAAGTTGAAGTGAAAGCCTCTCCTTTCAAAATTGCTGATGATAAAACCCATGTTTCTGCTATTATTGAACAAAACAATTTTACTAATGAATCTTTGCATATTATTGGTCAACAACTTGACCGTATTGAAGAAAAAATTGTTCAAAAACCTATTGTTCCAAATCCTGAGATTCCTTTGATTGATTTAAACAGTCAAAGAGAAAATATTAATTTCAGAACTTCTCAGAATAAAACTCTTGAAAAGGCTACTTCCCAAAGTACAACTCTTGACAAAGTTGAAAAAATGCTTTCTGATTTAAGAGTTAAAACCGAGCAGACTTCTGCATCTAAAAGTGCTGCTTGTGATATTTTAAGAAATGATAAAGAACCTGTTTCTGAAGAAATCTCAGATTCTGAATCATCTTCTCATATTTCTTATGAAAATGTTTTTAATAATTTGCAACCAGAAATTAAAAGACTTATTGGAAAACCCAACTCCATGTCTTTTACAAAAAACTGGTATTCAAAACCTACTCCTCCTGATATGCAATTTAAAAAAAGATCTTTTCAAACTCAATCTTTTGTTTCTGCTGATAAAATGTATGAATGGAATATTGATGGTTTGTCTGAATAAGAAATTATTGACAAACTTGCTCACATGTCTATGGTTGGTTTTGCATACATGAACAATCATAATGAGCGTGATCATCCTGATGTTGTTAACTTGCTTGTAACTGGTTTTTCTGGCACTCTTCGTGGTTGGTGGGATAAACATCTCACAGAAGAATCCAGAGAACTTATTAAACATTCTGTTAAAAAAGATGATGATGGCATGCCTATTTTTGATGAAGATATTGGTCGGGGTATTCCTGATGGTGTCAATACCTTGTTCTATACTATTCTTAAATATTTTGTTGGTACTCCATCTAATATTTCATCTCGCATTTCTGATTATTTAAATAATTTGAAACGTCCTATTATGTCTGATTATAGATGGTACCAAGATGTGTTTCTTTCCAGGGTTATGCTCAACAATAATTCCCAAAAAGCCTACTGGAAAGAGAAGTTTATTGACGGTCTTCCTCCTATCTTTGCTCATAAGGTAAAACAAGAACTAATGGGTAAAAGTAATTCTATTGATTATGATAATTTAACATACGGTGATATTTTTAGTACTATTAAAAAATTTGGTATTAACATGTGCAATGATGAAAAATATTTAAGACAACAATTAAAAAATAAGAAAAAAGCTAAATATGAAATGGGTAATTTCTGTGAACAGTATGGTTTACCTCCTACTGCCCCTTCCAGGCAAAAAGGAAAAAGTAAACATGATAAGGTTTACAAAAGTTATTCCCATAAAAAGCATAAAAGATATCGTTTTGTTAAACCCAATGATTTTTACTCTGAAAAGAAACCTACTTTCAGAAAACATGTTAAACAAAGATCGGGTACAGGTAAGTGCTTTAACTGTGGCAAATTTGGTCATTTCAGTAAAGACTGTACCCAAAAGCCTAGCAAACTGAAAAATAAGTTAAAAATGTTGAATATTAATGATAATGATCAAAATGAACTATTTCAGATTCTTGAATCTACTGCTTCCTCTGAATCCTTTGAAGAGGATTTCTCCTCCTCATCTGATTCTTCTTATCACTCTTGCATTGATTCTGATACACCAAATATTAAACTAGGTTGCAAAGGATCTTGTTGTAATGCTATAAAAATTGTTAATGTATTAACTAAAGAAGAAGAACAAGAAAATTTATTATTAACCACAATAAGTAAAATTGAAAACCCTGTTTTGCAAAAAGAACTCCTTGATAAGTTTAAACAAAACTTAACAAGAGACAAAACTGTTAAAAAACCCAAAACTCCTATTAACTTTGAAGAAACTTTGGAAAGATTTAGTAAAAACCGATCCAAAGAAATAACTGTTAACGATCTTCAAAAAGAAATTAACAATGTTAAACAAGAGATAATTCAATTAAAAAATGATGTTAAAAACATTTAAAAAGATAATATTGATCTAAAACAAGAACTAATAATTCTTAAAATTGATAAAAATTTAGATAAAAACTTGTCTGATAATGATGAGCACCAAGACGAAGAAGGATCTTCCTAACAAGCTCCTCCTTTTGGTAATATTTCTGACAATTTGATTACTTGGAATGATAATCAACTTGCTCTTGTTAAACATATGATGCCTCCTGAATGGTTTACTAAAGTTAGAATTGTTGTTTCTCATAATTATGCTTTTGATACTATTGCCATGATTGATTCTGGTGCTAATATTAACTGCATTCAAGAAGGATTGATTCCTTCTAAATATTTTGAAAAATCTACTGAAAAGTTGGTATCTGCTAATGGCACTCAAATGAAAATCAAGTATGAATTGAGTAATGCTCATGTTTGCCATAATGATGTTTGTTTTAAGATACCTTCTGTGCTTATTAAAAACATGACTGACAGAGTGATACTTGGATTGCCTTTTATTGCTTCTTTGTATCCTTTCCTTGTTGAACATGATGGAATTACTACTGATCCTTTTGGACAAAAAGTAAAATTCAAATTTTGCTCAAAATCTGCTGATAATGATGTTTTTAATTTGATTCATGCTAAGGTCAAACACCTTAATTTCCTTAAACAAGAAATTAAGTACAAGAAAATTGTTAAACATCTTTCTGATAAATTTTTACAATCAAAAATTGATAATTTTCAGAAAATTCTAATTGATAATGTTTGTTCTGATATTCCTAATGCTTTTTGGTATAGAAAGAAACATATTGTTGATCTACCTTATGTTCGAGACTTTAGTGAGACAAATATTCCTACTAAAGCTCGCCATATTCAAATAAATGCTGAAACTCTTGAATTTTGCAAAAATGAAATAAATGATTTACTCCAGAAAAAACTTATCAGAAACAATAAGTCCCCTTGGTCTTGCACTGCTTTCTATGTACAAAAAAATGCTGAGCTTGAGAGGTACCCCTCATCTGGTCATCAACTACAAACCATTGAACAAAGTCTTAGAATGGATTAAGTATCCTATTCCCAACAAAATCGACTTAGTTCACAGGTTGAGTGACGCTATCATATTCTCAAAATTTGACATGAAGTCTAGATTTTGGCAAGTCCAAATCAGTGAAGCAGAAAGATACAAAACTGCTTTCACTACTCCCTTTGGACATTATGAGTGGAATGTCATGCCTTTTGGTCTAAAAAATGCTCCTAGTGAATTCCAAAATATTACGAATGACATATTCAACTCCTTCAGCCATTTTACTATTGTCTATATTGATGATGTTTTGGTATTTTTCAATTCTATTGATGAACACTGGAAACACTTGTATTCGTTTCTAGAAACCATAAAAAGGAATGGTCTTGTTCTCTCTACTAAGAAAATCAAACTGTTCCAAACCAAAGCCAGATTCCTTGGATATGACATCTCTGAAGGTCAAATCCATCCCATTGATAGAGCTATTCAATTTGCTGATAAATTTCCTGATGAAATTATTGACAAAACTCAATTACAAAGATTTCTTGGTTCCCTGAACTATGTTGCTGATTTCTACAAAGATCTGAGGAAGCAATGCAAACCACTATTTGATAGGTTGCAAAGTAATCCTCCTCCTTGGACTAATGTCCATACCTCTCTTATTAAACAAATCAAGTCCCATGTCAAGACTTTGCCTTGTCTTGGTATTCCTACTGTCCATGCCTTCAAGATTATTGAAACTGATGCCTCTGATGTTGGCTATGGAGGTATTCTGAAACAAAGAGTTTCACCAAACTCCCCAGAACAAATTGTTCGCTTCTATTCAGGAGTTTGGAATACTACACAATTAAAATATAGCACTATAAAAAAGGAGATTTTATCTGTTGTACTTTGTATTTCTAAATTCCAAAGTGACCTGTTAAACCAAAAGTTTCTACTAAGAATAGATTGCAAAAGTGCCAAATACGTTATTGAAAAAGATGTTGAAAATATTGCTTCAAAACATATTTTTTGCTAGATAGCAAGCTATTTTAAGTGTTTTTGACTTTACTATTGACTGCATCAAAGGATCTGAAAATAGCATCCCTGATTTTCTTACTCGTGAATTCTTGCAGAATCATAATGACAAGTAGGAGATCCAAAGACAAAAACCCTGTTGACCCACAAAAACAGATTGTCAAAAAAGAGCCATCCTCCCCTACTGAAATTGTTAACCGGTTTACTCCATTAGGAACAAATCCCTAAACCCAATTATTCATCAGTCTTGGCCTCTGCTTATGATCCTTATGCTCTAACCAATGTTCACCAGCCCGTAAAGTCTGTTTACCCCAAGAAAGCACACACCACCCAGTATGTTAAAAAATAATATTTCCAAAACCTGTTTTTTATTGAACCAAATAAATCAACAATCAGGAACCCTCTCCAGATTGCAAGGTCTTACTTTCCTCCACTGTTCCACTGGATTCCGGAACACCCTGATAAGAAACTAGAATATTATTCTACTATTCTTCACCAGGAAGATGCTGTTTTGATTAAAACTATCTATGATCACACTAATAAAACCAAAATCATTTACCACAGTGTTTACCTAAAAAACTTTATTCCTGAGCAAGAATGGGGCCCTTCTCTTGCCTTCTCCAGGAGGCTTCCTGGAAATGCCACCTCGTACTCTTATTATGATTATGTTACTACTTGGTCTAGATTCATGCTTCACCAGAATGAAACAATGACTCATTCATGGTTTGTTAACTTTGACAAAGAATTTGATCCTGGCACTATTCTGCCTCTATGGTTCAATAGATGGTGGGCTCAGTTTGATCCTGTTACTGATATCTTTCCTGAACCACTATTAAATGCTTATAAATCTTTTGAGAGCACATTCAGACCAAATGCCCATAATGCCAAGTTCCCGACTCTCCTCCATTTTGTTAAACAATTCCGAGTCCCTTGGATTCTGAAATGGCAATATGAGAAGAATGATGATGTTCTCACCAGATGTTGGTATGTTAAATGGTGGGATAAATTTGGATATGTTCAACATATTATTGATAATGTTTCTAGACCTCTGCCCAAGAGGCTTTCCCCTACTCCTCAGGTCCGGGGTACTGATTCCCCTTCTACTTCCTCCACCAAATCTATTAAAAAGAGTTCTCCTTTTGATGAGCTGAGCAAAGAAGCTCTTTATATTCTCCTCGAAAGAAAAATAAAAAAGGAAAAAGATGCTGCTAACAGAAGTTCTGAAGAAGAAGGTTCTCTCACAGCAAGCCCCTATTTCCCTCATCCTCAGCCATTTCCTAAAGAATGGTTCAGTCGTGATGAAGATTCTGATGAAGATGAAACTCCTGACTTAGGGGCAAATTAATTTTGCCCTGTTTGCCTAGCCAGCACAAAAGGCCAGTAATGATACTCCCACACTTGATGGAATGATTCATGTCCCCTATTGACTACTGTTGGCACCCCACGCCAAACTACTTTCGGCTCCCAAAAAAGGCGCTCCTGATGCTTTGCTACTTTTGATGCTCCCTCACGGGTCCTGTTATGAATAGTGAAAAAAGTCACTATTCACTTTTTACTATTCACTGTTTTATTTGCCTATTTAAGGGGGGTTGTCCCTTATTGTTAAACTCAGAAGTTAGAAGTTAGTTTTCAGAAGTTGTTTTCTTTGAGCCTTCTTTAGGATTCCCTTTAGAACCTAAACACTCTCAGAAACCTCTAGCTACTTCTCACTTTCTCCAAAGCTTGTGACTAGATTGATGATTAGCTTTCAAGCCTTGTACTATTGATCACTGTAATCCTGTAATTACTACTACTGCTGTAAGTGTTTTGAATTACCTTTCAATAAACACTTCTGTTTTCAATATTTTAAATTATTTTGATATAATTGCTTGGCTGGTTTTACCGCCTTACTTTCAATTACATTATTTTGATATAACTGTTTGGCTGATTCTACGGCCTCTTTTAATATACATCAGTTGTGCTTCCGCCATCTGCGCCTTGTGCCTTCTCCCTTTGTGGTATCATGTATATATATATATATATATATATATATATATATATATATATATATATATTTATATATATATTTTCCTCTTAAATTATAACTTTTATTTTTTAAACTTTTGTTGGAGGAGTCTTCCGTCCATCGCACGGGGAATTACAAATAAGAGAAGAGTCGTTTTAGTTTTAGAAGAAAACAAAGGAAAGACGTTCCACTGAGGCTGGGAATTCATAGTTGATTGAAATAGAGATAGAGAGAATTGGAGAGATGAGCAGCACAGGTTCACAGGCGCAGGCACAGGCACAGTCACAATCACAATCACAGGGCTCGCACTCGCTGGCCTTCCGGGTGATGAGGTTATGCAAGCCCTCCTTCCACGTGGACCCTCCACTCCGCCTTGACCTTTCCGATCTAATCGCCGGCGAGGACATCTTCGACGACCCTGTCGCCGCCTCCAATCTAACTCCACTCCTTGACCGCCACGTGGCCAATCCCACCGACTCATCAGATCTCAGTTACCGCACCAGATTCCTCCTCCACGACTCCTCCGACCCCATGGGCCTCTCTTCCCTTCTCGTCCTCCCCCAGTCCTTTGGGTGGGTCTCTCTCTCTCTCTCTCTCCCTCAATTTAGCTTTTTTATGGTTCTTGGATTTTTGATTTGAAGAAACTGAATTTGAACAGGGCGATATATTTGGGAGAGACATTTTGTAGCTATATTAGCATTAACAACAGCTCCAACTTCGAAGTTAAGGATGTTATTATCAAGGTTTCTTTTTTCCCATTTCAATGGATTATTCATTTTTAATAAATGCTTATTCTAATTCTAGTTCTAGTGGGTGGGTCAGTAGTTATCCGTAGGTTTTACCGAGTCCTTCTTTAGAAATATTCAATAATTAATATTGAACAGTGCAGTAGTGTATCTACTACTCTACTCTACTCTACAACTTAAAAAGAGTTGTTCGGTGATTACAGTGTTGTTGATTTCAGGCTGAAATTCAAACGGAGAGGCAGAGGTTATTGCTTTTGGATACCTCCAAATCGCCTGTTGAATCGATACGTGCCGGAGGGCGTTATGATTTCATTGTTGAACATGATGTGAAGGAACTCGGACCTCACACGTAAATTATCATATCTCACCCTTTTTATTATATAATAATATTCTGGCACAATTTTAATTGACTTACCATATATGTTTGTCTCGCAATGTTTAGGCTGGTCTGCACTGCATTGTACAATGATGGCGAGGGTGAGCGTAAATATCTTCCACAGTTTTTTAAGTTCATGGTCGCCAATCCACTTTCAGTTAGGACAAAGGTACATCCCCATGCCTTCCAAAGTCCAATAAAAAAAAAATGTTGGGTTTTTTGTATTGTTTTGTCCATGAAGTGGGAAACCTCCAAATCCCAGGTGAAGAAATCTGAACACCACACAATTTATAGGTGCAAATAAAACCTTTTCAATATGATAACAACGCATTGTTAATACCAGGGGCATTGGTTGCTTCCTGGTGTGTTATTCTTTTTTTTCCTTTTTTTTTAGCTGAGTTTCATTATAATATTGTTTTGCAAATTTTAATATTTGCTAATTTCTCTTTTGCAGGTTCGAGTTGTCAAGGTATGTTGAGCTTTGACTGTATGCATTCGTTGTAAGTTTAAGAGATCTTCCTGCCAGTCTTATTAGATGTTGCAAAACTGACGTAGGATTGCTTTTTATATATCCACTGTCATATACCATGTAGGTTAATTTATGTCCAAACCAATTGGGGTAAATGGCATCAGCTCCACCAAGTTACTGTTTGGCACAGCAATCTTGTCACTTTTGTATGTTATTTTATTATTTTTAAAACTTATTCTTTATTTGATACTATTGAAGTGAGGTGGGCTCTTCTTCTTCTTCTTCCTCCTCCTCCTTCCCCCACCCTAGTCTCGCTCTCTCTCTCTCTCTCTCTCTCTCTCATGTACAAAGCTATTTAAATGAATCAAGTGATGAGTGGAAGCTTTTGCAAATATTGTGTGTCAGTGTCTGGTTCTGTAAATGCTGATCAAATGCACTGCACCATAAGGCCCCCTCCAAAATTTGTATAGATATCAGTAAAAAATTGCATACATTAGAGATCCATATTGGAAATGAGGTGTTTAAATACATTGTATTACGCCTAAGTTGGTACAATGTACACACTGTACATGCTGCCTGAAACTAACCAGTTCTCATTTCTGACTTTTTTTGGTGATATTGGAATTCTACTTTCTTCACTCCTTAAGTAATAATCATGTGACATTTTTTTTATGCCTTATCACAAGTTCTCAAGTTTATAAATAAAATTCATTTGGGTTTTTTTTCTGGGTCTTTTTAGCCTCCCTATGATAGCACCATCTTCTATCTCAGGAAACTACATATTTGGAAGCTTGCATTGAAAACCATACAAAATCAAACCTCTTTATGGACCAAGTTGACTTTGAGCCCGCTCAGCATTGGAGTGCAACAATATTACAAGCCAATGAGCACCATTCGCACAGCAATTCCCAGACTAGGTGTGTGGCATATTTACTATTTCAAAGTTTCAACAATTGATACGCCTTGCTTAATTTTTGTAACAAATTTTTTGCCTTGCCTTTTTTTTTTCCTTGCCGCGGTGGGGGTGGGTGTTTAATTTTTTTTTTTTTTTTTAAATTATCTTAACTTATTTTATCACCTTCTATTTCTTAATTATTGATCATATGCTAATTTAAACTTTTAGGGATACATTTAAGCCACCAATCCTTATCAGATCTGGTGGAGGAATTCACAACTATCTTTATCAATTAAAATTGTCATCGCATGGTTCTACACAAATGAAAGTTGAGGGAAGTAATATTCTTGGTAAACTTCAGATAACATGGCGTACAAATTTGGGTGAACCTGGTCGCCTACAGACACAGCAGATTCTGGGCACAGTAAGTGTTCATTCTTCAATATCAGCGAGCTTTTTAATTTATATGGATACATTCCCTGGAACATAGAACAATAGGAATATTTTCCAGTATTTGTGCCAATGAGCTCTAGCTCAAATGGCATCTCCTTCCCCGGCAAGAGCAAGGTGCAGGCTCAAGTTGTGGGTTCAGAGTTGAGACTCTCCAGGAGCTTGTGTAATTACCAATAAGAAAATGTCTGCTATTTGTTCATTTTTTGTGTCATTCCCTATTTCCAACTGTTCTTTCTATTTTAAAAGAAGTTACTTTTCAAATTTTCATTTGATTTCTTTTTTTCTATTGGAAGTCTGATTAGGAATTTACGATTGAGTGCACGCTAATTTGTTACTTTGTTAGTTTCTTAGGCTGTTTCACTTATATGTGGAGTGTTTCTTTTGTAGCCAATCACTCGCAGAGACATTGAGTTACATGTTTTGGAGGTTCCTTCTGTGATCAACTTGGAAAGATCCTTTTTGGTAATTATAGTCATTTGATGCCCTTTATCTGTCTGTTATGAACTAGAGAAGTGCAGTTTAGCTGACAGAATTTTAAAAATATAACTAAGCCAATGGGAAATTTTCATTCATTGTAGTGTCCATTAGAACTGAATGTCCATCTTAAAGTTTGTCATTTTCCTCATTCTTCAAATATATTTTGGTACCTGTTAAATAACTAAATTCTTAGGAAACTGAGCAATTAATTGCTTTCCCTACAGCTACACTTGAAACTTGCAAACCAGACAGATAGAGAATTGGGACCCTTTGAAGTTTCGTTGTTGTATGATGGTTTGCATGAGGAGAAGGTTGTAATGATTAATGGTCTCCAAACCATGGTAATTCTTCCTTCTTTTTCCTTTTTTTTTTTTTTAAAAAAAAAAAAAAGTAAAACCATGGTTACATTTTTAGTGTTTAACATTATGTTTTTTAAAGACATTTTGCATTGACCGGTGGTAGGCTCATTGCTCAATTAATGATTTTTAATTCTGGATTTTCTCTCTATTGGGAAACTCTCATCATAGAATGCAAATGAGTAGGTACTGCATATTTTGCTTGCAAAGTCATTTCACTTTTTTTAATTGGGTAGAGACCTGGCACCTGGAAGTTATTGTAGGCCTTGGAACTTTGTAGGTTTTGAACATTAATTGAGTAAATTACAGGGATTTCACCTGATGAAATTGGTCAAAAAGTAGTGTCACACTAACTCTTGCATCTTCTTAAACCCTAATCCTTATTGTCTGTGGCACTGATTTTTTGGATTTGATAAATGTTTTACAGGCTTTACCGCAGGTTGCAGCATTTAGTTTCACAGACTTCCATCTGGTAAGGAGAAATTGAGCCCCAACTTATTGCCACTTTAGTTTTAAGATACGGCTTCAACATATGCTTCAGTTTAAATTTGTGTCTACTTTCATTTATTAGGAATCATTTTTTATTATTTGTTTAAGAATTAACGTATATTCAAGTGATAGCCCAATAATAATGACATTGTATATGGTGCGTAATGTCTGTAGTTCAAACCTCACCTCCCACCTCCCTCTTCCCACTATTTACTTATCTTAAAAATAATAATGTCTTAATTTTTAAAGCACATACATAATAAAATTGTAATATTAGCCACATCAATAGTGGAGTCTATCAGTTAATCAAAAGAAAAATACATGAGCCGCAACTTACTATTTACTTATCTTTTAAAAAAATAATATCTTAATTTATAAAGTACCTATATAATAAAATTGTTCTAGCCATATCAATAGCAGAGGCTATCGGTTAATTAAAAACTAGCCTCGTCACATGTGCTTCGCGCGTGAGATGAGGCTTTTTTTTTTTTTTTAAGTGGTAGTAGCAAAAATAAATAAATAAATAAAATCTATGTTTTTTATTATATATATAATTTTTATTTTGAGAATATAATTTATAAGTGGATAAATAAATTTGAAAATTAATAGGAAAGTGACCATATTTTTTAGGCAATTTTTAGTGGAAGTTAGGGTTATATTTTTATCTGATTGTTTTTTAGTTTTGTCTCTATTTAAACATAAGAATGTAAGAGTATTTTAAAACAAAAAAAATTTGGATTGTCCTTTAGTATTTTTTTTATATATTTAAATTTGTTTTTGGATAAAAATGGGGTGTTTAACTTATTTTTCTATTTAAAAAAAAAAAAAAAAAAAACAATAAACGTATAGTTATTTTGAAAAAGTGGGTTAGTGGAAGAGTATTCCTATGTTGTAGGCAATATTTTAGTGCAAGTTAGACATGTATTTTTTCTAAACTATCATTTAGTTTTGCGCTACTTAAACCTAGAGGTGTAAGGGTATTTTGGAACAAAAAAATATCCGGTCCAAACAGGAGAAGCCCCTTAAATATTAGTATAGATAAAAAGGTGGCTTTCTTCTTATAGACAGCTGCTAGGGGCGGGATTCTTACTATAAACAACCTTGTTAAGAAGAAGATACCTCTTGTGAATTGGTGCAGCATGTGTTGATGTGAAGAGGAAACTGTGGATCATTTATTGATCCATTGTAAGTATGCTTACACCTTGTGGAGTGAAGTCCTCTGTTTGTTTGGGGTTCAATGGATGATGCTGAAGAATGTTGTTTCTCTTCTTACTGCATGGTGGAATTGGTTGGAGAGGCACACTTCAAAAGTGTGGAATATGATTCCAGCGTGTCTTATGTGGTTAGTTTGGAAGAAACGCAATGCCCGTACTTTTGAGGAAACTGAGAGACTTGTAGACTGCGTGAAGTCTTTGCTTCTTAGGACTTTGTTTGAGTGGTCCCGGATTTGGGGCTTTACGCATTGTCTTTCTTTGCTTGACTTTCTTAATTCTGTTAGTCTCTCTATTTGATTGATTTGTACTCTTTTCAGTGCAGTGAGTTTACTATCGCAAATTCATTGTGCTTTTTTATCAATAGAGTTATTACCTATCAAAAAAAAAAAATCTCATGACCCAAAACTTATTGACACTTCAGTTTTGAAATATGGCTTGAACATATGCCTCAGTTTAAATTTGTGTCTACCTTTATTTTTAATGTAAAATAGTTGTGTGCAGTTGTGTAAAATATCGTATTTGGAGCCATCTAGGCTTGCAGAGAGTAGAGATTAGAGATTTTTCAATTCACCTGACTTTTATTATATATTGATCCTTCTATTACTAACTACTAACCTATCAAATGGTCTATCAAGTTACCGTATTTAGCATGGACAACTATTTTGTTAGCTTCATCACTCCCTCTTCCTCGTATCCAGTAAAAACCTTTTTCAGTTTTCCACATTGGCTACTTATCAAAACCAAAAAATAATAATAATAAATCCACAATGACTGTGGACAAAGGCTATATTAGGTGACAGTTCATAAGACTATCCATGATTTTAATTACATGGCTAATAAATCATTTAAACAAGTCTTGACTATAAAATAGGTCATGTGATTAAGAATATAGATGGATGTTCACTTGAGTCAGAGGGGTTGGAGGAACGTTCCTCCAAGCCAATTTGGGAAAAGCAATTTATGCAATGATTATTCGGTCCTAAACTTTTTTCCCCCTCTTCTTCATTGGCTCCCTATGGATCTGCTCCCAATCAGAGTTTACTTAACACTCGACAGAAATACAAAGGAATAAATAGCTTCTCATGCCATCATGCATGATAGTAGGTGTCACAGTCCTGAGTCTGCTGACATTCTTTGAGGTTCACAAATGTAAATATACCCAAACTTTGGGCCTTTTGGACCTGTAAACACTAAAAGTGGGCCCACAATAGTTGGAAGAGCTGTACAGCCACATAGTACTTTTAATGGGGTATTTGTATGTCAAACAAAACATTGTTTTACAGTTTTAGCAGCATTTTTTATTATAGGTTTTTGGGAAAAGAGTAGGTTACTGTTGCATGTGCCATCCGAGTTTTCTACTTTTACCATTATGAATTGGTGAGATGGCCAGGAGTTGATATGGCTTAACATTACATAACTGAATGGCCATTTCATGCCATTATTTTATCTCTCTGACAATTAGGAAGGATGTTATCCTGAGAAAACTTCTGCTATGTAGTTTATTTTATCTCTAGTATAATTTCTTAAAGCTGCCTTTTCTAATGCAGGACCTCATTGCTACTAAACTTGGAATCCAGAGAATCACAGGCATTACAGTGTACGACACAAGAGAGAAGAAATCTTATAACTCTTTGCCAGACCTGGAGGTTGGTCAACTATATTTTTGCTATTTTTCATGACAGTTTGGAGCTAGAATGCATGCTATTGTTACAAAAAGTCATTTTGGCCAAGGTTGATCTGGCAATAATATCCATTGTTGGAGCGTAAACTGGTTTCTTAAATGATTCGAAACTGATTAATTCCAGGGAGTTCAGCTGGACTAAAAGCTTAAGCAGTTGGACTTCGCATCCTCTTTGAATTCTTTAATTTAGTGAATCAACTTGATTGTTGGTTTTGGTTTTTAAATATATATTCAACTGTGTTGCCGTCTGAACTGTTGAAATTCCCTTCTGATCTGTAATTTGGACATGTTGCAGATTTTCGTGGATTTGGCCTAATTTTTTGGCCAGTTTCGCCTGATTTTTTCGTCATCTTCTGGTGGGGATTAATCCATTTGACCAGATGAAGTGATGGTTTGTATCATCTATGGGCTTCAAATAGATCGAGCAGGTCTTGACAAGCCAACCAAGTTTGTGAAGCTCGATTACTGTTGATGTCTACCCTTCTCAGGCTGGTATGACTTGCTGTCGTGCTTTCATATGATTCTTTCCATCCTCAGCAATGTATTTTGTAGTTCAATTACTTTCAAAATCAAAAAAATACAAAGTTGTAAGATTGATAAGAAAAATAGAATGATTTCATATTTTCCAGTTGTGAAGAAGCAAAGAACTTTCTAAACTTATTTGTCAGGTATATCAATTTTTTTTATAGATAATATAATTTTATTGAATAGAGACTACTTCATGCACAAATGACATGAAGGAGCCTAAAGAATTACAAATGACTACATATGTAATGATTTTATGAATAATAACTATCCATAAGATCCATTGCATAACACTACTCATATAAGGAACTTTTGAAGATTGCTAGCAATTGAGTCCTCGTGCATTCCTTCCCCCAACACCTACGTCCCCCCAACCCAACAAACCCACACACCACAACCCCCCCCCCCCCCCCCCCCCCCCCCCCCCCCAATGTAGTCCACAATAAGTATAATTGAACAAGACTCCATATATTTGAAGAATAGTTAACTCCCTCATTTCGTCATCCCCATAATAGATAAAGGAACCTAAATACGTAACTCTATTGTTCAAATGCCACGGCACAATGTATTAAAAGTAGGGCTATCCAGACCACCTGACCCATCTGACTGGACTCAATTTGTCCGCTGCCAGATCTGACTACTCTGGCAGTCAATGGGGGGGGGGGGGTGTTTTGCCTTTAAAGACCGGTGGGTTGAATGGTGGGTCTCCAAGATGTAACTCAGCTCAATCTGACCATGAGTTTCCTTAATGAAATCTCACCAGATCTAGTGAGATTTCCATCGTTGCTCTTCCTCTCTGTCATTACCCGTTTCGCACAAAACTGAAGAGCATCCGATCCAATCTCCCTAACTGGTCAACAGCAGGTTTGGTTCTCCACCCCTGACGAGATCAAGTTGGGTGCAAGTTAGACACAAAAGCGATCTAGACCACCTCGTGGACACCCCTACAAAAAAGATGGGTCACAGCCTACTCACTCAAATGTCACACTACAGTGTATCTAATAAAATCTATTATTTATCAAAAACGTATCTGTCAAGTGAATAATATATTGATGAAGTGATGAAGTTGGAAAGGTTAGCTAACGATCTTTCTCAATAGTCGTAATACTACTGTTGCATCATATAATCATGTCTGCAGTGAAGCTGTTCTTTTCTTGGCCTTTGACCAATATAGTATTACATTTATAAGTTCCTTGCTAGTCCTGAGTGCAAATAGGCGAATGGCAAACAAATTTTCCCCTTAATACCTGGGAGGAAGTTCCATGTCAATCATATTGCAATCTCAGTTATCCACACTCTCACTAAGTTCTAGTGCTTCTAAGTTATCCCTATGGAAGAGTTGATCCCCAGCCAAACAAATCGGCTAAGGTATCCTTAATTTTATAACAAATAATTAAAGATGAGAGAGAACTTTTGGTAATCTAACCGGAAAAAATAAGCACTCGAAGAATTCACAAGAGATCAAGATGTCAAACTTTGGAAGTGCAAATTTGCATTAGTTGGTGACACACTTCTTTTTTGGTGGGGACAATAATATATGGACTAGCAAGCTTATAGCCTGATTGCCTTCAAAGGTTCAAGTCCTAACCCCTATATAAGACACACTCCCTTTGGCGCTTGAATTGTGATCATTCTCATAAGTCACAATTTGAATGAGTTTATTTTTGGTTTGTGCAGTTTATTTACTTAATGTTCGATTTTTTTTTTTTTTTTTCCAGCAACAATTTTTTGGAAAAGCATTCTAAAGACTCGAAAAGTGATCTCTCAAGGTGCAAAATGGCGTGTGGGAGATGGGTGTGATATTCAAAACTTTGAGGATAAATGGCTACTTGGAGTTGGAGAAGGTAGTGGCCGTGTGCTATCCCCAAATCATTTCAAACTTGGTCTGTGTTTCCCATCTTATCGATCTGTACTCAAATTAGTGGGATTCGCACTTAATTGACTCCATTTTTTCTGCCTTTTGAAGCTCAACAGATTAAGGCTATTCTCTATGCTATTTCCCCAAAAAAGATTTTGTGTGTTGGGCTCTAGATAGGCATGGTTGGCTATACAATGAAATCGGGTTATAAGCTACTCTATGAGGATGCCAGAAGTGATGCAGAGACGGTGTCAAATTCTGAAGCAGTCCACTCTTTCTGGAAGGGTATCTGGAAAATGCATGTTCCTGAGAAGATCAAACATTTTGAATGGAGATCAGCTTGCTCAAATGCTCTTACTACAAAAATGAATCTAGTAAAGAGAAAAATTCTAGATGATGATATTTGCCAACTCTGTGCCAAAAAACCCGAGTCTACCCTCCTTGCCTTGTGGGAGTGAAACAATCCAGTCATTCTGGAACAAAACTTTAAGCTGGCTTGACAGGTCACAATCTACACGCGCTTCCTCTGGTGATTTAGTAACTTTGATCCGTATAAGACCACATCTGTCTGACATTTTTGCTCCTACCGCCTGGTCTCTATGGTGTAGGAGAAATAAGGTTCACCTCAATGAAGCTGCACAACCACTAGAAAGAATTGCTGAAGAAGATTGCCAATATCTCAAAACCAACAGGAATGCACACTGGAGACCACCCAAGGGAAGTGGCATCCCCTACAAAACCAACTTTGATGGGGCTGTTTTTGAGGATTTTGGAGAAGCAGGTATTGGGGTTGTGGTTCAGAATTACAAGGCTGAGGTAATGGCTTCCCTATCCCAAACATTGCAAATCCAGCATCAGTAGAAACTGTGGAATTGTTTGCTGCTAGGCGTGCTGTCATGTTTGTCCATGAAGTCGGTCTCACTGAATCCATTTTTGAAGGAGATTCTGAGTTGGTCATCAATTGTCTTCGAAACAGTGATATGTTGCACTCCTGCTTAGGTCACTTGGTAAAAGACACAATGTCCTATGTAAACCCTCTCAGGAGTTGGTCATTCTCTCATTCTGTTAGGCTAGACTTTCTTTCCCTTTTATAGTCTATTTTGTTAACATTTACCAGCACCTTAATAAAAGCTAAAGCGTAGTGTTTATTATTATCACACTCCAGTTGAACCACATCCTTTTCTTGTCACAAATTTTTTTTTTTTTTTTGGGGGGTTTCCACATCTCACATTCTAATCAATCATCTTTTCCCTCTCTCAACTCATCATTTCCCCATCAAACAGACAACTCATGTTTCTCTTATCAATGACTTTCCCATTGAATCCAAATCAATCAATATATATATATATAAAGACCTCATGCAAGAAAGTATGAGGTCCTGTCATGTGGCGCACTTTATGAAGAGAATTGAAATACTCTTAAGTCACATTAGAGATAAAAACAAATTTAAAAATAGGAACTTTTTATTTCCTTTAGTTCAATGTTTCAAGACTACTTTTTATTTCATTTTATTCATTATTTCAAAATTACTATTTGTTTCATTTGGTTTAATATTTCAAGGCTTTTCCTTTATCTCACACACACAAAACTCTTTACATTTTCATTCACCCTTCATTCCATTCCATCTCAAATACACTTCAACCAAGAATGATGTTATTTGCTTTCAACCTTTAAACAACACCTACATAACTCCAAGTCTCCAACATCGTTGTACCATTTGACCCTAACCCGAGACTAGGCTACGACCAAGGAAGATGGTGATACGAACTCCACCAACAATTGTGATGAAACCCAATAACAATGATGATTTGGAACCCCAAGATTGTGTAGACAAGATTTGTTGAGCCTTGACCCATCACCTAACTAGATGAAAAACCAAGACTACGATGGATTGAAATGCCACACCAAGAATTCCTAAGAAACTCTCAAGAATTAAGGTGATAAGTTTTGTTGTTTGAACGCCACAAGATTAACTTGATAAGTTCAAGAGTTCTTTTAAGAACCAAGAGGAACACAAGACCTCACAAGGAGAATTATTTTCTAAAAACTAAAAACTGAATTTAAAATTCGTACTACCCATCTATATACCTGGAACAATCCTCCAAGAATAGGCAAAGTCATAATTACAGCTTTAAAAACAGCACAAAAATTAACCTAAACAAGTTCTCACATTTTTTTGGATTCTTGGACTTATAAAGGCAGTCAAACATAGCTAAATGACTAGATTTAATGTATTTTAACACCCTTTAATGGTCAAACCATGCTGGGTATTGCTTTGATGACATGGACTAAGCCTTGATTATTATTTGAGCCCATCTTGGTCTTTTCAGAATCAACCCAACTCTCTTAGACTAGCCCATTTAGTGCTTCCTTGAAACGTTTAGCTCTAAGTCTTGTAATTGGGCCACTAGGAAGTGACAAAGGTTCATGTGCAAATTCAACTCCATTTCCACGTGTATGATCAGCATGACCAGATCCTTGATTTGCATCATTCCCCCTCTTGAGAAGGATTTGTCCTCAAATCATCACCTACATCAAAAGGAGACAAATCAGCAACATTAATGCTTGCACTAACACCAAACTCACCTGGTAAGTTAAGCTTGTAGGCATTATCATTGATGCGCTCCATTACTTGAAATGGTCCATCACCCCATGGTAGGAGTTTTGAACACCGCTTTTCTGGAAAATGGTCCTTCCTAAAGTGCAACCAAACCCAATCTCCTGGTTCAAACACTACCTTGTTGTGTCCATTGTTGACTTGATGGACATATTGTTGAGTCCTCCTTTCGATGTTCAGCCGTGCCTTTTCATGAATTATCTTTACAAATTCTGCTTTCTTTTTGCCATCTAAGTTCACACATTCACTCAAAGGTATAGAAGTTTAATCCAAAGGTGACAATGGGTTAAAACCATAAAAAATTTCAAATGGTGAAAACTTAGATGCAGAATGTATACTTCTATTGTAAGCAAATTCAACATTTGGCAAACAATCTTCCCATGTTTTCAAGTTCTTTTTAATGATAGCACGCAACAAAGAAGACAAGGTTCTATTTACTACTTCAGTTTGACCATCCGTTTATGAATGACAAGTAGTAGAAAACAACAACTTGGTTCCCAACTTTCCCTACAAAGTCTTCCAAAAGTAACTCAAAAACTTTGCATCCCTATCAGAAACGATGGTCCTAGGCATACCATGTAACCTAACAATTTCTTTGAAAAATAAATCAACTATATGTGATGCATCATCAGTTTTGTGACATGCAATGAAGTGTGCCATCTTGGAAAATCTATCTACCACCACAAAAACTGAATCTCTCCCCCTCTTAGTCCTAGGTAAACCTAAAACAAAATCCATAGAAATATCAGTCCAAGGTTCACTAGGTATTGGCAAAGGGGTGTACAAACCGTAGGATTTCAACTTAGACTTAGCCTGTTTACACGTGATACACTTCTCACAGATTCTTTCCACATCACGTTTCATATGAGACCAAAAAAATGATCATGCAAAATTCCTAAAGTCTTAGCTACACCAAAATGACCCATCAAACCACCACCATGAGCTTCTCTCACAAGCAATTCATGCAAAGAACACCTAGGCGCACACAGTTTATTCTCCCGAAACAAAAATCCATCATGCCTATAAAACTTACCAAATGCCACTTTTTCACATGCATTGAACATATCACCAAAATCAGAATCTTGTGCATACTAATCCTTAATGTATTCAAACCCAAGCATTTTTGTATCTAAAATGGAAAGTAAAGCATACCTTTGGGACAATGCATCAGCCACCACACTTTCCTTACCTTGCTTGTATATGATCACATAAAGAAATGTTTCAATGAATTCCACCCATTTGGCATGGCATTTGTTCAACCTTTGCTGTCCTTTCAAATGCTTCAAAGATTCACGATCTATGTGAATCACAAATTCCTTTAGCCATAGGTAGTGTTGCCAATTTTCCAAAGCCCTTACCAAGGCATACATCTCCTTATCATAAGTGGGGTAATTTAGGGCTGTCCCGCCCAACTTTTCACTGAAATAAGCAACTGGATTGCCTTCTTGCATCAAAACAGCTCCAATACCTATTCCTGAAGCATCACACTCAATTTCAAAAGTTTTAGCAAAATAGGTAAAACAAGTAAAGGTGCATTAGTTAACTTTTCTTTGATCTGATTAAATGTCTTTTCTTGTTCTTTCCCCCATTTAAACGACACATTTTTCTTGATGACTTCAGTAAGAGGGGCGGCTAAGCTACTAAAATCATGCACAAACCGCCTATAGAAACTAGCTAAGCCGTGGAAACTCCTCACTTGGCTGATTGTTGTAGGCGTTGGCCACTCTTGGATTGCCTTCACCTTTTTCTCGTCCACCTCAATTCCTCTTTTACTAACAATAAAACCAAAAAAAACACAAGCTTATCCGTACAAAAGGTGCACTTTTTGAGGTTAGCAAACAATCTTTCTTTCCTTAGAATTTCCAAAATAGATTTCAAATGCATTACATGTTCTTCCAAATTTTTGCTATAAATTAGGATATCATCAAAATACACAACTACAAATCTACCAATAAATGCACGCAAAACATGGTTCATCAAATGCATAAAAGTGCTTGGAGCATTAGTTAAGCTGAAAGACATCACTAACCACTCATACAAACCATATTTAGTCTTAAAAGCAGTTTTCCATTCATCACCTTCCTTCATCCTAATCTGGTGATAACCACTCTTAAGATCAATTTTTGTAAAGACACAAGAACCACGTAATTCATCCAGCATATCATCTAATCTAGGAATGGGATGACGATATTTTACCGTTATGTTGTTAATGGCTCGGCAATCAACACACATCCTCCATGTTTCATCCTTCTTAGGAACTAATAAGCACAAGGACTCATGCTTTCACGCACATATCCCTTCTCCAATAATTCATCTACTTGCCTCTGAAGTTCCTTGGTCTCCTCAGGATTACTCCTATAAGCAGGTCGGTTTGGAATTACTGCACCAGGTATGAAATCAATTTGATGTTCAATCTCTCGATTTGGAGGTAAACCATGAGGTACCTCTTTGGGAAGAACATCTTCAAACTCTTGCAAAAGAGAAACAATATCGCTCGGTAAAGTACCGACGAGATCATTAGTACATAAAAGAGCCTCCTTGTACATGAGTACAATAAGGGGCTGGTGTGAAAACAATGCCCTCTTGATCTCACTTTTTTTTGCAATGTAATTGAATTTTTCCTCTCTTGTTCTCATTATGGCCGAAATCCTCTCTTTTTCTTTTTCACTCTGATCAATGTTTTTCTCTCCTCCTTTTTTTTCAACTCTTTTTTTTTCAATTTCAGCCTTCCTTTCTTCTTTTTTTTCTTTTCTTTTTTTTTCATTTGATCTTTGTAACTTTAATTGATCCTCCCTAACCTGTTTTGGAGTTAATGGCACAAGAGTAATAGGTTGCCTTTTAAGAGTGAAAGAATACTTATTTGTGAATCCATCATGCGTAACCCTTCGATAATACTGCCACAGTCTTCCTAACAATACATGGCATGCATGCATGGGAACCACATCACATAGCACCTTATCCTTATATTTGCCAATGGATAATGCCACCAACACTTGTCTTGTCACCTTAATTTTGCCACATTCATTCAGCCACTGAAGCCGGTAAGGTTGAGGATGTTTCAAGGTAGTTAAGGCCAATTTTTCCACCAAATAAGTGCTGGCTACGTTTATGCAACTCCCTCCATCGATAATAACACTGCAAACTTTGTTATTTACAAAGCATCGAGTATGAAACAAGTTCTCCCTTTGGTTATTTTCTTCCTTCTTAACCTGCACATTGAGAACTCGCCTTGCTACTAATAAATCTCCAACCACAGCATTTTGCTCATCATCAGCATCCTCCAAAGATGGCATGTCAACATTATCTACTTCTTCCTCATTCTCCGACTCAAGCTCGCCTTGAGCATTTATCACCATCACTCTTTTGTTTACACACTGGCTGGCTATGTGTCCCCGCCCCTGGAATTTTAAACACTTAATATCATGGGTTTTAGAACTTGAAGCCTCGATGTTACCTAAAGTAGTGGCGGTCTTTGAGTTAGCACTCTTAGATGGTTCAAATTTTGCCTTATTTTGTAGCTGCTCGTCCCTTTTTGGAGCTATCTTCCACTAACTGGTGGTAGTCAAAGGTTGTCCCCTCCTAGCCAATCCCTTCCATTTGAATTGCTCCTCCACCTTTATGGCTTGATGCACCATATCCGTCAATTCAACATAGTGTTGCATCTTAACTATATCCGCAATCTCACGATTTAAACCGTGCAAGAACCTAGCCATGGTGGCTTCTCGGTCCTCTTCTACATTAGCCCAGATCATAGCTACCTCCATCTCCTTGTAATACTCATCCACACTCTTAGAACCTTGAGTTAACCTCTGCAACTTTTGATACAATCCCCTATAATAGTGATTGGGTACAAAATGCTTCCTCATAAGCATTTTCATCACCTCCCAAGTGTCCACGGGTGGCTCTCTATTTCTCCTCCTATTAATCAATAATTAATCCCACCACACAATGGCATAATCCGTAAATTCAATTGCAGCCAACTTAACCTTCTTTATCTCCAAATAGTTTTGACAATCAAACACCATCTCCATTTTAGTTTCCCACTCCAAATAAACTTCAGGATCATTTTTGCCTTGAAAAGATGGGATTTTAATCTTTATGTTTCCTAAATTATTATGCCTCCTAGGCCTACCTATCCTAGCTTCTCTATTCTCGTACCCACGCTCAAACCTGCCTCGGTTCACATATGGCTCATCAACCTCCTCCGACTCCACCTCTTCCTCAACATTCCCCCATAGAACATGCCCACCTTGCTACCTGTTATGGATGTCATGTTGCTGGCCTCTAGGAGTTCCTGCTTCTACCCTATCCAATCTCTCAAGAATAAGTTCAATTTCAACCCTCAACATACGCCTCATCTCCCCTAGCAGTGCTTGCATTTGGAGGTTCTGATCTATTGGTTGTCGAAGTTCTTCGGTTATGTCTTCTTCTTGATTATTGGCCATGTTTAAAATTTGCAAAACAAAGTTAGAATCCTCACAGGCCCTCCCTCACGTGTTTTACTCAAGAATTGATACACTCGCACTCGTGTTTTCACTCTAAACGGCTTTTACCCTCTAATGGTCTCACACACTCTTGCCTTTTTCCACTCTTTTGTGTCTTCTTTAGTTCTTAATCGAACTTCAAGAAACTAATTCAAAATAATCCAGTAGTAATTCAAAATGAGAAACACCCAAAACTCATCAAAAAGGTCAAGAACTTGAATAAGGCCGAACAAGATTGAGAAATTTTCTTTTCTTTTCTTTTTTTGTTTTTTTTGTTTTTCTAAGCAAGGAACAAGAAATAGAATGAAAATAAAAGATAGTCAAACTTATCTTAGAACCAAAGCTCTGATACCAAAATGATACGAACTCCACCAACAATTATGATGAAACCCGATAACAATGATGGTTTGGAACCCCAAGATCGTGTAGACAAGATTTGTTGAGCCTTGACCCATCACCTAACTAGATGAAAAACCAAGACTACGATGGATTGAAACGCCACACCAAGAATTCCTAAGAAACTCTCAAGAATCAAGGTGATAAGTTAGGTTGGTGATAAGTTTGGTTGTTTGAAAGCCACAAGATTAACTTGATAAGTTCAAGAGTTCTTTTAAGAACCAAGAGGAACACAAGACCTCACAAGGAGAATAATTTTCTGAAAACTAAAAACTAAATTTAAAATTCGTACTACTCATTTATGTACCTGGAACAACCCTCCAAGAATAGGCAAAGTCCTAATTACAGCTTTAAAAATAGCACAAAAATTAACCTAAACAAGTTCCCACATTTTTTTGGATTCTTGGACTTATAAAGGCAGTCAAACATAGCTAAATGAATAGATTTAATGTATTTTAACACCCTTTAATGGTCAAACCATGCTAGGTATTGCTTTGATGACATGGACTAAGCGTTGATTATTATTTGAGCCCATCTTGGTCTTTTCAAAATCAGCCCAACTCTATTGGACTAGCCCATTTAGTGATTCCTTGAGACGTATAGCTCTAAGTCTTGTCATTGGGCCACTAGGAAGTGACAAAGGGTCATGTGCAGATTCAACTCCATTTCCACGTGTATGATCAGCATGACCAGCTCCTTGATTTGCATCAGATGGCTTGCATTTTTTATTCAGTAACGGTGGCTTAGGATTTTGATGTTGAAGCCGAACATTGTGGATTTTAAGAAGGTTATGATTCGCTTTGAGTCTTTGGGTGTTTGGGATTTTGGTTTAGAAAAGTTATAAATGCATTTTGTTTTAAAATTAAAGAAAAATAAAAAGAAAAATTCTATTTTATTATTTATGAAGTTAGCTATTTTTTATTTTGTTTTAGAATTCATAATTTGTAGGTTTATTTGTAGTTTTTTTTACTGCTATTTTGGGTGGTATAAGTCATAGTGATAAAAATAAAAATCTGTGATGATTTCTAAGTGTTTTCTGATTTTTTAAAAGGATATGAAACCCCAACTAAAGATAATTAAATTTTGATAAATTGATGTGTTTATAGCCAATTTTTCATTGTTTAATCATGTTCTCTTTAGGTTGATACTTACAAATGATTTCCTCAATTACATTGAGATAATGAATTAGGTGTTTGAGGTTGAGGTCTTCATATTTGGTTGTAAGAATATATTAGGTGGTTGAGGAAATGTTTTGGATGATTGCTTAATTTATGTAATTTTAAGATATAAAAGTATTTTATACTTTAAATTCTAATTTATAGATTTCAAAATCATTTAATCAGTTTAAAAAACAAAAGGTACTTTTAACAATTAATATTATAATATGTTATAGTGTGATAGTGTTATACAATTTTTAAAAAATAAAATAATCATTAAGAAAATCAAGTTTTAAAGTATTCAACAATATTATGGGCAAACATAAATATTATATAATAAGATAAGTATTATAGGTCTTAATATACATAAGAATGATTTCAAATAAAATTTTAAATTCGCGCATCGCACGGAACATTATCTAGTTGCCTTAGATTTAGCAATCAATCATATCTCTCTCTCTCTCTCTCTCTCTCTCTCTCTCTCTCTCTCTCTCTCTCTCTCTCTCTCTCACACACACACACACACACACACACACACACACACATATCAAAACATTCAATTGTCTCCCTTTAGATTTAAAACACACTAATTATATATATATATAGATATCGATTTTGAATTTCTCTCTTTCCGCCCTAGAAGTTACCAAATTACAACTAGAATTAGAAAATCCCATTGAGGTCAATTTTTCCTTTTCTTCCCCTGAACTTCTTTACTTTTGTGCTGCCATTTTTATGGTTTGTGCTGGATTTTCTCTTGTGGGGTTGTAAATATTGTGTTTCTTTTTTCAATTTTCAACTTTTCAATCTATTTCTTTGTATTTACAATATTTCTTTAGATAACTGCATTTTAACCATTAAAATTATTTGTCTAAAGAATTGGAATGTGTTTTATTGATATAATACATAGTCATTTGCCTCCCATTTAAAAAAATTATTTTCTAAATGGCTTTGTTATATTTTATATTAAATACTACATAAGTTCTTGCTAATTGTCTTCTAATGTCAGCCAAATCTATGCTAATTTCTAATTTCTTAGGATACCTTGGAAAAGGAAACAAAATATTATGATCGATAGGTATGGACCATATGGTGTTCATCTTTTTCTTTGTATATGATTTTTTTTTTCATTAGTTTTTTTGACAAATTATGATGTAAATAACATTATGGTAAGTCAGACATACTAATTTCTTTTTTTTTTTTAAGATCTAATCTCTAATTCTTACCATTTATTTTCTCAAAAAAATTCTTACCATTTATAATTTTTTAGGAAACAACTCTAGGATGCTTACAATGTTTAACTATTGCACCCATTTTATGACTATTGACATGCATGCAATATTGCTTTATGTTTTCCATGGTAATAATAATATCTATTACTTTGGAATTAAAAAATTCTCTTAATTAAAGCATATATCTCAGTGTTATCTCATTCTTAGGAAATCCTACAAGATTGCAACCTAATTCAAATCATGCTAACGAATAGACATTTATATATATGTGTGTGTGTGTGTGTGTGTGCGTGTGTGTGTGTGTGTAAACAATCAGACTGATTTTGAATAGTCCAACACGATTAAATCATATTTCCTTAGTTAGCTTAAACTTATCTCATTCTCAAGAGAAAAGAAAAACAAAACAAAAACCCTTAAACTTATCTCTTATTTTGAGTTCAATTTGCCTATGATATGTTGCACTTCAATCCATAATACTTCTTAAATATACAAAATTATGATAGATGTCACATAAAAATATAATAGATAAATAAAACATGAAAGAAACTAGGCCTTTCTTTTGTACTTTTATAATAAAAATCCTTAAGTGCATACTATAAATTCCACCATTATAGTAATTCTTATATAATATGTATCACATAAAAATATAATAGATAAATAAAACATGAAAGAAACTAGGCCTTTCTTTTGTGCTTTTATAATAAAAATCCTTAAATGCATACTATAAATTCCACCATTATAGTAATTCTAATATAATATGTACTTTAAATATTTATTTCTAGCTCTTTTAAGTACTCCATCAATTTTTTTCTCTTTTTCCCCCTTCAAGTGGGTATATCTTCCTCTTAAATTATACAAAGAGGCAAATCGCTTTAATTTGATGAGTTATATATATATATATCATCACATTAACTATGCAACTTACACTACAACAAAATGTATTTTCAGTGACGAAAAAATTCGTCACTAAAAATCCAGTTTTTCGTCACTAAGAACCTTTAGTGACAAAATCGGACTTTTAGTGACAAAACTCATCTCGTTGCTGAAACCCCGTCACTAAAAGTCCTGGTGATGAAAAATTTCGTCACTAAAAGTCCGATTTAATTTTTTTCTTTCAAAAAAACTTTTAGAGACGAAAACGTTTCGTCACTAATTGTTTTCCTCGCTAAAAACACCATTCAATGATGAAAATATTTCATCACTAAAAACACTTTAGTTTATTTAATCATATTTAGTGATGAATAATTTCATCACTAAAACTATTTTCGAGTATATATATTGACGAAAAAGTTCGTCACTAAAACTATTTTAAGAAAATCCATGCATATATAGTGACAAAAATTTTCGTCACTAAAACCATTTTTTACAAAATTTTGCTACATTTAGTGACGAAATATTTCATCACTAAAACTTATTTTCTGTTTTTATTTTTTTCATGACTTTGATATTAACCTGTAACCTGTTATTACATTACTAAAACCTCACATTTGAATAATACATTTATTTCAACTGACAAGCCATAAACGCGTTGACCTCTTGTGATAAATTACGTTGATTAATTAGTCAAGTTATTAATTAATCAATTTAACATGCAATATCACGTGGCAGCACAAACAAATCACCAAAACTAAGTTATGCAGCGGAAAATAAATGACACGGTGATTTGTTTACGAATGGGGAAAACCCTTACGGCAAAAACCCCACCGGGTGATTTAAGGTCACCACTCCCGAAACTCCACTATTATCACAACAAGCAGTTACAAGTAAGGAATCCCAAGTACCTCACCAACCTACAGTTGAACTCTTACCCCAATACCCAATTGGACTTGTTCTGTAGTGACAGTTTCTCCTTTTAATGCACGGCTCCCAAGTACGTGACTAACCAATTTGATGCGCGGATCCCAGTACGCGGCTTACTCCTTTGCACGAATCCCAATACGTTACTAACTCCACAGCAACCCTTTGATTGTTGTAGTTGATTTGCAGCAGCTTCACATAGAAACACCAATAAGATCTTCAATGTTGGTGCAAGAGACTTTGCTTGGTTACAAAACCCTAAGGCGTACAAGAAACGCAGCAAGAACTCTTTCTTCTGTGAGGAGGCTAGGGTTTCAAAAAGAAAACCTTGTGAAGCTTTCTAGGGCTAGGTTTTTCTTTTTCCACCTCCTTTTAAATAGGAGCTTAATGGGCTCTCCTATTCCAAATAGGTTTACACAAACCTTGGGTTTTCCTAGTCCAATAAGAATTATACAAACCCATAAACAATTAGCCTTTTAGAATAAAAACGTTGCTGGCTATAATCTGAAACCCGTAAGCTCGATCGATCGGGACATCTGTCGAGATTTAATGAATCTCGACAGATCGAGCTTCTGTCGAGGAGGTATTGAGACCTGCAGTTTGCACTTTTGTTGAGCAGTTCTTGAGTAATCTTCATGTCTTCAATTTAACCACTTGTAATGATCATCTTGAACCTATTTAGATTTACCCAAATACAAGTAAAGTGCGTTTTGTCAAAGGATATGCCAATTACATAAAAATATGTCCCCAACATCAACAACACATTTATAAAAAAAGATCCATACATTCCACAAGTAAAAAATAAATCAACTATCTAATTCAAACTCCTTCCATACAATAATTGTTTGCAACATATACAATAACTCAAGATGTTTTATAACAATACAAAAAGTGTAACATATTATAATTAGAACTAACGGAAGATTTCCTCATATGTCTTCAAGTAATGCCAAAAGTAAATCTCCTAATAGCCACCAATAAGAAATCTGCACAAATATAAACACAATACCACATTAAAATCGTAAAGTAAAAACATTAATTAGGTTATATGAAGCATTTCTAACAATGCATTAAGAGTAGTCACACAATGTAATATGGGTCAATTGCTAAAAGAAAGTACTAACCAAAAAATTTTTTAACTTGAAGTTGAACCACCCCCATAGATAAGAGCGTTATCATAACCATTCCTCCTTAAAAGGTTAGGAATATTCTTTTGGACCTCTTCTTGCTTAGCTCGTGCCTCTTGGTCCCTAGCTTGTGCCTCTTAGTCCCTAGCTCGCTCCTCTTAGTCCCTAGCTCTTCCCTCTTTGAGCTCAATGATCTCATTTTCTAACCGTTGAATATACTCCACTGAGGAATTAGATGAGGCGGTGGTTACTAGAGAAGAGGAAGGTCTCATGCCAAGTCCTTTCACAATACCGGACTTCTTCTTAAAAACCAAGTTTGAGATCTCCTCTTTTGTAAGGGGAATTGCATTAAGATCTTGACAATGATCCTCTTGCACTCTAAATATATTTTCCTGTCATTTGAAAAAGAGGAAGAAACAAATAGTCACAACATTAATAATACATATGCTATAGCTTTTCAAACATGATAGGGATGGAATGATAAGGATGGAATGATAAGGATGGAATGATATACATACATATGTCACTTCATCCTCATGGTGTATCCACATATTTGTATTTGGATTGAAATGAACATCTTTGAAGATTTTGGCCAATTCATGAACTTGACCATCTTAACTATTTGTCTGATTAATTAACATTCAGGTGTTAGATAGATCTACTTAATTAATCACAACATGTAATATACTAAAGTTTAAGAAAAATGAAAAAACACGCCCCTCCTCATCAACCCTAACAGCAAGTGGCTTTGTCCCGCATCTATGTTTGCCTAAAGTTTTCTTCCTATTTTCAGAGTTCTGTCTTTATTTTTTCTAATAAACAACATTCAACATATTTATTAGATCATGAATAAAACAGTATACATTTACTTTATCTAAGTATTATTCTAATCAGTTTACAATATAATATAGTAAACATTGGATAATAATAATATATGCATAAATAATTTACCAGTCAATCTTCATTGGTCCATCTCCCATCAATGAGTTCAGTCCACAACTCAAGTTTGGCATTCTTTGGCGGGTGGCTTCTTGCATAGTCAACACCATGAGATTGTACGAGCTTTTTATAAGCTTGATGCAACTTGTAGGAGCTGGAACTTAATAACCTTCCACATTTTGTATTTAATATTTTCGTTACCAAGTTGGAATCCCCTTGTAGCTCAAACTGATCCTGTAAGATGAAGTGTATATGTATTATAAAAATACTATTATTTGAATTTAATATGCTTAGTGACAACAAAGGCGAGTTAGACATTATCAATGTAAATTTACCACGATATTTTGAAACACCTCATCTCTAGTAGCAGCATCAACATTTTTTCAATTTTTCACGTTGTAACTGGACAAATTACTTCGCACTTGTAAGCCAATTTGATTGACAAGCTTGCATGCATTCTTCCCAAGAGGAGCATCATATTCTGTAGTTATACGTACTGGCAACTTACCACTTTTTTCAACAAGTGCCCGTACTATTATACCACGTGTTGTTCCACGGGTATTTCTGCTAGCAAATCCTATTTAAACATTATTAATGTTAAAATATTATACATTCCATGTATATTATAGCTAAATTAAGTGAAGTATAATCTCAATAGTAAAAACATGGTGCAGTTGTAATTAAGTATGTTCTATGTAATTACCAGTCATGCTAGTTAATGCGCCAATAGTCTGCGCCTCCGCACTAGAAGAACTTTGGATGGGAGGAGTTGCTTCAGGAGGTGTTTCCATAGATTGGACCACTGGGATAGATGCCTCACCTCGCGAGCGTGTAAGTTGTCCTAGTGCTATCTGTAACTAACAAACATACATATAATGGAACAACAAAGTCATTACAAGTAATGGAACAATAAAATTATTATCATCTATTGTATCATATGGAACATCTATTGTACCTTATGGATTACAGAATTAGATAACTATCATTGTCATCATCAATAATAGGTGGTACATAATCATCATCTACCACAACACTAGCTCTACTTTTTTCCCTTTTGCACAATTGGACTGAGCAGTATCCTTTAGAGAAGTTAAGATGTGCTTCAATCCCAAATCATCAATTCCCTCTCGGTTTTGCCTCATTTTATCCAATCTTGTCATCTCATACCTCGGTATGTTATAAGTGTATTTGGCCTTTTTGGGTATTTTTTGAAACTATGTATTAATGCCATCAAGTTCAAAATAAGTACAAAACATCTCAATAACAATTACTACTAACTTTACATATCATAGTCTATGCCATTATCCATATCAAGCAATTCACAAGTGCAAAACTTGAACACAATTACTATTAACTCAACACAACTAATGACCACATCAATATCCATATCAAGATCAAAATAAGTACAAAACATCTCAATAACAATTACTACTAACTCAACACAACAACTGACCACATTAATAACAATTACTACTAACATAATTACTACTAACTCAACTCAACACAACAAATGACCACATCAATATCCATATCAAGTTCAAGATAAGTACAAAACAATTGCTACTTAAACAAGCATAAAACTTTAAGATAAGCACACAACATTTAAGACAATTGTTATGAACTCTACATATCATAATTCATATCAAGACCAACATCAGGTATGTCATGCTCTTCATTTTGATTAGCATCTCTTGAAGTTCCACCTTCAAGAACCTCAGTTTTAACATCACCCATACAATAGTCAGTAATATTGTCTTCAACATTGATAGAGACAACATCAACAATCGCTTCTTGTTAGAATGCGTCACTATCTTCTGTATTATCATTAGATTCTCCACCCCCGACTTCCGAGACATCAAACACTCCCCTATGTTGGATGGATTGCACAATTTTCCAAGGTTCACCCAGTTATAAATACATTTTTCAATGGGTTATGTTAATGGGCACTGTGCAGTGCTCGTTAAGCATATAATATTTTACTTTTTTCTGACATAATTTTTGTCTTTATTTAAATTTATATCAATTTTTCAGTTTTATATCCCATTTAAGTCATATTGTGATCTAGCTCATTATCTTTGTTATCTAAACTCACTAAAATCCATATTTCTAACACACTTTCCAAAAGTTCATTGTATTGGGCTTTTTGGGCTTATTCCTTTCCTATTTTTAGGCTTGGTGTAGAACGTTTCCTTACAATTGGTGACATTTGTCGGAAATCTGGTGTTTTTAGTAAGTTTTAATATTATGGTAGGCTCAAGTCCACACTATGCAGAATCTATGGGGTCCTAACATCAAGATCACTTTTTGAATCTTGAAAGAAATAGGGACCGGGAGGGTAGTGTACATACTGCTCACACTAGCAGGAGTCAGTCACGAGGTGGAAGTAGATTCTCTCATGAGGAAAATGCTAGGGCCATGTAGTGGGAGATTGACCGTTTAAAGAGGAAATTGTGTCACGAATGTCGGAAGCGAACTCCCTCCTTTTCTAACCCTTCTTTTGAAGATGGTAGAGATAGTAGTTACAGGCCCAAATCAAGGACTCCCCCTAACGAGTCTTTCTCCTATGAAGGGAACAACCCTCATGGCTACAAAAGAAGGAACTTATCTTGCAGAGGCCTTAGAAATGATGCTATGAGTAAAGCATTGAACCAAATTTTCAAGTCACCTTTCACACATAAAATTGAAGAAGGGAAACTTCCTCGACGATTCACTCAACCAACGTTCACTATATACAATGGCCGAACGAACCCTGTGGAACATGTAAACCACTTCAATCAGAGGATGGCTGTGAAGAATGAGGCTTTAATGTGCAATGAGATGGTTCAATAACTTAGAGGCAAGTTCTATTGATTCCTTTATGGAACTCACCCGGGTGTTTGGGTTTCACTTTATTACATGTAGCAGAGTTCCTCGACTCTTAGATTCGTTGTTGTCCATAACCATGCGAGAGGGGGAAACCTTAAAAACATACTCCGACAAGTACTGGGAGATGTTCAACGAGATGGACGGAGATTTTGATGATGTAGCAATAAGGACTTTCAAGGTTGGCCTACCTGCCGAGCATGATTTGAGGAAATCATTGACTAAGAGAGGAGTGTGCACCGGCTCATGGACCGTATCAATGAGTATAAGCAGGTTGAAGAAGACCAACAGTAGGGTAAAGGGAAGGTGAAAGTTATCCTTCAGGAGATGAGAGATTTCAGGTCGGACAGATACAATAATAACAAACCTCGAAGAGATTTTGCTGGGCAATCCGGGCCTACAGCTCCCCAAGTGGTCAACACGGTATTTTGAGAACTAGTACATCAAGTCTTGGAGAAAATCCAGAACGAGCCATATTTCAAATGGCCAAACAAGATGGCAGGGGACCCCATGAGGCGTAATCAAAATCTTCATTGCCAGTATTATCAAAAACGGGTGCATACCACCAAGGATTGTAGGACTTTGTGGAATCACTTGGAGTAACTAGTCAGGGATGGAAGATTAAAACAATTTTTGTATCGGCCCAATAGGCAGAGAGGCCACTCAGGATCAGTAACTCAAGGAAACACTTCTTCAAGGCCTCCTTTAGGAACGATTATGTCATTTTTGCTGCTCCTAGGAGGACTGTGGGCAGGGAGACCACTCAGGATCAGTAATTCAGGAAAACAGTTCTTCAAGGCCTCTTTTAGGCATGATTAATGTCATCTTTGCTGCTCCTAGGAGGATTGGTTCTCGTCCTTCCAGAGTGATGTCTGTAGCACGAACACTCGCCGATGACTCTAATTTTTTAGCCAAAGAAGGATAGAGGAAATATCCAACTAGCGTTAAGTTTTTCAGAGGAAAACAAGATTGGTACTACGCAGCCACACGATGATACTTTGGTAGTCACGCTCAGGATAAGAGAGTATGATGTGAAGAGGGTGATGGTAGACCAAGGTAGTGGTGCAAAGATTATGTACCCTGACTTATACAAAGGGCTAGACTTGAAAATGGAGAACTTGACAGCCTATGATTCACCATTGATAAGCTTTAATGGGAAAGTTTTCATTCCAAAGGGACAAATTAAGTTACCTGTGTAAGCAAGTTCAAAGGTAGTGGAGGTGGACTTCATTGTGGTGGATGCTTACTCTCCATACACAACCATTGTAGCAAGACCTTGGCTTCATGCCCTAGGAGCTGATTCCTCAAGTCTACATTTAAAGGTGAAATATCTGTCTAGGGACCAGATTAAGAAGCTAGTTGGGAGCCCATCTGTGGCTTAGCAGTGTATGGCGGCTGCAATTATGCATCAGCCTGAGGTTGAATTTTCGGCCTCTGCTGAGGGGGGCTCATAGCAATCAAGGACCCATGTCATGCCTGTAGAGGGAGCATTAGAAAAGCCCATGAGTGAGAAGCTAGAAGAAATTGTTATAGATGATGACACGAAGAAATTTTTTCAGGTCGGAGCTCAATTGCCTCCCCAAGAGAAGGAGGAGCCGGTTGTATTTTTAAAGAGGAACATCGATGTATTCGCGTGGAATACTTATGAAGCCCCCGAGGTAAATCCAAATTTCATTTGCCATCACCTAAATGTCAACTCAGCTGTCCTCCCAAAGAAGCAACCACATTGGCGTTCATCTAAAGAGCATTCTGACGCATTTAAGGTGAGTGAACAAGCTCAAGCAAGCGGGGGCTATCAAAGCAGTGTTCTACCTGGAGTGGTTGGCCAATACAGTAGTAGTAAAGAAGAAGAATGGGAAGTAGCGCGTATGTGTCGACTTCACAAATTTGAATAAAACTTGTCCCAAGGATCCTTTCCCTATGCCTCGGATAAACCAGTTGGTTGATGCTACTGTGGGTTATCCTCGGATAAGCTTTCTAGACGACTTTCAAGGGTGTCACCAGATACCTCTGGTTTCAGATGACCAAGAGAAGATAGCTTTTGTTTCTCCTATTGGGAATTATCACTACAAAGTAATGCCCTTTGGCTTGAAGAATGCTAGGTCTACTTATCAGAGGATGATGACCAGGATGGTTAAGCCACAACTAGGAAAAAACATTGAGATTTATATAGATGATATGGTGGTCAAGAGTCTAATAGAGTCCAGGCATGTTGGTGATCTCGAGAATGTATTTGAGATATTAAGGAAACACAATCTGCGCCTTAATGCTTCTAAATGTTCTTTCGGTGTTGGTTCAGAAAAATTCTTAGGGTACATGGTCACTTACCGAGGAATTGAAGTCAATCCTAACCAGATCAAAGCAATCAACAATTTACAGCCACCTCGGAATCCTAAAGAGGTCTAGAAGTTTACAGGGATGATTGCTGCTCAGAACCGGTTCATTTCTCGATCTGCAAACAAGTGTAGACCCTTCTTCCAATTGTTGAATACGTGGAAGGGCTTTGAATGGACCTAGGAATGTGTTTTGGCTTTCTTGCAATTAAAAGAATACCTATCTCAGCCTCCTATCATGTCCAGTCCAGAGGTGGATGAAGTCTTGTATGCATATATTGCTGTTGCTTTCCATGCGATGAGCTTGGTATTGATACGAGTTGATAATGGTGTGCAGATGCCGGTTTATTATGTGAACAAGTCATTATAGAAAGCCAAAGTTCATTACTTACCCTTGGAAAAGGCCACTTTGGCAGTAGTGTATGCTACACATAAGCTCGCTCGCTATTTCTAGTCTCACATAGTTGTTGTCTTAACTCAACTTCCACTTAAGTCACTTCTTCGAAGTGCTAACTACACCGTAAGGATAACCAAGTGGGGTACAATTCTAGGGGCTTTTGATATCAAGTACATGCCTCGCACCTCTGTAAGGGGCCAAGTCTTGGCTGACCTTATGGCTAAATTCACCAAGCCCTCACTAGAAGAGAATGCTAAGAGGCTAAACATGGGTGAAAAATCAGTTACCATGATTTCCCTCAAGGAACCTCTGTTATGGAAGGTGTACATTGACCGGGTAGTGAACCAAAGAGGATCTGGAGTGGGGCTAGTTTTGGTATCTCCTGAGAGAATTACTATTGAGAAATCCCTAAGATTGGGATTCTCGGCCACCAATAATGAAGTTGAGTATGAAACTCTACTAGTAGAAATGGCTATGGTTCAGAAGATAGGCTGAAAAACAATGCAGATATTCTCAGATTTATGATTAGTTATGGGCCAGGTGGAAAGAGAGTTGGAGGCTAGGGATCCAAGAATGAAAGAGTATTTGAACTAGATGAGACATTTACGATCAAAGTTTGAATCTTTCACCTTAGTACAGATCCCCAAAAGCAGGAATACCCATGCAGATTCCCTGGCCATCCTCGCGACATCCTCGGCGCAAAGCTCTGGTTATCCTTATTGAAGATCTGCACAGACCTATAGAGATGAACGGAGACATGCTTTGAATTCAGTAGATCAGGATGGGACCTAGTCGCATAGACCCCATAGTGCTAATCCTTAAAGAAAATATCTTGCCCAAAAAAGAAGTCTGAGGCTGATAAAGTACGTAGAAAGGTACCTCGGTTCTAGCTATCTGAGGACCAAAAGCTGTACAAACGCTCTTTTTCTAGATCATATCTGCTGTGTGTACACCCTGAAGCAACAAAACTACTTCTAGAAGAGTTACATGAAGGGATTTGTGGAAGTCACACGGGAGGAATGTATTTATCTCATAGGGCTCTTACACAAGGGTATTGATGGCTAAATATGTAGATAGAAGCACAAAAGTATGTGAAGAAGTGTGACCAATGTCAGAGGTTTGCTCCCAACATTCATCAACAAGGGAGCGTCCTCAATCCTCTATCCAGCCCTTAGCCTTTTTCTCAATGAGGCTTAGATATTGTAGGACCTTTCCCTAAGGCAGTAGGGAATAAGAGATGGTTGCTCGTCGGCACAAATTATTTCACTAAATGGGTTGAAGCTAAGCCACTGTCAAATATTAGGGATTTGGACGCAAAAAGATTTGTTTGGAAAAACATTGTAACCAGGTTTGGAATTCCTCACACCCTTATTTCAGATAACTGCCTTCAGTTTGATAGTAAGGCCTTCAAAAGATGTTGTTGTGATCTAGGCATTACAAACAGATATTCCACCCCGGCTTATCCACAAGGGAATGAACATTTCGAGGCTGTTAATAAAGTAATAGTGAATGGGCTCAAAAAGAGGTTGGATGATGCTAAGGGAAAATGGGTAGGAGAATTACCACACGTCCTTTGGACGTATCGAACTACCCCTCGAAGATCAACAGGGGAGACACCCTTTTCAATGACCTATGAGGCTGAGGCTGAGGCTGAGGCTGTAATTCTTCTTGCAATCGGTTTCCCAACATTGAGGATGAGCTCTTTCATTGCAAACAATAATGATGAGTTATTGGGAAGAAGCTTGGATTTGGTCGAAGAATGAAGAGAGAACGCCATGGTTCAATTAGCATATTATCAACACAAGCTCAAACAAGGCTATGATTCAAACGTGAAGTTAAGACCACTGGCATCAGGGGATTTAGTTTTAAGGAAAGTTTTGGGTATTGCAAAAAACCCAACATGGGAAAAATTAGGGCTCAACTGGGAAGGGCCATATTGCATAACCTTGATGGCCGAGATAGGGGCTTATTAAATTTAAGATCTAGATGACAATATTATACCACGTCTTTGGAATGTAAAAAACTTGCAAATGTATTATTAATAATGAAGCTTCTTTATGGTATATATCATTTATTACTTTATACATTAAACTTCTCATTATGGTTAAGTATCAAACAGAACCTTGATCATGCCTGGCTCCTCGGACCATATACCTTAGATAAATTGATATTTTTATTTATTTTCTTAAGTGTTAAAAAGAACCTTAATTATGTATGGTTCCTCGGATCATCTACTTTGGGTAAATTAATACTTCAAGTCATTTTTCTAAGTATCAAACAGAACCTTGGTCATGCCTGACTCCTCGGACCATATACCTTGAATAAATTAATATTTCAAGTCATTTTTCTAAGTATCAAACAGAGCGTTAGTCACGCCTGGCTCCTCAGACCACATACCTTGGATAAATTGATATTTCAAGTCATTTTTATCAAACAGAACATTGGTCACGCCTAGCTTCTCGGACCACATACCTTGGATAAATTGATATTTTAAGTCATTTTTCTAAGTATCAAACAGAACCTTGGCCACGCCTGGCTCCTCGGACCACATACCTTGTATAAATTGATATTTTTAATTATTTTTCCAAGTGTTAAACAAAACCTTAGTTATGTCTGGTTCCTCGGACCATCTACTTTGGTGAATTAATACTTTAAGTCATCCTTCTAAGTATCAAATAGAGCCTTGGTCATGCCTGGCTCCTCGGGTCATATACTTTGAAGACCCCCAAAATAGTGATTTGAACAAGTGGAAGTTCATAAGCATCAGTTAAAGCATTTGTAAGTATATCAAACATATTTGTTGTGTGGTCTATAACTGATTACTTCCTTAAGATCATTAGGTTTATAGGGAATGATGTGAATGATTGCGTTGTTGTGATGTATGGATTTTAAAGTTATAAGGGTGTTTTGCTAATTTTTTTGACTTACTAATTTTTTATTCTATTTATTAATTAGAAAGGTATAATCACTTATACAGATAACAAAGTGGGGCATATCTCATTGTCCTGCTAATTAAGTGCTAAGTAAAACAAAAATTATACAAGGAAAAGATACAAACATCACAATCCTGAATAAAGGAATTGTAACTTTCATTGATTTAAGCCTCGGGAAGAGGCAAATTGCTTACAAAAGGTCAAGTTACATTACAGTTAAAAAATAAAAAAATTTATAAAAAAAAAAAAAAAAAAAAAACTAAGTCTAAAAGATAGAAAAAATAGACGAGGACAAGTTAAGGCTTCATCTTTATCATAAGTTGTCCTTGGAAGTCTTTGGAGGTTGGTTGGGAGCCGTGTTGGTAAAAGCAAGCCCCTTACCCTTGGAGTCTTCCTCATGGGGAGGGTCGCCAGAACAATATCCATCAGCTGGGTAGATTCCTTCTCCTTTACAGGCTCTTTAGGGGCAATGGGGACTTGGGAAGCATCATGAGCTACTTCTTAGGTTGTTTCTGTTGGTTTCTCAATAGCCTCAAACTGCTTTGTCTCCTCAAACAGATGACTAGAGGAAGGAAGGGCTTTGACAGGACTGTCCCTTCGAACATTTGCTCCCTGGGAGGTAGTATTAACCTTGGGGACAAATGGACTAAGTGCTCGAATGGCTGGAGGATAGTAGACATTTTCTGTCTTCCAGAGGGCAAAAAAGGCATCAACCCCAGCCTAGGTAAATGCCTCATTCCACACTTAGAGGCAGTAATGTCTACATACCTCCGAGACCTCCAACCTGAGGTTTTCCTCGATCTCAGCCACCCTGGCATCATATCCATCCTACTTGGCCTGATCCCTTGCCTTCTCAGCTTCCTCCTTAGCCTTTTCCGCTTCTTCTCTGGCTTTGTTGGCTTCCTGCATGGCCTTTTCATACTCCCTCAGACTCTTGTTAAAGGCCTCTATTTGCTTCTTTGCTGCCACGTAGTTTTCATCAGCCTGGCGAAGCTATAGGCGTTGAGTCTCGACCTGCCTCTCAGCCACATTAAGAGCTGCCTCAAAGTACTTTTTATTGCTTTCAGCCAAGTTTAGCTTGGCAATGACCTCCTGCAGCTTTTTCTCTACCACTTCAAAGGTCTTTTGGGCAGCAACGTGCTTGGCATCCTTATCCTTCATTATTCTATCCATGCTGATGATTATCTCCTCAACTCAGTGAGCAGATTGAACGGCCTTTTTCCAGAAATAAAAAGGAACAAAGAAGCATACTCAAGTCAGAAAAGTTAAGTGTAAAAAAAAAAATGAATGAATGAAAACTGAAGAAGAGGTAAATAATAGTCTTACTAGGGCGAGTTATTTCTTCAGTGTGAGGAAGACCTCATGCTTCCTCATCTGCCTTAACTCGTTCATATCCTCAGGTAGCAAAAGAGCTTGTTCTAATGCGTCAGCCACGCAAGCAGCTATACTTGGGTCAGAATTTCTAATGGAGGCGTCGGCAGTGACAGCGTGATCGTCTAGGATCATGGTCGAGGCCTAGACTAGAGCAGATGCAGGGGCTTGAACCTCGGCCCTCTTCTCCAAGGCCGTCTAAGATGTCTCGACCTGTTTGGCCCCTTTTTGGGGATAAACTTCCTTGGAAGGAAGACTCTTTCCCCCCTCTACCACATCTTTACCTCTTTTCCTTTTAGGCTGATCTCTTTTCCTTTTGAGATCAGCCTAGTCAGTACGTTGGGGTTGGGTGGGTGGAAGGGAGGGAAGCTTAGGCTGTTTGGATTTTCCTTGCTCTTAGTCCTTGAGGGAGGAAGGTTTGTTTTTGGCAGTCTTACTTGGCTCTTGACCACCTAAGACTCCATCAGGTCTAGGAGGCTTTATCAGGTCTTACGTTCAATCGGCATTGTGTCCAAGGTAGTGATTTCTTCTTGCAAGAAGCTTATTGGTTCTGAAGATGAAGTGCCGAGGTCATCGGCTAGACTTCCTAGGGAAGAAGGTTGGTTGAAGATGTCAAATTCATCGTTGGAATCTGAGACTTCAACGATTTCTTCCTCTTCCTTAATGATGGGTTGGCAGGAGGTCACTTCACCAGTTGTACGCTAGGGTGGAAAAGGTATTGTAGGGATGCCTTCTAGTATAGGTTGTGTGGTGAGAGTACCTTCAGGGATAGGAGTGCCCTCGGGAAGAATGAAACCCTCGGTAGCAACACTTATTCGGTGTAGGCATGGATCTTTTGCTCTGATCACACACTTCAGTGCCTGGAAGGATTTGGAGATGGGAATATAGCCAAGGATTAGATATGCTACTCGAAGTTGATTATCAGTGTGAAAAAACACTTCAACCTTCAGTATCTCGTCTAACTTTGGCTGGTTGACAAGATTGAAGTTCGAAATAGCAACGCATTTGTCTACAAAACCATCAAGAAAAGCAAAAAACGTCTTCAACAAAAACAAAACTAAATCAAAGGAAAATTTCTGTATAGACATAAATAAAAGAAGAAGAAAAGGGGGTGATTATAAATAGTTGACCTAAACCCAGAGCCCCACCTAATTTCTCCTCTCTCGTCAGATAGGGGAGGCCATCGTGTCATTCCCCAGATACGATCAGAAAATCTTTGTTTAGGCCCCTGTTGAAATCAGGGAGGCATTGGATAAGCCTGACCTCGGGATACCTAGCCTTTAGGTAGTATTCGTGCCCTGTTAAATGGTGGAGATTGTAAATCCAATTAATGTTGTGGTAAGTGAGTCCCAAACCCATCCTCTCATTAAGCGCATCTACACAACCTAGGATTCTAAACATGTTTGAGGCGTACTGGGTAGGAGCTAATCTATAGGCACTGAGGTAATCCCTAGTGACTGTGCTAGTGACTGTGCCCATGGGGATTCTTATTCCCCTCTCTAGAAAGGCGATCATCGGGATTACTACTTTTCCCTCCCGCCTTTTCTCATGCCACTCTCCTTCCTTACAATACCTAATAGATGCCCCCAGTAGAATCTTATATTGGGATTTAAAAGCCTCTAGTTTCTGCTCAAAGTCTACCAAAGAAGCGAATCTACCTATGTTCAAAGGAGGTTTGAAGGTATTAAAACGATAAAGAAAGGGATGAAGAGCTGAGAAGAAGAAGACAGAAAAAAGAGAAGTAGATGAAAAGAAAATGAATGAAGAGATTTATAAAGACTTACGCTAGGAAGAAAAATCTCCTCGGACTAGTTCTTGGTAATTGTGAGGGCACGTGTAGATTGGAAAATTTTGTAGGTTCGATGTATGAGTGTTAGAGTGAGAAAAACCATTTGATTTAGATGATATTTATATCAAAGGAGGGTTGCAAGTGGGAAAATTCTAGCCTGGGTTCCAGCAGAATCGTCAACCGTTGGATCTACATCGCACCGTAGAACTTGGGAAACATAAAGCCGTAGAAATTTAATGAAGGAGCATCTTGTAACCCGAAGCGTCAGGAGAGTGCCTCAAGCAATTAAAAAGGCATTCATGCGGTTAGAGGATATGTGCAATGGGCACAGAATGATTATATTGGCATCAAAATCCTCCTTTCTTACTGAAGAGCCAGAAAGAAGAATCTCGAGAGGCTATTGTGGGGGAGATGGGTCCAGAAGTACATATTTATATGCATATCGAGCCGAAAGCCCTATTCGAGGGCATTAAGCAATCTGAGGATGGGTAAACATCTTACTAAGGGTCTATGTTAGTTTATAAAGAAGCGAAGTCTGATCGTGATCATCCGAGAAGTTGATCTGAGGAGGAATATATCCTCAGATCAACTAAGCGGAAGTCGGAATGTGTTATCTGTCATCTAGAGGCAACATCCTATGAGACTCTATTGATAAGGATATGCATCACAGGGGTATAGGACAAAGGAAAACCACGAAATATTTAAAGAAAAAGTTGTTGCCACCACATTGAATGCTCTGCAGCTAACTCTCTAGCCGCATTAACGAGGAAGTAATGCTTGAGTAGCAATGTTCAGCTTTATAACTATCTTCAAAAGCTTCAGGAAGGTGCTGATGGGACAAGTATCCTACCCGGCAATCTGATCCATACGTGGAGGGTAGAGAGAGGAGAAAGGGAAGTATAAAAGGAAGTAGAAAGCCCCAAGATAAGGGGATCGAGGAAGAAAGAAAGAAAACACTGTAGACGTAAGGACAATATCTGTAATCTATCTTTGAGAAAGAGAAATATAAGATCTAGTCTCATCGGTTTGAGTCCGAGGACAACTTTCGTTACACAAATTATCCCATCTGAGTCGTATTGTGATCTAACCCAGTGTCTTTCGTTATCTAAACTCACTAAAATCCAGATTTCTAACTCACTCTCTACAAATTCATTGTATTGGACTTTTTGGGCCTATTCGTTTCCTATTTTTGGGCTTAGGTGCAGAACGTGTCCTTACATTATACATTCTCAATTTTTTTTATTGTCTTGGATTCTAATGCATATTTCATTATATTATAACCATATTTCAAAATATCTTAGCATATATAATAATTGAAAGTAAAATACAACATGTTTTCTTGCAAAAAAAATAAAAATAAAATAAATACAAAAAAGTAAGATATAGAGTATAGACTTCTTTACTTAGAGAATATATATATTACAATGTAATCACATTATTGTAAAACGAGTTTGGGACTACTATTCTCACTTTTTTACTTAACAAAAAAAATGTTAAATTTTCCCGCATATTGCTTGGGTATGCGAGACTACTAATATGTGTGTGAAGCTCCCTCTCTTAGAGACCTGAACCACATCTCACATATACCCCACACCTCAAAAGTACATGTACTTATAGAATGATCATCACACCAAAAATGCGTAGTTATCAAATAAACTCTTTTAAACAATCAGGTTACTAACCACATGATAATTATCCCTCTCTTTGAATAAGAGTTGTTTGGTGTGAAAAATGGTGGCTAGTTACGAGCACGTTCTGCTAAAACTAAGGCAGCATTGTTGCATACTTTATCCACAACATCTAAAACTAGAAGCAGCAGTATGTTTTCACTTCATTGAAAAGATGGTTGCAGTTCACGTTTTGTTAAGAATTTGTAAGAAAGTACAAGAGACGGAGAAATTTGCCAATCACTTAGCCCCATATAAACTTTAAAACATTTTATTCATATACAAGGATTGCAAGTTAATTCAAATCAATAAGTGAGGCTAATGTACAACAAAAACCAGAAATAATCAACACCAAATAAAATGTTTGGGTGGATATAGGTTTCACACTATTGTGTTTATGAATCTGAGTCAGGAATTAACGTGAGCCCCATGTTGCCCAGTTGGCTTCACTTCCAACGCGTGGCATGCTGTGGATCCTTGATTGGACATCAACCTTAAAATTGGCCCCGCACATGACCCCCTCGCTATCAATCCTAGGCATTGCCTTCATTTTCAATTTTGGATGCTCAAAGCTCATCAACCCATTCTCACTGTGGAACATGCTCCCTGCAATTGCATTCACCAAACCTTAGCTTTAGATTGCTTTCAATGCAATTATATAGTATTTATGCAATGAAATTCAAAGAGAAATCGATAGCCACACGATCATACTTTTAGGGTCTTAAAAAACTCTCGAGGCAATGGAAATTTTGGGATCAATTAGAATGTTCCTATGAATATATTGAACGTGACAATAAACGCCCTTTACATACCAGTAGGGAATGGTGCATATGATTTAGCACAGCTTGCTTTTATGACATCTAAGTTGTCAGAAATCACCACAGAACCATCAGCTGCAATACCCCAGAAGAGCCTAATTTCTTCATTTGCACCCTACACAAAACAAATTAACAAAAACAATAAGCAAATGAATTCAGAACTAAAATTTTACATATGTTTCCTTTTGAGAATTTGTAGAAGATTTTTTACCAGCGCAGCAAAGACTGTTCTGGCCTGGTTATCATAGACAACAAATCCAAAGCTTCCATCCAAATCTTTGAGGACTTGATCAGCAGGATATGGGCCCCTGTCACGGAGTGTCCTATATGCCTCAATCACAAACATGGCCTCATTTGTGCCCTTTGATAAGCCATACTGCCTGATGAGGCTGCTTAGATTGTTTAGACTCCCCAGGAAAATGCAGTATATGTCATCTATACCACAGAACAACCTGCAATATTCAATTAATTAAATTATTCTATCAATCACAAATAAAATCAATATGTATTATACAATTCCCGCCCCCCCACCCCCCCCCCCCCCCCCCAAAAAAAAAAAAAAAGGCTTATCTAACAAATGTGGTCTTGTGGCTCAATGACACTGTTCGATTCTCACATAAATGAGAACTTGGGTTTGAATCCAATCCCCACATGTTGAAAGTGGAAATAAGAAGACAAGCCCTTGAAGTCAATTGACCAAAACTGCATGACCCATTAACAGAAACGCACATATCACATATAAGAGAGAGAGGATACCTCCGATGAATGGAATATGTTCTCTCTGGTGGAATATATGCCAAAGACATTGCATCTCCAATGCCGATTGAGAAGGCATTACTAGAATGAGAAATGAAGTGGTTCAAAATCTCTTTTGGAAGCTTAGGCTTCAAAGAAGAATTCAATGAGGCCGGGCTATTCAGTTCCTGAGGAGGTTGCACCAATTCTTTGTTGAATATTCCCAACATCTTTCTTACTGTTATGTTTTTTCCTTCCGTGCTATGCTTTCAAAATATAATTCCCCTCAAAACACACAGAGATCTAAACCAAAAATATAATAAAACCAGCAAACAGACTTAAAAGTAGTAATAGATTACCAGAGATAAGAGTACTGATGAAGAAAACTTGGTCATGCGTCCACTCTCTTTATAGTCAGAGAGACAGAGAGGGCGTGCGTGGCAACGTTATCCAAAACACGTAGATCAAGGCTGGGAAGAGACCAAACTTATACTAATAGTTTTTATTATTTAATAGAAGTCTCACGATGTATCATCTTAAATATTTATAAATAAAATCAAAATTTATTCTGTTAACAGTATTGTTGGTTTTTTTTTTTTTAAATTGATTATTAATGTTTTATAAACCAATTACAATGCTGAGACATGTTTCCAAAATAAATATTATTACGGTATGGAACAGTTTCCTTCCTTCCTTATCTTTAACCGAAAAAAGTAAGGACTAATTTTGACTGTTAATTTATTTAGTTTTAAAGATAAAGAGAAGAATCGTGAATTGCTCTAAAAATAAATATAGAGATAAAAGAACTTTTATCTTTCCCTCAAATTTAGAGATAGATTAATAGATTGATTGGGTTTGTATATTATCCCATTCCTATCCTTCCTGGTCATAGACTCATAGCCTAAGAGGCCCTGGGACTAGGAGATGGAAATAGAATGAAAGAATCTACTACTACTAGCCAAGCCGAGCCAAGTCAGGGGAAATGTGACTGTGACAGGGATCCGAGTCAGCGAAATCATTGGTGTCGGTGACTTCTCTCTCCCTCTCTCTCTCATCTCGTACTTCTCATTCCCAGTCAGACCCTAGGTTGCTTATTTGATCATGTCAATCTTCTTTTTCTTTTTTTATATTATGGGCTTCTACGGTTTAAAAGAAGTGCTCTCACAATATGAATTTCATCATGTCTCAATATCAATAAGACGTGTGTATATATGATGACAAAAGTAAGACGTGTGTATCAACTATCAATGTATATATTGATACTTCCTTAGTTCAGGTTTCTAAACCACGTTTTAAACCAACTATTACTCTAATCGACTGTTACCTTAAATCAATTGGGTTTTGAGTCTTAAAAAATAAATAATAATAATAAAAAAACTAAATTCAATTCGGTTGACTGCAAAACATGCACAACAACCTAAGAAGTGACATTTTGCTGTATGGGTCTTGTTGATGGTGTTTTGTGCATTAGAATTTTATAACGTAATCAAGTCATCTTTTGTTTAAAATCTATAATTTTATTAGTTTTTGTTAATTTTCAATATAAGTGGGATCTTTTTAAAGCCTCCTTGACAAGTGTATAAGTGTACTCGTTAAACAAAACTTTTTATAAGTTATAAAATACACAAAATAAAGATTCAAGCATTGTTTCAATACCTTCTCAAAAAAAAAAAAAAAGTATTGTTTCAATAAAATAATCAAGCAAAAAATTGGTACAATTATACAGTATTTCCCTTACTTCTTGTTGATACTTGATAGCCCTTATTAGCCAAAATGTCAGCACATTTATTTATATATATATATATATATTTAACAGTGGCCTACCATTATATTACTTGGAATCAAATACAAGATTTAAGATCAAAGGTAAGGTTGTGCAAAAAATCATTTGACCCTCCAACCTCCGCAACCCAATTTGTGCGGGTCCATTAAGTGAGATGAGTCAGGTTGAAATATTTCTCATCCGTCATAACCTAACCCACTAACTTATATTATATTGTAAAACTCTATCTCACTTATTCATTCACTTTATTTCTCTCATCTCTTTCTCTACCCTTTTATTTTTTTTATTTTTACCTTTCTCTTCTCTAATAAAATTCAACTGGTCTCTCTAAGATTTTGTTATTTGATCTTAATATATGTATAGCTCTAATTTCATATTTTATATTTTTTTTTTTTTTGAGTGATAAAATTTCAATCATTCTAATAAAAAGTAATTAATATTCATAATTATTATTAGTAAAAAAAATAATTTTTATATCCTTTTTTATTTAAGAAGGAAAACAATTATTCAATTTTTTTGAAATAAATTTAGTCAAACTAAATTTGACAACCCTCCCAACCTGCTTAACTCGTCAGGTTGAAGCCACTAATATTTTCAATTGATCTACCAGATTTAGAGATTGGTGGGTTGGTGGTGAATTGGAATTTTCCCAACCCACCATTAACGGTTTGGTTAAAAATATTGGCCTCTACCCACTCAACCCAACCCGTACACACCCCTAATCAAAGGTGGGATATGCTTGGTAGTGGATAGGTAGTTTGTAACAATAAATAATTCAATTCAACTAATTGCTACATTTTTTTTGACATTAATGAATCAATATCTCTTTTTTTTCCCTATGTTTGGTTGCATCCTTATAAAGGAGATAGAGTTTTTTTCAATAATTTCAATATTGTCCCTTAACTTTCTTTATTTAGCATTGCATGAGATAGAGTTGTTTTTTAGAATTTTTTTATATATACAAGATAGAAATTCTACTATAATCTAAGTGTATATATGTGTGAAACTCCCGCCTAAAAACTTGAACCTTGGCCCTTACTCCTTCCCCCTCCCCCTCCCCACCCACTAGAACTTGGTACTTGTGGAGTGACCATCATGCCAAAGATTTTAAAGAAAAACAATCTTTTAAAAATAAGTTATATTTTTAATAGGATTTTTTGTTTCCCAAAGATAATTTTTCTTTGATATATTTATTCTAACACTACCAAATACAGTAAAATGCAAAAATAAAAATAAAAAATAAAAAATCTTCACAAAAGATTTTCTATCGAAACAAACGAAACATAATTTTCTCTTAATCCCCTAAGGACCTATAATTATGTTATCACATTATTAGTCCACCATATTTTGAGAGGAAATTTTAGAATTCATGTACCATTTTGTTCTAATGAGACCGCTCGCACCAGGAGGTCCTAAATTGCCCATCGAGAAACCATCCTTATTTAATTTACCTGTTTTGGACCGAGGAAAATAGTGTTTGATGAGGTAAAATATCAGTAGGCTATATCCTCCAAACATGATGAAGAATCAAAAATCTAAAAAGAGCAAAAGGGACTATTGGAGTGCACCAGTGTGGGATTGGCCAAGGACCCTCTGACGATCAAGTCAGTGTTTCTCTCAAGAACTCAAGTATAAAAAGTGGAAGACTAGTTGTGCATACCTTTGCTTTGTGAGGTCTGGTCTTTTACATAGAGAACTTGGAATAGGTCTACCTGTTAGGTGCCACTACCATCATAGGAGATGTGTGGACTTAGTGGAGGGAGTGAAGCGAATTTCGAAGAATTTACCCCACATCTCGGAGTAGTTAATCATGGTGTAATTGACTTCTTAGTTGATGGGACTACTCGAAATTTTCTAAGTGTTTATCTTTTGTCTATGAAATGTTTCCTTAGATGATTTTGCTTTCCTTTAGACGAGCTTATCTTATCTCTTGGATCCTTCTTCTTTATACTCTCTCGGACAACTCCTATGGATGATGACTCATTTTTTTGGTTTGTGTACACACCTCTAAACTCAGATTTGACAAAAAAATCTTGTCTCTCACATGTTGTTTGATTCTATTAGGCTCTGTTTAGTTAATTAATTATGTTTAATTATTTTCCATGTTTGTTTTAGAATTTTTGCCATGTTTGGTTTATTTGTGATTTTTTTTTCCTTTTGTGTTTATTTAATTATTATCTTTTCCTTTTTAGTATATGTTTGATTGTGGTTTTAATGTATTTCCTTTTCAGTTATTGTGTGATCTTTAACATGTTAAGTGTGTAATTTTAATTAAGTGCATGATGTATGTTTTGGTTAAAGATTATGACTCTCTTAATAACTTCTTTATTTAAACATGGTCTAGCAACACATAATAGAAGTCAATCTACAAGCTGGGCAGTAGTGGGTGCCTAACCCCTTCTCAAGCCCTACCCAAACTCTGGATCCATAATCTGGTATGCAGACCTATACATGTAAGTAAGTGGCCTAAAAGGCCCAATTTGGTTTTAGGACCTAAACCAGGTGGCGACCCCATTTTCACTCTCCATCCAGTCCACTCTAGGCCGAGGTGTACTTTCCACAAGAAAACTACTTGCCGCAGGTGCTTGCACCCACAGTGGTGATTCCGCTGGAGATAAAGAACAGTTTTTTTATTTATTTTAAGAGTGAGTCTTTCTATAAATTTTTTTTTTCTAAAAAATCAAATTGAATTTTAAAGAAAGAGTTTCTTTCAACATTTAACTTTTCAAAAAAAAAAAAAAAAAAACTCATTTGAGTTTCTTTTTAGCGATAAATTTTTTTTGAAAGTTGGCCCATTCTATTGGCCCATGTTGTTTGATGTTTTAAGTCTTTCCTTATTGTGTCTAGGGCTTTAGGCCCATCCTTTTTCTTGTCTTGGGCCTTAGGTCTATCCATTGTCTTGTCTTGAACTTAGGCACATCCTTTGTCTTGTCTTGGACTTAGGCACATCTTTTGTCTTGTCTTGGGCTTAAGCACATCCTTGTCTTGTCTTGGGCCGTAGGAATATCCTTGTTTTGTCTAGAGGCATTTAGCCCACCTTTGTCTCGTCTTGGGCCTTAAGCCTATCATTTGTCATGTCATAGGCTAAGGCCCATCCATGTCTTGTCTTGGAGCTTTAGGCCCATCCTTGGTTTTGTCTAGGTTTTGAGCTTTCCTTGTTTCTGTTTTAAGGCCTTAGGCCAATGTCATGTTATCTAGGGTTGTCACCTTATCTTGTCCTTTGTTTGGGTCTTAGGGCCACTCTTATTTGTCTAAGGTCATTAGGCCCATGTCTTGGCAAGGTTTGTCATCTTACACTTTCTTCATTGTTGTGTCTTCAAGTTTCATCCTTTTGGGTTTTATCTTTCTTGGGTCTTATCTAAAATTTGTGTTTTCATTCTAGGGGCATGGTTAAGTGGGAATTTAATGTAGAATTTATTGTTGGTGATTTTCATGAAATGTCTCTTATAAAGATAAATCTCTTGTAGGTGACCCACCTTTACTCCTAAAAAGAATCTTGCACAACCTTCTTGGTCTCAAACATCTGATAATCGACTCATAAGAACTGATCTTACTTCTATTGACCAAATGGCATCAAGTGACCAAGATATGTTGAAGAAGATGGAAGAAATGATGACAAAGATGACTGCTCCTTTCATTGAAAGGCTTCACCATCTTGAGAAAGCTCAAGGAAAGAAAAAGAAGCCAATTGAAGAACTTCAAGATGATGACTCTATCTTTGATGATGATTGTTTTGAGAAAAAAAAGGCCGAGATCAACAAGGAACCTAAGAAGAAAGAACAATAAAGCAAAACCAAAGAAATGAGTCAAGAAATTGAGAAGATGAAAGGTATTTGTAGACACTCAATTTTGCACCCATGATTTAATCAAGGAAGATGGCTGAAATGACCATCCATGTACCCCAAAAATCATGATTGCATTACATGCATCAATTGGTTCTTGCATTACATGCATCAATTTATTCATTGCATGTCATAAAAATGATCTTGAGATTCTAACGGTCGCAATGGTGTGTCCGATTTTTAAATCGAACCATCGGATTGAAAGATATCGCATGATCAAGTTTGCACAGTCAACATGCATTGTGTCTAAGAAGTGTCGACCACGCACAATTAATTTAAATTGATTCTGATTGGTTAGACAATTAGAATTATTTAAATATTTTTGTGATTGGTTGATAATTAGTATCTAAAATAGGATTGCTTGCATAGGAATAAAATGGATAATTGGATAACAATAAAATTATGGATAATCTGAATTTTATCAAGATTTATTTTAAGGAATTTATCTATAAAATAATTATTCGAGATAATTGTTCCTAAAAAGTCTAAATTATCTAGAAAAGAGATAAAAAATCATAGACTAAGGATGAAAGCACGTCTAGGTACAAAGACTGAATCAAAAAACCCTAGAAAGAAAGTCCAAAATGCACCCAAACACGAAAGTGCGTTCAACGTCCAAAGTACCATCTGGCACTTTTGGAGTGCCGAACGGTACTTTAAAAATGCCAAATTGCCCTCTTTTGGGTTTTGGCCCAACGCTCGTCTGGTGACGATAAGGTACACCCTTTTCAATCTTTTCACAGAAGGATGAGTCCTGATTTGCATTCTACACATCGGAGCTATTTTTTAGAGTTTTTTGGCCTCTATAAATAAGGACTGGATCTCATAATTCAGAAGACTTTTTTTGCTGATCTAAGAGGCATACGTTTTTAGGCTCTCAAAGTGCTTATATTTGTTAATCCTCTTTGATATTTGCTACTAAAATTAGGGTTTTTAGGTTTCAAAGACAATTGAATAAATTTCTTTGAACCCTAAAATATCATTTCAAGAATAAGGAGTGCTCATGCAAGAGGTTGTTTTCAATCACCCTATTCTTTTTTATGCTTCTTAATAATGATGATGCATGCTTTTCTTTATCCATAATATAAATTGTTAATCATTGCTTAGTTTATCTTGATTTTTACATGTAATTGTTATATTCTCTTTCTTAATTTCAACAATTTGCATATAACCAAGAATTTTCCTTAAAATAAAAATAGATCTGCATCTTTCTTCAATGTAGATCTGAATTTTTCTTAATATAAAAAGGGATCTGCATCTTTCTTAGATGTAGATCTGAATTTTTCTTAATCAAAAAACGAATCTACATCTTTCTTAGATGTAGATCTGAGTTTTCTTCAAAATAAAATAGATCTACATCTTTATTAGATGCATATCTAAATTTTTCTCAAATCAAAAACTGATTTGTATCTTTCTTAAATACAGATCTGATTTTTTTAACATATGCAGATTTCGAAACAAAGAAAAAGATTATGCATGATTGTGATTGTTTGTTTTATTTAGTTCATGTAGCATAAATTTATCTTATGAATGAACTTCTTTTCATAAAAAATATTTTCCATATTTTTGCACATATAAAAACAGAGCTGATTTTTTTAATTATCAAAAGCCATTTTTTTTAATCATCACAAAACATATTTGATTTTTTACCAAGTTAAAACCATTTTTCTTATTATTACAAAACAAATCTAATTTTTCTAAACTTAAAAAACCAATTTTTTATCACCAAAACAGATCTGAATTTTCTCTCCAAAACCATTTTTTGCTTATTATTACAAAACAAATCTAGCATTTTTGCCAAACCAAAATCAATTTTTTTTATCACTAAAACAAATCTGAATTTTTTGAAACAAATAAGAGGATTCATTCATAAATAAATTTGTGTGATTTAGTTTTGTGTATATACAACATGTCATTCATAAATGGTACATTGGTCACAAGAGTCTAGGAGACCAGACTCTGTCTAGGCGAAATGAGTGCCTAACACCTTCTCATTCTGTAACCTAGCCTCCTAATCTAGTTCTTTTGGATAGGTAGATCTAAGCCTTATCTTTTTTTCTATTTTGGGTAGAATGTAACTAGGACAAAAAAGCCACGTAATTATTTGATAGTTTGTAACTAGGACCCAAAGCCATGTAATTTTCAATTTTTCAAACATGTGTTTTTTATTTAATCAATGAGAAGGATACTATTCAGTCAGGTATTTCATATTTATTTTTTCTTTTCTTTTTTGTATAAAAAATAAGTGGCGACTTCACACCACTTACCCAAAAAGCGAGGTGCCCTAAAAAGCACTCCAAAAATATCTCTTTTTTGAGAGGCACTTTTAGCAAGGTCTCTCACAGTATGCCCAATTCACACAATGTTTAATTGGATGTGAGCCTTAGAGACTTGGAAACTACAAAGAAATTGAGCAGCAAATTTTTTTTCTGATTTTCCAATGAGGTGAAGAGGAAAAACTTCCAAGATTCCTAATCATCCTAGTGAGAGAGACCAAGTGAGGATGGTCATAAAGAACATTCTACCTACTTATGGGCGCAAACTTGCATCGTACCAATTCCTTTGAAGACTTTTGTGGATTTGTATGATGCTAGTATACAAGTTGAGGATGCCATCAACAGTGAACTTATTGAGAAGAGTGATGCAAAATCTCAAAAGAAGTTTAGGTAGAGAATTCAAGTAATAGTGGTAACAAAGGAGGAAAGACGAGTGAAGTTAACGTTATTAATGTTGGAAGAAAGTTCACTACATTGGGGATGAGTTTATCCCAAGCATTGAAACTTTTTCAACCAAAGGACTCATTAAGCCATCGAATCTTGGAAGTTATACTCCAAACACCTCAACTCTAAACTACAATGCAAGTGAGCATTGCAAGTACCATCAAAGCCATGGTCATTCTACTGATAAATGCACTCATCTCTATCATGACATTGAAGACCTCATTCAATCTAGGAAAATACCTAAGCCACCTATCAAATTCCCAAACATCAAGACTAATCCTCTTTCCGACTACCAAAATGCATTTTTCAAACCAAAAAGGCATTACTTTATAAAAAAATAAACCATGGCTTGTGATGAAGGCCATCTTTTCTTGATCTACCTCGTCCATCTTGATTTGATTGTACCCAGAGAATGCATCCATGAAACTTAGTACCTAATGTCCGGCCATTGAGTCCACTAGTTGATATGTGTGGAAGAGGGTAACTACCTTTTGGATATGCCTTGTTCAAATCTGTAAAATTTATACACATCCTCCACTTGCCATTTTCCTTCTTGACCATCATTACATTTACCAATCAATCTGGGTAATAGACTTCTCGAGCCGACCCTAATGTAACTAACTCTTGTACTTCTTTTTTTACGGCATTATCTCGTTCTAGAGCAAACACCCTGCTTTTCTATTAGATTGGCTTGTAGGATGGGGACACATTTAGATGATGTGTTATTATGCTAAGGTCAATCTCAAGCATGCCTTCAAGACTTCAGGCAAATACATCTTTGCTCTTCCTAAGGAAAAAGTTGAGTTCTTGCTTCGTCTTCTCCTCCAAGCTCATCCTAATTCATGTGAACTTATCAAGTTGGATTCTTCCAAAGGAACATCTTTTAGTACTTCATTCAGCCCAATAGCCATCCTCATTTCCTCAATGTTCATTGTTGGCAATTGTTCATCCATCTCCAACATAGCCAAAGAGCATTTTCTAACTGCCAACCAATCTCCTTGCACATCTCCTATGTCAAACTCTATTGGGAACTTGATGGACAAGTGGTAAGTGGACATTACAACTCTCTAACTATTCAAAGTCGGTCGTCCTACAATGGCATTATATAAGGACGGACAATCAACGATGGGGAAATTCACTTCCTTTGTGATATGTTGTGGATAAGCACCAACCACAACAGAGAGAGAGAGAGAGAAAGAGAGAGAGAGAGAGAGGGAGAGAGAGAGACTATTCCTATAAGCAAGACTTTCGTCCCTCCGAACCCTATCAGAGGAACATGTGCTGGATGAAGTAGTTCCCTATCAATCCTCATTTGTTGGAAGGCTGGGTAGTATAGGATATCTATTGAACTCTTATTTATTCACCAGTATTCTCCTTGTGGTGAAGTTTGCAATCATCAAGATAATAAAAATTTTATAATCATAAGGATGGTGTAGCCTCTTAGCGCTTTTTTTGTGAAAGTTACAACTGGTTTGTCCATCCTTGGTGGATGACTAGTGAGTTGGACAATTTGTACTGCTCATAGATAAGTTCCTTTAACTTGGACAATCAACCTATCAATAGTTCCCCTACAATCACCCTTATTTCTCAAAAGGGGTGGACGAATTGATTCATCTACTTTGCTCTTTAGGGGTGGTCTTTCATCTCTGTGCTCACATCCAATGAAATTCTTCAACTTCTCCTACCTAATAAAAGCCTCAATTTGCTGCTTTTGTGGACACAAGGGGAGGGGGGGAGTCACCACCTAGTTTTTGCAATCGCGTAGGAACCATATATGTAGTGTCCTCTCGCAAAAGGACCTTTTGATCTTACTACCAAATATATAGGGTCGGAGTTAAGGTACGGTCTTGGGAATGTGTTAGGCACCCAAAACTGCCCAACCCTAAGATTGGTTTTCCATCATTGTGTCTTATGTTTTAACCCTATTAAAGGCACACTCAATATGGTCATTCTAACTCTCACACACACACAAACATTAATATGCATCTAAACACACAACATAGCATCAGTCATCTTTAACCATACATCTATCATGGCAATCAAACAAGACCTAACATACATCTAATCATGGCATACCCTATCATACATTTAGCCTTGTTTGTTCACTCTCAAGTACAGGAGATCGTAGCAATATAATTCTCGAAGTACCGAGGTTACACCACAAGAAGCGGAGCAAATTCAAAGACAATGTAAAAAAAAAAATGGTGAAGATGAAGAATTATTTTTGCCTGGTAATTGTAAACAAGAATAACAGTGATAACCGATTTAAGTCAATAATGTAAATACTAGGGTATCAGGGTGTTTCCCTATATCGATATGAAATTCTTTATGATCTAAGAAATTATATGTTTCATAATTGATTGTTTTTATACAATTAAATACTTATGATTTGGTTGAACTGAGACAATTCAAAAACACATGATAACCTAGATTAATAATGCAGTTCGAAAATTTTTTAGAAAAACACATTCACTTTAAAACTTGATTTCTATTTGAAACTATTAGAAATTCATCTAAACAAATAAGAAAAACATGATTGAACTTATTAAAAGCTTGGAAGAACTAATGCATCAAAAGAAATCTAATTGAACAATCAAATATGTTGTTAATAAAATTTTAGAAAGAATCACATTGAATATTCATACCGTATAGAAGAAACGTAACCCCTAGCCCTAGCAAACAGTTTAAGTTGTCATTAGAGAAAGGAAAATACAAGGTTTTTTCCTCGAAAATTCGTTCTGCTCAGCCTCCATTCAAAACCCTAACGTCAAAGTGTCCAAAGAAAATAAAACTTTTACTATTTTAATTTTAGACCAGATTTACAACATTAAATTGTGAGTTGATTTCGGCCTTCAAAAATTGTGAATTTCGAAAAACTCAAAACAATAAAGTTGTAGATATTTAAGTCATAGTTCTAACCCATCTAGTCTTGTATCAATTGGATTTTTGAGGAGAAAGATACACTCAAAATACTGATCATTGTTTAAATCTGATTTTTCCTTTTCAGATTTTGCCTCTTTGATTCTTTCTTTATTTGAAGCTGGCAAACATGGTAGATAACCCAAGCACTCCAACTACACCTCCTTAGATAGTTAAGCATGGTCCTTTAGCTCCTCTTTAATTCTAGTTTGGCCTTTATTCACTCACAAACTCCTGTGGCTCATCTTTTTCACATGATTTCCTGAAAATAGAAATTTACATGCAATGAATGACATCTTATTCAATAAATTATGTAAAGATAAATAATAGGGACTAATGCAAATCATAGCTTAATTATACAAATTAAGCATAATAATAAGAAGATAACACCCATAAAAATATACAACAAGTATACATTTTAAGGCGTTATCAAGCATACATGTCATGGCATCAAGGCATTCATCACAACACAAACCCTAATCATTCATCTAATTATGCTTCATTACAAACCCTATCATCATATCATATCTATCCAAGACAGAAACATGTGAGCATTAAGATCAAAGGTAAAAACAAAGCCAACCAAAACATGTCATCATCCAAGGCATTAAGATCACAATTATATCATCAAACCCAACCATGCATGTGCATTGTGAATACATGACTTACCTCACTTACCTTGCAGCAACTCAACACCTATGGCATAAGCATGGGAATGCATATTTATGGCATCAAAACAAAACAACATAAGGTAAACCCTAATTCTAAATGTGAAAGGCAAAACGATAATTAAACATGCAAAACAGAAGCTTTGAAAATAGAAAAATATGGAAAGGAGGCTAAATAGAAATTTACAAGTGAAAGCAAAAGCAAAAACAAATGAATAAAAGTTAGGATTTCTAGGCAAGTTCATGTGCACACATGAATAACCCTGCATGAGCATAATCAAGCCTGCGTATGCAGGTAAGATTATGTGCACGTGGGTTTCTGCCCAGGAACCCTAAAAAACAATAAATAGGGCAGATCTCTTAAACACAAATTCTAGCAACCTAATGTGCTTTTAAAACATACAACTATATAAGTCTAAGCTAGATAAACATATTAAAACATAAAACAATAAAAACTAAAGCTAAGGGTCGTTAATGGGCCAAGTCGGGCTACCCCGGCCCATTTTTACTTAACCTATGGGCAAAATAGGCTAGGCATAATGGGCTATTAACTAGTTAACGGGTTGGGCCGAAAAAGAAAACCGCAACCCATGACCCTGCCCATGGGTAATGCCCATTTTGTCTTTAGCGAGCTAGGCTATCGGGTTAGGCCTAATGGGCTACCCATGGGCTTGTGTTAGCATATTATTTTATTATTTTTATAAGGAAATAATCAATTTTTTAGAAGGGAATAATCAATCTATTTTTTTAAAGGAAAGAATTAAAGAATTTAATACTTAATTACAAATTTTTTTACATTCAAATCTATTTAATTTTTTGTTTTTTTGATGAAAACCTATTTAATTTTTTTTAATAAGGCTTTAAATAGTTTTTTATTTTATCTTTAATAAAAAAAAATGTCAAATGGTTAATTCAAATTTGCTAGACTACTAGAAAAATATATATTTAGTAAACTAAATTTAGCACAATTACTTTGAGTATCTTAGTGGTTGAGAGAGTTTTCTTAAGAAATTCCTCTATAATATCTCAAGATCAATCCTTCATACATTTCCTATATATTTTTGTTATGAATTATGAGTTATTGGGCTGGGCCAATGGGTTATGCCAATGGGCTGGGCAACGGGTTAGGCTACTAGGCTAGCCCACCGGGTACCCACGGGTATAAAAACTAGCCGCCTGACCCACTGGGCTAGTGGGCTACCCATGAGCCTCAATAACAACGGGTCGGGCCGCCCATTAGCCCGGTAGGCCGTCTGGTTTATGAGTCGAGCTATGGGCCGTGGGTTATTTGATGACCCTTAACTAAAGCAGATAGAAAGATTAAAGAGCAAAAAAGAAAGGAAAAGAAAAAGAAATGTTTGAAGCTAATACATCAAAGAAAAACTCTTTAAGATTGATTTTTGACCGTTCCCCTTAGTCAAATCTATTCACAATCAACAAAAAGAGTGATTAGTAATATTAAACTCAAAAATCAAGGCTAGAAAAGACCCTAATCAAAAGAAAATTGACTTGAGGATGTTTTATGAAAAGCTCCTTCGCTGATTCACTATTTCTAGTGAATCTTAGTGTTTTCCCATGGGATTTCTGTGTGTTTTCAAAATGTACCATGTAAGACTACTTGTAGTGTGAAAATAAGGGTTTGGAACAACTCCTTGACGATGTGGGATTCATTTCAAACTTCAACATTAATGCAGAAAACTTGTCTTGTTTAGTTTCTAAACTTCGCTATGCGTGCACAAGATCGGGCCTACGTACGCATGCAGAAAGCTGCATGCACAGGCTGATTCTTGCGTATGCATAGCGAGGGTTTCCTCGGTCTTATTTTTCCAAAAATAGATTTATTTGCTTATTAAAAATTTTCATTTTAACATTCCTCAAGTCAATTTAACATCTAATTGGGCCCTAAACCAACCTTGGGTCTTAGAATTCAACATCATTAAGGAATGAGGGCCCAAGTCGTAAAGGGTACAAAATGCAATGTCTACAACTTCAAGTCATATTATTCGCCAATGTTAAGACCATGTTCTTGATAGAATCGATAGTACTTGCTCTTTGACCATTTTCTAGGATCTCCTTTCGATTTTTCTAGCCACTTTATGGATGGGTCATCCTTAATTTGCAAAAATACTTGGTCAAGTAAAGTGTTCAGTGGCGTGTAGCTCGAGTATCATCCTGACGACGATCCTACCTTTTTACCATCTCGGTCTGTCTTTTCTCCTGTCTTGGCTTGTTTTAGACTAGGGCCTTACTCTGGATGTGGCATGTATCTAGCCTGAGGCCCTGCTTCTACCTTATCAACTTTCTTTTTGTTTTTAGCAATGATTGTGTCTCCAGCATTCATGAAGCTCTATGCTAAGTATAGCAATTCTGCCATCCTATGAAGTTCTCGGTCAAACATATTATGAATGAACAAGTCTAAGGTAACCCCATTTTGGAAAACTGTTAAGAGAACCTTCTCATCTACCTCATCCACTAGTAGGGCTTTTTGTTAAAAGGATTGATAAAAGATCGTAGGCTTCCGTTCTCCCCTTATTCTATTTGCAGTAAGCTGGACAATGAATGCTTGTGTCATTGGCCTACAATGAAATTATTGATGAATAACTTACTCAACTCTTGGAAAGAAGATATGGTGTTTGGTGGCAATTTGTTGAACCATATCCTGGCTGAGCCTTTCAATTTCATGGGAAAAGCTCTACATAGGATCTCATCTGGAATTCCTTGATGATGCATTGTTGTTTTGAATGTGCCAATGTGATCACAAGGAACTCGTGGCCCATTATATGAGTCCTGTTGAGGCATCCTAAACTTAGGGGGTAAAGCATGGGATGTAAAGGATGCAGTGAAGGGGGAGTTAGTCCTTTGGATAAGGTCATCTAAATGCATTCTTTACTTCACAAATTTCATCATTTCTTTCATGGCAATCGTCATTATGTTCACCTTTTGCTTCAGCTGTGGTACCCTCCGAGTTATTGTTCCCCTTGACTTGTTTTCTCCATCAACACTGCTTTCTGCTCCCCTACCTCCTAATTTCATCTTGGTTCTTCCTATTCTGCATGTCGATGTCGACGATGCTTCTTCTTCGTCTGGACTTTTTTGGCCAATCCTTGGTTTTGTTTTGTCAACTCAGCCACCGCAACTGCCATGAACTGCAACTATTGTTGGATGGAAGTTGGAGGAGGACTATGGATGGGGTTAGGATGGTTGGACATGTCTCCTACTTCTTGGTTTTCAATATTTGTAGGCATTGATCTAGTTCGAACCATGCATCCTTTTGTCATAGGGAGCTAAGTGACAAACTCTTTTCTCACAAATGGCACCAACTTATGAGGTACATATATTAGTAGGCCATATGCTCCAAACACGATTGTGAATTAACAATCTAAAAAGAGAAAAATGGACTATTGGAGTGCTCCGGTATGGTACCGACCAAGGACCCTTTGACAATCAAGTTAGTTTTTCTCTCAAGAACTCAAGTATAAAAAGTGGAAGGCTAGTTATGCGTACCTCTGCTTGGTGAGGTCTGGTCCTTTATATAGAGAACTTGGAGTGAGTCTACTTGTTAGGTGCCACTACCATCATGGGAGAGTGTGGAATTGGTGGGAAGAGTAGAGTGAATTTTGGGGAATTCACCCTACATCTCAGAATAGTTAATCATGGTATAACTAACTTCTTGGTTGATGGGATTGCTCGGAATTTGCTAAGTGTTTATCCTTTGTCTATGAACTTTTTCCTCAGACGAATTTTGTTTTCCTTTAGACGAGCTTATCTTCTCTCTTGGATCCTTGTTCTTTATTCTCTCTTGGACGACTCCTATAGATGATGACTCATTTTTTGGTTACCCATCAATGTCAATACTAAGAAAGAAAGTGTTTATCTTCTCTCTTGGATCCTTGTTCTTTATTCTCTCTCGGACGACTCCTATGGATGATGACTCATTTTTGGTTACCCATCAATGTTTATACTAAGAAAGAAACATTCAAAAAGTATGATAGGGCAAGGTTAATGGTCTTTGATGGAAGAACAAATTCATAGCTGAAAACGGGGAATTCTTATTTAACCAAACAGTCCAAGAAGTAAAAAAGGGAGAATAATGTTCCAAGGAATACGGAATACCCCCTAATTGAAGAGTTGAATTGTGCATTTCATTTACCCAATCATGCAACGGGATATCAAAAAACACAATAAGTAACATGTAAAATTTAGTTTAGTCCAAATAGACTTGACCAAAAATAGTCCCGTAGATCACAAGTTGGTGTTTCTAGGCTACTACAACGAACACAAAAAAACAAGCTTGTGAGATACATCCATGTTTTGTGGAATTTTTTTTTTTTTTGCATTTAGCCTTGATTTTATACCAATTTTGTAAGTTGTCATCTTTCTAAAATTACTTGGGAAATAGCATCTCAAGTCTTTTTGGTGACAAAACTTGAGCATTTAAGACTCAAGTTCCAGTGGTGGCACATAGCTGATGTGGAACAGTATACACTTGGAACCCACGTGGAACTCGAGTCTTTAAGACTCAAGTTCATTGAGTGTGTACAAAAATAATAATAGTAGCTCAATGATTAATGGGCTTGAAGGGTTAGGTCCATCAAGTGGGTATTTGCAAAAGACATTGTAAGAAAAAGAAGAGACATACGAGGAAGAAGAAGAAGCAAATAAAATCATCTATAACCTTTCAATTTCATCATCTTCCAAGGCTTTTTCCTTCAAATCATTCACATCTTTTTTTTTGGGGGGGGGGGGGGGGGAGGGGAAGGGGGGGTTGGGTTCAGATCGTGTGCAGTGATGGAGATCGTGAACTATACCATAGATTGACGATCAGTATGTGCTTGACGGAGACAGGGTTTGTGCATGTTGTGGGTCTTCTTTTTTGCCTTGGGTCTTCTTCTTCTTCCTTCCTTCCTTCCTTTCTTTCTTTCTTTCTTCTTTTTCTCCTTTCTTTTTTCTTCTTCTCCTGCACTTGTACGCCTTTGTATGGAACTTGAGCCTCTAAGACTCAAGTTCCACGTGAATTATTTATCCACATCAGCTTGGAACTCAAATTTCTTCACTGAACTCGAGCCTTTAAAGCTCGAGATGTTACTTTCTTAAATAGTTTGAAAACCTTTCTTCCTAACAAATTTGTTTCCATAATCATGCTAGAGGCCAAATATCCCCATGTTTTGCCATACACTTCCACACAAAGGAAAAAAGAAAAACAAATAAACAAACAAACAAACAAACAAACAAAACAAAAGGTTAAGGTGGCGCAGGTGTCCTCCAAATTCAAGCCTACGGGGGAATGGGTCCTGATTAAACTATCATTAACTGCAGTCACACAAGAACAAGGTATGACTTTTTTTTTTTACTAAAGGAGGTAGAACAAGGTATGACTTTAATTTCTAATCAGACTAATTTCCGACCAACTCTACTCTACTTCCCTCTTCTCTCCTTCCATCCAAACTATGGGTAACAAAAAATCTTCTTCCTCCCCGAGAAGCGGCCCCCCTGAATCCAATAATCAAACCAAAAATTGAGGTTACTGCCCCGCCGAAGACTCCACTTGGGTACCTCTTTCAAAAATATCCCAACCTTCTTCATGAAAATCCAGGTGTTAGTGCAAGGAAGCTTATCAAAGTTGCTGGAATCGAATCTTTTTTTTTTGATAATTAATAAAGATGTATATTCAAAGAGAATCTACCTCATGCATAACGGCATAAGGCAGCACAAAGATTACAAAGAGAGAGAAGAAAAGAAAAAACAAAGAGAGAACTAATTACAAAAGAGAGAATTCAGAAACATGGGGAGAGAATCACTAGAGGTGAGTCCCCAAGCCCTAGACCAATCGAAAAGAGAGCCACTAAAAGAGGCAAGCAGCCGGTCATCAGTGCTTTCCATGTCCTCAAACGTCCGCCAATTACGCTCCTTCCAAATACACCACATTAAGCACAACGGAGCTAAATTCCAAATGCTAGACGAGTGCTTTCCTAACCAATTCCACCAACCAAAAAGAGTATCTGCAACCGATCTAGGCAAAACCCAACAAATCCCAAAAGATCTAAAAACTAAGCTCCACAGCTGATAAGCCTTTCCACAATGAAGTAACAAATGATCTACCGTCTCCCCATCACAACGACACATAATGCACCAATCAACAAAATTAAACCCTCTACTTCGAAGATTGTCACCTGTAAGAATCTTGTCCCAAACGGCGGTCCAAGTAAAGAAGGAAACACGCCGAGGAGCCTTAACCTTCCAAATACCTTTCCAAGGAAAGAACATAGGCACGGGACCTCGAAGTTTATTATAAAACGAGCGGATATTAAAGTCCCCATTCTTTGATAACTTCCATCTCATACGGTCTCCATTCTCAGTTGGAGGAAGATTAGAACCCAAAGTACGAAGAAAATCATCCACAACCCCCATCTCCCAAACATTTGGTCTCCGAATGAAGCGGACATCCCAGCTTCTCCGATCCTCTATCCCCAACCGCTCTAGACAAGAGGCCACACAAGCTGATTTATTGGAAGCAATCCCATAAACAGCCGGAAAGGTAAGTTGGAAAGGAGAATCCCCACACCACCTATCCGTCCAAAACTTAACTCGATCCCCCACCCCTACCTCAAACTGAATATTATTGCTAAAAACCTCCCAACCCATCCGGATACTTCTCCACAAACCACACCCATGAACACCTCTACCTAGCTTGGAAGTCCATCCCCCCCACTCCTCCCCGAACTTCAAAGCAATAACCCGTCTCCAAAGCCTTGTCTCCTCAACCCCAAACCGCCATAACCATTTCCCTAGTAAGGCTTTATTAAAAGTAGTTAATTTCCTCACTCCTAACCCACCATTTTCCACAGGAGCACACACCTTATCCCACCCTACCAAATGCGTCTTAGAGTCGCCCCACAAAAAAGCCCTTTGCAACTTCTCAATTTTATTGGCCACATGTGTAGGGATAGAAAAAAGAGATAAAAAGTAAGTTGGGAGACTAGATAACGTACTCTTAAGCAACGTCAGTCGACCTCCTTTTGACAGATAAAGTTTCTTCCAACCAGCCAACTTACGCTCTATTTTCTCCAAAATAGGATTCCAAATAGAGGGAGACTTGTAAGACGCCCCCAGCGGCATACCAAGATAGGTCATAGGCAAAGAGCCAATCCTACAACCCAAAATCTCAGCCAAGGCATGGACATTATGAACCTCCCCAATAGGGACCATCTCACTCTTCAAACCATTTACCTTTAATCCTGTCACGGCTTGGAAACAAAGAAGGAGCATCCGAACATGAAGAATTTGCTCCTCATTTGCATCACAAAATAGAACCATATCGTTTGCAAACAAAAGATGAGATACACAAACCCCTTCACCTTGTCTACCATTAGCCCTAAAACCATGAAGTAAACCAGCCTCTACAACTTTTTTTATCATCCTACTAAAAACCTCCATCATAACCAAAAATAACATAGGAGATAGCGGGTCCCCTTGTCTCAATCCCCTTGAGCTTCCAAAAAAATCAGCTGGAGACCCATTAACCAAGACCGAAAATTGAACTGTAGAAATACAAGTACGGATCCACCTACACCACTTCACCCCAAAACCCATTCTCTTTAACAAATCTAGAAGGGCCTCCCAATTCACATGATCATAAGCTTTCTCAAGATCTAGCTTGCAAATAACCCCCGCAATCTTACTCTTCACTCGGCTATCAACACACTCGTTAGCAATAAGAACTGAGTCCAGAATCTGTCTGCCGCCCACAAAACTATTTTGAGACTCAGATATGAGCTGGTCCAAAACCTCTTTCAAGCGATTTGCCAAAACCTTAGCCAAGATCTTATAAACAAGCAAATGGAATCGAATCTCCATTTGCTTTTCAACACTTGGGCCTATAGAGAGCATATCTCACAATAAAATCTCTAGTTTAACACTACTTTTATTATTTATATACCTATTTAGAGTGAACTACATCAGAAGTGCTAGGTGACTAGATTTATTATTCATATGTTTTCGTCTAAATTTCAAAACTTTGACAATTATACATAAGTAGAGTTAAATTGAAACTGATAAAGAAAATAAGCAACTCCAATGATACTGTTCATTTTGGTGTATAAGAACACAGTAAGGTATGCCCTCGTATAGATACAGCATGTGCAGCTAATCTCTATGACGTTTTACATACATGATGTGTACCTACAATTTACCCGGAAAAGTAGGCAGAGCCTTAATTCTACAGGAAAGGCCTGACCCAAATACGAAAAATAAACAAAATCAAAGGTTACGACATGCTGTCCTTACACTTAACCGTTCTCTATAAGTTATCTCAGTAAAAGCAAATTAGTTGACATTGTGATAATTAAGCCCCATAATCTTTGATATAATATTTGTCTTCTGGATAATAAACGGCACTCACTACATTGCCTCCAAATTTCCTCCCATTCAGTGCATTCCTTGCATTGGCACAACCAGAGATATCAGAATACTCCAAGAACACCTGCAAATGAAAAATCATAAGGGATGATAATACTGACGTAACCGCCATTGCCATTGATTTTTCAAAATACTAGTGAGCCACAATTTCACTTCTTAATCACAATTTCACTTCTTAATCATTGTTAAAATTTAGAATGAATTATACAGCCATCCAAGCAATTGTATAAAAAGGGCATTCGAGTCAAAAACCTGGTTAAGACTTGAGTTAAGAGAATGAAACTCACTTATCAGGTTGGGGGGGGGTGGGGGGGGGGGAGTGGGGGGGAGAAAAAAATAAGAGAGAGAATGTGGAAAAACTCTGTTTAGAAAAATCTAGTGAGATGGTAAAAGGACAGTCAGTTGAGGAAAATCTAGCAAGGAATTAAAAGAACGCAACCTTTTCCCACCACAAGTAGAAACAAAATCTTGCAAATCTGCAAAACCATCTGCCTATTAGTTTCAAAGAAGACTAAGATGTTACTAAACAATATGCAATTTCCCTACTCAGAAAGAAAGCCACCAAACAAACACAAATTTTGTCATGATCAGGCCATACATGATGCCATAGCAACTCTACACAGAGCACCAACATGGCTATTTAAGATATTACATCTATTGATCTCTTTTCCTCTCTTCCCATGTTAACTGGTTGACATTTTAATTGCTTCCAGCATGCAATGAAAATGAATTCAAACAATTAGCAAATTTGACTAAAAAATATCTAAAGAGGAAAATAACTTTCAAATGAATCTTCACTGTTTTTTTAAGGTTATTAAAAAATATATAAGCATATTGCATTTACTACTCAAGTAATCCTTCAAGTAAAAATAATTTTAGTATAAAATAAGACAATTTTCAAAATAAATTCATAAATAGCACTTTCACGTACAAAAGCACATTTCTTGAATCACAAATATATTTAGCAAAGAATACAAAAAAAAAATTTGTAATATATAACTATTAATCATTAAAAAAGAAAAAACAAATATGACAATATATCAGTAAATGATGCAACAAAGGCAGTTGCCTCAATGGTCACAATGCATGACAAAATCTAATGGAGTTAGAGGACTAAGTTTTATCCCTCACAGCACAATTTTCAACGCATCTAGTTTTATTCACTAAAAAAACTATATCATTGACAAACGGCATACACCAAGCGACTTTATCTTGAATCAATCTAGTGAGCACAACCATCACCAATGCAAAGAGAGATGTTGGTACCCTATCATACACTCTCTCTACTTTAAAACAAAAAGAAAAAAACAAAACAAAACAAAAAAAAAAAAAACCCATACACTTTCTCTAGGTCAATAAAAACCATACAGAGAACTTAATGCCCAAGGTACAAACATAATATAGCAAATGATACACTTAACAGTACTAGTACACTTAAAAAGCAAAGAAATGGAATTAAACATTGAACGCACTAAGATCAGGCAGAAACCCAATAAATTACATACAGCAAAACAGAACTAAATATACCTTTCCAACACCTGGGATCCAGTCTCCATTTTGATCTGGACGAGGAATAATGATGCCCACCAAAGTTCCTTATCATTCCAAAAGAAAAAAAAAAGTTTCTATTTACTATATATTGGTAGTAGTACAAACCATGAACCAGAAATAGATTATAGTATAGGTGGATCTCTTAAGTATACTTTGTTATAATGGTGTCTTATATGCTGCCCTAGCAATCATTGTAGTCCAACCTACAAGTTTGTTGGCAAAGGGAAGGAAAGGGGTAGAGGGGGGTGGGGAGACCAAAATACAAAATAATAGTAAACAAACCAGAACACAGGTCTCAAAATCTTTGGGTTACAATCAAAGTCCTGCTTTCAAGTGCAGGGGATAGGTTCCGAGAGAGAGACCAGCCATTCCTGTATTTGTATTTCATCTATTGTTAGAATGTTCACTCTGCTCCTGTTTTCTTTTTTAGATATGTTTAAGCATGGTGATTTTAGTGTTTGATTGTACATCTTCTGGGGGGTGGGGGGGGGGGGGGGGGAGATATACTAAATTTTTTGTAGTTACGTGACTTGCATGAACTGTTAATTTTAACGCAATGGGGTGCAATTTGCAAGGTTTATTACAGTTGGATGGTGATTGAGCATTTTCATAATTTTGGGTGCAAATTGCAAGTAACCCATAGTTTATGGTGGTTTTCTACCAACTCCCCGCCCCCCCCTTTTTCTCTCTTTTTTTTAAGTTTGTAAATGTTCTACATACACAGGTTTGTCACTAGAAACATAAATTGATTATTAGGAGAAGCCAATTCATAAGACTTGTATACCAAATTTGCTGCATTCATCCCGCATGTCTTCGGATATTTCTTCGTACTCTTGATCATTCCTCAGTTGCTCCACAGTAATTGCCTTTTATCATTAGGGAAGAAAAACAAAGTATTTGAAATCGGTTAGTTAAATCAACCTATTAATAACCACAATCTCAAAGGGGAAAAGAACTGATGAAATAAAAACTTGATCACCTAAAGATTAATGTTCTATCTTAACTACACAAGTAGGACATATGTCTGGATGTTTTACTAAAACTAGTGGAAGAACAATGAACATTGGAAGCCAATAATAATAGGAAAATCCATATAGCTGCGGTTTACGATATTAAACGCTATACCTCAGTCAAGCATAAAACTTTAGTTGCAGGTTCTGCATTTGCTACTGGTGCTACCCCAGGAAGATTCAAACCACCAGCTATCAAAGCCATTTTCTAAAAGACAAAGCAATGGATAAATCAAAAAAGGAGATGAATGAGATTAAAATAAAGAAACAGGAGCCACACAAATTCGGGCTTTACGTGCATAGTTATATGCTGTTGTGCCTGTGCTAAGATCATTTCCTGCTCTGTTTTGGACTGCCCCAAGCTGTAAAATTCCAAGCCAACAACGTTTCAGGTAATGTACACAGGCTCATAATTAAACATGCATATTGCCAGTAATGAATTTGACAAATTAGTGCTTGTTTGTAGATATATTGCAACATATAGACATTTACCATATCTTTTTTAAATATTAAACAAGACATCAGATAGATATAGATCAAAAGACCCAATGCATGTACTGGATCTACTTTCGCTTTACTTTTGGAATGGGAAAATCTCATAAGGCTTAGGTTTTTGCACCCAAGTTATCATATTTACAACCGTGAAAATCAGAATAAACTAAATATAAATAATCCATGATACAAATACATATATCCTATATGAGTAAGATTTAATGATCAAAACACAGTTTCTCGATGCTAGAAAAAGTGCAGACTTTTCTTACATTTCTTCCCCACTCAATTTGATTTCTAGAACCTTTTAAAAAACAGAATTTCTTACTGCACATCTTGTGTCAACTAAGTCGAAGACCAATAAGAGGAAGTAAAATGAAGGAATTCCACTAAAACTAAACTACAATGTTCATAAAATAAGCAGGAATAAAAATGACACTGTTGATGATGATTGTCTAAAGATTGTCAATTCATATCCATTTGAGGCTCAATTTGAAAAAAAAAAGGGGGGGGGGGGGGTGGAAACAAAACAAACCTGGCAGTAGCACGCCTGACTGTTAAGATTTTATCACCCATTTTCAAGCCAGTAAGAGCAGCACAAGCAATGTCTGTCACAGCTGGATCCTGAAGTTCTTGCATGTTAGCTGAACAGTTTTCAGGAGGAAGAATCCTCCAGAATTATAAAGTCGTACAAAAATGAGAAAAGAGATTGCCATATAAATTAATCAACTTGATTAATCTTTAAGTCTCCGCAGTCCAAGTTAAGATCTGGAGATTCTAAATGTTAACTTTATTTACCTGATAGACGCAGAAACCATATCCTTTAGAGACTCCTGTGTCTTTATCCTTAACAAGATCGAACCCACGGAGAGGTCTGTGATAGGTCAAGTGTACACTTAGGACGTGAAAAAAATAGTTGATCACAAATGGAAGCAGATCTATCAATGGAAGGGGAAAGAATATATGAGATTTTAAGAAGAAAAAAGCATATATACGTAGTTATTCAAGCCCCATAATTGCCAAGGAGCTCTAGCTCATATTCAAGACCTACCAGGTGCATGTGTATTGTGTAATTACCAATAAAAACAACATTAAACCCCATACCCAAACGCCTGTAGCAATTCTCTTATCTGTGCTTCAGTAAAGTAGTATGGTAGTCCACCAACAAAGATACGATCAGGACCCTCTGCTCCACCAATTAAACTGCAATCAGATCCAGAATTAGCACAACAGAAGCAACAAATTCAACTCAACATCACAACATATTAATTTACAAAGACTTTATAAAGAGTATGTCTCCAAACCAAGTCAAATGAATTAAACAATAGAGCTGGCATACCCTGGTGTGAGCCCAACAGCAGATAAGTTGAGATGAGGACTTGGTTGGCTAGGACCAAGTGCTGCAGCCAATGCAGGATTGTAGTCTGTAGGCCTTCGCACCCTCACAGCAACCCCCTTGTGTGATCACAAAAAATATGTCAAATGAGGAATTTGTTGTGAAATAACTTCATCTGAGTCGATGCGCAGTTCAGTTCTTTTTTCTATGTACATTATAACACGAGTTTCTATCCCATAAGTGCTTTTCATTTCATTCTCACATCCACTCGTTTTGTTGTTATTTTCGAAAGCCACCTTTCCCCTTATGAAAAAAAGAAATATAAATATTAAGAAAAAAAGGTTTCAGAATGGCATGCCTCAAATATAATCCCATCTAATGCCATTGCATTACTTGCTTCTTCAACGGTTCTCATCTCCACAAATGCAAACTTCTTCTCATGATTAATGTACACATTGACTACTGCATCACCTACAAGTTCAAATGCAGGATTATGCACTATAATCAAACAAAACTTGTGAGACCATACACATGTACTACAAAGTGGAACTGAATCATCCATTGCAAATGCATGCATGGGTAACATGCTTATAGTTAAATGACTACCTTGACCAGAAGAATTTCCACCAATTGCTGCCATGACAGAACTAAAGAAAGTTGCAATTGTCTGTTTCAAATATACAAGGAAATCATCATTCAAAGCATGCCTCAAAGAATTAAATGAAATAATTATTTTAAAGGGTAAAATGCATAAGAGGTGACAATTAGGAAAATTAAATAATAATAAAATACCAAAAAAAAAAAAAAAAGTTTCAAGGTTAACTGCAACTATCATATAACAGCATATAGCAAGCTTTCTTACAAATTAGCAACACTAAAGATCCAAAAGAACATGGATTAACTAGCATTCTAGCTAGTATAACATGCATATGGAAATGCTATCAGAGATATATTATTGTCTGACAAAGCTCCCACAGAATGAGGAAAAGAGAGAAGAAACTTTAGATACTAGTATAATATGCGTAAGAGAATTATTACTTTATCCTTATTCTATATGAGATAACAGTTTGAATTAGAGACATGCCTTTTGACTTGGATTAGCTTCATGAAGAGTTTGTTAGATAATAATACAATGTACCACCCATGCATAAAGTGAATTTATTGAAGAGAAACTACCCATCCATGCATAAAGTACACAGCAGAAACAGAAAATGGTACATCTTATTTCCTGAAATACATACTACTTTCCTTCAATCACCTCCGATAATTTTTTAAGTGAAGTTATTGATCAAATAAAAAAATTTTGGTTGCCAGTACCATCTTTTGGGTTAAGTTATAACTTGTGTCTACTTAGTATTGTATATTTTTCTCACACCCAATCCCAAAACAGAAAAAAAATAATAATAAAGAGGGTTGTAGTAGGTTGATGGACAGCATAAAGATACATTCACTATAAATCATGAATGGGTCTTTTGGGTTAATTTATGGTTCTGCAAGTCAGCAGTAAAAAGAGTATGCAACATATGCTTACACATTTTAGCATGACCAGAGTGTCAGATTAAGGCTAAAAAAAGGAACACAAGAAAAAAAAAATGTAAAGGGGACTACCATCCTTATCACAAAAAATAAGAATTTGAAAGCGCACATAGTGGAATATATACATAAAGGGTGCCGGTATTATGTCAAACAAGGGAAACAGGAGCCTTGTCTATACTTAGGAAAGAGAAAGAAGAAGCAAAAACCAAGGCAGACCTGCTCATTTGCAATTGGAGGAAGCCCACCAACATATACCCGTCGTGCATGCCTTGTAGCCTGAAAGAAAGAAACAGGTAGAGAAAACTCCATTGGAAATCTTTTAAGCATACTTCATTACTTGAGGGGGGAAGGCATCACAATTCACCTGCTGGGTCATGGCTTGGATTGGCATTAGGGCTCCCAGCTGCAGTATATAACATGTAATTTAGGAATGTGAAGATAAAAATGGCAGACCCGACAGAGGAAATCAATAAATGATGCTTGTGGAAAACATGCACCTGTGATGTCCCAAAAGGTAACATGTTCTGTACGATTCCTGGCATTGATTGAGAAACAACTGGTGGTTGCACTACATTATTGCCAGAGAGGAAGAAGTAAATACTGAAGAATGACTAATATAACTGAAAGATTAAAATGTGTTGCAAGAGATTTTTGAGAAGTTATACATCTAAAAGCCTAATTATCTATCGCATTATAAATAGAACAAGAAAGAAACCTACCATACCTAAATTATACCATCAAAAAACAAAGTAAGAAATGAAATCCCTTGCGGATGATAGGGAAATATGTGTAAGTCTACCAAATGGCAACTGTTGCCGGTGGGAGGCGAACAAGATCCAGCCAATCAGTGCATTGATTCTCCATTGAACATAAGATCTACAGCAGTCACGCCGAGGTGTACCACAGTGGGACATGTAGTCCAACATTGCCTCCTTACCCAAACCATAATCACGAGACACAAACAAAAAACCACACACAACAGCCAAAGAACACAACAATGGTTCTCAGTAACCACAGTAAACTATTAAAAATTAGAAAATCATTTAATAAAAGCCACAAGCAACTCTAAACAATACAGGCAAGAGCAGAAAATTACTAAAAAATGAAAATACAAGTTTGGCATTGAACAGAACCCGGTATAGTTAACTAGTTGATAATAATTGCTATATGCAAGTAAAGAGTTTAGATGCAAACCTGGAACAGCAGCACCATGCAGCACATCAGCATTAGATGGTGCCATGTCAAAACCACTTGTTCGTTTGCTGCAGACATGTAGACAATCAGCAAAATAATAGTGGAGTGATACAGTTTTCAAAACCAAATTAAATAACAACACCTTCCAAATTTCTATGGATCTCAAAGTTATAACAAATTCCCCACCATTTCTCGTATTTTATGGTATACCAGTCAGTGGGGAACTTGTGATACAAATGCAGTCACGCAAAGTAAACAGAACAGCTAGAATCCCAAATCTACATGGGTTCATTCGATTAAGAGAGAGATTTACAAATAATTACTAAAAAAATAGTAAGATCAATAGTTATTTAGAGAAAAATAGGAAGATCAATCCAGCGCGATTGCAGAAGAATATCTGCAAGTGTGAAAATCAAAGTGAAAAAAACAGTAATAGTTGATTATGTTGCACACCTTTTTGATCGAGAACGAGAACGAGAGTCTGATCTGGATTCGTTCTTAGATCCATCCCTAGAAGAGGATCGTGATCTATGTCTATGCCTCCTCTCTCTGTCTCCACCATAAGAACGGTGCCTACAAGAGGGAGATATGATATTTACTAGTCAGAATATAAGAATATATTTGAAAAACATGTTCAACTCACTTATATGGGACATTAATGGGATTTACATTAAATAAGTTCCAAAGCGCAACAATGGTCAAGAAAGGACCACACATTAAAATGTGCAGGTAAATCTTGTAACCAATAGTTCCTTTTTTTCACTGACTAGTTCCAATCGTTTTGATAATCAGTAAATGAATAAAATCAGTGAGAATGTGATAACCTGTCATAATGGCTGCTTTGATGACGGTCATAATCATCATACTTGCCCCTTCCTTTATCATCCCTCATACTTCTATCCCTATAGTTCCTGTGATGACGGTCTCCATCTGTTTCCCTATCCCGATTTCGCTCTCTAACCCTCAGCCTCTCACGATCTGATCCACGCGAATTTTGCTGAGATAATTTCACCTTAGTCAGTCATTTGACTAATATCCATAATGACAGATTACTAAACAAACTAAGGGTATAAGAGATACAAAGAATACACTGCAAGCTAGAATAGCATAATCAACAACAACAAAGCAGTAAAACTACCAAAACTATTAGAATATGAGAAGTTACAAATTTAAATGTAAACCAACATCCATGAACAAAACGCAAAAATGATCAAAATTTCACTAAAGCTGATTAAGTATGCCACACAGCCAATGAGCTCTACCTCAAATGGCACTTCCTCCTCCCATAATAACAGGATGAAGGGTGAGGTCATGCGATCATCTACTGGTTGCACGTGTGACTTACCAATAAATTTAAGGATAAAACTTAGGCATAGTACCTTAGATGCAATACCTTAGGTTCTCTAATTAAATTCAAACACATAACTAGATTGACTATAATTCTTCTTAGGAAAGATAATATTGTTTATACAATGCACAATACAGTCTAGACGTGTTTGCATTTAATTGGAGAACCTAAGCTTTGCACTAAATTTAAAAGTTGTTGCACAAAAGAGAATTGTTCCTCGTTGTTTTGCACAGCATGTCAGCAGTATTTATGGTAGACGGGGTCTCCCGGAAGGGCGTAATAGCACAATCCGTCTTTACACACACAGTCACAGACATACATTCAACTAAATTCAGCTTATAATCCAAAATCTTAGGCTGGATTGGGAAAATTCCAGCCCCGAAGGTTACTTAGGTCATGTTTGTTTTAGTTCAAAATATCACGTCCGGCTGCTCATATGTATTTCTCCCAAGTACAACTATACTTTTACATATAGCTATGAACCAAACACAAATTAATCTCTAACAGAACTCGGATTCTAAAACCACATCACTCAAAACACTTGCTGAAACATTATAACCACACCAAAAATAAACACATTATTCGAAAAAATTGAATCATTAAAAATTAAGCAATTAAGATACAGGAAGAAAAGAAGACCTTGTGATGAGGAGAAGAGCGACCGGGTTCGGACTCGGATTCGGGTTCGCGTCTTTCTTCGTTGTCAATAGAGGCGTAATCGGACATTGTAGGTTTAGACTTTAGAATTCGAATTTGAAACCCTAATCGTAATTTTAGGTAATTATATATATCATTACCACAGACAACTGTGCTGTGCTCACCGTTTTGCAATCTATTTCTTCTTACAGTCTTGAGTCTACAGATTTGGATATTTTTCAGAGTATGATATACGAATACGATATATGAATTGCACGCGCGCACACGAGAGTCGAGTAACGACGCTGCTTTTGGTTGGTCGGAACGCAGAAACAGGAGGATAATTAATTATTAATGGGTTTCTATCGAAGTCGGCCCGAGGAAGGGCTGGACTTTTGTGCAGAAGCCCTAACCCCCAATTTTTTTTTTTTTTTTAATTCAGCTAAAGCCCACTTTGACAAGGCAAGAATACTTTTCTTTTTCTTTTTTTGGCTAGATGCCAGCCTTCATTTGGTATCAATTTCTTTTACAACGGCAAGAAGCAGGAGAGGAGAAATTTGAAGTATGTAGTTTAGTCTTTAAGAGCACCCGTTCGTCGAAAATTTTGTAAAATAGAAAAAGTTACACTTTTTACACATTTTAGTCAAAAAAACACCTACATTAATAGGTGTAAAATTGTGCATTTATGTACAATTGCTACAATAACCGTGCAAAAAAAAAAAAAAAAAAAAAAGGTTCCAAAATCGTCTCTGAGCATGTGCATTTTATTTGTCAAAAAACTTTTGACTATGATTTTCTTTGCATGGAGAAAAAGAGGGAAGATTGGATTTACGAAGAGAAAGATATCATCTACATAGATTAATGCGTTTAATCAGTACAATATTCCAGCCAGCAAGAATGAAAATTTTATCACCCTTGCCCTTTCCCGAGAATCCAAGAAAAGAGGTTACCCAAGCTCTACAGAGCTTCATTACCATTCTACTTTCAAGGAAATTTTAGTAGTTAAACATGGAACATCAACAACTGTTTTCTTTCTTTTTATTTTTGCCCAATGAAGGGAAGATTTTGTTTCTTAATCAAAGTATACTGATCAAAGGAGGGAGAAACTGGGCTCTGATACCAACTAGTGTATAAAAAGGTGGGAGTGTAAGAAGATTATAAGAACTGGTTTAAAAAGGTGGGAGTGTAAGAAGATTATGAGAAGATTATAAAAACTGGTTAGTAGCATATATTGCTAAAAACATATAAAAGATAACCTGAACATAATGAATGGAACACAGAACAAAATACAACAAACTAAGGGATATTATTATATTCAACAACTTATTTACATCAGACATAAGAGAAACTGAAACACATGTTATAAGGGCTTTCTTCACTCTCTATTTGCTGAACTAAGGATACAAGAGGCCTATTTATAGGCAATAAGTAACATAAATATTTTACATTCAGAGGATAAGAAGTCTCTACAGCAGATGGTAGGGGCTAGCTGATTCTTGACAAATGTCCAAGAGAGTAGGGGACTTGAAAATGGATTGACAAATGTCATCTAGAGTCAAGGTTCAGGTTCAGTAGTGATCTTCCTCCGAATATGTTGCTGAACAAAAAATAAACATTATCTAAGAGGAGAAGATAAGAACGTCAAGAACTCCTTGCATGGTTGACAATTGCCATAGTAAAACAATAAGGACATGGACTAGACAAACATTTGGCAAAGAAAGTAAAGACTGTTTGCAAGAAATAGTCTTCTATAGTCGGCTAGTGGTCATAAAGTTTTATGACAGATAAAATGCGCATGCTCAGAGACGATTTTAGAACCTTTTTTTTTTTTTTTAAGTGTTGGAAATATCTAGTCATCCCATCCATCTCTTCCTTGGAACCATTCTTCATCAATGTCAACATATGGATCATGGTTATGGTAGTAAAGAAATATATAAGGCAGAAGATCTAGAAGTTAACCTCCTTGACGATTTTGGAACTTTTTTTTTCTTAAGTTCAGATTATCTTTTATATGTTTTTAACAATAAATGCTATTAACCAGTTCTTATAATCTTCTCATAATCTTCTTACACTCCCACCTTTTTAAACCAGTTCTTATAATCTTCTTACACTCCCACCTTTTTATACACTAGTTGGTATCAGAGCCCGGTATCTCTCTCCTTTGATCAGTATACTTTGATTGTTGTCCTAATTAGTATGCTCTATGATTTACAGTTGTTACCATACGTGGATCCTCTGTATTCATCACATCAGAACACTGTATTTGATAATCAAGTAGAACACTAAGAAGTTGTTCTTAATGTTTTAAAGAACCTAGTTTTCCTGAGTTATCTTGTGGACGTGTAAGCATAGAAGTGACGTTTTTGTCCTGTTAGGTTTTAGGTAAATAATTCTTCCTTCAAGAAACTATCATGGCTAGTTTATCTGAAACAGTTATTGATACCACTACAACTATTTGTGACCTTTCTCTTCGTAAATCCACTACAAATAGGTTAGACTACTTGTATGAAATCTCCCACATACTTGAAGATAGTAGGATCTCTATTACTGATTTCTCTATTGTAAATCCTTACACTGTGTTTGATAAACCTCAAAATTCTTTCAGAAATTCCATAAAAAAATTTTTAGGATATTCTCATCCTTCTACTGTCAAAGAATATGTTCAGGCTTCTAAGTTTAATCAGTACAATATTTCACCCAGCGAGAATATTTTTCCACTTAAACAAGCCTCGTATTTCCTCCCTAGCATTTTGGGAAAGGTTCAATAACTCAAAATGCTTTCACTTGAGACCCCCTGTGGATCTTTTTCTGGTTGATGGGCTCACCGGAGTTGAGGCCCGTGGGAGTGTTTTTTCAATAAACGCTTCGACTAGTGCGTACAAAGCAAGGAGTGGTACTACCGTACTAGGTACTAGGAAACACTAAAAAGTAAAAACACACACAAGCTCTCTCTCTCTCCCAGAGTCAAGTCTATGTCATACTCTTATACACAGTCACACGACCTGTCCCTTAAATTCTACATTTGGCAACGATTATGATTTATGGGTCATTTCAAAGAAGAAGATTGATCAATTATCGAGTACGGTGGATAAGTTCCGTGTACGAACAGTGCATCATCTACATCTAGGCTTCGATTTTCTAGTGCGATTGATATGTGCTCGTGTGTCCTGACGTTAAATTATTTTGTCCAGACCAACATGTAACTTTCGATGGTTTTAAACAAACACGGCACAGACACGGCTAGCCATAGAAAGTTAGAAACATATGCGTTGTCTTTTTTTATTTTTTGGAATCAGCCTATGCTATATCTTATCATTAAGAAATTGAACCAAAAAGCATAAATTGTTACTAAAGAAATATATAAAATTCTATCTTTGTTTTCAGAAAAAAGAAATCATATCATATTATATATTTATATATAATAAAAATTGGGTTTAAACACCATGATTACGCCACGTGAGTTTATCAAATTGCAGATATTTTAATAAATTTTTTGATTTTATGAATAGATATATACATATTTTTTGGATAAATTTTTAGATTTTAAGAATAGATATATACATATTTTTTAGATAAATATAACAAATCAAATAATGTAAAAAAATAGTATTTGATTTACAACTATAACAATTGTGTCTATCTAAAATGTTATCAACAAAGTTTAAAATCAATAAAATAGAATTATCTAGATAGAATTTAAATATAAAAGATATTAAAAAAAGGTAAAAGAAAAAAAAATATCTTTAGCCGACTTAAGCAATCCAAGTCCAACTTGGCTGCTTATCAAAGAGTCCTTGGATTTAGTAATTATGCTCCACGGCACATGTTTTGTGCCTCAACATTGGTTTTGTAACAAAGTTCAAGCTGAGGCAACTTACTTCAGGAAAATTAAGATTTCTCCTTGTGCTGAGAGAGCTCTTTTGGGTGTGAATTTGGAGTTTGGGTTTTGTAAGAATATATGATTTTTTTTTTTGTGTTAAAATTTAAAACTTATTACTTTGTGGATTTGTGTACTTTTTTTTTTTAGTTTACTTTTGAATAGTCATATATTTTTTGAATTATTTCAATAACTTATTCCCAAATTATATATATTTTTTGGCATTTTAAAAGTTTTAACCTCAGAATTTGTGTTAATTTTTGTAATATTTGAATATGTTTTTGCAAAATTCAATGACTATTGAAGGTAATCAATTTTTCTTTCATATTTCTTTATTGTGTAACTATATACATTTAGTTTTGTTTCAAAAATTTACAGGTAGTAAATCTTATGATTCTTTAATATTTTTTTATCTTTCAAAAGTTTTAACATTTGAATTATTCTTTTGATGGTAATACATCTTTCTCTTATATTTCTCTATTATATAGTCATGTGTGCGCGCACACACACACATAATTTGTAGGCTTTAAATCTTTTGATTCCTTTCAATAGCTATAGTCATGGATTATTCTTTTAAATGTAACACATCTTTCTCTTATATTTCTCTATTGTTTAGTCATATATATTTTGTTTTTTTTAAGGTCATATATATTTTGTTTTGTTTCAATAATTTATAAGTCGTGAATCATGATTCTTTAATATTTTTTGGTCTTTTAAAAGTTTTAATATTTGAATTTTTGAGTTATTTTTTTGCAGTATCATCTAATTCTTTAATATTTTTTGGTCTTTCAGAAGTTTTAATATTTGAATTTTTGAATTATTTTTTTGCAATATCTAAAACTGTCAAACAAATTTTTTGTAAGCCATTACACATTCAAGCAATGACTTTTTTATCCAATTATAACACAAATTGAAGTCATACAAGAGCAAATCATGAAATGGTGTAGTTTCTTAATTAATTTAAGATTTTATAAAATTATTTTAGTCTACCTCACAAATAGAACTTGAATTTTTTTACCTACTTTTTTTTTTTTTGGTGGATAAATTTGCATCTTATATCATCTTTTTCCTAATAATAAAATTAAAAAAAAAAAAAGTAATTGAGTTTCACTTAAACTACTTCTTTTTGTTCATATCATCTTCTTCACAACCTAAAATTCTCACTATATATGTACACAGTTTTTTGGTGTTTCATTATTTCTACTACATACTTTACAATTATTTGCTATATTCTTTATTTCTCCTCTTTGCCCTACCTACAACCTTGCGGGTATTTTTTTTTTTTCTTTCATCAAATTGAATAGATTTTGTGTATTTGTTGCCTTTTTATTATATATAATATGATTTTTATCAACAAGTTTTATAAATAGGCTGAAATTTATGTTTGATCACACATTTTAGTGTTTTTTTAGAAGTCAATATAGTAAGCAATATATTTGTATTTTTTAATTTCTTATTACATGAGTATTTGTTGTTGACGTCAATATTTTATAACGGATTTAATTTGTTATGGCACTTGTTTGGTGCTTTGTTCCATGTAATCTATATTCTTTAATTAGAAGCAAAATTTGCTATCAAACACGAAATTGGATATGAGAGAATCCATCTGTCCAAATTTCTATGTAAGCCTATCTTTACTTAACTTTGTTTTTTTTTTTTAAGTTCAAAATTTTGGATATTTTTTCATTAATGAATTGAGGTTTTGGCTTAATTTTTTTTCAACTGTTTCAATTATTGAATTCATTATTTTTTTATGTGTAATATTAATATCTGTGTTTTTTATGATATAAAAAATAATATATGTGTTCTTAAAGGCTAAAGCACAATACAATTACAAACATTACTTTAAGTTAGGGTGTTATATTTATTTATTAGTAAGTTAGAATGTTACAATTAAGTTAGAGTATTATATTTTTATTTATTATTAATTTAGAATGTTACATATGGATACTTATGTTGGTTTAGGGTTGATATAACTTATAACCATTTGAATGAAATCAACACTAAAACAAATTATTTAAATATCAAAATAAGAAATAAAAATTAAATTTCTTTTAAGTGTACAAGTACAATTTATTTTTTAATCCTAAATTTTGAATTAATTCTTTTTTAATTTTATTTGTATTACATTTAATTATATTATCAAAATATTTTTTTATTAAGCCATGCATCGCACGGGCATAATACTAGTATATAAAATTTCTTTTTCTACACCTATGAAATTTGTTTTTATCTTCATCATTTCATTAAAGCAAATTAATATTTTTTTAAAAAACGTTTTAGAAAATATATTAAATTCTATAAGGATGTAATGTAAAACACAAGGTTTATCACATATTGATGGGTTTAACATCCTTTGATCTATACGTGCATGCCACATCATTTTATTATATATTAAAAAATAGACACAACTACATCCAATCAATTTTAATAACTGAGAGTTTATTGAGATGAGTTGTTATTATTTATATGTGAAAGAATGCATTGCATTTTAAGTAAAAATAATAATATGACGATTTTTTATTAAATAGTTTAAAACATGGGTTTACACTCATTCTTATCTGTGGGCAGACAAAAACTGGCTCGAGAAGACCTCCACGGATGACAGTTGAAATGTCTTACACAATCTATTTACAGCTCAAACAGTTGATTTCATTGACCATATATATCACAAATATTGCTCAAATGTTACCACCAAAAACTCTCTTGTTCCCGTGGTGTAATACATTCTCTTTCTCTCTCTAAGATTGCTCACTTTTTTCCCTTATCCAAAAAAGATCCCCTACTTTTGTTTCTCACCCTCTCTTTATAGGTACATTTCTTGTTCTTATCTTTACAGCGATCCTATTGCAGCTAAACTTTTAGGGATATTTTTTTTTTACTTTATCAGTTTCCTCCACTCCCTTATCTTGGAACTCTAACTTTTGGTGGGTATTTGTATTGTTTAGGCTATCTCATATGCATTCAATGCAGTAGAGATTAGGTAAGAACTCCCTCATTAATGCAAAGATAAAAATCTTCAATCTTCAATCTTCTTGCATGTTTTGGAAGTTTCTCGTGGTTCTAGGCATCTCTAGAAACCACATATGGATTATCTGTGCACCTTGCTTTAAGTAAGGTTAGTGTCTTATCTTTTCCACGGGAACTATTTTCCCTTGTTGTTTTCCTCCTTTTGGGTACCTGAGATGGTCCAGTTTCCTTTCTTCCATAGCTCATTGTCCCCTGAGAGTTCCTTCAAGTATACATATTAGGCCCAGTTCTTTCCCCAATCCTAGTTTATTGTTGAACTTAAGGCCTGGATGAGGACTCTTCCACTCCCCATGTTATCAAATTTAGAGTCCTTAGAAAAATGAAATAAAACTCAAAATTTTCTTTTCCCATGTACAGTTGCACCACTTAGGGGTGTCAACGGGTCGATTCGGGTTGGGTTTGTACCTAACCCGAGACTGACCCAATAGAATTGGGTTGAAGAAATCTTGACCTGCCGCCGACCGGTAAGGGAGTCGAATCGGCGCAGTCGGTTTTACACCGGAAACATGGTCGGTTCGGTCGGAACCATCCACGGTGAAAAATCCTGCCACAAAGTTGATTTTAGGCGAAAAAAGTCAAATCTGGCGGAGATCTCACCTGATCTGGTGAGATTTCACTAGATTTGGACGAAATATCACTAGATCTAATTGATAAGTCACCGAAATATGAAAATTTGTTGCCAAAATATGAAAATTTGAAGTCGGAATCTGGAAATTTGATGCCGAAATCTAGAAAATCTCGCTGGATTCTGCGAAAATACACCGGAATCTAGAAATATTTGCCGGAATCTGTAAATTTTTTGCTGGAAATTCATTGTACAATGGTCGGATTGGGTTTTTTTGGGTTTTGAGAAGGAAAACCAAGACCAACCAGCCGAAGTCGGTTTTTTGAACAAATGACCCACTGCCGACCGGTGACTTTATCGGGTCGGATCCTCCGGGTGGGTTGGGTCGTCAGATTGGATGGACAGCCCTAACACCACTCATTGAACGCACATACTGTTAAACCACTTTTTTTCATTCCTTTAACTCCATATTTTATTGTCTCTCTTTATTTGAGAAAATCCTTTAATTAAATCCATGTAGTAAACAAGAGAGTGTAGTAGTAGTAGTACCTACCGCTCTTAATTATCTAGCTAGCTATTTCATTGTCCAAATTCCAAAGGACTATTGTATTTTCTATATATATATATATATATATATATAACCGAAACCTCTGAAACTCTCATAATTTTTCATGTCAGTACAATATTTAAATAAAATTGTCATTTTATTTAAATAAAATTGTCATTTTATTTAAATAAAATTATATTTGTTTAGTCCAAACTTAACAATAAGTGAAACTCTATCTCTCTAACAAGTCCAACTTAAACTCAAACTCAAATGTTGATATTATTATTATTATTATTATTATTATTATTATTATTATTATTATAAAACCGAAGCCTCTGCTAGCACCACAATTTTCCACGTCAGCACAACATAATATTTTTAAAAAATAAAATAAAAAACACTATATTTCTCTCCAAAAACCGAAGTCCTCGACTTTTTTTAGAGCTCCCACATGTTTACACATAAGCATTATTTAAATAAAAAAACAAAAATTCTGATTTTATATTTCTAAAACTCTCCTTCTATCTGAATTTTATGAGTTTGAATAATAGAAGCCATGGCATATGAAATCTAATTGTCTTGCCATCAAATTCTTACCACTTATCAATTTTTTGATAACATATTCTTAATTTTATAATAATAATAATATTACTACTTACTTCTTCTTATCTTATCACATTGAATAATAGTTCTTCCCAACTCTCTTTCCTCCTCACATGGCACAAGGTTTTTTAAGTCAGAAATTTTACAAAACAAAGGACTAACTATACCAATAGAACACGGCATTTGTAATTAACGTAAATTCTTGATTCTTTTTTGTTCTTATGAAGAAGTTTACCTGGGATACAATACATATTATACATCATCAAAAAAGTTTAAGTGGGAATCTAATCAATTCTTTAATTTCATCTGAATTTTTGGGTTTATTTTTTGCATTATCTGAAACTATTTGGCATATTTCAATGACATCTTTCCCTTATATAACTCTTTTGTGTGTAGTAATTGTAGTCATATATATTTTCTATTGTTTCAATAATTCTAGGTTTAGAATCTTCTAATTTTTAATTTTTAATTTTTTTGGCATTTTGGAAGTTTGAACATCTGACTTTTTGCATTAGTTTAGCAATATCTGAACAAGTTTGGAAAAATTCAACAACTATACTATGGGTTATTCTTTTGAAGATAACTAATTTTTCTCTTATATTTCTTTACTGTATAGCCATAAATATTTTGTTTTGTTTCAACAATACCTTTGCAATAAATCTTCCGAGTTGCTAATATTTTAAGCTTTGACTTCTTTATCAAATTGTAATACAAATTCAAGCCAGATAGGAGCAATTTATGCAATTGTATAGTTTTATAATCAATTTAATATTTCATAAAATTATTTTAGTCTACCATACAAACAAGTAACTTCCCATGTATTGCACAGGTTAGCAACTAGTTATTATCATTATTATTATTATCATCTCTCTACTTCACTAACGTAATATTTAATGATAAGGTGCAAACTTATAGCTATAGATTATTCTTTTGAATGTAACCCAATCTTTTTCTTATATTTTTATATTTTTTAGTCATATATATTTTGTTTTGTTTCAATAATTTATAAGTTTTGAATCATTTAATTCTTTATATTTTTTAGTCTTTCAAAAGTTTTAATATCTAAATTTTAAAATTATTTTTTGCAGTATTTGAAATTGTTTGATAATTTTTTTGTAACCCATTGTACGTTCAAGCAATGATTTTTTCATCAAATTGTCACATAAATTGAAATCATACAAAAGTAAATTACGTAATGATGTAATTTCTTAATTAATTTAAGATTTTATAAAATTATTTTAATTCACCTCACAAATAAATAAATTTCTGTGCATAACACGAATTAGCCGCTAGTAAATTGTACGAATCTACAACCAAACTGTGTTTCTGTTTTGCTGCAATAATTTGTCAGCCGCAGGAAGGGAAAATAGTTAGAAGAAGACGAGCGTGTGGATAAAAACGTAGGCGCTAACGCAGCAGCTAAGTAAATAAAGGATAAAATGGGATTTGGTCCTGGCTAGCTCATTGCACCTTTTATCCCTTGCCTCTTCATAATTAAAATCGTGTCCAATTTGAATTTCGATTGTGGGACTGCACCTGCATGGACCAATATTTGTCTCAAAGTGGAGCTGCGTAGAAACACCCCGTGAATGCCTCGCAATTGTTTCCTCCTCGATCAGCCTTACAAAAATATTAATGTATATGGAGCCGGCCGATTATAATAAATTAATTAGCAACTTGGACTCTTTATATTTTATTTTTTTTATTAGAGATGGCCAGATAGCCTTCTTATTGAAATTTAAACCTCAGTTTTGCTCTCCTTACCCTTTACAAAGGCTTATACTTTTTTTTTTTTGATGAGCACAAAGGCTTATACTTGTGAATTGACTAACAAACCAATGATATATAGTAATTAAACTCTTTAATTAAATATGTATATATTAAGCAAGTTATTCATTTATGACAATTTCATTTACTTTAACCATTTTTATAAGATGCTACTCTTTTTTTTTTTTTTTTTGTGTGCGCAATGATAATAATTAACCTTTTTTGATGAATTAACGAAACAGTGTCTTGCTCTTAAAAAAAAAAAAAAAAACCAACATAAGCACTTTATGTTGTTGGCTTGAGAGAACTTTAAGGTAAACCAAGAAAAAGCAATCCCACTTCTTTAGGCAAAGAGCAAATGATGTGATGTACTCTTGAAATATTACTAAGGTTTAAAATCTTCATTTTAATTAAAATGTGTGTCTTGAGAATAGAGAGAATAATTAAAGTCATAGGATTTTCTCACGGTATAGAAAAGTGATATTAGGTTCTAAAAGACTGTCCACAAAAAAAAACACAATTTTTATATCATATTGCATATTTAAAATAATTTAACTGTTATTATAAGTGAAGGTGAAGAATTTGAACCATGCATATATGGTTCTCATTATCAAAGAGATAAAGTAATATTACAAGATTCTTTAATTTACCTTGTATTTTTTATGGAATTTTGGGCTCCATTCTATTTCTATCATGCATGAACCAGCTAGCTGGGTTTGAAATTGAAAGCCAAGCCAATCAAAATTCGAGGCATGACAAGACAATAAAAATGACATTGACAACTATCTAACTATGGGCCAGCTTCTCCAGATTCGAAAAAATACGAAGCAGATAGTCACGGAGAAGTAGCATTCTATCGCTAAAGCTAACTAGGCCGAATACAAAGGAACACCGGAAGCTCGATCATTGAGAACAAACTAGTGCATACGATACGTGAACTCAAAGTGGTACCGTGCCAACCACAATTAATATTGTCCTAAGCTCTCAATGGTCAAAATCATACCACGTCCGTAACTCAATCTCATCCTCACAAAATCTGGCGCCATGCGCATTTAATTAAGTTGCACTCACTCATCAGGAAAATTAAAGTATTATGTCCCAGCTGTCTGTCTTGTGCCGGGTAGTATTTCTTGGCTTTACATCAAGGGATTTGGGAAGAAAAAGTGTCGCGTACACGATATTTTTATAATAAATTATAGGTAATTAATTGTTATTAGTTTAAATTTAAATTTAACATTAAGATTATTTTTTTGTCTTAATAATAACAATCAGTAACAACTTGTCACTTAAAATTTATTGTAAAAATATTATAGACATATCATTTCTCTTAGGACATATTTTCAAATTTATTAAAAAAAAACTACTGTAATTAATTAATTATAACCTTTTTACATCATCAATTACGATCTCATTTTTGCATTGTTATAATGCAATTGGGAGATAGTGATCGATGAGATACACGCATGCATACGCTAATGTGACATTTTTAACATTTCCAAATCCTAATAATAAATTAATAATGCGACACTTCTAAGTTTTTGCTTCCAGTAGACAGAAAATAAAAAAAATGCAAACCGTACCCATTTTGTCTCGTGTAAACAAATAACCTGGAAAATTTGAGAAATCAGCTTCAAGATTACATTTTCTTATTGCATTTGCATATATAGTAACAAAATATTTTACCTTCTTTCGCATTATGAACATTAATTGACTAGAGAAGGACACAGAGTAATAAGGGAATAAACAATTGGACACGTTGAAAAATGGTCACAAACACAAGTCGGCCGCAATTGTTTTCTTCCCTCCTTGTTGGGCGGCTACTAGGTATAAAATAAAAGGTATCCTTATTCCTTACCCGTTCCCTATTCAATAGAATTACAATTTTCTCATTTTCTTTTTATACTATTGAAGTAATAAGTTATTAATGATAAAAATAAAACCCTATTAATAGTGGTCTATAGTCTATACAAGAGTTGGTAATAACTCTTAACAACTCGATAGTTAGTAAACACCACTGGGCCTTGTAGCCTGGTGGTACCCGGTATAATATGTATCTTTGAGCTTAGGGTTCTATCCCATGCAATTACCTAGCAAAAAAATAAAAAAAAAAACTCGATAGTTAGTAAACATTTAAAATTGAAATTTCTTTTATTATTATAATTGGTGTGTAACTTTGAGCATGTGCACGGGTACAATTAAAAACAATCACAATTTTACGATTCAAATTATACATTTTTTTTGAAAATATGTTCAAATTATACACGGTAATAGTTTATACCTTTTTTAAAGCATACATTGGACACAAATATTAGAAATTAGATAAGACACATGACGCCAAAATTGAGAATCCAATTGAATTCTAATTGGATTTTCTTTTTCTAAACTTTGGCTTCTAAGATATATATATATATATATATATATATAGACTATTAAATTATTTTAAAATTAAAATTTAAAAAGAATTCTTAGTGTAATCATATTCATACCATCAATCAAATATTCATTCTTGTTATAAAATAATTTTTCGATAGATTTCGCTATCCATGTCCCATGTGCTTATGCTGCAAAACTTTATTCAAGAGGACATGGACCAATTGGTCCAATAGGGCAAGGCATTTTCTACATTTGTGGCTGAAGTTTTGTGAAGTTTTTGCCATAATACACTTGGTGGTCAAACTCTAAAAATTATCAAACCATCATCTTCACATTACTGCCAATCTACCATATAATATTCGGAAGTATCAAGTATTATATGCATGTGTCATGTGATGTCATATATATATATATATATATATATATATATATATATATCTTGACGTTGACGTTGACGTTGAGAGAACAAGAAAATAACCCAGCAGAATTCAACTTTTGTGAATACAAAATTTTCATAGATCAAGGATGAAGAAAAATGACTTTAGAAGAAATGTGAATGCATGAAACATATATAGATAAGGGATTCAATGAATTTATACTTATAATTCTTTTTTCTTTTTTTTTTTCTACAACAAGATTACAAGGCCGGCCTCGACCCTTGATGCTAAAAAGGTGTCTGTAATTTCAAACGAGTCTATGTCAAGATTAACGCTCTGTTTGTTTTACTGGAAAATTTTTTGTAAAAATAGTTTTTCACATTTTTTAGTGTTTGGTAGCACAAAAAAAAAAAAAAAAAAAAAAAACTGGTCAACGGAAAACTATCTTTAGTCAATAGAAAATCCTAATAAAAATAAGGCTTGTTTTTTATAAGTTGTTTTCCAAAATTTTTTTTTGGAAAACAATCTCTCTCTCACTCTTTCTCTCTTCCTTTTTCTTTTCCTTTCCTCATATTCTCACTGTCACTAACTTTGGTCTCTCCTCTTCCATAGATCTCTCTCTCTCACTCTCTCTCCATATTTCTTTTCCCCTTTATAATACAGTTCTTTGAGTATATTTTTTTCCCTCATTGCTCAATAATTATGTCATTCCTCTCTACCAACTTGCAAAAAAGAACATATTTGCAGCGGTAATTATTTCATTCCTCTCTACCAAAATCCCAATTCTTTACTTTGAATTTCAAACTTGATTTTATTTTTTCTCTACGAAATTTTTAGTTTGATGGATTCCAAGTAGAAGTTTTTTTGTTTTGCACAAAAAAGTGCTAAAAAAATAAAAAAGAAGAAAGAATGAATAAATGAAGTAAAAGATGAAAATTTTAAACACAGTGCCTGTATGGCTCTAAATTGCTTTTACATAAGATAATCTTTTTTGTTGATAGATACATTATGCAGATACTATGTAGTGATGATATATTATGTAGATACATTATATGAATACATAATTTTGAGTAATATTAAAGACTTGTGGTTGACCATAGTAGACAATTAGTGTACCAGTAAAAAGAGTAGACAATTAAAAAGTATTGTTATTTATACTAATTAAGATGTATTCCCTTATCAATTTTATGTATATAGACAAATGGTTGATATATATATATATACACGTGTGTGTGTGTGTGTGTGTGTGTGTGTGTGTGTGTGTGTGTGTGTGTGTGTGTGTGTGTGTGTGTGGACGTTTATGTCCATATATATGAGCAAGATGAATGGTAAAGATCATGAAAATTTGACAACTAATTTTGATTGTATCTATTGTCAAAATTTTAGTATGAAAACCAAATTCATTCTTGGTTTTTTATTATTATTATTTATATTGATTACATTAGTTGGTTTATACAATACACATGTTTTAAATTATACAAGAAATATAAAAAATAAAACTAAAAATGTGCATACCAAACATCAAAAAACATTCTCAAGCTTATTTTCAAGGTTGTTACCAAACATTAAAAAATGATATAGTTTTTAAAAAAATGCTCTTTAAAAAATAAACTATTTTCTAAAAAATGTTGATGCTAAAACAAACAAAACGTAAAGGTGGCATTCCACTTATTGAACAAAGTTTCCTATTGTAGGTTTGGTTCATAGATTTTCCAATGTCAGCGTAAGAGGATGCAATAATGTTTTCACCATAAAAAAAAATAAAATGATAAAATAAAATAAAAGAAAAAAAGAAAAAAAAAAGGGAGGCATTTATAAAGGCAAATGAAAAAAAAAAAAAATTGATGGTAACTTGGTAATTATCTTCTTCTTTTTTTTTTTTTTAATCAGCTTGGTATTATTATTATTATTATTATTATTATTATTAGCTGACAATGCTGACAAAATAAGACATGGGCTACCTACTTGCACTATTAATTCATTCTCCAAAAAAAAAAAAATTGCAGCATTAATGTAAATAAAATTTCCTTTTGCAAACCATTGTGAACGCAGGTCCGACCTGATATCTCTATTATGAACGTTAAATCAAAAGTTTTTTTTTTTTTTTTGGTTAAGGGGAAATACAACACAGCAACCATCCCACACAAGTGGTGAGACAAGGTTCAGATATTCCATCAAAATACGTGCTAACGCTGTCCATGTTAGCAAAACACAAAGGTTCCATTTGGATAGAGTTTATTGCTGAAAATTGAAAACACTATAGCAAAATAATTTTTAAATGTACGAATAGTACTGCGGGACTCATTTTTAATAAAAAATTATTAAAAAAGTGCATGAACAATAGCGCACAGTGTGCGCCTGCCCCTCTTGTCCCCCCCCCCCCCGGCAGCAGAGCTGAAAAAAAAAAAAAGCAGAACGTGTGAGCAGCTGGACGCCACCAAAATCTCAGGGCTTGGTGGGGAATCAAAAACAGCAAAATCTTTGTTCATGGTACTGCCTCATCTTACAAGCGCATCCGCTCACCTGTTGCCCTCCCTATACACACTTGGACTCGGATGAACATTCTCAGGAAGCACCTACAATCATGTAGGAGAGGAGAATAAGGTTTATTTGTGACTCTGTTGGTAGTTAAAAGATTAACCACCACTTTCGCATCGAACTCCACAACCAAGCTCTGGATTCCATAACTCAAGGCAAGCTTCAAACCATCCCTCACTGCCTAGAATTCAGCAGTAAAACTAGTGACAAATCCAATAGACCTCTCGAATCCTTTCACCCAATTACCATTACAATCTCTAATTTGACCAACACCCCCTACCTTACCCGGGTTTCTACAAGAAGCCCCATCCGAATTAAGTTTAAACCACCCTTCAGGAGGCTTAGACCATTTCACTTGGATTATGACTATCTGTTTGCCTCTCCTTATATTTCCAACACAATAATAAAATTCCACAGCCTGACTGATGCGGTAACTATGCAGCTGAAGATTAAGAGGGGCATTCCCAAATACCACTCTATTGCGATGCTTCCAAATATTCCAGATAGCAAAAGGGAAGATTATATTCCAGGGAATGTTGTTGTGGTGCATCCACTTACTGTGACAATTCTCAAATAGCCAGTCACACAAACTTTGTCTATGCAAGGGCGATATAATATGGGGAGCCCGTATCTTAGACCAAAATTGACGAGCAAACAAGCAATCCCTCAACAAATGCTCAATAGTTTCTTCTTGATTCTTGCAAATAGGGCAGAAAGGAATGCAGTTAATACCCTTACCCACCAGAATCTTCCTCACTGTTACACTATTATGCATGCACAGCCATAAGTAGCTAATTATCTTAGGGAGAGTATCAAATTTCCATATCCAAGCACCCTTAAAGCTGTTAACTTCCCCAGTTTCAGTCATTATATTGAGATAAGCCGAGTTTATTGAAAATTCCCCATCTTTCGTGAATTTCCACATCAATACATCCTCCCCACTTCCAAACTCTTGAACAGGGATGGCTCGGATTCTGTCTTTGATGGAAGAAGGCAAAACAAATGACAATCTCTCCCACTTCTAATCGTTATCAACAGGAACTTCTGCTATAGTCAGATTCATATCTTCCCTTGTTAATGGCCCCGCAATCAGGTCCCTCAAGGACTGCCTTTTAATCCAGCAATCCCTCCACACATTCTTGCTAGAGCCATTCCCAATCCTCCACCAAATGCCATTAGAAATGATAAGAAAGCCAATCTTTATAGCATTCCAATTTGAAGATGATAGGAAGGCATCCGGGTTATTGGAATTCCTTCTAGTATTGGAACAATATTTATTCAAAAGCACCCTTGGCCATAACGCCTCCTTTTCGCTGTACATACGCCAATTCAACTTAGCCAGCAGAGCAATATTCTTTGATCTAGCTGCCTGAATCCCCAAACCACCCTCTTCCTTGGGTTTTATGACTTTTTCCCATCCCACAAGCTGCATTTTACGCTTTTCATTGGTGAAGCCCCACAGAAAATTTCTATTTATTTTATCCAACTTGTTACATAAATGAACCGAGAGGGTAGCTCCTTGCTGATGTAATTCGGGATAGCTGACATAACAGAATTCACCAACACTGTCCTACCAACAAAGGACAGGAATTTAGCCTTCCATCCAGTAAGCTTATTCATAACCCGGTCAGCCATGAAATTAAATTGCCTCCTCGAAGCTCCTTTATGCTTGAGAGGGAATCCCAAGTACTTCCCAAAGTTGCTGGTTTCAATCATACCCAGCTTTTCACACACACTCTTCTTCAAATAGCTCTAACATTTGGGGAGAAAAAAATTCTAAATTTTGCACAACTGATTTTCTGGCTAGACCCAAGCAAAAAGTTTGTAGCACATCTGGGATAGCTTCACAAACCTCCTTAGTTACCTTAGCAAAGAGAATAAGGTCATCCATGAAGAAATTATGGGAAATTTTAATATTCCAACGCGAAGCCTTAAGAGGCATCCACAACCCTTTAGAGCACTTCTTTTCAATCAGGTTATCTAAGTACTCCATGCACATAATAAACAAATATGGGGACAAATGATCGCCTTGCCTTATGCCTCTTGAAGGATTGAAGATTCAAGAGCACAACTATTAACCAAAACCGAAATGGATGAGGTTAAGATACAACTCATGATCACCTTAATAAGATTGTGAGGAATCTGAAAGACTAGAGCACTTTGTGGATAAAACTCCACTCCAATCTGTCATAAGTTTTTTCCAAGTCTACCTTTACAGCCACATAACCTTCCCTCCTTTTCATTATCCATTGTGTAGATTAAATCTTGAGCAATCACCACATTATCACCCCTCTTCTCCCTGGAACAAAAGCAGTTTGAATTGGGGAGATAATATTAGAGAGAAATGGTCTAATCTTGGCTAGTAGCACCTTTGAAATAACTTTGTACACGGAATTACACAAGCTAATAGGCCTGTAGTTAGCCAAAGATTCAGGGTTTTTACACTTAGGAATGAGAGATATGAAGGTAGTGTTCAAGAACTCTGGAATAGAACCAAAGGTAAAAGCCTTTTTAACTTCTTGGCGAATAGAGGCTTGCACATCATGCCAAAATACTGGAAGAACCCAACATGCAAACCATCGAGCCTAGGGGCCTTAAAAGGCTTTAGGGACCATAAGGCATTCCTGATCTCCTCATCATCCACCTCTCTACCCATATATCTCCTTTCTTCCTCAGAAAGCATGCAGCAAGAGAAATTAGCAATAAGAGATGCTAGCCATAAACATCTCAGAAGTGCATAATTTGGAAAACTCATCCTGTATATGATCCTTTATCTTTGCCTTATCATAAATACACTCCCTAGTTCCATCTATCATACATTTGATTTTATTCCTTTGCCTCTTAACCACAGTAGTTATATGAAAATAGGAGGTGTTTCGATCCCCAAAAGCAGCTGCATTTAGCCTAGACTTTAGAGCCCAAAATTTCTCTTCTTGAAGCTTAATCATGGCATGCTCCTCAATTAACAAATTCTCCAGCCTGAGAAGGGATTCACTCAAGTTGCAAGCTAAAGATTTTTGACCTCCATTCAACCTAGCCAACACCCTCTTTTTTCTTGCAAACAAATTTCCAAAAACTTCATAGTTCCACTTCTTCACTCTAGTGGTAAAGTCAAAGATAACCGAGGGGAGAGGTCTGTCCCCAGCCCAAGCTTCCTCAACTACCTTAGGAAATTGGGGGTGTAAATAACCACATGGTGTGGAAACGAAAGGGTTAATTAATGGCACAAGTTCTGCTTCCCATCAACTCAATTAGGACAAGACAATGATCTGAGAAAGTCCTAGGAAGGTGAGTAACAATAGCTTCAGGGAATAACATTTTCCAGTTGGGGTTAGCAAAACACCTATCTAACCTTTCAAGGATAAGGCTAATGACAGGCCTTTTGTTGGTCCAGGTATACTTTGGGCCAGCAAAGCCTAAATCCAAAAAATTACCATTATCTATGAATTCTTTGAACTCCAGAGCCCTGTTTAAATTTATTTGGTTCCCTCCAAACTTATCCTCACTACTTAGAATTTCATTAAAATCACTAACCATCACCCAGGGGTGGTTGTAAAATCAAAAGTTTACCCGTATAATACTGGCACTCAACTCAAGGCCATTGGTTTCTTTAGGGAATAAATAAATAAAAATAAAAATTCGAGGCCATTTGTATAATTTAACCAGTTATTTATTTGTGAATTTAATTTATATGGCCACAGATGGCCGTTCATTAAAAAAAAAAAATGGTAACAACAAACCATGTATAATACATGTTGATTTATTTTGTAAAAAGAAAAAAATTGATTTATATTAACCGTAATTTGTTTTGCTGTAAAATATTTTTAGTTGAAAACATTTTGAAGTATTTGGTGTATCCTAAAATGAGAATAAAATAATTCATATCACAACCTACCAACCATCCACTAACACGGCGCCCACCGAGCTCGACACCACCAAATCCCTGACTAGATCAAGTCATGACCCATTAACTAAACTAGTATGTAACCTATGCTACCGCATAGGAATGGATATAATTTAATAAAATAATAGAAAAAAATATATTGCATTTTATTATTTAAGTGATACTATTGGTTTTGTTTTGTTTTTGTTTTTATTATTATTAATCATGAGTTTAGTCATATTTAAAAGACTTAGTTTATTCATGTTAATAAATCTTAGCATTATGTAATTTTTTAACAAATATTTTTATCATACAAAATTCTAAAGAAAGAATGCTACATAGACATATATATATTCAAGGTTGATTCATAGATGGTACATATAGCTATAATTAAGTTGCTTTATCATAAACAATTTTTAACAAAATATTTTAATCAAGTAAATGTGAATCTCATAACATGCATCTCATAACAATATATAAAAATAGAATAACGTGAATCTCATTTAAAAAAATTTAATCAATTAAAAGTCACTAAAATTATGAGCATAAAACGTAAAGACAAACAAATAGGATAAGTGCTAATTGTATATATGATCTGCAATATAGCTTGAGTTCATGTCTTCACCAATCGTATATAAGTCTGAGTTTTGATAAGTAAAGATCTAAGAAGAATGTGGTTCAATCTTGAGAAGATTCTCATATTTAATAATTAAAAGAAAAAAAAACTATACATCCAAAGTCTACCTTTGCAGTAAACACTATATATCTCTTTAACACTCCAAAGAAAAAAAAAAAAAAAAAAAAAAAAAAAAAAAAGAGCCCATCATCAATCCTATAAACCAAAAATTCTTAAGAAAAAGAGATTAAGAACATAGGACGAAAATAAATAGATCTAATGAAAATAAAGAGTGAGAGCTAGATTATAAACCCCATAAAACTTGCGAACAAAAAAAAATAATAAAAGAAAATCATATCTAATTAACAATTACCTTGCATATAAAGCCTGCCTTTGTAAAGGAGATATATAATTGATCTGCAAAACAGAGGGAGAGAAAGAGAGATTAGATTGAATTTTGCAGAGATGGAACGAAACCAAAAAAAAAAAAAATCTTGATAAAATAGATTTAGTAGAAAAGTAGAAATTGAATTTTGCAGAGGGAGAGAGAGAGAGAAAGAGGAGGTTCGGATGAATATGAGTAGTGGAGGCGTGTTTTTTTTTTTTGAAAAAAAATACATGAAATCAAAAAATTACAATAGGAATCTATGGAAAACCTCTTCTTATATAGGAGAGTTGTATTGGAGATGGAGAGATGAACCTTGAAATATGCAAATGTGGGGAGATGAATCTTGAAACACGTAGGTGTGATGAACCTTGAAATATGCAGATGTGAGGAGATGAACCTTGAAACACGCAGGTGTGATGAACCTTGAAATACGCAGGTGTGGAAAAAAAAAAGAACACATCGAAATTACAATTGATCCACTTAAATTTAGACAAATGGAACCACATGAATCTTGACACATAGCACAAAATTAGGATTCTAATTTAGAATTACAATTGGAGATTCTCTCTGCTTCACCTATTATATATATATATATAGATCAGTGCAATCTTAAGGAATTCATGGGCCTAGCCACAAATTAACTTAGACGCTAGATTGACACTTTCCGGCTGCCACCATTAACACCCTTCAATTGCAATTGGAGCCTCCCAAACTCCCAGTTGCAAATCGAAGCTTCACCTCCACGATTCACCAAAAACCCAATCACCACTTGTTGCAAACTAAGCTCCAAAGGAGAGGGCTAGAAGGTGTACAACAAGTGTTTAAGGGGAGATTGTGCAAGCTGGATAGTTTGTAAAATGTTTTACCAAGTTTATTTTTATTCTATGAAATGTTTTATAAAATTTTACCAAGGGTTTTATGGTCAACTGAAAATGTTCTTAGTTTTGACCAATATTTTACAAACAAAACAATTATTTTAAAATGTTGAAAATATTTTTAATAAAACATTTTACCGTGAAACAAACTCAGTATAAAAAAACACTAGTGACTAACCATAAAGCATTCCATAAAAGATCAATTAACAAATTGGGTGCCATAAAATTAAAAGCGGATTCCAAAAGGTACACATAGCTTCTAAATGATTTATAGGTAATCAAAATACGCATGTTTAGGACATTGCCAATTAATAAGTGCAAAAATAGGTGAAAGTAGGATGCCCCTAAACACTAAACAATTAGAAATTTCTCCATATATGTGCTTCACTTAAACTAATCAGTGTCTAAAGACGAAGATCCTACAATCGACAAACCATGCAGTGAAACAACAAGGAGGAGGAATATCAGAAGTGCTAATTTGAGCCTCTCCTTCCAAGCTCTCCCGATCCTTGAGTATTACTGTATTAGGTGGGAGTATTAAAGTTGCGGATAGGTGGCCTTTTTAAAATAATATATATATAAAAGCATAAATCAGAGAAAATCTAATTAAAACTTACAATTGAAGTCTTAATTTGCACCATGTGTCCAAAAATTATTCTAAATTTGGGTGCTAAGTGGGGACCACACCATAAATATACGTACAGATATCCTCAAATCATGTATGACTCTTTAATGACTCTTTCTATCTCTTGTCTATATATATTAAAAGCCAAAGTTCAGAAAAAAAAAAAAAATCAAATTAGAATCTAAATTAAATTTCAATTGAAGTCCAATTGTGTGCTATGTATTTCATTTAATTTTTAATTTTTTTGTCAAGTGAATTATTGAGCATAAAAAGAAATAAGTCCAAATTTAACTAGATTCTAAATTGAATTTCAATTGAAGTCCAATTTTGCGCCTTGAGTCCATCTAATTTTTTAATTTATGTAGTAAGTGAATTATTCGGAGCACCGAAGAGTATATATATATATATATATATATATATATATATATAACTAGTATGTAACCCATACTACTGCACGAGAATGGATATAATTTAATAAACCAATAAATATATTGCATTTTATTATTTAAGTGATACTGTTGGTTTTGTTATTTATTTATTTATTAATCATGAGTTTAACCATGTTTAAAAGACTTAGTTTATTCATTTTTAATAAAACTTAGTATTATATAATTTTTTAACAAATAGTTTTATCATACAAAATTCTAATGAAAGAATGCTATATAGACATATATATATTCAAGGTTGATTCATTCACGGTACATATAACTATGATTAAATTGCTTTATCACAAACCATTTTTAACAAAATATTTTAATCAATTAAATGTGGATCTCACAACGTGCATCTCATAACAATATATAACAATAGAATAACATGAATCTCATTAAAAAAAATTTATCAATTAAAAATCACTAAAATTATGAGCATAAAACATAAAGATAAACAAATAGGATAAGTACTAATTTTTTAAAAGAAAACTTACAATGAGTTGAGAAAACTATATAAATAATCTTTAATATTTGAAGAATAATGAGATTATAACTTCCTTTCAAAATTGGGTAAAGACTCGTACTGATAACATCTTATGAAAAAGAAAAGAAATATGTAACATCAATGATAGGAAAACAAAACCATTTTATAATTAAACAATAAAAATTATTGACAAAAAGGAAAGAAAGTATAGGCAGATGAAAGACAATAAACATACAACATCAATCATAGGTAGATGAAAGAAAGCAGTAATCAAACCTTAAGGAATGGTTAGAATTCATTTTGTAGAGCATAAACCAGGACCATGAAAATTGTAAAAACAAATACAATCAGAATATTTGGAGAACCTCTTCTTATATAAGATACAAAAATACCCAAATACATGCATCATTAATACCAAGAGATTCTTTTGAAATTCCATGTGGAAAACGGAGGTGAACTTGAGAATACGTGGGTGTGAAAAAGGAAGGTAAACCGGAAAAGGGAGGTGAACCTGAAAATACGTGAGTGTGGAAAAGGAAGGTGAACCTAAAAATACACGGGTGTGGAAGAAACAAGAAAAAAAAAACACATCGGAATTACAAATTAGACTCTAATTTCATATTTACATTGACACGTGACACAACAATATATTAGAATTCTAATTTAGAATTCCAATTGGAGTTTCTCTCTGTTTCACCTATTTTATATATATATATATATATAGAGAGAGAGAGAGAGAGAGAGAGAGAGAGAGAGAGAGAGAGAGAGAGAGATTAGAAACCATTACATATTTTAAAATTTTATGGTTTTAAAAAAATATAAATTAATACTATGTATAATTCTAATATCTTCTAAATTTTTTTAATAAATTGAATAATATAATTGTGATTTGTTTTTAATTGTACCCGTGCATATGCACGAAGTTACACATTAGTAATAGTAATGAATAAGCAACCAATGAACCAATTCAAATACATAAGTGAGTAATTGAAAACAATGTAAGCTGAGTTTGGAAGCTTGGATTTAGATTTGGGTTTGAATTTAAATAGATTTGAAATGCCATGATTTCAAATCTATTGATTTTATATATCATTTCAAATTCAAGGATTTTAAAGGCTTTAAATTCTTGATGGATTTGTTAAATCCAAATACTTGACATTGTTTAAACTATCCAAACAAGGCATTTAGATTTGAATCACCCAAATCCAAATCTACATGCCCGAATCCTACCATCTAAATGAATTCTCAAATGCTGCACAACAGTCAAAATTTTAAGGATTTAAAAAAATAATCTTGGCTTTTGTTGCTAATCTATCTCTTACCACACATATGATGGCTTTCAACATCCCCATTTCTTCCGTTATCTGAGTCTTTCATTTCTATCTCTCCCAACGTGTTTAATGGTAGCCTCCCAAGCCAACTTACATATTGTTTACTTTAAAACATTAAAAAAAAATTCTTCTAAAAAAAAAAGTGGTTTTTTTTTTTTTAAATTTTTTATACAAGATAGAATTTCTACTCTAACGTAATTTAAGAGTATATATGTGTGAAGCCCCCTCCTGGAGACTTGAACTCTAGTTCTTGCCCCTAATATCCCGAGTGACCACCGCACTAAGAGTGCTCAAGAGGCTAAACTCTCCTTAAATCAAGTGGTTACCTTTTATTCTTTTATTAATTATTTGAATAAATTACATAACTTCCCAACAGTTTAGGGACAATTTCAAATTAAAGCTTTAATGTTGAAAACTTTAAATTAAAACCACAAATTTATAAATTATTTCAATTCATACCTTTAATGAGTCACTATTAACTAAAAAATAGTAAAAATTCATATAGGTTGTGACTAAAATCTATCTTAATAAAAAAATTCAATATTAAATTAGAAGACCTCTGTACATTATATAAGAATTGTGAAATTATTATAAGTATATATGAAAATTACTAACATTGTTTATTTTTTATGAAACTCTATTAGTATATTTTTATTATGTACTTTATTGTACAATTTTAATTATATTATTAGAATAATTTCTTTCATATATATATATATATATATATAATATGCAATAATAGTTCATTTTATGAACTCCCAAATGAGGCCTTAAGGTTGTTTACCAACTTACAATCTATTGTAACTCATGCCCCCAGGCTCCAGCTACGTATTTGTCTATTAAAATGACATCTAATGTTAGTGAGAGGGCAATTAAAGATAGGTGCCCTCTTAATAACTCAATTATATATGTTGCTTCAAAATTCACGTAACAAATTATAAAACTTCCTTTGCAGTCCCATCTGAGAGAGAAGCCTATATATTGTCAATAGAGTCAACCAAGTAATAAAATCATGTTTGTTGTCTCTTAGTCTAACCTGACTTCCCAAGCATGTGTTTGATTGAATTCCCCATGTGAGGCCGGCAATAAATTGTCTTATTAGCAAACTTGTTGATTTGAACCAGCACAAGTTGATCTAACATACTCAGACGCCAATCCAAATTGTTGTCTCCAAATATGCTTGACGACTAAGCATACATCATGCTGCCACTGCCAGGGTCATACTCAAAAATTAATAAGCTATATATATATATATATATATATATATATATATGACCAAAAATCTGATACAATAGCCATTCATTGCCATGCCAAAAGTGTATAATAGCCTCCACCTTCCCCCACTCTGAAATTCGTGGGTGCTCTAGTTATGCATTCGATTGAAGCAACTTTCTCTGGCTCTAATAAAAATTTAAGACAAATATGAATTTTTCACCAAAAAATTAATAAAAATCTACCCCTCAAGACATCAACAAATAGATCTTTATTCAGGCCACACCAAATAGCTAGAATATATATTAATATATATATATATATATGTATGAATGTATGTATAATTCAACATTCTGCCAACTAAAAGCACGATAATAGGACCCCTTTTTTTTGGTTGAGAAAATCAACGATACTAGAACATAACCCAAAGTGCAAAGCAAACACTTCTTTAAGACCACTGAAAGGCATCTGCATATATTTTAAAAAATAGTAACTACAAAACATGTTGCTTTATCTTGTAAAAAGAAAAAACTGATTTATATTAATTTTAATTTTTTTTCGTTGTAAAACATCTTTAGTTGAAAATATTTTCGAGTGTTTAGTGTGTCCTAAAATGAGGAAAAAAAAAACTCTTATCACTGCCTACAAGCTACCACAATATCAATTTGAGCCACCCACTCACCAACTTAGCGCCCACCAGGCTCACCACCACCAAATCAGCCAAAAATCTGACTGGATCAATTTAAGACGCAAATAACTAAATCAGTGCAACCCCAAGGGATCCATGGTCCCAGCCACCAAATCAACTTCTTCAGCTACTAGATTGGCGCTTCCCAGCCACCATGAACGCCCTTTAATTGCAATTAGAGCCTCCCAACTACGAATCAAAGCTTCACCTCCATGACTTGCCCAAATCCAACCAACGATCATTACGAACTAGGCCCTAGTGACCACCACAACTTAGGGCTATGACAATCACCTTTGTGAGCAAGAGAGGAGAGATGGGTGGAGGGTGTACGACGAGTGTTTAAGCTTACGCAAGCTAGTTAGTTTGTAAAATGTTTTAATAAGTATTTTTTTTTTTATTCAGTAAAACGTTTTATAAATTTATACAAAGGGTTTTACATTCAATTGAAAATTTTCTTAGAGCACCCACAGCAGATGTGGGATATGTGCCAAATGCTAAATATTTGGCACATATCCCACACCAAACACCATTTGACCCCATTTATTAGATGTTCTAAATGCCATATTTTTTGCAACATGCTATATTAGAGTCACAAATTTGCCACGGTACGGTAAGTTGTGACATATGGATTTATTAATTTTTTATTCCTCTTTCTCTCTCATATCTCTTTCATCTTCTCCTTCAGCTATTTAGTATTCGCCGCCTCCATCTCTACTCTCCCATACTCTTTCTTCTTCCCTCTTCCCTTTTGCTCTATTCTCTTCCCATTCATGAATATGAGCCACCACCGATTCCCACTTTACCATCACTGATCTATAAAATCTCCTTCACCGGTTTTTTTTCCCCTTTTGTTCGCTCTTTCCTCTCTGTTATATCTCAAAGTCGCCTATCGGCGTAGGTCTGGTTGTGGGTTTGTGATTTTTGATTGTGATCGGCGTGGGTGTAGGTGTCTGGGTTGTGGGTTTGTGACTTCAGATTGTGATCGGCATGGATCTCTGGGTTGTGGGTTTGGGTTGTGGGTCTCTCCTCTTTGTTCTATCTTGGTGCCAGGGACAATGAAGCCATGAAGATCAGCGTGCGAGCAGTAAGCAAGGTTCGTGAGGGCGAGGTCCGCCACCAGAGTGTTCGTTCATGATCATGCTTGTCGATGACAATGAAACTTGGTTTTTATTCGAGTCGGGCCCGTGGAGTTGGGGTTCGGATCGAATCGAATGGAATGAGTTTGGTTGCAATCAGTTCAATTTGTGGGGTTTTTCTTTTTTGGCTGCAATTTGGGTTGATCTGATATTGCCATATTGGTGAGTAATTGTGGTGGTTGGTTTGCAGTAGAGGTGTTATTGCGGCAGTGGATATTAGTGATTGGTGGTTGTGCCGTTGATGTTGTTGTTGTGGTTGATGATAATGGGAGAAGATAATATATTATTTTAATGTGTAGTAAATATTATTTTAATGTATAGAATTGAATTATAAAACATTTGATAAATACGATATTGTAAAATGATGTGGTAAAAAAATAAAGTAGGCTTTTAGTGTGGCAAAATGGCATAATTTTTGCAACGACTGCTACGGATGCTCTTAGCTTCAACCAATATTTTATAAAAAAAAAAAATTGTAAAATGCTAAAAATATTTTTTGTAAGACATTTATAGCGAAACAAACAGAGTATAAAAGAAACTTGTAGTTAACTATAAAGCATTCCATGAAAGTTCAAATAGCAAATCAGGTGTCACAAAATAAAAGCGGATTCCAAAAGATGTCTACACATAGCTTCTAAATGATTCATAGGTAATCAAAATACATATATTTAGGGCATTGCCAATTAATAAGTACAAAATATGTAAAAGTTGGATGCCCCTAAACACTAAACAATCAGCATTTTCTCCATAAATGTGCTTCACTTAAACCAATTAGTGTCTACTTTGAGTGAAACAACGAGGAGGAGGAATATCAAAAATGTTAATTTGAGCCTCTCCCTCCAATTTTTACAAATACCACTTTTTGATCTTGTTGGGTCTTTTTTTAAAATAATGTTTTTAATAGTGCAAATGGAGGGGTGGGTTACGGAAGCCTAACGGAAGTAACTTCAGGTGGACAAAATGTCATTTTTCAAAACATGGATAGACAATACAAATTCGGGCCAAATCATAGGTGAGTTTATTGTGATTACCCCAAAAATTAATAAAGCTGTAATTAAAAAGCGGAAAAAAAAAATGTATATATATATTTGCATTATATGGGTTCTTAACTAATATATATAAAACTAGTCTCATTACACGTGCTTTGTGCATGGGATGAGGTTTTTTTTTTTTTTTTTTTTTAATATCATAATTATCATTTTTTTTTTTAATTTTGGATAAGTTTGTTTTGAAGACACAAATTAGTAGGAGAGTATCTTATTTTGTAATCATTTTAAATAAAGATAGAAATATATTTTTACAAGGTTGTTCTCAAATTTTTTCTTTGTGAAACGTAAGGTTTATGATATTTTTGAATCACATAAAAGTCTAGCTCAAACAGTGGTAGAGCCAAGATTTCAGTCTAGGGGGGTGGGGCAAGATTTAAAAACAATATTAAAATCTAAAATCTAAAAAAATTAATTGATATTAATAACGAAGTAAATATATATTGCAAAAAATATGTAGAATTCAACACTTTTGTTCTATATTCTTCAAAGTATTTAAATCTAGGTTCATAGCAAAAATCAAGAGTTCGAAATTGAAAGGTCAATTGATAGAAGATAAAAAAATAATTATAATAATAATAAAAAATAGAAAAAAGAGAGAGAGAGAGAGAGAGAGAGAGAGAGAGAGAGAGAGAGAGAGAGAGAGAGAGAGGCTTTAGAGTTTGAGTATGGGAAATTAGTTAAAATATAATACACACAACCAATTGAAATTACATCAAATTAACAAAAAAAAGATAAACATTCAACATGTCATCCATCAAATAAAAAAAATGATAAACATTCAAAATGTCGTGACAGTGAAATGCTGAAATAGAGGGACAAGATAAAAGTTTTTTCTTTTTTTGTTTGTTTAAAAAGAAATGGGATATAAAAGTTTTTATTTATAAAAAAATGGGAGATAAATTTTTTTTTTAAATTTTTTAAACAAAAATTATGATAATGTGGTTAAAAGAGCCGTGAATATCTCCTATAACTTTTCCACATTTTGTTGGTGTTATAACTATTTTCTTGCCAATAAGAATTGCCTTTTGTTCTTTTTCTTAGGTGAGAGGGGGCAGAGCATTTAAGTGGGTCCCATATACTAGCACTTATAAGCATTTTTAAAAGGAGCCAGGGGGGGCACTTGCCCCCTCTCGCCCCCCCTTGGCTCCGCCCCTGAGCTCAAAGAGGGAAATCATCTTATAGATATATAAATTAAAAACATTTTTTTTTGTTAATTTCATTTTTTTTTTGTTAATTTCATATTATTGTGTCACATAATCTTTTAAAATCTCATAATTTTTAAATGCCATTATTTTAATGTCATTATAAATAAATTGGAAAATTCAACATTTCAATTCAAAACTTTTTAAATGACTTGAGTCCCCAAGAAATGTGAGTTCTAGTTAACTCAACTGGTAAAGTTTTTGATGGTTGTATAAGAGATCTGAGGTTCAATCTTCGCCTATACAAAAAATTAATTGGTGTTTTGATTTAATGATAGTACTATCATCAGGAATGGACGCTATAGGTTAAAACTCTTTCTTAAAAAAAATAAAAATAAAAAATAAAAATAAAAAAAAGGTCTCCAAGACAATTCAACAAACCTGAAACAATTGATAAAGTTAAAAACTCCATGAGAGAAATAAGGAACCGACTATTAGACACAATGTAATAATCGGTTTTATTCCAGGGGTGGCAATTTTTATCTATATTCATATCCATAAACCCACCCATTACCCACCTAATTTGGATAAGTCATAACCCAACCCATTTGAATATTTGGGTTAAGTGGGTAAAGACCCATTAGGTTATTTAATTATATGGGTCTTAATGGATAAATCCACTAATATCCACCAAAACCATTTAAAATTTAGGGCAAAATTTAAATACAGTACCCTAGATACAGTATCTTAGGTACCCTTTTTAAAATTCAGCCATCTGTCTTATTAAAATATATTAGCTAATGGTGTTAACATCCTCTCTTTCTCTAATTCTATTAACTATATCCCTCCTTCATCTCACTCTCATCTCAAAAGTTGAAGATCTCTCCACCATCGGATCTCCCTAGTTGCTGTCTAGGGTGGCCACAACAAGCCACCGTTAGCCACTCTCATGGTTTCTTTTGGGTTAGCTCTTATCGCTGAAGTCTAGCCTAGGCCCTCAAGGCTGAAAGACTGAAACCCATGAACTATGCCACCATCGAAAGCACACTAGTGATGCAGTGGCCTCCGCTCGGCCTCCTCCTCCTCCTCTTCTCTTTATTTGTTTTTACTTTAGTTTCCTTTAATTTATCTTTTCTCCTCTCCTCGTTTGATTTTATGTGAGTTTGGGGATTGAGTTTGTTTTGGTTGTTAGGACATGATGGCTTGGGTTGGATTCCAAACATGAGATTTTTGGGTATGGTCATTCGTAGATCCATGAGTACATGAAATTGTTCATTGTTCATCCAAGTTCTTTGCTTCTCTAACTCTTTCCCTAGCCCCAGACAAGAAGCAACAAACCTTTAGTTGACAACGCAATGTACATAATTAAGCCAACCTTTTCGTTCTTCTAAAATCTTGATTTCTTTAAAAATTTAGAAGTCTAAGATATTGAAAAGGTAAAGAAGCTGGGTTTTCTTTTGGGTTGTCTAACATCTTGGGGAAACTGAAAACAAAAGTGAAAAGAAAGAGACAGATAAACAGACGGTTTTAACATTGTTAATTGAGTTATTTAGTGAGACAAATGGCTAAATTTTAAAAGAAGTACTTAAAGTACTGTATTTAAGGTATTGTATCTAAGTTTTACCCTAAAATTTAATTAAACAACATAAAATATAAATTTCTGGAAAATGACCGAAATACCCCCAAAACTTTTAAAAATAACCAAAATACCCTATGAAACTTGAAAATGACTAAAATACCCCCGAAACCGTAAAATTACCAAAATTCTCCCTTAACCTAAAAAATGACCGAAACACTTCCAAAACCTAAAAAAATGACCGAAACACTCCCGAAACCTAATAAATGACCAAAATATTCCCAAAACCTAAAAATGACCAAAATGCCCCCGAAACTTATAATTACCAAAATACCCTCTAAACCTGAAAGATGACCGAAATACCTCCCAAATTTATAAAATGACCAAAATACACTCAAAACCTAAAAAATGATCGACATACCCTCAAAACCTAAAAAATGACCAAAATACCAACAAAACCTAAAAAATGACCCTGAAACCTAAAAATGACCAAAATACCCCTAAAACCTAAAAATGACCAAAATACCCCCAAAAACTAATAGATGACTAGAATACCTCCAAAACCTAGAAAATGACCAAAATACTTCTGAAACATAAAAATTGCTAAAATACCCCCAAAACCTAAAAAATGACAAACACTTCTGAAACCTAATAAATGATCAAAATACTCCTAAAACCTAAAAAAGACCAAAATACCCCCAAAACCTAAAAATTACCAAAATGCCCCCTAAACCTATAAAAAGATTGAAATACCTCTGAAACCTTTGAGATGACCAAAATACCCTCGAAACCTAAAAATTACCAAAATACTCCATAAACCTTGAAAATGATCGAAATACCACCCAAAACCTTAAAAATTACCAAAATAACCCCAAAACCTAAAAAATGACCAAAATCCCCTCTAAACCTAAAAATTACCGAAATACCCCAAAAACTTAAAAATTATCAAAATACCTCTGAAACCTAGAAATATACCGAAATAGCCCAAAAATCTAAAAATTACCAAAATACCTCTGAAAGCTAGAAATTTATTGAAATCGCCCGAAAATCTAAAAATGAATGAAATATCCTTAGAATCGATAAAATGACTGAAATAAATCTGAAACCTAAAAAATTACTGAAATTCCATTAAAACATATAAAATGATAGAAATACTCTTAGAACCTTTAATTTATATCCTCGAAACATCCAAAATACCCCAAACCTCTATTTTAGAAATTTTAGATTTCAGGTGTATTTTGATCATACTAAATTTTTAGGGGTATTTTGCTCATTTTTTAGATTTTAGGAATACTTATCAATCATTTTTAGGTTACATAGGTATTTTGGTCATTTTTTAGGTTTCAGGGATATTTCAATCTTCTTTTTGGTTTCAGGGTATTTTGATAATTTTTTAGGGTTTGAGAGTATTTCAGTCATTTTTTAGGTTTTGGAGGTATTTTGGTAGTTTTTTAGGTTTAGGGGGGTATTTTGGCAATTTTTTGGTTTCGGGGGTATTTCGGTCATTTTTAAGGTTTAGGGGGTATTTTGGTCATTTTATAGGTTTTGAGGGTACTCTAGTCATTTTATAGGTTTCAAGGGTATTTCAATCATTTTTTAGGTTTAGGAGGTATTTTGGTACTTTTACAAGTTTTAGGGTTATTTCAGTCTTCTTTTAGGTTACGAGGTAATTGGTAATTTTTTAGATTTTGGTCATCTTTAGATTTCAGGGGAATTTTGCTAATTTTTAGGTTTCAGAGGTGTTTCAGTCATTTTTTAGGTTTAGAGGGTATTTTGATCATTTCTTTAGGTTTATAAGGTATTTTGGTAATCTTTAGGTTCGGGGGTATTTTGGTCATTTTAAAGGGTTTGGGGGTATTTTGGTCATTTTGTAGGTTTCAGAGGTATTTCTGTCATTTTTTAAGTCATAGGGTAGTTTGGTAATTTTTTAAGTTTTAGAGGTATTTTGGTAGTTTTTATGTTTCGGGGGTCGTTTGGTCATTTTTTAGGTTTAGAGGGGTATTTTGGTCATTTTTAGGTTTTGGGGATATTTTGGACATTTTAGAGGTTTTGGGGGGGGGGGGGGTTGCTCATTTTAAAGATTTTTGAGGTATTTTGGTCATTTTTAGTGGTTTTGAGCATATTTGGTGATTTTAGAGATATTAGGAGTATTTTGGTAATTTTAGTGGTTTTTATAGGTATTTTGCTCATTTTACTGATTTTTGCTCATTTTAGTCATTTTAGTAGTTTTTGAGCATATTTGGTTATTTTAGAGATATCGGGGGTATTTTGGTCATTTTAGAAGTTTCATGAATATTTTGATAATTTTAGATAGTTTGGCCATATTTTGGTCATTATAGATATTTCGGATGTTCAAGGGTATATTGGTAATTTGAAGTGGAGGGGATATTTGGGTCATTTTAGGTATTTAAGGGTATTATATTGGATTAAATGAGTGAATTACTAATTAAATGAGTTGGTTGATAATAGATAATTAATATATATGTGTGTGTATATATATATTATAAGGGCACAAATTACGCTGGAATAAAGTTGCACTTTCGGAACCAACCCAATGAGCCCGAAACAATAAATTTATAGAGAATGAGCTTCTAATCTAGATTTATGGACAGCAGATAACACAAAAGGGTAAATTTAATCACAAAATTCATGCATTCTACTTGTATATAGGTGAAAGCTGTATCATATGCTAATGCCGAGGACTATCTTTGGCCTCTCATTACAATTTCTCTCTCTTGTCTCTGTGTGTGTGTATGTTTTTCCTTCCTCCCCTTCTCTTCTTCCTTCGCCTTTTATAGACCAGCCTCTTTCTCCTCCTCCTTCCTTCCACGTGTAGTCCAGATGCTTTTTTTTAGATGCTTGTACCATCATTCCTTCTTACCAAAGTCTTTGGCGGTAAGTGCAAGGTTGAACTTCAATGTTCAGATGTCACTTCCTCATTAATGCGGCCAGAGAGGTAGGTATAGAGCCTTCAATGCGGTGGTAGCAGCTTTATTCTTGATATTTGTCTGTCACTTCCCTTTATCCCTTATTCTTATTTTCTCAGTTTTTGTATCCAAGGTCTTCAGTACGGATGCCCTTGAACCGCCAAATCATTCGCCTCGTTCTCAGCAGCATGTTGCCAAGGACTTGGCCATCGTCGGACGTCATGTTTCATGGTGTTCTGCTTGTGCTGTCGTGCATGACACTTTTCTTTTGTAACGTTACTTCATAGGTGAGACTTATTTTGTCCTCAGACCCTCCATGCTATTGGATTGGGCTTTCCACCTCGCAAGAACCTTTGGGCCGGCCCAATACACATCTTGGACCCGTTGGCACTACAATAGCCTCTCGGAATCCTCATTTCTACTTCTCTGGGAGGAATGAGGATTTCGACACATGCGTTTAGAACGATCCGTTTTTGGCATTTTATCGTGTAGAATACGCTCCCATTAAATGCTGGTGGCTTCCTGTTCCCCACGTCCAACCGCGTGATGCTCATCCAACGAGTGGGCATATTTTAAGGAGATAGGTGGGAGGTTTCCCGCTTTATGACTTTTCACGATATAAATACTGTCAGTTCAAAGGTCTTCTGTTCATTTCAAAGCCTGTACACCAAACTTAGCCACTTCTGCAATCTACACGCTTCTTTACACCCTTTCAGTTCTAAGCCGAGGTGACCTAATTGCTCTAAAGTAAGTTCTCCAACTCTCTGTTTTCATTATTGCTGTTCATTCTTTCTCGTCACTCTCAGTTTTTTTGTCCTCGACCATTTAAATTTCCCAACCCCACCATAATATTCTCTCTTTAGTTTTAGAAAATGGGTAGGTTCGCACCCTTAGTAGAAAGCCCTGAGAAAATAGAGGAGTTTAAAGCCAAATATGGGATCCCTCTAGGAGTATCCGTCAAATATTGTAAGCAAGGAGGGTGGCACACCGATAGGGATACCGGTGAGGTGGTGATTCCTATGATAGCATTCATATAGGGGGGAATGAGAATCCCTATGAGGCCAATCACGAGGGACTATCTCCGAACAGTTAGGTTATCTCCTACACAGTGTGCCCCAAATATGTTTAGGATTCTAGATGCCATAGACGTCCTAAACGAAAGATTAGGACTAGGACTTACTCACCACGAGGTGAACTGGGTGTATAACCTTCACCATCTGAAAGCGCAAGGATATTACCTGAAATTTAGGCATGCCGAGGTTAGGTTAATTCAATGCCTTCCCCATTCCAATAAAGGTCTGAACAAATATTTTCTAATACTGTCTGGGGATTGGCATGACGGTCTCCCCTGCTCGATGAGAGAGGGGGAACCTGGTGAGTATTGGTGTAGCGTTAGTTCTATTTTTCTTCTTTGTTGTCTTTCTGTGGTTGTGTTTCTCTCTGATTTGCCCTTGCCACTTTGTTTTTTGAATATTTGCGTAGATCGTCGCGTGCTCACTCGCCATGCTCACCTCGTCAACTTCGCTTATTTGGATAAGATTCTGAAAGCCGAGGTATTTGTGCACTCGGACGGCTAGCTTCGGGCAGCCCACCTTATCCTCGGGTACAATCCCATTTCCACCGCATTCCAAGTGCCAAAGTGCGTCATCAAAGAGAAAGACCCCCGGCTACCTAGGATAAGCGTTGCAGTTGAAGGCTTTCTGCTCCCTGCAGGTACTCCTATTCCTCAAGGGACTTTAATCACTGAGCCCATGAGGATTGTCCCAGGAGCTCTTCCTTTTCTTGCATCTTCGGCTCGACCTAAATTGGGTGAAAGTTCCTCTTCCTGGCCAATTACAAAGGAAGGAGAAGAAGAAGAAGAAGAAGAAGAAGAAGAAGAGATCGTTGAACTCTCAAATTCAGAAGAAGAGTTCGAAGTCTTTGACCGGCTCATATCACCTGGAGACCAATCTCCTGTCGTCGGCACGCCTTCAATAACATCCTCAGACGATGAATAACCACTTGTGAGAATGGGTATTCAGCGGAGATCTAAGCCCAGCCTCAAGGATGTGCTGGAAGCTCAAGTTGGGGCCAAGGAGCGTCCTAAAGTGCCCCAGGTGAAGACCAAAGATAAGGGCACTCAGAAGGTTCCTCCCCCAAAACTCCCTCTTCCCCCTTCAACCCAATCTCAACACCTTGATCCCGCCGACCATAAAAGAAAGAGAGATCAATAGAAAGGGAAGGATGTGGTCGAAGGTGGCAAAGATCTTCCTGCCAAGGAGGTAGAGCAGGAAGGGGGTGGAAAGCAACCTCGTCTCCCTCAGACGAGGTCAGACAGGCGGTCCGAGTCCCACACAGCCCTGTATGCACCCTTTTGGGCTCCCTAAATGAATGTGGACGATCAACCAGTCACTGCGGACTCGTCCATCAAGGGCTCCGATGAGGGCACTGTCGCGTGCATTGCAAACGCTGTGGAACAAGCACTATTGCTACCCGAGGATATGGGTGAACTTAGGAGGATGAGGGATCAAAATGTCTTCATGATGTTGAAGAAAGAACTTGCAATGGTAAACGTTTTGGTTTGAACTCTGTAATTCCCTTTCTATGCATTTTTCTTATCTATCGGATTTACACTTGTGTGTCACCATCTTTTACTTTTTCTCCGCAGGCTATTCAGTCCGCTTACAGGGCAAAGGAGATTGCGGCTAACTCTTATAAATCGCTAAGGGTCGGGGAGGTGAGGCTGGATCACACCCGAAGGATCTTGAGCTGAAGGAAAAGAAGCTGCAAGAAGTTACTTCCAACCTAACCAGGACAAAAAGTGAAAGATCTGGTTTAGAGGCTCAGCTCAAGACTACTGAGAGGCAGGCCAAGGAGCAGAGGCTTCAACTGAGGCAGGCCGATGATAACTTCAGCTCCGCCAAGAAGCTGATTGAAGGCCTCAAGCAGGACCTCAAGAAAGCTGAGGAGGCTAAGCAGGAGGCCATTAAGGCTAAGGAGGAGGCACTTGCTAAGGCACGGGAGGCCGAGGAGATGGTTGACCAGGGAAAAAAGCGGATATGAGGTGGGGGTGGCAGAAATTACTGACACCTTCAAGGCCCAAGTACCCGTGGTTTGTAGGGATTATTGCCTCTAAGTATGGAAGGAAGCTCTCCCAAGCTGGGGTTGATGCTTCCTCTCCTTTATAGAAGGTAGAAAATGCTTACATCCCTCCGACCATCCGAGTAGCCACCTCTGGTCAAGCCGAGGATGATGCCAGCTCTTCTACAGCCGGGATACAAGTGGAGGAAGTTGCTGCTGACACTACTGTTCTTGAGTCTTCCCTTCCGACACAAGATGGAGAGGCTCTCCCTGAAGATGCACAACTTCCCGTTGCCCCCAAAGAGTTGCTCCCTAACCCTAAGGTAGCGATACTTTGGAGTTAGTTTTGGTGACTCTGTCTATTGTGCTAAAGGGGGGTCCCAAAGATAAGGAGGTGACTGGAGGGTCCTCGACCTCAACAACAGCTCCAACTGACCCCAAAAACCAAGTCTAGCCCAAGCCGTGATGGCCCCTATCTCTATTACTTTGTTTTTTGTTACTTTCTTTTCTTTTTTTTCTTTTTTATTTTCTTTCTTTTGTAATTTATCAATTTGGTTATGAATGTACTGAAAGATCTTTCACTTAATGAGAAGAATTTCTAAATTGAATTATCACTTTGTGTTATACTTGGTGCTGACAGGTTCTTTATTATTATTCATGTAGTATGGCAAAACAACAATTTTGAATTCATGGCACGCACTAACAATTCCCTATCAATAACCAACTAAGGATAAAAGAAATTTGCAGAACTCATATACTTGCAAATGCTTTAAGTGATGATCACAAGTTTCCACTCAATTTTGGTGATGAATAAGACACCAAAAAGCAAAATACTCGTGTAAAACCAATTCGATTAGGACCCGCTTAAGAACTATCTTCATAACAAAATATCAAGACAAGAAATACTAACATTTCTGATACGTTCCACACTTGAACTAGGAGTGGCTCAAATGTTGCGCTTAATGCTTAATAACGAATGAAGTTACATGAAACCCACATTTGAAGTACTTTTAGCGATCCCATACCTGTTTAACAATTAACATTAAAACGTTTATTTATCAAGGTAGAGGATTTGGGGATCCGACGTAACCTTGATCCAGTTTTTAACCAAGGTAGGGGATCCGAGGACCCAGCGTAACCCTGTTTTTCTTTTAGACCAAGGTAGAGGATCTGAGGACCCGGCGTAACCCTATCTTTCTTTTTAGAACAAGGTAGAGGATCCGAGAACCCGGCGTAATCTTGTCTTTCTTTTTAGACCAAGGTAGAGGATCCGAGGACCCAGCGTAACCCTGTCTTTCTTTTTAGAACAAGGTAGAGGATCTGAGGACCCGGCGTAACCCTGTCTTTCTTTTTAGACCAAGATAGAGGATTTGAAGACCCGACGTAACCCTGTCTTTCTTTTTAGAACAAGATAGAGGATCCGAGGTCCTGGCATAACCCTGTCTTTCTTTTTAGAACAAGGTAGAGGATCCGAGGATCCGGCGTAACCCAGAATCTAGCAATCTATGCTGACATGTTAAATTTCCCAAGATAGAGGGTCTGAGGACCCGGCATAATCATGGTTTTGTTTGACAATCTATATTGGTACTTTGAACATAACATTACGTGCAGTATAACAGCAATAGAATTAAAGTGGCAGAAGTGCCTTTTATTAGTAGTAATATCGTCGCAAATTACTTGCATTCCAGGGATGGGGCACAACTCTTTCATCTAAATCTGCAAAGTAGTTAGCTCCTATTCTGGCTATTGCAGTAATGCGATACGGCCCTTCCCAGTTTGGTCCCAACTTCCCCCATGCTGGATTCTTGGTATTACCCATGACCTTCCTCAATACTAAGTCTCTAAGAGTAAGTGGCCTTGAGTTCACGTGTGAATCATACCCTTACTTCAATTTTTGTTGATAGTAAGCCAATTGGATCATGGCTATTTCTCTCTGCTCTTTAACCAGATCTAGGCTCTTTTCTAGTAACCTGTCATTATTGTCCAGAGCGAAGGAACTTGTTCTCATTGTCAGAAAACCAGTTTCTAAAGGAATAACAGCCTCAACACCATAAGTCATTAAGAATGGCGTTTCTCCCGTTGATCGGCGGGGCGTGGTCCGATACGTCCACAAAACATGAGGCAATTCCTCTACCCATCTCCCTTTGGCATCGTCCAACCTCTTCTTAAGCCCGTTGACTATTGACTATAATTTTGTTGACCGCCTCGGCCTGCCCATTTCCTTGCGAATAAGCTGGGGTAGAATACCTGTTGGTTATGCCGAGGTCGCAGCAATATCGCCTAAACGCTTTACTATCAAATTGCAAACCATTATCTGAAATGAGAGTATGAGGAACTCCAAATCGAGTGACGATATTCTTCCACACAAATTTCTTCACATCGACATCCCTAATGTTTGCTAGGGGCTCGGCCTCTACCCATTTAGTAAAATAGTCAGTGCCCACAACCAACCACCTTCTGTTCCCATGAGCCTTTGGGAAGGGTCCCACAATGTCCAGACCCCACTATGCAAAAGGCCAAGGACTTGTCAGAGGATTAAGCACACCCCCAGGTTAATGAATGTTTGGTGCGAACCTTTGACATTGATCACACTTCTTCACATAGCTTTGAGCTTCTCATTGCATATTGGGCCATCAATATCCTTGTGTTAGAGCTCTGTGAGCTAAAAACCTTCCCTCTGTGTGACTTCCACAAATTCCTTTGTGTAACTTTTCCAAAATCAGCTCCGTCGCTTCAGGGTGTATACATAATAGGTATGGCCCAGAGAAGGATTGTTTGTAGAGTTTGTGATCCTCGGCCAACCAAAAACGAGATGCTTTCCTATGCACCTTGTTCGCCTCGACCTTTTCCTCTGGCAGAATATCATCTTTAAGGAAGGATACAATGAGGTCCATCCAACTAGGCTCCACCCTGATCTGATGAACCTGGATAATACTTCCAATCATTCCCGAGGGTTTAGGTAAGTTCTCAACAAGGATGGTCCATGGTAGACCTTGTGCTGACGAAGTGGCCAGAGTAGCTAGGGAGTCAGCATGCGTATTGCTACTCCTAGGGACGTGTGACAAAGTAAAGGATTCAAATTTGCGTTGCAAAACCTTGACTTGATTTAAGTAGTCCTGCATTCTCGGATCTCTGGCCTCCACCTTTCCATCCACTTGGCACACAACTAGTTGCGAGTCTGAGAATATTTGCACGGCCTTTCCCCCCAATTTCTGAACCATATCCATCCCTTTTAGCAAAGCCTCATACTCGACCTCGTTGTTAGTAGCCGAGAATCCCAATCTCAAGGACTTTTCCATCGTGAGACCCTCTAGGGTCATAATTATCAAACCTACACCGGATCCCATTTGATTGGCAGCCCCATCAACGTAAACAGTCCACACTGGGGGACCTTTGCACGCGATCATACCAACTGATTTTCTATCAATGTCCATATTACTGGCATTATCCTCTATTGTGGGTTTAGTAAATTTCGCGACTAGATCAGCTAACACTTGACCCTTCACCGATGTGCGGGGCATGTACTTGATGTCGAAGGAGACCAAGATGGTTCTCCACTTAGCAATCCTACTTGTATAATCTGCACTTCGGAGTATAGCTTTAAGGGGAAGTTGAGTCAGAACCACCACCATATGAGACTAAATATAATGGGGGAGTTTACGTGTACCATGTACTACGACCAGGATTGCTTTCTCCAACGGTGGATAACGCACCTCGGCTTCAAGTAAAGTCTTACTCACATAATAAACCGGCTTTTGTATATTCTCGTCAATCCTTATCAGCACCAAACTAACGACATGGCTTGCCACTACAATATATGCAAATAGGACTTCATCAACTTCGGGGCGAGACATGATAGGAGGATGTGAAAGGTATTCCTTAAGTTGTTGAAAGGCAACGGCACACTGCTCTGTCCATTCAAATCCTTTCCACTTGTTTAATAATTGGAAAAATGGCCTACACCGATCAGCAGACCGTGAAATAAATCGGTTGAGGGCAGCAGCCATCCCGGTCAACCTCTGCACCTCTTTTGGATTCTGAGGTGGCTGTAAGCTATTAATGGCCTTGACCTGAGCGGGATTGACCTTTATTCCTCTATGTGTCACCATGTAGCCCAAAAATTTACCAGATCCTACTCCAAAGAAACATTTGGATGCGTTAAGGCGTAACTTATACTTTCTCAGCGTTTGAAAGGTGTTATCCAGGTCTGGTATATGAGCCGAGATAGTCTTACTCTTAACCACCATATCATCTACGTACACCCCAATTGTTTTTTCCAGTTGCAGTTCAAACATCCGCGTCATCATTCTCTGATAGGTAACCCCAGCATTCTTCAAGCCGAAGGGCATCACCTTATAGTGATAGTTTCCCGTTGGTGTGACAAAGGATGTCTTCTCCTGGTCTTCTAGAGTTAAGGGTATTTAGTGGTAACCTTGGAAAGCATCTAGAAAGCTCATCCAAGGATGCCCTACAGTAGCATCAACCAACTAATCTATGCGGGGTATTGGAAATGAATCCTTAGGACAAGCCTTATTCAAGTCTATAAAGTCCACGCATACTCTCCACTTCCCATTCTTCTTTTTCACTACCACTATGTGCGCCAACCACTCTGGGTAGAACACCTCCTTGATTGCCCCTGCCTTCTTAAGTTTCAGTACCTCTTCCTTAACGACGTCGGCATGCTTCTGAGATGAGCGCCGAGGTGGTTGCCTCCGCGGCACTGCTACTGAACTAACGTTGAGGTGATGATAAATGAAACTTGAGTCAACCCCTGGAGCTTCGTAAGTGTCCCATGCAAATACATCGATATTCCGTTTTAAAAACATAACCAGTTCCTCTTTTTCTTGTAGGGGCAGTTGACTTCCTACCTGGAAGAACTTCTCCATATCATCTGCAATAATCACCTTCTCTAAATCTTCACATCCAGGCTCTTCGGCCTTAGCTTCATTTGGTTTGGTTGAGGACGTTAGCTGCTATAAATTTCTCTCGACTAAAGCCTGCGACTCCTGTCTCGTCTGATGCGTAATAGTTGCCGTTATGCATTGCCTCGCCATGGACTGGCTGCCTACTATCTCCTCAACTCCATCCTCATACGGGAACTTCACCTTAACATGTAGAGTTGATGATATGGCACCTAAGGCGTGCAGCCATGGTCTTGCCACTGTGGCCGTGTAAGGGGAATAGGTGTCTACTACGATAAAATCTACATCCACCACCACTGGCCCGACTGCATAAGTAGTCGGATCAACCCCTTCAGAATGACAGCCTTCCCTTTAAAACTTATCAACGGGGAGTTGTAAGTCGTGAGATCCTCAAGCTTCGAATTAAGGCCCTTGAACAAGTCCGAGTACATAATATCAGCTCCACTCCCTTGGTCAACCATCACTTTCTTTACGTCATAACCCCCTATCCTTAGCATGATGACTAGCGCGTCATCATGCGGCTGGATAGTGCCAAGCTTATCCTCTTCAGAAAATCTCAAAATGGGCGGAGGATTCCTTTTAATCTTCTTCGGCTCAAAGCTGAGGTCCTCGGCAGAGTGACGCAATACTGACATTACTCTGGTAGGGCAAGACCCAATCTGACCTGGTGCGGCAAAAATGACATTGATCGTGCCCAATGGAGGTCTTGAAGTGTTACTGCCTTGATTCACCGAACCAGATTGTGTGCCTTATTCATTAGGCCGATTCATGAATTGCCTTAACTTCCCTTCTTTGACCAGCTGATCCAGGTAATTCCATAAATTCCTGCAGTTTTTCGTGGTGTGACCCTTATCCTGATAGTAATTGCAATAGAGGTTCTGATTACGTTTTGTAGGGTCTCCTATCATTCTATTGGGCCACCTAAAATATGGTTCACGACAAATCTTCTCCAACACCTGCTGTACTGGCTCACAAAACACAGCGTTTACTGTCTGAGGAGGAGCCGACCTAGACTGGCCAGCAAAATCCCGCCGTGGCCATTTGCTGTTGTGTCTCTCTGTCTTGAAATCCCTGCTCTCCTGAGGGATAATTTTCATTTTCCCCGTGCTCTGCTGCTGATCCTCCTCAACTCGCTTATACTCGTCAATACGATCCATAAGCCGACGAACAGTTCTAACAGGTTTCTTGGTCAAAGATTTTCTTAAATCGTGTTCAATTGGAAGGCCGACCTTAAAAGTGTTGACTGATACTTCATCAAAATCACCGTCGATCTCATTGAACACTTCCCAGTATCTATCCGAGTAAGTTTTCAATGTTTCGCCCTCTCTCATAGTCATGGATAGTAACAAGTCCAGAGGCCAAGTTACTTTGCTGCATGTAACAAAATGAGACCCAAATACCACCGTAAGTTCCATGTAGGAATCAATGGAATCTGCTTCCAAGCCATTAAACCATCTTATCGCGACGGGCCCTAAGCTTGAGGGGAATACCTTGCACATCAAGGTTTCGTTTTGTGAATAGACTGCCATGCGTTGGTTAAAATGGCTCACGTGCTCCATCGGGTCTGTTCTGCCATTATAAATGGTGAAGTTTGGTTGCGTGAAACGATGAGGAAGTTTTCCTTTCTCGATTCGACGTGTGAAAGGTGACTTGGAGAGTTGGTGCAGTGCCTTCCCCATGGCGTCACTGCCCAAGCCCTTGGGAAGAGGCTTCTTGCTCATTCTATCATGAAGACTTCCCTCTTGATATGAGAAAGTTTCGCTGGGAGGAGTTCTCGACCTCGGCTTATAGCCACTACTCTAGAAGTCGTCTGAGGAAGGGTCAGATACAGAAGGCATCCAATTTCGCTTGGCGCGACGCAATTTTCTCTTCAGCTGGTCAATTTCCCTCTGCATGGCCTTAGTATCACTTTTATTAGAGCCCCTGCTTCCGCCCCGCGGATGATTACCGGCGGTTTGCCCTGTGTGCACACTGCCTTCTTGATCTCCCATCTACTCTAATTGTTGAAATGGATTTTCATGCTGGGATCCCAAAGATTCTGCATGGTCTGGATTAAAACCCGTCATCACGTTATCTGCGCCAAAACACAAAAATTTCCACAGACGGTGCCAATTGTAAGGGCACAAATTACGCTGGAATAAAGTTGCACTTTCGGAACCAACCCAATGAGCTCGAAACAATAAATTTATAGAGAATGAGCTTCTAATCTAGGTTTATGGACAGCAGATAACACAGAAGGGTAAATTTAATCACAAAATTCATGCATTCTACTCATATATAGGTGAAAGCTGTATCATATATTAATGCCGAGGACTATCTTTGGTCTATCCTTACAATTTCTCTCTCTTGTCTGTGTGTGTGTGTGTGTGTGTGTGTGTTTCCTTCCTCCCCCTCTCTCTTCTTCCTTCGCCTTTTGTAGACCAGCCTATTTCTCCTCCTTTCTTCCATGTGTAGTCCAGATGCTCTTTTTTAGATACTTGTCCCATCATTCCTTCTTACCAAAGTCTTTGGCGGTAAGTGCAAGGTTGAACTTCAATGCTCAGGCGTCACTTCCTTATTAATGCGGCTAGAGAGGCAAGTATAGAGCTTTCAATGCAGTGGTAGCAGCTTTATCCTTGATATTTGTCTGTCAGTTCCCTTTATCCCTTATTCTCGTTTTCTCAGTTTTTGTATCCAAGGTCTTCAGTATGGATGCCCTTGAACCGCCAGATCACTCGCCTCGTCCTCGGCAGCATGTTGCTGAGGACTTGGCCATCCTCGAACGTCATGTTTCGTGGTGTTCTGCTCGTGCATGACACTTTTCTTTTATAACGTTACTTCATAGGTGGGACTTATTGTGTCCTTGGACCCTCCATGTTATTGGATTGGGCTTTCCACCTCACAAGAACCTTTGGGCCGATCCAATACACATCTTGGATCCGTTGGCACTACATATATATATATATATATATATATAAACGAGTCATAAATAAATAGATAACTAGTCTCATTGCACACGCTTTGCGTGCATGAGGATTTTGTTTTTAGTGGTTGTAGTAAAAAAAACATTTTTTTGTTTTTTTTATTATATATATAATTTTTATTTTGAGAATCTAATTTATAAGTGGATAAATAATTTGAAAACCAATAAAAAAGTTATCCTATTTTTTAGGTAATCTTTTAGTGAAAATTAAAGTTATATTTTTATTATATTATCTTTTAATTTTATCTTTACTTAAATATAAAAATATAAGATTATTTTACAATAAAAAAATTCTAATTTCAATAAAAAAAATTTTGCTTAAACAATAGTATAGATTACACGCTCGACCCATTCCATTTGCGACTCTTATTTGTGTCATAGCAGTTGTACACGGCAACACCACGCATTCGTACTTTTTCCTTACTTTATTTAGAGGTACCGGGCAGTTGCCCAAAAATTTAAAAAAATAAAATAGTACAAAAAGACAAAGAACACAAAAAGATATCTTTCTCGACGGTGTCCTACCATTTTTTACCCAAAAAAAAAAAAAAAAAAACTAAATAAGTGAAAAATTGGCAGCGTTTTATTGTTTGAGTAAATCCAATTACCAATATTGATATGGTAATAATTTTTCCTTCAGAGAACAAATGGAGCCCGCCCATCACTGACATCAAATCAGTAACGGGATGTGACCGGCTATAGTAAGCAAAACACGTCTACTACAGCATTTATAAATCCCAGCTGCCCCTTCTATTTATTTCTCTCTCTCTCTCTCTCTCTCTGAATCTGAAGCCAACCAAACAACAACCTCAATTTGGCTTCAATAAAAAAAAACAACCTCAATATCTGCTCCCAAAACAAATCACACACTTACCTCTCCTCTTGGATTTTATTGTTGTCTGTGTATGGCAGTTAGCTTATTAACCCAAGAGGTATCCGACTTATGTCTGGGAAAGCCTGCACTTAGGCGTCTCTCTGCCTCCGCCAACATTGGCGACGCCCTCTCCGCATTGAAAAGGCTTCGCGAGACTTCTCTCAGCGTTTGGACTTGTAATCACGACCACGACCACGACGCGTCGTTTGGCTCTGGCTCTAAGTCCGATGATTGTGTCTGCATAGGCAAGATTTGTATGGTGGATATTATCTGTTTCCTCTGCAGACAAGACTGCCTTAAATCTCCAACCACAGCGCTTCACTCTCCGCTTTCTGTTTTGATTCCCAGGTCTCCAGCTGGGCTCGTTACGCATTTGGAGCCTCATGCCAGGTTTGTTTCTTTTTCAATTTTCTATATTCACCTTTCTTTTTTCTTTCTTTGGGGGTTTAGATTTGTGATTTTTTAGATCTGTCATTCTAAGTTTTTTCTTTGTTTTTCATAATACTTGTGTACGGAGAAAATTATATTTATAAAAAGGCTTTAAATCCTGATTCAGATTATGTCTTAAGTTTTCGATTTTGTTGACTCCCTAATTCATTTTCATTACTCTCTCTCTCTAAGTGGAATTCTCTAGCCTCTATGTTCAATAGATTCCAAATTGATTTTTGAATCAGCTCTAGATAAAAACTAAAAAGCACAACGTTTAATCAATGATAAATACCAAGTTGAATAGAGACTTTTCGTGGAAACAATTTCACAAATTTTGGATCTTAATTGACAAACTTAGACTTGATTGAAATGTTTATGTAATTTTCCTCTTATGTTTTTTTTTTTTTTTTTTTTGTATTAGAAAAATATGGAAAATTATGGAAAAATGTTTGAATTTGTATGGGTTGGGAATGGGAACCTTTTTATTAGATGTGATTTTAAAACAAAAGTCATTATAAGATTACTAATTTCTATTTTTTAATATACATATGCTTATGAACTATCATAATGATCGTCAAAGATTAATAACTATCTCATTTATAAAGTAATTAAATTAATCTTTAAAATAAAACCTGAATTGATGAATTAGTAAGTAAGATTATAGTAACATGAAATTTCACGTGTCTATTAAGAACAAAGTCTGAAAGTGTTTGGGAGATTTTTCAAATATTTTATTTTTAATAAAAAGTTGTTATATCAACTGTAACTTGATTGAATATTTTATTCAGTTTCTTCTTTCTTTGTCAGGCTATAATAGCAAACGGTCATCTATGGAGAGATATATTTTAATTTGTTTTTTTACTCCTGCAAATTGTGTGTGTGTGTGTGTGGGTGTGTGTGTGTTCTTTTTAACCTAATTTGTTATAATTTACAGCTTGGTGGAGGCTATAGATCTCATGCTTGAAGGAGCACAGAACCTTGTGATACCAATTCAAAGTCGGAGGAACACCATAAGTTCAAGAAAAAAGCTACTTCTCCACAACAAGCCCTCCTCCAACTCTACTCTTCACAACAACCGTGAGTACTGCTGGCTTGCCCAAGAGGACTTAATCCGCTACCTCCTCAATTTCATTGGCCTCTTCAACCCCACTCCAATCAACCCCATTAACACCCTCAATGTAATTGAGACCCAAAACATCCTCGCCATCCAATACGACAGCCCTGCCTTGGCTGCACTGCCACTCATCTCTCAGTCCCTCGTCAACCATACTTCTGTTGCCATTGTGGACGCAGACGGCAAGTTAATTGGCGAGATCTCGCCGTTCACTCTCAACTCTTGTGATGAGACGGTTTCGGCCGCGATCGCCACTCTCTCCGCGGGTGATCTAATGGCATATATAGACTGTGGTGGTCCTCCAGAGGAGCTAGTACAGACAGTGAAAGATAGACTGGAAGAGCGAAATTTAGGTGCATTTTTGGAGTTAATGGAAGAGGAATCAATCATCACATCTTCGTCCGATGATGAATTTGGTGGCAGTGGCGGCCACGGGAGGAGTGGCAGGTTAGGTGGGTATTCGGCAAGGCTGGTGAGGAGGTCAGAGGCTATTGTGTGCTACCCATGGAGCTCATTGGTGGCGGTGATGATTCAGGCACTTGCACACCGGGTGAGTTATGTGTGGGTTGTTGAAGAGGATGGAAGCTTGGCAGGGATTGTTACTTTTGTAGGCGTGTTGAAAGTTTTCCGGGAACGTTTGAAGTCTATGATATAGCACAAAATGATGAGAATATAGAATTGCCAAATCCCAACTATCTAAAACCAGCTAGTATCCCAAAAAGAAAAATCTAAAACCAGCAATATTTTCTTGTAATCATATTGTGTGGACATTCAGACGTTGTGAACCTTTCGTGTGCTTCTTATAATTGAAGAATATGCAGATGCTATATTAAAATTAAATAGCTGTTTTTTGTCGGAGATATATGAACCTCTATTAATTTTTTTTTTTAATACGAGATAAACATTTACTCCAACTTAACTTAAAGTGTGTGTGTGTGTGTGTGTGTGTGTGTCTCTCTGTGAGAGAGAGAGAGAGAGAGAGAGAGAAACTTTCTTTTGAAAAAAAAACTTGAACATTGACCTTTTCTTTTCATTACTCACAAGTACTTCTATTTATAAAGTAAATACCGCATTAAAGTTGTGCTTAAACCTCTATTAAAATTTAAATGTTATGAAATTGAGGTAGTACTATATAAAAGTCTGTTTTACTTTATTTTAACTATGAACGATAAGGAAATGGTTATTTGAAACGGTGGGTCGAGAGGCATATGGGCCGTTTAGTATGGAAGAGTACTCGCATTTATAACTATCATTATATTCTATTTTACTATTTTAAAAAATTACTTTATTAATTATATCATCCATTTTACAACACAATTAATGTCTTAACTTTTTTTTTTTATTCTATTTATTAAAATAATATATATTACCTATTAAAATAATATAACACAACTTTCAATACATCTCTCTTTCTTCTCCCTATTTCTCTTTCACTTTATTAATTAAAATATATTATAATTTTTACTAAAATACTACAGAGTTATTTTACATTTAAGAGGATACTGGAGTACAATTACAAAAAATTTTATAATTGTAAAATGAGCCTTTTTGTGTGCCTTTATGCTAAATTTTTTTCCACATATACCATTTACGATGGTCAATGGGAATGCTCAAAAGGGCAGGCATGCACCCGAAATTCTTAATGACACGAGAGTGACACTATAGATGACACGAGATAATTGTCACAAAGATGTGGTTCTCAATACGTACACCTAAGCAGCAATAGTAGAAGTCAATGAAAATAAAAGTTAAATTAGATTAGACTAGACGTCGAACAAAACTATAGCTGGGTTTGGATCCAGCTTATTGTCTCTGCGTCCATGTTTTGCTTTTTTTTTTTTGTTCAGCTGGGGGGACAACTGAGGCAGGCGTGCACTGTGTGAGCACTGTGCATGCACTGTGTGCGCACTGTTCATGTACTTTTTTAGCAATTTTTTATTAAAAATGGGTCCTGCAGTACTATTCACACATTAAAAAATTATTTTGCTACAGTGTTTTCAGTTTCAGTTTTCAGTTTCAGCAAAAATAAGCTCTATCCAAACGGACCCTATATATATATATAAAAGATGTCTCTGGACAATTCTAGATATATCAATGATGATGTAATGGAGAATTCGCAATAGGATTTGGGTTATATACACAGCAGCGGCTCTACAAAGTTTGTCAAGAGGGTTTCTATTTCACTCTGAAAATTTTTTAGGTCATTTTAGTTTATTTTAAGCATTTTGGGACGTTTTGGTAAATACCGGTCGAAATTTAATATTTGGCTGATATGAAGTTTGTGCTTAAAAAAAAATGTTCTTAAAACTAAAACAAATTTGCATTACGTACACCAAAAAAACCTTGAAAAGAAAAAATGAAATAAAATAAAATGAACAAAGTTACTTGTACAATAAACTATAACTTAATTTGAAATATTAATAAAATTATCAATTATTATTGTTTAGTTGTTTCATAAATTTTTTTGTCTTTTATAAACTATAATTTGTTGTATTGTTGCTTCATTAATTATTAAATTATTATTTGTTATTTAGCTTAACATAATTTAATTTGTTTGTCGTTTATAATGTACTAGTATGTAACATATGCTACCGCACGGGAATGGATATAATTTAATAAACCAATAAATATATTGCATTTTATAATTTAAGTGATACTGTTGGTTTTGTTTTTTATTTATTTATATATTAATCATGAGTTTAGTGATGTTTAAAAAACTTAGTTTATTCATGTTTAATAAAACTTAGTATTATGTAATTTTTTAACAAATATTTTTATCATACAAAATTCTAATGAAAGAATGCTACATAGACATATATATTCAAGGTTGATTCATTCACGGTACATATAACTATAATTAAGTTGCTTTATCACAAACCATTTTGAACAAAATATTTTAATCAATTAAATGTGAATCTCATTACGTGCATCTCATAACAATATATAATAATAGAATAACATAGCAATAGAATAACATGAATCTCATTAAAAAAATTTTAACAATTAAAAATCACAAAAATTATGAGTATAAAACATAAAGACAAACAAATAGAATAAATATCAATTCCTTAAAAGAAAACTTACAGTGAGTTGAGAAAACTACATAAATAATCTTTAATATTTGAAAAATAATGAGATTACAACTTCTTTTCGAAATTAAGTAGAACTCATGCTGATAATGTGCTATGAAAAAGAAAAGAAATATGCAACATCAATGATAGGAAAACAAAACAATTTTATAATTAAATAATAAAAATTATTGACAAAAAGGAAAGAAAGTATAGGCAGATGAAAGACAATAAACATACAACATCAATAATAGGAAAATCACAAAATTATATAATTAAATAATAAAAAATTTACACAAAAAGGAACGACAGTATAGGTAGATGAAAGAAAGCAGTAATCAAATCTTAAAAATGGTTGGAATTCGTTTTGCAGAGCATAAACCAGGACTATGAAAATTGTAAAAACAAGTACAATCAGAATATTTGGAGAACCTCTTTTTGTATAAGATACAAAAATACCAACTATATGCATCATTAATACCAAGAGATTCTTTTGAAATTCCATGTCAAAAAGGGAGGTGAACCTGAAAATACGTGGATGTGGAAAAGGGAGGCAAACTTGAAAATACGTGGGTGTAGAAAAGGGAGGTGAACCTGAAAGAAAGGGAGATGAGCCTAAAAATACGTGGGTGTGGAAAAGGGAGGTGAACCTAAAAATACACGGGTGTGGAAAAAAGAAAAAAAAAAAAAAGCACATCGGAATTACAAATTAGACTCCAATTTTATATTTACATTGACACGTGGCATAACAATAGATTAGAATTCTAATTTAAAATTCCAATTGGAGTTTTTTTTCTGCTTCACCTATTATATATATATATATATATAGATTAGTTAATTAAATTATTAATTATTAGTTATTAGTGTCTAGTTGCTTCATTCATTTTTTTTTACTAACTACTAGCGGTCTAATACACACCCCACTGTGCATCTGCATGCCTTTACTTCTCCAATTCAAATATCTCACCCCTGACCCTACACCACACGGACTCATGGCCCCATCTACCCCTACTTAAGTCAATAGACAAGATTCACACAAGATGAGCAATCAAATAAATTCACAAATCATAATACATTAAAGACAAATTCACCAACACAATGACACACCAATGGATAAAGTAAAAAAAAAAAAAAAAACAGGGGCAAATAAATTGAATAATGATAAAGACTTAAAAGAGAGAGAATCAATTCAAAAAGAAAGAGAGCTCTCTCTCTCAAAATAGAGCAGTCCACACTCCACATCAAAACCCAAAGATTAAGAGAGGAAAGGAGGGAGAAGCTGAGAAGTAAAGTGTAAAACACCTTGAGGGAGGCCAGAGGGGCGGTGCTGAGGGCCGCGGTAGCACGTCGAGGCGTCGGAGGCGAGGAAGGATTCGAGGCCAAGCATCGGTGTCGCAAGCTCTGATCCGATCGGACCGATCTCCAATCTCCGATGCCTGATCCAAGCTCTGTTGCTTGAGTTTAAGGCAAAGGCGCCATTGCCGCATCGCGCCTATGTGCTTGATGATGAGGTTTCAGGCGGAGGCGTAAAGCGATGCCGCGTTGTTGTTAATGAGGTTTTTTTGATTTTTTCTTTAGGTTAGGTAAGGTTCCTTATTTTAGGTTTTTCTTTTCCCATTTGATAATTGAGGCAGACGCATATTTGTATTGGGTCTCGGTTGGTTTTGTTTTTATTTTATTTTCTGAGAATACGTTTTGGTTGGGCCTATTGGGTATATGTTTAGGAATGATGTTGGGTTTTTTTTTTCTTTTGGCTTGCTTTGTCACAATTTTTTTTTTTTTTTTTTAAGATTTTAGTTCAAAATTTGTTTGGCATAGAAATTTTGAGGGTGTTTCTGATTTTGCTTGAGGGTGTTCTTATTTTTTTTAAGGGTATACAAATAAAAAAAATTAAATTATATATATATATATATATATATAAAATTCAAGTCAGGGTGTTCCTAGGAACACCCTAGACTCTGAGTAGTGCCGCCACTATATATTCATCTTTTTAGACGGTCCGTTTAGAGCAACTATATCAGTTTGTGCAAATTTTCTGTCTATTTTACAAGAAAAAACTTACTTTTTTTTTTTTATTTTACATATTCACTTTTATAAAACACTCATAACAGTTTATCTATTGTACACATTTATTCAATAAAATATTCATTCTTTTTACATTTTTTTTTATTATTTTCTTCCCTCTCCTCTCTGGAACAAACTCACAAGCTCGTCTTCTCCGTCGAGCCACACCCACACCCAGCTAGCCACCCTTCAAAAAAATCCTTCAACAAAATCCGTTGAGTCACACCCACACCCATCCTTCAACAAAATCACCCACACCCAGCCAGCCACCGTCTTTTCCATCGACTTACAGACCCAACACAAACCTAAAATCACCCACACCCAACCACCAGCCACCATCAACGATCAAATAGGACAAACCCTTCGGAATTATCGGCGTTCACTGAGTCAAGGCCTTGGATCGCCAAATCATGGTCCACTGAGAAAGCAGGTTGTTTTCATGTGATCGGAGATGAGAGAGGCTAATCGGAATCATGGTCCGTCATTTTCATGGTCCGCCAGAATCACCGTTGTATTTGATCGGAGAGGCTAAGCAGATTGTTAGATTGGAGAAGTTGATCGACTTTGAGAGAGAGTTGATTGGTGAGAGTAAGGTGAGAACGGAAATGAATAAAAAGAGAGTGAGGTGAGTCAGAGGTAGAGAGAGGAGAGAGAAAAAAAGAATAAAAAAATCATTTACACGGTAAACAGTAACCGTGCATATATGTACGGTTACTATCCATTTACATGGTCATGATGTATATTTACACATTTTAACAAAGACTGATGTAAGTATTTTTTGGGTTAGAATGTGTAAAATTAGTACTTTTTTCTATTTTAAAATATTATAGATAAGTTGATGTGGTTGCTCTTAGGATCTAGAACATACCTTAAGCATCTCTTTGGTATGCGGGCAAAAAAGTGAGAAGATAAATATTTAATTTTTCTTATTTTTGTTTGGTTGAGAGTAGTAAAATAGAGGGATGTAAAAGTGAGTTTGTATAAATTTATGCAAATACTCTTATTAAAAAGTAATGCTCAATTAAAACCAAAAAAAAAAGATAAAAAACCAAAAAAAAAAAAAAATCAATAACCTAAATTTATTAAAAAATAAAAATCATGTCCAGAACAAAAAATCACATCTAAACAAAAACAAAAGAAATCAAAAGAAAAGAAAAAAGAATATGAACATTGGAAGAAGCCTGTCAAGTAAATCAAAAGGGAAAAAAAAAAAAAAAGGCAACGTTTAATAGAAAAAAAAAAGGTGAAGAAGAACAACGCAGACGAAGCCCATGTGCAACTACACATGGGCATTTTCGTCCAAAAATGATGCTCAATTTATCCCTTAAGTTTTTTCTCCATTTTGAAGAGAAAACTTTTTGATAGGCTCGGGAGAAAACACTTGGGTACACCATTTAATTTTCTTCCTTCCCACTCAACAAACACACTCCAAAAAAGTTTCTTTTTTTTTCCCCATTTCCTCTCCAAAGTCTGTGGTGATAACCCTCAAACCCCCCCCCCCTCCCCCTTTTTTTTTTTTTTCATGTCAAGGTAGGGACATTTTGTGTTTGTGTACCCACCCCAATTGAGTAAACCCTAGATGCACAATCTCACCTGCAAGAGCCATTGATGGTGTAATCGCAATACTTAACCCTTTGGGAAGTGCCCATGAGGTCAACCATATGAGGTATAACTCTAAACACTTTAGGGCTTGTAAATTGTCAGTTCAACAAGTTATAAACCTGGACAAAATTTCTAACAAACAGGAGTTTTTTTTTTCGCCAAGAGAAGTCAAACTCACCATTGATTATTCAAATGAAGTACACACCTTTGATTTTTCTTTTTTCTTTTTTGGGTAGCAGAGGGGGAGGGGTGATCCTTACAACATTAGCATTGGATATGTCAAATGCGACATTAACTACAGTGCACTGCTACAACTGCAATGCCATTTAAAAAAAAATTAATATTAACAATGCAATTTAGGCTGTAGCAATGCCATTTGTATTTTATTATCTACTAGATTTAATCCCACATATGCATGGATACACTTAAAGATATACAATAAGATGTATAATATAATTTATATATATATAATTTAAATACTATTGATAGTCATTTTTTTAAATTTTGTTAACTCTTTAAAAAATTTTGTAAGAATATTATTAGGTATAAAATGTAAATTATCCATTTTTTTTTAATTTTATTGTGAAACACTTTTTTTTTTTTTTTAAAGATTCATTTATTCTAGACTCTTTGGTTTTTATACTTAATAACTCACTTAGATGAATTTTATGATATCCCACGTTTGATTCTAAAATTAAGAAATCAAACTCTTAAAGAATAAATGATTTAAGACACATGGCGCAAAATTAGAACTCTAATTTGAAATTTTAATTTGAGTTTCTCTCAACTTTACTTATTATTATTGTTATTATTATAGATTCCTCCTCACTCTCCTCAAGTCACTCTTTCCTCAAACATATCTCTCTCAAACCTCTTTCCTCTCTCCATCTTGAGCAATGGTGACAGATTTGTTGGAGGCGGCGACAATGGGATAAGTTTTTGTTGATCTTGGTGGCGTTACGATTTGGGTTGACTAGCGTTGGTCGCGGTGGTGGTTAGGTTGATTTTGGGTGGTAGTGGTGGTTTGTGGGGGTGGTGGTGGTGGTGGGTTGTGGGAATGGTAATGTGGGTTTTGAATTTTATTTTATTATATTATAGGATTTTTTTTAGAAGAAATATTATAGGATTTTTTAGAAGTTATTTTAATGTGTTGTAATGTTAAAATAAAAGGTGAGATGTACGATTTATTGTTAAATGTTATACTAAAATAGGTAAAATAGACATTTGGTATGTTAAATTAGCATTTGGCATAGCATAGCATAGCCAATGTTAGTGCTTAGGCAATGCAAACTGGAGTAATTGCTAGTTAAATTGTGCAAAATTTCATACAATTTTTTGAATGCAAAAAGAAGCTGTCGCATGTCAATTAAACCATGAACCTGCACTACTTTACAATGCAAAGTCAGATTTGATAAGCAAGTCCAAAAAAGAACATATTAGCTGAACCTTTTTTTTATTAATCTGAGATAATTATTTTATTTAAAAAAACAAAACTTATTTCTACTGAGTTTGATCAGCGATACAACAGATTTAACTTAACAAAAATCAAAAAGCATTTGTTGGTAAAGAGAGCAAGAAGAAATGATTCCTTTTACATTTTACATCAACGTTATTCTTAATATTATGTGAGGATGTAAGAGGCTATCTGAACCAATCTCCTCTTCTAGATCCCACAAAAGCGGGAGATTGGATATGGTCTTTATGGAAGAGGCTATCCATCACTGCATTTTGCACTCAAAAGATGGAAAATAGAAGACACGCAAATAGCGATGCAGTAATGAGAAGATTGAGTTGATTCTTTCGTTGAAACTGACTAGTAGTACCTGAAGCTAAGCTCAGATATACATGTTGATAGGGCTTCTCTTACTTGGAGATTGTTGGTGTCCATCTGGAGTGCATCTTCATATAGCCTCTTTGCCTGCTGCAGTAGCTTGACCTTATCTTTACTATTACTCGGCCGTAAGCGAGATCTTTGCTGCAAAGCCACACCCCATCTGAACAGAGCTGCAATTCACGCATAAGATTAAGTAGAATGTCATGCTCAGTTGAAATAGTGTCTTCATAGTAGATGTAAATGGCAAAAGTAATCATTTGCATCAACTGACGGGAACTTTATGCATCATCCACAGTAAGTGGGAATGCTCTACATTTTCACTTCAAGGCATTTTCTGAGACCAGAATTATGAACTTGCAGCCAACCAATGAGACACAAAACCCATTCAATGATTTGTTAGAAATATACACAAGTGTTACTACCTTTTCTCATTTGGAGCTCAAGGTATTGCATAATTGTTATTACTCTCTCTCTCACTCCTCACAAGATATCTTTTCGATGCTCTGTGTCCATAGATTTTTCTGTTTCAGTGTAAAACTAAGTCGAATTTGTAATTGAAGTACATAGGTTGTAGCTGTAATAAATATTCGTGTCATGAAATCACTTATTTGACTCAGGGAAAAACATAACATACCATCAGGTGCATAAACATTGCCCTTTGACATCATAGCATCAAATTTATCAATTGCTGCCAAGAACACTTTGTCAGCATCAAAAGCAGCTTCCTGAAATTTGAAATGATTCAACTCCGATTAAAAATTTCAGCAGCAGCATGGAACAAAATATTGGTTATCGCATCAAAATAGCTTCACAATCAATCAATATCAACCAAGCAGTATGGTAATGTAACCATATATCAGTCTAGAAAATATAATCCTCTACTTTCTATGCCAACTCTTTATAATAAATAAGAATGCATACCGGTCCAATATCTGCAATTAATTGTGCACGGAAGGAGAGAGCAAGGCCCCAATTGTATAGTGCCCTTACATCGCTCCCATCAATTGATAATGCCAGCCTATATTTTCTGCCAGCCTCCACAAGAAGTTCTTCACACTCTTCACACACATTGACAAGGACAGATGCAATTTCATCTTTACTTGTGATCCGATCATCTAGTAGCTTAAGTACTCCATTCTGTCTCTCAATAGGTAAGGAACCATGTCCGGAAAGAAGAGTTCTTCTCAATGCACGAGTGATCTTCAATTTTAGTTCTCCATGAAGAAGATAGGTGTTGCCTAATTGACCAACAGCCAACAAACTCATTGGCTTCAAAGCAATGGCTTTGGAGAGTAAATTGGCAGACCTGTACAATATGATCTCCGCACGCCCTTCATCATGCCTACTCCTTAAAAACTCCTTTGCTTGTTGCAGAAGGCCATTAGCTTCTGTAAGATACCTATCAAACATCACATCATCTGAAACCTTTGGAGATGAAGAGGAACCAACCTCACCCTCCTGTGAAGATAGGAGATTAGTCATATGGGAATCATCTTCATGATTAAACCTATCTTCTCTAAATTGAAACCTGTAAGTCTCATTGTCACTCTTCTCCTTGTTTAGAGAAGTCTGGTAAGCTTCACTGGATTTCTTAAGCATCTGTTCTTCCACAAAGGATGCTTCAGTTCCCATATGTTTCATGCTAACTCTAAACTCCTCCGAGTTAAACAACTTATCTTGAGATTCCCACATCTCAGTCTTGTTATCACGACCCATCTTCAACGAAAAACTACGATTATTTGTAAACCGCAAACTGTTGTTTTGGTAACTATACTCTCTGCCATCCATAAACCTATTAGCACTGCCGCCCATCTCCCTTGAACCCATTCTCCCATATTTTGAGCCAACTTGTATTTGTTTACCTTCATCCTCATCCAAAGCAGTTTTATTTGATGAATTTCGAGATGCATTCAAACTCCCATTTCCTTTATTATTATTAACTAAATTGAAATCACTTTCCTCTGCTGTAGAAGTCAAAATATTTGCTCGAGTTTGATCATTCACAACGCTCTCTACAGTCTCACGCTTACCGTTATCTTTCACTTTATTAGGCTTAGAACCAACCAAGTTCTCTCCAAACAAACCTGCAACAGATTGCAACAACTCAAACCCAATTTCACCAAGCTCTTTCTTTCTTCTACTTGGCTTCTGGTTCTCCACTAACACAACATTAGAGTTCCCCACATTATCAATAGAAGCCTCAACAACATTCCTCGCATTCAAAGCTGATAAACTAATCGATTCCATCACATTTACATAATTTTCCAAATCACCTACTGTAATTTCATTATTATCAATAGCTTTTTGTATATCATCCTTTAAATTATTAACCTTTACATCAAAACGATCAAAAAAATTCACCAAGTTCCTCAATTTCTCAGTATAAACCCTAAAGTTTTCCTCTTTTGCCTTTCTCTTACCTCCATATACACTCGCGTCACTGAAACTCCCACCACGAACAAACCCAAACGAAAACCCAATAGCAAAAACCAAAACCGACGCTGGAAACACGACAATCGAAGAAACCCTAACCCTAGAAATGGCCAAGGCACTCACAAGCCCCAAAAGAAACACAAATATGTGCTTTCTATCATCGATCCCTACAGAAACCAGGAAATTACGAAACTGATCCGACTCACCGGAGCGCTCCGAGTCGCTGACGAGTCTCAGCTCGTCCCACCCGCCGTAACTCACTGAGCCAGAGGTGCAAGAAGCGCTTGCAGAGCAAATGTTGGGGGTTTCGTGGCTTTGAAGCCATTTTCGTCGTGTAAAACGAAAAAGGCTTCGGCTTTCCCGAGACAGTGAGGGAAAATCAAAGAGAAAATTTGCGGGTGAGAATTTAGGATTTGAATAATTAATAGGATTTACGGAAATTAGGGTTTGCATTGTGGGGATTGTAATTCGGACTTCGGAGAGGAAAATGTTGTACGACCTATCATCTACTGCAACTCGGGCGGGCAGGTTCGAGTTGGAGTTCCACGCAGGCACTTTCAATTTTTTTTTTTTTAATATAATTATTATTATTTGAAAAAAATGATGGGATAAAATTGACAAATTATTTGAAATTAAAAGAATTAATTTAACAGATTATATTAGTACCCCTCTCTACGTATTAAGATGATACCTAGAGTTAATTACCTGTCCCTAAATTCTCTAAAACACTCCCTAATAATTATTTATCATTATTTTAAACAAACAAAGAATTGAGAGTATATAAGTATATTAATAATTTTTAAATTTAACTCAAATAAAAATACACGTTTGAAATCTAAATTCTCAGTCTCACTTTTAACTCCCATAATACTCTTTTACACACACAACATTTTAAAAAAATTAAAAGATACTAAAACAATTACTAAATTTAAAAAACTCATTCCCTATTTCTATACCTTAAAATTAGGAACATACTAGGTGTTCGTTTAGACTAGCTTATTTAGTTGAAACTAAAAACTTTGTTGATGCTCATTTTTTACAAAGGGCCAAACAGCAGAAGAAGCCCAATAATGTAGAGAAGGTCTATTCCCAAATCAGCTTCTTCTAACTTCTCTTATGCCGTTACTCATGTATCATTTCCTGCTATAACCTCTTCTTCACTTTTCATGTCACTTTCTTCTTCCGCATTTTCTTGGGCTACACAGCATACTAAACTTTTATGTTGTGACCCTTGTCTGAGGCCCCCTAGCATATGGCAGGTAGGCCCTGTGCACCTTCATAACTTGTAGACTATCCTGTCGTCAGGTGTTCGCACCCTGGCGTCTCGTGGCACGTCACTTAATTCTGAAGTGGGCGCTTCTTTCCTTTCCTTTCTCCGCATTAGAAGCTCTTTCAAGTCAGGCTCCAAGACATCCTGAATATCCTCCCACCTGGAGACGAAGGTGCCTTGTGGCTTAGCCACCGAACTTTCACCAGATGGTGCCCATTCATCATAGAACATGGCTTCTACTAAATGGCCTTCTACTTGCTTAAAGGGTGATGAGTTTGTTGCTATCTATATCATCCTGCCATTCAATTTTCCTTTTACGCACTAATGATAAGCAGACAGAACCAATCAGTGTTTGTGTAACCAGGGTCTTCCCAATAATACGTGGTATGAAACTTCTGTTTTCACTACATGGAAATGAGCCAAGGAGGCTATTGGCCCCACTTTTAACCATAGTTGAATATGGCTTGCAATGTACTCACCTCTTCCTTCGAATCCCATCACTTCCATTAGACATCCCTGGATCTTGCCTTCTGAAATGCCTACTGCTTGTAATGTGCTAAGTGGATGAGATTCACTAAGGTGCCTGTATCAACCAAAGCTCTCTTAATGGGGAATTGTTTTATGGAGGCCGCCAAGTAGAGAGATCTCCTGTGGTTTGAATAGCCTACCTCCATGTCTTCATCGCTAATAATGATCTAGTTAGTGTCCTGTAGGAAGGCTTTATTAGCTCTGATTTATGCTGCCAAGCATTCCAATCTTGCCCCTGAGGCATTGCTTACCAGAGCCTCTGTGGCTATTCTTCGTTCATTGGCTATGAGTTCCGACTGGTCAAACATGTTCTTAAACCTAGAACTTCTTTGTAAAGTGGTAATGGTCACAGCAGGTAGGCCTGGCCTTTCTTCTTCATCTTCTCTTGAATCTATGCAAATAACAACCGTTGCTACCCCGTTTTCCTTGTGGTTTGGGAGTGAGTTTCTTTGAACTTCTGGCTAGGACAATTCGAGAGATCCTTCTCTGATTTTATGGTGCACTAATCTTCGTAGTGCACAGCATTCTACGGTAGGGTGTTACACATAATTGTGCAAAAGACAGAAGCACGGGTCCCTTTACTCTTCTTTAGTGGGTACTTTGGAAACATGGTTGGGCTTAAAGACCCCATCTACAATCCATTTATCCAAGAGAACATCTAGCTTCTTTGGTGTACACAGTAGTGGGTGGGGAGTTTCGTACTCCCTCCCATTTGATTGCCTTTCCTTTTCGCCAGTAGATATCGCCATAGCTTGCGGTACGAATTTCCTCTCTTTGGGCTTGTCAAAACTTGGCCTTACTGGTTGGGCGGTCTTCCAAGCCATTTGCAATAGCTGCGCAAACTGGAAGATTTCGAGTTTCTCTAAGACAGCTTTATACTCCATGATCATGTTAACCATACACATTTCCACCAATGTCTTTTCCTCATAGCAGTCATAGCAGCTGAGGGCTGTGTCCCTAAACCTTTTAATGTGTTCCATCAGGTTTTCGCCACTACTTTGCTTGGTTGCTTGCAAAGTTGCAAGCGTTATTGTTTCTTCTCCATGAAAATACTTGGTGCAAAATACATCCCCCATATCGTCTCATGTTGGGATTGATTCTGATTTCAAATTGGTGTACTAGGTGTACGCTTAGTCACATAGGGATTTCGAAAACTTTTGAAGACACGAATCCTCGTTTGCTGTGTAGGGACCAAGGGTAACAATAAACTTACTCACGTGCTCGACAACACTTCCCTTTCTACCATCGTATTGTGCAAAAGTTCACGGTTCATATCTCTCAAGATATGGCTTGCTAAGTATCCTCAGTGGATAATGAGGCCTTCATGCATAAAATCTCTCCCTATGCACCTTGGCCCTTTCTTGCAACTTCAACCATGGTAATGAAATGCTGTTCTGTGTTCTATGGGCCACCCCCTACGGGGATTTCTTCCTTATCTGCCACATGCTCTGGGTCATGCTGGCTTCCTTTCTCTTTTGTCTTATCCACCTTCATCTGATGAATCTCTTCCATCAGCTGTTGCTGGGAATGCTTCATGGACTGCAGTACTTTAATAAAAAAGTTGGTATTGTAAGCAAGAGTTCTTTGTTGCTACTGTGGCCCAGCCCCTGCTCCATTAACACCTTCTACTTGATTGGGCTGGTGTTGGTGGGGCATGGCTAGCCTTGATTCCGCTTGTGAGGGCATGACACTCATGTTTCACGTCATTTTTGACCTTGGAGGCATAACTTGCGAGGGTTTTATCTACCTTCCCTATCTTTTTTCCAACTCCCCAGTGAAGTTGCCAATTTAAATGTGGTGGGCATTTTTTGCGTCTTGGGCTGGATCACTCCTATTGTATTGTGGCCCTATGATTTTAGGGTAGGAGAGTCAGGATTGGCCTAATTAAAACACACCTTAGGTCAGCTTGTGTGCAAATTAGAGCCCTAGTAGGAATCTTGGTGGAGTCACGTGCCCACAGTAGGAGATGTTGTTACAAAAAACGTTATAGCAGAAGAAGCATAATACAATAGGATAATTAAAATATTTTAACTAAAATACTTTCTACTGACAACGATAATGCTTAAAAAGTTCCACACAGGAGAAATAAGATAATGTAATGATGGTAGGAGTAAATTAATAATAAGAAAATAACATTAGTCCTTAATCAATCATAACAAAAGAAGAAAGATGATTAGTCTGCTAAAGGAACAAACTTGGCTCCTTGGAAGATTTAAGTCCAAGAAGAGAACCAATCTCCAATGTGGGTAACCTCAAAGGGGAATCTTGCCATAGAAATTACTCACTTTGGAAAGTGGACCTAAGTGGCTTAATCTTAGATTCTTAACTTGCTAGAGAGCGGGCTATTAAGAGGGAGAGAAGTGGGTAGCCCATTGGTACACGCTTTTCACTCCTATAACTCCTATTTTCTTTCTCACTCTCGATTTCCTTGTTTTCTTTGTTTTTCTTTGTTTCATCTCTTTTACTTCTCTGTTTTTCATGTTCTCTTCTGTTTGTTGTTATTGTTTATTGTGCACGGCTATGGCCTTTTATACTACCTGCCGTGACAAGATTTACCATTTTTACCCCTTAACTCCTTTTGGCCTGTTATGGAAGTACTTTCTTGGCTGCCCAACCACCACCATAGCACTGTGTTGGCCAATCCATGCATCATTCCTAGAAAAAAGTAGTTTTTGTTTTATTTTCTAATTCCCTTGGCACTTCCATCCATATAAGGGCTGGGTTTCTCTCTTACCAACCGCTATAACATGCACCTAAAGAATCCAGCTCATATTTGCCTCTTTTGGGTGGTATGTCATCTTAGCAGGACATTTTTCCCTAAAAGAGTTTGAGTGGAAACCCCAAAATAGGTTCCCCCCTTCTCCCCACCGCCATACCACACCCTCTCTTATCTTAAACCCGTGACCCACCTCCCTTGTATTGGCTAGGTACAGGTAAGTGGTGCTTGAGCCTTGTGCGTGCTCCACTTCTATATAAGTCCATTACTTTTCTAGAGTTCATGAGTTTGCCATTGCCTACAGATTTGTCTGCCTCTGTTGCACATTTTGGTGCTTGTTTAACTTTTGTGGAGTGGATGAGTTTTTGGGTATTCATTCTTTGCATCTTATTTCTTCTTTGGGCTGGGTATTGCTTAGGTGTGGGCTTTCTCTTCTTTAATTCGACCTCTGTCTCCTTTCACTTTTGGTCAGTGGGCTAGTTGGTGCTCCTGCCATGCCACTACATTATTACTAGTATGATGTTTATCCTTGTTTATAGTACCACTCTGGGCTTGCAAGCTGAAGTGCCTGTCCTGCTAGTTTCATGTGTTATTCCTTTCTTTAGTTTACACTGCCCAGTATTCCTGCTGGATCAGTTCGTATAACATCTTGGGCTTCCCTAACCAATTTTATTCATTGGGCATCCTTAGCTCGTTTCATTCTTTAGGGCATCTTTGGGCCATTTCATTTTTCCTACTTCTTACATTCTCGTGGGCTTTTGCTAAATCTTTTGGACTTTTTCGACCCAATTACCATATCCTTTACCTTTGGGTTCATTGGCCTTTGAACTTGGCCTTTAAACTAACCTCATTTACTAATTCCTTTCTTTGGGCTTCTCCTGCCCGTTTTTGTTTTCTTTCTATTTCTTATGATTCTCATGGGCTTACAACTTCATTCTTTGGGGCTCCCTTGGGTCCCTTTGCTTTCTTTGGGGCCATTTTACTATTCGGTAGGCCTATGGACTATTATTCTTGCCATTTTGGCCAAATGTTCTTTACTTTACTGTTTTCTTCTTCATCTCTTTCATATTGTTGTGCTTCTTCTGCCATTGAGCATTTTTGACAAAAATGGGCATCAACAGAAATCTCTCTTACTCAGTTACTCCTTAACTAAATTTTAAAATTTTAGATAAGTAAAAACTTAAAAATCTTTAGTTTTAACTTATCAAAAATTTCTTTCTTAAGAAAAAAAAACATATCTAAAATTTAAGAGTTTTAACTATTCATAAACACATTTGTTGGTATTAGAAAAAAAAAAATTTTCTTACACCTACACGTTTAAGGCTTAGTAAAAATTGATTAGGATAATTAATTATCACTTTAAAAAAAAAAAAAGTCACCAGGCATTTAAAAAAAAAAAAAACGAATACATGGTTCTTACTCGGGTACTCCTTAACTAAATTTTAAAATTTTACATAAGTAAAAACTTAAAAATCTTAAGTTTTAACTTATCTAAAATTTCTTTCTCAAAAAAAAAAAAAAAAAAAAAACTTCTCTAAAATTTAAGAGTTTTAATTGTTCATAAACACATCTACTGGTATTAGTAAAAAAAAAAAAAATTCCTTACACCTGCACGTTTAAGGCTTAATAAAAATTGATTAGGATAATCAGTTATCACTTTTTTTAAAAATAAAAATAAAAAAGTCACCCGACATTTAAAAAAAAAAACAAATACATGGTTCTTACTCGGTTACTCAACTAAATTTTAAAAGTTTAGATAAGTAAAAACTTAAAAATCTTAAGTTTTAACTTATCTATAATTTCTTTCTCAAAAAAAATCTTATCTAAAATTCAAGACTTTTAAATGTTCATAAACACATCTACTGTGTATTCTTAGTCTTAACTTCTAATCCTTATCTTTGAGAAAAGTTTTTGTTGATGTGCAACTGACAAAAATTCAGATTTAGCATCCATAAACAAATTCTCCAAAGGAAAAAAAAAAAAAAAAAAAAACAATGTCTTGAAGGAAAGTTACATACTTTTTAATGAAATTAAGCAAGGTTTGTAGAAAAATTTATTTTCAGTTTAGCTCTAGCACACTTGAACGGATGTACCACTAAAAGAATGTGTTTTTCTCTTCTATTCAATTAAACCACACGAAGGCTACTTTTATACAAAGAAGTAGCCACTTAATGAAAATTGTATTTCAATTAGGAATAGGAATAGTAATTTTTTATAAACGATTGAGAAGAGGTTTTGTTGATGTGCAACTGGCAAAAATTCTATTTCAATTAGGAATAATAGGAATAGGAATAGGAAGAGTTTTTGTTTGTGAGAAGTTCTATTGAGAACTTTTGTTATGCACGTTTCTTTTTTATGAGAAGTTCTATTCAGAAAATATGGGGAAAGTAAATATGCGAGGAGTTTTTTAAGCTATTGAGTAGAAGTAGGAATTTATATCAACGTAGAAATAGGAATGGGGGGTTTTTTTTAGCTATTGAGTAAAAGTAAGAATTTATATCAACCTAGAAGTAGGAAGACATTTCAACTTAGAAGTAGGAAATTATTATTTTATTCAATTTACTATTTTAAGCCTTTTTTAAGTTTTAAGTTATTTAATTTAAGGGTATTTTTGACAGAAAAAAGAGAGCAATAACTAACTTTCTAAATCCTTAATTTACTATTTTAACCCAATTTTTAAGTTTTAGGTTAGTTAATTTAGGGGTATTTTTTACAGTAAAAAAAGTAATAACTAACTTTCTGAATCCTCTTAATATATTCAGATACCCATTTTTAAGTATTAGGTTAATTAATTTAAGGGTATTTTTGATAGTAAAAAAAGCAATAACTAACTATCTAAATCCTCTTAATATTTACAGATGACAAAATTAACAATAAGTGCAACTAATAAACTAAAATCCATTTTTATTGAAGCAGTTAAAGAAATTAACTTGTTTAAATAGTTATTATCATTAGGAAAATAAATGTTTAAATTATTTTAATTTGTCTACACAAAAAATTAATTAGTGTCTTGGTTTATTATCATAGGTTGAAACTCTTTCTAAAAAAAAGACTATTTAGATTCTTAAATAATAATAAAACAAAGTTTAGATTATTTTGACATGGGTCATATTTTAAAAGAGGGAGCTTATTTTGTTAGAAACTCTTTCTCAAAAAAAAAAAAAAAAAAAAAAAGTTAAGATTATTTTGACATGGGCCCTATTTTAGAAGAAGGAGCTTATTTGATTAAAATCAGATCTGCCTATGATTTTAGTTTTGGTCCAAGTGAGAAAAAGTGGGTCATCTCATTTTAAGGAAAGTTGGAATCTGTGGACGTTCTTATGAAAAGGGCTGGGCTGATCTTATTCGTTATTAAAGGTTAGGTGGGCTAATAAGTAACCATTATAGAATGTTCTAGTGCTGCTTCTTTATCTTTTGCCCAAACTCACAGTTCCCTCACCCTTTTCGTCAACACTAGAAACTAGGTCCTAAATGCTTATATAGTTACAGACATCCATAGCAATGTTATGCGTTAAGCTATGATCCTTCATAGCAAGATATGGTGCTTATGAGTTGATGTGGACCAAAAATTTTCCATTTGAGTTTCTTTACATGCCACTGTTTCATCCAACTTTTCAAGCCAAAGTTAAAACAGTGACACGATAGAACTTCAATGGTGCAAATGTATGCTAAGCTTGAAGTGTGATTAAGCTAAAATAGGAACAAACAAGGGCAACTAAGCACTCTTTTTTTGGCTCACAAGATAGAAAGCAAAGAAGACAACAAAATAGCCATGGTAACTCTTACAGATTACAAAGAGAGTGAAAAAAAAAAATAAATAAATAAGCAGTAGAATTACACATAAGACCCCATTTAGCAAGAGCATTGGCAGCTTTGTTGTGGCCCCGTCTGATTGAGTGATCAGAGGAGCATCTAGAAGATCTGCATGGCTTAAAAGTTTCCACCTGAATGTCAACTTTGGATATGTATCTAATGTGCTCCAACTTTTTTATGGTAAAGCTATTGCACTTTTGACAAACTAGGAGAGAAAGTTGTTGTTGTTGTTGTTGTTTTTTTTTTTTTTTTTTTTTAAATATTTTCCTAATGAAAAATTTAGGATCAAAGCATTCTAGTTGGTTGTTGAATGTTCTTGAGTGCTTTTCACATGTTTTTTTTCGCATGTTTATGCACACACCATATTTTTTTATCTTAAAATTAGGTTAATTATGTGAAATAATATCTTAGTTCTTAACTTTATTCAACATGCTCACATGCTAGATCTAGAGCAATCACATAATCACAATGTTTATTCAATAATATGCTTGAATTTATGATGTCATCACTCATGCACATTCACTAAAATTTATCTTTCAATCCAAATGCAATCTTGAGTAGAGTGGATTTAGGGTTTATCACATGTACACAAATTTAATTTCAAGCAAATGTCATTTTCACTTTAAAGCAATAATATGCAATTGATTGATAATATGTTGGTTGTGTGGATGATGTGGCAAGACCATTATTGGTCACCATAATCTAGAAGATCAATGTTACCCTAAAAGGTGGGTGACTAACACCTTCCTGCCTTGTAATTTAATTTCTGAACTTAGATTAAGAGTTATTGTATCAATGCTTTAATTTTTTTTTAATAAAATAAGTGATGACTATATTGTAAAACCATCGATCTAATGGAAAACATAATCCGTCAAATCACAATTTTGAGAGACACCAGCATGACTCCACTAATCTATGCAAGTTTGGCCTAACTTTCGAACAAGTTGGCCAAAATGGCAATCTCTCACACCGATAAAGAGAAAAACTCAGTGTAGCCCAAATAGTACTCACTCCTTATCTCTCCATTATCTAGTTTCAAATTTAGATATTGATGTATAACTCTTAAGAGTCCTATTTTGTTATTGTTTCAAATTTTGCATAGAAAATATGTACCCAAACACTTGCAAATTAAAGGGAGAGAATGGCTTGAAGTAACCACTAGTGTGCGTTCGATGGGAGAGCCTTAATGTCTAAGTCAATAACTCAACATCACTTACATATGGGTTCTCGACAAGATTCTAATAGATGTTAGCAAAAAAGTTACATTGATGTTGTAATATTTAATGATGAAAATTAGAAGTTTTCATAATAAGGAACCGATTTAAAAGCAACTTCGATGGTATAAATAGAAATTTATCCACATATAAAGTTCAATTATCAAAAGTTTGAAGATATTCAAAAGAGTTTAAACTTATTCTATAGCCTATTATAAGGTTTGGTTTTTGATAAAAATTTAAATTTACATGATGTATATATACATGATTAAATCATGTATATACAAATAATCATATGCATATACAATTAACATCAATAGTTGGCACGCAAATGCCTTTCTAAGGATTCAACTCTAAACACATTATTGAACAAGAGTTTTTGTTTTTAATTTGAACAGGAAAGAAGAGGAATTTAGATCCTCTAGAGTTCATAGGGTATTATATTCTTTCTAGATTTCATAGGGTACTCTATTCTTTTATGATTTAAAAGTTTAGATTTTATTATGTCAGCATTCCACTAATAGTACTCTTAAAATAATAAAATAATGTTGTAAATAAAACAATTAAGATTATTATTAGTAGAATGATAACATGGAAAAATTCAAACCATTAAATCTTTAAAAAAATGGTTAAGATTTAAGAAAATATATTTGATAGAGTACTCTAGAAAATCTAAAAGATTTGAATCAAAAAAAGAGTAGCAGTGTGGTGTTAGTAGTGAGAATTGCATTAGAAGTTGGAGTTAGATGTCAGCGCATTCACCATCTCCATTATATATATATATATATAGAGAGAGAGAGAGAGAGAGAGAGAGAGAGAGAGAGAGAGAGAGAGAGATATTAAGTTAGAAAAGTGGGTTGGTAAAAATAATAGGATGACAATAAAGAGTGAGAAAGAAGCAAACGGGGATTAGGGTTCAATGAATCTGAAAAAAGATTCGTTTTTAAAGTTGGAAATTTGCTTTTCTTCATCTTCATCAGGCCAAAAGAATGAAGGGGGAGAATTGTAAAAAAGAAATATGGTGGGTGGTCCGAAAAGAATTGGTGAAGTTGCTATATATGAGTTAGGTCCATTATATATATATATATATATATATATATAGACACACACACATATATATATTCAAGCAGTACCTTATTTTATTGTTTGAGGTTCAAACTTCGCCTGTCTTTTTCTCCTCCTCCTTTTATTCCTCCAATGCATCATTCTTTAGTTTAGACTTTAGGGACAGATTTTTCTTTTTTTTTCGGTTTTTAGCAGAAAATTACCTTGGCAACTACAGTGTCACCTCCCAGCCCCATGCCACCCAAAAAAAGTAAAGGATTTTATTCTAGCAAATTGAATATTGACCATAAATAATGTGAACCCTTTATGTTTCCTTTTTTTTTGGAGAAAAAACCTTTATGTTAATTCTTCTACAAAATACACTCGTTAAAAACTATTTGACATGGTCATGTTAAAATTTTGCAAACAGCAAGTTGTATATTTGAGGGTTTTCTTGTCCTTTTTTAATGAATTATTCTTGTACCCTTAATTTTTATTTTTTAATAAAATCCTTTAATCATAACTCCAATTTTTTTAACATTTATTTCCCTTGTTTGTTGGCTGTTGAGGTAACAATATCATACATACATTTTTATTTATTGTAAAAATCATACATGTGCTTTGGTAACAATTATAATAGATATAGATGCAGATGCCTTCCACCATTTTTTTTTTGGAAGAAGATGCCTTCCACCCTATTACGAGTTAAAGGCCAAATTGTGCCGTAAAAACAGGACCGCATATAGATAAATTAGAAATGGATGTTGGTTGAGGGGGTTATAATGTAATGGATATGTTGGAGTACCAATCATAATTGTTAGCTAATCTATTGTTATTGGTGCATACGAAATATGGTATTTTATTCATTATTTTTTTTTGAAAAAATAAAATAAAAAATGTAAACTATTAGGGTAAAATATAAATTTAGTTCTCTAAATTTACCTAAAATTCAATTAAGTCCTCTAATTTTCGCTTTGATCATTTCAATCTTCTAATTACAGATGTTATTTAATGTAGTCCTGCAGATGACAATGCACCCTTTATCACCCAAAAAAAGGTCATTTTGGCATTTTTTGAGTTATATAAATTAAAAAAATCCAAAAAAAGGATATAATGTATTTCTTGAAAGAAATTTTTCACTCTTCTTCTCTCTCTAATATGATATGTCTCTCCCCAGCTGCCATTAGGGGTGTCCATTAGAACTTGGAGACCAACCCACCTGCCCAAACCGCTTGGGCCGACTTAGAAACCGTCCGACCTAACGCCGGTGACGGTCGAAGACGGGTTTCTGCGACCAAAAACCGATTTAGGCTGGTCGGATGGCGGGTTTTTTTCTTCACCACCCGATATACCCGATCTGACCGACGAAACGAAGAAAGACCGCTGATTTTATCAAGATCTGTTCAGATCCATCGATATTCCGGTGAGAAGTTTGAAGTTTTTGGTTAGATTCGGTGAAGATCTTGGTTTTCTTGCTTAGATCCGGTGAAGATCTTGGTTTTCTTGTTTAGATCCGGTGGTGAGATGAAGATTTTGCTTGATTTTTACTTAGATCCGGCTTGATCTGATGCTTTTTCTTCGATTTTTGTTTTGATCTGGGCTTTATTTTTGCTTCAATTCTTGCTTGATGTGGTGCTTTTGCTCAAATTTGGGCTTGATATAGTGCTTTTGCTCAAAGATCGCCGATTCTTGCTTGTGATTTTCTCTAAAATTTGGTCTTGTGTGGTGGGTTTGAGCTTAAATCTGGTGAAGGTTTGATGATTTACCTCAGTACCAAGGCCGACCGGCCCGACCGTCGTCCACCGGAGACTGATCCGACTCGACCCGAGGTCGTCTCGGTCGACAATGGGTCGTTCAATTGTCCACCTGATGTAAGCGGGTCGGTTGCGGGTTGGGCATAAACCCGACCCAGACCGACTTGTGGACACCTCTAGCCACCATGACAAGTTGCAACCTGCAACCGATTTGAATAAGTTAAGTCCAAGTTCAACCTCTCTCTCTCTCTCTCTTTCTCTCTCTAGTTACATAATAGAAAACCCACAAAATAAGAAAATGGGAGATATTTTCAGACTCAAGGAACTCTTTAGCACATATCACTTCTTATCATTTAGCACAAAAAAAATTCCTATCTTTTTAAAATATACTTGAAAATGCTTAACTTGCCAATTGTTTGTACTAGAAAGCAGTAAATTGGTCCTGGGAGTTTAAATTCAACACCAGCTACACCAGATGTTGGGCTCACACTCACAAACCCATAGCTCCTAATAGCATAGTATATTTGTTTGGGATTTGCTTATTTTGCTGAAACTGAAAAACTTTTGTTGAAAGTACGGTAAATAAAGGTAAATGTTAGTTGAAATAGTATAATAGGACCCATAAATAGTACCAAAAAGTGCAGTGAGACCCATAAATAGTAGCAAAAATAAGCTGCATAGTAAAATAAGTTGGCAAAAAATAAGCTAGCCAAACAAATACTAAGGGTTTGTTTGAGATCCGTTTATTTTGCTAAAACTAAAATCTTTTTGCTGAAAGTACTATAGATAAAGGTAAATGTTAGTTGAAATAGTGCAGTAGAACTCATTAATAGTACCAAAAAGTGTAATGAGACCTAATAGACATGATAATTACCCTTAGGGAAAGCCAACCTGGACGAGGACTGGACACCATAAAAGCTGCCATTCAATGCCCCGACGGTTACATATCAGCAAGGACACCATTGGAGCCCTCATAAAGACCAAGTAAAGACCTAAGGCATTACCCAAGCAGGCTTGAATTCTCCATTTAAGGAGGACAATAGATACTCAAGAAAGCCTATATATATAGACCTATCAAATCCCAAAAGAGATACAGGTATATACTTATACTTATTCCTACCAATAAGTTCTCTCTATTATTGAAAGATCCATTGACTGACTTTATCATCGGAGACTCTGTGTCCAGCACCACACTAGTGACCAGACAATGAGAACTTTGTTTTTAACCCAATAGGTCTTAAGAAAGAGCCCGTGCTGACCCATCTGGACGAACCCATTTAACTGATGATTTTGGCATCATCAGTACGGCGCTGTCTGTGGGAAACGACAATTTTGTACTTTAGTTCGAGAGTACAGTTCCATTCAATCCTAAAGTTCAAATGGAGTCTAGCACGCCACAAGATTCTTCAACACTAGCCCTGCAGATCCAAACACTCATAGCCAGTATAGAGGAGCTTACAAGATAGAACCAGGAGATAAGGTTGCAACTTCAACAAGAGGAAAATTGCTCTGGGACTAACTAGAATGACGATGAAGATAGCCATAGGAGGAATGATCACTGACGACCAAATACCCCTAAGGAAGAAAACTCAGACCTCTTCAGGGAGATGAGGAAAGAGATGGACGAGTGCGATAAGGGAGAAAATAGATCGAAACTTGGATGGAATGGTCAGAAGGACGGACTCGCCTTCCACTACAAAGGTCCTGGAGTGCCCCATGCCCCCGAAGTTTCACCTTCCATAGCTCGAATCGTTTGATGGTTTGAAAGATCCGCTGAATCACATCACCACCTTTAAAATGACTTTGAGTCTGCAACAGCCCCCTGACGAGATATTATGTCGTTCATTCCCTACCACTCTCAAGGGAGCAGCGCGAGTGTGGTTTAGCAAGCTTGCAACATCGTTCATCGACAACTTCGAACAACTTGGCAACTTTTTATACTCCACTTCGTCGGCAGACAGCACCCAAAAAGGCATGCAGATCACCTACTCACCATAAATCAAAGAGAAAAGGAGACCCTGCGGTTGTATGCAAAATGTTTCACCAGAGAAATCTTGGAAATTGACAAAGCGGACAATAAAGTGTAGTTAACCACTTTCAAAGCTGGGTTGAAATCTAGAGAGTTCATGGTTGCACTTGCGAAAAGCCCTTTGAAGACAATGGTATAAATGTTGTTGAAAGCTCATAAATACATGAAAGCTGAAGATGCCCTAGCGGCAACAGGTGACGAGGATAGGCCCGCCAAGAGGGAGGGAAAGAGAGACGACTGTAAGGGACGAAAAAGAGATAAAGGGGACCGTCTAGAGACTAATGGGACCAAACGGAGGGACGACAAAACGCCCCGAACGGTAAAATTTACCCCTTTGGTTATGCCCGTTTACAAAATTTTGATGTAGATAAAAAACAACCATCACCTTAAATGGCTGAAGCCGCTGCACTTATCACCGAGCGTACGAAACAAGAGAAAGCACTGCCACTTCCTCAAGGACCATGGCCATTATACTGAAGACTGCAGAGACTTAAAGGAGCAGATTGAAGAACTTATCCAGAAAGGAAAGCTTTAAAAATTAATGAAGAAAGGGGAATATAATTGACCAAGAGATGACGACGAGAAGAGACATTAGGCTGCTCACAAAGACAAAGCAAAGACATTTAATCGTCCACAGAGCGCGATAGGAGAAATAAAAGTGATAACTGGAGGACCGTTTGCAGGAGGATCTTTTAAGTCCCTCAATAAGTCATAGCAAAGGCAGGTGAATAGCGTCCACAGGTTATTGCCCCTAAAGCAAAGGAAAAGGATAGAAACTGACATCTAGTTTTTAGAAGAAGATGTTAGGGGTGTGAAGCAGCCGCATGACGACCCTTTAGTCATCACGCTTATGATAGAAGGGTTTAACATAGGCGGATCCTCATAAACAACGACAATTCTATAGATGTCATATATTTCTCAGCTTTCCAGCAGCTGAAAGTATATCCCAAGAGACTATTGCCTTTTGAATCCCCCCCCTCACCCGCGGGTCAATTTCAGCAGAGACTGGGTGTATCCAAAGGGGATAGTAGCACTGATGGTCATAGTGGAGACTCACCCTCAACAGATAACTCGTCAGCTGGACTTACTGGTTGTGAATTGCTTATCCTCGTATAATGTAATTATTGGGAGGCCCAAACTCAACTGCTGGAAGGCAGCAACCTCCACATACTGCCTAAAGATAAAGTTCCTAACAGAATATGGTGTAAGCGTAGTAAAAGGAGATCAGGTACTAGCCAGAGAGTGCTACCAAGCAATCTTAGTAGCTAAAGAAAACTACACATGGGTGATCGAGGAAAATGAGGAGGAGAAAGTGGAAGCCTTGGAAATTGTGGAGCTAGTAGACGGAGAACCATCAAAGAATACAAAGATAGGGACAGGCTTAAGTGTCCAGATGAAGGAGAAGCTGGTCCAGTTCCTAAAAAGCAACCTAGACGTCTTTGTATGGAGTCACGAAGATATGCCAGGCATAGCAGCCAAAGTGATCCAACACCACTTGAGTGTGGATCTCGAGAGGAAATCCGTCTAGTGGAAATGATGGGTGTTTAACCCCAAACGAAACAAGGCCATCATGGACGAGGTGAGCAAGTTGTTATTTGCAGGTTTCATTAGAGAAGTCTATTACCTAGATTGGCTAGCTAACATCGTCCTAGTGAAGATAGTGAACAGAAAATGGAAAATGTGCATGAACTTCACAGACTTGAATAAAACCTGGCCAAAAGACAATTTCCCTCTACCTAGAATAAACCAACTCGTGGACTCCATAGCTATGCATAGGCTCCTGACATTCATGGATGTGTTCTCTGAGTACAACCAAATTAAGATGTCAGAGAAAGATCAAGAGAAGACCGCCTTCATCACCAGCTAAGGGCTTTACTGTTATAAGGTGATGCCCTTTAGATTGAAAAATGCAAGAGCAACCTACTAGAGTTTAGTCAACAAGATGTTCAATGAATAGATCGGGAGGAACATAGAGGTGTACGTAGACGATATGCTCGTCAAGAGCAAGGAGGAAGCCACACATCTGGACGACCTCGAGAAAACCTTAGAGACCCTCAGACGGTACCAGATGAAGTTGAACCTTAGCAAGTGTGCCTTCAAGGTCACATCCGGAACTTTTGTGGGGTTCATGGTGTCCCAGAGGGGAATAGAAGCAAACCCAAAAAAAATACGAGCCATATTAGAGATGATATCACCAAAAACAATGAAGGAAGTTCAAAAGTTAATTGGAAAGATAACAGTCCTCAACCAGTTCATCTCTAAAGTGATGGACAAGTGCCTTCCATTTTTCAAGACTCTGATGCAGGCCTTTGCCTGGATGGAGGAATGCGAGAAAGCCTTCCAAGAGCTGAAACACTATTTGAGCAACCCACCACTCTTGAGTCTATCGAAAGATGGAGAAAAACCTGTATTTTTATTTAGTGGTATTAGCCACAGCCATGAGCGCAGCTTTGATTCGAGAAGAGAATAGAATAGAACACAACTCCTGGTCTACTATGTCAGCCAAGCCTTCCAAGGAGCTGAGGCAAAATACTCACGGATCGAAAAGAATGCATTTGCTCTGATCGTAACCTTTCGTAAGTTGCGCTCCTACTTCCTAGCAAACCCAATTCTGGTAATGATGGATCAACCTATAAGGAGGTTAATAAACAAACCCAAAGTTGTAGGAAGAATGGTGCAATGGGCAATTGAATTTAGCCAGTTCGACATCGAATACCACCCCAGAATAATTACCCTGATAGACAGAATAATTACCCTTGTTCAAGGAAAGCCAACCTGGATGAGGACCGGACACCATAAAAGCCGTCATTTAATGCCCTGATGGTTACATATCAGCAAGGAGACCATTGGAGCCCTCATAAAGACCAAGTAAAGACCTGAGGCATTACCCAAGCAGGCTTGAATTCACCATACAACGGCTACTCAAGAAAGCTTATATAAACAGACCTGTCAAATCCCAAAAAAGGTAGAGGCATATACTTATACTTATTCCCACTAATAAGTTCTCTCTATTATTGAATGATCCATTGGCTGACTTTATCATCGGAGACTCTATGGCCGGCACCACATCGGTGACCAGACAGGGAGGACTTTGTTTTTAACCCAACAAGTCTCAAGGACGAACCCATGCTAACTCATTTGGACGAACCCATTCAATTGACGATTTGGCATTATCAGGACCCATAAAAAGTAGCAAAAATAAGCTGAATAGTAAAATAAATTGGCAAAAATAAACTAGCCAAACATACACTAACTTATCAAAAACCCCATTTCAGAAAGTAACTTCTCATTCCTGCTCCCATATTAAAAAAAAAGAAGTAAAAACTATCATCTCCTCACTTCTCACTGGTTCACAAAATTGAGAGAAAAAAATGGATAAAGTTTAGCTATAAAATTAATTGTAGCCTAAGGCTACAACTTTACTCAATAAAATAAAAATTGTTATTTATTTTAAAAATCTAACCGTTGAATTGCATGTCTTTATGCTCTTAATGTACATGTCAAATTTTTTGTCAATCGAATATTATTTACCATATGATTTATAAGCTTATATTTTATACATAATTTTAAACTACAAAAATTTGTAATTTAAACAATTTATTAATGAAATAACTATTGATCTTTAATTTTTTTAAAAATTTTCAAGCATGAAAGATATAAGAAGAAGATTTAATCCGATGGTGGATTTGTCAAAATTCATCTCCAATAAAAAGATATTGAGTAAGGTTTATAGCCTAATCTTGTAGCTAAACTTTATAAAAAAAAAAAAATTCACAATTCTTTTTAAAACCCTGTGTAATAATGGAAGAAGAATTTGCCAGAAGATAATCTTATTTGGATTGGGAATAAAAGGGGCATGTTCACTGTCAAAAGTGCTTATTTCATTACTACTAAACTCCAGGTTGATAAGAATGTGGGGGAAAGCTCTTCCGGAGACTCAAATGCCCACCTTTGGAAAAATCTGTGAAAGTTGAAGCTCTCTGCAAAAATTAAGATCTTTTCTTGGAGAGCTTGTGTGAATGGCCTCCCTGTGTATGCAAAAATGGTGGACAAGGGTTTTCAATCTGGTTTTGACTGTCCTATTTGTGGGGAAGAGCCTGAAAGTCTCATACATGCATTAATTTCATGTGATTTTGCTCTCTCAGTGTGGTCGCTTTGGCAAGATTGCCCAATGAATTTGCTGTTCAATGCATCAGACTTCATAGATTTAGTGCACAAAATATGTTCAAGCCCCTATATTGTGCACTTGGAATACTTTTTTGCGATCTCTTGGTCAATTTGGCGTAATAGAAATCTGTGTGCTCATAATGAAAAGAGTCTTTCCCTTCTGCAAATCTGGGAAATGGCAAGAAGAAGTGTGGAGGATTTTCAAGATGCCAACTCGGTGCTCTTTCCCATGAAGCAACCTTCTAACGGAGGTTTGGAAGCTCCTCCGTCTGGTTTCTTCAAAGTCAACGTAGATGGCACGACGTCCTTGGATGGTATTGGGGTTTCGGGAGTGGGTGTGATCATTTGTGATGATGGTGGAAATGTGGTCGCTGCTCTTAGCAAAACACTGCCTTTACACTACCCAGTTGATTGGACTGAACTCTTTGCAATGGAACAGGGTGTCCTCTTGGCTTAGGAAATGGCCATTCCCAATGCCATCTTCGAATTAGATGCTACCTCAGTTATCCAGGCAGTTTCCCAAGATCTTCGTGGCAGTGAAACTGGTCATCTGATTCAAGGGAATCAGCTTGCTAAATCGTCCTTTTTAAGTTGCTCCTTTCGACACGTGAAAAGGGACTACAACAGGGCTGCTCATGAGCTCGCCTAGTTTGCCAAGTGTAATAATGTTAGTTATGTTTGGAAATATGTTTTTCCGCCTTTTTTAGATCACCTGATTCAGTCAGGTCTTGGTTGATTGTTGTAGGCTTTGGCCCCTGTTGTATTCCTTTTCTTGTGTTAATGTCATTATACATTTCCTCCACACAAAAAAAAAAAAAAAAAAAAGATGGAAGAAGAAGATCGCAAAAAAGTGTCAAATTTGATATAAAGAGCTAATCCTTCACTTACTCTCCCAAAACCCCACCTCCGATTCCCAACTTAAAGACCCAAAAACCTGCGATTCTGTCAACGTACTCTCTTCACTACGCAATTCTCATTCTCCCTAGTGGAATAAATCTTTTTTCTGTCTTTCTTTTTACTCTTAAGTCACTAGGTATAAAGATTGCCTGAAATTTGATAATAAAATAAATGAATTGCAATTTTTTATTATAAATTAGTATTAATTTTTTTGGTATTTTTTAATTTAATAAACTCAAAAAATATCAAAATGACCTCATTTTTTGGATTACAAACGGGACAGTTTAAATAGAAAGAGTACATTGAATAACTGCTAAGTTAGAGCACTGAAATAATTGAAACGATAGTTAGAGGATTTGATTTGTAATTTAGCCAAACTATTATTACAACATACAAATATATTGTTTTTTTTTTTTTTTTTTAAACTTCTTTCCCCGCACATAGCACATTTTTATAGATTTTATATAAAAACACAAGAATAACTCCTAACTAAACAGGAAAATAACTCAAAATACAACCGAAAAAAAAAAAAAAAAAGCAAAGAGCTTGCATAGATGCAATATGATAAAAAAGAAAATAAATGTGAACAGATACCTACATAACTATTTATGTTTTCGTTGCTATTTGTTATGGCACTTATACGAACAAGTGAACAGTATATTTCGATGAGTATCTATTTCCCATGACAGATGTTTTCTAATTGATTCTGTAACAAATATGGCTTACTTCATCACACCTTTGTATTGTAAGATTGACTTTTTAGATATTAATGATATTTAAAATAAGGGTTTGGTTTACCTCTACTTTTTTAACAAGACATGTCCATTTGGTTTAAATATACAATATCAAGTAGCAGTGTGTATTAATCTTCACATTTTATTTAGTTAAAGGATGACATGACAACCTTCCATCAAAACAAACTGAGATTTCAATTAAAAGAATTACTAGAGGTAAGCTAAATTAAACCCTTAAAATAAGGCAATTAACTATTTTATTAGAATTGTCATTTTTATTAGATAAAAATAATCAACTAGGCCTGTGTTAAGCAAGAATCAGTTGTTGTGTTTTGGCTGATACAATACGTTTCGACCATTTCACGCCTAATAAAAGTGATGTTTAATTTTATGAAATGGTCAATTGAATTATTTTATATACTACAGTGTTTAAAAAGTCCAATGTAAGTATAGCATTGTGTTTGATAATGATACAAATAGTCTGATACTAATTTTTATTTTATTTTTTTTTGCTGATTAGTCTGATACTAATGTACTATAAGAGATCTCTTTGCATTTATTTAACCCCAAAAATTAAGATATTGGGGACTCTCAGTTTCAAGTTTCAACTATGAATTTTCCTTAAAAAAAAAAATTTCAAGTACGTATTCTTTGCCCATTCATTTTACGTAAACCTCAAAAGTCAAATCATATAACTTATTATTATTTTTAAATTATTTTTATTAATAAGAAAATGTTAGAATGCACTCACCATGATAATGATTACACTTAAACAAAACTTGTAAATTATTTCAGGAAACGTTGGTACTAAAAATTCGGTGGTTTGTACAAATACAATTACTCAACTTATTAATTGTTGGCAGGACAAAAACATTTTGAGCAAATCAATATTCACAGAAACCAAAAAATAAAAAGAATGGTAGGCAATTAGAATTAGCGGAAAATAAGATGAAGGTGAATGAGGGGGGGATGTGTAACGATCAACACAATAGACATTAGTACTGCGTCTGCGTGGAACAAGAGCCACCGTTGGAAGAGGAAAAAGTGGGAGACAAATTAAAAAGCACACACTTTAAAGAGAAACAAACAGAGTCACACTCACAGATCACATAACAATAGATTAGAGAGTGCATCACGCACTCTCACGGTCACGCCCTCCATCACATTCGTGCATTTATTTGAAGCCTTAGCCTTAATAGTTTTTTTCAATTATTTTTTAGTACCTTCTTTTGTGGAATATTTTTTTTTAATTAAAAGATAGAAAACTATTCTTTAGTACTCAACACTTATTACCCAAACAAAAATGAAATAATATATTCAGCAAATCCTTCTTCCTTTTTGTCTTTAATAACCAAATAAATAATTTTTATGGGAAGTTTTCACAACAATTATTCTCTCTCTCTCTATATATATAGTTAAAGTTTAGTTACAAAATTAGTTATAACCTAAGGTTACAATTTTATTTAATAAAATAAGCATTATTTCATATTCTTTATACTCTTAATACACACGTTAAATTCTGTATAAATCGAATATTATTTACTATATGATTTATAAACTAATATTTTATGCATAATTTTTAATTACAAAAACTTGCAACTTAAACAATTTATTGATGACATAACTATTAATCTTTAATTTTTTATAAATTTTGCAAACATAGAGAATATAAGAAAAAGATGTAAACCAAGAGTAGATTTGTCAAAATTTTCCTTAACTAAAAAAATATTAAGTAAGGTTGTAACTTAAGGCTACAACTAATTTTGTAGCTAAACTTTGTTATATATGTATATTATATTTTTTTATTATCAAGTTTTAATTACCTCTACTAAAATTTCAGTCTTATTAAATCATTTCAACATGAAACCTATATCCATTACTTACTCGCTTTAAATTTTAAAGCAAATGTTTTCTTTACATATTTAATGGTTGTCAAATTGATAAATCATATGAAACCTAGAGTGTTATAAAAGATTTTTTTTTAATATCTGTTTCTTTTATCTTTTATATGTTTCATTGCATTTTATCTACTTCATTATTGTCCAAAATAAAGTAGAAAACATTCTATCTTTTAATATAAAAATAAAAATAGAAACTTAAAATTGAAAAAAATTCATATGTTTAGATTTAATTGACAAAATTGAAAACCTAAAACCTAATATAAGATATGAAGGAAAATTTGAACAGTCATATATATTTTAATTACCCCTAATAAATAAATAAATAAATAAATATACATATTTTAATTAAATTAATTTAAGGCGCTGAGCTCCACGTCCACGATAACTCTGCGAATTCCACGTGTCCTGTACCTGAGTCCATCTTCGCTTTCAAGAACAGAATAGAAGCACCTTGAATTACCACCCAACCCCAGGTCCCCAACCCCAACACTGAAAAAGAAACCCAATAAAAGGGACAAACAACCTTACTGTTCCTTTTCTTACTTTGAGTCTCTGAGAGAGAGAGAGAGAGAGAGAGCCATACTCATACTCACACAAAGTCTGGCCTTTTTGGGGTTTCAAATTTGGGGAATTTAAGAATTGGGTTTTTACTTTTTATTTATTTATTGTTGTTTGTGTGAGTGAGTGAGTGAAAAATAAATTTGGAGATGTATGTGGCTACCATGAGAAAGTCTTTCAAGGACTCTCTCAAAGTTCTTGAGGCTGATATTCAACATGCTAATACTCTGTAAGTTCATAAGGGTCTCTCTCTCTCTCTCTCTCATTTTTTATTTCTCTGCTTGTTTTTGTGCTAATGTTTTCTCTTTTATTCTCTCTGCGTGTGTGTGTGTTTTTTCTGAAATATGAGATTTTTGTATTGTTGGATTTTCTGGTCTTTCACTTTTGTTGTAGATTATGTCTTTTTTGGTGTTTTCAGTTTTTGATTTTGTTTCCTCTTTTGGTATTTTATTAACATCAAAGTACTTCTCATAATGCAGCTTACATTGTATGCACATATCTATCTTATAAAGGAAAACGCTTGGGTTTACTTTTTGGTTGGATTTAGTTCTTACAATTCTAACTCCCTCTCTCTCTTTCTCCGAGACACACTCGCACGGAACTGCGAAGGCATCCTTGATTTTCGTCTCTGCAACTTTCTTTCTTTGTTCTCTTTTTTACCTCGTTGTTAAAGTGAGTTTTCCATTTTTTACCCCCTTTCCTATTGGTCAATCTTGCTCAAATTTTCCTTGTTACTAATGGGTTTCGTTCTGATTATACTATGTTGGTCTCTGAATTGGGATTCCATTTCAATTTTTTTTTGGGTGGGTAAGATAATTCCTAGGTAACTTTTTTTTTTTTTGTGGGGTGGGGTAAATATTGAAACACCTTTTTTATTTTTTCTTTTTTGGTGCCTCTTTTTGGATATTGTTACAATATGTATTTCTAGGCCTTATCCTTATCTTGATACATTGTGCCTTAAAGCCCACGTGGGCAATGGTTACGCCTTATTGAGGAGGAGCTGTCTCAATGATTTGGATGTACATAAAACTAATATATGACTAATGGGGTCAGGTTAAGGATTGTTCTGTCCCGTCTCCTACAATGATTTTTTTAGTCTTTTTGTTTGTTTGTTTGATTTTTTTTTTTAGAGTGATTTATTCCATGTGTGCAAACAATGATGAATCTAATTTATCTAAGAATTTGCAATGTTTAGATGTTAAAGACATAATATTATTTGGAAATTGGAAAGTTCTTTATTTCTTTAATTGATGTATTTTATGATTTTTTACTTTCTAATGTATTTCAGGAGGCTACTAGCTTAATCTGATAATCTTATTTTTAATATTCTGTTTAAATTCTTATCTTTCAATGCGAAATGCAGTGCCTCAGATTATCCAAGGGAATATGATGGTGCCTGCCTTCAGATGAGAATGTCATATAGTCCAGCTGCACACATATTCCTCTTTCTGGTCCAATGGACAGATTGTAACCTTGCAGCGGCCCTAGGACTCTTAAGAATCCTAATTTACAAGGTTGTGATTGTATTTCTTTACGTAGGATTTTTTTTTCTTTGCGGTCTTGATTCATTTCCAATCATGGATATGGCTGACCTAATCAATGTACCTTATGCTTCAGGTTTACGTGGATGGCACAACTACCATGTTTACCCATGAAAGAAAAGCAAGCATAAGAGAGTTTTATGGTAATGTCCTGAGTTCAGCATACTTGGAATTTTGGGTTTAGAGCTGTCAACTTGTGTAAGTTATTCCCTACTATCTTGCTAACGTTTAAAACCTGTTGCGGGCAGCGGTAATTTATCCCTCTATATTGCAACTTCAAAGAGGTGTTACTGATACAGAAGATAAAAAGCAGAAAGCAGTATGCATGGAGAGGTATCGAAGGAGAGATGACGAGGAACATAGGCTGCGTTCTGATGTAGATATTGAAAGAGAGGAAGAATGTGGAATATGCATGGAAATAAATAGCAAGATTGTATTGCCCAACTGCAACCATGCCATGTGCTTGAAATGTTACCGAGAATGGTATTTCCGCCTCTCTCTAAAGCTTTTTCTTTTTCCCGAGTTCTTGAACTGGAAATGGTCAACTATTTAGTTGGTTTGCTCTGTGATTCTTCTTTCTGATGTCTACCCAGTAGATACTGTTCAATGCCTACAAATAAAATTAATTAAGGATGCATTGGATGTTTCATGGATGTTGGATTCTTTGGCACCTAATACTAGATCATCAAGGTCTAGTGAAGGCCCTCTTTTCTCATTGATTGATTGATTGGTCTCATTTTAGTAATGCATTTTTTTTTCTAATGTTTACTGAAAAATGCGACACATCACTAATTAATATACCTTACACTACAAAAGTTATGGTGAAGTTATGCTAGCAACTTATCAGTTACAAACAAAAAATTTTGTATGATTGAGGTACAAATACATGTCATGATACACGTGAAACTAGGCTTTTTTTAAAAATTACTCTACATGAGATAGAAGTATGCAGAATCATCCTTTTTTCTTTTTTGGGTGAATATCAATATGCAGAATCATAAACATTATTTGGGTTAGGAAAAGGTAGATGACAATGGGCTAATGAATGTAATTTGTAGCGTAAGGTATAGTTGTTGACTGGTGCAGAAGTGCAGGATATCTTTCTGTAAATATTTATTGAAGCTCTAATATTTTTTGTGTACTTTAAACTTGGATGTGGCATTGTGGCTTATGAATTTTAATGGCTTGGGATGCAAATCAGGTCCATTTTTAATAATGATCAAGGGAGCTTTAAAACGATTGATTCTGTAAACAGTTATTCTTATCCTAAGCTCGTACAATGAAAATGCTTTCCTTCTAGAATTTATGGTGCACCATGATTATGTTGGGAGGATAAAACTTGGTATCATCTTATGGGCGGTTATTGTGTTGGACCCGTGGACTCATTGAATTTTTTCCTTCTGCATATGGTACCTTGAGTTGAAGTTGAATAATTCATGGGAAGAACTGCTGTTGATTGTGGGAATGGCTTGTTAGCTGAGAAGCTATCTTTCAATGGGGAAAGTGTCCTATGGAAGAGGTGCCATAACTTGGGATGGGAACTTTTAATTCTTCCATGTGGTGTTTTGGATTGGATTTGATTACTTGGAAGTTCATATGTGTTGTCCTTTTGTTATGTTTGATGTGCTATTGCAAGTTCATGTCTACTTTTGGTTGTTTCCTTATGCCAGCAACAATCAATTAGTTAATGTTGCCAAGCGCAAACACTGGATTAGATCATTCCCATATTTCATTTTAGAGGTGTCAAATCTCACCCAAGTTTGAAGAGTTCTTTTAAGATTAGATTTCTGAATATTGCAGAAGGGAATGTAAAGTTATTTCTACAGGAGTTGGTGCATTTTATAATGATATGCTACTCTATGAGCTTAAGTCGTTATTCTAATGGATTGTAGCAGATTCAACCAGGCAACATCTATTAGGGTGATGCTCATGAAGTTTTTGTTTGAATTATTTTACCTTTGATTGTCTGTAAAATAGATTTAGAGATCCATTTTCATTCCGCCTGAATTTTGTGAAGTCTCAAACCTCACATGCAACCATGTTGTGTATAACCTGTTTTTGAATTGAAAAAGAAGTAGATGTAACCATTGTGGTCTAGTCACAATTAAGCCTATTGTTTTGTTAGAGGAAAATGATTCTATGATCTCTAGTGCTGTTGCATCAGGGCCCAAAAAACATCTTGCTAGTTGATGGAAATGATCTGGGAAATTTAACACGTCTACGTATGATGTCCTTATTTATCTTCAAACAAGTCATTTGTGCTTCAGGTAATTCTCATACATTTTTCTAAAAAAGATTTTTAAACTTGTAATTGAAATGCATTAGACCGCAAATTGCAACCAAAAAAAAAAAAAAAAAAAAAACAAGAATGCCTTGGCTGTGTAAGTAATGTCGATGGTGCTACAACGCTGCATTTTTTCACCAGATTACTTTCAGGTTGTAATTGATTGTTTATCTGTTTATGTGCATGTAGTGCACTTCTTGGGTTGTCTAGCTATGTGCTCTCATGTGTTGGAGAGTAATCTAGCTTGTCTTCCATTGTTCCAGGCTATAAATCTATGTTTATTTTATAATGTATTTACCCTCATGGATAAAAGTAATAATCTGTTGCAACCAATTGCAGGCGATCAAGATCACAGTCATGTCCCTTTTGTCGTGATAGTCTTAAGAGAGTGAATTCAGGTGATCTTTGGGTATTCACAGACAGCAAGGACATAGTTGACATGGCAACAGTGACAAGGGAGAATCTTAGAAGGTTGTTCCTGTATATAGATAAGTTACCATTAATTGTTCCTGATTCTCTTTTTGACACTTATGATTCTCACCTAAGGTGATTAGCATGGCCCAAACCCTCAGCCCACCATCTTTTGTGGTCTCTCTGTGTAGTTCTCCTCTCTCTTGCTTACATAAGGACCGAATATATTCGGCACATTTAGATCAGTTAGAATTGCAGTGCTTCCTTCCCGCTTCTGATCGGAAGAACCCAGTCTGCATTATTATGGGCTGGCTGGTGAAGTTGAGATAGTCTAATTTGAAGGGTTCATAAATTGTATCTAGCACATTGTACATGCCTGTATAGCTTGGAGGTTGCCTATAAAGAAGCTTCTCAGAATGTCTTTTCCTTATAGATGTCCTTTTTATTTGTAACATGAACTATATGATTTTTCTTGTTCAATGCATAAATTGATTTCTGTGAGTTAGCTAGCATGCTTCTGATGTGACTTGGATTGACCATGGAGCACAACTAACATGCATTACTTTAGATATAGTGTCTCTTTATTTGGCAATGATCTTAGAGATTATGTGGATCATATTTATTGTTTAGTTGGTCTAATAATAAGGCAATATCAATGGTGGATCCATTTGAGAACCATTTAAAATTTGCTCAGCAATATGGTGGCTGGATCGCCCTTCCAAAAGTGAGGTGGTGAAAGATCTATAGAACCGGCTGTGTGGAGGCAAATCTTTTAAAAATGGCTCTCTAAAGATGTCATAGGCAAGCAAGTTTTCATGATATCATATCCTGGGTTCACCATCACATACCCAAAAAAAGGGGAGGAACAAGAAATTTAACTCAAGGGAAAAGAAAAACACTAACGGAAGGAGAAATTGAACTCCATAATCAGTGTTCAATTAACTCATATTTCAAGTACCGGAGTCACGACCCTTGCTTTCTACATTTCTTTATCATCAGTTGTTATTGTGTTTTAATGGCTTAAGATCAAACTAGCTTCATGCTTATTTCCAATTAGTGGTATGATCTTCTCCATTTTAAATAGATCAATGTGATGGATTCAGATCAAATGTTGTATATCTTAAGGCTTATTTAGTGCCACACCATTTACCATTTAAAATTTTTTATTATGTAAGAGTGAGGAAATCAAATCTTAACCACGAAAGAAATACTCAAATAAAATCTCTGCGTTTAAATTATTTTAAATAACATAATATTTTTTATAATATGAGAGTCGGGAAATAAAATCTCTGCAGTTGAAGTCAAAAAATTGAGAGAATCTTGTTTCCTTTGGTTATCTTAGTTATGACATTCTGTTATGAGTCTTGAGTCTTAACTCAGGCCCTCCACTTACTTTATATTGACCCCTTAGCTTAAGCTTAGCCATGCAATGGCCGCCTTCTCGGCCTCGCTAGTGCATAAGGATGGATGTTGTTGTTGGTCGAACCCGGAAGATATTTGTATTATCTCTTCTCTATATATTAAGAGGATTCAGAAAATTAGTTATGACTTCAAAAAATGTCAAAAATATCCTTAATCTAATTAAATAATCTTTATTCTTAAAAAATAAAAAATGGTGTTAAAATTGAAATTCAACAAAATTAAAAAAAAAAAAAAAAAAACTATTAAAGAAACTGTTTTCCTAAAAATTAGCATACTTTCTATTTAAATATATTTTACATCCGTTTGATACATTTTTTTTCCTAAAAAGTAGCAAACATTAAACTAGCAGTTTACTTCATTTTAAATCCTAAATTTTAGTTTCTTATAAATTCCTTTTTGTATGACCTTACTAACAATAAATAAATTTAAATTGAAAAATTACATTAAATTCAAAATAAATAAATAAAAGAGCCTCATTGCACGTGTGGAGCACATGTGATGAGGTTAGTAGTTATTAATGCATTTCTTAATCATAATTATATGTAAATTTTAATATGTTTAAAATTCAATAATAAAATCTTCATTTTTTTCATCTCCTTTTGTTGGATAACATGGCCAGTGAACCATTTACATTTTCTCATAAAAGTCAAAATTTTCTTTAAAAAACAATACATAAAAGAAAAATTCATAGCAAGATTAGAGCCAAAAGAAAAGAAAAAAAAATCCTTCAATCTAGCCCAACCAAATAAAACAAAAGCATCCCAACAATTTCTTCCAATCTAATCAATTCAATTTCTTAGCATCCCCATCAAAAAAAAGAAAAAAAAACTTAGCATTTCAACAACACAAAAACCCCCAGGCCTCCCCCCCCCCCCCCCCCCCCCCCCCCCCCCAAAAAAAAAAAAACCCCTGCATCATCCGACAAACAAGTCTCAAAAACATCATCACCTAATTTTTTGGCCTATAAAAAATGCCAGCCATTCCACTGTCGCTCATAAGTATTATGTCTATGTGATACATGTCTTAAAACAATAATGATTGAATAATCAAATCTATAGTATTAACAAAAAAATATTTTAAGCTATATGACACATGCACATTGTGTTTTGTTTTTATAGAAAAAATATTATTGCATTCTATCTCATCGTTTCACATTCTATTTTACGATATTGGAGAATCATCATTAGAGCTGTCCAGATTCATCCACACACCCGACCCACTCAAAGAACCAACCAGATCCGACCCGACTACTTCGGTGGGTCTTCACCAACAGAAACTGATTCCAGCGGGTCGGGTTTCGGTTTTCCTCTTGTAAAACTCGAAAAACCTGAACCGACCGAGGATTTCCATATTCCGGCCAAAATTTCCAGATCCCGGCCAAAATTTTTCGGATTTTGGCGATAGTTTTCCAGATTCCAGCGATATTTCCCTTAGATTGGTGAGATTTTGACTAGATCTGGCGAAATCTTATCAAATCTGGTGAGATTTTCGCCGGATCTTGCGAAATCTCACCGGATCTAATGGAAAAACTTCGCCGGAATCTGAAAAACTTCACCGAAATTTGGGTTTCTTCACTAATCTGTGTTTTTTTCACCGTTTTCTTGTTGTCTTCTTAGATCTGTGACTTCAATTGGCCTGCTTGCCACCCGTTGGTGGTCTGAACCACCCAACCCGATTACTCCGACGGATCGGCGGCGGGTGCATTTTTTTTCCCACCCAATTTCAGCAGGTCAGTTCTGGGTTGGGCACAAACACGACCAAGATCGACCCATGGACAGTCCTAATCACCGTCAATACCTAGATGTAGGTCCAGGGAATATATCATAAAATAATTTTAAACAATGAATGATTTTTTTTTCTAAATGTGTTGAAACTTTAGATAATTGAATTTTAATTGCAATAGTATTATAATTTTTTTGTAATAATTTTGCAAATATAGTCAATTAAAATTATATTATGTTAATAAAATTAATATACTTATAAAAAGTCACAAGGCGAAAGGATTTGATGACACAATATAAGATAAATCCTTCAAAGAACAATGATTTTTTTTTCTAGTAAGCCAATTTATTTGGGAGCTTGCGGATCCACTTTTTAGTGCAAGCATGATGTGTACAACCCAACTGTTATTATTAAAACCAAACTCATAAAAGACTGTTATAATAACATAAAATAAATCATTTTTTCAAAAAACATATAAAATTCTTGGTAGTAGAAATTAATAACTAATGTCATATGTAAACTAAACAAAATATTTAAATATTATAAAATATAAAAATAATAATAAAATATAGTAAAAATACATATAAAATATTAATTAAGTTATATGACACATCCACGTTACTTAACCCTATTAATCTATATATATATAAAACCGAAACTTTTGAAACTTTCACAATTTTTCACGTCAACAATACTTATATAACAATTTTCCATGCCAGTAATACTTGATATGCTAGAAAGATCAGTAGGCTAGATGCTTCGGATTTTAGAAGTCTACTGGTTGTGTTGATGGCCTGAAACAGGAAGAAAATTGATCAAAGGTGACCGAGGTTGCCGACCAATAACCCTCCGATGGCAAAGTTAGTTTTCTCACTATTATTTTGGAGTTCCAACTTTTCAAGGAATATCAAAACATACCTTTGTTTGGCCTGAAAGAGCATTTATATAGTGTCTCCCGAAAACAGTTATTGGATTCGCAACTTCCCTTGTTTCTCAGGAGATCAGAGAGCTAAGGGTAACTTCCACAACCGCCACGGGAGTTACATTCCATCCTCTTATAACTGTTGTTGTTGGTTAAACTCCTCATTGGCGGGCACAGTAGCAAACCTCGGTATAGCTTGTGCCTTGGAAGCTTGATCCATGGTTGCTTGAGGGAGGGAATTATATTTGGAATTTTCCCAAGTGTTGCGGGTCGTCAATGCGCTTTTCTATGGATGACCATGGAAGGCTTATCTTACTTATCATGCTGTAGCATTGTCCTATCGCTTTCCCATGGACGACCATTGGTATGGATGGCCATGGACGGCAGCCTCGTCCTTGTTGGTTTTCCAAGGACGAGGACCACTGATATGGATAACCATGGACGGTCTGGAGTAAATCATTTTTCACAACTCCTCATCAATACTTATATAAATAATAATAAATTTTTTTCCCACCAAATACAAATTACAAACCCGATTCTTTTTTCTTTTTCTTTTTTCCATGTTAGCAGAACCCGATTCTTATTAAAACCCAACTACAAAACGAGCCTCTCCTTCAAAAAAAAAAAAAAAAAAAACTACAAAAGGAGCCTAAACGCAGAAATCAGCCACAACCATCTCAAACCTATCTCTTAAACGCAAAATCAGCCCTAACAAAACCCTCGATTAAACTCTCTCTATTTCAAACTCACTCCCATCTCCTTCTTCTTCTTTAACTCTCTCATTTAATGCAACTCCCTCTTTTTCTCAGCCACAACTCCTCTGGCTAATGTCAATTTTGATTCATGGTTATTTTGTTCTTGATTTTTTATTATCTGGGCATTGATTATTTTTTGGCCCCTTTTCTGGGCATTTGATTTTTAGGACTGACATGAAGGATTTTGATCCTTTTCCGTTTCTGATGTTGGACGGTTTTTCAGGTATGAAGAATTCCAATTTGATCTTTTTCAAGTTTCAATTTTATTTGATTGGTATGAGTTAAAATTCAGATTGAAATTGGTTTAAATGGAATAGAGCCTCAAAGTTATGTTTTAATTGTATGTCTTCAATTAGGTTTTCTATCGATTTAGGGATTTCAAATTCTACAGGTTTTGTGAGAAAATATTGTAAATTCGATGGGTTTCATAGTGGAGATAGCATCAATTTAATGGTTTTTTTTTTTTTTTTTTTTTCCAGTGTTTTTGAAAGGCCTAAGAGTTTGCCTAATGATTAATTTATTTGGCTGAAAAATTAATTCATATTGATGTAGATAGGGCTGTACACGGTGCGGTGCGGCCAGTTTTGGGAGGCTTTTTTGCACTGCACCCTACAAGGGCAGTTTCCCCTTATCCCTGACCGCATCTTACATATGGAGAACTGGGAACCGGTCTACACAAGGTGCGGTGCACCATGCCGATTCGGTGCGGTGCGTTTGGTTAAAAAAAAAAAATCAAACCACAACAAACAACCCAGTACAAAATCATCAAACAACCCAAACATTCATTAAAAAAAAAAAACAAACATATTCACTATATTTCTCTAATACCCGCAAAAAAATATCTCAAAGAAATTCACAATCATTGTAAAAAGCATAGCAAGACAAAGCATAGTTAGTAACCTAGATACTGAGCATTAAATGAATTCACATACCTAGTAGAAGAATGAGAAGCATAGTAGTCCTAAGCATTGACCATCAAAACATTCTCTATGAACTTCCAATTTCCAAAGAATAGCTAGGACAAAGAAGAAAGAGGAGAGGAAGACACTTGGAGAATGGTGGCATTGAGCAGCGGAGGACGGTGGCAGGCTGGCAGCGAGTGGCGAAGGCTAGGGAGAGAGAGAGGGGCTGTGACAAGAGAGAAAGGGAGAGCAAGGCGTTGTGGGTTGTGGTGAGAGAGAAGACGAGAGAGAGGGAGAGTGATATAATGAGAAATCAGGAACTTAACCTAAGATAAAACGACGTTGTTCCATAATTTTGATTTTTTTTTTTTAAGTCCAAAACGACGTCGTATTAGAATCAGAAATTTTAAAAAATAAAACACAAAAACGGCATCGTTTACATCACATTACCTAACCCTATTTAACTTGTTCTTCTTCCTCCTTCAGATTCAACGACACCTCTCTATCTCTCTCAGTCTCTCACTTAGTCTCCTCCATCATCCTTTTCTTTAAGGCTCTCTCTATCCCACTAAAACTTAAATAAATATATATATATAAGCAGTGTGGTGTGGTTCTCATCGGTGGGCAAAACTCACTACCGCTCACCACACCTGTTAGCGTCAGTTCTCAGAAAAGATGTAGATTGATTAGGCCTAGATGTAGATTGTGGTTTTAGAATTTTCAAGTGATATGTATGGGTTGTGTGTTGCAAATGGTTATGGGTTGGTGCTGGGGTTTTATTAGTTAATTTATTTTGGGCTGCTACTAGGGTTTGTTTCAGTTTTGGGTTGCTAGAGTTTTTAATATCGTTTTTTATCCGAATTTGTTTTAATTTAGGCTTATGTTTGGGCATGTGATTTTTTGAAAGAAAAATTCTTTTTGTTAACAGAGAATGTTCATAATATATGATTGTTTAAGGTCCTCAGATATTGTCAAGAACTGTTTTTTTTTTTTTTTTTCTTTTTTGTTTCTCTAAAACTACACAGTAAATTAAAACATGCATTTCTCTTTACAGAAACAGTCCTATGGATAGTGAGATTGACATGTCTTTCCATTTGATTTTTGAATTTGATTGTGATTATCCATTTTTCATATGCTGACTAATATATTTATTGTTTCTATGTCTTATTGTGGTACAAATCGAATACTTTAGTGGGGGTTTTCAAACTTGGGCTTCTCCCCAGTTAAGTTATGGTATTATGATTTCTTTTGATTACATTTTTGTTTATGGCATCTTAATTTCTAATGTTGTTTCCACTTTGCAATTTTTATTTCATGTTAAATTATGTTTGATATGACTTTTGATTTTAGTTCTAATATCAGATTAGCTACTAAGCATGTGAATCTGTTTCCAACTACTAAAGCTTAGAATGACCCGTTTTTGATGCTGTCTTCCAGATCTTGCACATTTGTTTGCTGCCTCCTAAAGATTGCAATCTTTGTAATTCTATACCTCTATAATCATAATGCACCTGAAAAAAAAAAAAAAAAAAAAAAAATCACTGTAGTTTGTCAAATGTTTTTTCAAAATTTTTAAAGCTCTTTTTTTAAGTTAAAACTCTTCCTATATATATATGATAGTACAAAACTGATCTCTAATCTAAAATATTTACTCAAACTTTTGGGTTTAATTTACAGTTAGTTGAGAAGGATCCAGAAGCAACTATAGTTTTGACAGACATACATTGATCCATGTCTAGGTTTAGAAATATATATTATGTTACTTTCTTTTTTGCGTGCTTGGAGTTGCAAAGGATGTAGGAGTTAATTCTCTCGATGTTTCTGTTTTTGTGAGTTTGATTTAGGTGGTCATTTACTGCACTATTATTGATCTTCGTTATTCTATTTTTTACAAAGTAAATTAATAAAAAAAAACTAAAAAAATTACTTATTTTGCAGGTTCTACTTTCATTTTTGGATAAAGAGCTACATACTTAACTGCATCGGCTCAAGGTTTGTTAACAATTTCTGTAACAAATTTTAAAAAAAAGTTCTTGTTGCATAAAAGTTATATATAAATAGTCAATATAAAACCATTAATCGGATCATTTACTACTTTGCTAATAATACATGTATTGCACTATTTGTCTGATGTAGATAGTTTTGTTTATGGAATCTATATTTGTTCATTATTCTGTTTACTTGCTAAATAAAAGAAAAAAGAGAAAAAAAAATGACTCTTTTGTTTTTAGACTATTTTCATTTTAAATTTTTTTAAAAAGTATATTTAACTCTGATGAGTTGTTATACAAAATAAAAGAAATATTTCTTTTAAACGGTTGGAACATATTGTTTATTGGGATTGTTATACTCATTACAATTGTTTTTAGTTGTTTTTCCAATAATTCATTGTGAGAAGGTAAAATATTCATTTTAAATGGTTGGAAGGTAAAATATTTGTTTTCAATCATACAACCTACCCTTGAATATTTTGTATCTATAAAAATTCTTCTCTTGGCATCAACTCAAACTTTTCTCATAAAGAATACTACTTTTGTTAGTGGGAAAGAAAGGAAAAATAGCTACCATACATCATCTGTAAAGGAAAAACCAAACAACTTGGCAACCCAATCTGTTCTGTGTTAGACAGCACCTTTAAGATAATATACTCGACTGTTTTGTTCTTATTACAGAATCTAAATTTAAATTCCCAAATTTTTGAATTTTTACATAAATTTATGATCTTTTTCACTCATTTTTATTGTGTCCGTGCTTTAATTTAAAAGATATTGCATTAAACAACGTTGTTGGGTTATTTTGGCATTTTAAAAGGTACAGGAGTGGTGGAGAAAGTAGAGTTAGAGGTGGAGATAAAGGAATATAAATATGGGGAATTAGTTAAAGCCCTTGAAAACTTTGAAAACAAGTATTATATCTTTCTATTCTTTTTGTTTGTTTATCTAATTCTTTGACTGGATTGAAAAGAATTAGATTCCCATAGGTGTATAAAATTTGTTAACCCTAACAAACTTTAGTAGTTTTGGAAATCCTAACACTTTTGGCAGTTATAAATAAACAGTTAAGTTCTTTCTCAATCTAACATTTTAATCTATTTAGATTTTTATAATTTTGGGTGTGTTATTGATGGTTGATATATGTGCCGATCTGTTTGGTCTATTATCCTCTCACCCTGTAACTCGCTTGATATCCTTGCTCCAGGAGGTATAGAACAACGCAAGAAAGCTTGGCAAGCTAAAACTTTTAGAGTTACTTCCTTTCCAATCGAGTCTAAAATCTTAACAATTTATGCTAGGTTTGTTAATTCTACTTCCAACAATCTCCCTTTATGTTCTTGATATTTGGTTCTTCATTTTGTGAATTTTAATTATTTTTATTTTGCTTCATTCATCTTTCTTCAAATATTACGATTATTTGTTGGTGATATTTTTGCATTATGGTGTCTTTAAAACAAGGCTGCTTTTGAATCAATATGTATCTATGCTAATGGTGTGTATATTGATAATTTTAATAATAAAGGCACGGCAGATTTTGATAAAATCATGAATCTTAACTTTTGTTGAGGGCTGCAAAAGTAGGAAATGAAAATTCCGGAATTCTACTTTTGTCTGCACAGTTTTGCAAGGTAGGAAGCTTATGATGGGGTGGCTTTAGTTGTAGAGCAGAGAGAAGAATGAAGCAATCCAAGAGAGACTCCTTGTGATACAGTGTAGAGTCAACAACAATATGCTTGTACCTATTTTCTCATATTTAATATGATAACTTAAACAAGTCTTATGAAGAAGGTTATTTTTATTGATAAAATATAGTTCGTGAAGCTGTCCCCAACAATTTAATAAGATTTTGTTGTTGATTTACAAAACTCTTTGAATATTATGATCATTTGTTATTAGTGCATGTCATATATTTTACTTTCTGTTAGTGTTTCTTTTAAATGTGATATGTAATATTTTGATTTGAAAATTTACCCTTTTTCTTGTGAAGGCAATAAGTAGTGATAGAACATCATATTATTTTTCATCTACTCAAATTGTAAATCACAACAACAAAAAGTATGTAAGCTTCTGCCTAGAATGAACATTGTAAATTGCTTCAAATAAGCAATAATTTGCTTTGTTGGTAGATTAAGAAATATTTGACAAGGTCACCATATTTAGACACACAGACACACACCTACCTTGGTTGACCAGCTCAAATTCTAATGAAATTTGTATATTCTTTTTTGTGTGAGTTATTCCTTCAAATCCAAAGTGAAAAGGTTCATTTAAGTTGACTAAATTTCTCTCAACCCGACAAAAAATGCATTTAATTTGATTAAAAAAAATATTTAGCATTTCTAAGAACTTTCCCGTGTATCGCACAGGTTAGCGACTAGCAACTATTATTAACAAGTGGGGGAGGGCTATTTGAACTTAGGTCCTCTGAACGATGGATGTGGTTATTGTGTGCCAACTCAACTAAAAAAAAAAACATAGTTTTAATACGTTAAAATTAATTATTTTTGTTCAAATAAGTATATATATATATATTTAAACAATTTATTATTATATCTTATGTTTTTTTCCAATATGGCACTGAACCTTTTTTCAATTTCTCAAAAAAAAAAAATAATTTTATTATTAAAAAACATATAAAAGAAAATTTTTATAGAAAGATCAAAGAAAAAATTTGTTTCAATCAAGCTTAACCAAATAGAATAAAATAATCACAACAATTTCTCCCTTCCAAATCAATTTACTTAATTTTTTAGCACCCAAACTTATTGTTGATGCTCATTTGGGAAGCTCAAAAGCAGGAAGAAGCCCAGCAGTATGGGTAGAAAAGAGTTAGTGGATTGATAGAAAAACCATTAACCCGAATGGCAGGAACAAAGAATGAGCTCAAGAAGGGAAAAACCTCAATCTAGCAAAGCCCAGCCCTTGAAAGGAGCAAGCCAACAAAGAGTGTAAAATCATAAGACGGTTCACACCATAAAAGGTCAAGAATAAGCGGTAGAATGCACAGACAAACCTCCAGTCCATGGTGAACGCATAAGCAGCAAACAAGCTTTGGATATACATGGAAGTGGAGCATGCACAAGGCCCAGACACCACCAACCTGAACCCAGCTAATATAGGAGTGGTGGGTCATGGGTTAGAGGTAAGAGGGGGTATGGTCTGGCGGTGGGGAGAAGGGAAAGCCTATTCTAGGGTTCCTTCTCAAACACTTTTTGGGGAAATGTCTTGCTGGGATGACATACCATCCAAAAGAGGGAGGATAAGCTGGAATCACTAGGTGCCTGCCATGAGGAATAGCAAGAGAGAACACCCACCATGTCGTGGATAAGAAAGCCACGGTGAACAAGCAAACAAAAGAGTTTTCTTTGTTTGATAATGGGTAGTGGCATAGTCAGTACAAGTAAGTGGTGGTGGCTGGGCAGCTGACAAATTAGTGGGCGGTCGGGAAAGACACCCTAATCTAGACAAAAGTAGTTAAAGGCTAAAATAGTAAAAACCAATCACGACAGGCAATATATAAAGGGTCCTTGCCGTGCATAAGGATAGAACACAACAACGATAATCACTAAGAGAGAATCGCAGTAACACCATGACACTACACGAGTAAACGCTAAGAAAGAAAGAAAAGAAGGGAAAAGAATTAAAGTAGCAACAAAAACAAAGGGAAAGAAGCAGAGGATTAGAAAGAGAAAGAGATGAGTGTAGAATGTCAGACATGCACCAATAGGCTTTTTCCTTCTCTCCCTCTAAAAGCCTACCCTCTATTGAGGATAAAGGATTTGCTTGGGCATAAACCATTCAGGCCTATTCCCTCAAAGTGGATAATTTCTGCAGTAGGATTCCCCTGTGAAGTTATCTACATTGAGGAAGTGGTTCCGTTCTTGGTCTTAGTCTCATAACACAACCTAACACGGTAGACTGGTCTTTTTCTTCTTTGATTTTATTGTCATTATTACTTTTCCTTCTTATTTCTACCATTCTGTTTCTGATGTGTTTCTTGTTGTTGTATTCTTCATTTTTGATTAGGGATTCTTTATTTATTCTGTCTAATAGTAAATGTGTTTTCTTTTATACTATTTTATTTGTCTACCATAACTCTTTTGTAGTGGTTTCACCTGCCATGGGCATGTGACCAAAGTTTTGGCAAACAGGGTATAATGAGTTGTAATTGGACCGGTCCTGACTCTCTTACCCAAAATACTTGGGCCTCAGTAGAGCAGGAAGTAGCCCAGTCCAACATCTCAAAAAGGCCCACCACACTTATAAACCCCCCCCCCCCCCCCAAGCCTCTTCAAAACTACCACATCCCTAATAACCAAGTCTTAAAACCAACATAACCCCTTCCCCCACACTACCAACCTCCATTCACACTGTTGTGAACACCGCATTTTATTCCCCTTACGACTCGGGCCCCCGTTCTCCAATGATGTTGGAATTTTAAAGTCCAAGGTTGGTTTAGGGGCCAATTAGATAGAAATTGACTTAAGGAAGTGTTTTTGGAAAAATATAACTCCTTTTGGACTAATTAAGTTTTGTTTTTGGAAAGTAAAGACTATGGAAGCCCTAGGGCATGCGTAAGCATACATGTGTATGTGTAAGCATGCTCAAGCTCTGCGTGCGCATGCTTTATGCATGCATACGCATACACGAGCATGCGTGCGCATGCTAGGGTTCCTGAAACCAGAAAGAAAAGGTTTTATACATTAAATATTGGTTTGGAATGAATCCCACATCGTCTGGGAGCCACCCCAAACACCTATTTTCGACTATATAAAGCATGAAATGGTAGATAGTCAAAGAAGGATGAATTTTGAAGGAAAATACACAAGATTCACTAGAAAATAGTGAATCAAAGAAGTGAATCAAAGAGGTAGTTTTGCACAAAACACCCTTAAGCCAATATTTTTCTAATTGAGACCTTTTCTAGTCTTGATCTTCAAGTTTCAAAGATTTACCAACTGATTTTGGTTTGGCTGTGACTAGATTGACTGAGGGGAATAGTCAAAATCAAGCTAAGGAGCCTTTGTTTGGAGGTAAAGGTTCTAAGCTTCGTCTTTGTTTTTCTCTTTTTTTTAATTCTTGGTTTATGTGTTTTATATGTTTTTATATACTCTAATATGTTTGTTTAGTTTAATTTTATTTCTCTTTTCTGTATTAAGCATGTTTGGTTGTTAGATTTTAGCTTCTGTTTGTTTAGTGTTTCTGTTTTATGTTTTCTGGGTTAGGGTTTAGGGTGTCTATATGTGCACATGCTTATTGCATAGGTACACATACTCAAAGTATGCGCATGCATACAACTGGGCCGCGCCCGCACGCCCTATGTATTTGCACACATCCTCGTGTCCAAAAACCCTAATTTGAGTTTTTTGCTTTAGTTTCCTTGTTTTGTTTATACAATATGCCTCTGTCTGAGTTCTTTTTCTTATCTTTAAGCCTCTAATTCTCTATTTTTCTTTGCTTTATTTGTTTACCCCTTTGATGCTAATTAAGATTTTGATCTATTGATTACAATGAACATGCATATAATATGAACATGCATTGATGCATTGATGCTATGAGTAGTGAGGTAAATGATGCATCACTTTTGAATATGATCTTGCCTTGGTGATGAGCATGAACATGTTTGTTTGAATACCATCTCTTTGATGTTTAGGTAAAGTAACATGCTTGTTTGATTCTGCCATGCTGTGTTTCTGCCCTTGGAAATAAGTGTTTAAATGCCATGATAGATGAATACTAAAGTTTTGGGATGATTATGCCATATTTGTATGTCTTAGATGCATGTTAGGGTGTGTGTGACTTAGAATAACTATTTTGAGCTTGCCTTACATGGAACATAATGAGTGGAAGCAAACCCACAGGTCGGATGGGATTGAGTGCCTAATACCTTCTCATCCCCATACTTAAACTTCAGACACATGCTCTGGTAATAGACCAGTCTTTCCACGAAGGGTGCTAATATATAATTTTTAGACTTAATCTAGGTGTCAGCTCCATTTTTCTCCATCATTGTCCACCTTAGGCCAAGGTGTCCCCCCTAATGGTCGCCGGTGCTTGCACCCATAATTTTCAACCAAACTTAAAACCCCAATCTTGTTAATTCCTCCAACAAAACCTAAAAACCTTCAACACCTTTCATAAAACCCAAAACCCAAAATGAACCCAAAATCCCTATCAAACACACCACCTAAAACGAAAAACAATTGCTGAACCCAACTCTGCAATTTGCAAAATAATATTACTGGTGTGCTATCACAAGCAACCAAAAATAAAACCTATACTCCTAAAAAAAAATGTAGTAGTGCAAGTAAGGATCTTTCCCATGGAGAGTATCTAGCCTAGATTTAATTTAGTTGAGCGTTCTTCCCAAGATCTAATCATTTCTGACGCAGAAAATCATTAAATCTTGGTTGCTTCACAAATTAGAGGGATAAAAAAAATTATGGATTTGATATCTAACTTAGCAGTAGATTGTAACGAATAATAAACTAGTAGGCCTCCTAGTAATTAAACGAGACAATCATGAAAATAGGCACAGAAGAACATCTAATACTTAAAACATAAAATTGAACAGTAAAAATAAATTAGATCTCACAATTTTATTGATTCTGAGGCTTCCATTTCCTTCGACCAAGAATAAAATTTTTAGCCACGCAGGGCAATGACAGAAAACTCAAAGGAGAAAATTAGAGAAGAGGGGAGAGAGAGGTGTGTGCCCAATCTGATTTCTCCTCCCCCTTTTATATGTTAATTTCCCCTTTCCCAAGCTTACAAAATCTCTTTAAAATATTCGAAATAATAATATCCAAATTTGACTAATTAAGGAAAATATTAAAAATAAAACAAAGTCCTAATATAACTAGGAAAGTAGTGTTTTTTCAGCTGGAATTTTTGTGCATCAAATCTGTAAGCTTTCAAAAATAAACCGCATCAGATCCGTGTATTAGAATTGCAGGCTAAGGAATGTTCTAGAATGTCATTAGTGCAGGTGCAGCAAATTCAAGCCCGATTTCGACCTTGATGCGGGCCGTATCTCTCAAAACCCAAAACACCAAAGTTGTAGAGCTTTGTCTTGGCATTCCATAGCATCTTGAATCATCTCAATCGGAGCTCTGATGAGGGAGTTATTCTTAGATTATGAAGCAATGTCAAAGTTGTCCAGAATCGCCCAATTAATTACGTTTTGCACTTAATGCCTCCATTTGCATCCTAAATCAAAATATAAGAATAATGATTACATTTAGGCACCAAATGACAATAAAATACTAAACATTAAGGGAGAAAAATATGACAATTTGCATTCTCATCAATTACATTTAAATGAAAAACCATTAAAGTTTCTCTCTTATTTTCTCTCATTGTATGTAGATGGGCACCTAAAGAAAGAACCTCTATTCACTAATAATGTAAGATCAAAAGACAAGAGTGAAAGGGGGCTTAGGCAATTGGTAATATCTTGCCTAACCTTAGCTTTTTGCTGATTGACTTAATCACAATGTAACCAATCTAGGAATTGGTTTGGCTCTATGTTCTTCGGTACGTAGATGTCAAGGTAGTCAATTCCATACTGATGCTATTGTGAGGATCCCATTTTTTTTTCTCTGAAACTTAGGCTAAACCTAATGGGTCTTGGAAATCCTTGGAGGTGTGTTGTGTGTGTTAGTGTTTGGAGTCACCACTTATTATATTATGGAAAAAATAAGAAAACCATAAATAAAATTACATCTTTATTGATATTGAATTGAATTATGTGAAAGACCGCGCCCTCAGCCCATTTTTAGTGTGGGGCCAAACCCACGTGAATGGTTGGAATTGAGTTATTGCCTCTCAAAATGGAGGTTCAACTAATTATATTTACTCCTTTAAATTAAGAGTTTTACAATAGAGTCCCCACTCATTTTTTTTGATTTGATAATGAATGTACATTGATCATAGGAAATTACATGACTTCAATCCTAAATACAATCTAAGATAAAGTACATGACTTTGGTAAGGTCACAATTTGCACCCACACCCAAAAGTAAGAATGAGATGGGTCCAAAAAGCTTAATACAATGAAATTTGTAGAGGTGAGCTTGAAATCTAGGTTCTAGAGATGCTAAATAACAAAAATGATGGGCTAGATTACAACATCATGCATATTGGAGTGTTTATGTAACAGAAATTGTCCTCAGACTCATGCCGAGGATGATGGATATTATATTTCACTCTTTCAAAGACAGATTGAAATTATGGATGCTAATGTGTACAGTCTTTTCTCCCTTTTTTCTCCGATCCCTCTCCCTGAATGTCCTCATTCTCTTTTTATATCCTTCCCCTTCTTCTCCCCATCTTCCACATATGGATCAGATTACTAATTTAGATACTTGTCCCATCAACCTATCTCTGAAGTCTTTGGAGGCAGCTTTAAGGCTGAACCTTGATGCTCAGACATCATTTCCCTATTAATGCTGCCAGAGAGTTAGTTACAGTGTATTCAATGCGGTGGTAACAACTTTATCTTAGATATTTCGTAGCCACTCTTCTTATCTTGTACATCCACCATGCTTACCCTCACTTATAGAATTTCCTAGAATATCACTTTTGAACGCCAAACAACCCTTTCCTACCTCGGCTTTACATAGCGAGGACATACTCTTCCTCGAACCACCTTCTTGGATAACCTTGATTAGACCGCGCTTCTTTATCCATTAGTGCTGTCTTTTAGGTTGATTTCCCACATCCTCAAACCATTCAGTGTCCTTAAATTGGGCCTCTAGCCCAACACGTATTCCTAGGCCCATTGACCCTACAATAGCCCCTTAAGATTCTCATTTCTGCCACTTAAGTAGGAAAAGAGGATCTTGACATTTGCCACCGTTAATTTGTGTTCGCCACACCTCTTCCCTGACAGTGATGATGTCCATTGAATTGCCCATTGCACGCTCTTGACGTTTCGGCATGCGGAGCGTCCCCTAATTAAATTCTAACGGCTTTTTGTCCCCCATGTTTGACGACGCAATGCACATCCAACTGCTGAAGATTGTATAGGAACATAGGCAAGAATTTCCCGCTTTATAACTCTCACTAATATAAAGATCGACAATTTAAACCATCTTTCTCACTTCAACACTCATACAATGAACCTGCCAACTCTTTCGAACTACACGTGCCCTCACAATTACCAAGAATTAGGTCGAGGTGATTTTTTCGTCCTAAAGTATGTCTTCCCTAACTTCTTCACATATTATCTTTTTACATACTCTTCTCTTTTTTGTGTTTCTTTCTCCTCAGCTCACCTGTCTGTTTCTATATTCGTCAATACCTCTAACCCTCTTCTACAAATGGGTAGATTTGCCTCCTTAGTAGATTCTGATGAAAAGATAGAACAATTTAAGGCTCGGCATAGAATTTCACCGGGAGTATCCGTTACATATTGTAAGGAAGGGGAGTGGCATGAGAAAAGGTGAACGGGAGAGGTAGTAATCTCGATGATCACTTTCATAGAGGGAGGGATGAAAATCCCAATAGGGACGGTTACTAGGGGACTACCTTAGGGCTTTTAGATTAGCTCCTACCCAGTGTGCCCCCAATATGTTTAGGATTTTGGGTTCTGTAGATGCATTAAATGAAAAGATGGGTCTAGGGCTTACCCATCACGACGTGAACTAGATTTACAATTTCCACCACCTAAAGGGGCAGGGGTATTACTTAAAATCTAGGTACCCCAAGGTTAGATATCCAATGTCTCCCTGAATCTAATAAGAGTATTGAGAAAGACTTCTTGATCATATCAAGGGATTGGCACGATGGCATCCCCTGTCCAACAAGGGAAAGGGAACCAGGTGAGACTCTAGGTTTAGATGAATTACTCACAACCGCACTTTCTTTTCGTTTTTATTTTAATGTATATAAAAACATTTGGTCGATTTAATTGTATTTTTCTTGACGATTTTGTAGACCCACACGTAGCTATTCGCCACTTCGATCTTGTCAATCATGACAAATTGGATGAAATATTGAAGGTTGAAGTGTTCGTGCACACATATAACCAACTCCGAGCAGCTCATTTGATCCTCGGCTACGATCCTATCTCCAAAGCTTTCTAGGCGCCGAAGTGCATGATTAGATCTAAAGACCCACGCTTACACAGGATAAGCGTTGCTACCGAGGGCTTCCTTTTACCTGTGGGTGCTCCCATTTCTCAAGGCACCCTCGTCACACAACCCATACCTGACAGTATTCCCCAGATTCCTCTTCCAACCCAACACATAGCCAGTGACGCGACCTCTTCTCAACCCAACATAAAGGATAAAGAAGAAATTGTTGAAGTTTCAAATTCCTAAGACGAATTTGAAGTCTTCAACCAACCCCTTTCTCTTGAGAATCGAACTGATGACCTCGGCACAACATCTTCAAGTCATCCATAAGGAGAAACTCACAACCTTGACCTAATGGGAATTCAACGCAAGTCCACGCAGAAACTTAGAGACCTAATGGAAGCGCAGGTAGGGAATCAAGAGCCTGAAAAGGCTGCGCAGACCAAACATCCCCAAACCAAGGATAAACACCCAGCGAAGTCTTCTTAGCCTAAAATTCCTCCTCTCTCACCTACCCAATCTTAACGAATTGACCAAGCTGATCATAAGAGAAAGAGAGATCAGCATAAGGGGAAGGACATGATTGAGGGAGGGAAAAGCCTCCTTCCCAAGGATATGGAGCCCGAAAAGGGAGTCAAACAGGCTCGTACAACACAGACGAGGTTGGGAAAAAGGACAGAGATCCATGCACCTACGTCTGCCCTAATTTGGGCTCCATTAATGATCACGAATGACCATGCGATTATAGCCGATGCTTCCATTAGGAGTTCTGACGCAAGAACAGTGGCCTGTGTGGTAGACGCGTTAGAACAAGCTCTTCTATTGCCTGAGGAAATGAACAAGCTAAGGTAGATGAGGGATCAAAATGTTTTTATGACATTAAAAAAGGAGCTTGCTATGGTAAGAATCCCATTTAACTATTACTCATTTCATTTTCTGTTGCACTTAGGTTTTTTGCTTTGATCATATCCCTTTGCTCCATTGTATTACTATGTATAGGCTGTCCAGTCTGCCCACAGGGCTGAAGACCCAGCGACTACAACTTCTCTAAGCCGATGAGGATTATGCTACGGCAAAGAAGCTGATAGGGGACCTTCAAAAGGATCTAAGAGAATCTGAGAAGTCGAAGGAGGAGACCGACAAAGTCAAGGGAGAAGCTATAAAAGCCAAAGAAGAAGACGAGAAAGCAAAGGACCAAGTTGAGCAAGATGGATACGAGGTTGAGGTGGCTGAGACCAAGAAAAACCTCATGCTGCAGGTCTCCGAGGTATGTAGATATTACTGCTTGCAAGTGTGGAATGAAGCACTTACCTAGGCTAAGGTTGATGCTTCTTCTGCCTTTTGGAAGACAAACAATGTCTACTATCTCCCAGCCATCTAAGCCTCTGCTCCATCCTTTGCTAAGGCTAACACTACCACCCAGAGAGTAGATGCTGAAAAGGACAGCTCAGTTGAGCCCTTTCCCTTCACTGGTTGTGGGTTCGAGGAGGTTAAGCAATCTGAGGCCACCAAGTAACCTACTGTACCAGCAGAAGGGGCGGCCCATGATGATACTCAGCCTCCTAATGCCCCTAAGGAGTCTAACAAGGAGAACGGAGCTATTGAGACAATGGAAATTGTCTTGGCGACCCTTCTTATCACCATCTAGGAAGATCCAAAAGGTAAAAGGCTTGCCTCTAACTCCACGACTTCTATCCAGACTCCAAACAATTATAAGGGCAATTTGACAATAAAACTGAAGCTATGATTGATCCTTGTTCGTTCTTCCTTTCAGCTTTATTTTTCCTTTTATTTGATGTAACTTGGTAGTTTGTAAGCAAATTGTCTTTTCAAAGGACTTTAAATCAATGAACATACCAAGTTGTTTTTCTTATGCGTTTGGCATATTTTTTCTTTGTATCACCTCTACCTTACTTAATGCTTAATTAATAAGATAATGGCACACGCTTAGATTTGCCATCTGCATAAATGATAACTCTTTTCTGATGAATTCAGAATTAGTTAGTCAACCAAATCTAGCTAAACCATCTTGTAACTAAAAAGTCTATATGTCACAATAGAACACTAACCCACATCATTTCCAATATAACTTAATCATTCTAAGGAAGTAATCAGACATGAACCAAACAACAGATATGTTTAATATACCTACAAATGCTTTAAGTGATGTACTCCCATTTGTTCATCACAGTTTTGGGAGTCTTCAAGATACGCAATCATGATGGCAAAATAGCACTAAAGTCAAATCTAGATATTGGTTAACCTAAGAATAGATCATCCGAGGACCAAACATAGTTAAGATTCTGACCAACACTTAATAAAATATCAATATATACAAGGTATGTGATCCAAGGAGCTAGACATGACCAAGTTTCAATTTGATACCTAGAAAAATGAGCTGAAGTGTTAATTTTCCCAAAGTAGATGATCCGAGAACCAGACATAACTAAGGTTTTGTTCAACACTTAATAAAATATCAATTTATACAAGGTATGTGGTCCGAGGAGCCAGGCATGACCAAGTGTCAGTTTGATACTTGGAAAAATGAATTGAAGTGTTAACTTCCCCAAAGTAGATGATTCGAGGACCAGACATAATTAAGGTTCTGTTCAACACTTGATAAAATATCAATTTATACAAGGTATGTGGTCCGAGGAGTCAAGCATAACCAAGTTTCAGTTTGATACTTAGAAAAATAGTAATCAACGTAACACAGTGTCAACAGAAATAAGATGGCAGAAGTGCCTTTCATTAATAGTAATACCTTTGTAGATTATTTACATTCCAAGGACGTGGTACAACATTTTCATCTAGATCTTCTAGATAATATGCCCCTATTCCAGCTACCGAAGTGATGCAATAAGGTATCCCAGTTAGGCCCCAATTTTCACCAAGCCGAGTTCTTTGTAGTACCCAAAACCCTCCTCGATACCAAATCTCCAAGTGAAAGTGGCCTTAGCCTTACATGGGAATCATACCTCTGCTTGAGCTTGTGCTGATAATAAGCTAGCTGAACCATAGCGTTTTCTCGTCGCTCTTCAACTAGGTCTAAGCCTTTTTCTAATAAATTGTTATTACTGCTTGCGATGAAAGAGCTCGTCCTCAATGTCGGAAACCTAATTTCCATAGGGATCATAGCCTCGGCTTCGTAAGTCACAGAGAAAGGTGTCTCTCCAGTGGACCTCTGAGGTGTAGTTCAATACGTCCACAAAACATGTGGCAATTCTTCCACCCATCTACCCTTAGCATCGTCCAGTCTTTTCTTGACCCCATTAATTATAACCTTATTGACAGTCTCGGCTTGCCCATTCCCTTGTGGATAAGCTAAAATGGAATATCTATTCATAATGCCTAGATCATAATAGTATCTTCTAAAGGCTTTATTATCAAATTGCAGGCCGTTATCTGAAATAAGAGTGTGAGGGATTCCAAACCTGGTGAAAATGTTTTTTATAGACAAATTTCTTCACATCCAAATCCCTAATATTTGACAATGGCTCAGTTTCAACCTATTTAGTGAAATAATCTGTTCCAACGAGCAACCACCTCTTATTTCCAGCTGCTTTTAGAAAATGCCCTACAATATCCAAGCTCCCATTGAGCAAAAAGCCAAGGACTAGACAGAGGGTAAGGACACCCCCTGGTTGATAGATGTTGGGAGCAAATCTCCGACACTAGTTACACTTCTTTGCATAATTCTGTGTCTCTCTCTGCATATTTGGCCACCAATACTCTTATGTAAGAGTTCTATGAGATAAATACATTCCTCCTGTGTGACTTCCACAAATCCTTTCATGTAACTCTTCCAAAAGTAATTTCGTTGCTTCAGGGTGTATACATAGCAAATATGGTCCTGAAAAAGAGCTTTTGTACAATTTTTGGTCCTCGAACAACCATAACTGAGGTGCTTTTCTGCGTACTTTATCTGCCCTGACCTTCTCTTTGGGCAAGATATCATTCTTAAGGAACAACATTATAGGATCCATCCAACTAGGTCCCACCTTAATTTGATGAACCCGGATGGCATCACTATTCGTCCCAGTAGGTTTACACAAATTTTCAATAAGGATGACCTGAGGTAAGCCTTGTGCTGCGGATGTCGCAAGGGTGGCTAGGGAGTCAGCATGGGTATTCCTGCTCCTAGAGATATGTAACAAGGTAAAAGATTCAAATTTTGATTAAAAATACATGACTTGGGTTAGATACTCTTACATTCTCGAATCTCTAGCCTCTAACTCTCCTTCCACCTGGCTCACCACTAATCGTGATTTAAGAATTTTTGCACTGTTTTTCCACCCATCTTCTGAACCATAGCCATTACTACTAGTAAAGCTTCATACTTTGCCTCATTGTTGGTGGCCAAGAACCCTAGCCTTAAGGACTTCTCAAAAGTAATTCCCTTAGGAGACACCAAAACTAGCCCCACACCAGATCCTCTTTGATTCACTGCTCTGTCAACATATACTTTCCATGCCAAAGATTCCTTGCATGAAGTTGAGTTAAAACAACAACCGTATGGGATTGAAAGTAATGGGGAAGCTTACATGTAGCATGCACCACTGCTAGGATCACTTTTTCCAACGGTAAATAATGCACCTCAGCCTCATTTAGGGATTTGCTTATGTAATAAACTGGCCTTTGTACAACATTATCAACCCGTATTAGAACCATAGTAATAGCATGGTTAGCCATGGCAATGTATGCAAACAAGAATTCATCCACTTCTGGCCGAGACATAATAGGTGGTCGTGAAAGATATTCTTTAAGTTGCTGAAAGGCTAAAACACACTCTTCGGTCCATTCAAATCCTTCCACTTATTCAATAATTGGAAGAAAGGCCTGCATCTGTCTGCAGACTGAGAGATAAATCAGTTGAAGGCTGTAATCATACCTGTCAACTTTTGAACCTCTTTAGGATTTCGAGGTGGCTGTAAATTGTTAATTGCCCTAATCTACATTGGATTAACTTCAATTTCATGATGGGTTACCATGTAACCTAGACCTAATCCTACCCCAAAAGAACACTTAGAAGCATTAAGGCGCAACTTATATTTCCTCAGCATTTGAAAGCTGTTGTTTAAGTCTTCCATATGCATGGACACCACCTTACTTTTCACCACCATGTCATCTACATACACTTCAATGGTCTTTCCCAATTGTGGCTCAAACATTCGGGTCATCATTCTTTGATAAGTAGCTACTGCGTTCTTCAAACCAAAAGGTATTATCTTATAATGATAGTTCCCTGTAGAAGTGATAAAAACTGTCATCTCCTGATCATCCATTGCCAAAGGTATCTAATGATAGCCTTGAAAAGCATCCAAAAAATTCATCCGAGGATGCCCAACAGTAGCATCTACCAGTTGATCAATACGAGGCATGGGGAAAGAATCCTTGGGACAAGCTTTGTTCAAATCTGTAAAGTCTACACATACTCTCCATTTCCCATTCTTCTTCTTCTTCACTACCACCGTATGAGCTAACCATTCAGGGTAGAAGACTTTCTTGATAGCACCAACCTTCTTGAGCTTGATTACCTCTTCCTTGACAGCCTCGAAATGCTCTCTAGATGAATGCTGAGGTGGCTGTTTCCTTAGCACCGCAGCCAGATTAACATTTAGATGATGACATATGAAGCTCAAATCTACCCCAGGGGCTTCATTAGCATTCCATGCGAATATGTCAATATTCTTCCTCAAGAACATAACCAGCTCCTCCCTTTCCTGAGAAGGCAACTGAGCTCTCACTTAAAAGAATCTTTCAGGGTCATCATCTATAATAACTTCCTTTAACCCCTCACATGCGAGGTCTTCTACTGCTGCCATCATGGGCGTGGCTAGAGTCATTAATTGCTATGAGCTCCCCTTAGCAGAGGTCGAGGACTCCACCTCAGGCTGATGCAGTATTGCAGCAACCATGCATTATCTAGCCACATATTGACTTCCAATCAGCTTTTCGATCTAGTCCCCGGATGGAAATTTCACCTTCAAATACAGAGTTGAGAAAACCACACTTAGGGCATAAAGCCAAGGTCTTGCTACAATGGCCGTGTAGAGAGAATAGGCATCTACCACAATGAAATTCGCATCTACCATCTCAGAACTTGATTGGACATGCAATCTAATTTAGCCCATTGGTAAGACAGCCTTCCCTTTAAAGCTTAGCAGTGGTGAATCATAAGCCGTCAAATCCTCAAGCATTAAGTTCAGGCCCTTGTACAAGTCATGGTACATGATATCTACATCACTGCCCTGGTCCACCATCACTCTCTTCACGTTGTACCACCCTATCCTCAAGGAAACCACTAAAGCATCATTATGTGGTTGTATAGTCCCAATCTTGTCCTCTTCTGAGAAACTCAATGCTGGTAAGATATTTCCCTTGGCTCTCTTCGGCTCAGAATTGGAGTCCTCAACGGGGATTCGTGCTACAGACATCACCCTAGAAGGACAAGAACCAGTCCTTCTAGGAGCAGCAAAGATGACATTGATCATACCTAGAAGAGGCTTATGGAAGTGTTTCCTTGATGTATAGGACTTGAATGACTTCCCTGCCCATTAGGTTGATACAAAAATTGCTTTAACCTCTCCTCTTTAACTGATTACTCCAAATGATTCCACAAGGTCTTGCAATCCTCAGTGATATGGCCCTTTTCACGATGATCCTGGCAATGCAAATTTTGATCAGGCCTCATGGGGTCCCTTGTCATCTTGTTAGACCATTTGAAATATGATTCATTATGAATCTTCTCCAACAGCTGATGCACCGGTTCTCGAAATACAGTATTAACCACCTGAGGAGTGGTAGGACCAGATTGCCCAGTAAAGTCTCTTTAGGGCCTGTTGTTGTTGTATCTATCTGACGTGAAATCCCTCCTTTCCTGAGGGATTACCTTCGCCTTTCTCTTACCTTACTACTGATCTTCCTACATCCGTTTATACTCATCAATGCCGTCCATGAGTCGGCATACACTCCTTACAGGCTTTTTGGTCAAAGATTTCCTTAAGTCATGCTTGGTAGGTAGGCCAACCTTGAAAGTCCTTATTGCTACATCATCGAAATCTTCGTTGATCTCATTAAACATCTCCCAATATCTATCAAAATACGTTTTCAGGGTTTCCCCCTCCCTCATGGCCATGGACAGCAATGAATCTAGAGGCCGTGGAACTCTACTACATGTAATGAAACGAAACCCAAACGCCCGGGTAAGTTCCATAAAAGAATCAATGGAACCTGCCCTCAAGCCATTAAACCACCTTATTGCCACAGATCCTAGGCTGGATGGGAAAACCTTGCACATTAAAGTTTCATTCTTGGAATGCACCGCTATCCTCTAACTGAAATGGCTTACATGCTCCATAGGATCTGTTCGGCCATTATAAATGGTGAATGTTGGCTAGGTGAACCGCCGAGGAAGCTTTCTTTTCTCTACCCTACTCGTGAAGGGTGACCTGGAAATTTGGTGCAATGCCAGACTCATAGCATCATTTCCCAAGCCTCTACAAGAAGAATTCCTACCCCCGACTTATGCAGGTTGTCCTCCTCATAAATGAAAGACTCATCCGGGGGAGTTCTTAACTTGGGTCTATAACTGTTATCCTTGGTGTCCTCAGAAGAAGGATCAGAAAAGGAGGGGGTTCGCCTTCGCCTTCGCCTTTTGCGGCGTAACTTCCTCTTCAGACGATCAATCTCAAGCTGCATGGCTTTAGCATTTTCCTTCCACCTCATGAATGACTCCTACTAGTGTAAGTTATATGCACACTACCCTGCCAATCTCTTTCCTGCTAAAGATGCAAGTGATCCTAATGCTAGGATCCCATGGACTCTGCATGGTGTGGACTTGAGCCTACCATAATATTAAACTTCCTAAAACACAAGATTCCCCGCAGACGACGCCAATTGGAAGGTCACAATTTGCACCCAAACCCAAAAGTAAAAATGGGATGAGCCCAAAAAGCCTAATACAAATGTAGAGAGTGGGCTTAAAATCTAGGTTCTAGAGATGTTAAATAACAAAAATGATGGGCTAGATTGCAACATCATGCATATTAGAGTGTTTATGTAACAGAAATTGTCCTCGGACTCAAGTCGAGGATGATGGATATTATATTTCACTCTTTCAAAAACAGATTACAATCATGGATGCTAATGTGTACAGTCTTTTCTCCCTTTTTTCTCTGATCCCTCTCCCTAAATGTCCTCCTTCTCTTTTTTTATCCTCCCCCTTCTCCTCCCCATCTTCCACATATGGATCAGATTACTGATTTAGATACTTGTCCCATCAACCTATTCCTGAAGTTTTTGGAGGCAGCTGTAAGGCTGAACCTTGATGCTCAGACATCACTTCCACATTAATGGGACCAGAGAGTTAGCTACAGAGCATTCAATGAGGTGGTAACAGCTTTATCTTAGATATTCCATAGTCCTTCTTCTTATCTCGTACATCCACCATGCTTACCCTTACTTATAGGATTTCTTAGAATATCACTTTTGGACGCCAGACAGCTCTTTCCTACCTTGGATTTACATAGCCGATGACATACTCTTCCTCGAACCACCTTCTTGGATAACCTTGATCAGACCTCGCTTCTTTATCCATTAGTACTACCTTTTAAGTTGATTTCTCACATCTTTGGACCATTCAGTTTCCTCGGATTGAGCCTCTAGCCCAACACGTATTCCTGGGCCCATTGACCCCATAACTTTGTTTTCTAGTTACAATCTAGAGATTGAAAATTACATGGATAAGTATTTGATCTACTAACCCTTAATCTAAGCTTGGAGGCTATGTTATAAGATAGGAAGGTGTTAGACATCCACCTTGCCCAGTGAAATTGATCTTCTAGGTTATGGTGATCAACATTTATATTACATCATCCAATACATCATCAATCAATTTGCATGTTGAATTTAATGTGTATGCATGTGATAAACCCTAATTCCATCTATTAATCATTGCATTTTGATTGAAAAGAAAATTCTAGTGAATGCGTGTGGATGGTGATATCCTAAATTCAAGGATTTGAGAGAATTATGAAACTAACATGTTTTTCATATTTTAGATGTGGATTTAAGATCAAACTTAGTGTTATGCATGAACATGTAATGAACAACCAAGAATGTGTAAAGAACACATATGAACATTTAAGAATATTAAGAACATTCAAACATATTCAAAGAATTGAATAGTCACTAGCATGCTTTAATCTTAAATTCTCATCATAGCAACATAAAAAAACCAATTAGAGAAAGAAATTATACTTGCATGCAAGATCCACACGATGGAGGAGGAAGCTCTTGGTGGAGGTCCTAAGGGCAGAATAGAGAAGAAGAACTAGGAGAAGGAGAGTAAGCCTCACACAATACCTTGTGTCTTAGGAAAATCAAGATATGACAAAACTACTTTACTTCACTAGAACTCAAGAGGGGAGAAGAGAGGGTGTTTCTGTGTGCCTTAGAGTGAAGGAAATGGGGGTTTATATTGTAGTAGTGGAGAAAATATGAATGGAAGGGAATTTAATAAAAATTGACAAAGGATAAAAGAGAATCATGAACCTAGACCCTATTTTAGTATTTAGAGAAAGCTAGTGCATTAAATTTAGAGATTGGTGGAAGTGATGAGCAAGTAAAATGACTAAGAATTTGGTTTTTCCCATAACTCCTGTAACAGCCAGTAGAGCCAAATTCAAAAAATTCATATCTTACTTAATTTCGACCTGAATTATCTTGTTCTTGTGCTCAAATTGAAGCCCCAGATGTCTAGTTTCTGGAAAAATTAATCTCACTCACAAATTCAAAATATTCTGAGAGATAGGAACAAAATAGTAAGCAAAGTTCATTTGTCAGAAAATAGTTTTAGCATAATTAACCTAATAGGCCCCAAATTAGTTTCCAATTATCATTAATAGGCTCAAATCACTTCCATTTCAAACTTAATCAGTTCCAAATTTACCCCAAAAGATAATTACACAAATTACTCATTTGAATAATTAATGGTTGATTATCTAATTAATCAAGTGTGTGCAACCTACCATAAGATGTAGTCCTAGCCAATTAAATTATGGCATGTCATTAATTTCAAATTGATTATAATTATAACCAATTGGAATCAATTGTTCATAATCACATATAGTCGGACTCAATTTATGATAGTGCGTATTGTAAAACTTGATTTGATAATAACTTTCAATATGATGATCCAATTAATGCTTAGGACCAGTCAATTTGATCATTACCATATCAAGATCATTTTGATGAAATGAAATTAAGGACCTAATGGGCATAATTAAGTTGCCTATTTCCAATGTGAAATTACCCTTTTACTCCCGTGTGAAGTTAAATGTGGGTTGCAAAATGGGGTGTCAACAAATTACATTAATAGATCAAAAGAAAGAAATAATTACATGGCATATATAGAATCTAAGAAAAATAAAAATTGCATTGATTTTGATCCTAGTTACATTATATCAAAATAGAATGGCTTAGTTTTCTAGTTACAATCTAAAAAATAAAGCAAAAATGATAAGGAATTGGTCTTCAAACTAGATATTCAAATCTAGAGGCAAACTTGTTATGTACTTAATTTACTCAATATGTGTATATATATAGTCCTTCCATGTCACGAATCAACATGTTTCGATATATATTACTATTTGTATAAGGTCACAGTACCTTTTTGATCTCTATATGTTGGCCCTATTTTCAATTTGGTGCTCAAGTTTTCACAACTTTCATTTTAGTTCTTATTTAAACTTCTTGTTATTTTAGTCTCTACCATAATCTCACTTACAAAAAACACTTGATATTAAAAACTTAATTATCATTAGTCATGTAGGAGTTTTCCATAAGTGAGATGATGACATGTACCAAGATGACAACAAATTTAAAAATTTAAGAACCAAAATGAAAGCTGTGAAAACTTTTGTATATCATAGTGGTTGGTGTGTTATACCTGCATGCATTATCCCTCCTTTAAAGTTCAAACAGCTTGATGGCAAACTTGAAGGTGATATAAACTCCTAACAATGGTAGACATTCTTATTTATGAATATTCCACTTGATTGTTAGAGGTAGAGGGAGTTGTGCATGTGGGTGTTTGTGAAATGTCGTATGTTGTGCTGTAGCTTTGCTTGATGTGATGTCTTGAAAAATTTGATGCATTCTTATCTATGCAAATGTGTTTAGAGGCTTAATAGTAGATGATGAGCAACCACATGTATCCTCTAAGCCTTTTTTTCTCTCAAAATTTTTACAACACCTCACTACTCTCAAGTTTTAATAGCTCTATTGCTGCAAAAAAATAGAATTTTCAAATTCCATCGTTATTTATCGAGGGGGAATGGAAAGAGAACATTAATTTCTACTCCATCATTTCACTCTAGGAGTTTTGAACTTGTTTTTATCCTTAAACGCATTCAAATTTGGTTTCAAACTGATAAGATACGCCAAAACTTTGAATTTGGCCGGAATCAAGACATGAGTGTTGACTGGCTTTTCGGTCTGGAGCACCTTTTTGCTCAAACTTTATTTGTCTTTTGGCAGGTTTTTGCTTGATTTTCTGACTTGTTTAAGGACAATTCTGTTTTTTTTTTCTAGATATTTTAAAGCCACTAAATGATAAGAACATTATCTTAATGATTATATCAATCTCCAATTTTTCCTTCTCCTGTTTGAAAAATCAAAAAATTAATATCAAAATCTAGGGCTTTATATCATAATTTATTTGATTCTTTTAACTGTGTTATTGTCTTAAAAATAAACCAATGAGATTTTGACATGAAATTTATTCTAATTAATTAAGTATCCATCAAAATTAATCATCCATAATCACATGGTTTATGCCTTAGCATGTCAGAAATGCATATTAACCATTAACTCTTGATGTGGCTTGATCTCTTGATTTCGTTTGATTGACATGTTCTTTATGTCGTCGTGATCATGGTGAACTCAATTTTATTTTAGAGTGAAATTCATGTCTGTCAAATGGTTTAAATGACATTTTTACTCTTGTGATTATTTTAAAATGATAATTTTACCCATGATGGATTTCTTGGTTGCCAAATAGGATGTTTACATTTATATATCATATTGACAATAAAACTGGTACCGGTACTTTAAAAATATGTAATAGTTATATTAGGGATTTTTTTGCTATTAGAGTCGGTATAAATGAACAAAAAAAAAATCTATAAAATACGCTATATAAGCTTTGAGCTAATGTACTTAAGCTAATATTTGGACTTATAAGATTTATGGATATTAAATTATATTTTTATAAACATATATTGAATAACTTGTGTTTATTTAGAAAAAAATAACTTGTACTTATATTTGAATCCACGGTAAAGATTGTAGGCCTATTTGATATGTAACATCTGGTATGAACAAAAAGTTACTATGATTGCATCAAAAAAAAAAATTTACTATGATTTTTTAGGGAAGTTTATAATGTGCTTTTATGTTAGAGTCAAATTCCCTTTTGTGAGCGTTTGTTTCAAAAAATAAAAAAATAAAAAGGATGGTTTCAAAATGGAACATTTAAAGTCTTGACTTTAGAGATAGAAATCCAAAATTTTAAAAGTTAATGGACAAAATTCGAAATGACACTCAAACTTTAGGGTGGAAATTACAATTTGAGTTAAAAAAAAAAAAATATCCCAAACTAAAGAGAGTGGCATGTACCCGGCAGATATGCCGGGTTGCATAGCTGTAAAACTAAAACCCCGCCAATGAGATCCAAACAAAGGTAACATAAGTTAAAGCTGTTTCCAATTTTAGTACAGGCACAGATCATTCTTACGTTCGCATTCTTTGTTGGTTTCTTTTGAAATACAATACTAGGTCTAGAGAGAGATAGAGAGATAGATGGGAGGCAGAGGGGAAGAGAGAGAGGAAGGTGAAGGAGTAATGGCGACTGACTTTTTCTGGTCGTACACAGATGAACCCCACGCTAGCAGGCGCCGCCAGATTCTCTCTCAGTACCCTCAGATCAAGGATCTTTTTGGTCCTGATCCCTTTGCTCTCTTCAAGGTTCTTCTTCTTCTTCAACATTCCATTTGCTTCATGTTTCAATATTCGTTGCTACCTGCATTGTAAATTCTTTTTTCTTTAAGTTCTCTAGTTTCTCCTTCAATTTGGACTTCTGGTTTTTTTTTTTTTTTTTTTAAATAATCAATCCTGTTTATCAGCTTTGTGCTTGTTTACAATTTTATTTGATGGGTTTTTGTGAGATTTTATTGTTAGCGAATTTATGGTTGGTGGCACTTTCCAAGGTTCATGATGATTGTTTTACTTTTTGGGACTCTGCTTCATGTTGACGATATAATAAAACTATAGAATTTTGCTGTTTTGCATTGTGGTTTTCCTTCATTATGTTAATCTCATAGTCATTATTTCATCTTGTCTTTAAGCCAATGAAATCTTGTATGTGGAGTGTGAGATTGTGAGTTCAAAACCCATTGGATGCGTGTGTAACTTGTCAACTGAAACTACTATTTCATCTTGTCTATAAAAACATTCTATTAGGTGTTTTCCCTCTATTAATTTTAGTATTTAGAATTGAGTTTTCTGTGTCAATGTCTGCCCTTTGTTTATAGAGATTCTGGAATCCACCAAATTATGAAAATTTGTAATGGGTTTCATGAGATCTCCATAATATAAGTGCTCTGTGTGTGCATATTTTATTGTTTATTCTTTTTCTTCTGATGAACAAAAAAGTCAATCTGCTCTTACGTGCCTAGTTAGACTCCTGCACCTCTCTCATTTACCTGCACTGGAAGTTTCTTTTTGTAGTTTGATGATTGTTCTTATTCTAGATGTGGTACTTAGAGTAAGCTTAACAAGTAGCACTCTAGACTAAATGAGTGATTTGGAACTGAGAAGCTTTTCTCATATGGTTTGAGAAGGGTAATCGTCTATTTATGAGCATGTTTGGCTTAAAAATGGTAAAATTATTGAAAATGTTACCTATGCATTCATCTAAGTGTTCTGTTATGTCTTTGAAGCTGTGTAGAAATTTATAAGCCACTTGACCAGCAAAAGGCTGGTTTTTGGTTTTTAGCATTGTTAAAATTTTACAACATTCTTTCCTGCGCGCACCCTCTTAACCCCAACAAGTATGCAGAAAGAAACATGAAGTATCGAGATTATTGGAAATGTTGTTGAATGTTAATAGGATGTTCGGCAGTGTCTTTAGTTACTGGATATCAAAATTGGTTTATGTGCATTGAAGGCAATTTCAAAAATATATGAAAAACCATATGAAAGAGATGATGACCAAATTCGGAACCTTATTTATTTGGTTAACTACACAATTAAGAAAGCCTGCAGTAATTTGCTTATTTTTCAGTGGTGAATTTATAGAGTGATTATTTTACTTTATGGCCTGTTTTGATGGACGGGGGAAGGAGGGGGAGTTGGGGGGAGTAGAGTAGTGTTGGCTAAAAATAAACTAATTTTGTGCTTCATCTACTCTACTCTCCCTCCCTCCCCCTCAATCCAAACGGACCATTAAAGTGTATTCATTCTTATAATCTCATATCAGCTATTTTATTATGTTCATGCCCTTGTTATTGTGGTGTTGCAGATTGCTGTGGTTGTTTTGCTTCAGCTATGGACAGCAACTTTGCTCCAAAATGCTGGTTGGCTGAAGATACTGGCAATAGCCTACTTCTTTGGCTCTTTTCTCAACCACAACCTCTTCTTGGCCATCCATGAGCTCAGCCACAATCTTGCCTTCTCAACCCCAGTATACAACCGTTGGCTTGGGATTTTTGCTAACCTCCCTATTGGTGTACCCATGTCTGTCACCTTTCAAAAATATCACCTTGAGCATCATCGGTTCCAAGGTGTAGATGGCATTGATATGGACATTCCAAGTCACACTGAAGCTCATCTTGTGACAAATGTTATTTCCAAAAGCATATGGGTCATTTTGCAGCTCTTCTTCTATGCTCTCCGGCCTCTATTTCTGAAACCAAAGCCTCCTGGTTGTTGGGAATTCATCAACACATTTATTCAGATATCCCTTGATGCATTTATGGTTTACTTTTGGGGATGGAAATCTTTTGCCTATTTGATCCTTTCCACATTTGTTGGGGGTGGGATGCACCCAATGGCTGGTCACTTCATTTCGGAGCATTATGTCTTCAACCCTGAACAGGAGACATATTCTTACTATGGCCCCCTGAATCTTATGACATGGAATGTGGGGTACCACAACGAGCACCATGACTTCCCTAGAATTCCTGGGAACAAGCTATATAAGGTGAAGGAGATTGCTCCGGAGTATTATGAAGGTTTAGACTCATATAAATCTTGGAGCCAGGTTATTTATATGTATGTTATGGACCGAACAGTTGGGCCTTTTAGCCGAATGAAGAGGAAGGTAAAGAAAACTGAATAGGTGTTTTCATTTTTATTACCTGTTCCATATTTTTTATCCTCGTTCCCTGGATTGGTAATGGTAATTACCTTTGTAATTCGCTATGTATTTGTAACATTTTTGAAGAGTGCTTTAGTTTTAGGCTGAAAGAGTTAGTTGTTTGTTCATTCATTAACAATTCAGAAGAACATCTGTTTACTGATTTATGCCTCTAAGATGTGGGGTATATCTATATTGATAATAATATTTATAGTAATTTCTCTCTCTCTCTCTCTCTCTCTCTCTCTCTCTCTCTCTCTCATGCACGCACGCGCACACACACAGAGAGAACTTGTGAGTTTCTTACCATTTATACTTGGCACTAAGTAAGCTTTAGTGTGCAGTTTCATTCTTGTGCTTTTGTATGTAAAGTACTTTCAATTCTTGCAATGTAGAATTTGTTTTCTCTGACTGGAAAATTGAAATCCAAGCAAAAATTATGGTGGCAATTTATTGGCTCAATTAATACATGTTTGCATATAATCTGGAGTCCTAAAGATGTAGCTGATGTAGGCAAAATAAATTACTTGAGATCTCTGTGTTTCAGAGGTTTCTAGTTTGGTTGTGTTATGATATAATGATGTAGGACAACCTAGGCATCCCACCTAGATTAGTTCCACCGTAGACCTTAGGCTTCCCACCTAAAGTGTTTGGATTCATCACCAAACAAACACAATGCAATCTCTGCGAATAATCTCAATAATAATAATCATAGTTTGTAGAAAACAAAAGAAATCATCTAGAGCTTTATATGCAGCTTTTAGGAATCACAATGATACAAATAAACTATTCTAAACAAATTCTAAACAATTTCAAATACTAATCTGATAATCCAAACAATCTCAAATACTAATCCAGTACTAAAGATAAACATATATAAAGATAACATAAATAATAAAGATAATTTTCACAGATGTGCTATCATGTGGTGTCCGCACCAACTCCCCTGGGGTGGGAGAAACTCGACCCCGTCGAGTAAAGTTCATAAGGATCAAGTGACATTAGAATAAGCTCCATCAAGCCACAAGCTCACTGGGTTAGCATGGCACCTCCGTCGACGCTCATATGTGCGGGTGATAGGAGGTAAAGATGAGGTGGTAGCAAGTGTATCCAAGTAAGCCTCCAAAAGAGCGGGATTAAGCTACTGCAACTCCTCTCTAGTGATCCATGTACAATCAGAATCAAGCCATCCTCGCTTGCGAACCAAGAAGTGTTGAATTGTTTTATCCCTAGTGAAAACAAACTGCTCATCCAAAATAACATCAATAATATCTTTATGTGCCTTTTGGAAACAAGATGGTGTAGGGCTAAGGACAGGGTTAGCCAAAGAAGAAGAGGGTGGATCATCAAAAGGGTCATAGGGAATAACTGTTGGACATTTAAAAGCAATTAAATCAACAATATTAAAAGTAGAACTAATACCATAATCTAAATGTATATCAATCACATAAGCAATAGATCCAAGTTTCTTTAATACCTTGAATGGGCTAGCACTATAGGCCTGCAGTTTCTTAATAGTTCCCAAAGGATTTCGTTTAGGCCTGATGCGAATCATAACATAATCTCCTACATCAAAGTCTAAATGACGTTGATGTAAATCAGCCTGAGTCTTATACTTAAGATTACTAGCATGAATTCGTTTGTTGATCTCTTTATGCAGCTCATGCATGTGACTAGTAAACTCTATTAAAGACACAGAAACCCTATTAGGTGAGGACATTGGGAGAAGGTCTAAAGGTCTCCTAGGTGTATAACCATGAACAACTTCAAATGGACTCACTATGGACCTATTGACTGAGTTATTGTATGCAAATTGGGCTACAGGGAGTATAGATTCCCAAGTCCTACCATTCTCACCTATGAGACACCTCAAAAGATTTCCTAAACTCTTATTTACAACCTTAGTTTGACCATCAGTTTAAGGATGGTATGCTGTGGAGAATTTCAACTTTGCTCCCATCATTTGCCAAAGGTTCTTCCAAAAATAGCTCATGAATTTAACATCCCTATCTGACACAATTGTTTTAGGTAACCCATACAACTTAACAATCTCATCAAAGAAAATCTTGGCTACCTTGGATGCATCAGATTTCTTAGAGCACAGAAGAAAGTGAGCTATCTTAGAAAACCGATCTACCACTACAAGAATGGAATCAAACTTCCTAAAGATACGGAAGAGACCTAGTATTAAGTCCATGCTAATATCCTCCCAAGGACAGTGTGGAATTGGTAGAGGAGTGTAAATGCCAGTATTTTTCTTGCAATGCTTAGCTAGTTGATACTGACAACATTGACCAATTATCTTAGCAACATCCCTCTTAAGACTTGGCCAATAAAACTGCCTCTCTACCTCTTCAATTGTCTTATCACATCCAAAATGTCCTGAAGTCCTCCCACGTGCACTTCCCAAACCCAAAAGTCTCTAACTGATGTGCAGGGGATACAAAGCTTATTGCCTTTAAACAAGTAGCCATCTCTGAGGTTAAAATCATCAACAACCTGAAGATGCTCAGTCCTAAGTGTAGTGTACACTTCTCCAAAATCTGGGCAAGATTCATACTCCTCTTGCAACTTCTCAAACCCTATGACTTTTGTGCTCATCACAGAAAGTAAGGTGAATCAATGACTCAAAGCGTCAGCTACCTTATTCTCAACACTAAATTTATGTCTCAAAACAAAAGAAAATCTTTGCAAATACTCAACCCAAGGAACATGACGAGCATTTAATTTCTTTTGGGAGTTGATGTGGCAAAAAGTATCATGACCAGAATAAATGACAAACTCATAAGGTGTCAAATAATGGCTCCAATATATTAAAGTTTGAACCACAACATAGAGTTCTTTGTCATACGTTGAATACTTCTTAGCCTCATTTAATTTCTCACTAAAGTAAGCTATTGAGTGACAATCTTGGCGAAGAGCTCCTCCTATGCCTACACCAGACACATCACATTCCACTTCAAAGACCTTATCAAAGTCTAGTAGGTGCATCACCGGTGCTTTTGTCATTTTCTTCTTGATTTCTTGAAATGCTTTACCAGCAACATTTGACCATTGGAATTCGCCTTGCTTCATACAATTAGTGATCGGTGCCACGATGTACTAAATCCATGTATGAAGCGGCGATAAAAAGTTGCAAGCCCATGAAAACTGAGAACCTCATGAATGTTCTTGGGTTTGAGCCAATCCACTATTGCCTTGACCTTTTGTGGGTCAACAGAAACTCCTTTAGATGAGACTGCAAAACCTAAGAAAATGACACTATCAATGAAGAAAGAGCATTTCTTTAGGTTGGCATACAAGTTTTCTCTCCTCAAAGTGGAACAAACTTGTTTAAGATGGTCCAAATGTTGCTCCTTTGATTTACTATAAATGAGGATGTCATCAAAGTACACTACCACAAATTTGCCCATGAAAGGCCTTAGTACTTGTGTCATCACTCTCATAAAAGTACTAAGACCATTTTATAAACCAAATGGCATCACAAGCCATTCATATAGACCATCCTTTGTCTTAAAAGAAGTCTTCCATTCATCACCTGGGCGGATCCTAATCTGGTGGTATCCACTTTTCAAATCAATCTTCGAAAAGATTGTAGCTCTTGGCATCATATCAAACATATCATCTAGCCTAGGGATAGGAAAACGATACTTCACAGTAATTTTATTAATTGCGCGAATATCCATGCACATTCTCCAGGATCCATCTTTCTTTGGGGTCAAAAGTGTAGGGACTGCACATGGGCTTAAGCTTTCACGCACAAATCCTTTATGTAAGAGCTCATTCACTTGTCTAGCCATTTCATCATGTTAAGGAGGGCTCATTCTATAGTAAGGCAAATTTGGAAGTGCTGCTCTTGGGACAAGATCTATGGCGTGTTGACTATCACGCATAGGGGGTAATTGATTTGGAAGGCCCTTAAGAAAATATCTTGGAACTCTTGAAGCACTGACCGTACTTCTTTTCTTGGTTCTTCAAAGCTATCTAGTGCAGCTTCTTTAACAACCAAAGCAAAGATGATGGAGTCTTGATTGGCAACTCTTTCAAGTTCTTTTGGACTGATGAGGTTCATACTTTGCTTTTTGGGCTCTTTTTTAGCCTTACTTGCACTAACAAACTTAGTTTTGACTAGGTTAAGCTTAATCCTTTGTCCATTGTGTATGAAGGAACAAGAGTTCGAGCAACCATAAAGAGTGACATCTAAATCATAGAGCCATGGTCGTCCCAAGATTATGTGTCTTACATCTATTGGAATTACATCACATGAAATCTGAGCCTTGTGTGAAAGGATATGAATAGGAACAAGACACCTTTCCTTGATGGTGATAAATGAATCATCTACCCAAGAAATCTTCTAGGGTTTAGGATGGGCAACTAACTTCAAACCTAAGAGAGAGACAAGTTTAGAAGAAGCTGCATTAATGCAACTTCCACTGTCAATGATAACCTTGCAATTTGTGGTTCCACACTTAACAAAGGTTTGGAAGATAGTATTTCTTTTCCAATCATCACTTTCTTTGGACTGTGCTAAAGTACACCTAACAACACTCATTACAGGAGTATCAAGACTATCCTCATTGAGATTATCAAAAGATGGTAGAGCTCTAATGCAAGCTAATTGGGTGGAATCATCCTCTCCTATTTCTACAATGTCTTTAATGTTAGGCTCATAGAATAATTCTTCTACCTCTTCCTCTCCATCCAATTCTTTAACCAACAAAGTCTTATTAGGACATTGGACAGCCATATGACCAAAGCCTTGACACTTAAAACATTGGATTCTAGAATTGGGCCTAAATGTCTCTCTAACCACACTCTTCCCTTTGTCTTCCGAGCGCAAGGGCCTATTTTTGGGATTGGGTCTATTTTGAGGACCTTGTTGGTATCTACCCTGAGGATTCTCTTCTATGTGTAAGGTTCTATTGTTGGGATAAGGCCTATTCTAGGCACCTTGGAGGTACCTACCTTGGGGACGTTCAAAATTCTTGTGAGGCAACATGCAATTTTCAAATCTCCTTCCACCTTGGGGCCTAGGGATCAACTCTAAATCTTGCACTAAGGTATAAGCATCATCAAGAGTTGAGATCTGTAGGGCCACCAATTCTCTTTGAAGATCATAATTGAGACCTTTCCTAGATCTATTTAAGGTAATTAGCTCATCTTCAGTTGCATTGCTACATATTCTGTACTCTTCAAATTGTTCTACATACTTAGTAGTAGACCTATTGTCTTGCTCAAATCATGCCATTGATCCAAAAAGTTGCCTTGATGAGATACTGGGAAGTACTTTTCATTGAGCTTTGCATTCATTTCTTCCCAAAGAGTTATGGATGATTGGCGGGTTTTACGGAGGTGGTTGACAACACTATCCCAATGGAGTTTTGCTCTTCCTACAAGTTTCATTTTGGCAAACCTAACCTTTCTATCCTCAAACAATTCATACCATTCAAAAAAAATGCTCCATCTCTCTCACCCAATCATTGTAGACTTGGGAGTTCCTAACACCATCGAAGGTAGAGGCCTCTACTTTGATATGCTTTGCTAAATTGTCTTCATTGTCTCTATGGTCTTCCCTAGGATGAGGGTCATGTCCATTATTATTTATTCCATTATGTGCATTATCCTCGTCGTACCTAGCCTCTAAGTGGCCTAGACGGGCAGTAAGCTCTGCAATGGCTTGTCTTAATTCAACTTGGGGAGGAGGATCCATGTTCAGGTGGGGTTGGGGACTAAAGTGGGATTCAGAACTAGACTCTGATTTAGAATTAGACTGTTCTTCAGAACTAGTTACTAGACGACCACTACGCAAATGCATGCAAAGAGATCAACAAAGTAATTCTAGCAAGTGAATAGTAAGGATAATACTCAAGTTAAATTATATGTGAAGAGAAGCCATGAATTCCACAAGTTGTTACATTCAAGCAATACTAGCTTCAACAAAAATTAAATTAAAAGGATTTAATTGTTACAATGTGATTAGGCTAGTTCAACTACTAATACTGAGAATTAATTACTTTAAATGATTTTTTTTTTTTTTGGTGGCTAAAAGAAAAGGCTGAAAGAAAATAAACCACCAACTAAAATAACAAAGTCATGTGAAAGTTTAAGCAAAACAAAGGATAAAGGCAGTAGCATGTTACTGAAGGTAAAGTTGAGGCACATAGTAGACAAATTGATATTAAATTTGAAAGTGCATTTCAATTCATTAAGATAGGAAAGTCCACACCTTGGTTGGGCTGACTTAACAAACTGGGCCTTACTGGATAGTGGGTCAGGCTACTAACAATGGTGAAATTGGGCTTATGTTTCCTTATGTGTAGTGGCATTGGAACCTTCTTGAGACTTCTGCTTGACTTGACTTGAGGTTTTTTTTTTTTTTTTTGGAAATACAATAAAGAAAGAACTAGAATATAAAACTAAAGCCTACCAAACAGTATCATGTCAAACACTAAAACATCAAAACTAAAGAAAGGAGTATAGAGTAAAACTAAAGAGAAGGAACTTCAGGGAGCAGTCATGATGGCTTTGCTGGGGTCAACAGCGAAGAGGCGGCATGGGCTCATCGACGATGACTGTCAACAGTGCTCGATGGTGGAGATCGAAGCTCGCAAGTCAGATCGCAGTGATGGAACCTGTGAAGTGTGAAGCAGCATGGTAGGAGTGGTGTTGAAAACAAAGAACACACACAAAAACATCCCTAATATTCCCTGGCCTCCTCAAACATCCACAGGTTTGATAAACCCAAAAAAATCCATCAATAATGTTTTCTCTTCTCAAAATCACACCCAGCAATAACAATTCAAAGACTAATAACATTAGCACAAAACCCAAAATTAGTACAAAATTAGCACAAAACCTCAAGCTATTAGTAATGAGCAATATTAGCACAAAACTAGTAATACCCAGAACCCTTAAACTCCAATTCCTCAACCCAAAATCCCAAACTCAACTGTACTGAACCCATAACTCAGAAAACAGAAAAACCCATAAACCCAGAACATAGAAAAACCCATCAATAATTCAAAATCCAAATTGGGGAAAAGGGAAAATCATGAAAAAAAAACCTTTGAATCGTGGCTCAAGGCGGCTCCGATATGTTTCCAAGCTCCACGCACAGCTTCGGCGACCTTTGTGGTGGTGAGCTTCGGTGTGTGGTGTGGTGGAGGTTTGGGCAAGCAAAGGACAGCAAGGCGGCGAGAACTCTTTCTTCTTCGGAATTGTTCTGCTCCGGCGATCAGGCTGGCGGTGGTGGAGGTTCAGCGTGAAGGAAGCAGAGGAAGGAGAGCTTTTTGTCTGAGGGGTTTTTTTGTTTTCTGTTTTGTCTGGGGTGAATGGCGTGAGGTTGGAGCTGTTTGGAGAGGGATTTAATAGAATGTCTACGTGGCAGGATTCTATTGGCTGGCATAAAACAAGTGTTTTACGCCACAGCCTGATAGAATGTTTTCTCTAAAACTAAAGCCTACCAAACAGTATCATGTCAAACACTAAAACATCAAAACTAAAGAAAGGAGTATAGAGTAAAACTAAAGAGAAGGAACTTCAGGGAGCAGTCATGATGGCTTCGCTGGGGTCAATAGCGAAGAGGCGGCATGGGCTCATTGACGATGACTGTCAACAGTGCTCGATGGTGGAGATCGAAGCTCGCAAGTCAGATCGCAGTGATGGAACCTGTGAAGTGTGAAGCAGCATGGTAGGAGTGGTGTTGACAGCGTGTCGACGTAGGTGGATCTCGACGACGTGATTCCAATAGTGACATTGGTGATTGCTCGTTGCCTTTCAAACTCTTCTGTCTTTGATCTGGTGGGTAGAAGTTGTGAATCTGAATTTTTTTTATAGGTAGAATTTATGTTCTCTGTTTCTGATCTGGTGGTGGTCCTAGAGTCGGGCATGGATGGGGGTCACAGGCTTGGAGGGAGTAGTGGGTTTCTCTGTTGGCTTTAGGATGAAGAATTCGTGTGGCCAAAGGGGGTATATGGTACAGATAGTTCTGGCTTTTATTTGCGGATCTCGTGGGGTAAGAATTGGGGTTGCTTTGGTTTGCAAATCTCGTGGGGTAAGAATTTAAGTAATGGCATATCTGGCGGCTGATTTGTTTTCTGCTGGTGGGTATAGTGTGGGTTGTCAGGTGTAATTTTGGGTTGCTGAAATGGGTGATCAGGTTGGGCTCTAATACCAAGTTGACGTAGGATAACCTAGGCTTCTCACCTAGATTAGTCCCACTGTAGACCTTAGGCTTCTCACCTAAGATGTTTGGATTCACCACTAAACAAACACAATGCAATATTTGCGAATGATCTTAATAATGATAATCCTAGTCTGTAAAAAAAAAAAAAAAAAAAAAAAAAAAAAAAAAAAAAATTTCATCTGGAGCTTTATATACAGCTTCCAGGAATCACAATGATAAGGATAAACTATCCTAAACAATCTCAAATACTAATCTGATAATCCTAACAATCTCAAATACATACCCGATACTAAAGATAAACACAAATAAAAATAACATAAATGATAAAGATAACCTCCACAGATGTACTATAATGTGGTGTCCGCACCATATAACATAAGTATCAATAATTAAATTTGAAGGGGTTCAGCATGTTAAATCATTTAACAAGCCCCCTGTTGTTTTTAATATTTCACAAAATTAGAAACATTTTCTACATAAACATCCCAGACTGTATCAGAAGGAAAATAAACAAACTTGGGAGTGTGAAATCAATGGCTTAACATATGACTGTCTTTTATACATAGTCAAGTAGATGCTCCAGGGGATCAAATCTTGATATTTGCTTGCGTCAGAGTCTTATAGCCTTGATCAATTCCACACCTTAATTATACCATCAAACTCAAATGCTCACTAAGGAGACGAGGCCACCAGTGTCCAAAATGGCAGTTGCATCTGTCATATGCTAATTTTGTGAAAATTTGACGCTGCTCTTCTTACTTCTTTGCCTGAGAAGGAAATCAAATTAAAGGGGAAAAAAATCATGTGCCTTGTAGAGGAAAGTCAAAGTAAGCCATGGATTATTGAATTTGAGAACTAAAAAATCATGTGCCTTACATTCCAGGTGTCACTTTTGGAGGAAAACCGAGGGTCAGCTATGACATTAACGTATGGTGGTGGTTGAACTTTATTATTTATGAGTGGAAGCCTCTCTGGAGCATAATCCTCGTCACTGTCATAATTAAAATAGGATTTTTGGTTTGGCCCAAGAGTTCTTAGAACCAAGGATAATAGAATCGAAAATCCCTGCAGGTAAAACCATCATCAAGGAAATATTTACTTTTTGTATAAATCAGCTTGGAAGCACTACCCAGAATTTTTTTTTTTTTTTTTTTTAACAAGCTAGCATGGATGATGACACATAGAAACTATGGAATTTGCAACTATGGAATTAGCCACTACAACTACGTTATCTGTAAACAATTTTATAGATGAATCGACTACTACACGAAAAACCAGCTTAACAAATTAAGCCTATTGAAAAGGTCTTCTTTTTTTCTTTTTCTTTTTTTTTTCTTTGATTGGCCTAAATGAGTGTAATTCTGGAAATAAAATTTCTGTAAAATAAGCAGTGGACTTTTGATCTCTTTTAAACCTTTAAATTAAAGCCAACTATTTCAGTCTGACTTTCAATCAACACAATCACAGATTCGATTAAAATACTTGTGAGATGAAGTACACAATTTTAGTTTAGAGATCATTAATTTATGGAGCCAATATCTTCATTCCATAAATTATTATACAAGTTGGTTAAACTTTGCATTTCCATTTTTTTTAAGGGTTAAATTCAGAATTCAGCATATCAGAAACTTACTGACTTAACTGATTCTCAGAAAAAAGTCCCGCATTACAAATATTTATATCCTTATGTCACTGCCTTAACTTTTTCAATAAATGATCCAAATTTATTTATTTTCTCTTAACAAATACATTAAACTAAAATATATTTGTGCTCCTACTTAAAAAACTGGAACCATTTTTTTTTTCCATTAACACATTTAAACTCAAAATTACCTGGGCTAAGAGGATTAACAAGCATATCCATTTGAAGATATCAAAGTTTGATTTCACAAAATCCTCAAAATCTCGGAATCTTCCAGTTGGATCCTCAGGTAAATCCTGATGTAAGTTTCAAGATAAGAACCAAGTAACATGTTAAATATATGGGAAAGTGAAATTGGATAGAAAATAGGGAAAAATAAATCAAGGTAACATCACCTTTTCCCAGTTGGAATTCAGGAGTATATCTGCTGCCATTGCAGTCTCCATAGGAGAAGCAAAATGATGACCATCATATACTTTGTAGAATTAAGGTTAGCAATATAGAGGACATGAGCCTGATTTGGTAGGCACATGCTTACTAAGCATGAGCCACATATGATAGACCATATTTATTACTGTTCCTGAAACATGGATGTGGTGTTTTATATATCTATTTGAGATTAAAAAAAAAAAAATTCTTGAAAAACTCTCTTCAGGAAACTTTTAAGAACAGAAATCATGTTTCCAGGAACATGGACACATTAATGAAAACAACCTAAAAATCTGGCCAGAATTATACTCATAAATATTAAATACATTTCTAAAAACTGCTTGAAAAGGATACACAGGAAAGGCAACAACCATGGACACTATCAGCAGCAAAATGACCTAGGCAAGTTATCACGCCTAAGATAATACCAATCCCCAGAAAAGTGTATATAAACCTGCAATTGTTCAAAAATAATTGTCACCAATGTTGTGTTGAGTAGAAATAAATCTTATCAAATAGATAATCATTAGGATTTCCAGAATTTAACCACCTAAAAAAAAAAAAAAAAACTTAAAAAGAAATCCTAGGAATCTTATGTATCATCATCCTTTAGGAAGAGACTGAATCTCGTAGGAGCTAGCAGAGTGAGTTGTTTTCTTACTCGGCAATTGGCATAACAACCCACATCTTTCTTTTTTGAAACATAGTTGAAACAAGTCTACATTTTTTTCTTCTTCTTCTTCTTCTTATTTTACAACTTAAGCCCATATAGGCTTCGATTCATCATGAAAAACTAACAGTCGTACAAGTAAAATCTTCAAACTAAACTAGGTCCACAAGCAGCAAGCAAGAACTTTTTAATGCTAGTGGCCAAGCTACCATTTAGCACTAGGATTTAATCAAATACTGATTAATCATAATCAGGCAAACACAAACACAAACTGAAAGGACTCTAATATGATAGATAGCTTACCATGGACCAGTAGAATTAAAATCAACATATGGGGATCCGTCAGTGTCTCTCTGCCAAACTCTAATCATCCACAAGCCATAAAGAATCATTGCAATTCCAAGTAAACCCATCATGGAATTGACAAATTTCAGCAATGATCGTAGGCAAGTACTCGCAATTCTTCCCATTATCCTAGCCAATTTTCTAGACAGTTTAAGAAGTGAAAATCCCAGTAATGCAATCAATCCTCAAATCTTAAGAGACTTAGCTGACTAAAGATAAGGGAAGCAAAGACAAGATGTGTTTTCTTAATTAATATTGCTATTAAATTCTATAAAGGTGTAAGATATTCCACATGACAAATGTGGTACGTTAATCAGTTAGTATGGGATGAAATATTAGGCCGTGTCTGCCTTTGGGAGAGGGTTAAATTTTGAGGTCATAATTATTTTTTATAAAAAGACAAAAACAAAATCTCCACAAAAACTGAGCCTCAACTATTGGATTTCTTTCTTAATCAGCACGGATGTCCCTGGCTACTACATTGAAACAATAAACCTGATACAAATTTTGACAATTTTTTTTTTTAACAACTCTTGACATGCAAATGGGTTGTTGGAATTGGTGGATAATATAATTAATGCCACGACTTGAACACAACATTTTTCACAATGATTAACAAACCGATATGATTGAGACATAATTACTTTCTCATAAGTTCATTATTCCTTCTCAAAAAAAAAAAAAAAAAATCCATTATTGGCATGATTTTTCATGGTGCACAAATCACAACAAATTATATTAATTGTGAAAAAAAAAAAAAATCCCGAGAAAATTGTGAAAAATATAGGTTAGCCTTATAATAACTTTTTCTTTTTGAAAAAAATTATGCACTTCGATTTCCTAGTGTAATGAAAGTTTTTTTTTTTTTTTGAAAACTAATGAAAGTTAATATTGGACCCGTATTAAAATAGATGTTGCTCAAATCAACAGTTTAACAACTTGCAAAAAGAAGCATAGCATTGCTCCTGTCGAAATATTCTTTGTTCAAAAAAGTTATTGCCACGAAGTGTGCAAATCATAAGAGCCAAAGCATTAAAGGAGATAAGAAATTTCTTAGAAACTGTCTCTCTGTCTTTTTTTATAAGGTTAGCCTGACGAAGCTTTCCCATACTTGGCGATATATAGTGATTTGACATCTCAATCTTTGTCTTGACGTCGAGAGAAATTTCCTCTCTTTTCACTTTGGTCGGGGTGGAAAGAATTCAATTCATAGCTAATTGAGGTATTGAAAATCTGAAAAGATGTTGGAAATGAATTACAATAAGAGTTATTAAATGTATTTGTTACAAACTTGCCAAAGGGGTTGCTGTGGTGTAGTGGTTATCACGTTAGTCTTACACACTAAAGGTCCCCAGTTCGATCCTGGGCAGCAACATTAATGAATTTTATTTTCAAGCGCATTCTTTTTTGGCACTCATACACATATTCATTATCAACGAAAAGGAGCCTTTTGCAACTCTATTGATTTTGCATTTTGAAAATGAAACTCAAACTTGCTTGATTGAAAGACAAACGAAGAGAGGAAAGCTTTAGAGAAGGTTGCTATTCTCATAGAAAACATTATGCTTGAGCTTAAATAGAGAAAATTCATTTTTGTGCTTTATGTTGGAAAAACAGTATTGATGGTCCGTTTGGATAGAACTTATTGCTGAAAACTGAAAATTGGAAATACTGTAGCAAAATAATTTTTAAATGTGTAAAAAAAACTATTCATGCCAAAAATCACTGTTCATTGGCCTAAAATAACTGTTCATGGCCAATGACCAGTGACAGACGCGCGTGAAAAAAAAAAAAAAAAAAAAAAAAAAAAAGCAGATGTGGACGCCCAAACGCGCAATCCAAACGCTGCCTGAGTGAATAAGAAATTGATGTTTAATTTGTTCACTTGAAAATGTTATTATGAAAATCCTAAGTCCCACATAAAATAGGAAAGAGATAATATATAAGTTTATATGCTCATAGGCTCTAGGAATTTTTTCCAAAGTGTTCCTAAAAATTTTTCCCAAGAATTTTTTTTTTTTGGTACATGGTTTTCTTATCAAATATTTGTCCATAATTTTAGCATTATAAATTCATTTGAAATATTAATAAAATTATTAATTATTGTTGTTTAGTTGTTTCATTAATTTGTTTGTCTTTTATAAATTATAATTTGTTATATTGTTGTTTTATTAATTATAAAATTATTAATTGTTGTTTAGTCTAACACAATTTAAGTTGTTTGTCTTTTATAATATATTGGTTAATTATAATGCTTTAATTATTGTTGTTTAGCATAACAATAAACTATATTGCTTTAATTTGTTTGTCATTAATTATACTGCATTAATTTGTTATATTGTTTAGCCTCATGTACATATTACATTAAAAGAGCTAGTCATATGCACATTACACATCCTATGTGCAACACAATAATTAAAGCAGTGTAACTCGGCCTCGTGTGCCCATCTACCTCCACCCTACTCAACAGACAAGCACAAATCTCATGCCTGATGCTCCCAATCACAATAGTCAACTGCCAATCAGAAAATTTTACAATCACATTCACATTACACTAAAAGACAATCAATATGTCACCAACACCAACACACACTGACCAACAACAACAAATAAGAATAAGATAAAGCCAAATTTCAAAAGTCAAAAAACAGGCAAAAAGCAAAAATATTAATAAAGCTCAAAAGAGACTCACAGTTCAAAATATTAATAAAGCAAAATATAAATAAAGGTTCAGCCAGCCAATCACAAACTCACAGTTCAAAAGAGAGATTTAGACTCTTAAAGAATAAAGAGAGAGACTCTCATTCATTAATTTCATTTCATTATTTTCATAGTTTTCATTTCAAATTCAGATAAAGAGAGAGAGTGTGTGAGAGATTGAGAGAGAGTCAGAGAGAAAAACCTTGAGGGAAGGAGCACGAGCACCGAGCACCGGAGCAACTTCGCGATCTGCGATGAGGGGCAATCTGCGATGAGGGGTGATCTATGATGAGGGTCGATTTGCAATGAGTGACGAACGAAGACGAGCGAGCTACGGTGATGACGACGACGAAAAAGACGAGTGAGCTACGATGATGATGAGCAACATGACCGTGGGTTTGGTTTGCTCTGTATTGGGGTTTGGGATTTGGTCTACTTTATATTAGGGTTTGCTTTTCTCTGCGAGCAACATGACCATGGATTTGATGTCTGATTTAGTGATTTGCTCTGTATTGGTTTTTTTTTTTTTTTTGGAGAATTTGCGCGTTTGCTACCTCTGTAATTTGTTGGTCTTGCTGTGGGTTTGCCATGGGCTTGACTCATCTCTGTTACAATTTTTTTTTTTTTTTCAGATTTTTAGTTCAAATATTTTTTGGGCTTTTTTTTTTTTTTTTTTTTTGCTTGAAAGTAGAACAAATAATTTTTTTTTTTTTTTTAATTTGAGGGTGTTCCTAATTTTGATTAAAGGTGTTCCTAATTTTTTTTAAAGGGTAAACAAATAAAAAAATTAATTATTATAATGTGGCGCCGCCACTGATTAGGTTAGGCTTTGACATATGTGAACTGGACCCTCTTGTCCAAATAATAATTTTTTATTATTTTATTTTTTGAGTCAATCAGTATGTGCCCAGCAGTTTTTGTTTTGAACAGTGTGTCTGTTCACTAATGTATATAAATTCATAGTCCGTCATTCATGAAAACTAATATTTTTGGGAAAAACTCTCTTTGAGAGAAAATAATTTTCTGCATTCATTTGAGTCAAAGAGAGAGAAAGAGACATAGAGTAATTCGCAGAGCACGGACCTTGTGTGCTTCTTCTTCTTCATGTTGTAGATCATTGTATGCTGGGAGGCAGTCGTTCGTGAGTCTCAAAGCACCATAGATTGTGTGAGAGGCGAAATATGCTTTAAGGAGATTATGTCAAACATAAGACTTGATCTAAATCATTCATCCTTCACTCATTTGATTTGTGAGTTTTTAATTATTTACAGATTTCTTCTTATATATATATAACATTTATTTATTACTTTAATCTATCACATCAATTTGTGGCATACACATTTGATGCTGTTCTTTTTGCTTTATCACAAAAGTAAATTGTTGAAATATATCCAACACTTTGATCATATTTAGTAAAAAATTATTGTGATCTTGATATACCTTAAACCATTCTTCAAACCCAAAGTTCATTTCTCCAACAATGGGTTGTTGTTACTAAACTCCGAAGTTCTAAGTTACAAACACGATTTGTTAATGGAGGAAACTCCCATAAAAGGATTCTAGAGGTTCTGGAGTAACTATTATGGGAAGACAAGTGAGTTATTAAGGTTACAATACAAAGTCCAATTGTGTAAAGGTTTTGTAAGGAGGAGGAGGATGTACCTAATTCTAATAATAAAATTCTTATAGAATTGGATTCTCCAAGTGGTTTATACAGTTATCCTTAGAGAATGCATTTCTATCAAATAATAACGGCGTAAAAGCATTTTTTGTCTCTATATTTTGATTTTTTTTTTTTATTTTAGTCCCTATATTTTAATTTTGCTACTTTTAATCCCTAAATCAATTAACACGTTTCATTTTGGTCGTTTTCGTTAGCCTACCAAAAGAAATTGCTGACATGATAAATTGATGCTAATGTGACTAATTAAAAAATAATAAAAATTTTTAATTAGCATTAAAAAAAATACATGTCAGCTTCTATATATAAAAAAAAAAAAAAAAAAACTTATTAATCAATTTTAACAAAATTAAAAAAGAAAAAACAAAATTAAAAACAATAAAAAACATCAATGCAGATCTAATTAACACAATCACAAATTTAAACAACAACTCAAGAACATGAAGCACAAATATTAACACAAACCCAGAAACACACGAAACAAAACACAAAAAACATAAACACTAACACAAGATCACAAACATAGAGAACACAATAACAAAACATAAACTCTTCTCCCTTCTCTTTCTTCTCTCACTTCTCTCTTTTCTCTTCGCTCTCTCCTGTGCCTTTGTTTGTGCTTAGTGGTTCAAAGATCGTAGAGGTGAGATCAGATTCGTGGGTCTAACTCATGGTCAAGAGCGGAGATCGAATTCGTGGGTCTAATCATGGTCAAGAGGTGAGATCGGAATCGTGGGTCTAATTTGGTGAGGTGAGATCGGATTTGCGGTTTTGTGATTTGTGGTTGTTGGGTTTTGGTATGGTGGATGGGTTTTGTTGGTTGTGATATGGGTTTGAACTTTGCGGTGGTCAGATTGGTGGATGGGTACGGCATTGCCGTTCTGGGTTGGTGTTATGGGTTCATGGCCTAAGCCGTCGCGTCCATTAGCTTCTTCTCCATGGCCTCCTCCACGATCCCGTCCGAATTCTTCAGCGCGTACATTGTGGACGAGTTGCCCAAGTAAATCGAAAGCTCCGACGTGACCTCTCGGATCAGCTTCATATAGTTGTCGAAATCGGTGTCGATGCTGAGGACGAAGGCGCCGTTCGCGATCGGCTGCACCAATTGCGCAATGGAGATTTTGTTCGCCGAGAGGAAGACTATGGAGGGAATTCTAGCGGAGGCGCAGTACGCCGAGAGAGCTGCCGACGTGTCTCCGGTGGAAGCGCAGCCGACTCCAGCGACCGGTCATTTGAGTTTGCGGAGGCGGTTGACTTGGCTGACCAAGACAGTCATACCTAAGTCCTTGAAGCTGCCGGTGTGGCTGATTCCACAGTGTTTTTAATTTTGTTTTTTGTTTTTTAATTTTGTTCAAATTGATTAATAAATTTTTTTTATATAGAAGCTGACGTGTCATTTTTTTTAATGTTAATTAAAATTTTTTATTATTTTTTAATTGGTCACGTCAGCATCAATTTGCCACGGCAGCAATTTCCGTTGGTGGGCTAACGGAAAGGGCCAAAATATAACGCATTAATTGATTTAGGGACTAAAAGTGATAAAATTAAAATGTAGGGACTAAAATGGAAAAAAGTCAAAATGTAGGGACTAAAAGTGCGTTTACGCCAATAATAACTTTCAAGGCAAAATACTTTCCTAAAGGATCCATTTAGAATTGCACACCAAAACCTCATCAATCTTGGTTTTGGAGAATCATAATAAAGTTTGATAACCCCAAACTTAAGGAAGGGAGATGGTGGATTGGCAACAGAAACACTATCCCTCTTATTCACCAGGACTGGATCAAGAATCAACCACATAACTTGAATAATCTCAATTTGACCTCTGGTACAATAGCTGATCTAATAAATCAAGATACTAATACATGGAGAGTTGACTTGGTTCGGGCCATCTATCCATTCCCTCTTTGTGATGATATCCTGCAAATTTCCCTTTCCAAGACTAATTCTGTTTGTGATAAGTTGTTATGGAAACATTCAAACAATGGAGATTTTGAAGTTAAAACAGCTTATAAAATTCTTCTTGAGGACTCCCTTTCATCATCTGACAACCACCTCAGGCAACCTCACATTGAAAATAGAGTTTGGAATCTTATATGGAAGATAAAAACACCTCAGAAAATCTATAACATTTTATGGAAGCTTATGCATGACAGTCTACCAACTATGTTTCTTCTAATAAATATGGGAATTCTACCAATGGTATATGCCCTTTATGTAATATTGAAGAGGAATCATGCTCCCATCTGTTTCTACTATGTCCTTTTTGCTAGAGTTTGCTAACACAATTTACCCCTTGTTGTACACACTACTGATCTTATAAATAATTCAGTGCATCACTGGTTAAGGAAGTTGCTTGTCTCTCATAATTTAACTAAGGTCGTTTTTATGGAATAAATGTAGGTCATATTCACTACACTATGGATCATATGGAACTATAGGAATAAGGTGGTACATGAAGGAAAATAACCAAACCTCGTGGAAGTAGTTCTGACAGCTCAAAGTCTGTCTTGCAGGTACAAAGAAGACTTCTCCAACCAATCTAGTTCAAACAATAGATGCAAAAGATCAAGTACTGAACCCAATGCAACTGCAGGACACTGGCAGCTGCTAATTAAGGTTGTAGGGGTTAGGAGGAGAAAGGCAAAAAGGAGTGCTTGGGCTTATGACGCTAAGGACCTTCAGAGGGTTATCAAGTTTTATGGTGTAGCTAGCAGCAAAACAAGTTCAACAAATGGGGCTATACAGGAGGCTTTAATGGAGGCAGTCAGCAAAGCCAGAAACTATGGATTCCAACGAATTCTTTTTTTGACCAACAACAAGAATCTAGTCCAAATCATCAACAAGAAAAAGAAACCAGCTTGGCAAGAGAAGGCCTTGATTGCTAATCTGGAAATTTTGTATCAAAATGGACTGTTTTGTAATTTGTTAGTTGTCCCTAATGTTGTTCTTGATTCAGTATTTACTGCTGCAAATTTGGCAACCAGAATGCCAATTCACCAAAGCTAGGATGACCCAGCTATTTTGTATCCTTGATAAACTCTATATCTCCCCTTCTTTGGTATGAAAAAAATAATAACTAATTTTTTAAATAATAATTTATTTATTCATTTAAATAATTTAATTACTATATACTCAACTTACACTCTTTCAACCACCATCTAGTTAGCAAAAATTGAAATTGACCATCACATGTCAACCAACAAAAATCCTTAATCGACCTCCTCAAAATAAAGAGCAAAAACCCAAATTAACCACCATAACACGACCAAGCAAAAACTCAAATCGAAAACCATTAATAAGTTAGCCACCAAAAACCACACTAACCTCCATAACAGGAGTTTTTATTTTGTGCTAGATATTTGGTTTTTGAAAATTATCTTGTTAAATTAAAAGTTTCTCTCGTGACTTATTTACTTATGTAGCATCTTTTTGGAACTTAACTTTCTCAAAATCAAGTTGAAAGTAAAACTCTATTTCACCAAAGTTGAGTTCTATGCAATTTTGTCATTTGTGGCAAAAGTCAAGTTCCACTTTTGCCACATATCATTGGACTGTATAGAACTCTACTTTGGCAAAATCGAGTTTCATGTTAGAACTCATTTTTGAGAAAGTTGAGTTTCAAAAAGAGGCTACATAAGTAAATAAGTTGCAATAAAAACTTTGTAACAACCAACCAAGTTGCCACATCCATCATAGATCAATCCCCATCACAAATCAACCAACAAGCACTACCTCCTTTTTACTCCCTTAGAAATCCATCACGACGCAAAATTGAGCTCTATTGCAAGTCAACGACCCATAAGGGCTAGGGGTTTCTAGGGGTTGGGCAAACTCTAGTTTATATTCCTAACATTGCTCTAACCTATTATTTTACTTTCACTTATGACATATGAGACTATCCTTAACCAAAGTTATTAGATACAGTATGTTTTGGCCAAAAAATTATGTTCCCTAGTTAACCGGTATGATTTTCCCTTATTCCACATCAACTTAAATTACAATGTGTTTCTCTAAATTTTGGTCAATATGATAATTTCAACCAATATGTGATAAAACATTGTTGATGTCCATTTTTTTGACAAAGGGCCTAACAGCGAAAGAAGCCCAACAATAGAGAATGTGAGGAAAGGAAAACAGTAATGGAATGAGGAAATAAGCCCAGCAGGCTAAAATGGCAAGGTTGATAGCCAATAGCCTCATAAGAAAAAAAAAAAAAAAAAAAAAGGTAAAGAAGAAGTAAATGGGCCGAAGAAGCTCAAGGAATGAAGTAGTAAGCCCATGGAAATAATAAGAGGTAAATAAGAAGTAAATGGACCAAGAAAGCCCAATAAATGTAGTAGTAAGCTCATAGGAATAATAAGAGGTAAAAAAGAAGTAAATGAGCCGAAGAAGGTTGAGAAATAAATTAGTAAACTCAATGGGTCGGCTTAAAGGCCAATAAGCCCGAAAAGTAAAAAGAGATAAAGATATAATAATTGGGCCAAGAAAGCCCAAAAAATCTAGCAAAAATCCCATGGGAGTAAAAGAGGTAAGGCGGAAGTAAACAGGCCGAGGAAGACCGAGGAATGAAGTAGTAAATGGGTGGCACAGTAGGAATGTTGGCCAACCAAGCCTAAAAGAGGTAAAGATGTGAAAAAATGGGCCAAGGAAGCTCTGAGCAAAAGATTGATGAAGAAGTGGGCAAGCACGGTTGGAGCATCAATCTGCAGGCCCATGGGGTAACAAGAAATGAGAGGAGAGGTAAAGCTATAGCAGGCACAATGAAGTGATATGGCAAGATCAATAGCCAAAAGGCCCACAGATATAGAAAAAGAAAACATGGGGTGAAAAGCAGAGAATATAAGCTCAAAAGCCTACACATCCTTCACACCACAAAAAATAAACACCAACCAACATGTGCAGCAGAATCAAACAAAAACGAAGGCAGCAGAAATGGTGTAAAGGCCAAAAGGAAACAAATTAAAATGAAGTGGAGCATGCACAAAGGGCCAAGGCACCACCTACTTGTACTTAGCTAATACATGGGAGGTGGTCCACGGGTCAAGGCTTTCAGAGGGTGTGGTTTGGAGGTAAGGAGAAAAATGGGTCTATTTGGGGGTTCCCGTTCAAACTTTTTTGGGAGAGATGTCTTGCTAGGATGGCATCTCACCCAATAAAGATAAGTATGGGCTGGGACCACTTGATGCACGCCATAAAGGTAGGCAAGGAAGAGGATCAATCCTTATCCGGATGAGGGAAGTGAAAAACAGAGAAATGTAAGAAATAAGACAACCAATTTTGTCTGGGAATGGAGATTGGTGCAATCAATACATTTAGAGTAATGGTAGTGGTTGAGCAGCCGGCAGGCTAATGGGCAGTCTTAGAATGACACCCATAAGGAGCCAAAAGCAATTGATGGGTAAAAATGGTAAAGGCCATGCCAGATATTATAAAAAAAGGTAGCTGTGAATAGTGAAGGGAGAGGAACGAAAGGAAGGAGTAGTAGAAAGAAAGAAAAAGAAAGAATGGAGAAAAAGAAAGAACATACAAAAAACCAGAGAGATATAAGTGGTAGGAATAGAGGTATGCATCAATAGACTACATTTTTCTCTCCCTCTTAACAGACCCACTCTCTAAGAGATTGAGAATTGAAGCTTAAACCATTTAGGCCATTTTTCCAAAGTACGTAACTTCAATGGCAAAAGTCGTCTTTGAGGTTACTCACATTGGGGATTAGTTCACTTCTTGGACTCGCTTCTGCTGAAAAGCTAAACTTATTTTTTTGGCAGACAAGTTTTCTTTTTTTTATTTATACTTATTGGGTGATTAATTTACTGTTCAGTTATTAAGTTGTCTGTTGTAGCATTATTCCTTTTTGTTGTATTATTCTACCGTAACTTTATTAGCTTCTTTCCTCATTGGCATTAGTCTTATTCATCCCATTTAGTATTTTAGTTATTCAGTCATATTGTGCTCCTGCTATAACATCTGTAATCGCTATTCCTGTCATGCCCATACCATACACTCAGCCTGTGATGCTCCTGCTAAAATGCATCTATATTGGGATGGCTCAATTTGCGCACAAGTTGGCCTAAAGTATAGTCCCATTTAGGACAGTCTCAGCTCTCTTATCTCGGATCTACGAGCCGTAGTTCAACAGGAAGGGTAGAAACCCAACAACACACAAAGGTCCACCATAGACATCAACTTTTTACTCTTGTTCATTTGTTTTTAAATTTTGTTCTTAGAAAGTTAGAATATAAAAATTTGAATTTTTTTTTTTTTTTTTTACTTTTTTGAGAAGAATATAAAATTTGAATTCCATCGTTGTATTTGATTTTATTTCCATGAGAAAATTTAAACAATATGAGCTATTGATTTTATTCATCATTTTTTTTCCTCTGATTTGATATTTGAAATTTGGTCTATTATGCTAAGATGTTAATGAACCCCTTGCTATGTAATGAGATATTAGAAACTTTCTTAATACGTAGTATATTAACAACACGTATTATTTGGTTTTTTTTTTTTGAGAAAGTTTCAATCTATGACGTTCACTCCTGATAATAGTTCTTTATTATCAAACCAAGACACCAATCAATTTTTGGTGTAGGTGAAAATTGAACTCCGTATTATATAGTTTTGAATTGATGATTTAGTTTTTATGAAACTATGTGATGAAGATTAGGTATATTTATTTTGTGTTTATAACTTTATGTATACTGAGCTATTAATTTTCTTGCATCATTCATATCATACTGGATTTTTTTTTAAAGAGAAATAACAACATTGTAATTTAATGTTTACTATATTTAAGAAAAGAAAAGAAAAGAAAAGTAAAAAATAGGTTTTTCAGTCATGGCCTTTAGGGAGGAGAAGTTATGCCTGGTGCATGATATATTTTTCCCTTCAAGGGAGAAATAGATACGACTTACAAACGTTAACACGTGTGGAAGCCCAAAAGCTAACTGTACGGAGCTAAATCCCAGTTAGGAGCCAACCAATCCCACATCGTCTAGTTACACAAAGCTATGAACCTTTATAATAAACAGAAAAGCAGCTACCCTTGTCCCTTCGGGGACATCCGATAAAATTGGAACGATACAGAGAAGATTAGCATGGCCCCTGCGCAAGGATGACACGCATAAATCGAGAAATGGTCCAAATTTTTTGCTCATCAGGTAAGCTGCTCTTGCTAGTTTTGGATTCCAAGTTAAATAAATTTGGATGGGTTTTTTTTGGCTACAATTAGTCAAACTCTCTTCAAATTTGTTACATTCTGTAATTGGGTTCACCATTTTACAAACCTGAAACTTAATTGGGTTCACGCCCTTTTATTTCGTCAAAGTTGACATCTTTGTTAATAATTAGTTTAATTTTTTCCTTCTTTTCTGCAATCTACAAATTGCATTTTTTTGCGCCTCTTTTTTTTTACTTCAGAACATTATAATATGTAGAGGAATTTTGAGCCTTGCTAGTCTTTACACTTTAATACTACAGCTTGAAAGTTATTTTTCTACACCCTTAAAAACTGTTGACTGAGCTTATGATTATTATAGGACCTCCATCATATGAAACCTGTGAATTACACTTAGATTGGAATATAGAACTTCCTCAGGTGAATTTCAATGCTGTAATATCCTTTTCTTAAAGTCTGGTTGTTGAAAGCCATATATTTCTTTGCATTTAAAAATTCAAAAATAAAATAAAATAAAATACATATGAAAGATAGTAAAACCCAATTTGTAGTTTTTCCTCTGTCCAGAAAAGAGAAACAAATGATGACATTATACCCAGCCCATTAAACACATGATCACTTCTTTGGCTCTCAATGAAGCTAACCAAACTGATTGGATTTACAATTGTGTCTGCGTTGAAGGTCATATGGTGATTATAGGCTAAGCCATTTAGGCATAGAAAATTCTTAAGCCCACACAGTGAAGTTTCCTAAATACAAGGTCATTAGCATTCCCCTTCATGAAGTCCAGGGTATAGGTAGAACCCTTTGTGAGGGTTGGACTGATTAGGATTCTGGAGTATTGTTTGAAGTCTTATGTCTGTATCTCACCATCCTTACGAGTTATGACAGAACATTGGTATAGTCGATGTTGTGTTTGATTTGGCTCTTCATTCAGATGCACTCATAGTTTTTGAGAAATGCCATGGAAACCGATTGTTGACTGGCAGGTTGCCTGCAATTCAAATGAAAAAAATTTAGTATTAAGTGACAGTTTAAGTGATTAAATAACCTTTTCTATTTTCCTAAATGTCTGGTTGGGAAGATCTAATTTGGAGTTTACATGCTTTGGATAGTCGATCTAGGCTCCAGACAAGTCTTGGTGAATGGTGACACTAGTGGAATATACAGTTTTAGTGTGATCTCCATTTGGGCAAAGATTTATGGTTTAAATCAACACTTAAACTCTTTAGTAGGCTAGAATTTTCTTAGGTTTGAATGCTAGCTTGGATCATCATGCTTTAAGAACTTGCTTTAGTCAACTGCTTCTGTAGCTGTGTGTGTGTGGGGGGGGGGGCAAACATTTTAAGAAGCTGCTATAAAAATTTGTCAACAAATTAAAGAAAGAAAGGAACGAGTGAATAGATATATGAAACCAAGAAATCTGCTATACAATACGGTAGAGGTAAATTTGCTTGTCAAAGTTCACTATCCTGATGAACGTATGATGTGCTTAATTTCCTCAGATCACTTGATATTTTCATTTTCATTTTAAAAAGAAGGGAAAAATTATGATATTTTTCCCATTTAGGAAGGCAGAAAGATAACATAAGATTCCTTAGTTTCCCCTCCTACAGATTAGTGAATTATCTATGTCTTATTACTTTTACGACATTAATTTTAGCTCTTTGTATTTTTCTATTATATTTTGTTGCCATTTTTATTTTGCATAAAGAGTCGGACTCCTTTATGTTATCAACCACCATTGCTGCACGGATCAAACCCTTTTTAAATATCATTTCAAGTTCCCACATCAAACCCTATGGAGTCAAAAAGTTAGGTCCGTGTAGCCAATTGGTAGCCAAACTTCCTGACAAGGGATGTATCCGTGAGGTCTCGTCACAACTATAGAAAGCATTCATCTTAGTGTGATATCCTGTCTAGGTCATGCACATATGCAAAGAAGCTCGGTTAGGCCAAGTGGGGGTCCTAGATGTTGCCTTGAATTAATTTTTCTACTGAACAACTTGAAATTGCAAGGATGATCAGTTGTTTACATTTAGCTAAAGCTTATTTCACCCTCTTCCTGGACAACAGTCTTTGCACTCTAGTGTTAGTAAATGAGAAGATGTTAAACTCGATAAAAAGGTCATATGAATTTACTAATGCAAGTGCTGGTTCCGTGTATACATAATTTCCTTTACACGTGGAATGGAGTCCCCTTACCCCAACCCAAGTGCTATTCCTTCACAATCACCAACCTGCAAAAGAGCCCTCCTCTTCCTGAGTATATAATCAACCTTGCAATTTTGCCAATGTTGCTGCACATCTAAAGCTGGTTGTGCACAATAGGCACAGCAAAAATTTTAACTTGAGAGTACTTTCAACCAGGATGGTATTAAATTTGTATTAAATTTGATCTGGAGGAAGAATGGATGGTGATGTTTGCAATCCTCTTTGGTTGGATGAGACTTGAAAGTCTGGATTCTCAAGTTGATTTAGGAAAATTTGTGACTAGTAGTAACTAATAAGCTTTCATAAAAATTAGATAGAATTTACTTGTGAAGTTTTAAATGATTACCTACAGATGACATTGATGTGAAGAGGAATGGCAGGGAAAAGTATTGCACGAGCCACGCTAAGAAAGAGAGTGGTCTGCTGTTTGATTGCATTGTTGTTTTGGCACTTGTAAGGAGTGTAAAGTTCTACAGGTTTTTTTTGGTGTACATAGCATTTCTGTATTTTAGACCTATCGGGATGTGATATGATGTTGAAATAACACACACTTGGGAACTTCTTGTGCTTATATGTGCTTGTCTTTTGGTAAGTCTATTGATTTTGCATTTTGAGTTCTTGTAGAATGTATTATAAGTTTATAACATAACGCATTTTAACTAGTATCGTCCACCAGTGAGTATTGAATGATCTCAACCACAAGGTTTCCACTCTTCCTCTAAAGTGAGGAAATACAATTTGAAGTAACAGTTATTGGCCACAGACCTCCCATTCATTATTGTGAATCATATCAACCGATATGGTGAACTTACATTAACTTTTTTTTTTTTTTAATCTAAAAAATATCCTTCCTTTATTTTGTCTAAAACGTATTGTTTATTTTCATTAAATACGAGATTAACTCCAATAAGCTGTATTCAAATCACAAGTAGCAGAATGATCATCCTGTCTGCCTTACCCAATACCCACGACCCCCCCCCCCCCCCCACTTCTCTTCACCCTACCTTCACAAATCACAAGTATTACATTTTCCAGTTCCCAATGCCTGAGATATTTCAGCACGAAAGAATGTTGGGATTTGAAACTAAACTCATTTTATAGAGTACAGCATTTTTACAATCTGATTGCAGTGTATAATTAATCCTCTCCATCTTCGGTATATTCACAGCATTTTTCCATGATGCATGACTCAGTCTTTATTGGCAAATCCGACATAACTCGAGCAAAATGGAAGAATCTGATATCCGACAGCCCCAGAATGTACACAAACCATGTAGCATGTCCCATGTATATTGCTCTACCTGACTGCTTGTATTGCCAGTAAAATTCATCATCAGGAAAAAATTGTAATAATATCTGGCCTACTGCTTTTGACCACGTAAATGGTCTCGCATATGGATGTGTATTTCTGCCTTGACCACAAGACGCATACGTTTTGAATCCTCCCATAGCAGCCCATTCCACTCTCGTGCATGGTCACAAGCAGCCTCAAAGATTTCCTGCCAGACAAAAACTCAATCAGATCCAGTCATGGGAATATGAAGACGAACAGATCACTCTTTAAGATATTTTTACCCTAGAAGGAAATTCATCATAATAATGTGCAGGAGTCATCTCAACCCTATTCAGATCTGATTCCCACAGCCTAATCTGCCACAGGAGTGCATTTCAAAATGTCAGAAAACAAAGAAAAACACAGCAATTCTAATTGCAATAACTAAGAAATTTCAGGAACTTTGTTGTTAGGTAAAATAGCATGGCCAAGTCTGATTTTAATGGACTGCCGGTGGTTACATAGAATCACATAAATTGAATCACAAGAAAGGAGCTACAGTATATTCGTTAAATACAAATGAATATAGAGAACTGAAACCTGATCTGTGACATTTTCTGGTACAGTTGGTATTCTCTCTGCTACGCGAGGATGAGCATTCTGCTGAAGAAAAGAAATTATCTGCGAATATAGTTCAGGAGTTAATTGAAGCAAAATATCTTCCAGAAAGACAAAATAATAAGGGAAAAGATGTTAACATTTTAGCCTTCCAATATTGCAGAACCAGTACAAATGCAACACTTTTTGCCCAAAAGAATACCAAAATTAATGTGAAAGTAATTTGTGGGTGCATCTTAAGAAAGGGAGGACTGTAGCAAGGTGTTTTGTCCGTGTGCCAACAAGTTTTTTTTATTTATTTAAACAATTGAACCTGCCTGTGTCTCTTCCATGGTGGTACAATAGTACAAACCACCAACAGATCAAGACACCTGCATTATGTGCACGTTGAAAAGAGCATATAATTATAGCGATTTTGAGCATTTGACCATCTCTTGGATATCCTCATTGCTAATAGTTATATTCCACTTATTTGTTATAGATTATTCAACCTAATAGGCAATATCTTTCAAGCCATAAGAAATGTTGTCACAATCACTAAATAGCCATTACAATTTATAGAGTTGATGACAGCGCCATGCTTGTGTTGGACAAGGATACCAAGCCAACAGGCGGACGTCTGTGTCTAGTACATATCCAGAAAGAAAAAAATAATAATAATTGGGACTCGGCTCCAACACAGTCAAGACAAGGCTACAAAAAAAATTGAGAAAAAAAAAAAAGAACGAAATAGACAAAATTTGAAGCCTCAGATCTCGTTGGATCTCCACTCAAACTACTCGTAATGGTCGGATTGGTATAGATTTCGCTGGTGCATCTTCGACTTTATACCCAATAGATTGTTGCTTCTCTCTAATTGTTACGGCTGTGGAGTATATGGTGCAAAGAACAGTGACGAAAGATAATATTTTAGAAAATGTGGTAACAATGAGAGAAAGAGAGACATTGGCCACAAGAGAGAATGATGCGGGAGATGCAAGAAAATTATTATTTAATATTATTTATGTTTGCAAGCCAATTGTATTTTTATATTTTAGGTCCTAGTAGTTTATTAGGCTATAAGTATATTAATTGAGATGCAAGGTTATTTTTGTAATAAGGCAATTAGGGTTTCCTAGCCAATTAGAATTAGGGTTTAGTAATCATTTATAAGCAACCTATTGTACTCCTTGAGGAGATAGTTGATATTTTGATGAATGAAAAAAATGGCCGTTTGGTCTCTCTTTTGGTCTGGTGCTGACTCCAGATCTACTCTAGGTGCTGACTCCAAGTGGTTTCTCCGCTTGGTGCTGACTTCAAGCAAGGCCTAGGTGCTGACTCTTAAGTCATATCCTTTGTTTTTCGTCGTTTTCAGTTTTATTCTGGTTGTCCTGCATCAGAGAAATAATAGAAGATCCATATTCCCAAGATAATTTCATCACAAGCAATGACTCTTCAAATAATTTTCCAATTGAAACTAAAAAAATTGACAAGTAGTAAGATCCCAACATGCAACTTCCTAAGTGACATGGTTAAATTAGCCACAGCTAAAAGGTTCTTGTGGATTTGGATTAACTTATTCAGGCAAAGGATTAAAGAAATACAATTTACTTTATTATAAACTAAAAGGATGATTGGGGAGGCAAACAAGGACATAGACATAGATAGGTTTGAGTGGCATACAATAATCCATAATGCTAATCCAATTAGTTGGGCTTAAGACTAAGTCGAGTAGTAAACTAAAAGGTAGATGAGAGTGGACTAGAAATCAGTACTTGCCTGATCTGCTGTAATACCATTTTCGAAAGCATTATACAAACTTTCTTTTGTGATTGCTCCAACTATAAGATTCGGAAGTTGATACTCTACCCTGCATATAAAAACACAATACTTTTCATCTCAGAGATGATTAACATATATAAAAAGACCACCTGGATTCTCAGGCAAGCAGGATGGTGGTAAAGATCGAAGTGCATTAATAATTAGTCAAACTCCACTGTATAAACAGATATAGGCAATTCAAGACGTAAATTCCATTAAAGTAATACAAAGGAGAGATAGCTGATTTTTGGACATAAAAGACAATCTATATCCCATGATTAAAAATAAAAATAAATAAATAAATTGATATCATAACAGCTATTTATCAACACTCAGTATTTCTAGAATTTTCTTTTTTTTTTTAAATGACTTCAAATAGCCATAAAATCATTTTTGGGGTCGGTCACAGATCCTCAACAAACTAGCTAGGGTTAGCCATATGTATTCTTTTTTTCTATTCTATTTTATTCAAAGTTATACTCTCTGCTACTTCCTTAGTTAACATGTTCTTTTTTACTACTTCTATTAATGTTATTTTTGGTCTTGCTTTATCTTTTTTCACACCATTAACTTGAATCAACTCACTCTTTTTCACAAGTACATAAATCACTCTTTTCCGAAAATGATCAACTATCTCAAGCGACTCTCCCTAATTTTTTCATCAATAGGGATCATCACTATCTTTAAATGAATTTCCTCATTTTGAATCTTATCTTTTCTTGTATTTCCAGTTATCCATATCTTAACATTCTTATTTTGAACTACACTCATTTCATGAATATTGCTTCTTAACAACCCAAAATTTAGTACCATAAAGTCTAGCTAGTCCTATAGCAATATTTAAAAATAAAAAATAAAAAAGAGAAAAAGAACCTAATAGGTATTCTACTATCACACAATACTCAATCTCTCCATCTTCGTGAATTATTGCTCCAAGATGTCAAAAACTATAGCTCTATGGTGCCTTTTGACTATCAAGTCTTATGGTACATTTATCTTTGTTTCTACTTTTTATTGGACTTACATTCCATGTACTCTATTTTTATTCTACTTAACAAGGGACTTCCTCTTGAATTGATTTAGTGAACTCATTCATCACTAGTGCAAAGAGAAGATATGAACTTAATGTCAATCCTTGATGCAAATGTCTAAACTCAACTGTGATGCCTCCACTTGTTCTCATACTATTTGCAACTCCATCATACATATCCTAAATCAACTTAATATAATTTAGAGGAAGTCATTTCTTTTCCAAAACCCACCACATAATTTCACTAGGGACTGTCTCATATGCTTTCTCTATGTCAATAAAAACCTTATAGAGATCCTATATTTTTCCATTATATGTTTAAGGAAGGAAATAGCATTCATTGTTGACCAGTGACCACCCTAGCGTATAACTAAATTGATTCTCCAATATTGTTGTTTTGCATCTTAACCCATGTTCAGTTGCTCTCTATCAAAGTTTCATAGTGTAACTCTTAAATTTAATTTCACAATAATTTGTAAAGTTTTAATTATCTCCACTGTTCTTGTAAATAGGTACCATATTCATCTATTCCTCCTCCCAGTAATTTTAGACCTCACCCAGTGATAATTGAAAAGATAACAACAATCTCATAAAACACTTTAAGACCATTCTAAGTTTCTAACAGTCTTATTAAAATTAATAAACCCACAAATCAAGCTTGCTTAGGAGAAAACATTGAACCCAAAAAAAAAAAAAAAAAAGAGAGACGACCAAAACCCTATCAAGCAAATTGCCTGGCATACCTTGAGAAAAGACGTAGAATTTCACAATGCAACTTTGAAGAAGAGTACGCATACAACCTAAAATTTGTTTCCACAACAACAAATCCCTGGGCAAAGAGAGAAGAAGCAAGAGCTGAAATATTAATTTACAAATTTTTATCCACTACATATTTATAGAAGTGAGGACTGAGGAGAAAAAGACTATTATATTACAAGCTGAACAAGGGAAAAGAAATATAATCAAAGTAACAATAGGATTTTATCAAGTCTAAGGTTTATATGAGACAAAAAAGATTCGCAGGAAGAAAATTATAACAGGCAGAAGCTCTCAGATAAATGATTCCCTGTATGATGAACAAAGTAGCTCCAACAAACCCAATCCATCCTATAAATCAGTTTTCAGAACTGTGAATGCCAGAGAGGCTAAAAATCCAAAATAGCTCAACAACAGAAACAGGTATGTAATAGAACAAATCAGCTATAAAAATGTGAGAGCAAACACCCAGCAATTTATGGACCACATTTCAGGTCACCATTGTAGAAAATGATGGTAACTACTAACGGTGCCAACAATTAATAGCTAGGGCAGATATTCAAGCATATAAATTTTTTGTTAAGAACACCCAAACCCCATGTTCATAGAGATATAGGAACTATGATAATCTACTTCTGCCTTCTCCAACAAGTTTTCTGTACTGTTTGTGGCTATAATGGTACAAAAGAAGAACTGATGAACAGATACAATCAATTTTGAGGCTTCATTGTAACATAGAGCAACACCAGGCTAATTGCAGGAGCTAGTGGGGTGCAAGACATGGACACAGAGGATATTACAGAGCCAAAGCAGCAAGAGTATATAGGTGCAGGTAACGTACCCTTTGTCACAAATCAAAACAATAATGCCAATCGTATGCCTAGAAAGTGTAAGTTGGTTATTGTCTTCTACTCAGGCGTAAGGTTATCAACTGGGAGACAGTGATATCACAAACATACAATTATGATGAATGGAATCAAATGCAACCACAAAGACAACGACAGACAAACAACAAAGGATAAAACTATTGATTGAACAATAATTCCTGACTTCACAAAGAACACACTTGTTTCCGTGACAATGAATCTGTTAAGCTCACTGAAAGATTGGTAGCTAATTTAGTAGGTATAAACCAACTCTCTTTCCTGCCCTGTACACAACACCAAAAAGAAGAAAGAAAATCAAACCTCTAGCAAAGCAATTATTGATCTTTATATGAGGGATTAATGGCACATTCTACAGCAAGAATAGCAGAAAACAGAATACCTGCTGAAGTTTTACCAATCCCAAGTCTGTTAGGTCCTTAATCGTATTCCTTTGAACTTCGGTCAATGTGTTACTATTATATGCCTAAAACACAATAAAAGTGAACAACATTACACCAAGGTGAGATATGCCATAAACAATAAACTTCTTAGAAAGAAGGCAAAAAGGCCTCAAGATATAACATAAGAAAAAGAAAAGATACAGTTATTATTCTTTTATAATAGGTGAAACAACTCATAGACGTGCATATAAGAATCTGTAATCTCACTCTTCACCCTTTCTTTACAGGGGCGGTAGATGTTATTTGGTTCAAAGTCCATTCTCACAAAGATAAAAAAACTAGTTAAAGCAACACTAAGGTCTATCAAGGTATATCAAATACCTCACCAGTGACATGAAAACTAAGCTCTAATAGGAATGAAATTAAATCAGCTGGATCCACACCTCGCTCCTGAAACAAAATAAGAAAATCCAGATATAAGATGGAACACTGGTATTAGAGATGGGGAACTATTAACAAAGGAACTGGGGAGTGAACTACCAAAGAAATCTCACTATCCATACCTCAGAATTAGAGATGTATTCTCTGATGATGTACCAAAGTTGTGCATTGGTGTCCATCAGCTGTATTTTGCACAGATCAAAAATGATTTCAAGTAAAACACAACATAAAAAGTGCAAGCAGCTCATGAATCATAAGATGCATACCAAGAACTGGAAACCACTTTCAGTTAATCGTGGAGCTTCTTTATCCCTGTACAAATGCACATACACAGCACAACACCAGATATAAGACACAGTAAGCCCATACTACACAACAAACAGGGGAATGTAAATGACTACAAGAAATTAAAATAATACGGGAGAAGACCTTTGACTCAAAAGGCCTCTCTGGAAAACTTTCATCATAGAAGAGCTGATATTTGATGGCCTTTCAGCTTGAGCCGAGCTTATAAGTTGGAGCAAGAAACACTAATTTAACACAATAGCAAGTCACAAGAGAGTCTAGCTTTAATCAAGAAACTGAACAACAGGTAAATTCAAAAAGTGAAATTAATTTCATTCACACAGAATAACATGGTAAATAAGAGTCAGAGAAAATTTTCAAATGCATGCACAAATAAAACAGACAACAGAAACATATAGTTGAGCTTCACACCTCCCATTGTCCAATGGCATACGCATCAAGATCCTCCATGCTTGGGAGCCTCACGGTTATGTTAGAAGGCATTGGTTCCCTTGGCAAAACTTCACTGCCATATCAAATAATAAGGTCATGTGCCAAATAAGATTAAAACATCTTGAGCACTGTAATTAGCCAAACATAATTGAATGCAGGATCATATTTTTAATTTTATTTATGTAATTGATAAAATAAGATTTTAGGCATTCAATTTAAACTAATATGGTAACTCTAACAACCTATAAGCAATCTGAGGCCATAAATTAAATACATTCATGACCAAACATGGCAGCAAATGGTGAAAGTAAAAGGAAAAAAAGCAGTGCATGTTATATTTTACAAAGCTACACATCCAAGGTTGTGATTTGTATTCTATGGGGGGTGGATGGAGGAAAAACTGGAAAAGAAGGTTTCCATTTCATAACTTTTGTCAAAACTTTACCCGGAGTTGAATCCTTTAGAACTCCCTATTGTAACTAATATAGATCATGTAATGTCTGCATGAGTGATGTACAGTATACATGAAAAACGGTAGATTTATCCTATTTTCTGTAATTATTAGATTCTCAAGTCCCAATGACCCACAACCCACAAAAGAATCCCCAAAGGAAAGAAATGCATTCATTTAAGCTAACTGATATAGAGAATAAAAGTCAGATTTATGAATCTAAACTCACCCGTGTGTTAAAAGCTTTTGGAGGTTTGTCTGAAATGTTGGATTGATTTTGTAAGTTGTTTCCTTTCTCCTACCAGCAAAACATGAAGTTCATTAACAATGCAGACAGAATAGATAAAACTATACTCCAATAATTTAAAAATCATTATTAGAAAGATAATAGTGGTGAAAGTCATTTCAAGGGATATAGACAAATTATATGGCATATTTATCAAAAACAAAAACATTAAAAAAAACTAAAAGACTGGAAAGTTGTGGCATTTTATTACTTCCAACAATATACAACTCATCTAAATGTACTAATAATTACAAAAAAAAATTAAAATTAAAATTAAAATGAAAGTGGACAACCAATTGGAGTACTCACATTATGAGGGAGATCTGAAAAAATTATGTTTTCATTCCTTGAAAAAAAAGGAAGGTATGACGACATTTCAAGCAATGTCATGCAGTCAAGAGTAACTCTCAGAGATCAGGGGGAAAAAAAAAACTGAAATCCAAACATGTTTTCTTTCTCATATCCCCAGTTTCCAACAAAATAAGGCATTGCAATATGATGGGCAAGCGCATAGATGTCCAAGGAAACTAGTCAAACTCAGATATTTCACAGCATTATTGTAAATGTTTTCATGGTACAGAAAATATTCCATCCTAAGAGGTAGCAAGTCCCGCTAAACTCATTTCTCGTTTCCATGTTTTAGGACAAATTTGGCTCTTATTGAAGTGAGAGGAGGGGGGGAGATTAAAAGAAAAAAGGTTCGTAAAACAGTTAATCTCCTCAGCAATCTAACTCTTTTATTTCTAATCTATTTTTTACACTTTCAAATAAACAGGAAGACACCATGTATATATATATATATATATATATATAATTCTTACATTTTCAAATGAAATGTTGTGTAAAGAGAAGCTGGCCGCATACCTGTCAACAGTTTCAGTGAATACCCTTAACTGAATCAACTTATCAATCGCAACTCTATGCTTGGAGGACCCATCTGGAAGTACCCACACCTCCATTGACTTGGCAGTTATCGGAGAATCAATGTATAACATTTGTAAAACATACTTCTTGGCCAAAGGTGGCAAAGACCTGAGAAACTCACCCAAACACCAAAAAAACCCACATATGTCTCAGAGAACTTGGCATTTGAAATCAGCTTCATAACCCATTCAGCACAAAAACAAAAACAAGATTTGCACGATAATCCTCTAGGACTGAATGCTACTGATGAATAAGGAGTTTCCTCTTGTTCTTGGTTGTTTTATTATTTCTTTTTTTTTAATCGAAACATATTTTAACTAAAACTATTTAATCCCAACATCAGGAATTTTGATATTCAAGTCACGTGTGTGTGTGTATATAAGATAAACTAGGTCTGAAGAAATCACATCACATTATAGGTGAAGAAGCAAATAGCAACAAAACCTGTAAAAGTAAAACCAAAGTGAATAAGCATAAGTGAAGGGAATGAAAGGGAGGGAGGGACCTGAGAATGGCTTCGCAGATGAAAGCGTTGTCGTAGAGCTTGTCAAGCTTCATGGCCGGCAAGGACGCCACCATGTCCATGAAATTCTTCGCTATTATCTTTACCTCTGGCATTCTGATCTCTCTCTCTCTCTCTCTCGATCAAGCTTGCTTAGGGTTTTGATTGAAGCCAAAGGTTTTAAACTGTAGAAAAGTGAGAACTTGAGCGAACGAACTCAAGCTTGCTTCTCTTCTCTTCTCATCACTGTAATAAAAGGTGTTTCTATATGTCCTGCGTTAATTGCAAGATGGGGTAGAAGGAATTTTTTTGTTTTCTGAAACAAAATTTACCACTGCTGCATAAAAGCCGTAATTGCGTAGTGGCTATTTTCTTTATGGCAAATTTTTAATTTTTTTTTCGAGTTAAGGACGTTCTTCTAAGCCTCGTATTAATTGATATTTGATTAGTGAACACAATTCGATTTTAGTGTCTTTTTTTATTTTTTCTTTTTTATACTGAATATAATTTTTACTCTAATTTAATTTAATTATATATGTATGTATAAATTAATTTTTACTCTAATTTAATTTAATTATATATGTATGTAAAATTCTTTTCTGAAGACTTAAACTCGGCTCTTCCCCTACCCCCTCTCCACCCCAACAAATTTATATTTGTGGAGTGACCAACACACTAAAGGTGTACAGTGGTTAAATATCTTTTTTATCACCAATTAGTTTTGAGATAGAGTGTCATGACTTATGATTTGACAAATGGTATTAGAGTCAAAGTTATGAATTCTAGTCATAGGAATTTCATTTTGAGGAAGGGATTGTTGGGGATTGATAAGGGTTATCCTAAATGACATAAAGCTGACGAGCCTGGGGCTGACGACCCCATGGCTGACGACCTCAACTCTTGAGCTACCTGAAGCTGACGACCTTTGACGTATGGAGACCTAAGACTGACGGCCTCCACCAATAATCCTATTGAATAGCATAGCTGACGGGAGAAGGCTGACGAGGTCGGTTTCAGCTCCATTTGCAATCTTACTTGACTGACACGCATACATAAACAATTCTTGAACAATACGTCTAAGTAAGGAGACCCCTACAAGGACAAGGATTCTAGGAGATACGTGGGATCCAAGTATCACTATCCTAAAAGGAAAAGAACTCCTTGGTCAAGGCATGGATTTCGGCCCAACGCTACTATAAATACCCCAAGACCCTCTCGAAACAAGGTACACACAAATAACTCAACTCTAGCACTCTAGTGTTGTAAAGCAAAGATTTCTAACTTAACCTTCGGAGGGTATTTGGCCGGTACCACGCCGGTGCCCTTTCAAAGGTCTTCACTCTCTTTGTTGTGCAGGTACGTCATCGGGAGCACGTGAGGACCGTGTGACTAACTGACGATTTTCGAGCATCATCAGTTGGCGCCGTCTGTGGGGAACGAGGGTGGTAACGCCACACTATCGCTTCCCGGACAAAAGTTGCATGGTACTCACCCGCTCAATGGCTACCACCAACAACATTCAGGAGAACGAACCGCGCGCAACCGTTCTGGAAAAGCAAGTCCAAACGCTCGCAGCAGCCGTCGAGCGCCTGACCAAAGAGAATAACGACTTGGAGGAGCAGCTACGTCAGAGAAACACGCGTCCCAGAATACAAGAGGAAAATCAGGAGGAGACAAGCGCTGAGAGAAGGGATCCCGAAGCGCCTGAAGGCAGCAACGCCCCGAGCAGGCCGGAGAGGCGGGATACCAACCTGACTACCCCTTCTGAAGCCATACCCCCTCACATCGCAGCCGAGATGCAGGAGATGCGTGAACGAATAGACGTAATGATGAACGCCCTCAAAGGACGAGTGTCTAACGATCTCGACGACTTGGTACAGCGGACCGATTCACCTTCACGGCACGTGTTACGTCGTGCCCACTTCCCCCAAAGTTTCGTATGCCGCAGGTGGAAAGCTACGACGGAAACAAGGACCCCCTGGACCACTTAGAGTCCTTCAAAACTATAATGCACCTTCAAGGAGTGCCCGACGAGATTATGTGCAGGGCTTTCCCAACCACCTTGAAAGGGTCCGCAAGGGTCTGGTATAGCAGGTTGACGCCCAACTCAATAGGCACCTTTAAAGAGCTAGGCGCCCAGTTCGTGTCGCACTTTATCGGAGGCCACCGGTACAAAAAATCCACGGCATGCTTGATGAGCATCAGGCAGAGGGAAGACGAGACTCTAAGGTCCTACATAACGCGATTCAACAAAGAAGCTCTCTCGATAGATGAGGCGGACGACAAGATACAAGTAGCGGCCTTCACCAACGGGCTGCGAAAAGGGAAGTTCCTCTTCTCCCTATACAAGAACGATCCAAAGACCATGTCCGAAGTACTTTACAGGGCAACGAAATACATGAACGCGGAAGACGCGCTGATTGCAAGGGAAGACAAGCCTAAGAAGAGGGAAAGGCAAGAAGATACTCGAACGGATGGGGGCAAAAGAAAGCCAGGACTGAAGAGCGACGGGATGACCGCCGCTCCAAGCCACTCCCAGGGAGATTCACGAGCTTCACACCATTGACCGCCCCTATCGATCAGGTTCTAATGCAAATCAAGGACGAGGGGACTCTGACTTTTCCCGGCAAATTGAAGGGAGATCCCAACAAAAGGCCAAGGGACAAATATTGCCGCTTCCATCGAGACCATGGACATGACACGGCTGATTGCTACGACCTAAAGCAACAGATAGAAGCTTTAATCAGGCAAGGAAAGCTGCAGAGGTTCGTTAGCAAAGAACGAGCAGAACCACCGCAAGGCCCGGCCCCAAGACGGGAAAACGAACGCCCCAGACAGCCCTTAGGCGACATCCGGATGATTGTAGGAGGGACGACGACCGCTGGATCGTCGAAGAAAGCTCGAAAGACGTATCTCAGAATGGTGCAGAACATCCAGCTGACGGGGACCGCACCTCAGATGCCACGGGCTAATAACCCCCTCATCGGATTCTCGGAAGAAGACGCGCGACGCCTCCATCACCCCCATGACGACGCACTCGTCGTCACCATACGAGCAGGAGACTTCAACATGCATCGAGTTCTTGTCGACAATGGGAGCTCGGCGGACATCCTCTACTACCCTGCGTTCCAACAGATGGAAATTGATAAAGAACGACTGACTCCGGCTAACGCCCCACTAGTCGGCTTCGGAGGAACAAAGGTATTTCCCCTCGGTGTTATCACCCTCGCGGTAACTATTGGAGACTACCCGCAACAGGTCACCAAGAATGTAGCATTCCTCGTGGTCGACTGCTCATCAGCCTACAACGCCATCATAGGACGTCCCACGCTTAACTCATGGAAGGCTGTAACTTCAACCTACCACTTGATGATAAAATTCCCAACGGACTATGGAGTGGGAGAACTCAGAGGGGACCAGGTGGCCGCACGCGAATGTTACGTAGCGATGATGGAGATGGACGACCACCAGCAAACCATGAGCATAGAACAGCAGGCATCAGCGGAGCCCACAAAAAACTAGAAGACATGCTTCTCGACGACTCTCAGCCAGGGCGGACAACCAAGATCGGTACTCTTACCGACTCGACGATACGACAGGAACTTGCGGTCTTCCTCAAAGAAAACCGAGACGTGTTCGCATGGAGTCACGAAGATATGCCGGGCATTGACCCGTCAGTCATAGTACACAAATTAAACGTGTCACCGTCTTTTCCGCCGATTCGACAAAAGAAGAGAGCCTTCGCCCCGGAGAGAGATCGGGCAGTAGCGGAGGAGGTCCGCAAATTGCGGGAGGCGGGCTTCATTCAGGAGGTTTACTATCCCGAGTGGTTAGCGAACGTCGTCATGGTGAAAAAGAGTAGCGGAAAGTGGAGGATGTGCGTAGATTTTACCGATCTAAACAAGGCGTGCCCCAAGGACAGCTATCCTCTGCCAAGGGTCGACCTGCTGGTGGATTCTACGGCCCAACACCAACTATTAAGCTTCATGGACGCGTTCTCGGGATACAACCAGATCCTAATGGACGAAGCTGACCGAGAAAAAACTTCGTTCGTAACAAGTCAAGGCCTTTTTTGCTACAAGGTCATGCCGTTCGGCTTGAAAAATGCAGGCGCAACATACCAGAGGCTTATGAACAAGATGTTCGCGGAGCAGATCGGGAGAAATGTCCAGGTGTATGTCGACGACATGCTGGTAAAGAGTCGAAGAAAGGAGGATCATTTGAAAGACCTGAAGGAAACCTTCAATACCCTTCGCTCCTACAACATGAAGCTAAACCCCGCCAAGTGTGCCTTCGGAGTAACGGCCGGAAAATTCCTGGGATACATGGTGTCCCAACGGGGTATCGAAGCCAACCCAGACAAAATCCGAGCCATAATGGAGATGACACCTCCCAAAAACGTGAAGGAAGTACAAAGCCTTAACGGCAAGATCGCCGCACTTAGCAGATTCGTATCCAGGGCGACGGATAGATGCCTCCCGTTCTTCCGCACACTAAAGAAGTCCTTCGAATGGACGGACGAATGCCAATAAGCATTTGAAGACCTCAAGACCTACCTATCGTCGCCACCACTATTAACCCCCTCCCAACCAGGCGAAGAACTATTCCTCTATTTGGCCGTTTCTCCAGCCGCCGTCAGCGCAGCCCTAGTGAGGGAAGACAACAAGGTACAAAGGCCGGCCGGGCACTCCACGGGGCAGAAGGAAGATACTCGCCACTGGAAAAGCTGGCCTTCGCTCTAGTTACGACAGCGCGCAAGCTAAAGCCATACTTCCAAGCTCATACGGTGGTCGTACTAACTGACAAGCCCATACGACGAGCGATGAGTAGCCCTGATGCCGCGGGACGTATGGCCTTATGGGCAGTAGAATTGAGCGAGTTTGACATAAAATATCGCCCCCGCACTGCCATCAAAGGGCAAGTACTCGCCGACTTTATTGCGGAGTTCGCGTATCAAGAAGATCAGAGGGCAGGGAGTTCCCAATGGAACGTTTTCACTGACGGTTCGTCAAACAAAAAAGCTGGCGGAGCAGGAGTCGTACTTCGTTCTCCCGAAGGTGACGAGGTCGAATGCATGATTCGACTTGATTTCCCTACGACCAACAACGAAGCGGAGTATGAAGCCCTCATAGCAGGTTTAGATCTGACAAAAGCCGTAGGAGTCGTAGGTGCGGTGGTCCATTGTGACTCTCAGGTAATCACCAGTCAGATCAACGGTGACTACGAATGTAAGGGAGAAAGAATGAAGATGTACTTGGAACAAGCAAAGAGAAAGGTGGACGAGCTCCAGGCAAAAGTTGTTAAAATTCCAAGAGGGGACAACGAGCAGGCCGACCGCCTTGCAAAAGCTGCATCCGCAGAGCATGTGATCATCCCCGGTAAGGCTCTATCTTTTACTCAAATCGCACCACTAATAGATGTCCTCAGCATGCAGGAGGTAAGATCCGAAAACGATTGGACCAACCCTCTGGTCGCCTATTTGAAAGAAGGCATCCTACCTGAAGAAAAGGAAACCGCGAGGAAGCTGAAGGTCCGTGCAGCGAGATTCATCTTAATAAGGGACGTCTTATACAAGAGGAGTTTCTCCCGGCCGTACTTAAGGTGTCTAGGACCTGAAGAAGCGGATTACGTTATGAGAGAGGTACATGAAGGAATCTGCGGCAACCATTCAGGATCACGGTCGCTGGTCCACAAACTGATCCGGGCCGGGTACTATTGGCCGACAATGCTGAAAGACACCCAGACATATGTCAAGACATGCGACAAGTGCCAACGGTTCAGTAACTTCATCAAGCGGCCAGCTGAAGAACTAAACCCGATCACTGCTCCGTGGCCGTTCGCCCAGTGGGGGTTGGATATCATGGGCCCATTCCCAACGGCAGCAAGACAACTAAAGTTCCTAATAGTCGGAATCGACTACTTCACCAAATGGGTGGAAGCAGAAGCCTTAGCCACTATCACCGAGAAGAACGTGCGAAGTTTTGTCTGGAAGAACATTATTTGCAGGTTTGGAATTCCAAGAGTCCTGATCTCGGACAATGGCAAACAGTTCGACAATAACGCCTTCCGGGATTTTTGCTCACAATTAGGAATCAAAAATCATTACTCTTCCCCTGCTCATCCCCAAGCCAATGGACAAGTTGAAGTCACGAACCGATCCTTGCTTCGGATAATCAAAACTCGGCTCGAGGGGGCAAAAGGCATATGGCCGGAGGAACTACCCAGCGTACTATGGGCATACAGAACAACCGTCAGGACCCCCACAGGAGAAACTCCGTTCCGGCTAACATACGGCACTGAAGTAGTTATACCAGCCGAGGTCGGACTCACGAGCTACAGAGTGGACAACCACGACGAAGGAAGGAATGACGAAGCCATGCATCTAGAACTTGACCTAGCTGACGAAGTTAGAGCGACGGCTGAACAAAGGCTCGCGCGATACCAGAACCTCATGGCTAAACACTACAACTCCCGAGTCAAGCACAGGGACTTCGAAGTTGGAGACCTCGTCCTAAGGAAAGTAATGGGCACCACCAAAGACCCTACGCAAGGAAAACTCGGCCCAAACTGGGAAGGGCCCTATAGAATAACATCGTGGCTAAGGAAGGGCACCTACCACCTGGGGACCCTGGACGGACTACAACTACGCCATCCATGGAACGCCGAGCACCTCAGAAAGTACTACCAGTAGAGAAACAACGGACGCTACTCCTCATTTCCAATCTATTTCTGTCAGTCATTTATTTTAAATCATTTGTTTTAGTTTACTTTTAAAACATTCACCAAAGGGCTAAAGTTTGTCCTTTCTGGGAACAATTTTCTACGTATGTATGCATTCATCACAATAAGAGGAGTTTATTCAGAAGTAACTGATGTATTTGTTAAGCAGACGGAACTACTAAGTCCACGCAGTGGACGACCTTAAATCCACAAAGTGGACAGAACTGCCAAGTCCACAAAGTGGACGGAACTACTAAGTCCACGCAGTGGACGACCTTAGTCCCACAAAAGTGGACGAAGCTACCAAGTCCACGAAATGGACGATCCATAAATCACAAAGTGGACGACCTTAGTCCACAAACATGAACGACCCTAAAAAGTGGACGCCCCAAAGTCCACGAAGGTGACGGCCTTAAATACATCAAAAGGCAAAATTAGTTCGACGGACGATCTCAAAGTCCACGAAGTAGACGGCAATCTAAAAGTCCTCGAAGTGGACGATCTCGCCCACACAATAGACGGAGCTAAAATGCCCGCAGAACTAACATAAGTAACGAACTTATACATTGACGATAAAAAATGGGCGTCCACCCACGAAATAGGCAAAGTCAGCATCAAGTCCGCGAAATAGACGACCTTAAAGTCAGCATCAGGTCCACAAAATGGACAAAGCTGACGACCCCACAAAGAAAAGGTATAAAAAGCAAGCAGCCTCGTCAGAACAAAATACAGAAAAGACATTAAAGAATTTAGATCGACGGCACGAAAGCAACAAAATGAAAATAACACTTTGGAAGCAATAACCGTTAAGATTGTCTTTACAAAAGCTCAAAACAACGAGCGTCAAACATTAAAGTTCATTACAAAACAAAAACAAAGTGTTTACAATAGAAGGGTCTACGAAGCAGACGGGGCAGTCGACGAAGGCAGGACGACAGCCGGAGTTGAAGGATCCTCAGCATTAGACTTCTCCGCTTCAAGACCTGCTGACGGGTCCAAAGTGACGGACCTCTCCAAGGCCGGTTGGGCGAGGACAAAACTGCCGTCCCTCGAATCTACCATAGGCTCGGTAGCCTCGTCATCCTCCTCGAGAATGGATTCACCTGCCGGGGTTGACGGTATAGGCTCATCCATGCTTATCCCCGACAAGTCCAAGTCAGGATGGGCACGCTTCATTTGCTTTAAGCAATCCTCGAAACCTTCAGAGTAGTAGACGGCACAGGAGTCAATGAATTGTTGGGAATCTTTGAATTCCGCCACGGCGTCACTCCTGGCCGTCTCCACTGACCCATCAGCCCTTGAAGTTCTTTCTCCGCCGTCAGCTTTGCATCGTCGGCCAGGCCCCGTTGACGGGTTTCCTCCGCCAGTTCATCCGTCAGTCTCTTCACCTCTTTGGCCAGGGTGATGTTGGCGTCCCTATACTGCTGCTGAGCGTCTGCCGACGTCTTGAGGCGCTTGTGCAGACGAGAGACCACCCCCTCCTTCGCAGCACATCGGTCCCGTAGGGCCTTCATTCGAATCATGGCCTATGGGGCACAAAAAGGTCGTCAGTCACAGAAATGCCGTCAATACTCTACAACGTCTACGAAAAATAATAATAAAAACAAAAATACGGCGAAGGCAGTCATACCCTTGCAAGGTCGAACAGCCCCGACGACCCTATCTCGTCCATCGGGTGGTCGTCACACAGCTCCATCTCCTCTTCCTTTAGGATGGACTCCGCTACCTCCACGGCATAGTCCTTGTGGGTGAGGAGGCGACGGGAAGAATCAGGAGTAACGACCCCTGAGGCCGTCATCAGGCCTTTGCCAGACCCATAAGAAGCTCTTGGAGGCGACGGCCTCTTGGTGGTCTTGTCCCCCGAGGAAGAAACCACTTTCTTCCCGGACCGGTCGTCAGCCCCGTCAGCCTTTCTCTTGACGCCCTTCTTTCCGACGGGCTTAGGAGCTGTTGACGGCGTCGCTTCACCTCTGGCCCTCTCCTCCTCCTGCTTCTTCTTAGCCGCGGCGGCGCGGATTCTTTGCTTTGCCGTCTCCATTTCTGGTAAAGATAAAAAGTGAATAGAAACAACAAAAAGGTAAGGAAAGTGACGGAGGTAACTACGAGATACTCACGTCGACGGGATAATTCGTTTAGTCTACGAGCCTCGTCTGACGGTTCGGGACCACCGCAATATAGGTGCAAAGTGTCTAGGGTAATTAGGTCCCGACACCTCCTTTCGTCCAGAGGAATTGACGTCACTCGGCGGATGAACTCCTCTTGCTCCGCGGTTATACGTGGACGGACGTTGGCTGAAAGAAAAATAGACGGAGTTAGAAACCAGTTAGGTGAAAAGCAAAGAGAGGCCGACGGGATAAACCTGAATCCCTAACGTGCGCCCAAGTGTTATCGAAAAAACCATAAGGCATGGACTCCCACTCTTCTTCACGACACACCCAGTTCGTCCCTTTAACGAAAAAGTACCTTCCTTTCCAATTTCTATTGGAGTCAGGCATGTCGGACACCAATTTTAACTCTTTCGACCTTAGGGAGAAATGATAAAACCCCTTGGACGAGGAAATATGTTGTGGACGGTAGCACCAAAAGAATTCATCTAAAGTTAGCTGACGGTGCCCGCCGCTGAGACGACCCCACAAAATTTCCGCGCCGATAAAAGTCCTCCACGCATTGGGGGCAATCTGGCTGACGGAGATCCCCAAAAAAGTTAGTTAACTGACGGTACAAGCCCGTCAGTGGTAATCTGAAGCCCGCTGCAAACATGGCGTCATACATGCCCACGTCGGCTGTTCGACCTGAATAACACCGTTCACCATCCAAAGGGAGACGGATTGGGACGTCGTCTGGGATCTGGTAGCGGGCTCGCAAAGTGTTAAAAACATTTTCTGACGTCGTCGGCAGAAAACTATTGACGGACCATTCAAGGGGAAGGATGAAGGGGCGGTCATCACCTGGAGCTCCAGAGGTGCTCTCTAAAGTCTCCTCGTCACCTTCATCCTCACTCTCGTCGCCACTTCCCTCTTTCTCACTACCACCCCCGTCCTCACTTTCTCTACCATTTCTATCCACTTCGTCAGAAGAATGGGCCGATGTGTCCCTCTCTGACGACCAGGACAAGCCCTCCTCGGGCTGAAGACCTGACGGAAAGACTTCGTCATAACCCGCTCCTTCGCGGACTGACGACTGCTCACTCGACATCTGACTACCTACAAACGATGGTTGTTGTTCTAAGAACCTAGGCCAACGGCTTCGCTAAAGTTACAGGGTGGAAAAATAAAAAGAATTGAAAGAAAAAACTTACAAGTAAAAATGTCGTCTGGCGTAAGTTACGGTTCAAGGAAGACGAAGCTAGCAAACAGACGGACGGGAATCTTGCGCTTGACGCTTTGGCTCTCAAAAGAATACAAGTGCTGGAAAGTTTGAAATGAGGAAAGTAGGACATATATATAGGAAACAAGGGGCACGAAAGACGAAGCGACACGCTCGTCGCAGAACGAGGCGAATCAAGCTAAGCCACGTGTCCTCGCATTTAATGAAAGCCGCGCGAGGTTTTAGGTATATACTCCATAGCTCGTCAGGATAAGATGACGAGGCTATGGAGTAGGGGGCAGCTGATAAGGGTTATCCTAAATGACATAAAGCTGACGAGCCTGGGGCTGACGACCCCATGGCTGACGACCTCAACTCTTGAGCTACCTGAAGCTGACGACCTTTGACGTATGGAGACCTAAGACTGACGGCCTCCACCAATAATCCTATTGAATAGCGTAGCTGACGGGAGAAGGCTGACGAGGTCGGTTTCAGCTCCATTTGCAATCTTACTTGACTGACACGCATACATAAACAATTCTTGAACAATACGTCTAAGTAAGGAGACCCCTACAAGGACAAGGATTCTAGGAGATACGTGGGATCCAAGTATCACTATCCTAAAAGGAAAAGAACTCCTTGGTCAAGGCATGGATTTCGGCCCAACGCTACTATAAATACCCCAAGACCCTCTCGAAACAAGGTACGCACAAATAACTCAACTCTAGCACTCTAGTGTTGTAAAGCAAAGATTTCTAACTTAACCTTCGGAGGGTATTTGGCCGGTACCACGCCGGTGCCCTTTCAAAGGTCTTCACTCTCTTTGTTGTGCAGGTACGTCATCGGGAGCACGTGAGGACCGTGTGACTAACTGACGATTTTCGAGCATCATCAGGGATCACAATTCAGCATTCAATATTGCAATTTAGATTATGAAATTGATGCCCTTGGCACCAACCACTCCCAAAAAAAAAAAAAAAAAAAAAAGAGACCGAAAAGATATGCATTTTGTTCACAAAAAATCACACATCCTTATCAACATTAGCAAAGTAGAACAAATACATGGGATAGATTCAACCATATCTTCGTAACATCGACCACAATCAAACAACTTAGGAGTGAACAGCCCCTCACCCTTATGGTAAATTCTTAATTCCTTCAATAAAGACACAAAAGTTTGAGTTTTTTTTTTTTTTTTTTCAATTTAACACCAAACTGCTAACAATTTTGTTAGTTAACATCGTTTCCAAACTATTTAAGAAACTAACATCTCGAGTCTCTTAAACTGGAGTTCACTGTAGCAAATTGAGTCTGTAAGACTCAAGTTCCATATATAACTCGAGTCGCTAAGACTCAAGTTCCTTCAAACCCAAATATCCCACCGCGAACAGACCAGCCTAGAGAAACACAATAAAGGAATCTAGAGACAAACCAAACCAAAAAACACAAAAAACAAACATTTGGTGCCAAGATCAACAAACCCAGATTGCTCCAGTGCCAAGATCGTCAAGCCCTGTGCCGAGAAAGTGATTTTTGGGTTTGGGTTTTTGCTTCAATTCCAAGATTGTTATTTTAAGGGTTTGGGTTTTTTGCTTCACTTTTGAGATCGTTATTTTAAGGGAAGAATTTTCATGAGTTATGGGGGCTTGGAAGAAGAAAGTGTAACGGCAGTGGAGAAAAAAAAAAAAAAATGAAGATGGAAAGAAGAAAAAGCAGGAAGGAAGAAGAAAGGTGCTGGAACTCAAGTTTCTTAAGCTCGAGTTGCTAGAGTAACTCGAATCTAAGAGACTTGTTAGCAAAATTGTGTTATTTTGAAAAAAAATCCTAGAAGTTTGTACTTAATTGGCACGTATTATTGTTAATAGTGTAGTTGTCGGTTTTGTCTATGACTGCAAAAGGGAAAATGATACTTGGGTCGAGTTGAGACAGGTATTGCACCATATGCAATAGCTATTAATAGTTGGAAACTTGGAATTAAAGAAAGTAAAAATGAAAAAAAATAATAATAATAAAAAAAAAAGAAAAGAAAAGAAAAGAAAAATGTGTTTATCAGTTTTTTTTTTTTTTTTTTTTTGAGGGGGAATGTGTTTATCAGTTGAGAGGAGGTAATTGTACAGCCCGATCCTAATCCTTATTGGGTCACCAATTTGTTAGTCACCACTCACAAGTCAAGATCTGTAAAAAGAAAAGTTCAAATGTTTCCGTTAGAGACACAATCAAGCGACAAACTAGAAAATTCACTGTGGTCGTCTCCTGGCAACTATTAGCAATCCTCTGTTGCATTATCACTTTTCAAAATTATGATATAGCATTTGATACTAATTAAAAGCCATTGACGAACAACTTAGGGGAAAACAATCTTTAGTGAAACCATCTTTTTCTTATAACTAGAAAATTAAGTAGCCGTGGCTGCTCAACCATGAACATGTGCTGTACACATCGCTATGTTGCCCTGCACTGAAGTTAAATCTCACTTTAACTATTAAGGATGATTATATAACATGATAGTGATACTATAACGATAGATTACACCCTAAACTACCACCAAGGATGACTAGATTATATGATAGTGATTGCTATAAAGACATTTTACACTACCATGACATTGCCGAATGTCGTAAATTGCTTGAAATGTCCATTGGGATCAATTTATAGTCAGAGGAGTGAGGAACTATTATACACGCTGTAAATCAGATCCAAATTGAATGAAACTCCTTGGTAATGTTTCAAAGCTGAGAGCTTTGGCTCTACAAAATTAACTCAGCACACAGTGCTGAAGTTGGAAGCAGGGCTTTGCAAGAAATCTAACTATCTGGATGCTACTGAAATCTCCAATATCAGCATTGAGCACTGCAATTATCATAAAGTAGGATTAACCTGGCACACAATCACAATCATTTGAGCAGTATAAGTGCAATGTCTATTGCTGCAAAATGCTTTAACTTATCCAAGAAGCTTTACAAACTGTCACCACCATTTAGTCAGGACAAACAGTCTCAATGTTTCTATTGAAGTTAAAGAGATGCATTCTAAGCTTTTCTTTGATTATATGATGAAACTTGCAAAAAGATCCATCAGTGAGTTCTCTCTCATCAATATTGAAAGAGCCACCCACATTACACTCTGGTTATCCATGGTATGCTGTCATAAGAAAAGGATTGAGTACCGGTTAAGTGACATGAAGCTCAAGGAAACCAATGAGGGACAAGATGGATGAAGAAACTTGTGTTCCTGTAAACAAAAGGGGCCTAAGACTGAACTAATCTGCAAAAAGGATATTCCTACAATGCTAAAAAATTGTTAAAGTATACATTTTGTCTTAAAATTATGCTTTGCTTCTCACTATGCAGAAGTGCTAGGAATGTCTTCAGCAGTCTCTATGTGATCGACAGATGGTCTGGTTGGCTTTGGAACAGGGGGGGGAAGCTTTAGTGGCCTATTCGGACGAACTTTATCAACTTTCTCTGAGTGCATATCAAACTGTAATTAAGAAAGTTCACACTAGGTTACATGGAAATTTTCTGAATTCCTGCATCTAATTTATGGGGAAAAACTTGAAAAATGCTGCACTGAAATATTGATGATTGTCCTGTAGCAACCAGAAGTTATGGAAATTATGAAAACAAAAATTCCAATACATACAAACCTATATGTATGCAAGGTTTATATGTGTATATGGTTTTCTTTGTATTTATTTTCTCTCCAGATTTGATAAAATGTGTACCGTACTAGTCCTCAAAATTATAGCATCATATGAACTAATCAATTTATTGTGCATCTCTTGCAGTTGTGCAGATAGGGATATGTGAGAGAGGACAAAGGAAAACGAGGGAGGGGAAGATGAAGAATATTCATTCAATTGCTACCCAAATGTTTGCAACCAAGCTTCTTATAATACAGGATTTAATTATACCAAACTAGGGCATATATGCATATTTAAGCAAGGCCATCAAATTGACATTAAATGTAGTTAGACAATTGAGCCCATTGACTATGCAAAGGACACCGTCCAGGCAAAAGTACTTGGCCAATGGACATTGAGATGGAATTACATAAAAAGATTATTACAATTTCAAAGAAACCTTTCATATTTAATCCTTTTTAAGACACACAATCATAAACACTATGCAATGCCAATTTCAAAGAAGCATAAAGATCTCACGCAACTAGAGAGCCAACAATCTCAAGCTTAATAGATTTAAAATCTTCACTAAAACCAAATGCTTAACTCATTGAGACAAAAACTAACCTTGTAACCACAGCCAGATACACAAGCATGGAAACATTCCTGTATATGGAAACAATCAATATTCAAAGAATTGATAAGATAATCACATTCAACCATGTTCGTGCTCTTTTCTTCCCATGTTATGCATTTCCATAATCTAAAAATTTCAAGTATGTTAGCAGAACATCAAGGACAACCACAAAGTTCCACTAGATATATTTTAGTATGTGGTCCATACAATGCGTCAAGAATTACATTATTATTCAAACATTAAATTCCAACACTAACAGCATTTCCAAATAAAAAGAATAATAATTGTGAAATCTTAATACTGGCTCTCTCCTTCAAATCCAGAGCCTAGGAATTCATGCATAAATTACAATGTCTTCAACTTACAATCATAAAGTAAAGCAACTTAATCTGTTGAATATGCTTTATCAAAAAGAGCACTCATTACAGTAGGTCATTAGTCCTTTTTCTTACAAACTTTTGCATAAACTGGGGCTATTAAAAAGCTCTCATTAAAAGTCATTAATTTTAAGACAAAGATAACCACAAAGTAAAAGGCATCCAACTTTCTGGTGTTGTAGCAAGGAAAAAAGAACAGATCAGACAGGGCAGCACCCATGTCAAGTCTAGGATTAAAATGCATTTAAAAAATGCACCCCAATATACAATTAAACTCATTTGATTGTCCCTCGAGTAATCCAAGGTTGTCAAAATCGGGATCCTACGTAGAATCATTGAAGGTAGGTGGGATTGTAGATTATAGGATCGAATCGTAAATCGTAAGATCTTACATATTTTTAGATTTAAAGCAAAAAACACATTGATAATGATTTTGTATGTTGATTAATCACGTAAATTATAAATTCATCCATAAAAAAAAAAAATTAAAAAAAAAAACTAAGATTTCCATCACATGATGTAATTTGCATGTCATGCATCTCTAAGTCTATACTAACGAAATAAATATATTTAAGTTTTGACCAAATGTATCCAAAAAGTTTAATAAATGTTTAATTAGCAACCAAATGCCAAAATATTTATCAAAACAAATGGAAGATATTTTCTAAGTTCTAAGTTCCAAGTTTGAAATTCAAAATAAATTAGCAAATGGAAACTAGCTAACTATAATATGAAATCCAAAAGCAAGATGAATATTAAGGTAAAGTGAACATTTAATTATTCCCAATATAAGGTTCTTATAACCACCGTCCTAAATTCCTAATCATCATCCTCCATTTCATCATCTATGTAGACATTATATATTTGTATACTAGAGTTGCAAAAGATATCAAGATACAATTTCACACTCAACTATTCAAGTTATACCCCTTAGCAACAATTAAAAAGCATGCTAAAAAAATCAATCAATCAATCAATCAATATACAAATACTAGCATAACTGATAAAATTATATATAAAAAAAATATTTTAGTAATATTAAAACACAAATTAGTATATTGATCAAAAAAATTTAACAACATTATAGCTTAAAAGGCAGCAAAGCCAACATCAAATTCTTCATTTAGAAATGATGAAGCATTCATTCATTTTGATTACAAGTGAACTAGAAACTAGAAAATATTTGCTTAGGTTAACATAATTTTATAAAAATAAAATAAAAAGTCATACCATCACAACATAACAAAATAAAAACCCCTAAAGTTTCTTCAAAACAAAAAATTTATCCCATAAAAAAAAAAAAAACCAAAATTTTTTGTTTTTGGTAGGATCAGTAGGATCCTATATGATTCTACAATCCTATACGATCCTACGTACGATCCTACCATTTTTACGATCCCAGTGCGATTCTAAACATTTTGGTGAGATGGGATCGTAAAATCGTACGATCCTACGTTCCTACGTTCCAAATCGCGATTTTGACAACGATGGAGCAATCTCACAAGCCACCACCATGTCACTCAAAATCTTTAATCAATTGCAAACACCACTATATCACTTCAATTTTATAATGTTGCTCAAATCCTCTTCTCAGGCAGTCGAATTATTTGGAACTTGCAAGAGTTCAAGACCAAAAGTTACACGGACATTTTGTGCCTACAAGTTCTGAACTTTAAAATTCATCTAGTGTCTGTACTTAGTGTATTACTATTGTTCTCTACTCCCCCCAATCAACTTTCAAATTGCAAAATAAACGAAGCAGTGCCACCATTGGCCATTATCTTCCATTGTAGCCTTAGAACATCTTCAAATTGAATATGCATGTTACATATTCCATTTTAATTGAAAATTAAAAATTACAAACAAACTAGTATGTATGAGTACTTTAATAACCAAAGAGAAAACCAAAGGGGATGAATGCCCATCTTCAGCAGGCACCCTTATGTGAAGGCTTTAACTATAACAGCAATATAAATATTAAATTAAACTGCAGCATTCAGTGTAATTAAAAAAGGAAATAAAATGTGAAAGAACCACAGGTGAAAGACAAAGTACCTCTGAGTAGGTGGAATGTCCAGGAGAACGGTCAATGTAGGAACTCCATTGGTGGTCCTTTAATACAGGGTCCTTATAGCATATCTCATTGCACTCCTCCAAGCCTGGAAATGCAATATTCTTATCATATCAGGCTTACAAATAAGTATAAAGAAAATACTGATTCCATTCATACACTCCTTTTGTGTTGGCAAACTAACTCTCCTAACCAAAGATTCATTACATACAAAGGTTTAATACATGGCTAGATCGTTCAATTAAGAAATTGATGAGCTAAAGTGAACCAAGAGTTTTTGAAGTCATAATTTTCAAGATGCAGGCTAAGCCACATGCTAGTGGGCTTTGTAGCCCCAAAATTCTCCCCTTTAAATAGAGAATTCTAGTGCACAATACCATCAAATTTATAGGAAATTTTTACGGAATTTTGAGGACTAACCCATGGTGTATCTAACTGGTGGCCCCTAGAAACCAGCGCCCAATCCACTCCCCCCTCTCTCCCCCTCTCTCTTTGAGAAAAGAAGGCTAACTTTGCATGGTCAATTATTGTGCATCACTTCAATAAGTTCGCATGTTTTATATATATTTGATCAGTGTTAAATGAACATTTCATTATTGTTAACACATCATAATAAACTTTCTCATCAAAATCCCTTTGTAAATGGACCCAAACTGCAGTGCTAAATATACCAAATTTTTTATCCAACTTAACTACCACATTGACACCTTAAAAGATTTCAATCAAACTCCAAATATTTGATGCACAAAAGGAATCAAAAAAGTAAAAAGCTAAGAAACAACAAAGTCTGGCAATGTCATACCGATCAGCTTGAGAAAACTGCAGCACAAACAAGAAAAGTAAAACTTACATTCTTCCCATGTCTCTCCATCAGCATCACAGCCCTTTTTGCAAAATACTCGCCCTACAAGAACCCATGTTGGACCCAATTCAGTAATTATAGATTTTAAAAGGGCAATAAAAAAAACAGTGCTAATCATGATTCCAAAGGCAAAGCAATGCAAACCCAACATATTCACAAAGGTTAATGGGAGGAAAGCATTTTAAAATTCACCCAAAGATCCCTACAACAAGCATTGGTAAAGAAAAATGACAATGTAAACGCAATGAATATCATAAATACTTCACAATTGGTCGAAATCAGATCTTCTAAATATTTACTCCTCCAGTTAGAAATTGGTCGAAAACCTTGTTCTCATCACTAACATCTCATTCTACTACTTACACCTAATTAATATTTTTAAATATATATATATATATATATATATATTTATATGTTGCAGTTTTAACATATAAATATTTTTCTACTTCGTATGTGTGGTCATTTAGTAACCAAAAAACTCATCATACATACTTTGACAAATCAGGTTTTTACAAGCGGGCTAGGGGAATTCAAGCCTTGGTTCTCCTTAGAAGGAAGACCAAGCAATGATACTGAGTTACGAGACTCTTGACTACATTTCATCCGCTTGCGTTCCAAGGAACAACACGCGTGCTTCTTGCACATGTACATTCCCGGATTGTGCGATCCTCACTACAATGTGTTACAATTCAAATTCAATTCTAACTAACTACACCCACTTCCAAATTTAATTATCAATTAGACTCATTCTTTTCTAAAAGTTTTGACTTTTATTTATTTTTTTCCCATTTTATTCTATGGAATTCTACATGAGGACATTGTCTGCGTTTACACTTACATCTAACCCAAGACACTCAAAAAAAGACACATAGTGATAGAGCGAGCAACAAGAATTATTTACAGATCAGAGAAAAAAGAAGTAGAGATGGTAGTGTTGAATAATTACATGGAATCTGCATCAGTGCTGCGTATTTGTTGGTGCACTGGTTTCCGCAAGGCGACGCCCACTGCTGTGGTAACATTCTCTTTCTCTCTCTTCTTCTTCTCACCCAACTCTCAAGTCTCAAGGCAAGGCAAAAGAAAATGGAACAGTGTTTCTTAAAAGTTCTTCCACTTTATCTGAGGCTATTTTCGTCATTTCGATTCTTTATACAACAATACGGTTCGTTTCGGGGACTTTTAGTCCTCATCCTTAATGTAAGAAAAATAATACGTCCACAATATTTTCATAATATTTTTATAACAAATTCTTAATGACAGGTTATTACTAGTTGTTATTGTTGTGACAAAAAATTAATCTTCGTGTTATTTTTTTATTTTTTTTAATATTATCATAATTTAAAATTACAAAATATATTTCATTTCCTTAATTTCATAACCTTTCTAAATAATATAATATTGTAATATTATATTGATATTACATTAATATAAGATTACAATAACGTAATATTAAAGCGTAATGTAATATCCCAGCGAACCAAATGCCCTTAATGATTAAAATATTTTCCCCCAAAAAAATAGTAATATATATATATATATATATATAAAATAAGTGAAGCAGAGAGAAACTCCAACTGCAATTCTAAATTAGAATCCTAATTTTGTGTCATGTGTCAAGATTCATGTGGTTTCATTTGTCCAAATTTAAGTGGATCAGTTGTAATTCCGGTGTGTTTTTTTTTTTTCCATACTTGCGTATTTCAAGGTTCATCTCCTCACACCTGCGTATTTCATTGTTCATCTCTCCTTCTCTAATAATAACCTTCATATACAGCTCCCCTATTGTTCAATGGATGCTATGGAATTTGATAGAATCTCTCAGTATCAATGATGCATATATTTGGGTATTTCTGTATCTTATATAAAAAAAGGTTTTTCATAAATTCGGATTGTACTCACAATTTTAATGGTCTTGGTTTATGCTTCCTAATGTTTGATTACTTCTTTCTTTCATTTACCTATATTTTTGTTCGTTTTTGTGAATAATTGTTATTGTTTAAGTATAAATTTTTTTTGTTTTCCTATCATTGATATTGCATATTTATTTTTTGTTTCATAACAAGTTGCAAGGAAATTCTGAATTTTAATGATCCTGGTTCATGGTCTGCAAAACGAATTCCGACCATTCGGAAGGTTTGATTACTCCTTTCTTTCATCTGCCTATTTTTTCCACAACTTATTGTCTTGACAAATGTAGTTTATGTTTTCACAATTTATGTCCTTATTTGTTGTGTTTTTTTCCCCCATAGGAGATTGTCATAATATTGGAAACTTTGTTGTCAACAAATTGAGTCTTTAGAACTACTGATTTCCTTACCAAAGGCATAGTCATTAGACGAAATATAATTTTTAATTTTAAGATAAGTCAGGAGTATTTTGTAAATATTGAAAAGAAGACAAATCAAATATGAAATTCAAAAGCATAGTCATTAGACTGAACATAATTTATAAGTTTAAGATAAGCCAAGAGTATTTTGTAATTCAATAGATAGCATCATTTCCTAAATTAGTTGAATCATAGTGCAAATCTCTAATAATTTTTGTAACCATTTAATTATTTTTTAAAAAAATTGTAGAAAAGATCTATATTCAGAAAGATTATTTTCTTAGTGCATGAAACCCCCGATTAAATAAATAAATAAATCATTTTAATTCATTAATATCTTGGTCTAATGATAAAAAATAATCATTATTGTAAGGTCAATGGACCCATAATATATGTTGGGCCAGCCCAAGAGCGCTTATAAGGTTGAAAACTCAAACCCAATAGTGTAATTGGTCCGAGGACATAGAAAGGCCCGGCCTCGAAACAATACAAAAGAAGGAAGAGGTCATGTCTGGCCAAAACATTATAAGGCATGACGTCTGAGGATGGGAATGTCCTCGGCTACTAGTGGCAGAGGAGGAGAAGGGTGATCTTGCAGTTCAAAGGCATCATTACTGAAGATCTTGAGCGCGAAGGTAAAGAAAGTGAAGGTAAAAGATAAGGAGAGACAATACACGAGGGAGGAAAAACAACATACACGTGAGTCATTTTAATCAGCGAATGACGGTCTATTCTAAGAATGAAACTCTAATGTGTAAAGTTTTTCCCTCTAGCTTGGGGCCTGTTGTAATGAGGTCGTTTAATGGCTTGAAGGCAAATTCTATTGATTCCTACATGGAGCTCACTATGGCATTTGGATCTCGTTTTGTTACCTACAGTAAAGTACCTCGGCCTCTGGATTCGTTATTGTCTATAGCCATGAGAGAGGGAGAAACTCTGAAAACATACTCAAATAGATACCGAGAGATGTTTAATGAGATTGATGGTGATTTTGATGAGGTGGCAATTAACACTTTCAAGGTCGGCCTTCCAATTGAGCATGACTTAAGGAAATCTCTGACCAAAAAGCCTGTAAAGAGTGTACGTCGGCTCATAGATCTTATTGATAAATATAAACAGGTTGAAGAGGACCAGCAGCAAAGTAAAGGGAAGATGAAGGTTATCCCTCAGGAGAGGAGGGATTTCAAGTTGGAAAGGTATAATAACAAATGGTCTCGGAGGGATTTCGCCGGTTAGTCTGGTTTATCTCCTTCCTAAATAGTGAGTGCTGTGTTTTGCGAACCTGTGCAACAGGTGTTGGAGAAGATTCGTCATGAACCTTACTTTAAGTGGCCTAATAAGATGGCAGGGGACTCTATGAAATGTAATCAGAACCTCCATTATAACTACCATCAAGAGAAGGGTCACACCATAAAAAATTGTAGGACCCTATGGAATTATTTGGATCAGTTGACTAAAGAGGGAAAACTGAGACAATTTATGAATTGGCCTAGTAGGCAGGGGAATCATGCTGGTTCGGTGAATCAGGGTAGCAATACTCTAAGGCCTCATTTGGGCACGATAAATGTTATCTTCGCCGTTCTAGGTCGGACTGGTTCTTGCCCTACTAGGGTGATGTTAGTATCACGACTTCCTGCCAAGGACTTTAGCTCCAAGCAGAAGAGGATCAAAGGGAACCCCCCACCCATCTTAGGTTTTTCTGAAGAAGACAAAGTTGGAACTATCCAGCCACACGACGACACATTAGTCATCATGCTGAGGATAGGGGGCTATGATGTGAAAAGAGTAATGGTTGACCAATGGAGTGGGGCCGACATCATGTACCCTGACTTATTTAAGGGGCTCAACTTGAAGCTCGAAAATCTAACCACTTACGATTTGCCATTGATAAGTTTTGAGGGGAAAGCCGTCATTCCGAAAGAGCAAATTCGGCTACCTGTGCAGTTAGGCCCAATAGTTATAGATGTAGATTTCATTGTAGTAAATGCCTATTCTCCTTACACGGCTATTGTGGCAAGGCCCTGGTTGCATGCCCTAAGTGCCGTTTCTTCGACTTTGCATGTTAAGGTGAAATTCCCGTTTGGGGAATCGATTGAAGAAATCGTCGGAAGCCAATCTATGGTGAGACAGTGTATAACGCAGTAATTATGCATCAAGCCAGGCAGGAGTCATCGGCCTTGGCTGGGGGAAGTTTGTAGCAATCATCGTCATCGGCCACGCCAAAGGTGGCCGAGGTCGAGGAACCTGTGTGTGAGGAACTAAAGAAGATACTTATCGATAATGATGTGGAGAAGTTTTTTCAGGTGGGAGTTCAGCTGCCGCTCTAGGAGAAAGAGGGATTGGTCAAGTTTTTGAACCAGAACGTTGATGTATTCACATGGAATGCTTACGAAGCTCTAAGGGTTGACCCAAATTTCATTTGCCATCACTTGAACGTTAATCTGACAGCAGTGCCGAAGAGACAACCACCTCGGCGCTTGTTTAAGAAGTATGCTAATGCTGTTAAGGAAAAGGTACTGAAGCTCAAGAAGGCGGGTGCTATCAAGGAGGTGTTTTATCTAGAATGGTTGGCTCATACAGTGGTAGTGAAGAAGAAGAACGGGAAATGGAGAGTGTGCGTTGAACAAGGCTTGTCCTAAAGACTCATTCCCCATGCCTCGCATAGATCAGCTAGTGGATGCTACTGTTGGGCACCCTCGGATGAGTTTCCTAGATGCTTTTCAAGGTTATTACCAAATATCCTTGGCTTTGGAGGATCAGGAGAAAACAGCCTTTGTCACACCCACAGGGAATTATTATTATAAAGTGATGTCTTTCGGTCTAAAGAATGCAGGGGCTACCTATCAAATAATGATGACGAGGATGTTTAAGCCCCAATTGGGAAAAACAATTGAAGTGTATGTGGACAACATGGTGGTAAAGAGCAAAACGGTTTCTGCGCATATATCAGACTTGGATGATACTTTTCAAACGCTGAGAAAGCACAAGTTACATCTTAATGCTTCCAAATGTTCATTTGGAATAGAGTCTGGTAAGTTCTTGGGCCATATGGTAACACATAGGGGAAACGAAATCAATCTTGCTCAAGTCAAGGCAATCGCCAGCATACAGCCACCTCGGAATCCAAAAGAAATGCTAAGGTTGATAAGAATGACTGCTGCTCTCAATAGATTTATCTCATGATCTGTAGACCGATGTAGACCTTTTTTTCCAATTGTTGAATAAATGGAAAGGTTTTGAATGTACCGAGGAATGTGCCATTGCTTTTCAGCAGCTTAAGGAATATCTTTCACGCCCACCCATCATGTCTCGGCCCGAAGTTGATGAAATTTTATTTGCGTACATTGCTGTAGCTAGTCATGCTATTAGTTTAGTGTTGATACGGGTTGATGGAAACATACAGAAACCAGTTTATTATGTGAGTAAGTCCTTAAATGAGGTCGAGGTGCGTTATTCACCATTAGAGAAGGCAATCCTGGCCGTGGTGCATGCTACGCGTAAGCTCCCCCATTACTTCCAATCTCATACCGTGGTGGTCCTAACTCAACTTCCTCTTAAAGCTGTACTCCAGAGCGCTGATTACACGAGTAGGATTGCTAAATGGGGTACTATTTTGGGGGCTTTTGACGTCAAGTACATGCCTCGCACCTCAGTGAATGGCCAAGTATTAGCCGATTTAGTGGCAGAATTCGTTGAGCCCTCAGTGTAAGATAATGCTAAGAGCTTCGGCATGGATGAAAAATCAGTTGGTGTGATCACATACAAGGGGCCTTCGATATGGAAAGTTTATGTCGATGGGGCTGCAAATTAAAGGGGATCTGGTGTGGGGTTAGTAATGATAACCCCAGAAGGGCTTATGTTGGAAAAATCCCTAAGGTTAGGATTCTTGGCTACCAACAATGAAGCCAAATACGAGGCTTTGGTGGAAGGAATGGCAATGATACAAAAAATGGGTGGAAAAGAAGTGCAGATGTTCTCGGACTCGCAATTAATTGTAGGCCAAGTAGAAGGGAAGGTGGAAGCTAGAGACCCAAGAATGCAGAAATACCTAACTCAAGTCAGGTATTTACAATCTAAATTCGACTCCTTTACCCTGTTACATGTTCCTAGGAGTAGCAATACGCATGCAGACTCTTTGGCCACCCCCACCACATCCTCAGCGCAAGGCTTGCCTCGGGTCATTCTTGTTGAAGACCTTTGCAAGCCGATCAGAATCAATGGAAATATCATTCGAGTCCAACAAATAAGGGTAGGACCTAGTTGGCTGGATCCTATAGTGTCTTACCTTAAAGACAATATCTTACCAAAGGAAAAAGCTGACGCGGATAAGGTACGCAGAAAAGCACCTCGATTCTGGTTGTCTGAGGACCAAAAATTATACAAGTGTTCTTTTTCAGGGCCATATTTACTGTGTATACATCCTGAAGCAACTGAACTACTTTTGGAAGAACTGCATGAAGGAATTTGTGGAAGTCATACGGGAGGGAGATCTTTAGCTCACAGAGCTCTCATGCAAGGATATTGGTGGCCTAATATGCAACGGAAAGCTCAGGACTATGCGAAGAAGTGCGACCAGTGTCAAAGGTTTGTGCCCAATATTCATCAGCCAGGAGGTGTTCTCAATCCCCTGACAAGTCCTTGGCCCTTTACACAATTGGGCTTGGACATTGTGGGACCCTTCCCAAAGGCATTCGGGAATAGGATGTGGTTGATTGTTGGAATAGATTATTTCACTAAATGAGTAGAAGCCGAGCCCTTATCTAACATTAGAGATGTCGATGCGAAGAAGTTTGTTTGGAAGAATATTGTCACTCGGTTTGGAATCCCCCACACTCTTATCTCGGACAACGGTTTACAATTTGATAGTAAAGCTTTCAAACGGTATTGTTGTGACCTTGGCATAACCAATATGTACTCTACTCCAGCTTATCCTCAGGGAAATGGGCAGGCCGAGGCAGTCAACAAAGTCATAGTTAATGGACTCAAGAAAAGGCTGGATGATGCCAAAAGTAGATGGGTGGAAGAGCTGCCGCATGTTTTGTGGACGTACCGAACTACGCCATGAAGATCCATGAGAGAGACGCCCTTCTTAATGACTTATGGAGCTGGGGCTATGATCCCTTTAGAAACCGGATTCCCCACGATGAGAACGAGTACTTTCACTCCCAGCAACAATGATAGATTTTTAGAGCGAAGCCTAGATCTAGTTGAAGAACTGAGGGAGAACACTATGATCCAGTTAGCTTGTTATCAACAAAAACCGAAACAGGGATACAATTCTCACGTGAAGTCAAGGCCACTTACTCCGAGAGATTTGGTATTGAGGAAAGTCTTAGGTACTGCCAAAAACCCAGCGTGGGGGAAGTTGGAACCTAATTAGGAAGGACCTTATCGTATTACTTCAATAGCCGGTATAGGAGCTCACTATCTTGTAGATCTAGACGAAAAAGTTGTAAAACATCCTTGGAATGTAAGTAACTTGCGAAGATACTATTATTAATGAAAGGCAGTTCTACCGCTTTTGTTCCATTGTTATTATGATACACAGAATGTTATATTCAAACTTGAAAGTATCAAACAGAAACTTGGTTATGTTGGCTCCTCGGACCACGCACCTTATGAAAATTGATGTCTTTATTAAATGTTAAATAGAATCATTGTTATGTCTGGTCCTCGGATCATCTACTTTGAGAAAATTAACATCTCAATTCGTTTCTACTAAGTATCATACAAAAACTGGGTTATGTAGGCTCTTCGGACAACATTCCTTGTGGAAATCGATATCTTTATTAACTATTAAACAGAACCAAAGTTACGTCTGGTCCTTGAATCATCTACTTTGGGGAAATTAACATCTCAACATTAACTGTTAAACAGAACCAAAGTTACGTCTGGTCCTCGGATCATCTACTTTGGGAAAATTAACATCTCAATATTAACTGTTAAACAGAACCAAAGTTACGTCTGGTCCTCGGATCATCTACTTTGGGGAAATTAATTTCTCAACCTAGTTTTACGAAATGTCAAACAGAAACTTGGTTATATGGGCCTCTCGGACCATATACCTTGTGGAAATTGACATCTTACCTAGTACCAAACAAACACTTGGCTGTAAGAGATTCCTCAGACTGTATGCTTTATAGAACTTGATTTTTTATTAGTTATTGGGTATCGAATCTAAGTTGCTCCTGATTCACATATAATTCATTTCTGAGAACCTAACATTCCTTATCCTAATACCTTTTATGCATTGGTATATTATTAACCTTTGAATGCGTCTTGACTGAGCTGGTTTATATGCTATTTACCTTTTCTACATAATGATGTTATTCATTGTAAAAAATAAATGGAAATTCACGAGCATCACTTAAAGCATTTGCAAATATAATGGTCTTAATTATTATCCTGTCCTTGCTTATTTTATCAGTAAGTGTAAGAAATGCAAACGGTTGGTTTATTATACTGCACAGATAATAAGTAAATGACATATTAGCAGTTGGTAGATACAAATAACTCACTCTTTTCATTAATTAAAAGTTTTTGCAAATACATCTGCGAACAAATGTTTGAATTACATTGAAGAAAAGAAACGATCAAGGCATCTTTGATTAGTCTTGGGGGTCAGCAGATGGTGCAATTTGGGTCGAGGACCCATCAATGATCTCTTTGCTTTTTGAGTCTTCCTTAGTAGCAATAGGCATGGTCACCAAGACAATTTCTAGTGTTTCACCAGCCTTTTTGTCTTGGGGTAAGCCCTTGAATTCAGTGAGAAGTTGTGTACCCTCACGTGCTACCCCTTCGGTTGACCCAGCCGACATAGAGTATGGATGTTCAAGAGAGACAGGGCCCGAGGTAGCGTCATCTAGCTGTAACTCTACCTTGAGTGGATCAGTATCGCCCTTGGCATTGGCAGAGGTAGTGACTCGGATGGCCGGGGGTATATAGGCATTTTCTGCCTTCCAAAGAGGGGAGGAAGCATCAACCCCAGCTTAGGATAATGTTTCCTTCCACACTTCGAGGCAGTAATCCCTACATATCTCCGGCACTTGGGTTTTGAAAATATCGGTGGATTCTGCCACCCCCACCTCGTAGTCATTCTATTCAGCCTGGTCAATTACTTTCTCAGCCTCCTGCGCCTTGGCAATAGCCTATTCTTTGGCTTTGACAGCCTCCCGCTTAGCCTCCTTGGATCTCTTCAAATCTTGCTTAAGACCCTCCATCAGCCTCCTCGCTGTAGCGAAGTTTTCATCTACTTGTCTCAGCTGCAGTCTTTGGTCCTCAGCTTACCTTTCAGTGGTCTTCAATTGGGCCTTCAAGCCAGATTTCTCACTTTCTACTTTGCTCAAGCTAGCCGAGACCTCGTGCAATTTCTTCTCCTTTATTTCAAGGATTCTTTGGGCGTTATCAAGCCTTAGTTCTCCAGCCTTAAGAGATTTGTAAGAATTGGCAACGATTTCCTCCGCCCTATGAGCAAATTGAACGGCCTGCATGTAGAGTACGACAAATCAGTGATTTGTAATTGTAGTTTTATTGAAAGAAAAAGAGATGGATGTAAAACAAAAGAAAGAGAAATATTTAACTGATACCCTTACCATTGCAAGTTCTTTCTTCAATGCCATGAAGACATTCTGATCTCTCATCCTTCTGAGCTCACCCATATCCTCGGGCAGCAGTAATGCTTGCTCCAATGCATCTACTATGCACGCAGCTATACCCTCATCGGAACTCCTAATAGATGCATCAGTAGTGACTGCTTGGTCGTCCATAGTCATTTGAGGGGCCCAAATGGGTGCATGCACGACTACATGAGACTTGGCCCGTTTATCCGACCTTGTCTGTATGAGGCGAGCTTGTTTTCCTCCTTTTTCAAGCTCTATGCCCTTGACAAAAGAATCTTTTCCTTTCTCAATTACATCATTCCCCTTTTGGTGGTCCCTTTTTCTTTTGTGGTCGGCAGGATCAGGGCATTGGGATTGGATTGGTGGAGGGAGAGGAAGTTTGAGTGGAGGGACCTTCTTGATGCCTTTATCTTTGGCTTTCGCTTGAGGCGCTTTAGAAGGCTCCTATACCCTTACCTGAGCCTCTAGCACATCCTTAAGACTTTGTCTTGGTTTGCGTTGAATACCCATAGTTTCAAGTTGTTGGGTGGTGTCTTGTGAGGTTAATGGAGACGTGTCGAGGACAGCAGCTTGATCTTCAGATGAAGGAAGTCGATCAAAAACTTCAAACTTGCCTTCAAAATCTGAGACTTCAATAATCTCTTCTTCTTCTTTTATAGTTGGCTGAGAAGAGGATCCTTCGCCCAATGTGGGTTGTGTCGAAGGAGCGGCGAGGGGAATGCCTTCTAGGATAAGGTGTAGTGGTTGGGTGACGAGGGTGCCTTGTGGAATGGGAGCACCCTCGGGAAGAATGACACCGTCGACCGCAACGCTAATCCGAGGAAGTCGAGGATCTTTCGCCTTGATCACACACTTCGACACCTAGAAAGCTTGCAAGATCGGATCGTACTGTACTTAAGGATTAAGTGTGCCACCCGAAGTTGATTGTCTAAATGAACAAACACCTCAACTTTCAAAATCCTGTCCAAGCGGGCAAAGTCGACTAGGTGAGCGTGACAAGTGGTTGTGTGGGGATTTGCACAGTTATTTAAGGAAAGAATGAGGTAAAAAAAAAAAACATAGAAGTAAAACAACAAAAGAAAAAAGAAGGAAGAAAAAATAATACTGCGCAGATATTCACCTAGTTTCCCCTCTCTCGTCGGATAGGGGAGACCGTCTTGCCAATCCCCTGATATTATTAAGAAATCTTTGTTTAGGCTTTTGTTGGAGTGAGGGAGGCATTGGATTAGTCTAGCCTCCGCATACCTAGACTTTAAGTAATACCCTTGTCCCGTCAGATGGTCGAGGTTGTAAACCCAATTTACGTCATGGTGTGTAAGTCCTAATCCCATCTTTTCGTTTAGAGCATCTACAGAACCTAAAATCCTGAACATATTTGGGGCGCACTGTGTAGGGGACAATCTAACCACTCTCAGATAATCTCTAGTCATCGGCCTCATTGGGATTTTCATCCCTTCCTCTATGAAAGTTATCATGGAGATGACTACCTCACCGGTTTCCCTCTTTGAGTGTCACTCTCCTTCCTCATAGTAATTGACAGACACGCTCTGTGGGATTCCATACTTAATTTTGAATTGCTCTATTTTCTCATCACTATCCACTAAAGGTGCAAACCGACCTATTTTCTAAGAGTAGAAGGTGGATGTGGTGGAAAGATTAAGAAGGCATAGACAACCGAGGATAGAGAAACACAGAATAGGAAGAAGAAAGAGTAACATTAATGAAAAAGGAAGGCTGGGAAAACTTACTTTGGAAGAGTAAAGTCGCCTCGGCCTAGATCTTGATAAGTATAAGGACGCGTGTAGAGTGCAAGGATGGGCAGATTCGTTGTACAAACTCTGGAGTAGATAGAGACTTTTAAATTGGTAATATTTATACCAAGGGGAGTTACAAAGCGAGAAGTTTCCAGCCTATGTCCCTACACAATACTCAGTTGTTGGATGGACATCGCGTGGTTGAGCATGGGGGACAAGAAGCCGTCAATATTTAATTAGAGTATGTTCTGCCTACCGAAGCACCAGAAGCATGTAAGTGGATTCTGGAGACGTCATTCTTGTTATAATAATGCCTAGTAACTGTGGGCTATTCAGGATGTATGTCGAAATCCTCATTCCTCCTAGGGAAGTAGAAATGAGGATCTCAAGGGGCTATTGTAGGGTCAATGGGTCTAGAATATATGTTGGGCCAGCTCAAGAGCGCTTTTAAGGTTGAAAACTCAAACCCAACAGTGTAATTGGTCTGAGGACATAGAAAGGCCCACCCCCAAAACAACACAAAAGAAGGAAGAGGTCATGTCTGGCCGAAACATTATAAGGCATGACGTCCGAGGATGGGAATATCCTCGGCTACTAATGGCCGAGGAGGAGAAGGGTGATCTAGCAATTCAAAGGCATCATTACTGAAGATCTTGAGCGCGAAGGCAAAAAAAGTGAAGGTAAAAGATAAGGAGAGACAATACATGAGGGAGGAAAAACAACATACACTTGTATGAAACACCCAGAAATTGTCCTCGACACTTATATACAAAAAGGCTTTCAATTACGTGAGTGTGTTATGCATGCGTCCTATGATCTGGCTTAGAATGCATGTTGCCTAACATCCATAGACCAAGATTTACAGCTCACTCTCTAGAAATTTATTATTTCGGGCTCTTTGGGCTGGTTCCCTATGTATTATTGGGATCTAGTGCAACTTGTGTCGTACAATTATAAAGTAAATATTATATATTCCAATCATATTATATTTAAATAGTTAATTAATAAAAAGGTTTATTTATTTTTATTTTCTATTTCATGTTAGACTATAACATTACAAATCAAGTAATAACTCCACTATTTTTTTCGTAGTTATATTTTAAATTAGACCATGAGATGGTTACATAATAGTTAATTAGGTTTGCCACGTTGCATTGTAAAAAGCTAGATTTCTTATTTTCTTTCATTTCATTTTTGTCAATTTGAACAGAAACTAACAAGGTTATACTGACTTATACATGGCAAGAATTATATCATATCAATTAATAATTCATGTCACATTGAACGGTAACCCCACAAGTCTTTGATAATTTTTTTTTTCAAACTATAAACTATGACAAGAGTCAAATTCGATGGGAGGTTTCACTATATCACATTTCTTTTTCATTTTTTTGTCACTTTAAACATATAATAATAAGATCACACATAAACATCCATGACTAAACTCATAATGACTAGATATATACTAATTAAAATTGAATACATAATATGTTGAGTGATTTAAATGAATCACATTTCTTGTCACTCTTTAATAATTTACCAATATTTGAATATAAATTTGAAGAAAGCAGTGACTCAATTCTGAATCTATCTTTATAGTTGTTTCTAGATTCTTCTCATAGTACAGTTCAATAAGTAATAATTAATAAGTTTGATCAATTTTCGTCTCTATGTTATGACTTTTTTCCCTTCCTTCTAAGCAAATTCAATTCCTTTATGTTTTACATTGATTTTAGTTTTTGTTGATTCATTGAACCAATTTGTGTTATATTCCTGGGATCCGAATCATTGCCCACTTTCTAATACTGTGAATCGTTAGGGGACTAAAATAGCAATTCAATGAACCTAATTAACCACTAACATTAACTGTAAAGTATTAATATTAACGGATAGAAACAATGAAATTCATTAAGAACTAATTACAATACAAAATTCTATACGAATTGAACCATTTCACCATCAAATTCATGTATAATCATTTCAAAATTCTTAAACACATGATTATTATGTATTGTTATTTAATATCATACTATGAACCTTAAAAAATGATTTTATTATAAATAGTATATGAAATGTTATAATACTATTTAAAAAAAAAACAACAACAATATGAAAACTTTAAAAAACCTTCCTAATGACATATGGGTTGAAATTTTTTCGAAAGTGGGCAAAGATTTAGCAACACTCTTTGGAAACATTAAGTTAAGGTAAAAAAAAAAACTATTTCTTCAATTTGTATCTACTTATTCATTTCCCTCTATATAAATAATTCAGTCTATTAATTTAATTTTTTTCCTTTGTCTTAATTAGTTGCAAACGCTTCAAGAAGTTAACAGAAAAGAAATTAGTCCTCCAACAAATTGAGCTGACTCCATATTTCAATCATCCAACTCTAATACATGACAAAGAAAAAAGGTTAATATTTTCATGTTATGAAGCAGAAAATCCTTATGTGCTACTAATGTGGGAAACTACCAATATTTTTTGAATGAAGAAGTCGTTGTAGGAAAAAAAATAATTGAAAAAACTCTTCCATGTGGCAATTTTATTGCACCTTATGTTTATGGAATTGTGCTACTTTGTGAGTCAAATAATGAAGGCATTGATAACCTTTTGGAAATTTTAAATGATGAACATGGGAAGTATTGGTTTGTCAAATGCCGAAAAATGCTTCAACAGCTTACTGCAGGATCAGACATGTATAAAATTCCAAACTTTCAAGCATACCACAAAATTGGGATGGGACATTGGAACCGAGATGAACCTTATCCTTATGATTATGAAGAATTTGTAGTGACGTGCAAAAGATGCTCAATCGACCTTGAAATATTTAAGTTGGTACATAGGTTTCTTTAAGTCTCTTTTATTGTATTTTTTTTACTCTGATTATAGCATCACTTAAATAATAAGATGCAATATTCTATTTCATTGTTACTTGTTTGTTAAGCTTTGCAAAAGTTTTACAATTATGATTTCCTTAATGGTTTGTCAAAATCAATGATTATAGATTGTGGAAAATTCAAAGTGTAATCAAACTTATCCTTGTGATTATAAAAAATTTGTAGTTAAATGCAATATATATTTTTAATGTTTTATCTAAGTCTATCCTCTTTGTGATAAATCCAAAAAGATAAAAAAGAAATTGACCAATAGTATTACTACAATTAACCATTTCTCATGCAGTTATCAATAGTATTTAAATTATATATATAAAAATTATACTATACATCTTAATGTGTATTTTTAGTATATCCATGCAATTGTAAAAAAATTACATAATGCAAAGTTTTATTAATTAAAATTTTCTGGTTAATAATATAAATTTAGACTTACTAAACCTTTTAAACATGAATAAATCTACCTAATAATATCCTTACAACATTTTTTAAAGACTTAACAAAATATAAGAATGACCATTTATCAATAGAATTTACATTATATATATATATATATATATAAGAATTATATTATGCATCTTAATGTGTATTTTTTAAGTATATCCATGCAATTGTATAAAAATTACATAATGCTAAGTTTTGTTAATGAAATTTTCTAGTTAATAATGTGAATTTAGATTTAACTAAGCCTTTTAAACACGAATAAACTCATTATTAATAAATAAATAAATAAAACCAATAATATCACTTAAATAATAAAATACAATATTTTTTTTCATTGTTTTATTAAATGATATCCATTCCCATTTAATATTTAAACATAAATTCAGACTTAATTAAGCCTTTTAAATATGAATAAACTCATGATTAATAAATAAATAAATAAAACAAAACCAATAGTATGATTTAAATAATAAAATGCAATTTTTTTTCATTGTTTTATTAAATTATATTCATTCCCGTATGATAGCATGGGTTACATACCAGTTAAAATATAGTGACAGTTTAAGTGAGTGCCACACCGCCACCTGCCTTTTCTTTCACACACACACACACACACACACACACACACACACACACACATATATATATATATATATATCATATCATATACTATATAATAAAAGTTGGGCTTAGATGTCGTGACTACGCCGAGTGGCTTCACCAAATTTCAGATTTTTTTTTTAAATTTTTAGATTTAAAAATATATATATATATATATATATAATTTTTCTTCTCCTATAATTTCTAAATTGATAAAAATTTTAATTTGATTACAATCCAAATTTTTCGTCTAATCCATCTAATCATTTTTTTTACGTGTAATGTATTATAGAAAAAGCAGCAACTTTTTATTTTCTTAAAAGAGGATATAAATTCGTTATCTACTCTTTTTTTCAAATTTATTTTGTTTTAATTTATTTTATCAGATAAATACCAAATTTTTGGATTAAAAAAAAAAGCTAATAACAACATGATATTTACGGTATAATAGGAAAAAAAATTGTAATTAACTTTAACAATTTGATTTTTATAGTATTTTATTTTAAATAAATTCCTTCTTTTTTTGCTTATATCAACTTCATCACAACTTTCATTGAGGATATACACAAGGGGAATTATTGATAATAAATTTGTAATCTACTTTTCTAAATTAATTTTTTTACAACTTGACTTTTAGGGTATTGGGTTTAATTTAAATTTATTCTTTTTTTTGCTTATATCAACTTCTTCACAACTTAAAATTACTGTTTTAAATAGAAACAACTTCTTATCAACTTTTGTTTTTTTGGTTGAAGTTTAATTTTATTTGTTGGATAAATATAGGAATGATTATGGATAATAGTTTTATTATACCATGACTCTCATCTTTAGAGCTCGAAGACACTATAAATAATAAGTCCAGATTCTTTTTTTTTTTTTTAATTAATATTTTGAATGTCCAAGTATCTATCATTTTTAAAGGGTTATTTGTTAAGTTTTGTTTGTTTTTTATTATTATTATTATTATTTTTTCCAGGGAGTTTCCTTGAGGTTTTGAAGCACTTGATCAAAAAATACTCTTGGTATTGAGTTTTTCTCAAAAAAATTTCTTGAAGTTTATATTTACACATTTTGTTTTGATAGGGAGAAATTCGGTGCCTTCTACCTCATTTTCAAAGACAAAAATTCAATTTTATGTAAGTTTATCTACTTTTATGTTAAGGTTGGAGCTTGATGATTATGGTTTTCTCTAGCTGAATTCAAGGCCAACTGGTCCTCGAAGGAGAATTAGGGAAGAACAAGGAAGGAAACAAAGAAAAGAAAAGAACAAATTGAATGACAATCTCCTTATTATCCCTTCTTTACAACTAACTTGCCTTTATAAAATTGCCTTATGCTAACTCGTGGCTGTTGATAGAACTAATCCCAATTTCCTAGCTAACTCCTAACTAACTGACTTGCTACCCTGTCATAACCACCTTGCCAATTGTCTCACTACTCTCATTGCTTTGCATACAACACTTACAACACCAACAATTACAACACTAACACTATACAATACTGAACTACTAAATGCATTACAATCATACCACAATATCCCTAACAAGTGCCCCTCCCTTAAAGCACCTTGCCCACAAGGTGAGGGAACTGTTGTTGAAGCTTATACAAGTCTTCCCAGGTGGCATCATCAATACTCTTTCCTTGCCATTGCACTAGGACTTAAGTGATAGTCCTGCTTCTTAGATAATGAGTTCTGGACAACAAAACAGCTACTGGTTCAAGACTAAGACTGTTAGCTACATCCACTGAAGGTAAGGAAGGAATAACAACCACATGCTGGCTCAGCTTCTCCTTTAGGCAGGAAACATGGAATGTAGGATGGATTTTAGACTTTGGTGGTAGAGCCAACCTATAAGATACCTTACCAATCCTTTGTAAAATCTAGAAAGGCCCACAATATCTAGGTGACAGCTTGCCCAAATGCTTTTGCTTCAAAGATTTTTGCTTGTAAGGCATCGATCTAAAATAAACCCCATCCCCTTCAACAAATTCCCTCTCAATTCTATGCTTATCAGCATTCACTTTTATCCTTTCTTGAGCTGCTACCAAATTCTGCTTTAACAAGGTCAGCAACTATTGTCTAGTCCTCAATTGCACATCCATACTATCAACCTTAGTGGTGCCTGGGATGTAATCCAACAACTTGGACGGAGGATAGCCAAATAGAGCTTCAAAAGGAGTCAATTTGGTAGAGGTATGGAAATTGGTATTGAACCAAAATTCAGCCAATGACAGCCACTCCACCTAGGTCTGAGGTTTATCAGCTGCATAGGCTCTTAAGTAATGTTCCAAACTCTTGTTAACCACCTCAATCTGTCCATCAGATTAAAGGTGATAAGCTGAGGACATAGCAAGCTGAACCCCTCGTAACCTCATTAACTCTTGCCAAATATGAGAGGTAAAAACAGGATCTCTATCACTTACAATTGAAGCTGGCATTCCATGCAATTTAAACACATGTTCCAGATAAAGGTTAGCTACCTTGGCAGTTGTACAAGGACGAGACAATGGTATAAAATGAACAAACTTGGTAAGCCTGTCCATTACAACCATAACCACATCTTTGGAATGAGACTTAGGAAGGCCTTCAACAAAGCCCATGCTCACATCAAGCCAAGGTTTGTCAGGAATGGGTAAAGGCTGCAACAATCCAGCAACATGACAAGTATCAAACTTAAGTCTTTTGCATATGTCACATTCCTTCACATGCCTCTTCACATCAGTTCTCAAACCAGGCAAATAGAAGTCTCTCTACACCCTATCTAATGTTTTAAGGAACCCTATAATAACACCTTAAAATGTATACTTGTTATATGTTTACGTGGGCGTTATCTCCTTATTACTATGCTTAATTTGTATAATTAAACCATTATTTGCATTAGTCCCTATTATATAGCTTTACATAATTTCTTGAATAAGATGCTATTCATTGTGTGTAATTTTCTACTTTCAGGAAATTATGTGAGAAAGATGAGTTTACAGGAATTTGTGAGAGAATGGAGGCCAAACTATAATTAAAGTGGAGCTAAAGAACCATGCTCAAATGTCTAAGGAGCAGCTGGAGTGCTTGGATCATATACCATGATTGGAAGCTTCAAATAAGGAAAGAAATCTAGAAGTAGAATCTGAAAAGGAAAAATCTGATTTGAGCACTGATCAGTATTTTGGGCGTATCTCACTCATCAAAAATCCAATTGATACAAGGGCAGATGGGTTGGAACCGTGATTTCATTATCTACAACTTTCCAGTTTTGAGTTTTTCCAAATTCGCAAGTTTTGAAGGCCGAAATTAACTCACAATTTACCGCTGTAAACCTGGACGGAAATTAAAATAGAAAAAGTTTTATTTTCTTTAGACTTTTTTGACATTAGGGTTTTGGAGGCGAGGCTGTGAGAAAGAATTTTGGGCAGAGAAAACTTGTATTTTTCCTTCTCTAATGGCAGCCTAAACCTTTTGCTAGGGGTTATGTTTCTTCTATACGGTATGAATATTCAATGTGATTTTTTCTAAGATTTTATCAACGACATATTTGATTGTTCAATTAGATTTCTATTGATGTATTAGTTCTTCCATGCTTTCAATAAGTTCAATCATGTTTTTCTTATTGTTTAGATGAATTTCTAATAGTTTCAAATAGAAATCAGATTTTAAAGTGAATGGGTTTTTCTGAAAAACTTTTCTAACCGCATTATTAATCGAGGTTATAATGCGTTCTTGAATTGTCTCAGTTCAACCGAATCATAAGTTTTTAATTGTATAAGAACAATCAATTATGAAATAGATATTTTCTTAGATCACAAAGAATCTCATATCGATATAGAGAAACTCCCCGATGCTCTAGTATATACATTATTGATTTGAATCAGTTTTTATTATTATTCTTGTTAACAATTACCAAGCAAAAGTATTTTTTTTTCTCCACGTAAATTGTCATTTAATTATATTGTCTTTGAATTTACCCTGCTCCTTGTGGTTCGACCTCGGTACTCCGAGAATTATATTGCTACGATCTCCTGCACTTGGGAGTGAGCAAGCACCCTAATTGTCCTCCTAAGGGACTGTCATGAACCTGCTGCAAAACAACAGCCTTCAAAGCATCAAATGACCCCAGATAGAGCCTACCTTTATACAACAACAATCCATTTTGCATAGAATACTCTTTTGGAACCTCCCTTCCCACCTGAAAATCCTGGAATATATCCTACACTTGCTGATCAGATTCATTTATGGTCAGTCAACCAGGCTGGAGAAGGGAAAGATATCATGCATAATACCCCTTCATGTACTTCTAAAACTCCATCTGCACTACAATCATCAAAGTCAGTTTTCCTTGACAATGCATTAGCCACTAAGTTGTCTTTGCCCTTCTTGTACTTAACAACAAAAACATTTCCAAGCAATTTAGCAAACCATTTCTGCTGAGATGGTGTGCCAATCTTCTGCTCCAAAAGGTAGTTCAAACTTTGTTGATCAGTCTTGGCAGTGAAGGGTCTGCCCACCAGATGAGCATCTCTTGACAGCAATGATTAAGGCAAGTAGCTCTTTCTCATATGTTGACAAGGCCAGATTTTCCCTTTAAGAGCCTGATTGTGGTAAGCTATTGGCCTTCCATTTTGCATTAACCCTGCACCTATTCTCCTTCCAGAAGCATCACACTCCACCACAAGAGGCTGGTCAAAATTTGGCAAAGCTAACATAGGAGGGTTAACCATAGCATCCCTCAATTGATGAAAAGCCAACTCAGCCTCCTTAGTCCAACAAAAAGAGTTTTTTTCAATAGGGCTGTCAAGGGTGCTACAATTTGGCCATACCCTTTGACAAACTTTCTATAATACCTAGTGATCCCTAAAAAACCCCCCTTAGAGACTTAATATCTTTAGGAATTGGCCATTGTTGCATTGTAGCAACTTTCCTAGGATCAGTATGAACTCCCTCAATAGTATTAACATGCCCTAAGTATTCTATCACTTTGCAAGAAAACATGAATTTGAACTTTTTAGCATATAACTTGTTCACAGCTAAAGTCTTTAAAACCTTTCTTAGATGGATTACATGCTTAGCCAGGGACTTGCTATAGACTAGTATATCATCAAAAAATACCAATACAAACTGTCTAAGGAAGGGCTTGAATACCTGGTTCATCAATGATTGAAAGGTTGAAGGAGCATTGGTTAGACCAAAGGGCATCACTAAGAATTCATAATGGCCCTCATGTGTTCTAAAAGCTGTTTTAGGTATGTCTTCTTCCCTTATTATGATTTGGTGGTATCCAGACCTAAAGTCTAACTTGGAAAAGATGACAGCCCCATCCAATTCATCCAGCAACTCATCAATGACAGGAATGAGAAATTTGTCCTTGACAGTGATGTTGTTACGAGCCCTATAATCAATGCACATTCTCCATGAACCATCAGCTTTTCTTACCAACAAAACAAGAGATGCAAAGGGGCTGCTACTGTTCCTAATTGGCCCAACAAACAGCAAGTCTCTCACAATTTTCTCAATCTCATTCTTTTGGTAGAAAGGATACCTATAGGGTCTTTGGCACATAGGTTCAGCTCCTTCTTTAAGAATAATTGTATGTTCATGACCCCTAGAGGAGGTAATCCTGTAGGAGTCTCAAAAACAGCATTGAACTCCAGCAATAAGAATTTCACTTCAACAGGAAGTCTCACTTCTGATGCACTTGCCTCTACACTAGCAATCTGTAGTAGCAGTCCCTTTTTCACATGCACCTTGAAGAACTTCTTACAATCCAATAAAAAAGACCGTAAGGATGGAGCTAACCCTTGCAGCACTACTTTCTGATTACCATAGCAGAAGCACATAGTTAGAAGTTTAAAATTCCACCAAATCTCACCTAAAGTGCTTAACCATTGAGTTCCTAACACTGCATCACTACCTCCCAATGCTAAAACATGGAATTGAATGTAAAACTCCACTCCTTGAATACACACTGGCACACTACTACAAAATCCTTAAGTCTTAACCACAGAACCATTGGCAACCTTAACCTCCAAAACCTTTGACACATCCACCCTTAAGTGCAACTCAGAAACTAAAGAAGCACCTACAAAGTAATGGGGTACTACCAATGTCTATTAGGATTACCAACCCATTTCCATTAACCTTTATAGTACCAAGTGTAGGAGTTCCTGTGAGTGCATACAGGGTAATTTCCACCTCTTCTTTCTGTCTAATTGCACTATTAACAACCTCAAACCTCACTTCTTCCTCTAACTCAATGATCTGTACCCCAGACTGCACCGTACAAGCTAATTCAACTCCTTCCAATAAGAACAACTTAGCATTCTTACAATTGTGCCCAGCCCCCCACTTCTCATCATAATTATAGCAAAGACCCCTTTTTATTCTTTCATCCATATTATTTCATCCATCTGCGCAAGGGTTAATCTCTTAATTGGTATCTTAGGTTTAGATTCTAGTACTACATTATTCTTAAGTAAGCCCAAGATAGAACCCTTACCTATTTCTTGTTGGAATTTGGAACTCTTCTTGCAACTGAACACGTATTCCTCTTGAATCTTGGCCAACCCAAATGCTTCATTCAAGGTGTGTGGATTAAGCATCCTGACTAGAAGCTTGATTTCATCCTCCAAGCCACTTAGGAAGCAAATAAGCTTATGCATAGGAGATAGACCCTTAATCCTATTAGGCATAGCTTCAAACTCTGCCTTGTACATTGCCATTGTTGAGGACTGCATTAGCCTTGTTAACACTTCCATGGGATCATCATAAGCAGTTGATCTAAACCTTACATGTAGGACTTGCACTAAGGAATCCCAGTCAGTAAACACACCAGCCTCCTCAGCTTCTTGAAACCAAATTAAAGCCTCTAATTCCATATGAAACGAAGCAATGAGCAACTTCTCTATAATTGGAGTTTGATAATAGCCAAAATACTGATTGGCTTTATAAACCCAACTTGCGGGATCATCCCCTAAGAAACGTGAAAAATCCAATTTCACAAGTCTTGCAAGTGACAAAGGTGAAGAACTCTAATTCACTGGTACAGTTCTTTAAGGTAAATGTGAATTGCTATCTTGAGAATTCAATTTTTGTAGAATGGCATTAACGTTTTGATTCATTTCATTCAAGGTCCTGGTATGGATTCCTTGAATCTTTTGGATCTCTTAAATATATTTATTATGATGGTCTGAAGTGGTACGTAGAGAAGAAATAGCTTCATGTACCATGTTCATGGCAGCAGCATGCGTTTTAGTCATGGTAGTACAGGAACAAGGCTCTGATACCAAATGTTAAGGTTGGAGCTTGATGATTATGGTGTTCTCTAGCTGAATTCGAGGCCAGCTGGTCCTCCAAGGAGAATTAGGGAAGAACAGGTAGGAAACAGAGAAAAGAAAAGAACAAATTGAATGACAATCATCTTATTATCCCTTCTTTTCAACTAACTTGCCTTTATACAATTGCCTCATGCTAACCCTTGGCTGTTGATAGAGCTAATCCCAATTTCCTAACTAACTCCTAACTAACTGACCTGCCATCCTGTCATAACCACCTTGCCAATTGTCTCACTACTCTCACTACCTTGCATACAACACTTACAACACCAACACCATACAATACTGAACCACTAAATGCATTACAATCATACCACAATATCCTAACATTTGATTTTTTAATGTTTAGTAATTTGGATTGTTCATAATTCTTAACTATTACATTGAGGTTACCACTTAAATATGCTTTCAACTATTTAATTTTTTAATTATTGAATTCAAGGTTTTTCACTTAAATATGCACTTGAGATTTAATTATGTAAACTCTCTTTATATTTTTTTAGGCATCTCCTTCTATTTTAGTTACATAGTTATCTACCATATTCCATTCAATTAATTTTTGACTTATATATGATTTTATTTTTTTTATAAAAACTAATCTTACACAATATGCATTCACTATATTACCTATGATTCTTGATTAAGCCGTGTATCACACGGACAAATACTAGTATATAATAAAAGTTGGGTTTAGAAACCGTGGTTAGGTCAAATAGCTTCACCAATTTTATTTTTTTTAAAATTGGTATAATTTATTCTCCCATAATTTTTAAATTGATAAAAATCTTAATCTTATTACAATTTAAATTCTATTTTAATTTGATTACAATCCAAATTCTTTATCTAATCCTCTATAAAAATAAATCTTAATTAAAAAAAAAATAGCAACAACATACACGTCTTAGATTTAGATTTTTTTTTAAATAGATATAATTTTTTGGAAAATTATAACTTACTCACATGTAATTTAGTTGAAATTTAAGTTATCTACCTGTGATTTGAAATTTGGCCCTTTACTCACCTGAGGTTAGCTCAGGTAGAGTTCTGTAACATACTTCTGTTAATAACATTGCTAAATATGTAATTTTGCTCTACTTTTATGTCTATCTCCTCCAAAAACACAATTAGCATAGAGATATAAGATCAAATAAGATCAAAAATGATCTAGTGGAACACTTTTATCATGAGATTTCAAACCACATGTAGGCAATTTAAATTTTGGTCAATTTCAAACCACATGTAAGCAACTTAAATTTCGGCTAAATAACAGGTGGGTAAGTTATAATATGTAATCAGCATGCAAATGGTAAAGCAAGATATCAAACGATACACATAGAAGTACACTCTTTCTTTTCAACTACCTCTTTAGAGATGGAAACTCCTCTTCTTACCCTGGTCCTTTTCTTCCCACCTCTACAACTTACTTATTATCCTTTGGCTAAGAGAGAGAGAGAGAGAGAGAGAGAGAGAGAGAGAGAGAGAGAGAGATGCACTTGTGCGTTTTGCAGGGGTGTCTATTTTAAAGAGTCATTTTTCCTCTGCATTTCACATGGGAAATGAAAGAATAGGAAGAGCCAATCAACAGAAAACAATAGTGAAAAACTACCTTCCTCCATTTATCCATTCAAAAACAATAAACACCCAATTCTGTCTACATCTTCTGCAACATATTTAAAATTCTTAGTTCACAATTACAAAATTATTTTTGCTACTGTGGGATAGTTATGAAAATATTGAGGCAATCCAAAAAGCTTCCCATATTGTTAAAAATTCACTTCAATTATATGCATGAATCGGGGTTAAGCAAAGACAAATTTTAAATTAGCCCAAAAAGAAAGCCACAAAATAATAAAACTAACCTAAATTAAACAGATGGGTTAGCAAGTTACCTTCAATGGTGGGTCAGCAAGTTTGGAGAAATTTGTAGTGAATTCCAAGATTGATCTTCATCAGGATAGTTGACGATCCGAGGACAAACAAGGGAGAGCTATGAAATGGGTCTATGGGAAAAGAGGTGTTATTGGCATGGAAGGAAGAGTACTCTCTGCTGAACTTGAACCCGATCTTGGCCGGCATCGAACTGGGAGCTCTTCCTCATGGATTTCTCTTCTGGGCATGGACTTGGATTGTGTTCTCATAGGCAGGCATTAGGGTGGGAGAGGAGTGAAATTAAAAACAAAACAAAACAAAAAAAAACCAAAAACGCTACAGTACTTTCAATTGAAGTTACAGTAGTTTCAGCCCCAAAAAATCAGTTGGCATTTAAATTTAATTGATACAGTGTTTTTAATTTTCAGTTTTTAGCAAAATAAACGATATCCAAATAGAACCTTATAACCAGATTCTTGAGATGATAAAATTATGAGTTTCTTGGGCCAAGTACGTGAACCCATAGATATTTTGGGTTTATGCTCAATCCGTGTAGCAAGGAGATTTCGAACTTGTTGTTTGGATTTTTTTTTTTTTTTTTTTTAAGAATACTAAGTATTTTTAACATACACAGAGAGAGGAGTCCAAATCTTCTGTCTCATTTTTTCTGTTCCACTCTATACTCCACAAATAAAAATAAGAGATAAATTTAATCTCTTCTAAAGCATAGTAACGTGTCAGAGTAATTCTTTTATCACCATTCTATTTTGAATCCATTTACGTCTTCCCCAGCCTAAAACAGTCTATACTAGTACCTTGGGTTCGAAACTGCCAACCACGATTTCTGTGACTCACTTGCAAAGATCATCAAGTAATCTCACAAACCATTAATTGCAATCATCTGCAATAACCTTGTCCCACATTAGTACAACCAAACAACACCATGGGTTGCCACTGTATTGAGGCCATATATTTTTCACTGGAAAACTTTTTTTGCTCATGTTACCATCTTCTTCATGGGTTTGGGGGGAATGAAGGTGGAAGAGTGATGAGTTTCATTGGAGGTGGTGGTTGGCTGTGACAGTAGCGGCTGCCAGCAAAGGTGGTGGTAAGGTAGTGGGAATGTGATGGTTTTTTTTAGGTAATTGAAATAATAAGGAATAAATTTAGCATTTAATTAAATAGTGGATATGTGACATGTTTTTATTTGTGGAGTAAGAAAAATGAGACGGAAGATATGGATTCTGGGGAGAGGGGAGAAGGTTGGTTCTCCTATTTTCAAATTGTTTTCTGTATTCCTTTCCTAAAAAGTGGGCCTTACTGGTGAAAATATATTTGGGTGAAGTTTTTGTTTCCAATATTTAGAAAACTGAATCAAGTTTTGGGGACGAGAACAGGAAATAAAAAGGGAAGGGAAAAAGAAAAGAAAAGATAGGGAAAGGGAAAGGGAACAAAACATTTATTAAATATATTTTACCTATAATAATATATATCAGTTGATTTCAGTTTGGTTCGATATAAATTTCACTAAAACTGGGACCGAACCGATCAATTTCGGTTTCTAAAAATTTAAACCGAAACTGAACCAAACCGAAAAAAAAAAAAAAAAACGAAAAATTAAATTTGGTTTGAGCGATTTCGGTTGGTCCATTTGGTTTTTCAGTTTTTCACACACCCCTAGTTTTAGAAAAGTAGAGGACATTATAGTAAATCAATTCACTTTATTCTAAAACCATTCCACCATCAATTCAGCCTTCCTTTTTTGTCCATTTTGGGCAGACACAAAAATGTGAACTCGGAAGAAATTATATCTGTCAACTGGTAATCCCTTCTCTTTTCTCCTCTTCTCCTCTTTCCAAACAAAGTGTTGTGATGAGTTTTTAGTTACCAAGCTCATTCCATGTACTGATGAGTTCTAGCCTACTGTCTTCTGTTTTAGGGGGGAAAAAATCAAAGTTCTTTAACAAAGGCCCAATCTGTAAAGTATAGGAAAATTTTGGCTTCTTTTCAGGCATAGAATAAATTCAGCTCATGGCATAGCAGTCATGCCATTTGGCATATATAAAAAAATAGAGTGAATAATCTTTTTTCTCAACTGTGTCTAAATAAAGTGAATTAAGCCAATTATTTTTTCATGACACATCAACCTATCCCTCCCCCACACACCCCTCCCCCCACCACAAAAAAAAAAAAAAAAAAATCATAATGCAGGAATTCATGATTTGGGTGCTGCCATACCATTTAGCTCTGCATAAAATATTTAAGGGTGTCTTATTCTTTTTTTCCACCATTATCAAACTGATTTTACAATTGAGTATCATTATAGATATTGTATTTTTTATGTTACAATAAATTTTTGATTATAATAATCGAATCATTGATTTAGGAGATATGTAATGGAGTTACTTATTGTTAGATCATCTTTGGATCTTCAAGAGGTAGAAGAATAATTTAGAATCAATGATATATGTTTGTTAGTAAACAAGTTTTATTAACAAGGTTTCATGAATCGTGAAAATACCGTTGAAGATTAAAAATTCACCATAGTAACTCTTCTAATTTTAGTTGTAACAATGGGGTAATTATTGAGTACTCTCAAAGTACCATAAATGCGTACTTTTCCTCTCACATAACTGTGGATTCCACTGATTAAATTTATGGTGAGACTCACAATTCATGTAAGAAGAGAGAGTACACATTTATAGAACTCCTGAAATATTCAGTAATTTCCTGTGACTATGACATGACTATTTTTAATATGAATATTCTCAAAATTAGTTTTTGCAACAAAATTCAAGATAATGTTCTATAAACACTTTGATTTTATATATTAGAAAGGAAAATAGGTGTGAAACTTAGTACAAAATCAATTGTAGATGATTTTTAGGATTTAAAGATTAACAAAAATCAAGTTCCATTTCGATAAAGCATATATAATTAAGTTAAAATATATTAAGAAACGATTATTTTGTGTCTTTTATTTTAAATATGTAAAATGTATGCTAGTCGTATCTTCATAATTAATTTTATTTTTAAAAATTTTTGAATGGTAATTTTTTTTTAATTCATGCTTTGGCCCATAAGGATAGAATTAATACATGTTTTTAATTAATGTATTCTCCTCATTAGGACAATACATTGAACTAGAAGGCTTTCACTTCCAATACTTTTTTTTAATACAACGATGGTTAGGGGTGAGAGAATTTGAACTTTGGATATCTTCGTTGGAAACACTAGGAGGTGCTAATTGAGTTAAAAACTTTTTTTTTTGAAACACACACACAAATACAAGAGAGAAAGAATGTGATTCTAAGACAAAAGCACATCACAAACTATTCAATAGTTACCATGACACTAATCAATATATATTGTTTGATTTTTACGTAAAAGTCTATGATCTATGTATTTAATGGGGGTGAATCTTCTATATATAAAGTAACTGTGAGTAATTTTTGATTGTGTATATTCCCTTAAGAGGGAAAAAAAGAGAAATAAATTATAGAACCTAATTATTATAATCTATTTGAGACTAATATAAATGTTGTGTAGTAATTGTATGACTTTGATTCCTAGAAGAAGAGAAGCCTGGAGTTGGAGGAGACTGAATAGAAACTTATTCTTGTGGATCCCTCCTTCCCTGATTAGTTTGTTGAGCATACATAATTGACCTAAAATGTTGGGACCGAGGCTTGGTTGTGGTAATAATTTGACAGCTATTGTTGTTTTTTTAATTCTAAATACCTCATTCTACAAAGATTGTTTATAATTTTATTTTACCAATTAATCAGTGGTTTTTTTTATGTATTGAAATGTGGAAATGAGCAATTGAAGTGGGGTGGGGGGGGGGGGGATTTTATCTTTCTTTTATTTAGGTAAAATAGGAGATTATATTAACTTAAAACGGTAGAGATTGGGCAAAGCCTCTCTTAGTATATCTAAGTCCAATACAACTGGCTACCCCCCTATTTTAGTGATTAGACTAGCTCTTGAAGAGGGACATCTTTAAGGAAGAGTATAGGGGTTTATACAATATATTTGTTCTCCCCTCAGCCCCAAAACGCTTGCTTCACTCTAAAAGCATCAAAATACAAAAGCATAATAATGTCCAAAGATGGACTATCAAAGCTAGTAAAATCTTGTCGTCGATTAGCCTTATTCTAGCAAGCCTTTCTGTACACTAATTAGCTTCCTTGAAGTAGTGGCTGACCTTCACCCTTGGATTTAGTCCTAAAAGGTACCTACAATTGAATATGAGAAGAGAATGAGTAATGTTAATGCAATATTTCCGACTAATCACAAGTTGCCACATCATATGACCAAGTTCACATAGTATGGCAAATTACAAAGCTTTACGTACTACCCAGTGGTCCACTTCAAAGACCAACAAAAATTTCCAAGCATCACTTAAGCAAAATCAGGAAAAAATACATGGAGGAGTCAATCATATGTTGACACATGTTGGGAATGACACAAGTAATCCAATTAAATGTTGACATGTGTTATCTTGAAAATTAAGACATCTTGACCAATCAAGTGATGCCGAGTGTCTTGGAAAAAAAGTCTTAAAATTCCTCCATGTAGATCATGACATGAGTCACAAATCAAAATCAGCCACGTGTCACTTAACCTCCCCAAACTCCTATATATAAAAAGCCATCCTAAAATATTTCTCCCATCCATACACACCTATAAGCATTTAGAAGTTTGGAAGACATTCAGAAGTACAGAAACTGAAGTTCCTAAGAACAATAATTAATAAATAAATTGAATTTCATTACATTCAACATATCAGTTAAATGATAAAATTCACATAAATTAGAATATACCATAAAATTAGAAAATAGTGGAGAGATATTACCTTGATAATGCTTCAAAGTAATCTCATAACATTAGAAGTAAATTATCATGAATTCACATACGTTTTAAAATGGCGGGGTTGAGAAGTGGATCAAGTTACTGTTTTGAGATGATACACGGGATTTTCGGTGTAGTAGACTAAACATTGTGCGTGCCGTTTTGGGGATACAACAACCCAGCCACCTTCGTAATTATCCTTCAAGCCTACCGCTTGTAGGATAAGAAGCCTTCAATAGTACTTTTCTTTTACCAAAAAATATAGTGCGTAGAAAGTATGGTTGTTTATGTAATATATATTTGACAAGCTCTCAAATAAAGTTGGTGATAAAAGGAGATAGCTAACAGGAGATGGGTTGATATATATATATATATATATAGAGAGAGAGAGAGAGACACACACACACACACACTAGTCAAGGATCTTTCCCATTTAATTCAAGGCCTGAATACAGGGACATTAACTTCAAGATATCAAAGCTAACGTTTTTATTTTTTTATTTTCTTTTATACAAGATAGAATTCTATTCTAACATAATTTAAGTGTATATGTGTGTGAAGTTCCCTCCTAGAAACTTGAACCCCCGACCTTTACCCCCCACACCCCACAACCACTTATAGTTGTGGAGTGACTATCGCACCAAGAATGTGTTGTGATAAAGCTAACGTTTAAAACAAATTAAAAACTATAACCCTTCTGATGTTCACAAGATTTGCCAACAGAAATTCTTCCTTATAAAGTTACTAAATTGCCAAAAAGAAACCGAATTTTCATTAATATAAGAAAACCAATATGTTAATGAACAAAATTAATCTTAAATTATTTTTTCATTTAATGACCATTTAATCAAAAATATATTTTTGTAAAAATAATCCAATAGAAGCTGTACTGGAATCAAACCCTAAAACCTCCAAAAATTTCAAGAACTTCAACCTTTAAAAATGAAGAACATTGAAATAGAAATAATCTAAATCATTTGTCTAAATCTCAAAATTTATTAGAATCAAACTCAAAAGCCTCCTAAAATTTCAAAAGACTACAAACCAATGAAACCCTATGGATTCAAGCCTCCAAAGTTAGGATGTAATAAGCAGCATAAATAGATGATTTGATTTGACTTACTTAATTAGGGCCTATCTTGTTAAAAGTTTTGTTTTTTGTGAATTATATTGCTACAAATCCTCGTTTGCAAGTTAGTTCGTTATGTAGCCTCTTTTGGAAATCGATTTTGTCAAAATCGAGTTCTAAAAGAGGCTATATAACTAAAAAAATGTGCTAAATAGGCTTTTTGGTTATATAACTAGGGAAAAACTATTATTTAGCTAATAAGGCCTTTAAATTAGTGTTACAGCAGAGTGTTTAAAATTAAATATAATTGGGGCATCTCATAATACAATTACTAGCTTTAGTTTTAAGTTCATCAAGATAACTTTATTTGGATGAACGCGAATAATGACATCTTTCCCCTTAATTAAATGATTTGGATTTTGTTCATGGCAAGCATGCACATCTTGATGATTTTGGAAAAGCTAAGTGTGAGTTTGGGAAGCGCATTTTGCGCGTTTCCCAACTCACACGTTTTTTTTTTAAGTGAGTCTCGTGCACTGTTCACGGGACCCACAAGTACTTTTTTTAGTAAAAACAACTTCGAAACTGGGCTCCACAGCACTATTAACACATTTTAAAATTATCTTGCTACAATATTTCAGTTTTCAGTAATAAGCGGTATCCAAATAGACCCTAAGGGTTTGTTTAGATACCGCTTATTTTGCTGAAACTAAAAACTTATTGCTAAAAGTACTGTAGATAGAGGTAAAAATTAGTTGAAATAGTACAGTGGGGCTCATGAATAGTACAAAAAAGTGCAATGGAGCCCAGGAATAGTAGCAAAAATAAGTTGAATAGTGAAATAATGTTCATTTTTCTTTAGTATCCAAACAAAGGCTAAATGGGAAGAATTTTGAACCTTAGTTCTCCTAAGGAAAACTAAGCAATACAATTAAGTTATAGCACTCTTGATTACGTTTTTTACACTTAGGTTTCAAATAACAACATCTGTGAGCAGTGCAGATGTAAATTCCAATATTGCGCTATCTTACCCACAATACTTAAGATTCAAATTCAATTCTATGCACCCACTTCCAAAACTAGACAACATAAAATCTTTCAAATAAAAAAATTATAGCGAAAAAATTGAGGTGTTGTTTTTTCAAGTTGCATTTTGCTTAACTAAGGTGTTGTTTGTTCGTTTAGACCCCTTTAACAGATTGTTTAACTTAATTTATTAACCAAGTGATTACTTAAATTAATATTCAGATCTAAGTTAAACACAAATAAATCATATCATGCAAAGATACGGAAAAGTAAATAACACTACGATATGATGACACAGGAAAACTGATGAAACAAACCATTTCAAGGTAAAAACTTGGGGAGGATTTGACTTAACTATCCTCAAGGTAAAGTAAATCCACTATAAGAGAATTGAAATTTTTACAATCAGATTTAACCCTAAATCTATTGCTATTTCATGTAGTAACTTACTGACACAACCACGTGCAAGTTCCAAATTTACGGACTCCTTCTCTTCTTAGATTTCCAGCAACACAAGCCGCCTTGCTTGTGACTTTGAGATCCCACTCAAAGGTTTCAGATCACCTTCACTTGTTGATCTTGTATTAGCAACTTCTATAGCAACGGATCTTGAGATTCTTCAAGGAATATTGCCGATAGAAGACTTTAGTGAGCTTTGGGTACAAAAACCCTAGATCTACAATTGGAGACACAAGAGGCACTCTTTTCTCTCTAAAAACCTCTAAAAACCCCATTTAGGGTTAGATTATAATGTCCTTTAAATACTAGAAAAAACGGATCGTGATTTGGGCTTCAAATGAACAAGTTTGGGTTTTTTACGTTTGCTGATTTTTTGCTGATATGGGACTTCCAATCAATTAAGAGGAATCGAACAATAATTGAGAGTACCAAATCACAACGCACTTTTTTCATTTTGAACTTGACTTTTTTGTCTTGTACTTGAAAGTACGCCATTAATACTTACTTTTTATCATGGTTTGCTAACTTTACAAACTCAAAACTTAATCGGTGCAATTGCAATGTCCCCTAAACTACAAAACTAAGTAATGTCCCCTATTAAGTATTGATAATAAGCCATTTTAACTCTAGTCTTGCCATCTGACACCTCTCTTATGCCAGTGTTATTACTCGAGACATAAACATATACTCCGGCTGTGGGGATCTACCCAAATTAGACTTTGACCAACAAGGGTAGGTTATAATCATATTCTCACGAATCATTTCCATTTTAAGCATTAGTGCTAATTAATCTTTTGTATTAATATTAGAAATCAACAAGTTAACTTGCTTAATCTATAATTAGATAGTTATTTATACAACCCTTAACATATATGTCAAAGCATCATGCAAAGTGTGTGTATATGTATATAATTAACAGGAGAAAATATGAATAATGCTAGATATACAAACTATTTTACAAAATTTTTTACAAACTGTTGATGTGCTGAGTGATTATTGGTAAATGAGAAAGTGATATTAATGGTGGGTCTAAATGAAAACCAATAAAAGGTTAGTCACATCAACATTTTTTAAAAATGTTGTAAAATAGTTTGTGGTTGTGGTATTACTCAGAAATATATTTTTTGTCTCTAAATTTTGGAAGAGTTCCCATTTTGGTCTCTACCTTTTGGCGTTCCTATGTTCATCCCTAAATTTTCAACTCATTCTCAATGTACTCCTTGTGATCATCTTTGTAATGGAAAGTGTCTATGTGGCACATAGAGTGCATTGATGACACACTTGAAGATTATGCAGACATTTAAATAATATTAAAAAAATTTATTTGGCATTTAAAAAATGTCATGTCAACATTTTAATAAATATAAAAAAATCTACATTAAAAAAAGCAATAAAAACAAAATTATGAACTTCTAATTTTTAAACAAAAAATAAAATGAATTAAATAACAAACTTAAAATATAATTAAATTTAAATTACATTTTTTTCTTTTCAACTTTTTTTTTTTTCCGAAAGAACATGATTGTTCATGTTCTTCACTTTCTTCCGAAAAGAACATGTTTGTTGCCTCAAAAATTTTATAAAAAAAATTCAAGATTTTATTTTCTTTTCTTGCATTTTCTCAGCAACGCAAAAACGCATAACAATCTTCACATCATTGATTATTAACCCTAAGATGAGAAAAAAATTTAAATCTTGAGTATTATAATTCTTGAATTCAAAGTGAAAACCAGGTAAAAAACCATCACCTAGCTAATTACCAAAACATTGAAACCTAACAATTCACCAAAACCTAGAAAATCAAACCAAAAAAAAAAAAACCTTCAACAAATCAAACCCAAAAATCTAGCAACCAAATCAATCTCTAGCAAAGTAAACCTTAACCTTCAAACTCAAATCCCTCAAATACCAAATTAATTACCCAACCACAAATCAAACCCAAAATCCCCAAATTAATTATCCAATCAATCACTGAAATTTTCTTTGAATAAACCCATAAATTTTCTTGGGAGAGAGAGAGAGAGAGAGAGATTTATTAATGAAGATTGTCCAAATTGAACATATCTCAACACCAAAACCCACCTTCTTATTGATCGTGTCCAACACTAGTTGATGGCGGTGGTGGTGGCAAACAATGAAGATGAATGGTGAGAAGCTGAGAGCTTTGACCATGAGTTCTAGAGAGAGAGAGAGAGAGAGAGAGAGAGGGATTTTTTTTGAGCTTTAATATGTGTAAGAAAATGGATTAGAGAGCAGTGGAAGCTCTTGAGAATTTATTTTAGAAGGGTCATTAAGAAACTTAAATTAAATAAAATTTAATAAAAGAAAACTTGAATATATTGAATTATTGACCAAAAAAAAAAAAAAAACACAAATAAATGAAGTTTTACAACTTTCTTCTACGAGTTTTTATATTTTGAAATCATTACATGATAGTTTATTATCATTTGTGATCATTATCTATTATCAATGTGGGTAACTGTAACCATTTTACTTTTTTAAGCTTGTATAATATTTTTTATTTTTATACAATTATTATTATCTATTTGTAATTTTTTTTTATAAAAGTATTTTACGCTAAATGAAAAAACTCAAACCAATGGTTGACTTGGTTTCTAAGGACAAAACAATCTCTCCTTCAGTGGTGGCTTTAGGATTTTTTTTTTCTAGAAGGGTCAGCAAGAAGATTTCTTATTACAAATTTGTCCATAGTATTTATTGGCAAAATAGAAGAAGATAAATTATAAGTTCATTAACATATTTTTTCTTAATAAAATGAATATATTAATTATTTCATTAAATGAACTTTAATTATTACTACTTAAAAATACTTTTATCTATTAATTTAGAAGAATTATATGTTTACATTGGACTATCAATGCAAGATTTACATTGTAAACAAAATAAATGTGTACAATATTATACAAATTTGCAAAAAATGTACAATACATGTTTGTTTACGGACAATGTAAATCTTATATTGATAGTACAATGTATACCAAAAATTTTCTATTAGTTTATTTCAAATTTGTTAAGATCTAAATAGACTCTTTTTAAGGTTTAAGATGAACAAATTTTTATTTTTGTTGTTGGCTTTTTTTTGTTGTGTGTGTGTTTAGAAAGACCAAAGTATTGTTAAGAATATCATATTTAAGCTTTTTTTTTTTTTTTTTTTTTTTTTTGAGAAGACATATTTAAGCTTATTTCAACTAGACTTAAAAAAAAAAAAATTTAAGGCAAGGTGTTCTAATTTTCATTTTAGGAGGACCCAATATAAAATAAAAAATATTATATATTAAAAAAATGCAAGCTCAGGGGGTTCATTTGAACCCCCCCCCCCTAAACTCTACATAACGCCGCCCCTACTCTCCTTGCAACCTTTATTATGATATGAAAAACTCATTCACTACCAAAAAAAAAGGTTCTATGGCCGCGTTCTTAAAACGCGGCTATAGCTCAGAAAAGCGTGGTTATAGCCCAATTTGGCCTATAACCGCGTTTTTTTAGGCCGCGTTTTCAACTATAGCCTAAAACCTGTGACTATAGGCCTGAGGGGTCTATGGTCGCATTTTTTCAAATGCGGCTATAGGACTGGACCAATGGTCGCGTTTTTATAAATGTGGCTATAGGACATACTCTAGCCGCATTTTTCAAATGCGGCTATAGGTCCTTAACCTACAGCCACATTTAAAAAACGCAGCTATAAACCCTCATATTTAAAAATATATATATATATATATATATATTTTGATTACCAAAAATTATTTCGGTAATCAAAAGTTTTTATTTTATTTTTTAAAATTAAAATTTTAATTAAATTAAGAAATTCAAAACAAAAATACAAACCCAGCAAAGCAAATTCAAATTCAGACAAAAACCCAGAAAATTTCAAAATTAATCAAACACAACATGCCTACAATACAAACACAACATGCTCTACAATACAAGAAAATAGTATAAGAACACAAATAGAACATCTCCTTCAACAAAATCAACCCAAATTGATACAATCTATTCAAGAAAAACAAAAGCACAAGCTCAAAAATACAAAAATTCCCATAACAGAAACATAACCAAAAAAGTCCATATACTCAAACCCAAAATTAATCAAAACACAGTCAAACGAAAGAAAATAATTTTTGGCCATGGATCAGAGAAAAATAAAGCAAAGAGAGATAATTTTTTGAGGCACTTTAGCGTCATTGATTTAAAATCTTCAAATCTAAAGCAAAGAGAGACTTAATCTTCAAAGAGAGACAAAGTTAAAGGGAGCAAAAATGAACAAAACTCAAAGAACAATGAATAAAACCCCATATTTTCACAAACCCATTCATACAACATCAGTGGGAAAGAGGGATCAACAGCGTGGGTTAGCACTTTTTGGATCTCTGGCGACATAGATCGGTGACAGCATGAGAGAAAGATTGAGAGAGTTTTGAAATTAATATGAAAGAGCTTTTTTTTTTTTTTTTTGAATGACTGTGAGAGCACTTTTATTTTTTCTTTTGACGAGAGGGAGGGTCTGACAGGGAGGGACTGTGAGAGCAATTTTTTTGAAAACATTCAGTTTTTTTTTTTTTTTTTTATGGAATATTTTGGAATACGCCATAGAATATTCTAGGAATATTCTATGGCATATTCCATTTTTGTTTAAGCTGAAGTGAACCCACCGCGGATTTTTTTTGTTTTTTTTTAATGGAATATGTTGGAATATGCCATAGAATATTCTAGGAATATTCTATTTTTGTTTACGCTGAAGTGAACCCATTCCTTTTCTTTTTTTTTCTTTTTTTTTTTTAACCTATAGCCACGTTTTTAAAAACGTGGCTATAGACCTAACCTATAGCTCCGTTTTTAAACGCGGCTATAAGTCCTCCTTTAAATACACACACACACACACACACACACACACACACACACACACACACACACACATATATATATATATATATTTGGCTAGACCTATAGCCACGTTCATGAATGTGGCTATAGACTTAACCTATAGCCACGTTTTTAAGAAACGCGACCATAGACTTAACCTATAGCCGCATTTTTAAATGTGGCTATAGGTCCTCCTTTAAAAAAAAAAAAAATTATTTGGCTGGACCTATAGCCACGTTTAAAAACGCAGCTATAGGTTAAGTCTATGGCCGCGTTTCTTAAACACATGGCTATAGGTTAAGTCTATAGCCGCGTTAGTTAAAAACGTGGCTATAAGTTAAGTTTATAGCTACGTTTTTAAATGCGGCTATAGGTCCTCCTTTAAAAAAAAAAAAAAAATTATTTGGCTAGACCTATAGCCACGTTTAAAAACGCAGCTATAGGTTAAGTCTATAACTGCGTTTCTTAAAAACGTGGCTATAGGTTAGCTATAGCCACGTTTTTGTAAACGCGGCTAAAAAAAATGCAACTATAGACCTGCGTGTTTTGTAGTGATTGTCATATCTAACTTTTGCAGACATTGTCATTGATAATTTATTACTATTTTGGGTCTTCTTAATTTGTTATTAGGACACATTTGGTATACTGTAATAATTATTATCTGGGAATAAGAATAAGTATTACAAGGAATATATTAAGTAGAAATGTAATAAGTATTACTATTTATTAGTTTGGTGATCATTTAGGAATAGAATCTTGAATATGCATCTACAATTTAGTAGAGTATAAAAAGAATCTGTAATTAAATCATTTTTAAGTCAAATTTCCTAAATTCACTTATTTTAGGTTGTTCAAAATAGAGCTAATAATTAACAACAAGGAAAATTTATTTTCTTTCATTTTGAAGATGTAGCAAATAATGGCTTTTTAGAAATTTAAAAAAAAAAAAAGTTATTACATAAGGTGAAGGAATAGATATTCAGTATTTTTGATAAGAAATAGTTATTTCTCATTTTGAAAAATAGCTATTCATAAAGAATAACAATTTATTGTAATAAAAACATAATCAAACAACCAAATAGTTATGCCATAGGAATATGTATTACATTACAGTATTAACGTCCACCAAATGTGCCCTTAGTTTAAAGAACAGTATTACAATGGTTATTTTTTTTTTATAAGCAAAAATGGGGGCCCTTATGGTTGTATTATACCACTCGGATTTTTGATAACCATGTGAGGGACAGGACCCACAGATCTTACCGAAGTACCCGCCAAGGCTCAAACCTATGTTCCCCTTAAATCCCCCACACATCAGCCCACCAACAAGAGCCCGTTGGCAGCGGGAATCGAACTTAGGCTGGTTAGGCGAAGCGAACGATCCATGCCAGCTGAGCCAAGCCCTTGTTGGCTTATTCTTAAGAAAATCTTATTTTTAGTAACTTATTTAAATTACTCACTTAGATAACTCAGAGCGGTCTAAAGCAGAGACTAGTCAAACTATTCAATTGATGATGCTATTTGTTGCCACTGAAGAGTCAAAGAAGTCAGAGATGACTTTGTTGGATCTTTATTCTGGATGTGGTGCCATGTCTATGGGTCTTTGCATGGTTGCATTTATATTGGGTGTAAAACTTCTCCATGTAAGTTTTCAAGGAACATTTGGATCATTTTGATATATTAATTATAAGATATGCATCACTCATTAACACTATAAGTTTGTATTTGACTTTAAAAAGGTGGGCTAATGACATAAATCCTCATACATGTAAAAGTTTGAATCACCCTAAAACCGAGGTAGTATTGAGTGTTCTTTGTTGTGTCTTTCAATTGTCATTATATCTTTATCTATTTCCTAGTTGATGAAAAATGTATATTTTGTAAATGTTGATCAACTGAGAAATGAAACAGGAGAAGATTTTTATTTTTTATTTTTTATCTTTATACAAAGTTGCACAAGGATTTCTCATTTTTGGATCAAATTAATTACTAGAACAGAATTTTGATCTAGAAAGGGATGTGGATTTAGCAAATTTTGGAAAAGGAGTTCTTGGAACTTTTATTGGATATTCGAAAAAGATCATAAATGGGTTGATATTCCAAAACACCCATCTCGCTAGGGAATAACGAGCTAAGACAACCTGGAAGGAACTTTATTTTCTGACTTTTGTATGCTATACAAGGTCATGCTGCCATGGTAGAACGATTATGGAGATTTCAAGAAAAAAAAAATAACATAAAGTCAGGGTCGGCTCAACACATTTTGTGGTTTAAGGTTACAATTTAGAGTGAGGCTTTTATGAAAAGTTATCAGTTTTTTTCAACATCCCAAAGGTGGTACTCATTGAATATTCTTAGCAAGGGCAAGGCCATCAATTTGATAATTATTTTTGTAGCAACTTTGGCCTGAATTAAATTTTCTTTATACTAATATAACTATGATAATACCAAAATCATGAAATATTAACCATGTTATTGGCATGTTAAATGCTTTTCATGCAAAATATGACCACATTTCTATGAGAAATTTTTATATGTGTTGAGAATTTCAAATATAAAATAAAAAGTTTTCAAAACTTGTAAATTCTAAATAGCGTCATTTCTCTTGAATATCTCAATTCATTTTAAAATATATTCTTTTCAAACCTTACTCAAGTTCATCATCCGCAAATATACTGCCTAGTCTAGGGCCAACTCAACATATATTAGGGCCAGATGCAAATGTAAATGTATTATCACTTAATTTATAAGCGATACATGAATTAGAAACATGAATCTAATATTTTTATATAATTTGAGAAATTAATTGGAATTTTTTCATATATTTATAAATGTATTTTAAAACTTATAATCCTAAAAATATTGAAATAATCTGTATGAAAATAAATATCACATTTGAGATGGTCATTGTCTCATTTGGCAATGTTGGACTATAGTTATTGAAAAATGTGTTTTAGTAATGAATTTCTCTAGGAAATTATTAATTTTAATTTTAATTTTGATAGAGAGAGAGAAAGGAATAGTAAAAATGTTGGAAAATTAAAATTTTTTACATTCTTAAACTTCCAAAAATATAGTAAAATGAATTATTTATTAAATTTTTGGGCTTTAATTAAAAATTTTACATTGTAAGACAAATAGACAAGACACTATCAACTGACAAAGCATGTCTTCTTTTTTTTTTTCCTAATGAGAGATCTTAGTTTTTTTTTTTTTTTTTTTTTTTTGTGAAATGCTATAAAAAAAAGGATATAATATATTCTAGTTAGGGGGCTTTAGGCCATTGTCTAAAGGCCTAATGGTTGAGCTGCCTTTGCAGAAAGTAAAGAGAGTGCTTTTTTTTTTTTATAAATATATGAAGCGTGATGATACCTCGATGTTGCAACCACCCCTTTTTGAGAATGATGCATGCATTTTGGGTGTGAGCTATGACTAATGAGTTATTTTTATATTAAGGTTGTGAAGTTGCCACCAATCATTTGGTTTTTTTAAGGTGTAAATGGTCACCTAACTCTATGTTGATTTTATTACTAATTCTAGGTTAAGAAAATGTCAGTTTTTTCCTAATCTAAATGGATGATAAAAAATATTGATTCTTGAATTCAGAAGTTTGGTTACGTGAGGGGAAGGTGTTAGGCACCCCACAACGCCTGTCATGAGATAATCCTTTATTTTAGTAAATTCTTAATTTTTGATCATTGACAGATAAAAACAAGCTATTGGCATTATCTTTTGCAGCTTTAAAGAATTTGGGATTCAAGCTTTGCTTTGAGAATGGTGTGTAGCCTTTATCAATACTTTGCTAGCACATTTGAATTACTACCGAATTTCCATGACAAAAATCCAGCAGCATTTCGCTTTATTTTCATGGTAAAAATCCAGCAACATTTCAAGTTAGTTGCGTCGTGACATGCATAATGCTATCCTCACCAAGCTTTCATGATGAGAATATGGCAAGAAGATGCCATATATTCACAGCGAAAATCCAGCAGGGTTTTGTGTCAGGTAAGCCACGGTGCATCAGCGGGGTTTCATGCTTATGTCGACAACATGTTTCAATGTGTCTGAACTAAGGTATGTCAAGGCTCACCAAAGTATCAAACACATGATGCGTGTCACATACATGAGGAAATCGGTATCACTAGCTGACACAGATAAGGGCGATCTGACACGTGGTAGGCAATGCAGCAAGTGAAGCATGGATATGCATCTGTAGCATAAGTCTTAAATGCATACCCACACTCCAAGGTCAAGAGCACCCATGGTTGGGGACGGGTTGCCTTCCTAACCACTCATGTCCATCTTACGAAGTGCATGGCTACCTTTACAACATAAATAGCATGCATAATATATCAACACATAGAGCAAAAATGTAGACATATTCATACCTAGAGGGTGTGGCCTAAACAAGGCATAAGAAAAGCAACCCTAATCTTGGAAAATGACTAGACATGGTTTTAAAGGAAATGCTAGAAAAGAAAGGACCTCACAGAAAGGCTAAGCCGCTAATCTACTAATCTATGCTTTTTTTCTTGCATCTTGGAAGTTGCACGCATACTCCCTCCATCACATGCAACAACAAAAAAAGAAAAAGAAAAAAGCCAGTAGACAAGCAAAGGAACAAAGAAAGGAAGTAGAAAACATGCAAATAGAGCAAACAAGTAAAGAAAAGGAGCATGCTAGAAAAAAAGCAAAGAAGGAAAGCATGTGAACAAGCAAGCAATCAAAGAAAAAAAATGTCCTCAAGGGACAAATGTATTTGGATTTGGTGTTTGTAGTTCCATTGAATTGAATTACAAATAACACATGTGGCAACAAGAAAGGCTCCTAGAGAGGGACTTAGGAATCAATATTTGGAGCAATGCTTGATGACAAGAACAAACAAGCAAAGACACATGCATAAGCAAGATAAATATGCAAAGAATGCAACCAATCACATGAAAATCATACATGATGGGAAAAAATAAGCAATGCAAGAAACACAAAAGGAGAGAAAGCATGTACTCACACTCAAGGATAAAAGCTAACCATGTCATAATGCACACTCAAGGCTAACATGAGAAAACCTAACATGCAAAGTTATGCATGAGAGAGGGGCAAGAATACAAGCATGCCAACATCATAAAGATAAGATCTCATTCAAGTGGTAACATCAAAACAACCTATAAAAGAGAAAGATGCAACCAAACTAGACAATAAAAGCACAAAAGGTGGAAACAAACACAAGCTAAAAGGAGAATAAAGCATATGAAGCACGGTAAAGATGCAAGAAGCTAGATCTAAACATGCAAGCATTGATCTAAATATGAACATGGATCTAAGCATGGAACATCCAAACATGGCATCACAAAATGATTGATCTAATAATAAAAGCAAGTAAAAGCATGGACAATCAACAAGACCCTAATCCAAACCCTTTATTGAACTTGGGTGTTTGGATGTGAACATTGACTAATGGGTCAAGATCTACACCCTACCTATGACACAAATAAAGAAAACAAGGCATAGACAAATTAATTAAAGCTAAAGGCACTCAAGCATAGCGTCCAAACATGTAGATATGGCATAAAGAGAACAATCAAGAAATTTAGGCATATCCTAGCCTAAGAAGGCTAGGCCAACATCATCAAAGCAATAAAAAGATGGTAGGGAGACCAAGAACATAATAGACATGCTAGGAAAATGAAATAAAGCAATAAAAGTGTTAGGAATTAAATGGGTGTAGATTGTAACTAAAAAGCAACATCTACACCCTTCAAACCTCAAAACCAAGAAGGATGGACCAAAGAGGAGGAGATGGAAGCAAGAACACTACCTCTTGATGTATGGAGGATGAGAGAATCAAGGATTTTTGTTTGTGTGTGTGTGTGGGGGGGGGGGGGGGGAGAGAGAGAGAGAATTTAGGTGAAAAGAGAGAGAGAATTGCTACAGAAAATGCTCCAAATGCCCAAAATTTCTTCTTCTTTTTTTTTTTATTTATTTGGAATTCTGGGAGGTGGGATGGTATTTATAGTGAATTTGTGACGTTTTACTTAATGCACATCGGTTCCTTTTCCTAACGTTAGCAATCTTGTCTTTTCTTACAACTATTTTGGTTCCAACTTGAGTTGCTCATTTGAAGGCCTTCCCAAGTATCGATTGACCTGATTTTGGTGGCATTGGAAAGATATGGATGTCTAGTTTCCAGATCACTTGGATTTTTGAAAATCAGACGGTCAGATCAAAATTTATGGCCTCTAGAAGTGAGTTCATGTACCTAGCACGATTTTCAAGATATCTCAATTGTTTTAACTTTGAATTTTGACCCAAGAGTAGTCATTTCAAAGGGAATTCGATATTATTTGCAATAAAGTTGGTTTTATCCTGATTGGAAATTCTATTCAAAATTTGATTTTTAGTCGCCGTTGAGAATCAACTTTAGGTCAAATTTGGTCAAAGTTGATAAAAATCTCCAATAGCCTCGAGTTTGATGTAAAAATATGAAAAATGTCATTTTGGTAGAGTTTTGATCAGTTTTGACATTTGGTTAGGTTGGTAGGGCCATTTTGGTTATTTTGACTTGAAATGACACTTTGAGTGCTTCGATGCCCAAACAGGTTGAACCATGATGATCGAAATGTTTCCACACTCCTCCGGTGAGAAAATGATTTTTTTTGGAATTTTTGGGGTTCGACATAAAATATGAAGGCGGACAAAATATGGTATCAGCAAAGTAGTTAAAACTTGAAGTAGAAAATGGCTAAAATATTAAGGTTATGTTTGGTTCAGTGGAAGGGGAGGAAAGAGAAGAGAAATGAAAAGGGAAGGGAAGGAAAAAAGAGTGGGGAAAGAAAGTACTTCCTCAAGTGTGTTTGTATAAAAAGAGGAAGAAAGGAAAAATGTGAGGTGTTTTACACTTTTGTCCTTTTAAATTATAAATTAATGTGGATATAAATGTCATTTCATAAAAATGGTTAAGATCTTTTAAGGGCATAAGAGTTGTAGGGACACAAATTGTGCTAGGCCTAAGTTGTACCTTCGGACCAGCTCAAAGAGCCCAAAACAATGAATTTATAGAGAGTGGGTTTCGAATCTAGGTCTATGGACGTTGGATAACACAAAAGCTAAATTAGATCATAGTACACATGCATCATCTTTGTACATGAATGAAAACTCTCTTATATATTGATGCCGAGGACAATCATTGGTGTTTTCCTTACAATTTTCTCTCTTGTGTGTATGTGTTTTCCTTTTTTCTGCTCTCCCCCTCCCTTTCTCCTTCCTTCGCCCTTTATAAGCCTTCCTCCCCCTTCTCCATGTGTAGGTCATATGCTTCATTTAGATACTTGTCCCATCACCCCACTCTACCCAAGTCTTTGGCGGTAGGTCTAAGACTGAACTTCAATACTCAGGCGTCACTTCTTCATTAATTCGGCCAGGGAGGTAGGTATAGAGCCTTCAATGCGATCGTAGCAGCTTTATCCTTGATATTTTCTGTCATTCCTTTTTATCTCCTATCATCGTTTTCTTAGCCTTATGTCCAAGGTCTTTAGTATTGGTGCTCTTGAACTGCCACATCGCTCGTCCTCGGCAGTATATGGCTGAGGACGTTGTCATCCTCGGACATCATGCCTCGGGATGTTCTGCTCATGCATGACATCTTTCTTATGTCACGTTACTTCACAGGCGGGACTTCTCATGTCCTCAGACCATCCATGCTGTTAGGTTGGGCTTTCAATCCCACGAGAGCTCTTGGGCCGGCCCAATACATACTTTGGGCCCGTTGGCCCTACAAGAGTAATTTTAGGAGAGAAAAAAATAATGGATTCCACAAAGCCTGAGTTTTAGGTGTTTTTTTATTTATTTATTTTTTATGGGAAGTTTTAGGTCTTTATGTGTTTACTTGACCAATTAACCAATTAAATGCTTAAACAATCACTAACTTTACAATTTTTTTTTCTTGAATTACTAATTTTATAATAAAAAATTATTATAACAGAATAGCAATATACATATAACAAACTCTTTTTATTTTTTAATTATTAAATTATATAAAATTAAATTATATTTATAATAGTAAAGCTTCCAATCCTCCATATTCATTATGGCATCCAACAATTAAATGATTTTGATTTCTAGTAAATCTACTACCATGATAATTTTTACAATTTTTGTCATAACTTGCCTACATGACCTGTTATAAGTGGCGAAAATAAAATAGTGAGTTTATATAAGTCCATGATTTGACCATTCAAAAGTTGTCTCATGACAAAATTGTGAAACTAGGGCCCCGTTTGGTACACCCATTCAAATATATATTTTCAGTTTTTAAATAATATTATACGTATTTTCACACACTTTTTCACTCACACGTATTTCTATACACAGGGGCGAAGCCACTTTATGCATTGGGGGAGGGGGGCATGGCCCCTCCAAATTTATTTAAAACCTCTCTAATTATAAGTAAAACTAGGCTACAATCATTTTGAGTTAAGAGCTGGCCCCCACAAGATTAAAAAATTGGCCCCCCCCTCCAACATATCACTCATAAAATTCTCCCCACCCTAAATCCCAACTGTGCAATGATAAAAATTAACTCATCTTGTCTTTCCCACTCTTCTCTAAAGCATGATAGCTACGTCCATATATTTTAGTTTTTAGTAATTCAATTTTTGTGAAAGGATAATACTGAGGAATAGTACTTTAGATTACTTGATTAAACTCATATGTATTAAATTTAATTGTCCTTTAAAATAATATCATTGTTTGTATTTTATTGGACATGTTAAATATGTGCTTAAATTTAATTGAATAACCTTAAGTTTTACACTTTCTCAAAACTATTACAATATCTCCTTCCACTTTACAATTCCACAAAAGACTCTCCTCGTCACTTGGTGCTCTCTCTTCAGTTTCTCTTCTTTAATTCTTCCATAGGATGCTCTCACATAATCACATTTTCATTAGTTTCTGTTGGTGATAAAAAGATAATGGAGATACACAAAGAGAAACTGAATAATATTTCTGAATTTTCTTCACCTACCCCTTGCGCACGTATCTGGCCCAATATTTGAGACAATTCATGTTAGCCCATTAATCACCACAATTAAAAAGAACAAAATAGTCTATTTCCTTTTCAATGTGGGATTAAATATTTTCACTAACTCCTCATCTTCTATATTCACTCCCACATCTTTACATTTATGACATAACATTTATTCATTTTAATTATTTAATATTAAAATGCTCCAACAGTTTCTCCCTCTTCCTTGACAAAGAGTTTTCTTATTTAAGGCTAAGCAAATATTGAGAAATACCAACTTCTTTTTCTTCTTCTTCTTCTGTAGTTTTGTTGTATACTTATATTCGATTTCTATGAATGTTATGAACTTATGGATTTTCAAAAAAATAGGAGAAACTCAAGAAAAAAAAACTTAAGATGCTTAATTGGTCGATTAACTTGTTAGTATTTTGATTTTTGAGTGCTATAGAATTACACCAAAAAATAAATTCTATCAATAAGCTTGTGTTATAGATATACTTTACTTTGAGTTTTTCGTTGAATAAAAAATGATAGTATTACCTTGGCCCCTCCAAGCAAAAATTCTTAGTTACACCCCTGTCTACACATGTTTTCAAATACATATTTTCAGTTTTTAGATACATGTACCAAAACATCCTTTGTACTAGTTGTGATACTAGACTTTTTTTTTTTACATAAAGTACATGATCTATGCATTTAGTTTCTGGTCGTAACTTTTGAAGAAAAACAGTAAAAAATCAACAAAAAAAAAAAAGAAAAAGAAAACGCAGTGAATCTTCTTATATAATATAACTGAGTGCTGTACGATTGTATATTCCTTTAGCTTCATTGTTTTTCGGCCTTTTACTTGAATTGGCCTGTCCCAACAATACGAATATTATCCAGCCACGCCTCTGCCATTAGCCAAAAGTGCATCCAGTGAAACTTCCCCCGTATAAAAAAAAAGTGTTGGAAAAATAAATACTTGAAAAGGTTTTTTTTATAGTAATAAATATAATATATAATGAGAGATTTTAACCAAAAGACCTAAGCTCAGGTACATATTTCATAGATAAAATTTATATATAGTATCTTAAATGTTATTTTTTAAAATTTTCTTATAAAGTTACATAATTTTAAAAAAAAAATCTAAAAGACAACACTTAAATACTCTAAACCTTACTCATATTAATTATGTTATATTAATTCCTCATTCTCATCGTCATTATTTAAGCTGAGACTTCGTTCATGGTATAACTGGAGAAAGGAAATGAATATTATGTTATATTAAATTTGTCACAATGTGATTGGGCATCGTTCAACAAAGACAAATGCAAGTGGGCCTATAAGTATTTCCCTGAAAAGTTGCCACTAACAATCAACATGCCGGAGCCATGTCATTGGTAGGTGACACTAACTACCTCCCCCACGAGTGACAGTAATACTTCTGGCTCCCCCAAAGAACTCTGATTATTCGGTTAGGAGAGTTTGTACGTGGCAAGACAGTGTTTTCAAAAAACGATTTAAAGTGATGAGCAAAATAGAGTAGTAAGGTAAAGCCTCTTTAGAGATAACGTAAGACACGTACAGTAGTTTTTGTGACTTTGTGTCTGTCCTCTGTATGTTTGAGAGAGAGAGAGAGACAGAGAAATGGATTATATGCTGCAATGGAGGGTGTTGCCTCTGCTGACACTACTCGCTTCTTTTTTGTTCTTGTTCTACATCCAGAACTCTTCCAAGGTCGTATATTAATTTTGTTTTTCTTCTTCTTATTATTATTAATATTAGTTAGCCGTTTATATATTGCTCCTAATGACTGGTTTTAATTTATATCATCCACGGTCTGGTCGCTGAGAAAATAACCAAAGCCTATTCATACAAATCCCCAAAAATCGTAATCAGGGTCTTGAAGTGAGTCGGTTAAAAATGGGTCTTTGTTTATTATTTTCGAAAATAGAGGAACTTAATTAGGATATTAGTATAGTATATTTGGGTTGGTTAATTGAATTTGACGTTTCATGTTTTACAGTCGTCTCACAAGGAGTGCAGCCTTATTCCTTACCAGCACTATTGGATAACCAGCAAACGCATTGTGACACCACAAGGTGTCATTTCTGGTTCAGGTTTGTTTTAGTAGTTCATTAATGATTAATCCCCCAAGAATAAGAGTGAGAAAAAATAGAGAAAATAAATCAGGGTTTGTGGATTGTAAATTATAGAACCTCGTTAAAATCGACTTGTGTCTAATATAAAAATGTTGCTTAGTAATTTGTTTGACTTTGGATAGAATAAAACGATGTGAAAAAATACATGTGGCTCTATTGAGATTCATAGCTGGTCCCAAAATGTTGGGACTAAGCTTATATAGTTATTGTTGTTATTTCAATGCTAAATGCTTCATTCTACCGTGATTGTTCGTAATTATCATTTTACCACTTAATTAATGCGTTTATTTTATTAATAATGAAATGTTAAAATGAGCAGTTGAAATAAAAGAGGGGAAGATTTTATCAATTGTTAAAGAAGAGGATTGGCAAGGGAAATCCAAGGTGGGGCATATAGTTGATTATGAAGAGGCTGTTGTCATGCCTGGCCTGATTGATGTGTAAGCTATAAAATCTATCTCCTTCTTGTGGTTAATTTCTTTTGTTGCGTATATATGTATCAGACTTATAGTTTTCATGATGGTTTTTGGATTTGATTATTGCAAAGGGGAAATATCTATTGGAAATAATGACGGGAACTGCAGGAATATAAGTGTTAAGATGCTTAGTAGACTTGGAAACAAATTCCCATTTATGTGTCCCCTATTTTCATATTTAGGAAACTCAAATCCAGGATTATCTATTTCCTGCTGATTGCCTGAATAGTTGAATGCAATTGGTGGCCATATATTGGGTCACGTCACATGTAATGATGTATTGATTTGCAAACTTTCTATAGCTGGGTTTGGATCCAGCTTATTGCCTCTGCGTCCATGTTTTGTTTTTTTTTTTTTTTTTTTTGTTCGGCTGGGGGGACAACTGAGGCAGCGCGCTGTGCGTGCACTGTGCACATACTGTGCACGCACTGTTCATATACTTTTTTAGCAATTTTTTTATTAAAAATGGGTCCTGCAGTACTATTCACACATTAAAAAATTATTTTGCTACAGTGTTTTCAGTTTTAGTTTTCAGTTTCAGCAAAAATAAGCTCTATCCAAACGGACCCTATGTCTCATGATAGGTGATATTTGGGCATTGTATTTTATTAGCTTTTTGGCAGAAAGAATATGAGATACTACAATTTTTTATTATCTTAAAAGGCAAAACAGAGTTTAAACAATTGTTCTCCACCAATTAGCTATTGCTTGCAAGAATGAATTGAACTATTATGCAGACTTGCTGAAAGTTATTTTTTCACGTAATTCTTTACTTAGGCTGTAATTAGCAGTGCATAACAGATGATTTGATTTGGCTGTCTTAAAATAGTATTACTATGGAATGTATAAGATTAAATATAATTGGGGTATTTTAAAATACAAACTTCAGCTTTAATTTTAAGTCAACTAGATAACTTTATTTTTATGAACATGAACAATGACAAGTATTTGTTTTTAAATGAACATGAACAATGCCCTTTTTCCCTTAAATTTATATGATTTGGATTATGGTAAAGGCAGGCATGCACATCTTGATGATCCTGGGAGAGCTGAATGGGAAGGATTTCCTTCTGGGACTAAAGCAGCTGCTGCAGGTATGGCAATCTCTGTCATGTCATATATACTTGAGTTTCAAGAATGATATATATATATATATATATATATTTGGTATAAAATTTCTAATTGATTTTTTTTTTTTTTGTGAGTTTACTGGATTTCCTATATAGCCAGGGTCATTGAATATCATTTTTTTCCTCAATTTTATTTCTCTGTAAATTTCAGATAATACTCATGCAGTACCAGAATTCTTTGATTCTTTTATGTTGATCTCTTCTCTTCTTATCTATTTGCTTCTCTCTAGTCTATAATATATGTACACCCAAATCATTTGGCATCACTGTGTTTGTACAGGTGGTATAACAACATTGGTTGACATGCCTCTAAATAGTTTCCCATCTACTGTGTCTCAAGAGACTTTGAAACTCAAGGTATGGACAGAAAAGCAGCAGTAGATTACTTTGTTTTTTATTACACATATTTTTATTGTTTTATTATTACATTCCTGCATAACATAAAGGAAAATTTTCTTTGAGTCCTTAGTTTCCCCCCCCCCCCCCTCCCGATAAAAGTTGTAAATTTTTTATATTGTCATATCCCATCCATCTCTCCTTATTAAGAAATGAACTTATGAATTTTAATGGGTAGTAGCTGCAGATAAGGTCAACTAACCACTGATTTTTCTTTCTGACTTTTATGCTTCTGCTTAACAGATTAAAGCTGCAAAGGAGAGAATTTATGTTGATGTTGGTATGCTTTCAAATCTGTACCTTAGCCTACTGATAATTCTAGGAATAGTGTTTTTAACCATACTACCAACAGGTTTCTGGGGAGGCTTAGTTCCAGAAAATGCATTCAATGCAAGTGCTCTTGAGGCTCTCCTAAATGCTGGTGTTCTTGGTTTGAAGGTAAGTATGAGCCATTATGCTCGGTTTTCCTTTCCAAGAAAGACATGCAAAAGGTTGGATAAAACTTTCTTAGATCAAGAACTAGAGGGGCTGAACTGTATACTATCTTAATAAAGTGATCTGGGACAAGCTTGAAAGCAATCTTTGCTGGACCGCACTTCCATTTTGAAATATCTCCAGTTCTCTATCTCCACCTTTAAACTTGTGTTGTTCCATCTATATTTCCTTTCCACAGAATTTTGTGCATAAGGGTAGTTGCAAGAGCTGTCTATGTTTCTTTCATGGAAAATAATAGCATGTTAAGTATCCCTCTTCAGATGCTTATTGAGAACCATGGTTGCAACTAAGACTTCTTTAGTAAGACTACTTCTCTGTTGAAAAGCAGGACCTCCAATTCCTTATTTCCCTCAATTCATAATTTTCCAATTTTAATGTATACCTTCAAAAAAATTACTTCTAGAGTGAGATGACTTATTTGGGTGGTTCATGAAGGATTTTTACATCTGAAGAGGGAGGCATCAATTTCCTCTTATCTTTTTATTGTATTAGATAATGAGTAACCTAATCTTCTTAAGAGAGACAATGATAGTACTCTATAGCTAGGGACTGCAACTGAAGATCCACCACCAATTCATGGAACCTTAGTTTCAGGGGTGTGGTTCTGTAGTGTTATTGGACTTATAATATTTCAAACTTCTATATGAGTATAACTGTTTCATGTTTGAGCCTGATCTTAAGTAATTGATTTTTAGAGTTTTCCACTTAGCTGACTTGTGGCAATGGCTCCACAAACTAAAGTTGGAACATTTTGGAAATAAATATCATGTAGGTTTCTGCTTCCATCATCATTGTTTAATTTGATAATACATATAAAGTATGGCTATTGTATGTTAAAAATACAATAGCATTGTTAAGTATGTGTATAGTGTCTATCTAGACCATCATGACTCCAACTGTTCTTTTGTCTAATAAGTATGATCTTGGAGGTCATCTGATTAAGTTTTCTGTGCTTTTTTGTAGTCCTTTATGTGTCCTTCAGGGATCAATGATTTTCCCATGACAAATGCCAGTCATATAAAGGTTTGTTTCTTGCTATTTTGCCCAAATGTTCATGCTAACAATCTACCTATCTTGCAAATTCAGTTACAGTTACAGTAAGTGAATTGTTGGAAGATCAAAATGTGGCATTTCCATTTTTCTTGTGTTTTGTTATTCTCTTCCAATATAACAATTTAATTTGTGATGGATAAATAATTGTGGATGTCACCTTTATTGCTATACATCACATGCTCACTTTATTCTCCTCTACTTCTTCCCCAATACCTTTTAGTTTTCCTTTTTCTCTTACTTTTTCCTGGTCTATGCTTGCCAGTATCGCAGAGATGATTTTTGGACGAGTCTGTCTCTTGCAGTGCTGATGTATTTTTGTATATTTGCAAATGGTTTGCAATAATTTGTTCCTCAGGAGGGACTGTCTGTCCTGGCAAAATACAGAAGACCATTACTTGTACATGCAGAGATTCAACAAGATTCTGAAATCCACTTGGAAGCTAAAGATGGCAGTGATGATGCTCATTCTTACTCAACCTATCTGAAGACTAGGCCACCTTCATGGTAAGATATTTCTTATGAAATCATGAAGAAGTAAGCAGGTTATTGAGATATTGCTTGAATTGTACTTCTAGAATGGATAAAAAAAGGTTTATGAAATAGGATACATTCTGATGCTGATGCATATATTGGTTCGGTCAATCATGATGATTAACAAACAAAAACCATAGAATATTCTCAAAATAGTTTTGACCACCTTTTGAAATCAGATCAATACTTCCTTCTAAGATTATCCACGCCCTTCAAAATGCAGAACAGTTGTTAACTATTCTTTCACCCTTCAAGGGCTTGATCTTTATCAATGTTACTTTACATGATTAATGATATTCTTCTTTGTTTTTAATCAGGGAGGAGGCAGCTATTAGGGAGCTTGTAGCAGTGACAAAGGAGACAAGGAGTGGTGGCCTTGCAGAAGGATCTCATCTTCATATTGTTCACTTGTCTGATTCAAGCTCTTCCTTAGAACTTATTAAGGTACTCTTTTATATGTATGTAGTCCCAATTGGCATGATACTTAATAAAGAAGATGCAAATTGTCATTGCCTTTATATGCATCCACTACCAAATAGATTTACTAATCATTGATGACTTCTAAATATACATGCTTTTAGTATATATAGATAATCTTGGCCGTTAATCAGTGTTCAAAGTCCTTGTGACTTCTGTTCTCTTCCTCACCTCAACTCAATTCAGTGGATCCTTCACTTTAGCTAACTGAGGTTGGCTACATGATTTTTCTTAGCCATTCATTTCTGTTAAACCGTAGCAAACTGTACTCCTGCATGCAAAGCAAATGCTTTCTTGTTTTTGACTCAGAATATTACACTCACTTCAATGTTCTGTTAAAGGAAGCAAAAAATGGTGGTGACAGCATAACAGTTGAGACTTGCCCCCATTACTTGGCTTTCTCAGCAGAAGAGATCCATGATGGAGATACTCGCTTTAAGTGTGCTCCACCTATCCGTGATGCAGCCAATAAAGAAAAACTATGGGAAGCTTTGTTGGTATTTTATATTCCATGATCCACTTATATCCCATGGTTTTGTTATACATCATCAATTTTTCCTACATGGTTTCCATCTATTTTCAGGAAGGACAAATCGACATGTTAAGCTCTGATCATTCACCAACAGTGCCAGAGCTCAAGCTGCTTGATGATGGTAACTTTTTGAGGGCTTGGGGTGGCATATCTTCTTTGCAGGTTGGTGTGTTTTCATTTAGGATCAACCTCCTTGGTTTCTAACGCTTTGTTGAATTTGCTTATGTGGTTTTAAATAACAACAGCTTAGTCTTTGATTGAGGAACCTTGTTATTATTGATGGTGACCAAACCTTGATTAATATACAAAACTGTTTCTGTATCATGGAATAGAATTTTCAGGATTGTAAGAAAAAATAAAAAGAAAAGAAATGGAGGCATGAATTTACTGCTTAGTTGTGTGTATCTGTCTGGGGCATGAAAATCAACTATTTTATATTTAGCTCTTGAGATACCCAATCGTCCACCTCGGAACAAAAACAACAAAAAATTGTGTGCACAACAGGTTGACTTCTCACCTGAACAGCCCTGCCGGTGCAGACACTAGATTTTTGGCTGATTTTAGCTTATTTGAATTATGTAATTGATTTGAACTTTTTTTTTAATTGAGAATTTGGTATGATTTATTAATTATGGGTATTCTTTCTTTTCCTTATTAATGTAATGCAACCCTAGGATCCTTTTTTTTTTTCTTTCTAAAAAGCTCAACTTTGATGTTATGTTGATTTTGACAAAATTTTGTATTGTCATATCCTGTGCAAACCCTCCCCAAATTGGTGCTGCATTAACTGTTCTTAAAGGCTTTAGTAGGTTTTTTATATTGCTCAACACATAAATCACTCCCCAAACCAAGCAGAGAACAGACTGATTTGTTCAAATTCTGATGTTGAATATATGCAAGAAGAGAACAGCTTATTGTGGTTTCAATAACTGACTGGTATTCTTTTGGGAGCTTCTGTAGTTTGTTCTTCCTGTGACATGGTCATATGGGCAGAAATATGGGGTAACTTTGGAACAGTTAGCTTTATGGTGGAGTGAGAGGCCTGCCAAACTTGCTGGACAAGAACTAAAGGTGATAACTTTGATTTTGCTTCAAATTCATAGATGTGATGTAATATTTAGGAATATATGAAGTACAGTGGTGGCTTTGTTCTTAGCCATTGCCGTGAAACATGAATGTACATAACTAATGGAATTCTTATAATATCCCCCTTATCTCCCCTGCCCGATTAATAAAAAAAAAAGCAAGCATAGAGAAGTTATGAAATCTTACAATGATAGTGTTTCAAATACATAATTTTTGTCCCGCAGAGAGAGAGTGGGAGGGAGTTGCATTATAAAGTCAAATTTGTACCTTAAAACTGACATATACTATCTTAGTGTCTCTTGAAGTGGCATTAGTAAGTTTGAAACAATGGAGTGTTGAAATCAATGAGCAGGTAAGAATATTGGTAGCAGGAGCCAATTTTTATGAATGCTAACAATTACCTGCTGAAATATTTCATCTGAGTTTTAGATATAATCATGCAGGGTGCAATTGCTACTGGAAACCTTGCAGATATTGTCATATGGGAACCAGATGTGGAGTTTGACCTCAATGATGACTATCCTGTATACTTTAAGCATCCTGTATGTCTTTCTTTTATGTCTTGTATTATGCAAATTCAGTCTGATCATCACTTGTTTATATCCTGCTTTTGTACATGAGATTTTCCTTTTATAAAATCTTTTGACTTTTAGAATTTTACTCGACCTTATTGCTGTGAACACAATCAGTATTTTTGAAGTCACTAATATATGTTCCCATGTTCCTTTATATAGAGTATCTCAGCCTATATGGGAAAAAAACTGTCTGGAAGAGTATTGGCAACTTTTGTAAGAGGGAACCTTGTGTACAAAGAGGGGAATCATGCTCCTGCAGCCTGTGGGGTTCCAATCCTTGCAAGATAAAGACCAAAAAATGAAAACATTAACTCCTGTAACTATTCTAAGTTTCTAATATCCAATGGTTTCTTGAAGTTTTATTTCTTTCTTCAATTGATTTCTGACAATCACTCCAAACTCTTGCCCACTACAGAGCCTGGGTTTGGTTGAAGGTGGGCCGGTCATCACCGGGGGCAAGAAGCAATATTGCAATACGCAATCACCATCAGGTTTTACTCAACTTGGCAGTATTGGTTATTGGACTCAAGTCAGGTTTTAAAACTTTATTGGTGAAGATATTGATTTCAAGTACGTTTGGATACTGTTTATTTTGCTGAAAAAAAAAAAAAAAAAAATTCAGATTACTGTTCATTTGCCTATTTGTACTGTTCATGTTCTATGAACAGTGCAATAGGCGCTGGTTTAAAAAAGGAAAAAAGAAAAAAAAAAAAAAAAAAAAGGCTGAAAACGCAAAACGTGGCTGAAAACGCAAGAACCAAACGCTCACTTCATCTTTAGGCATGGATTCACAAAGTTCGTTGCTTGTAGAGAAGATTTCTGAACTTACATGGACATAAACTTTAATACGGTGTACTATCATCAATATACTTTTCATGTAAAACTTTATTTGAACATTTTTTTTTAATTATATATATATATATATATATTACCTACTTGACTGGTGACAAGTATTCCATTAAAAATAAATAAATAGTCAAGATTACTGTCAAAATTTACATGGGTACCGTAGAATGACCCTATATATATAGAACAATAATTTTTTTTTTTGGTAGGAAGAGCAACAGTTTATTAACATTGTTGCTGGTTATAAATAAAGTTTAGGGCCTTAACATGAGGGTCGACAAAAAGAAAGTACGTAGAAAAGGGCCTGTAAAATAAATAGTAAAATTTAAAGGCTTATTTTTCTGGTATATATATTAAAAAAAAAAAAAACATGGGAATACTTTCCTAATCCTCCATCTCCATTTGACATTAACCGTATAGTTCTTGAATCTAAGAAATTGATTATTGTAGACTTGTAGCTAAGGGCAATCGCGTATATACCTAAATATATATATTCTGCTATATTTTTATGCCCATAATGTTGGACAACACTAACTGTCTCCACTTAGTTTCTCGATGCGTTGAGTGGGGAAAACCTTCTGCTGTTAGTAATACTCTCTACTCGATGTGTTTGCCCAATTCTTGAACAGGCTGAAAATCTTGGGGGTTTTTTTTGTGGAAAATAACACTAAAACTCAAACTATTTTGTTAGTTAGCACGCATTTGAAACTATTTTGCTATTTAACAACTCGAGAGTGAGAGTCTCGATTTTGGAGTCATAAATCGAGTATAATTTACTCTATTTTCCAATCACGACAGCAGCTGAGGTAGACAAATCGTCCACGAAGGCATGCAAATCTAGTCTTTTAGACTCGATTTCTGGTTTACAGAAATCAAGTCTTTTGGACTTGAGTTTGCTTCAATGAAAACCGAGCCTAACAAACTCGATTTATATGTGGGTCCCATTGGTGTCTTTTTCATGCTTTTTGGCCACGTGCATATTGAACTCGAGCCCTTTAGACTCGATTTCTATTTAGTGCAAATCGAGTCTAAAGAACTTGATTTCTATGAATGGTGACTAGCCCTTCCACGTGTAGTATGTGGGTCCTAGCGGTGCCTTTTTCCCCCCCTTACCCGTCCCTCTCACTCAGTCACACTCACACACTCTCTCCCTCAGTTTCAACAGCTCTCACACTCTCCCTCACAACTCTCCTTAGCTATCACACTCTCTTACACAACACTCACCTCAACAAAATTGATCCACTCTCACAGCACTCTCTCACAGGTAATGTTTCTCACAATTTATTTATTGTGTTATAACAATATTGGGAATTTTTGTTTTTTCGTTTTTGTTAGTATATTGTGATTATTTGCTAGGTTTAAAAAAAAAATTAATATTGTGATTAATTATTGAGAATATTTAGTACTAAATATTGTGATTATTACAACATATTGGGAATATTTTTTTTTTTTGTTAGTGTAAATATTGTGATTAATTATTTGCTAGGTTTTAAAAAATATATATATTGTGATTAATTATTGAGAATATTTAGTGATGGTGGACCAAAAATTGGACCATCTCCTATTCGTCCATAGGGTCATCTAAGTCCAAAAGGGTATTCCCAATCCAAGAAGGTCGTCCAAGAGTAAGAAGGTTGTCCAAAATCAAAACACTTGGACGACCTCCCAACACTTAGAAATTCTCAGGATAAATTTATATCCAAAAGTTTATAATTCGGACCATGTTCTACTATTATGAAGTGAGAGCAAAATCCTTATTCATCGCTCTAACTTCTCACTAAATTTAATTTCTAATGGTAGTTGTAGAAGATAAGTCTGAATCTACTAACTTTTATAGTAGTTATCGAAGATAAGATTGAACCTTCTAACGTTTATAGTAGTTGTGGAAGTTAAGTCTAAACCTTCTAACTTTCATCCATGTAAAGGAAGATACCAAACAAGTAACCACTCTAAAACTCACTACAAAAGGACTCATCCATATCAAGTGAAGGTAAGCTTTCACCACTTCTAAAGTTGGAATTCTTGAGTTCTAGAAAGAAAACTAACTTAACCATCGGAGGGCTTATGGCTGGTTCACCCCGGTCACCTTTGATCTTATGTCTCTTTCTCTTCAGGCCTTCCAAGCAACTACTAGTCCATTGAAGCCCGGAGCATCAAGCCTACTAATTTTCTGTACATCATCAGTTAGCGCCGTCTGTGAGAAAGTTAAATATGTATTTTGCAATTTATCTTTCTTAAACAAAAGGTTGTATGGTTTGGACAGGGTTAATGGCCACTAGTCTAAACCACCAGGATAGTGGAAATGCTTCCAACTACCCCAACCACGCTCACCAGCCAACACCTATTATGCAACCGCCTTCCGTCTAACAAATGCAGTCTATGGCAGCCACCATGGCGGAGCTAACTCGCCAGAATTAAGAATTTACTCGGGAGATCAACCAAAAAAGGCAACGTCATGAACGGTATGTGGAAGGAGAAGCTTAGAGTCAAGAAGTTAGAGAAGGATAAAATGTTGAGTGCAAGAATCACTCAAAGGGTACCGCTTCGCGTAGGGTGCCATACTTGGAAAAGGAGATGGATCAAATGAGGAAAGTCATAGACGAGATGAGGGAAAATATGAGAGAGACAAATCATGTAGATGACTTGGTTCATCGAACTGATTCTCCTTTCATAGCTTCCATCAATAGTCATCCCTTGCCTTCCAAGTTCAATATGCCTTTGTTGGATTCGTATGATGGAACACGTGATCCATGTGATCACATTGCCACTTTTAAGACCACAATGCATCTTCAAGGGGTTCCAAATGAGATAATGTGTAGGGTCTTCCCAACCACCTTTAAGGGGCCAGCACGAGTGTGGTTTAGCAAGATATCTCCAAACACTTTTGGTTTTTTTGAAGAGTTGAGTAAGTTATTTGTCAATAACTTCATTGGAGGTCAAAGGTATAAGCGTTCCTCATCCAGCCTACTAACTATAAAGCAAGGGGACAATGAAAGTTTGCTTTCCTTCATTACTCATTTCAACAGGGAAGCCTTGACGGTAGACGAGATGGATGACAAGCTGTTGTTAGCAGCCTTCTACAATAGAGTTAGTTCAGATTTATTCATCCACAAGCTCTATGATTAAGCACCACAAACCATGGCTGAACTCGTCCATTCAGCCTAATGCTTCATGAATGCAGAACGAATGGAAGTAGAGTTCTCTCGTCATCCTAAACAAAGCCCTCGTCCAAAAAAGGCTTGAATAGGAGAGAAGATGGATAGAGATAACGAGAAGGCTAGTTCGCTTTCAGGACGAAGTTAGCATCACATGCCTTTGAATGTTCCACTTGACCAAGTACTTATGCAGATCAAGGATGACCTATCCTTGAAGTGGCTAGAGAAGATGAAGGGAGATCACAACAAGTGCAATAAAAATAAGTATTGCCACTTCCATAGAGATCATGGACATGACACGGATGAGTGCTATGACTTGAAGCAGTAGATTAAAAATCTTATCAGGCAAAGAAAGTTGAGAAATTTTCTTGGACGAGATCATAAGGACGAGAACTTAAAAGGAAAGGTAGAAGAGCCATCACGACCCCCACTTGAAGAAATAAGAGTTATTGTAGGAGGAACTTCAACAGGGCAATCTTCTAAGTGACGGAATACCTACTTGAAGGTGGTGCAGAACGTCTGACTTTCTGGACGAGTTCCAAGGACGAAGGGGGCAGACAAGTAGGCTATTACTTTCACGGATGAAGATGCTAGAAGGATCCATCACCCACATGACGATGTAATCGTCATCACTTTACTAATTGCAGACTACACGACTAGAAGGGTGTTGATAGATAATGAGAGTTTAGCAGATATCTTATATTACCCCGCCTTCCAGCAGATGAGGCTTAGACGAGACCAACTTCGCCTAGTGAATTCGCCCTTAGTAGGATTTGGAGGAATGTAGGTACAACCAGTGGGCACTATTACTCTACCCATCGTGGTAGGGCCATATCCACAACAGATAGCTAAAGAAGTGAATTTCCTCATTGTAGCTTGTTCGTCTTCCTACAATGCCATCATTGGACAACCAACTTTAAACAATTGGAAGGTAGTAACATCTACCTACCACTTATCTGTCAAGTTTCCAACAGATTATGGAATAGAGTAAGTACAAGGAGATCAGTTAGCTGTTAGAGAATATTACTTAGTCATATTGGCTATGGACGAGTATGTGCAGAAATTGAATATATTGGAGAGAAGGGTTACTACAAAGCCCACTAAAGTATTGGAAGACATTTCTCTAGATATGAGTAACCCTACCAGAATTGGAACAAGTATGGAGGAGAAGACAAAGCAAAACCTCGTCCAGTTCTTAAGGAAGAGCATTGATGTTTTGGTGTGGAGTCATGAAGACATGCCAGAGATTGACCTAAGTGTCATTACTCATCGTTTGAATGTATATCCATCTTTTAAGCCTGTTCATCAGAAGAAGAAGAAGGTCTTTGCTCCTAAGCGAGATAAAGCTATCAAGGAAGAGGTCCAGAAGTTAACTATAGTAGAATTTATTCTTGAAGTCTATTACCTGGATTGGTTAGCTAATGTGGTAATGGTCAAGAAAGCTAATGGCAAGTGTAGGCTGTGTGTAGGCTGTGTGTAGACTTCATTGATTTGAACAAGGCTTGCCTCAAAGATAGTTATCTGTTGCCACACATTGACTAGTTGGTAGACTTGATAGCAGGTTATTAATTGCTAAGCTTTATGGACGTCTTCTTAGGTTATAACCAAATAAAGATGGACGAGACAGATTAAGAGAAGACAATCTTCATTACTAGTCGTGGTTTATTTTGTTACAAAATGATGTCATTTGGTTTGAAAAATGCAGGGGCAACTTATCAGAGGTTGGTCAATTATATGTTTCGTCCATAGATAGTACGGAATGTAGAAGTTTACGTGGATGACATGTTGGTGAAGAGCTTGGACGAGAAAAAACATCTGAACGACCTACAGGAAACCTTTGACACACTTAGACAATACAACAAGAAGTTGAATCCAAGCAAGTGTGCTTTCAGAATTTCATTAGGAAAGTTCTTAGGATTTATGGTTTCACAGAAGGGAATCGACGCAAATCTTAATAAAATCCAAGCAATACTGAACATGGAGCCACTGAGAAATTTGAATGAAGTTTAGTCTCTCACTAGACGAGTTGTAGCCCTTAACAGGTTTGTTTCAAAAGTCACCGACAAATGTTTGCCATTTTTAAGATTCTTAAGAAGGCATTTGAATGGACGGACGAGTGTCAAAAGGCCTTCTAGGATCTTAAGGTTTATCTTGCCACAACTCCCTTGCTAAGTCCATCTATACTAGGTGAGGAGTTGTATTTATACTTAGTGTTGTCCCCCACATGTAGTAAGTTCAACATTAATCAGGGAAGAAGGGAGAGTGCAAAAGCCTATTTTTTATACAAAGTCGGGCATTAAGGGGAGCAGAAGGATAATATCCTATGATGGAAAAGTTGGTCTTTGCACTGAAAATAACTTCCAGGAAGCTAAGGTATTACTTCCAGACTCATGTCATCAATGTCCTGACTAATCATCCACTCAAGAAGGTAATGAACAAATTGGAAGTCGCAGGACGACTGATCCAATGGGTCATAGAGCTCAGTAAGTTTGATATTAGGTATCAACCCAGGAGTACAATAAAGGCTCAAGCTCTAGCAAATTTCATTGCAGAATTCACTCCAAGCCATGGTGATTTAGACGAGGTGGATGAAGCTATGATATGGGTCATCTATGTAGATGGCTCGTCCACACTACATGCAGGAGGAATAAGAGTTATACTAAAATCTCCCGAAGGGGATAAGTTGAAATATGCAGCTCGTCTACAATACCAAACAATCAATAATGAAGTTGAATATGAAACCCTTCTTAAAGGGTTGGAATTAGCTAAGTCCTTAGGGGCAGAGTCAGTGGTCGTCCAAGGAGACTTTCGGTTGATCATAGGCCAAGTGAATGGAATACATGAAGCGAAGGAAGAACAAATGAAGAAGTACCTCAGTAGGGTGAAACGTCTTATTAAAAAAATTTAAGGAATCTAGTTTCCTTCAAATCCCAAGGGAGGAAAACGTGAAAGCAAACGCCTTAGCGAAGGCAGCATCCACAAATGGATTGGCGAACGAGCTTAATGAAGTCCAGTACATACTTAGCATATATCTTCCAAAGGTGCAGCAGATAAAAGGTGAAGAGAATTGAATGACCCCAATAATAGCTTACCAAAGGGATGAAAGACTTCTAGAAGAAAGAAATGAAAATAGAAAGCTAAGGATCAGATCAGCTAAATATGTCCTTATAGACGAGGTACCATATAAAAGACGCTTCTCTTAACCTTACTTAAGGTGTTTAGCTCCAAAGGAAGCAAACTGCGTATTGAGAAAAGTTCATGAGGGGGCATTCAGAAACCATTCGGGAGCAAGAGCACTCGTTATTACTAGTTGGCCATTCAAGCAGATGTTAAGGCTTATATAAAGGTGTGTGATCAGTGTCAACGCTTAAGCAACATCCCTAGACAACCATTGGAGCACCTTACCCCGATGATGACCCCATGGCCCTTTGCACAATGGGGATTGGATATTTTGGGTCCATTTCCAATAGGAACTAAGCAGGTGAAGTTTTTGATAGTGAGGATCAATTACTTCACTAAGTGGGTGGAAGCTGAACCCTTAGCAAAGGTTACACAACAGGATGTCAAAAATTTCATTTGGAAAAGTATTGTATGTTGGTTTGGAGTATCTAGGGTACTAGTGTCAGACAATGGACGGCAGTTCGATAACACACCCTTTAGAGATTTCTGCAAGCAACTTGGAATCAAAAATCATTATTTCCCACCCTCCTACCCACAAGTAAATGGACAAGCAGAAGTCGCAAACCGGTCCTTGTTGAAGATCATCAAGACTTGTTTTAAAGGGGCAAAAGGAGTATAGTCAGACGAGCTAATAGGTGTTTTATGTGCTTACAAGATGACTGTGAGAACCCCTACAGGGGAAACTCCTTTCAAACCAGCCTATGGAAGTGAAGCAGTCATACCTGCAGAAATGCACATGGCTAACCACTGGGTGATGAAGTAGCAGGACGAGAAGAATGAAGAACAACTTCGTCTTAACCTCGATCTAATTGACAAGGTAAGGATGGATGCAGAGCAGAGAATAGCAAGGTATAAAAACTTCATGGCTAGACAATATGATGCAATGGTGAAACCAGACACTTCAACATTGAGGACTTCGTCCTAAAAAGGGTCTCCTTAGCAACTAGAAACTCAAACTATGGAAAACTAGGGCCAAATTAGGAAGGACCCTATAGGGTTATCAATTGTAAAAGGCAGGGATCATATTATTTGGAAGCCCTAGATGGACGAAGATTAGAGCACCTTTGGAATGTTGAGCATTTCATAAGATACTATCAGTGAAGAGTTAGCTTGGACAAGCATTATCCTAGACGAGCATCATCATGGACGAAGTAGAAGTTATATGTTACTTTCCTCATATTCAATTGTGTTTGTTGCTAGTATTACATGGTTTTAGTATTTTAATTCCCTAAAAGTGCGTTAGTTTCCAACTTATGCACTGTCTATGGACGAATTTGTGATAGACGAAGTCATGAACTTAGTCTATTTGTACATAAGTATTTCCAATTCATTTAAGGTACTAGCTTCGAAGCATGTGCCATGCTTGTGGACAATGTTTGTGTTATGTATATACAATTTGGATTTCCAATGTATATAATGTTGTTTAAATTTCTAATTTTCATGTTGTTCTCATTCAAACTAATCCATAAGAAGGCTAAAGGTCCAAGACGAGTAAAATCTCTGGATGTAGGGATGTAACGTCTATAAGTTTTCCTTAAATAAGGTTAAAGCAAAGAAAAATAAACCTAAGGTATATTCGTCTAATCATTAGACGTAAGACGTGCAAGCAAGAACATTCAAAATCCATGGATGAATATAACCAGCTAAATAATCCAATCTTTGGACGAGTGGATGCTGGAAACGTCTTGCCCAAAGATGAGTGAAAATCATCCAGCCTATGGACGAAGAATAGAGCAAGTTATAAGTCAAAATTATGGATGAATAAAGCTAGCAAGGAAAATATTATTTATAGACAAGTTATACTTGTGAAATTTAAAGAATGGTAAAAGTGTTGAACATGAGCAAATTATTCTAACATGGACGAGCTAAATGCCTTCATGAGTGGACGGACCACACTTAAAACTATAAAATATAATATGGACGATGTAAATAAAGGAAATTCATTCATACAGAAAAAATAACATGTTCAACAATAAATAAAAAATGAAAATAAAAATAAACATTCATTCATAAAATTTAAAAAGGGCTAGATGACCACCGTCCAAAAACCCTTGAAGTATTCAAAGCCAAATAAGGCTATTGTATATGTTGCCCATCCATAAACTTGGACAAAGAAATTGTACTTGAATAAGTTTTAAAAATAAAGCCCAAAACAACGGTCATTCCCAACAAACTAAAAAGATAAATTTTTTCTAAAATGATAAATAAATTTACTGGGATAAACCACTAGGGGCATTGCCCCCAGACTTGGGATCGTCTTTGCTAGTCTTAGCAATGTCCTTGGCAAAATCTGTCGAAGCGTCGTCCATAATGTTGTCGTCTTCGGAGCTCGTCTGAAGTAGGGAACTCTCTACTGCAGTGGGGATCTTGAAGGAGTCAAAATCTATTTCAAGGAAGGCCTCCATGGCGTCAGAGCAGAAATCCTCAAAGCCAATAACATAATGTTGGTCTAGACGATTGGCGAAGTCATTTGGCTTCAAGAGAGTTGCAATGGCTTCCTCTTTAGCTTTCTCCAAAGACGAACTAAGCGCGTGGATCTTAACCTTAAGATGACCAATACGGGTCTCCTTCTCAATAGAGTCTACCTTGAGGTCTTCCACCTCATTCTATAGCTCTTATCAATCCCCAAAAGACGAGTGACCTCCTCGGTCTGCCTGATTACCTCCCCCTTCTTCAATAAAAGCTTGTCCTTCATTTCCTTATTCTTCGTCTTGGCAACCTTAGCCTTGTCATAGAGTTCCTTGGCTTGGCTGGATGCAGTATAAAACTTGGCCATGACTTGGAAAACAAATGGACAAAGGAGAGTTAGAAATTTTTTCCTAAATTTCTTAGAAAAATTAAAATAGTAAGAAATTTACATACCTTGAAGAGATCGTGGATGGCAAAGCGTTCGAAGTCCTTCACTGATATGTCATAACATGCACTTACTTCTTTTTCAGTGATAATTCCTTTGAACATCTTCTAGGTGTAGCCTTCATCCAGTACCAAGTTACGAGGACGAGGGGTTGAAACTGAAGGATGAACTTTCTAAGGGCCTTTAGTTGCAAAGGGAGGATTTTTAGATTGGACGACTGAAGGAGAAACTTGAGGAAGCACCACGTTCACTATCGGGTCATTCAAGACCACCGTCATGTCTTGAGGCTTTGGAACCTTGGGAAGAAGGGTCTTGCAAGACTTTGGTTTCTTTTGGTCTCGACAACTTGGAAGGTCTCCAAGATCAATGTTGCTTGAAATACTCTTCCTCTTTCCAACAGAAGTCTAGACAGCAGGTTTTTGGACGGTAGGCTTCTGGATGCTAGGCTTTTGGACGGCCAAGGGAGTTAGCTCGTCTTGAACTTGGATGTCCTCCTCTTCCTCAGTACCACTAGCCACATTCTTTTCTTTGTTGTCCTTCATGTTGGCTAACCCTGTCATAAGGAAAGATAAAGGATTAAAAAAATGAAATGAAATGCAGATAGACGGCACTTACTTTGACAAGTGGTCAACTCGTGGGCAAGATTCTCCTCAGTAGGCTCTAGACCAAGTCCCCAGGTAGCAAGACGATGCAAAGTTACTAGGCTGTGGAAAGACCTCTCTAAGTGAGCACGAGCTTTGTCAATACGATCCAAATGAAACTTGTCCAAACGTGGACGAGTGATGGCTGCACAAACATAAAACAAAGTTAGACAAGGAAAAGATTAAATAAAACAAACAAAGTAAAGAAAAAAAGGACATACCCTTAGGACAAAGACGACATAGGGCATTGGTAAAAGGAGGAAAGGGGGTATTATTTACATCAATTGGGTCCCCAGCCCAATTTCTAGAAATAAAGAAAAATTCCTTCTTCCATAGCCTATCAGAAGAACTACGACCCCTAATCAAACTAAATTGGGGGCCCCTCGATGAAAACTAGTAAAAACCAGTAAATTGTGAAATCTCTGAGGGTTTATAACAGTAAAGGAATTCGTTCACTGTAATTGGATGGTTCCCCTCAAACACCTCACGTCATAACACTTTCATGGTTACTATCGTCCTCCATCCATTAGGTTTAAGTTGGTTTAGTCTAATGCCCAACCTATGGAAGAGACCTTTACAGAACGAATTAAGAGGAAACCTAAAGCCTGCTAACAGGTAAGATGTATATACACCAAAACCTGAAAGTGGAGAACAACATCATTCTCCGCTTTTAGGTAGACAAGGACTAAACTCACTCGGAATTTGATACCTACTTACGAGAGTTTTCAACTTACTTGTGTCCAGGATAGACGTCACTTAAGGGGCACAACTATAAATGACATTTTCTTCATCCTTTTCATCTTAAGGAGGACTGGGTGATCACTTACTCCTTTTGGACAAGCTAGCCTCAACCCCAGAAGCCGTCCTACGTTGCATCTCCTGGAATTCCTTTAAAGGAAAACCAGGAACCCCAGACGAATAATGCTCATCTTAGGAACTACTATCACTGCTACTACTACTACTCTCATTACTACTCTTATAACTGCCACTACTTCTAGGGGACTTATCCTGGTACTCATCTATTTCTCTCTTAATACTCCCACCAGACGTAGACATGTTATAGAAGAAATGAATAGAACATCCTAAAGACGAAAACCTAAGGAAGAAGGGAAGGAAGTACCTAACAAAAGACTACAGACGAGGATGACTAGACGAAGCTCTTGGACGAGATGGTAGAAGGGAAAATATTAGAAAAGTGAAAGGGTAGGAGAGAGAATGTACATATTTATAGGCCCTAGAGGTGGGTCAATGAAGTGACGTGGACTAATTAGGAGTTGACACATGGCATATACATTGGAAAAATGAATCGACGCGACAAATCAATCAATAAGATTATGACACGTGGCATTATTTGAAGCGACAAAAATCTACCTACACAAGGACGACACGTGGCACACCAATTGACTATTAAATTATTGACACGTGTCAAACATGAATGGTGAATCAGAGTTCTGCTACAGTGTCCAAGACGACCTTGGACTAAGGGGCAACTGATGGTGGACCAAAAATTGGACCATCTCCTGTTCGTCCATAGGGTCGTCCAAGTCCAAAAGGGTAGTCCCAATCCAAGAAGGTCGTCCAAGAGTAAGAAGGTTGTCCAACATCAAAACACCTAGACGACCTCACAACACTTAGGAATTCTTAGGATAAATTTATATCCAAATGCTTATAATCCGGACCATGTTTTTACTATTATGAAGTGTGAGCAAAATCCTTATTCATCGCTTTAACTTTCCATTAAATTCTTAACTTCTAATGGCTGTTGTAGAAGATAAGTCTGAACCTACTAACTTCTATAGCAGTTATAGAAGATAAATTTGAGCCTCATAACTTCCATCCACGTTAAAGAAGTTACTAAAAAAGTAACCACTCCAAAACTTACTATAAAATGACTCATCCATATCAAGTGAAGGTAAGCTTCCACCACTCCTAAAGTTGGAATTCTTGAGTTCTAGAGAGAAAACTAACTTAAGCATCGGAGGGTTCTTGGCCGGTTCACCCCAGTCACCTTTGGTCTTGTGTCTCTTTCTTTTCAGGCCTTCCAAGCAACCACTAGTCCATTGAAGCCTAGAGTATCCAGCCTACTAATTTTCTTTACATCATCGTTTAGTATGGGGAATATTTAGTACCAAATATTGTGATTAATTATGTTATTACAACATATTGGGAATATTTTTTTTTTGTTAGTGTAAATATTGTGATTAATTATTTGATAGTTTTTTTTATAAAAAATTAATATTGTGATTAATTATTGGGAATATTTAGTAAAACTCGAGTTTGGTGTTTGGTGTTACTCTGTTTCTGTGTTTGGTGTTTCTGCATGATTGAAAAAAAAAGAAAAAAAACCTAGTAAAACTCGAGTTTGTAGGCCTTAAGTTACTATGTGTGAAACTCGAGTTTGAAGACCTCGAGTTGCTCTGTTTTTCTTCTGGGCTCTTTGCTTGAAAACTCGAATTGTGGGAACTCGAGTACTAGACATAGAAATTAAGGTTATAGAGGTTGAGTTCTAAATGAACAAAGCTCAAGTTCAAAGAACTTGAGTTTTGTTTTGCTTTTGTTTTTGTTTTTTTTTTTTGTTTTTTTTTGTTTTTTGTTTTTTAATAAATCCTAGCATCAGGCCCTTCTGTGATACACCTGCCAATATTCTCCTACGTAGCATATCTCTAATTTATCCAAACAATTATTTGAATATTAACACATTATCATCACAAATCCAACCCTAAAATCAGACTCGCAAAATTGCTTTTCTATATTCAACTCTTTCAGCCATAACCAAATAATATGACATACAATACAAGAGAAGAAGAACAAAGTACCAATATTATTTAACTTTGAAATTAGTAAATCTTTTGATTTACAGTTTTCACAAGGAACAAATTTTTGTCAAAGTAAGATGGTAAGATGGAAAGCAAAAATTACATAAGAACTGATAATCTGCAAGAAGCACAGTCTTAAAAGAGTTGCAGTTGAGAATGTTCGAACTTCCAACTATCAAGGCATGGATTCTAGAGTTTATGTTATTGAGTAACGGTAAAAAAGAATATCAAAACCTAACTTTTGTTGATGTCTCTTCAGAACAAGGGAAATATTATAAAAGTATATAGACCTGTCAGAAGAGGGAGCAAAGCAAAATATATCAATAAATGGGGTTGAAGTGCAAAAAGAACAATTCTAAGTTCTAACATCAATATATCATTAGGTCAGTTTAGCCAGTTTGGCAAATTCATTTACTGCCATTCGCTGATTTCTAGAAACTAAACTAATTTTAAGCTCAAAAATTTTGTTTCACATTCTATTCCCTAATTTTAATTTTTTTTGTTTGTTCACATTATACCTCTTAGTCTTTCCTTTAAAAACCAATGACTAGAGCAATCTGATGATGCAAAGAAAATCAGTAAGTTAGATGCTTCAGTCTTTAATGGAATAGCATTTGTCTGGAAGGCCTGAAAAGAAAAAGACACAAGAATCAAAGGAAACCGAAGTGAACCGGTCAAGAACCCTCCAATGCTTAAATTAGTTTTCTCTCTAGGACTCAGGAATTCCAACTTTTTAGAAGCAATGAAAACTTACTCTTATTTGATGTGGATGTGTCCTTATATAGTAAGCTTAGGAGTGGTTAGTTGTTTTGTAACTTCCCCAATATTTGTGGAAGTTAGAAGGTTCAGACTTATCTTCTACAACCGCCATTGAAAGTTAAGTACTTGATAGGAAGTTATAGCGATGAATAAGGACTCTGTTCATGGGTGCTTTAAAATAGGAGCACGTGGTGAGAATTACAAGCTTTTGTAGATTGGTTTATTTTTAGAATTTTCCCAAGTGTTGGGGCGTTGTCCAAGCACTTTTCCTGATGGACGACCATCCCACTAAGATCAACCTTCTTGTGCTGTGATAATCTTTCTGCTAGGGACAACACTCATGGACGAACTAGAGTTGGTTCAAATTTCTAATTCACCATCACAATCAAATACAGAAAAAAAGATTAAGTTTTTAGCAACCAAACTAGAAACAAACATTAAAAAACTGATTTTGAGGGGTTGATGATTAAATGTGCTCAATGTTTTTTTTTTTTTTTTGGTCATGAAAAAATACCCAATGATTTATTAATTAGTTTTGGTAGCACAAATACATGCTTCATTGTTTCAAATGACAATGACAATAGTAATAAAAGGAAGTAAGAAACCCCAAAAACCATATTAGCTCAAGTATCACAAATAAGTAGAGAAACAGAAAAAAGGCGCAACCCTTAAAGTGCTATTAAGGTTTTGCCATAATTTCTCAGAACCCAAACACTAAGCAAACACTATGGAGAGAGAGAGAGAGAGAGAGAGAGAGAGAGAGTCCTTACTTGTGATAGATGTGCAGTCCCTACCAACGGAGCCACGTGATGGAGTGAAGAGTCTTTGAAGTTTGAAGAGTAAGAGGGAAGTTTGAAATGTGGGTGAGGAAATGAAACTGAGACTGAGAGAGACCTTGAAGTTTGAAATTTAAAGAGTGAGAGGGAGACCTAGTTTGAAGAGTGAGAGTGTGAGACTGTGAGAGAGACGGTGAAGTTTGGGTGAGTGTTTGAGTGATCTGTGAGTGAGTGTGTTTGAGTGATCTGTGAGTGAGTGTGTTTGAGTGATTTGGGACCCACATTACATGTGGAGGGCTGAAGTGAAACCGAGTTTAGAAGGCTCGGTTTCCATTTAAACTAAAGCGAGTCCAGAGGACTTGAGTTCCTTTCAACTTAACCGAGTCCAAAGAAGTAGATTTTTGTGCCTACATGGACCAAATGTCCACCTCAGTTGTTGCTGTGATGGGAAAATCGTGTAATTTACACTCGATTTATAACTCCAAAATTGAGTCTCTTACTCTCAAGTTGTTAGATAGCTAAATAGTTTTGAAAACGTGCTAACTAACAAAATAGTTTGAGTTTTAGTGTTATTTAAAAAAAAATCTGAAAATATTTTCAGATATTCATTTGTACACCTACTATGCTATAATTAGGTGACCAGAGATTCTTCTCATTTTCCCCTACATCATAGATGAGAACCTAATAATTTCAAGAAGGAACCTTAACTATCTCATACTTGACATTTCTACAATACCCCGTGACGAAGATGATGACGATGCCAATGATGAGAAGGAGAACTTGGCTATTTTCATTCTGTCCATCCAAAAGTATCCCTTGGATCACAACATACACAACCTTAGTAACAAGTTGATGTATGTTTCTCCTTTCTCCCTGTACATTCCAATATTGGTAGTAGTCCTGAACTGACTAGCAGGGGTGTGCTGGTTTGAGTCACATACTTCAATGAAAAAATGTTGTGTTGTCATGATGTGGATAGCCCTAATATACCCAAAGTTGCCCCACACCATGTTGAATCTGGATTTAAGTGGGTAGGGTCAATGACCACAGGCACGAGACCTTTGTTTCATTAAAAAAAACTTTCTTTATTATTATTATTATTATTATTATTATTATTATTTTAGTTCTTAAATAGATAGTGAGACCAAATGCATCTGGTGTTTTTGGCTAGCATTTACAACATAAACACCTATTTGATATCTACATAAATGGTCTTACAAAGCCTATAATTAGATATCATGCTCAGCATTTCTAAACAGACCTACATAATTAATCTTGCAAGATCCCAAGCATTTACAAGATGCTTAGAGGCTACATCTTATTAAAAAGTTAACCAATCGCCTTCTAAACACAACCCTTTATCATGCGGGTCCTCTAAAAGGACTCTATCAATTTTTCCCCTCCATGCACTAGGACGACTCCTATTTGATTTGCACCTAAGAATTAACATTACAATCATTATTTTTTTGTACCTAGGATGGCGGAAATGAAGCAAGTGTGGCATTCAAAGATATGGTTGCTTCCTTGAAGATTCTACATTAAGAAACGACTATACTTAAAGAAAAAAAGAAAGAAGAAGAAGATTGGCGATAGTAACTGTTTGAACTTGTGAGTTTTGAAAATGTATTATTACAAAAAATATATAGTTTGAGATCGTGCATGAACCTTTTTATTGCGATGTATAATTGACTTATACACAAAAGACAATTTACTTAGAGCATTCACAGTAGAACATTTAAAAAATTTAGCTTTTAGCAACTCAAAATACTATTTTATTTATTTTAACAACCCACTTTAAAGTAAATCATATAGCAAAAGTTTTATATTAACATTCAACACATTAAAATAATATAAACAACACAATAAAATAATAAATCTAACATAATAAACAACCACAGGTTCCCCAACCACCAATACATGATAATACTTTTTTTTAATACTCTACATTAAAATATTATTTTTTATTTTAAGTTTTGAGCTACAGTGAGCTGCTATAGATAGTAGCCCACTGTGGCTGAAACTCAAATATTTTTCTCTTTTGCTTCTGCCTTCTTTGCTGTAGAAGCTGTTTTAAGGGAATTGGTTGCTAAATTGGCTTTTTAGACAATTTAGCAACCTCAACCTTACTGGTAATGCTCTCACAAATTTTTTTTTGGAAGGGGTTAACCTTGTGGCCTTTTCCCCTACCAAGGGGTTTTGGGGTTTAATCAGTTTATTCCTCATCAACTAATCACCTAGTATACATGGTGAGATAGAATCCAATAGAGACACAGACACATGGAGCATGATAGCCCCTACTCATTCACTTTACTACCCTACGTTTGATCCCTAAGCGGATGACTAGGGTTTAATTAATTTTACAAAGATATAGGGGTACAACACATATCCCAAATGAATATGTAAATCAAAACGACATTATAACATGCTAAATACTAAATAATAAACCAAAAATAGCGTAGGCAAATAAAAGACTAGTCATATATACTTAGAAGAAAACTTAAAAAAAAAAAAAAAAAACTAGTCTTTTTATAATAAATTTAAGCAAAATGGACTAATTGTTCTTTGCTTTGGGCTTAGATGCTCCTACATCATTTTCAAAATTCAACAGTACTTGTGAGGATTTCTGTCATAGAGGGAGAAATAAAGATGCTTTGTTTTTTGATTGAGGATAACATCAATGGTTTTCTTACTTGTTCCTAATATTATGGTTTTCAATTTGCCTCGCACAACATCAATGGAAAGTTAATGATATTTATAGGGGAATTTCTAAAATGATCATGAATCAAGAAACAAAATCTATTTTTATTGCGTTTTTGTTACCTAATCGGCTAATTTGTTCTTGTAATTTCACTAGACTGGTTATCTCATTACTTTAGCTATACTATGGGCTCGTTTGGTGCATGTGTTTAAAAACTGAAAATTGTTGTTTGAAAACATTTGTAGAGATAAGTGCGGTCAAAAAAGTGTGTAGAAATTCGTGTAATGTTATTTCAAAACTGAAAATTGTTGTTTGAAAACACAAACCAAACACCCCCTATATGTGGGTCTGTTTCTGTAGTTTTAACATGAGCATAGTTGTTCCTTCTAAGTTCACTCATGTTTTGCCAAAGGGTGTTATATTGTTATTTCATGGCCAAAATGGGGATATACCCCTTTCGGCAAAAAATTTCAGAAAAATGCCTAATTTTTGAAACTATATAGGGATATGTCCCTGTTTTGAAACTTGATTTTCTTAAAATCGAGTTTCAGTGTAGAACTCGAGTTCCACAATTTATATATATATATATAGGTTTGATTTGGCTATAACTCGATTTTTCTAAAAATCGAGTTTTACATTAAAACTCGATTTTGAAAAAATCGAGTTTCAAAATAGGGGCATATCCTTAAATAGTTTTAGATAGTGGGCATTTTATTGGAACTTTTCGCCAAAAGGGGTATATCCCCATTTTTGCTGTTATTTCATTTTTCACGTATTTCTCTACTTTTTCTTCTTCGTACTTGAATAGTTGGATGAAAGCTGTTGGATCTTGAGAATTGACCTCCAATTTCCTTGGAAGTGAAATTGATGCAAAAGCAAAAGCAAAATTATTTTAGAATTTATATTTTCAGACTTTTGTATTTGTCTTATAGGAAATTGGATAATTGTAGACTTTTATTCGGATAGGGATTAGCATTTGAGTTTAGTTAAGATTAGTTTTGGTATGTTTTTATTTTTATCTCTTTATTTTTCAGTTCTAGCTCCATACAGAGACTAGTTTATTTGTATTTTGGAATAGACATGCTTAATGAAATTCAGATAGGATATTTTTCCAATTGTTAGGTGTTGATTCCTAAGGGTCCTTAGGTGCTAATTCTAAGGGTTTAGCTTCGTGCTAATTCCAAGCAACCTAAGTGCTGATTCTTTGCATCAATTTTGGTATCTGGGCAAATAGATCCAATTTCAAGACTTATTTCCCTCTTAAACTCAAATTAAGGTCATTTAGATAGGTTAGAACTCTAAAGAATTCCAATAACACTTAAACTCCTAATCCAAATAGGTTTTAATCTCTTATCATTTTTCTTAACTGATAAGGAGACTAAAAGTTAAATATGAATAATCCACAAAAATAATTCTCCCCGTTACATTTTTTTTTTTTTAATTCTCTTATCATAATATAAAATAATATCACTTTCAAAATAAATTAAATAATTCATCAATTTCACTTTAGAATCAATTAAATTAAATTTAAGTGAGGTAGGTGTTACCGTTATAGTTTTGGATTTCAATTATATTTTTAAATCCATCAAGTAAAGATGGATTCAAACATAACAACTACCATCTAATTTCTTCTTTCATTCTTGGGAATTCTTGGGAGAAAGAATAAAAAATTAAATACAAAATGAATAATACAACAGTAAATATTACATGATGACTATATCAACTATGTATTTTTACACAACTTTATATGAACATATGTGGGTGAATTTTGAGTCTAATTAGCTAAAATGTGATTTTTTAGTTGAAATTCATTTTAGTCATCAAACTTACTTCCATTCAATTAGTCCTCTAAATTTCAAGTTTATTTAATTAAGGTTTTTTATTCAATTTTGTTTAAAAAATTGGCATTAAAAAATTATTATTTCACCATAAAAATATATAAAATTAATTAAAATATTTAATGTGAGAATTTTTTTATTCATTAGTTAATTGCATAATTTTTTTTAATAGAATTAGAAAAATGGAAAAGTTTTGCTGCTTATAGGCTTATGTGGCAACAAAAAGAAAAGGGACAAGTGTCTAACATGTGCATTGCACATGATCCTTAGACACATGTTATTTATTTATTTATTTTTCCATATAATCCTGAATGAAGCAAAACCTTTCCTTAAAAAAAAAAAAAGGATAAATTAAAGAACTAGTTACATGTGGTTTCAGTTAGCTTAACTAGTAAGCTCTCATTAGGAGCGAATGTCATAAGTTAAAAGCTCTCTAAAAAAAAAACAGTTGAGCAAAAATAAATTAAAAATTAAAAATTTGCATTTTTTTTTTGGTTATGAATCTTATGATACGGCAAGTTAAAGAAATAAAAAAAAAAAAAAGAAAAAAATGAAAAGGCAGTGTATATCGTGGTTTCCACTTCAACGTGGCCTTTTGCCTCCATAATTCAAAAGGATAAGATTCAAAAAATGCAAATGTAAGTAAAACCTCTCTCTCGCCGACTCGACCCAAACTCAATCCCAACTCACCGAGTCAAGTCGTTCCCCATGCAACTCACCAATCTCCTATTCACCTCCGTCGCCCTCAAAGCCCCTCCAGTTCTCTTCCCCAAAGTGAAAGCGCTCAATTCCAACTCGCCCGAGTCACTGACTCTCTCCCAGACCCTCCAATCCGAAACCCTCGAAACCCTAGAATGGCCCTCACTCTGCAAACAACTCTCACCGTTCACGTCCACCACCATGGGATTCTCGGCCGCGCAGAAAGCCAAGATCCCCTTGGGCCAAACTCCGGAGGAGAGCCACAAGCTTCTCGATCAGACGGTGGCGGCAGCGTCGGCGTTGATGATGATGGATTCTCCGCCATTAGATTTCTCGGGGATCGAGGACGTCTCGGGGATCTTGAACTCGGCTGCTTCGCGCGAGTTGCTCTCGATTTCGGAGCTCTGCGCGATTCGGCGAACGCTCCGAGCCGCGAAGCTCTTGTTCGAGAACTTGAAACAGTTGGTTAATACCGGAGATTGCTCTGAAACTGAAAGGTACTCCTACTTTGCTATTAGAATTAGAGAAGTTTTTTAATTTATTTTAATTTAGCGTTAATGAAACTCTAGCTTTACGCCATCTAATTCTAATCACAATTTTGCCACATCAACTTATAGCATAAACAGCTTCATAATTTTGCAAAATAATAATGTCTTAATTAATAGTTAGCAATAATTATTTAAATGGGCAAAACAGTCATTTGGGAATATAGCCTTTTCTTTAGAATCATATTTATTCAATTTCAACTAACTTGGCTGAATGATAAGAATTTCCAAATGAAACATGATTTTAATAAAAAGGCTAGATTTCCAAATAGTTTAGTTTTAAAACAATCCTAATTTACATAATTATTACTAAAATGATTTTTTTTTTTTTTTTGCAAAATTTCCAATGAATATTATTCTAATAAGATAACTCCCTAGTTTTGGGTTCCAGTTAGCTCAATTACGCTATCATCAAATAACAAAATTAGGATCGGCTACACCATAGGTTCAAATTTTTTTTTTTTTTTTTTGCCACCATTGTTGTGTGTGTGTGGGGGGGGGGGGTATTTGTTTGGATTTTCAGCTCAAAGTCAAACCAAATCATTTATTCATTTTGGTTTGCGTGACTTAAAATATGTTTGGTGCTTAAAAATTCATTTTAATTTTAGATGTTATAGTAGGGGGGGCATGATCTATTCTTAGTTTTGATAGTATGTGGTATATTCGTAGATTTTATGTTTTAAAATTTTACATAGGATACTGTTTTAGAGATTGAATAATAAATAATATCCAATTAACTTGAAATTTGAGAGAACATATAATCCAAGTGTGAGATTTTGAAAATCCTATAAAATGCTATCAAGCAATTATGTCATTTTTTTGGGTAATTCAATAGTTGGAGTTGGGGGTGAGGGATTTGGATCCTGGATATCTTTGTTGGAAACACCAAGAGGTGTCAGTTAATCTTACAAGGCTCTTGGCATTAACAAAGAGTTACGTCATTTGGAACTTGAACTTTATCCAATAATTGTATTGAGTCTATTGACTATTATGACCAATGTATTTGTAGTTGGAATTGATATTTTGGTCTGATGAGTTTGTATGGCGTGTCATATGTTAGAGAAACAAAATGCAGAAGCAATGGTGATTATAGTAATTATCCTAAAAGTTGAAAAACTTTAATTTTGTGAAAGATGGAATATGAGAATATGATGAAGAAGAGTGCAAACGTAAGAAAATAATTGAAAGTGATACAACTTATAAGCTTTATAAGAAGTGTGACTTTGAGAGTGGTGAGAGGGGGAGGGGGTAATGGTGGAGATTATTAGGAGAGCTATTTGTGGTGTTGCAAGTTCATAATGAGTATTGTATTCCTGATGTATGGATGCTTTTTTTGATTATTATAAATTTTTATAAATTTGTCTGATCTTTTTGATGTGTAGGTAAAAATGGATTGGAGTTAATTTTGGTTTAAGTGGGAAGTCTTGGTTTTATTGGTCTTCTTTAGTTGGTTTTTGGGTTTTGTTGATGTGTCTTTGTTTTGTTCTTTAGGTGTTATGGTTTGCATTCTGATTATAACAAATAGATGCATTTTGAGAATTTATTAGTAACCAAGCTGTTGATCTAAAAGGTAATAGATTTTGGAAAGAGATATGGTAAAAGCATGCTATGGGTTGATCGTTAATCTTTTTCTGCTAGATATATTCCAGAAAGCCTAGAGGTTGAATCTTAGTGGCTAGGAGGTCCTGCATTGACATGGTTTGCTGCATCAAACTGTGCCTAGAGTTAGCCTTTATTTTAAAATGGTTCGTGAGTTTGAATCTTCACAGTTCTTTTTTTGACTTGGTTCAAGACAATAAAGAGGATATTGTTTTTTTCCAAAATAGGTGTCACAAGGCTTTGAAAGCTGCTGCTTCTATGTTAAGCAATTTTCTTTGCCATATCCCTGGATAGGTTGTCCTTATTGGTTGGCAGTCGGGCAGAAGCATTTATCATAAGGTAATGAGTTCTCATGTCACAGTAAGGGTGTCAGTATAAAAATTTGTTTTAAGGGGACTGTCACATATAGAGTGCTGTGCTTCTTTTTCTACACTTTCATACAACTGAAAGCAGGAGCTTCCTGCATGATTTTGATGTTATAATAAGGAATGAAAATTTATGTTTCTATTTGTATTCAAACAGGTATTTGCCTCTGCTTGAAATACTTAAGCACTGTAATTTCCAAGTGGAGTTAGAGCATAAAATAGGATTTTGCATTGATTGCAATTTGTTAATAATCCTTGATAGAGCCAGCGAAGATTTGGAGATCATTAGGTCAGAAAGGAAGAGGAACTCAGAAAGTTTGGATTCTTTGTTGAAGGGAGTGTCATCTCAGATTTTTCAGGCTGGGGCGATTGACAGACCTCTCATAACCAAGCGTCGGTCTAGAATGTGTGTTGGTATTAGGGCTTCCCACCGACATCTACTTCCAGATGGTGTAATATTAAATGTTAGTGGTTCTGGTGCGACATACTTTATGGAACCCCAAGAAGCTATAGAGTTGAACAACATGGAAGTGAAGCTTTCAAACTCTGAGAAAGCTGAGGAGATAGCAATTTTGAGCTTACTTACATCTGAAATAGTGGAATCAGAAATAGAAATGAGGTATTTGTTGGATAGAATTTTAGAAGTTGATCTTGCTTTTGCAAGGGCTGCCTATGCTCAGTGGATTAATGGGGTCTGTCCAATTATCACTTCACAGGGTTGTGGCACAATAAATTTTTGTGAAGAAGAAGATTATGCTCTGTCAGTAGATATAGATGGTATACAACATCCTCTGCTCCTTGAGTCCTCTCTGAGAAGTTCTTCAGATGTCATCACATCCAACTCTGGCAATTCAGTTCATTTGGGTGATGGAAATGGCACAATGACTTCTTTAAGTATGTTAAGAGGTGCATCTGATTATCCTGTGCCAATAGACATTAAAATTAAATGTGGAACCAGGGTGGTTGTGATATCAGGGCCAAATACAGGAGGGAAAACTGCTTCTATGAAAACCTTAGGTGTGGCATCTCTAATGTCAAAGGCTGGCATGTTTTTACCTGCTAAGAACCGCCCACGAATTCCATGGTTTGATCTTGTTCTAGCTGATATTGGAGATCACCAGGTAGTTGTTTTTCTTGTTTGTGGCATATAAATTCTCAGTTCTTTTAGTTGTTCCTGCTTAGTCTTACTCTGGTTTTTTATTTTAGTCTTTGGAACAAAGTCTCTCAACTTTTAGTGGTCACATAACACGAATCTGTAACGTCTTAGAAGTGGCCTCAAGAGAGTCACTTATCCTCATTGATGAAATTGGTAGTGGAACGGATCCTTCAGAAGGTGTGGCCCTTTCCACCAGCATCTTGCAGTATCTCAAAGACCGTGTTAACTTGGCTGTTGTGACCACTCATTATGCGGATTTGAGTCTCCTGAAAGAAAAGGATAGTCAGTTCGAGAATGCAGCCATGGAATTTTCACTAGAAACCTTACAACCTACTTATCAGGTCCTTTGGGGAAGCACTGGGAATTCAAATGCCTTGAGTATTGCTAAATCAATTGGTTTTGATCTAAATATAATTGAACGTGCGCAACAATGGGTGGAACAATTAAAGCCTGAAAATCAGCAAGAGCGGAAAGGTTTGTTATATCAATCACTAGTAGAGGAAAGAAACAGATTAGAAGCTCAGGCCAGAAGAGCTAGATCTCTTCATGCAGAGATTTTGGATCTATATCATGAGGTATTTTTAGAAGTTCAAATCTGTCAGAGAATGCTTAAATTTCCATATAGGGTCAAGGTTAATGTTTTGAAGTCCAACCTAGTCCTAGCAAGGTTCTAAGCACTGACAGTGGGAGTCAAATAATTTATTGGGTGCACCAATGGCTTTGCTAATATTAGCACTGATGGCCCATGGTAGGGCCATCTGCTGTGCCTCTTTGTGCGGGTATTGAGCCCAGGAGCAAGTTTTTGTTTTGGTGTTTTTTGTGGTTGTCAAATTATCTGTAAGTTCCCATTTAAATGGTTTTTTTGATAAGCACCCATTTAAATGGTCAAGAGTTAATTTAAGTAGGGTGCCAAACTACAGTGAGGAGATACTAGGATGAAGTAATTGGGTTATTTTTTAAGAACTTGCATTTTTTTTTTTAAAATTCGAATCAAGGCTATTTTATTTCTTTATAACTTTTTCATATTTCTAAAAAAAGAAAATTTGAATTTTTAATAGAACTTAGTGGTATTGTCAAAGTTAGACTACATGTCAAAATTCAAACATAACTCTTTTGTTTCTAATCGCAGCAACTTGGATTTTGAATGATTTGCCATTCTTGAATTAATTGTTGTGATAGTTGTTTGATAATATTTTCTGCTCCTTCCCACTCCCCAAACAATTTTATGGGTGTAGATCCAAAATGAGGCAGAGGATCTTGGTGGGCGTGAGACAGCTCTTAGGGCAAAGGAAACCCAACAGGTCCAGCAAGAATTAAAGACTGCAAAATCTCAGCTGGATGTTGTGATACAGGAGTTTGAAAATGGACTCAGAATTGCCAGTGCTGATCAGTTTAATTCACTGGTCAGGAAATCAGAATCAGAAATCGCCTCTATAGTTGAAGCTCACTGTCCTCGTGATGCTTATTCTGTCAATGATACAGATTCCAAATCTTATACACCTCAAATTGGAGAGCAAGTGCAGGTAACGGGATTGGGACGTAAGTTAGCTACTGTGGTTGAAGCACCTGAAGATGATGAAACTGTCCTAGTACAACATGGTCAAATAAAGGTCCGTGTAAAGAAAAGCAATATCAGATCTATTGCAAGTAGCGAAAGGAATACTGAAACTAGATATGCCCCACGTTTGAAAAGGCAGGTATGTACGAAGTAGTGGTTTGCAGAAGTTAAGACACTTCTCATCTAAATTAGTTGTTAACTGAGCGTAAATGGTAGGGCCTAATCCCTTTTGCACATAAAAGGATTTGGCTAAGCAAGTAGGGGCATTAGGCAAAATTATCAAAATGAATTTGATTAATTTGACTTTGCCTGAGGAAGTTAGGCCCCTTTGTGCACAAGCACATTCTTGCATGGTCCCACCTTGACATCAAGGGTTTCCATCTAAGCTTACTTTCACATACCATCCTCATGTCATGGGTGGTATTCCACTACAGTCGTTTTCCACTTGTTTATAATTAATTATGTGTATTGCAGTTGCATCAGTTGAAGCTTTATGAAACTGTTACACTTGACTGTCTCTTTCTCTCGATGAGTTTACTACTTTGCATAAGCTTTTCCATGTTTGTTCCAGGCTCTTGTTTCATTGGAGTATAATCTTCTCGAATTTATAGTCACACTTCTAATCACCCATCAATTTCATACTCTCAATACCACTCAACTCACCACAATCCAGACTGCATGATTTCACCTATGTGAAACCCTATGTGCAATCCTGTTTTTTCTAGAGCAATGTATATGAGGCCTTGGGAATGATATATTTTTTTTCACTGTTATTATTATACATTTCTTCTCGGGTGTTCTTGTCCCTCTAATGCCTTTTACATGAAGGAAGTCTCTTCTCTGCACACCGCACTGTATAATAGTAACGGCAGTCAGTTTCTGTTCTTGTAGACATTTGTTTTCAAGTTTTTCCTACCATTTTTACTTTATTGGTGAAACCTGAAAGATAAGTTCCTTCCACAAGCCAAGTTAAAGTTTTAACTTCAGTTCACATAATTGGGTACAATGTGACATTTAATCATCGCGTTTAGTTCTCTTCAAGTTCTAACCCCAGAATATGGCAGTATTTTTTATACGACTGCACATATTGCACTTCAACTCGTTGGATCCTATTCCTTTTAGTTGAGACAGATCTTAATCATGACGAAACACAATCCTGCCTTAACTGTTTATTCTGAAACTGGAAAAAAAACAAAGAATAAGATTTATCTTGGAACATTGGTTGGGATTGTGTGGCAATTGTTTGAACTAGTCATCTTCATTGACATTTAACTGACATAAATCTGATTGCTTACATCAATACTGTAGGGTCAGCAGAGCAAAGAGCTCCAGGCTTTTCCAGAGCCAAAAAACGGTGAGGAGGTTTCATTTGGGCCATTGGTGCAGACATCAAAGAACACACTGGATTTACGTGGTAAGCGAGTGGAAGAAGCTTCGTACCACCTCGAAATGGCCATCTCTGCAAGTGGTCCGTTCTCGGTTCTGTTTGTCATACACGGGATGGGCACTGGGGCTGTGAAGGAGCGTGCACTTGAGATATTGAACAATCATCCACGAATAGTCAAGTACGAACAAGAAAGTCCAATGAATTATGGATGTACAGTTGCTTATATTAAGTGAAACCTCAGTTGCTTGGTCCAATGAAGTATGTCATACCTTTGACCAGTTTTGACTTGTATATATACATGGGTTGAATCTTGAATGACTCAGAGTCAGCAATCATAGTTCATACTTCATTGAGTTTGATTCCTTAGTGCCACTTCCAATTCTCTACCTTTTGTCTCCACAACCTTCATGAACTTGTTTCATCTAAAATTAAAGCCAATATGATCACCACAATATGTATTTAATCAGCATCTAGGTATGTACAACTCTGGTCCCGAAAGAATGTTATCATGTTTGGATGATACACAGGTCATTCTTTGATGTTATATTTGTAGGTAAAAAGATGGGAAGAATAAGAAGGCTAAGGAAAAAGGACTAAAAATGTATGTACCTGTCCTTCTGTTTTCCAGAATAGTTCATTCGTTTTACTATTATTCGGAACCGTTGATTGAGTTTTGTCTTTATTTATCCGATTAACATTTGACTATTGAAGTTAACAGACTCCTCCTGAAACACAAACAACAGACCTTTGGTTTTGGCAGTATGCATGCTGCATGTCACAGGCACAGCAACCTTGGTTAGACACTTGCACATTACACGTATCACTCGAGCAAACCTTTCAGCTGCCACGCGCATTACTACCAACACAGCACTCTTGTGAGGAAGCATACTTTGAATGTACTACAACAAATAATGATAAGTATAAAAAAGAAAAAATAATAAGAAGAAATATAAAAGCTTCTGGGAAGCTCACCTCTATTTAATTCACCGAAATATATGTATTAGTTTCTATTCATAGCAATAGCTGTTTTTGAAGTTTTGCGTGGAAGTTTTGCTTGAAAATGTTGGCTGTTTTTGAGAAAGCAATAGGGAACCCACCAGAGGAGCTGAAGCTTCCTTCAATGGGGTTAGAAACTATGAAATCACGGCAAGATATAGTTGAGATTGTTCCGTCATTGTGGCCAGACTCCACGGTTTACAGCCTTGCAAATGGGAATTTCATGGCTTCATCACATAAAAATGAAAGTCCATCACAGCCCAGGTATTACATAATAATATTGTTATTATTATCAGCCACCAAAAATAAAAATCAACATTCAACATTTGCTAAGGGGGTAAGTTTGGTAAATTATGATTGATTGGTGTAATTCACTTTTATAAGAGCCCACCATCCACACTACTTTTATTTTACACCAACTTAATTTGTCATCATTATGAAAAAAAATTATAAAAATTTTATGTCACTAGATTTATTATTTTACAAATATAGTTGTTACCAAATTGGGATGGTAAAATCCATGGAAGAGGCTTTATTGAAATCTTTATAAGGACCAACAGTGTCACCTTATCACATCAAATTATCAATTTTATAAGCAGTTTTGAAAAATTAGATTGAGAAAGTCACATTTTCAACCTCATAATAAGGCTGATTTCAAATTAAACTATATACTTTTGAAAACCTTTCAATTCAATTAAAATTACACGGTGACGTAGTTAATGGAAAATGCTTATACAAAACAATGATAGAGTGTTTTTCTTGCTTTTGAAAATAGAAGTTAACCACGTAAGCTTCTCAAAAAAAAAAAAAAAGAGTTAATCTTCTAAAAGCAAGCTTGAAGTTTTGGTAGAGATTGTCAAATTATCTAAAACTTTAAAAATGAGTATGCCAAGAGTCTTGTAGCTTAACTGGTAACTCTGGTGTTTTCAATGGAGATATTTAAGTTCAAATTCCCCATGCTTATTATAACTATTGATTTTTTTTTTTTTTTTTAAAGGAGTATAAAATAAATTTAAGTGCACTAAATTAACTGGCTCATTTCCATGTTATAAGGTCTATTGTAGTCACAGATGATATCTTCTGCATTGTTACTGGGGCTCTAGAGAACACAACTGAACTAAGACGATATTATGGTCTTTCAAGACAAGCTACAGATGCCATGGTTATAGTTGAAGCTTATAAGGTTCTAAGAGATCGAGCACCTTACCCATCTGATCAAGTAATTAAAGATCTTTTAGGAAAATTTGCATTCATTCTCTTTGATGCTAGATCTGGAACACTTTTTATAGCCCGGGTGAGTTCAAGCCTATAATACTTAATTTGTATTGGTTTGTAGATTAACTTTAACAACACTAGAACTAGATTACATAAATTATATTTATATATAGCGTTTCATTTTGGAATTTTTCTACTATATCAACTTACCTTGTTTTCTATTCAACTTTCTTTGACTCTGAACATGACATTGTCAATGTTTTGGACCTAGCATGCATATGCTTCTACCAAATTTTCAAGTGATGTTTCCTCTTTTCTTACATGAATGATGGATCTTATCATGAATTTTATTAGTGAGATTTTCTATTACGTGAGAGGAGGGAGTGTTTCTCCCAAAGTATAGAATAATTTCTCTAGTAGAGATGGAATTGAATCACTGCATTGTACTTGAACAATGAAACGAAAGTCAGGGACGGACCTACAATAGGGCAGCGCACCCCCCCCCCCCCCCCCCCACCCCCACCCCCACCCCCTAAAAAAAAAGTTAGTATATATATGTGTTGAAATTTTAAATTTTGGTCCTAATAGCCCCACATTTAAAAAAAAAAAAAAAGCTAGTATACATATGTAATTTGAAAATTTTAGATTTGCCCTTAAATATATATATATATATATAGATATATATATTTGGATATTTTTTGACATAGTGTCGAGTTCTATTTTGATAAATGTGTTGAAATGTTTAAGAAGCACTTATTATATAAAAAAAAAAAAATGTTTAAGAAACACTTAATTTATATGTATTATTTTGTTGAATATGAAATAGATGTTAGTTCTTATTTTCATAAAAAAAATTTGTTTTAAGCTTTGTCTCCCTCAAGTTTGAATCCTAGTTTTGTCCCGAAAGTTAAGTTGAGTTTGGATACAGCTTATATTAAGTGTTGGTTTGGATACAGATTAATTGGCCATTGCGTTTCCTTAGTGCGTTTTCTCTTTTTTTTTTTTTTTTCAACGTGCATGAACAGTAACTGGTACTGTTCATGCACGTTTTTTCACTGTAGCAACACTGTGCAGGAGACAAAAATCACTGTTGGCACTGTTCACGTACTGTTTATGCACTGTTCATGTACTTTTTTAACAATTTTTTTTATAAAAAATGGGTCCCGCAGTACTATTCACACATTAAAAAATTATTTTGCTACAGTATTTTCAGTTCCAGTTTTCAGTTCAGCAAAAATAAGCTCTATCCAAACGGACCCTAAGTCTGCGTTTCCACGTTTTAGTTTTTTTTTTTTTTTTCTCAGGCGTGTTTCAGACCTGAGGAGACAAAACACTGTGCGCGCATTGTGGGCTCACTGTTCACGTACTTTTTTAGCAATTTTTTTATTAAAAATGGGTCTCGCAGTATTATTCACACATTTAACAATTATTTTGCTACAGTATTTTCAATTTTCAATTTTTAATTTTTAGCAAAACGTTCTATCCAAACGGATCCTTAATCTTTGACAAAGACAGACTATAAAAAACGTAGCCATCACCAAATTTTAAATGCAAAGGGAACAATAATGACATATCATCGTTTGCGATGATGGATGCTATGCTATAATTTCTATTAAAGCCATTGTATGACGTTAGAATCACTTTTTGGGGGGTCGGAATGTTTAATTCACATTGGAGTCCTTTGCTTCGCATGAGATGTCCAAGGCAGCACACCCTTTGTAATAAGAAATGCTAGATACTAAAGAGAAAAATATTATGTGACAATGCTAGTAATTGTTGCTACCTTTTTTAGGACCGTGAAGGATGCATAGAACTTCATTGGGGAATAACCGGTGATGGATCCTTGGTTTGCTGCAATGATCTCAATATTATAAGAGAGGCCTGTGGAAAATCTTGTGCACCTTTTCCTCCTGGTTAGTTCAGCTCACTCTTTTTTGCATATTGCTCTCTTTGGTAGCACCTAGCAATTAAAAACTCAAGGAAATTTCTAAAAAAATTATCTCAACCAAACTTAAATGATTTCTTGTAACAGTCATTTCCTGATGCTGAAAAGTGGTTTTTCCTAATGCATGGCATAACAGGGTGCATTTTCATGAATGGAAGTGGGCTTACAAGCTTTGATCATCCACTTTACAAGGTTAGAGCAATTGCTCATGAAGATGACAATGGCATCATTTGTGGAGTTATGTTTCAGGTGGACTTGTACAGAAGGCTCCCTAGCATTCCACGCACTGGAAGTGCAGCAAATTGGGCAGAAAATGCTGCTGTCCCTGGGGGAGAAAATATCTGAGATTTTGCAAGCTGGTAATCAAACTGTGTTGTAATAATGCCAATGTTCTAGAAATGTGTTAATAGTTCATGTTTGATGAAAAAAAGGAAGGACTACTTTATGTTAGTTTTCATTGAAATAATGATAAAGACGCAATAAATTTCACAACTTGTTAAGGTGAAAAATTGCGATTGGTACAATATCAATTTTACATGAATTCACCTCTAACATCATGATCATTGTACGCCAGACAACTTGCAGAAACTATACAATATTTCATTTTTAAATGATTAGATTTCAGAAACTATAATACTCAATCATCTGTTGGATGTATAGTAAAAACATGGTTTGAAGATTTTATTAAGAGAAAAACAGCAGTTAGTGCTTACAATAGTTAATAGTTATGTTTAGCTAACACACTTATTTTGGTTAAATTATTTGCTGAGAGGCCTAGCTAGCTAACCCCTGGTCCTACTACCCTGACTGTGGGGCCATGGCATCCTCAGTAGTAGTGTGCTTTTGATCATGATGATAATTTAATTATGTCCTGAAGCCTTGCCGGTGCTTCCATGAGTGAACCCTTTAGGCCACTAAGATCCTCACTATCATGGACCTTAATTGAACCAAACACAGGTGTATAGCTCCCACAATCAACGTACAGTTTAATTGAACCAAATTCAAGACGACTCACTAATGTGCATAGTGGTGGGCCATCCAATCCAGAGCCAAAACCAGGAAGACCTATCATTGGGATTGTCCCCCAACTCACATAACGACCATCAGTTCTAGACCCAGTGTCAAAACCACTACCAGAAGAACCAGAACCAGTGTCTGCACCATTGCTAGAACCTTAATGACCTTTAACTTTTCCACTGTCAGAACTAGAATCAGAACCAGTACTACTAGTTCTACCTTCAGCTGAACCAACAGCTTGACCCCCAGAACCATGGCCAGAACCACCAGGTCCAGCATCTACACCAACCCCAGAACCATGACCACTACGAGGACCAAAGATAGTACCACTAATCCCACTTGGACTAAACCCAATGCTGCCACCACCACCATTTCCCCATGACCATATTCCTTCAAATCTTTTTTGGATGCCAAGACCACCTGGTTTATCAGCTACTGGTTCATCCTTGAAAGTGAGAACTGGTCTATGAGCACTGCAAAATCCCCAGCTTAGGAAAACTAGAAAGTAGGCTAGATAAGCATATGATCTAATTGCTGCCATTTTTAACTAATTCCTTGCTCAAACTGCTATAGCTCGTGCTCGTGAAGAGGCTTATATAGTGACTGGTATGCAGGGGTGGTTAATTTGCTTTGAGTGAACAAGGCGCGCTTAAAGAATGAAGTTGGTTGTGGAAGAGTGAGATAGGGCAGATAATGAGATCACATATATAGATCATGCATGATGCATTTTGTAATGGGAATTAGGTATCACTCATGGTGCTTGTGTTGAGTGACTCAAGAATTACGTGTTGTTAATTGCACCATTTTCTTTTAGTTTATGTTTGGTTAGAGGGAATGGGAGAGAAGGCCGGAGGAAAAAAATTTCTTTTTTCTTCGTTTGGTTAGAAGTAAATTAAAGAGGAGAGATAAAGGAAATGTGGATACTAAAGTATCCGCCTGGCAAAAATTATTTTTGCCAACTTATTTTACTATTTAACTTATTTTTGCTACTATTTATGGATTTTACTGTATTTTTTTGTCCTATTAATGGGTTCCACTGTTTATTTCAACTAACTTTTATCTTTATCTACATTACTTTTAGCAAAAAATTTTCAGTTTCAGCAAAATTAGCCGATCCCAAATGGACCCTAAAAGATCCGCTTATATTGCTGAAATTGAAAATTATTTGCTGAAAATACTGTAGATAAAGGTAAAAATTAGTTGAAATAATACAGTGAAATCCATGAATATTATCAAAAAGTGCAGTGAGACTTATGAATAGTGGCAAAAATAAAATAAATAATAAAATAAGTTGGCAAAAATAATCCATGTCAAACGCATACTAAGTAGAAATGAAATGGTTTCAAGTGATACCACCATTTTATATAAAAAAAATTTTGCTCCAAATCCATAAAATTAATTAATTACTCTTATATCCTTGAAATTTATTGAAATTATTTTTATATTCTCATAATTTTTTTTGAGAAAGTTTATATTCTCACAATTAATTGTTAATTTATAATTTATAACAAAAATAGTAATCTTTTATTGTTATTATTTTTAGTTATCTTTCTCTCCTTTCTCTTTCCATCTACATCCCAAATACACGTACGTATAGAGAGTATGGGGCATTGACTTCCTTCAAACCAAACATAGTCTTAGTGAGTGCAAGATCATGGCCTTGGCTTCCATTTTAGGAGTAATTTTACCAAAGTAAGCATAAAGACTGGCTTTGTTATGCTCTAGCCGGTCCTAGGCTTTGGTTCTTGGGGCAGGTCTCCTACTAGAGAAAGGCCCCTAAATGTATGGAATAAATATACATTGTAGTTTTGTAAATAATATTTTATTCTTTTCTCTCACTATATGGGGCATTGACTTCTTTCAAACCAAACATTGTCTTAGTGAGTGCAAGATCCTGGCCTTGGCTTCCATTTTAGGAGTAATTTTACCAAATTAAGCATAAAGACTGGCTTTGTTATGCTCTAGCCGATCCTAGGCTTTAGTTCTTGGGGTAGGGCTCCTACTAGAGAAAGGCCCCTAAATGTGTGGAATAAATATACACTGTAGTTTTGTAAATAATATTTTATTATTGTCTCTCACTGTGTTGGAACCCTCACAACCTCACTAGTCACTACTGTCTCTTTCTCTTTCTATCTCAAAAACTCACTCCCTCTTTTCTCTCAATTTCCCTCTTTCAAAGTTTCCATGGCCGGTTCTCTCTCACCGTGGCATGTTACTTGTCGCTGCCATCGTGGTTTTCTTCATTCCACATCGCAAAGCCTCTTCGATCTCATCCACTTTCGTTCAATCTTGCTCTCTTCATTTGCTTTGCACGGAGTTTAGTGACAACTAAACCCAACGACCACAACCACGGTGATTTACGACAATGGCTATGGATGTTCTTATTCTATTTTCTCTTTATTTGATCAGTGGGTTTGGGATTTAGATTCTCTTTGTTTAACTTGTGGGTTCAAGGATTTAGATTTGGTTGTTAAGATTAAATGTTCTTTGCATGTGCTTATTTTAGATTTTGATTTCAAATGTATTTGGTTTCTATGAATAGGAAATTTGAATAGGTATGGTGGATTTGATTTGAGATTTCCTTGGATTTGTTGTTTGTGTTGCTATGGGTGTAAGGCATTGTTTAGGGCCCATAAAAAAAGAAAAAAAAAAGGCATTGTTTAGGGTTTGCTTCAACATGTCTGATATGGTGTTATATGCCTTGTGGTGGTTGTGGTGATGGCTGTGACAGTGGCTAATGTTGGTTGCTGGGAGAGAAGTGGAGAGAGAAGGTTGAAAGAGTAATAAAAGATGATGAAAAATAAATATTATATTAAAATAAACTTTTAGAATAAACAATCTGACGTTGGTTTATTGGAAAAGTGACGTTGTAAAATAGAAAAAGTAAATTCTTAGTGTAAAATAGAAAAAAAAAGTAGATTTTTAGTGTAAAATAGACGAAAAAATTTAGCCAGAATGATGCAATTGCTCTAACAAGTGATTTAAAAAAAAAAAAAAAGAGTTATATATTTTTTCCTCCAACATTAAGAATGCCCAAAAGATTGAGTAGTGCTAGAAATATTACAAATTTAACTCTCTCTCTCTCTCTCTCTCTCTCTCTCTCTATATATATATATATATTACAAATTGATATGTTACCAATCACAAGAAGTAATTTAAATAATAATTTATTATCTTGTTAAGGTGTCACCAATTACATTCATTGTTACATTAATTTGTAAGTTTTTTGCAATCAAATTTGTAATAACTTTATTCTAAAAAAATATTATGGCAAGTGAATTAGTGATATTAAAAAGTAATAATAATGGATTTTTTTTTTCAAAAAAAGTAATAATAATGCATTTTACAATAACAACAACAAATGTTATTTTGGTCTTAAAAATCTCAAATTGTTTGGGGATCCTCAATAGATATAGGAATGGCAATTTTTCCCCTCTTCGCTTAACCCGCCCCTCCCTGCTTCACCTCGCGCAGATTTTCCAAGCCTTGTAAAGGTGGTGGGGCGGGGATGAGGCAAGATTTTAGTCCCGCACCATAGGGCGGGGCAGAAAATAAATTTAGACTTTTTAAACCCACCCCGCGCCGCGCCGCTCCATCCCATGTTGTTAAAGGTTATAATTGTAAATTTTTCATACCTTAAAACCCTACTATTTAAACAACCATATCGATATTCGCTTATTTTATTCTACCCAATGTGGTCTTTTGCCTTTATTTTGTTATGTGTTATACTATGAGATTTTTTTTTAAAAATTTTTTTTATGATTGTCTTGATAAACTTGGATATATTATTCAATTTTTTCTAAAAATTGATTTGATTTGATGGGATAAATTTAGTTATAATTTCAAGTATATTTTTATTAATGAAATAGGTTTTATTAATTAAAAAAATTGTACTAGTTATAGCACAAATTAACCAAAAGTAGAGTTTTACAAAGTGGGGTGGGACTTCACGGGCCCCAAGTGGCGGGGATGGGGTGTGAAAGTTTTCCCCATCATGCGGAACTGGGCAACGATGGGGCAAGATAAAACCATACGGGGCGGGGACGAAGAACCCATCCTTCGGCCCCGCCCCATTGCCATCCCTAAATAAATAAGTTAGGGTATGCCACATGTATTGTTTTCCCCCCATTCTATTATATTTGAAATCTACTATTTGTTATTTCCTTAATTAATAAGTCATTTTTAATTACTTCTACTAATGTTATTTTAAGTCTTCCTCTACTTTTTTTTTTTGGGTATTATTTAAGTGATATTTAAATATAAAAAATGAGCATTTAAAGTTGCCAATTATCATCTTAGGTCTTACAATTGTATTGAGTCAACCTTATCTTCTGCTTGCTTTGTATTCCTAGAGTAGAAAATATAGCCAACAATCAAGTCGGGAAAATTTTCACTTAGCCAAATAAGATTTTTTTTTTTTTTTTAAAGAATACTAAGTATTTAACACACACACATGGGGAGAGGAGAGAATGTCTTAAAGAAACTGACATGGTGTATATTCAAAAGGACTTAACTCTTGGATAAGATTTTTTTTTTATTGTGTTATTTTCTCCTCCCTTCAACGTTGGGCCAATTTTATATATGGTCCAATTTTCATAACTCAAGAATATATCATATATGGTTATTTGTACTTGGAGAGTAAATCTACGGTCTTCTGCTTCGGTGCATTGGATAGAACACAATATAGATGTGTGCTTAATTTTAAACATGTATCTGAATTGTCTTCGACCTAGTATGCTAGAGCATTGGATCCAAGCCAAAACCCATCCTTAGATTCCCTAAAAGTCTTGTAGCTTTACATAATACAAAGAAGCATCCCATACACACACGCAAAGGTTGGCTTAATATTTTTTAACTAATGCCTAGGGCTAAAGCAATAACTTTAAGTGATAATTTTAATATTTAAATATCAATTATATAATAATTATTTAAATTTTTTGTTTAGAAATCATTCTTATTACCTTTTGAGATGCAAAGTTTCTAATTAAGTTCTTGTATTTAGGTTTTATTCACATCTCTTTTACAATTGTTAATTACTTAATTTCTTGTGACATAATTGATTTTAAGTAGGATTTCATCAATTTTAATTTTTTTTTTTAAAAAAAATTGTTCTATAGAAACAACTGTAATAAGCATTGTGAGAAATTTAGTAAGCAATACATGCATTTGAGAAAAGAACTTGCCTTTGTATACAAACAATAATATATGTTTTATACTTATATTACATTAAACATTATCATCATAACATTCATTTATTATGTTTTTGTTGGATTATTTTAATTATCTAAGAATTTTGAGATTTTATCTAAATTCTTTAGGCTAAAATGTAAATTGTACCCTTTAAGTTTGATTTAAATTCATTTTAGTCATTTAAATTTATTTTTGTTCAATTGAGTCCTCAATTTCAAATTTGTTCAGTTTAGGGCTTTCATCCAAATTTGTTAAAAAATCATCATTAAGTATGCAATTAACGAATGAAAATTTTTTTTTACTCACATAAAAAATCTGTAAAATATTTCATTATTTTTATAGATTTTTTTTTTCATTTAAGAAAAATATTTTTGTTAATGGCAATTTTTTTACAAAATTAGATAAAAGACCTAAATTGAATAAATTTAAAATTTAATTGAATGAATTAGAAGTCTGAAACAACAAAAAAATCTATATGGGGATAAGTATATCCTATTTTTATTCCCATGACCAAAAAAAAAAAGTGTACAATAAGCATAAGAAAAAAAAAAATAAATAAATAAGAAAGAAGAAAAAAAGAATCCACTGCAAAATACAGCGCGTCAAAACCCTAAGAAATGAGAGGTCGGCAGACAAGACATAAGCTTCCTTAACCCACCACTGTCTCTCATTTACTTCCAAGTCACAGCAGAAATGAGACCCCCTCGAGGTAACAAACAAAACCCACAAATCCTATTTTCCCTGTCCTTTTTCTTTTCTGATTATTCTGAGAAACCTTATATTTCTAGACCCAGTTTGTCTGTTAATGTTATTACGCTTTCTTGTTAACATGAGGGCTATATAACTAATATGTGGCCCATAAGTTTGTGAAAACAGAGTCATGGGCCCAAAAAAACCCAAATATTCATTTATATTTTTAATTTTTAAAGATTTTCATGCGTTGTACAAAGTAAGATAGGTGTTGAGATACACAATACTAATGATAATAAATAAATAAAAAAGAATCAATTCATTCGACGATTTTTGTTTTGACAACTATGGCTGAGAGGATGGCATTAAAATTCTTTTTCTTTAACATAATTTATAATATTATTGCCCATTTTTGCTGTTAATAGATTGTCCATTTTTTCATAAAAAAAAAAAGGGAAAGCTTTCATTTTTTAACATCCTTGTTTCTTTTAGTTTTCACCATATAGGAGGCATTGTTAACTTTGAGCTGGATTTTGGGTGATCTTGTGCAGGTCGTGGTGGATTCAGGGGTAGGAGTGATGGAGGGAGAGGTAGAGGCAGAGGTGGTGGAGGTGGAGGTGGAGGTGGCAGAGGCTTTGATAAAGGTGGTGCCATGAGAGGCCGTGGTGGTGGGCGTGGCGGCCAAGGTGGTGGAAGAGGCCGGGGAGGAGGTAGAGGTGGAATGAAAGGTGGAAGCAAGGTCATCATTGAGCCTCATAGACATGAAGGAGTGTTCATTGCAAAGGGTAAAGAAGATGCTATTGTTACTAAGAATTTGGTCCCTGGTGAAGCTGTCTACAATGAGAAAAGGATATCTCTGCAGGTCAATTTAGTGCAACACTTTTCTTTTCATGTGCTTTTGATTAATTAATTAATCATTCTTGTGTCATCAAATGTTTGACTTGCTGCAATTATATTCTAAGTTTGCTTCTTTTTCAAAGCATAAAGCGTTTTCTTAATAGGTTTGCAGTTACATCAATGAAACGCAGAATTTCTTGAATATGTGTTTCTAGATTATCAAGTGCTTAGTAATAATTAAGTTTTGTATAAGTAATGGAGCTAGTGTTTTATTGAGTATAACTCTTAATTTAAACTAAAATTTTCTAGGAAAGGTGGGCTGGAACTTAAATATATGCTGGGTGATGCTAAGAATATGCAGAAAGCGCTATATTTGCACAGAAAGAAAGAAAATAAGTTGGTTCAATGTCAACCCCTGGCTGTGTGAAAGGGAATTTATATATATATATATATATATATATATATAATGTACTTGAAAAAGTGTCTTGTCAGTAATTTATTGGTTAATCATGAAATCATACCTTGCAGCATCTCTAGATTATTGCTTTACTGCCAACCATTAAATTTTGTGTTCATTGTTGTTAAATATTTGTTAGTATAGATCTATGGACTTTAAGAATTTTACATTCCTTCACAGAATGAAGACGGAACAAAAGTTGAATACAGGATTTGGAACCCATTTCGTTCAAAGTTGGCTGCTGCCATTCTTGGTGGTGTTGATGAAATATGGATTGTGAGTTTCTCCTTGATTTCTTAATTTTATCTCACTTTTGTGCTTCAATTCTTTGTGATATAATGATTTTAAATCTGTCCATAATCAAACACTTTTCTCTATGTTTTAATATCTAAAATGAAGAAACCTGGTGCTCGGGTTCTCTATCTTGGGGCTGCATCTGGAACCACCGTCTCTCATGTGTCTGACATTGTTGGCCCTGTAAGTGACCTATTTAAAATAGTAGTATATTATTATATATTGGGTCTCTTAGATTGCCCTCAAAATAATTCTTTCTTTGAAGAAAAAGTTTATTAATTGAAAAGACTTGATTAGAACTTTTGCTCACTACTTGTAGTCTGGAGTTGTTTATGCTGTGGAGTTTTCTCATAGAAGTGGTAGAGACTTGGTTAACATGGCAAAGAAGCGTACAAATGTTATCCCAATCATTGAAGATGCTAGACATCCTTCAAAGTACCGAATGTTGGTAGGCATGGTGGATGTGATATTTTCTGATGTTGCTCAACCAGATCAGGTTTATTCATCACTTCCTTGCATGTTTCATGTTCAATTCGTCCTCTAACATTTAAATTGATAAAAGGGGATAGCACCATAATGTTAAAGTGGTGGCAAGAGCACCTTCTTTAGTAATGCATGTGAAATTTCCTATGGACGTGCATCAGTGCATGTGCTTTGTTCCTTGTTTCTGTCCTCTATTTTTTTGGCTGGGTTCTATGTTTCTGTTAGTAACTACTGCTCTAGTTCCTTGATCAACTATCTTTCAATTGCATTTCGTGAATTTAAGAAAAAAAATTAAATTTTGTCTTAGCAGAAGATGGTCCCTATTTCCATATGAATTTTAGATTGTAGTTCTTTATAGTATACTGCATGAGTCCCTGTGTACTTGAGTTTCTTCTCTTTTTGATAGATTTTTTATTGATATATATATATATATATATATATATGCATGTATGTATGTATGTATGGTTCTTGTTTGGAACTTTTTTTAAAAACCTAAGCTTTTTTAGGGATCTCAATCATGCATATGTTTTGTATTGTTTTCTCTGTCTTCATTCTTTAATGGGGATCTCAATCATACTAACTTCTTAACGGGACCTTGGGAGATCTTATTTGAATGGTATTTTTTTATTACTCAGTTGTACACACATCTATGAGACTTGAACCCACAACCTCACCTCCACCTTATTTGATTGGTATTCCAATGATCCTTCCTTTATATTCTCTTCTGGAAAATTAAAAAGGCATTTCAGAAACCTAAGCTTTATGATTGTGTTACAATTGCTATTTTCATTTTTCAAATTTTGTATCTTGTTTTATATTATGATGCATATGATGAGTTACTCGGATTCCCCTTCAAGACATAATAGGGTGATGTCAGCTCGAGTTTCTGATGCTGTTATGAAGTCTTTTTATTTATTGTTATCATATCTGCTCAAATATATAGCTTTTTATTCTTTTTCTTTTTTTAATCTTGTATGCTATCATGAGCAAATGATGAGTTACTTGGGCCATTCCCCTTCATGATGATGTTATGGGTGATGCAAGCTCAAGTTCAGATGCTCCTATAATTTTTTTTTTTTGATAGAAATTTTATCTCTCTCTCTCTCTCTCTCTCTCTCTCTCTCTCTCTCTCTCTCTCTATATATATATATATATATATATATATATTTTCTCATTTTATGTTCTTACATTTTAATTGCATGTTTCGTACCGTGACCAAAGATGCATTTATGGCTAAATTTCCTTGTACTAGTCAAACTCAGTGGTGGCAGAGTCCACATTGTTTATATAATAGAAAAATGCTAAAACTACTACCAATTTTACCACAAATTGCTTACAAACTGTAACATGACGGTGATTGTGATTGGTGCTACATCGACCACATATGAATATAATTCTTTAGTTACTTTTGGTCTTGTGCTAAAAGGTCGAGACATCAATTTGTAAGGTGTAAAACTTGTGGTAGCCCTAACATCACTAAATATATAACTAATGGTTTAACTTAGTACAACTCCTTGGTGATGTAGCTTAGGTTCTCTAATTAAATTGAACTTTGGCCCTGGAAGCTGATACACAAGGATGTGCATTGGCCAGTAAGGCACATGGTTGGATTTAATTGGGGAACCTAGAGTAAAACACCTAAGCTATACGTAAGTTTTTCCCATAAATTCTTGTGTATCTTCTCATTTCACATTGGTAGTCAGCTCCATTTTATTGATTTGTTGTTAGCATACTATATTTTTCTCATTTCCCTATATGGTGCTTTTTTCTGAATCTGATATTATGATTACTTTATAATTGTGGTTCTTTTTCTTGTTCGAGAGTAATTAAATGATTGTCACTTTTAAAAAAAGAGTTATTAAATGCTTTTCTGATGTCTATATATTAAAAATCAGAGTTGTGTTTTGTTCTCTCTTATATCTTGTAAATTAATTGCCCGTTTGGATGCACGTTGCATTTTACAAACTTGTGTTTTCTCTTCTTTTTTTTGGTTCTGCTGCGGGGGACAAGAGGCGCAGTGTACGCACTGTGCGTGTACTGTGCGCATACTGTTCACGCACTTTTTCAGCAATTTTTTATTAAAAATGGGTCCCGCAATACTATTCACACATTTCAAAATTATTTTGTTACAGTATTTTCAGTTTTCAGCAATAAGGTCTATTCAAACGGACCCTTAATGCTAAAAATCAAAGTTGAATTTAAAATTTTGGATTGCCGGGGTTACAGTGCACATCAGTACCTTTTATGTATGTATTTAGAGAGATTACTTAGTTATATGTGGCGAAAGACGGACTCCCTCACACTCCCACTCAAGTTGATCATGGATGGTTCATACATGAACCGGAGCTTTGGTTCCTCAATTTTTTGCTGGATGATAGCTATTTAGTGTGGGGCTTCAATAATTGGGTTCCATCTGCCCATACATGTTTTTACAGTGTAAAACCATTTTAGTTTGGTTATGTTTCTTCGCCTGGTTCTCTGTGGGATCACTTGTTTAGGGAGATGGCTCTGGCCAAGATGCTGGGACTGTTATCTCCCGCCTGTCCCTTTGTTTGCTTTATCTGAATTTGTTTGCTTTATATTTCACTTTGCAGGCAAGAATTCTCGCTTTGAATGCATCATATTTTCTGAAAGCTGGAGGTCATTTTGTAATTTCCATCAAGGTTTGTATATGCCTTTTTCCCATGTGTCACCTTGAAATTTAAGTGGTCAGCTCACCTATGTAAAAATGATTAGGAAAAACTGATGGGAACTTGTTTACTTTTCTGTAATAAAAGTTGCCAAAGAATTTAGTGGGACTAATAATGAGTACATTTTTGAGACTAGTGATGGGGGTTGCCTAATGATCTAATTGGACTTATAAGATCTTTGTCTACAACAACCGCTGCCAATACCAAGCCCCAAGTCCCAATTTTTGGGGTCGTCTACGGATCCTCAATAGATTAATTAGGGTTTACCACCTTTTTTATATTTTTAGATCTGTCTATAGCTTAATATTTTAAAACATACTTTGCATTTTCAAAGAAACATTATTAAGAAATTAGTATAAGTTTTCCTTCTGTAACAATTTCCATGTTGATGTTATCTGCTTGAACATTTCAGGCCAACTGCATAGATTCCACACAACCTGCTGTGGCCGTTTTTCAGAGCGAAGTGAATAAGCTAAAGCAGGATCAGTTTAAACCATTTGAACAAGTTACTCTTGAACCTTATGAGCGTGACCATGCTTGTGTGGTTGGTGGCTACCGTGTCCCCAAAAAATCAAAACCTTCCTCCTAGAAAATGTAGGCCATCTAAAAGAATCAAATGCTGATGCCTTGTATAAGTTGAATATTAACTTTATGTTTAGCTGACTGGTCTTTTGATAGTTTTTTTTGGTTCTATCTACTGTTTTCTTGGATGCTCAATTTGGGGTATACTATTTTATTAATTTGTTTTGCTCCTCTCCTATTTTCCTATAGGAATTGTTGGTGTTTTGGTTAAAAGCTGATGTGAGGTGAGGATGATCATATTCCAGGGGAAGTAATTATTTATGTTCTGTATCACATTTCAGGCCTCTTTGCTTGCTTGGCTTTTCAAGTGATGTGAACCTTAATTGAGCCATTTTACAAATGCTCTTGCTTCATTGATTCTCCAAGTTTGTTTGTTTGTTATTGGCATGACTGAATTACAATCGAGTAATTCTTGTTGATCTCAATGCAGAATGAGAAATTGAACTCTAGTAGCCCCTTGATAAGGGCCGCACAATGAATCAGCTGGCCCTTTTTTCTTCAAATTTCTCCTAATATCTTTTTTGGGCGTGAATTTTAAAAATCTAATAGTTGAATTTCATGTTTTTTGTGTTCTTAACCTACATACCAAAATTTGTTTAATTGGATTTTATTTACTATTCAATTAATAAACTTATTTTTTATACACATTTTTAGATTACATAAACTTAAAATTTTAACATTTAATTGATGACATAGTAATTAATTTTTTATTTTTTTGAAATTTTGTAAGCATGAAGGAATAATAAAAAAAATTCAATCTAATAGATAGATTTTTAAATTTTAAATTTTACACTTAATATAAAGATATATAAAGAATTTGAAGAGTTTTTTTTTTCAAATTAGTTTGTAGATAAATTTTGTTCTTGTGCATAAATTAAGCTTAATCCTTTTGGTACCTGATGTAGAAACTCGCTTTGTTTGTGGCATGGGCAGGTCTATAGAGTTAGACCTTGTTGATTTTTTTTTTTCTGTTTCTTTATTTTTTGGTAAGAAGGATTCATTAAGAACACTAAGCCAAAACGTCTGACGGGTCTCTAGTATAAACCTCAATCTTAATAGTCCAAACCAAACATAACAACACATCATCTAGTGATTGTAGTATAAAATAGAATTCTGTGATAGCAGAATCCTATCTTTGGACAAAGCACTAAATACCTGTTTGCTTCATTGTGTTTGTGCTTATGCAAATGAGGAAATCTGAAATTAATCCTTTCAATCCACAACAATATGCAAGTTTCTGTGAGGAAGATCCAAACTCAATCAGGTTTATCAGGAAAAAAAGAGAGATACACATGTTAACGCCGTTTGTAAACTTAAGTAATTAGATAGATTGTTGATTTTTAAAAGGGATACTTAAAGAACAATACATAAGGTATTATATTTAAGTTTTTTCTTTTTGTTTTTTGAAAATGAAAAACGCCTTTGGTAAGCTGGGGAAAACAAATATTTTTCAATAACGAAAAACAAAAATTTTGTTTGGATTGATTTAAAAAAAAAAAAAAAAGCTATTTGAGATTTAAAAAAATAATTAAAATATTGTTTTACCCTAAAGCTTGTACTAAATTTCTTTTTCTGCTCTTAAACTTTAAAATTCTCATCTGCTATTAAAAATGTTAAATTTTCTATCCTTTAAAAAAAAAATCAAAATCTTTTTTCAAAATCCAAAACAATCAATTCAGTGATTCCACTTAAATAAACCAAAGTTTTTTTTTTTTTTTTTTTTTTCTTTTTGAAATCTCAATATTTAATTTGTTACTTTTTGAAATCTTTGGATTTAATTTGTTACTTTAATAACTATAGAGCTTAATTTTTTACAATCTTAATTAAAGACTTAAACTATAGTGTTTAAAAAATTATTTCCCCAAAAGATTTGAGGATGGCTTATAGGATTATAGTAAGTGATCCAATTATACAACTTCTGGCTTGAGCATCATGGTGCTGGTGTGAGCCATTCGTGCTATATAATAAAATTGTGCCACCATGACCATGACCATTTCTTTTAATTTTTCATGTGAATCTAATATACAAGTGTTATGTAATCCGTGAGCCTTAGATTGCTCGAGGGGAAAAAAAAAGTATAATGCTATGCAGGGTGTCTCTCATTTGACTTGCTAACCCCACCCAGTAATGAATAAACTCAAGATAAATCTTCTTTTTCTTTTTCTACTCAAACTCAGTGACCCAACTTTTTGAAAAAAAAAAAATTTGATTAAAAAATTGACCCAGCTATCTTCATTGACCCCCAAATTATAACTAGTTTACAACAAACTTCAAAATTTCGATGGTGCCTAGGAATAAAGAATAGTGAGCGTTTATCCAAATATAACATGCTTACTATATAAGACAGACTACAAAATTAATGCATTCCACAACCTCAAACAAACATAACATGCTTATTATAAGATGTTAGTGCATTTTAAATTAACTGAAAAGAGATGAGTTATAGTTGAATTTGTTAAAAAGATAGTCAACTTGTATGTAAGTTAAATTAAATTAATTAAGGGGAGTTTTCTAAACTAATAAATAACACGTAGCTAATGAGAATGATTGGAAGACTATATATAAAGCTATGCTATGGACTATTTTCATATTAAGAGAGAAGGAAGAGAAATAGTTAAAGCAAAGAGTATTGTATAAGAGTGAGTGAATCGAATAATAATCCTAAATACTTGAGAGATTTCGGACTAAAGAAATATGTTTCTTTTGGCGGAGCTTTTGAGCTCAACCACTTATACAGAGTTGGTCTAAACTACACAACAAATTGTTGGGCTGTTGTATCCTAGAGAGAACAAGTTAAAAGTAAATTTCTGCTGCATTTGTTTCTAGGCTTTGCCAACCGCAGAGGGTTTGAATCTCCTTAAAGAGAGCGAGATTTTCATGCCTCAATCTGACATTGTTCATTTATATTTTTATATTTATTGTAACCCGTTGGAGAAATTACCAATAAAATGATATTTTGGTTATAATACAAATATAAATATAAATGAACAATGTTGAACTAAGGCACCGAAATCTTGCTTTCTTTAAGGAGTTTTAAGCCCTCTGCAGTTGGCAAAGCCTAGAAACCGATGCAGCAGAAATTCACTTTTGACTTGTCCCCTCTAAGATACAACAGCCCAATAGTTCGTTGTATAACTCAGACCAACTTTGCATAAGTGGTTGAGCTCAAAGCTCCACCAAAAGAAACACCTCTCTTTTTGGCCCCGAAATTTCTCAAGTATTTAGGAATATTGTTGAATTGACTCATTCTCACACACTACTCACAATTACAATTGAAAAAGAAGAGAGAGCTCTTTGCTTTAACTTTTTCTCTTCCTTCACTCTTGATATAAAATTAATCTGTAGCATAGCCATATATATAGTCTTCCAATCCTTCTCATAACCTAGATGTTATTTATTAGTTTAGATAACTCCTCTTAATTTATTTAATTTAACTTACATACAAGTTAACTCTTTCTTTTACAAATTCCACTCTAATTTGTTCAGGTCCAAAAAATCACAATATTGTACCAAGGCCTAAAAAAACAACACAAAGGATCGAAATCTAGAAAAGTAAAAGAACATTTAGGGCTCTAAATAAAAAAAAAAAGAAGGAGAGGCTCGAACCCGTTAAGGGTCCACGAGGAGGAACCCAAATCCATGAATGGGCAAGCTTCGGACTCCATGAAACAAAGGAAAGAAAAAAGCCTAGCCCAGCCTTCAAAGGTTAGAAAAATCGCTGGGGAGCCTAGGAAAAGAATTGGGCCAAGATACCCGAGGATTCCTAGGAGGCTGGGATTCTTGGGATATGCAACAAAACTAGGATGGGATTAAGACAAGTCAAGGGGGCATGCAAAGAAATACAAATAACAAAAATAGATATGTCATTATTAGCCACCCAATGATGTAGAAAAGGGATCAAAAGGCTTGGGAACCAATAACTTATAAGCAAGGGCCTGGTACCTCAGGGAACCTAGGAAGAAGAACTATGAAGGAAGGCGGCTGAGGAACTTTCAGCCTGGCAGGAAGGAATCAACCCACTTGGGAAAAATGACAAAGGGGAAAGCAGCAAAAAGATGGGTCTAAAAAGTGGAGTCTAGAGGCCTTGGAAAAAGAAAGACCAAAGGTCAGCCCTTTAGGACCCCCCAAAATGGGAAAGTTAGCCGGGATCTTTTGAAGAGAGAACCTCAAAATAGGGAAATAATGAAGATGAGGAAGGAACTAGCTACCAATGTTACTGACACAACATTGGTTCTGGTACCTAGAAGAATAAATAGAAGGAATCAATGGTACCCCAAAAACCTTAGGATAGCACTATAAAAAGGGGAAGCAGCAAAACAATGGGGGGCATTCAGCCATAGTGAATTGGAGTAAAAAAAATACTTGAGAAAACTCTGTAAATATTCAAAAAGATAGAAAAGGGAGGGAAAACACCGTCCGGGATCCTCAGAACAGCCACTAGAGAACCCACACTTGGATTCAAAGGGATTCAAACTTTGCAAGTCTTAGAGGCCTAAAGAGCCATCTAAGTCTGCAATTTTTAAACTTATTTAGACCTCGTAACACGTCCTAATGAGCATAATGTATTACATAATTAAGAAAATAATGAAGCATTTTACATTATTTTAAGGATCTCTAACATCCTATTTTATTTCATTTTCTTATTATTTTGTTCTTTGTTATTCCCCGCTATTCAATACATATATTCTCTGTATGTTAGTATGTATGTGTTGTAGGATTCATGCCCTGTGCACCACTTGGTTCGAAATTAGCCTCATTTAATTGTGGTGAACCAAGCCCAATCCCTTAAAGTATAAAGCATCAAGCCCAAGATTCTTGCTTTGTTACTTGGGCCTGTGTGCTGCTTTCTTAAAAGAAAAAAGAAAAAAGAAAAAAAAAAAAAGAACCCACACAAACTCATCTTTTTATTAATTTTAAGTTAATTTAAGTTTTAACGTAATTTAATTTAAAATGCACTAATATTCCCTCACACATTTTAGTATTAAATTTTGAAAATTTTTCCTCATGAAAGACATCATCACCTAATTCAAAAAGCACATTATTTTCAATATTCAAAAATCTATAAGCTGTATTGTTTACTGCATATCCAAGAAAAGCACTAGTGGTAGCTTTAACGCCTAATTTAGGTATTTTGAGACTTGTTAACCTTATAAAGGCTAAGCAGCCCCAAACTTTAAATTATTCCAAATTTGGCTTTTGCCCCTTCCACAACTCAAAATGTGTGAATTTAGTCTTTTTGTGTGGCACCCTATTTGATAGGCTGTTAAATTGCTTCCCCCTCCCCCCCCCCCCCCCCCAAATAGATTTAGGGGAGCACCTAACTCAATTAGCATGACATTTGTTTCATTAATCAAAGTTCTATTTTCTCTTTCAGCCACACCATTTGATGTAGGTGAGTATGGAGGAGTAGTTTCATGAATAATTCCCAAAGACTGAACATATGAGTTGAACTCAGTAGATTCATACTCCCAACTTCTATCACTTCTAAATTTTTTTATTTTTCTACCGAATTGGTTCTCAACTTTTCTAAGAAATTCTTTATATTTCTCAAAAGCATCACTTTTATTTTTTAATAGATAAATATATGCATATTTGGAGAAATCATCAATAAAGGTGATGAAATACCTATTTCCTCCACGAGTTAATTTTCCTTCAAATTCACAAAGATTTGTGTGAATTAGTTCTAACAATTTGGTATTTGTTTCAACATTTTTATGAGTCCGTCTAGTAATTTTAGCTTGAGTCCATGCTTCACAGTTTTCGAAGTCTTTTGTTAGTTTTGGGATTAATCCTATGGTTCTCATAATTCCCACATACTTATTTTTTATATGACACAAGCAAGCATGCCAAAAATTCACATAAGATAGCATATAAACAAAACTAGTATATGATATATTATTTTCAATATTTAGTTTGAACATTCCATCACAAGCATACTCTTTGCCCAAAAATAATCTTTTTTTAGAGATTACATATTGGTCAGATTCCATTGTTTGTTTGAAGCCAGCCTTATTTAGCAAATAGCTGGACATTAGATTTTTCCTCATGAACGGAGTGTATAGCACATCTTTCAAAGTGAGCACATGTCTAGAGGTAAATATCAACTCAACCTTACCATTCCCAAGCACCCTAGTTTTACTAGAGTCACCAAGCACAATTATTTTTTCTTCTTCAAAAGGAGTGTATATTTTGAACTAGTTTTTATCATAGTAGACATGCATATTGGCACCAGAGTTTGCCCACCACACTTCAATATATTGGATCATGTAAATGTCTCTAATCATAGCCATTAAAAACTCTTTGGTAATATTAGCCAGTGGGATAGACCCATATTTTCAAAATTTGCAAAATCGAGTAGTATAATCCACTCTTACCATAGACAAAACATACATTAACTTGTTGGTTATTTGAAGGGGGTCCTTGGTTCATATTCCTTTGACTAGGGTTGCCCCTATTGTATTTTTTCTTTCTTGGCCTCAATTGTGCATTTTTAGGAAAATGATCTTTGGGTTAGTTATTGCTTGCAGAAATTAAATTTACCTTGGTGGTAGAATGTCCATTAACCTTTTGTGTTATAAGTGCATCTTGTCCTCTAACTTCCTCCTCTATGCGGAGGAGAGTGATCAAGGATTCTCGAGACGTCTCCTTTTGGTTGTGGCGCATTGATTTTTGGAACTCTTTCCATGATGGTGGTAGCTTGTCAATGATACTAGACACAACAAGGTTGTCCTCAATATTTATGCCTTTGGATCTAACTTTTACCACGATCATTTGAAAGTCTTGAACCTGCTCCAATACAAATTTGCTATCCACCATTGATAGTGAAAGAAATGACTAGCTGCATATTTCTTTGCACCAATGTCTTCGGTGTAATGTTTGCTTTGTAAAGCTTTCCAAATTTCCTTTGTAGAGTTGTATGTAGTGTTATAATAATCATAGAAATGATCCACAAGACAATTTAAAAGATAATGACGACATTTATACTCATCTTGTTCATACTTATTTGTTTTTTCTTGATGGTCATAAATTTCATCTTTGGGCATGTCATCAGTAAAGACCTTGTTTAGATTCTTCTCAATGAGGATGTAGACTACCTTAAAAAGGCTTAGATAGAAAAGGACCTTGGCCTTTTGTCTTTTGAAATGGGCTCTCTCAAAACGGAAGGGCTTGTTGAGATCTTCAACATTGTCATTTGGCTTTTCAGTTGTTGGCTCCATTTTTGAATCTCCATTACAATAATGCTCATTGATGAAACGAGACTTCGTCAATCAAGTAAGAACGAGTCAAGATAGAATCAAACCCTTATCGTCGTCGTGGATATAGAAACAAATTGTAGGAAAATCTGTAATTGTGGTCGCCGGTGCGGCGCCTGCCAAAGCACCTCCGATGTTTAAGTCAGAATCTCGTAATTTTGAAGGAAAGGCAAAGTATAGGTAAGAAATCTTGTGTTACCTCTTGTTGGCATTGTTGGAGGGTTTTTATATGCTCTTTTGGCCTTCTAGCTGTTGTAGTGGTTATGGCGGTGTTAATGCTGCTTAGAGTAACGCCTGCCACTTAATTGCAAGGCTTTAATGTGCCTCCAACGGGAGGCACAGCCGTTTTATCCAGCCTGGAGCATTGTTGGCGATACTAAATGTTCCTGCTGCTTCGGCCTGCTCTTGCATAGCTTATCTCCGTCTTCAAAGGTTACACCGTCAGTCGTTTGGTATCGTCAGTGATGTTTTTATCGTCTGCACTAACTTCGTCGGTCACGTCAGTTGCCCCCGGATTCCTTGGTCGTCATGACATGTTACGACGAACATGGAAGATGAAGAGTTGGTGGGTGACTCTTGGAGTTTCGTGCCGCATTAAATGCGTGGTGGTGGCGCCGTACTGATCGTGGCCACGTGGCGCGCTTCGGTTGGTGTAATTAATGTCCCATCATTTGGTTCTTCGTTTTTCCCGCTGCTTCTCTTCAGTTTCTATTGTTATTTGGGGCTTTTAAACCTTTCTCTTTGTTTGCTGCCATATTTTTTTTTTTTTTGAAAACACCTTTGTGCTTCCTTCTTTCTTTGCAAACTTTCTCCTCCGGTGACTCTCTTTTTGAATTGGTGCGGTGGAATCTTTATGCGGTGGAGCTTCCATTTTTCTAAGGTACCTGTTTCTTCAACCTTTGACTCTGGTTTGTTCCTTCTCTTTTTCGCAGTTCCTCTGATTCTTTTGTTTTGTTTTTTTTTATGGGGGTTTTAGTTTTGTGTTAGTTCTGCCCACTTTCATCCTGAGTTTTTTATGGTTAGTGGTTCTGAAGTTAGGACAGTGTGCCCATCAATTTCCTTTTTATTTGCGCGCTTGGGAGGGTTTTTAGGCAATTCTCCGCGTCTAGAGGGTTTCGTTTGTGAAGGCAGCTGTTTGGAGGTTGTACTGACCGATTTACTATCTTTACTTCGTCAGTCCGTAGATTGGCTTAGGAATAGAGAAAGGGTACAGGGAATCATGTCCGACGTTAGATCTAGTGAGTTGGATACCGGACTCTCGTCTAGTGACGATCCGGTGAGGGGCGATACTGCCATTTCGTCAGTTCGGGAGGTCATGGCTTTTCATGCCCTTGGGGAAGTGTGCAGTTTAGATGCCGAGACATTAGGTCGTTTTAGGGATAGATTTCAATTTCCTGAGAGAGTAAGGGTTTGTTTGCCTGGTAAGGATGATCGGGCATGTAGTTTCTTCCCAGGGGAGGTTTGCTTCTACGAGGCGGCTTTCATCTGGGGGTTGAGATTCCCGGTCCATCCTTTCTTGATGGAGCTGCTGGATCACTTTGGGATCGCTTCAGGGCAACTTATGCCCAACTCCTGGAGGATCGTGATTACGTGTATGGGGATATGGCTAGCTGTCGTTGATGGGGATATGCTCAAGATTGATGAGCTTGTTTATTTGTATCGACTGAAAGCGTCCAAGGAACACGGATACTACGAACTGGTATCCTGGGAGAGGAAGAATAGGGTCGTCAAGGGTTTGCCGTCCTCCTTCAGGTACTGAAAATTGAGATTTTTCTTTGTATCCGGGGACGAGTTTGAGACTGCCTCAGGCGAGATTTGGGGTGATCTCCCGCGACTACATCGTCAGTGGGGAACCCCTACCTTAGGTGCGTCAATACCTTTTCTTCGTCGCTTCAGTCCTTAGGTATGTCAGTATTTCAGCTAACCTCTTCCCTATTTTTTTGCAGTGCAGAAGCGACCAAAACTCAAAAGCAGGTACAGGGATAGGGTGAAGAAGGCTATAGAGTACGCTCAGACGATAGAAGATTGGGACAATTTTGTGAATCCTAGGACGTTGTCTTTTTACTGTCTCGGACCAGAGCCTTCGTCTTTCATTCTTCGAAGCATTGAGGTTGAAGAGAAAAAGAGTAAGTGTTTTAGTTCGTCACTGCTGGTTTTCCTTTTTTTCTTTCTTTGACGATTTCCCTTCAAATTTTTTTTTTTTTTTTTTTAGGGATGACGACAAAGTTTAACAAGGATTTGTATGCAAAGATGAGGATGAAAAAGGGGGAGCCGCTCTCAAGTTTAGGCAGGAAGTCTGTGCGGGTGACTGATAGGGCCGCGTTTGGTTCTCCCGTCGTTCAACCCACCCCGGTTACCTCCGGGGTTGTAATGACGAGGACTGCATCTCCGTCAACTTCTATTGAGGAGCTTTCCACACCGGTTGCGAAGAGACAGCGTCTATCGGGGAAGGGGATAGAGGTGGAGAAGACCTCCTCACGATCGTCGACTATTTGGGACGACGAAGGCTTGGCGGTGGAGAGAGCCCATGGTGCAGTGGCTGCCAAAGACTTGAAGGCACTTTAGGGAGTGTCTTTTAATCGCGTTGCCAGCCGCCATGTCCAAAAGCTCGTCCAGGTGAGCGACGGACTTTCCTCTTCCTGGTTCCCTTCTCTATTTTTTTTTTTTTTTTTAACACTTTTCTTCTTTTTTCTTTCTTCTTTTCAGGTGTTGGGGGAGAGCCTGCACCTCACGTCCGAATATCTGTCTCAGGAAGCCAAGGCAGCCTCTCTTTCGTCGAGGGTGGAGGCTTTGGAGGCAGAAAACTCGACTCTAAAGAAAGATTTGATTGAATCGATGGGGGAAGCTACCGTCTTGAAGGAAAAGCTGAAGAAGGCGGATGAAGATCTCAGGGCAGAGCGTCAACTAACATTTGAAAAAGATGAACAGCTCCTGGCATCTCGGGAATCCTTGAAGACCATCGCTACTCGGTCTGTGGAGGCTTTTCAAACCACGGAGGAGTTTAACATAGCTTTGTTTAGTTGGTATTTCAAGGGCTTTGAGCTGCTCAGGAGATATCTTCTCAAGCATCCCGTCGGAGTAGATCTGGACAGTCTGGACATGGAGGAGATTGACCGAGAAATGACTGCTGACGAGGCTACCCACTCATCCTCTGGCCAGCCTGATGCCCCAGACAATGCTGATGATGTGCCTGACGACTCTGCCCCTGGTGTCTGACTCTGGAGAAAAAAGAGATTAATTTTTTTTGTTATGTTGTTATGTGTGTTTTTCTCTTTTTTTTTTTTAGTAGTTCTATTGTAGAAACTGCTTTCTTTTGGTGAACAATAGCCTTATAACGGTTTTGGCCCTGGGTTTATGGGCCTTGAATTTTGCCCCTTGTTTTTGGGCTTTAATTAGATATACTTCCCTTTCTTCTTGCATGCTGATAACTTAGCCATTTTTAATGCTTTCCTTTGCTAGTAATTTGCACTCGTTACTGCGGGTTCTTGTCACTTTGCGATGATTTGAGATTCAATACTCCTGTTACTTCGTCAGTAAGTTTTGAGATTCAATGTCTCTTTAGTTCGTTAGTAACGTACCTCCGTTATAGCGGAATCTTGTTACTTTGCTAAGTTTTTGAGATTCAATGTCTCTTTACATCGTCAGTAACGTACATCCGTCAAAGCGGAATCTTATTACTTTGCTAAGTTTTGAGATTCAATGTCTCTTTATTCCGTCAGTAACGTACATCCGTCATAGCAGAATCTTGTTACTTGGCTAAGTTTTTGAGATTCAATGTCTCTTTACATCGTCAGTAACGTACATCCGTCATAGCGGAATCTTGTTACTTTGCTAAGTTTTGGGATTCAATGTCCCTTTACATCGTCAGTAACGTACATCCGTCATAGCGGAATCTTGTTACTTGGCTAAGTTTTTGAGATTCAATGTCTCTTTACATCGTCAGTAATGTACATCTGTCATAGCGGAATCTTGTTACTTTGCTAAGTTTTGGGATTCAATGTCCCTTTACATCGTCAGTAATGTACATCTGTCATAGCGGAATCTTGTTACTTTGCTAAGTTTTGAGATTCAGTGTCCCTTTATTTCGTCAGTTTCTAACTGAAAAACCCTGTAGATGCAGAAGTGTTAGAAAAAAAATAATTCCTTTATTAACTTTGAAATGCATTTATCAATTACATTCATTGGTGATATTTCTTTAAGTGTTCAACGTTCCATGGTCGTGGGAGTTTCTGCCCGTCAGTGGTTTCCAGGTGGTAACTTCCTTGTCTGGAGTAATGGGTAACCCGGTAGGGCCCTTCCCATGTTGGACCCAATTTTCCTTGTGCGGAGTCCCTTGTGGATGTGCTGACTTTGCACAAAACAAGGTCGCCTACTTCGAATTGTCTAAGTTTCACCCTTTTGTTATAATATTCTTTCATCTTCTGCTGGTACTTGGACATCTTGTCGGAGGCCTTGTCCCTAACTTCGTCAAGGCAATCCAGGTTGATTCGTAACTGGTCGTCGTTGCTTTCCTGGTGGTATGTCTCTCGCCTGGTGCTGGTGGCGCCTACTTCTACTGGGATTACAGCCTCAGTGCCGTAAGTGAGCATAAAGGGTGTTTCCCCCGTCGGGGTTCTTGCCGTCGTTCTGTAGCTCCACAATACATTGGGTAGTTCGTCTGGCCACGCACCCTTTGCATCGTCTAGCTTGGTTTTTATGATCTTCAGTAATGTCCGATTTGTCACCTCTGTCTGACCGTTGGCTTGAGGGTGTCCTGGAGATGAGAACTTATTCTTGATGCCCAATCCTGAGCAAAAGTCCCTGAAGCCTTGGCTGTCAAACTGTCGACCATTATCTGATATTATCGTCATTGGTATCCCGAATCTGCAAACGATATTCTTCCAGACGAAGCTTTGAATGCGTGCTTCAATGATGGTTGCTACTGCCTCTGCTTCTACCCATTTGGTGAAGTAATCAATCGCAACCAATAAGAATCTTACCTGACCTTTTCCTAGTGGTAGTGGGCCGACGATGTCAATTCCCCATTGTGCGAATGGCCAAGGAGAGGATATGGTCGTCAGTCTCTCTGCGGGAAGTCGTTGAACATTCCCGAACCTTTGATACTTGTCGCATTTTTTGACAAGTTCAACTGCGTCCACCTGCATGGTAGGCCAAAAATAACCGGTTCGAATGATTTTGCTTACCAGTGATCTGGGTTCGGCGTGGTCTCCACAAATTCCCTCATGGACTTCCTTTAGGATATATCTAGCTTCTTCTTCGTCAACACACTTCAGGTATGGCATGGAGAAGCCTCTCTTGTACAGGGTGTCGTTTAAGATCGTGAACCTGGCCGCTCTTTTCTTGAGCTTCCTGGCTTCATCAGCATCCTGGGGGAGGTGTCCGTCCTGCAAAAAAGACATGATAGGGGTAATCCAGCTGTTCATACCTTGGATGTGGAATGTTGATACTTCCTCGATGCTAGGATACTTCTGGATTTCAATCGCTAGCCCGCTCCCTGATGGTGCTTCTCCTGACGATGATATTTTCGATATTTCGTCTGCTTTTGCGTTCTGGCTTCGAGGGATCTGTTCGAATCTGACTATGTCGAACTCTTGGATAAGGTGCCTGGTCAACTTGAGGTATTTTTGCATCCTATTTTCTTTTGCCTCGTACTCCCCCTTTATCTGCTCGGTTACCAATTTTGAATCACTTTGGACTAGCAAGTTCGTGGCTCCTAGGGCTTTTCCCAGCCTTAATCCCGTCAGTATCCCTTCGTACTCAGCCTCGTTGTTGGTAGCCGGGAACTGCAACTGGACCCCGTATTGAAGTACTTCTCCGTCGGGGGTGGTTATGACGACCCCTACTCCTCCTCTTTTTTGGGCTGACGATCCATCAGTCTGTATCGTCCACTGATCATCGTTGCTGATATGGTCTCCATCGCTAGCCGAGGTAAATTCGGCCACGAAGTCAGCCAGGACTTGCGCCTTAATGGCTGTTCTGGGCTGGTATTCTATGTCAAACTGGCTAAGCTCGATTGCCCATTGGACCATTCTCCCAGCTGCTTCAGGCTTACTCATGGACTTTTTGATTGGTTGATCAGTCATGACCAGGATTGGGTTTGCCTGGAAATACTGCCTTAATTTGCGTGAGGCTATTATTAGCGCAAACGCTATCTTTTCCATCATCGGGTATTTGAACTCAGCTCCTTGGAAGGCTTGACTGACATAATAAACTGGCAACTGTTTTTTGTTCTCTTCTCGAATTAGGGCTGCACTCACGGCGGAGGTTGACACCGCCAAGTACAACTGTAACGTTTCTCCTTCTTTAGCTGGGCTTAGAAGGGGTGGATTACTCAAGTAGCGCTTTAGCTCTTGAAAGGCCTCCTCACATTCGTCAGTCCATACGAATGCCTTTTTCAAGGTCTTGAAGAAGGGTTGGCACTTATCTGTTGCTCTGGAGACGAACCTGTTTAGTGCTGCAATTCTTCCAGTTAGCTTCTGAACATCCTTCACTGTCCTAGGTGATTCCATATCGATTATGGCTTGCACCTTCTCCGGGTTAGCCTCTATTCCTCTATGGGAAACCATGAATCCCAAGAATTTACCCAATGCTACAACAAAAACGCATTTGCTTGGGTTCAGCTTCATCTTATACCGCCTGAGTGTGGTGAATGTCTCCCTTAGATCTTCAAGATGGGAATGTTCTTCCTTACTCTTGATGAGCATGTCGTCCACGTACACCTCCATATTCCTGCCAATTTGGCTTTTGAACATCTTGTTTACCAACCTCTGATATGTGGCCCCTGCGTTTTTCAACTCGAAGGGCATCACCTTTTAGCAGTAAAGTCCTTGGCTCGTGACGAAGGCAGTTTTTTCTTGATCCTTTTCGGCCATCTTTATCTGGTTGTATCCGGAGAAGGCGTCCATGAACGTCAGTAGCCTATTTCCAGCTGTTGAGTCTACCAGCTGATCTATCCTCGGCAGAGGAAAGCTATCCTTCGGGCACGCCTTGTTCAAATCCGTGAAGTCTACGCACATTCTCCATGCTCCGCTAGATTTCTTTACTAAGACGACGTTGGCAAGCCATTCTGGGTAATGTACTTCCCGAATGAAACTTGCTGCCAAAAGCTTGTTGACCTCGTTCGTCACTGCCTGATCTCGTTCTGGGGCGAAAGTTCTGCGTCTCTGATGGACGGGCTTTTTCTCGGGGTTCACTCTTAACTCATGCTGGATAACTTCGGGGGATATCCCAGGCATGTCCTCGTGACTCCATGCGAAGACATCCAAGTTCTCCCTGAGTAACTTGACGAGCTTGGCCTTCATCTCCAGACTTAGCATCCTTCCTATCCTCGTCGTCTTGATCACTTCCCCGACTGCCAATTCAACCATTTCCAGTGCTTCATCCTTGCACTCGTCCTTCTTTTCCTTCTCTCCTTCCTTCTCCTCTATGATCCAAGTGTGGTTTTCCCGTGCAGCTAGTACGGCCTGGTAGCATTCCCGAGCTAAAACTTGGTCTCCTTTTACTTCACCGACCCCTTCGTCTGTCGGGAATTTCACTTTCAAACAATATGTAGACGTCGCCGCCCTCCATTTGTTGAGTGTGGGTCTTCCAATGATTGCTTTGTAGGATGAAGGACAATCCACCACCAGGAAATCTAACTGACGGGTTAACTGTTTCGGATAGGTCCCGATCGTAACGGTCAGCGTCACCATGCCTTTGGGATACACTCGATCTCCACTGAAGCTGATGAAGGGGGAGTCAAACGGGCGCAGTCTTTTTGGATCTAGCTTCAATTGCTGGTATGCGGGGAGGTAGATAATGTCGGCTGAGCTGCCGTTATCCACAAGGATTCTCCTGGTGTTGAACCTTTCTAAAGTTAACATAATGACCAAGGGATCATTGTGTGGTTGCTTCACCCCTCTTGCGTCTGCTTCATTGAAGCACATATCTTCGTTAGTTTTTCTTTGCTTGACTGGAGGTATCGTGTGAACGCTATTAATTTGCCTCTGGCATGCTTTCTTGAGAGACCTGAAAGATCCTCCGGAAAAGGGTCCTCCTGCAATGGTTGCTATCTCCCCGATCACATTCTGTGCTGGTTGGGATTGACGGTCGTCATTTCTTGACGACGATTCTTTCTGGTTTGTGTTTCCGTCCCTTGGTCTGCGGTACCCTTCTTTCTTCACATACTTCTGCAGCTTGCCCTTCTGTATTAGTTCTTCAATTTGCTCTTTAAGATCGCGGCAATCTTCGATGTAGTGACCGTGATCCTTATGAAACCGGCAGTACTTGTTTTTGTCACGAACGTTGGGCGACGAGTGTAACGGCCGCGGCCATTTCAGGTGGTGCTCATCCTTAATCTGCGACAAAATTTTGTCAACGGGCATAATTAAAGGGGTAAATCTTACCGTTCGGGGGCCTTTGTCGTTTCTGTTACTGTCTTTAGATTGACGATCATTTCGTTCTCTTTTCTGCCCCCTTCGCTCGTGGTCTCTTATTCTAACACCTCTCGGCTTTGCGGCATCCCCTATGGCTGCGAGCGCGTCTTCAGCATTCATGTATTTTTGTGCTTTTAAGAGCATTTCTGCCATTGTCCTTGGAGGACTCTTCGCAAGTGATGCCACGAGGTCCCAAGACCTTAATCCCGCCTTGAAAGCTGTCAGCTGCACTTTGTCGTCAGCTTCATCCACTTCCAGAGTTTCTCGTGTGAAACGTTTTACATACGACCTTAACGTCTCCTTCTCTCCCTGTCTGATAGTGAGCAGGTAATCCGCTGGCCTCTTCGGACGTTGTCCCCCAATGAAATGCCTCAAGAAGGCACCGCTCAGTTACTCAAAATTGTCTACTGAAGATGACGGCAGCTTGGTGAACCATTCCCTGGCCACTCCTTTAAGGGTGGTGGGGAAAGAGCGACATAATATTTCGTCAGGAGGTTGTTGGAGGCCTAGCGTTGTTTTGAACGTGTTGAGGTGATCTTAAGGGTCCCTCAATCCATTGAATGGTTCCAGCTGGGGTAAACGGAATTTGGGCGGCACTGGACACCCGAGGACTGCTGTTGTGAATGGCGAGTCTGTGGCCCTAATCATTCTATCCACACTCCGGTCTGTTTTCTCTTTGATGGCTTTCCTTAGTTCGTCCATCTCTTTCCTCATTTCCTTGATAACATCCGAATTTTGCTCGTCAAGGGTGGGTGGTCTAAGAGTACTGGCCCTTCCGTGACTATCCCCTTCATCCTCTGGGCCGTCCTTGGATTGGCTTTCTTCCTGTTGAATCTGTTGAAGCTGCATCTTCATCTCTTGATTCTGCCTAGTGAGTTCTTCAACTGTAGCCGCCAGGGCCTGGATTTGTTGGGTCAGGGTGGTAGGATCTGGATTGGATTCCATCTGACTATAAAGGTTGGTGGGAACCGCCTCTCCAGGTATAAATACCGAAAGAAGTATTTCCCACAGACGGCGCCAAACTGATGAAACGAGACTTCGTCAGTCAAGTAAGAACGAGTCAAGATAGAATCAAACCCTTATCGTCGTCGTGGATATAGAAACAAATGGTAGGAAAATCTGTAAGTGTGGTCGCCGGTGCGGCGCCTGCCAAAGCACCTCCGATGTTTAAGTCAGAATCTCGTAATTTTGAAGGAAAGGCAAAGTATAGGTAAGAAATCTTGTGTTACCTCTTGTTGGCATTGTTGGAGGGTTTTTATATGCTCTTCTGGCCTTCTAGCTGTTGTAGTGGTTATGGCGGTGTTAATGCTGCTTAGAGTAACGCCTGCCACTTAATTGCAAGGCTTTAATGTGCCTCCAACGGGAGGCACAGCCGTTTTATCCAGCCTGGAGCATTGTTGGCGATACTAAATGTTCCTGCTGCTTCGGCCTGCTCTTGCATAGCTTATCTCCATCTTCAAAGGTTACACTGTCAGTCGTTTGGTATCGTTAGTGATGTTTTTATCGTCTGCACTAACTTCGTCGGTCACGTCACTCATATTGTAACCAAAATATCATTGTTAGAGAAATTACCAATAAATGATATCTTGGTTACAATACAAATAAAAATATAAATGAACAATATCGGATTGAGGCAAGGAAATCTCACTCTCTTTAAGGAGATTCAAGCCCTCTGCGGTTGGCAAAGCCTAAAAACCGATGCAGCACTTTTGGCTTGTCCCCTCCACAATACAACAACCCAACAGTACGTTGTATAGCTCGGACCAACTCTGCATAAGTGGTTAAGCTCAAAGCTCTACACAAAAAAAAACACCTTTCTTTGGCCCAAAATCTCTCAAGTATTTAGGAATATTGTTGAACTCACTCACTCTCACACACTATTCACAATTGCTATAGAAAAAGAAGAGAGAGCTCTTTGGTTTAATTTTTTCTCTTCCTTCACTCTTGATATAAAATTTGTCTGTAACATAGCCATATATATAGTTTTCCAATCCTTCTTGTAGTGAAATTTTAAAGTACTCGTAAGTGTACGAACCGTACCGAAATGTAGTTTGACAAGAACGAGGTCGAACCCACAGGGACTTGAATGAACGTAGGAAAATTAATTAAATCTTAACCAAATTAATCCTAATCTAGTTTAATAAAAATTGGTTGTTTTGAAATTAAATAAACTAAGAAAATAATCAAATTAAGCAAATAGTTAAGCTAAGCAAAAGATATAAAGCAATAAAAAGATGTAAACAATCAAGGGAAAAGAATTAAGGTTTTGGAATCCACCTTATTAATTCATATCAGCATATATTTATAATCATTAATTTTTCCCAACCACTGCATGATAATCTAGAAATCAATCTTGCCATCATGGAAAATATCATCATTAAAACTTATGTTTAAAAATCTAAAGCATGTTCCTCTTCGCTTCTTAAGTATAAAATCAAATCATTAATTGTATCAGTAGCCAAACAAATCACAAGATATATCCAATTCTAAAAATCAAATAATAAATTGTATCTATTGACTGACAAATCACAATCGATATCCAATTTTATAATCAAGAATTAATAAACCAAGCATTCAATTAATTAAGACAAATCCTAAATCATGAGAAAAACATGATTGAACTCATATTTAGAACCTCATCTTAGTCAATTGATATGAAGCAAGAACAATTTAAATCATTAAAGAACAACTATTGTGGGGAAAATCAATCACATAAATATTAATGATAATCCTTAACAAGGTTTCATCCTCAACCCTAATTATAAATTTAGCTACGCATAGTAATTAAAATAAAACACAAAAATAAAATACTAACCATTAAACTAGATGTTGGAAAAGTAGCATGGAGTGAATAAAAAATTGATATTTCTATGTTCACTTGAAGATGCTATTAAAAGTGGTAAAAATCTTGAGTCCCACATAAGAAAGGAAAATATATGAGTTTATATGTTTATGAGTTGGACATTGGGTTGGGCTTTTAGCATATGTAGACTGGGCCTACTTGTCCAAATAATAATATTTTATTATTTTAATTTTTGAATCAGTTAGTCTGTGCACAACAGTTATTACTGAAACAAAGTACCTGTTCAGTAACGTATAATTTTACATAGTCCCTTATTCATAAAAACTATTTTTTTCAGAGAAAAACTCTCTAAGTTAGAATTTTGTGCATTCATTCTATGCCAAAGAGAGAGCAAGAGACATTGAGTAGTTCGCAGAGCATGACCTCGTGTGCTTCGTTTTTGTGCTATAGATCATTTTATCTTGGGAGGCAGATGCCCGTGAGTCTCAAAGCACCACAGTGATTGTGTGAGGGGCGAAATCTGCTTTAAGAAGATTGTGTCAAACACAAGACTTGATCTGAATTGTTCATTCTTCACGCATTTGGTCTATGAGTTTTTTAATTATTTGCAGATTTCTCTTTATATATATATTCAGTATTTGTTTATTACTGTTGCCTTATATATCTATTTATGTTATTACTTTTTCTTAGATCTATGTTTTGTTCCTTTTGCTTTATCACAAAAATAAATTGTTAAAATACACCCAACAGTCGTAAAGCAGATTTGTTAATTTATTTTGTGATTTATGTGAATGAATTGTTGTGATTGAGTTTGCATTGATGTAAAGTGGACTTCTTTTAATATAGAATTCCGTTTTCAAAAGGATTTCTGTTGGTTAAAGACTTCTTGACGTTGTTATTTTATAACCGTCATGATAGAATTATAGAACTTGTTCGAAACTTAACGTTTTGGATTGTAGGTACTGTTTCAGGATAACAATCTCATGGACCATGGTTACATATTGTTATATTTAAGGATTTACTTGTATCATTGTTATATATTGTAGAACAAATGGTCCAGTGGTTTGTTTCTCATCAATAGGGGTTGTTTTGTTAACTTGTTTGACAAGCCGAAAAATGCCTGGATACTCGTGTAATTCATTTGGCTTATAATTCTTAAGATGTTAAATAGTAAAACTGCTTGCGTTTGTGAATGTATCAATAAAGATTATCTTGGTTGAAGATATAAATATTGTGCTGTAAATCTTTGAGGATAATGATATTTGATAATTTTTTTGGCTTTTAACAGTTTGATTAAGAGATAACGATTTTTTGAAACTGTTTCAGATTGTCATATATGTTGGTAAGTGCAATGGTGTATGGGGTAGATGAATAAAGGAAATTGGAAATTTTGATGGGGGCAAAAAATTTTTAATCCATTTAAATGCATTCAATTTTGGGCGTGGCTGCCATTTTTTAGTTTTTGGTTAGCCTTACTAATTCATCAAGTGGTCCTCTATTTGATAATTAAAATAGCATTATGAGAGCTATTATTAATCATTTCAAATGTGTGGATATAAGCCCAAGAATGAGACCAATTGCATCCTCATGGGATTGTATTAATGGGGTTTCACTCTAAGTTAGAGAGTGTACAGTTCACCACTTGGCCAAATGCATTATTTATTTATAAACTTTAAGGCACAATTTTTTGTATTGATATGAAGGATGCAAGATTGTTTTATTTGAGCACATATAGCTTTATTTAATTACATACATGTATGTATATATATATATATATATATATATATATATTTGAGCATGTGTGAGCTTGATTGGATATTAATGTGTTTAATCCCAATATATGTTTTGTAATATTTCTTTGGGTAAAATATATGTTACATGCTTTAGTTAACATACTCGAGTTGTCAAAATTTGGAATGCATAAGAGTTTGTTATGAGTACTTATTAAGTAAGCAAGGAAGAGGCATTAAAGATATTCATTCATTATAAGAATGAAGTTGAGAACTAACTCAATGGATACAAAAAGTTCTTGATTCTCATAAAACTTTTGGGAGGAAGCTATTATTTCCATTATTATTTTTCATTGAGATGCCTTAAAAGAAAACCACTCAGACACCTTGTGATTTATGGAAAAGTTTGATCGCTTTTCTATAAACTCTTTAAATGTGGGGGTGGTTGATGAAGGTGGTGGTTCCTATTCCTAAAGGATAAAGAACCATTGATTGTGTTTTCATTGGTTATGGTCATAACAGTAGTGCATAGTGCTTTCTAATTTATGAATCTATTATTTTTATATGCATGACAATTAAATAGAATATATTTCAAGTGTTGAACTTTCTTAAAGAAAGTTTGAGTCTACGTTTAGTATCTCTCATGATCAAGAGTTGATGGAAGAGAGGTTGAGCCTAAGCGTAGTAAAAGGACAAACGTCGTGGCGGTTTGGTTCAAAATTTCTAATTTATATATTAGAAGATGAACTTAAAGCTTCAAAGAAGCAAAATCCTAAAGTGCCTTCTTGGAAAAGAGATTGTCAATAGTGCAATAAATCCATCTTTGAAATCTATGCATAGTAATTGGTGGATCTACCACCTAAGAGTTTGAGAGTTGATGGAATTATTGACTATTAAAAGGAAAGACTTGTTGTAGAAGGCTATAAAGAAAAGGAAGATATAAGTTTTCTTGATACACAATAAACCAAAGGGGTTTATGGTTCTTGTACAAGGAAACGAGGTGTGTAGACTTGTTAAATCTTTGTATAGATTGAAGCAAGTTTCAATCCAATGACATGAGAAATTTGACAATGAGATGATGTCAAATAAGTTTAGATTTAATGCCACTAGTGTGTGATATGAAATATATCACAAGAGGCTATGTTGTTGTGGAATATGCTCATGTAAGTGCTGTAGATGTGATGCAAGAAATGAAAATTTCTAATACATCTAATGGACTTGTCTTATCTCAATTACATGAGAAATATGACGATAGTCTAGTGAGAACACCTTATGCAAAGAGCATATGTATTTTTTAGGAAGTCTATAAATCTAAACAGGCATACATTGTTGGATATTTGTGCCTCCTATTTGTATATATTGGTAGGGCACAGAGTTATGGTAGGTCTCACTATATTTATCAGAGACATATTACCGTGAGGCAGTTGCTCTCAATTGGAAGTTGTTCCAAATTATAAAACGGATCCGTAATCAGTTGTTTGAGTGGAGAGCAAGTAAACTGCTCATCGAGGAGAATGAGGTTAAAGCCTATAACCTAAAGTTTCCATGACAGTAACCCCATCTAGTTGACTGGAGATCTCAAGATCTAGGTTTTCAAAGGGACAACAAAATTGTGGAGACTATTTTTATCACTATGGAGATAACATCTCCCACCCATTCCTATGATGAATTAGTGATGCCTGTAAGCGATGTTCAGGGTAAGTTTTGCTTTTAATGATTTTTATATCTTGGAATTCCGAGTGGGGTATAGCAGGATACTCTTAATAAAAATTCCCTATATGAGTGTGAAGTAGGCCACTTTTATGAGAGTTTTAAGGCTGAATTCTCTAAAGCACTTTATGAATTTACTAGGATACCTTCAGGGCCGAAATGAACACAACTATAAGAATCGAAAAATGTCCGAAAAGGAGCTGTGTGAATTCTATTGTCTTGGTATACACAAAGGACTGAACAGTTCAAGACATCATGTTCACTGATTAGCTAGTATATCCGGTAGTCTTTCACAAAGGAAAGTTCAAAGCCATAAGCTTCTTTTCTCGATGCAGTAACTTTTCTTCTACTCTCTCTGTGTTTGCATCATCATTTGCATTGTGTTTATCAATTTCTATTCATGTGGGGGATTGTTGAAAAAATAGCATGGAGTGAATAAGAAATTGATATTTCTATGTTCACTTGAAAATGCTATTAAAAGTGGTAAAAATCTTGAGTCCCACATAGGAAAGGAAATTATATGAGTTTATATGCTCATGAGTTGGACATTGGGTTGGTTTTTGGCATATGTGGACTGGGCCTACTTGTCCAAATAATAATATTTTATTATTTTAATTTTTGAGTCAGTTAGTCAGTACACAACAGTTATTACTGAAACAGAATACTTGTTCAGTAACGTATACTTTTACATAGTCCATCATTCATAAAAAACTATTTTTTTTTTCAGAGAAAAACTCTCTAAGTGAGAATTTTTGTGCATTAATTTTGTGTCAAAGAGAGAACAAGAGACATTGAGTAGTTCGCAAAGCACGACCTTGTGTGCTTCGTTTTCGTGCTATAGATCATTTTATCCTGGGAGACAGACGTCTGTGAGTCTCAAAGCACCACAATGATTGTATGAGGGGCGAAATCTGCTTTAAGGAGATTGTGTCAAACACAAGACTTGATCTGAATTTTTCATCCTTCACGCATTTGGTTTGTGAGTTTTTTTAATTATTTGCAGATTTCTCTTTATATATATATATATATATATATATTCAGTATTTGTTTGTTACTGTTGCCTTGTACATCTATTTATATTATTGCTTTTTCTTAGATCTTTGTTTTGTTCCTTTTGCTTTATCACAAAAATAATTTGTTAAAATATACCCAACACTAGACAAATAAAATAGAAAAAGAAATAGTCACAGTGCTAGAGAAAAAGCATAAAGAAATTGCGTGCTGCTGCCTGCACTTTAGTTCCAACCCTAGTCGCCCTAGCACTAGTCTTTTATTTTATGTTTTGCTGTCCTATTTATAATCACCAAAAACGGCTTGACGGTGAAACTTGCACACCTAATACAAGTCGGTTTAGTATTGCTTTGGTTTGCTTCTTTATAATCCATCACATGCAGCTGACCTAAAGCCTTACTATTAAGATCCCAACGTGGCCCATTGTAAGAACTCCCAAGTACGTGTTTTGGTGAAGAATTAATTAGGCCCACGTTAAACATGAAATCAAGCCCATTGTACATGTCTTATCCACAAAAGCACTCCTATTATTTTATTTTTTGTAGGAATGGCAATGGGTCAGGATCGGGCTAGGTTATTTCATACCCAGACCCGACCTGCGGGTCTACCCAAAAAACCCAAACTCGGCCCGTTTATTAAACGGATTTTTTTCTTAACTCCAATCATTAAAAAAATTGTTTGCCCAAATTCATTATTTTTGATAATGTGTTTGCCACATTCTTTTTTATTTTTGAGAATGTGTTTGCCCAGATTCAAGGCTTGAATCTAGGCAAACATAATTTTTTTTTTTTTTTTTTTACTTGGTAGAGAACAAACATAAATTTCGCAGTTACTTCTCCTCATCGTCGTGATAGTTGCAATCCCAGGAGAAGCGTCAGAGCATCCACATCAGTCCGTCTAAAATCTTCTAAAATAAAAAAACTACCAATTTACACATTTTGAGCAAAAAAACACCCACATCAGTGGGTGTAAATGTATGCAAAATTGTGCAAATTCATCATGAGCTACAGTAACCGCGTAAATATTCACAGTAGCTCGTTTATCCTTTATTTTATTAATTTCCGTTCGCTCGTTTTTTTCTCTCTCTTCTCCATGCTCAACAAACCCAGTTCACTGCTCAGCTTCTTCTTTTTTCTCAGATGCACACAAACACACCCATACACAAACATAGAGACTCACTTGCTAAAAAAACACACAAAGATACACTTGCTCAAAAAAAAAAAAAAAAATAGAAATACACAAACACAGATCGGTGCAAAACTAGATCGGAGCTCGTGGATCGTGGATCGAAGTGGATCGGAGCTTGGGAGAGTTGATTGAGAGGGAGATCGGAGCTAATCGGAGCTCAGAGCTCATGGATCAGAGAGGATCGGAGCTTGGGAGAGTTGATCGAGAGGAGATCGGAGCAGAGGGAGAGTTGATTTAGAGGGAGATCAGAGCGGAGGGAGAGTTGATCAAGAGGGAGAGTTTTTTTCAGGGGAAAGGGAGATTTTTTCAGGGAGAGATGGGAATAGAGAGAGCAACAAATAGAAATGGGTAGAGAGAGAGAGAGAGAGAGAGAGAGAGAGGCGTGTAATATATATCGGGCAGTTAGAGAAATAATAAAAAAATGTGAGGAAATTGATTATTTAATTAAAAGATGTGTAGAATAGAGGAACTGATGTGGGTGTTTTGTAAAGTTGAATGTGTAAAATAGAAAAAGTAGGTTTTTAGTGTAAAAATGGATGTGTAAAATGAAAGGACTGATGTGGTTGCTCTTAGAAGTATATCACGAGGACATTGGGACACCTAACTATATAAGCATATGTAGCTAGCTACATAACATTTGGATTTGGATATTATTGGACGGTCTTGTAGTGCATGTTATGTTTCTTAATTGAATAATCAACACAACTAAGAACAAACATTTTTCTACCAAAATTTATTGGTACTGCTAGATCAAAAGGTAGAGAAAATCAAAGAAATCAAAGAATGAAATACCCACATACATAAATTGTTGAAATATAATAAAGATTTGAGGATTGGCAGAGAAAATCAAAGAATGAAATTGAAAAACAAAAAGACCCACCTGGAAATTATGGATGAACAATGACCAAAGATTTATGATTTTCACTTTCAAAATCACAAAAAACAAACACAAATCCTAACACAAACACAAACACAAAAATTTCAAATTTACAATTTTTACTTTCAAAGTCACAAACACAAATTCAGATTTATGATTTCCCCATTCAAAATCACAAACAAAAATGCAAACACACAAATACAAACACAAAAATTTCAGATTTATGATTTTCCCTTTCAAAATCACAAACACAAATTCTAACAAAAACACAAATCCTAACACAAACACAAATCCTAACACAAACACAAACAACTCACATGATTGAGACGAAATGAACCTAGAAAAAAAAAAAAGATAGAGAACGGGTGGTCCGGTGGAGACACATGGAGGAAGCGAGGTGGCTGGGCTGAGGCAGTGAGGCGTGGGAACTAATGGGGCTGTGGCTGGCGGCAGTGATGCATGGATGAGAGTGAGAGTAACTGAAGGTAAGAGTGTGTGAGGGTGAGGGAGAGGGGCAGCTGGGATGAGGCTGAAACTAGAGTGAGTGAGAATAAGAGAGGTTAGGGTTAGGGTTAGATTATAAGTTATATATATATATATATATGTATGTATTTTTTGTAATTTTATTTTTATTACAAACAGGTTGGGTTGGGTTGGGTCCGGGTCCGGGCCGGGCTTTGGTAAAAACTCGTATTCGACCCGGACCCGCTTCAGTTTTTTCTTTTAAAACCCAAACTCGACCCTATTCTTTATCGAACCGGGTAAAACCCGACCCATTAGGGTTGGACCGGGCCGAGTACCTGCAGGTCGGGCAAAAATTGCCATTCCTAATTTTTTGTTCTTTTGGTTTCTACACTTCAGTGACTTCATGCCTGGATCTCTTCTTATTCTTTAATTTTTGGTCTTCTCTTGAATTCACACTTGGCTAGATGTAAGTTGGCTTGATTCAATTGGCCTAGCCCCACTTTGCATGTAAAGTCCTTGTCACCTGCAACACAAAGATAATATATAATTAGTCACAAAATAGCATAAAAGTAAGACTAAATATGTAGATATAGAAATACTTTATTGTTTATATTTCATGCACATCACTTCTCATCACCGACATGTTATTTATTAGTTTAGATAACTCCTCTTAATTTATTTAATTTAACTTACATACAAGTTAACTCTTTCTTTAATAAATTCCACTATAACTTATTTGTTTATTAATTTTCAGTTAATTTAAGTTTTAACGTAATTTAATTTAAAATGCACTAACATAACCAAAATATTATTTTATTAGTAATTTCTCCGACATAAGATAATTGTCTAATGCTTTCAATTATGCCATAATTTCTTACTACTTTCCTACGCTAATAGTATCATCTTTATTTCTTTTTCTTTTTTCAAATATTTGATGACTGTATAAAGTATAAGGTCTATGATCTAGATCTAGATCTAGATCTTCTTTTAGTTTTTATTTATCATTTCATTTCCTGGCTAGGGTAAGATGCTTTTCTTCCACAGACTGAAATTATTAGATCGGTCCAAGATAGAATCATGTCAAATAATCCATGAGGTACTCCGAAGGTGATGGAAAAGCCAGGAGGAGCCAACTTCTTGTGCAAGGACTTTCACAAGGAAAAACTTCTTGTGCAAGGAACACTAATGGAAGTTAAAATTGACCAACATATGATATATCAATGGTCCCTCTCAAGTGGTCACCTAATGAATGAGAGGAGGAAAATGATTGATTTAAATGTTGAGGGAACCACCATTCAGTCTCCAATCTCCATTATATTCATTGATTTTTTTTTTTTTTTTTTTAAATGTTGAACTCTTAAAATTTATTGAAGTGGCACAGATTGTCCTTGAAAAACATAGATTTTTATAAAATTTTCTGTAAATTAAAAGGACTAACATTCATAAGAAGAATTTTAGCCAAAAGAAAAATCATAAGAAGAATATTGAGGAAAGTGATGCGCAAAATTTTGTTTTAAAAAGAGAAATTAATTTTTTTTCTTTAAAAAAAGAAAAGAAAAACCCTTATATAATAAGTAGCTATTGCTAATCAATTAAGCTCATCTAACCCTTTTGAGGTTGCATTTTCTTGTGGAGAGTTTAACTAGATGTTCTCATCCATCAAAGAAAATTCAGTTATAAGTTCAATTCATCAACTTTGTTTCCAAGGGCTCTTAAGCTCTTCCTCCCTCCAACTTTGAAAATCGGGTTTGCTACTTATCTAGCAATACAAATTTAATGATTGCCGGTTAAATGTCAAGCAAATTGCTCAAAGTTGTATTTTCATTGCAAAATGGAGCACAATTTTCACTTGTTAACATATACGGAAGGTTGGGAATAAATGTGTGTCCCATAGATTGCTAACATATTTACTCAAAGAAAATGGGTATATTTCACTTTAAACTCTATACTTTTAAGGGAAATCCAAATCAAACTCTATAGTTTTACAAGTAACAAATTCAGCCCTGAACTTTTAACATGTAACGAATTAAACCTTGAAGTCAAAATGGGTTTAACACTCTTAACTATAATAATTATTGTTGAAAAAAAAAAAAAAAAAAGCCAATCTGGAGTCACTACTTGCGAAAGAGATTGGGTTTTAGGTATAATAATAATAATAATAATAATAATGACTCATTCCTTCACGTAGGACAAGAAGAGAAAGCAAAGAAGCACAACCAAACACATGGATTTCTCACCTTTTTTTATGTTCCTTATTATTTATTATTATTATTATTATTTGAGAAAGAGGAATGAATAATTATTTGAATCCCCTTATCACCTTTGGACTGTGGTCCAAAGCAAGGGAATTTTGAGTTGAGTGATTTTTTACTAACTACGATTTTGTTTCTATCACTTTCTTATTTATATAAAAATTTATCCAATAATCTCCCATTAGGGGGAAAAAAATCATCAAATAATCGGGCCCATATCATCATTTACCTCATGCTATACAAATTTAGGGTAGCTCATGGCGTTATTGTTCTCATTGTTTTATAAATTACACTTGCTAACTCACATGTGATAACTCACATCCTATATATATATATATATATATATATATATATTCATAAAGTATTGATTTGATTCACATATTTTAAATATGTGATTTATGAAAAAAGAAGAAGAGGGAATTGGAGCTTGTGATTGATTTCAAAATGTTCTATGATCGTTTTATTTTATGTAGAGTCAATTTAAGGTACATCTACATAAAAGAAAAAGAAAACGAAAGAAAATGAGAGGAGGTCCAAGATTATCTTCTTTTATTTATTTATAATTCAATAATTACAATGGAGGATTTAGGGGGTTTTTTTGGAGAGTAGTTTAAGTTATGTTGTTTGAGTGTTTTTGATATATATGTGAGTGAAGAAGTGTGTATAATGTTATTTAAAATGTGTAAAAATGTGTTCAAACTATTGTGCCAAACGCCTCCTTAAATTTTGGACATTTTTATTGGAAATACTATAAGATTTACAAAGCTCTTAACCATTTGTTTAATTACTAATGGGAAGGAAGAGGAAATGATAAAGTCCAAACACCCCTAAAATTTAGAGAGTAAAATCTAAATTTTGAAATGTTAGGATATAAAATCCATATACTTTAAAATTTTAGAAGGTAAATTTCAAATTCTGAAACTTCAGGGTATAAAATCCAAACACTCACAAATTTTAGGAGTGTTTTATTTTCTCATTATTTCATTAACACATTCAAACCAAGTAAGGAATAGCTACTCTCTCTCTCTCTCTCTCTCTCTCTCATCTTTATTCTTTCCTTGCCTCTCTCTCCAATCTCTCATTCCTTTCTTGATCTACCATTCAATAGTTGGTTAGAATGATAAGGAATTTGGCACTCTACTACTCTCCCTTCCTCCCTATCAATCCAAACGGACTATATAAATCTTTTCACCATTATTTATTTATTTATCTACGGTGATAGGGATATTATTTAAGCAAGAAAACTAGCCTGCCCTAACTGATAACTGGGAATTTATCTTTTATTTACAGCTAAATAGGCATGGAAAATAAGCCTACTTCTTTTTTTTTTTAAAAAAAGAAAAAAGAGAGAAGCTAAAATATGCATTGAAATAACGCTATTACCCCTATATTCTGGTACGTCTGAATTAGGGAAACTTAAAAAAGAAGGTGCAATTAATTTAGATTATTAATATTAGCAAAGAAGGGGAAAGCGGAAAGGCGCGAGTGTGAGAATCTCCTACAAATTCTCACATTTATTATATTTCCCATTCCATAAGCCATAATCAATAAAGCAAATTGCGTGTCTGTCTGATTTGTGAAATTGAGAGACAGCTTTTGGCGCCTCTCTATTGCTTTTTTGTTATCTCCTGTTTCTTCAAACAAAAACCAAAAACCCACTCATCATTCATTCGTTTCATTCATCATTTTTTTATTTTTTTTACCCCTTATAAATATATCACAAACTTCATGACCTGACTCTCAACTCTCACATTCATTCCCTACCAACAACTAATCTCTCTCTCTCTCTCTCATACTGTACTTGAGTGTAACCGAGAGTTTTGAAATTCACAGGAAAACTCCGATTATTGGATCACATTTTCTTTCTTTGTACTCTCAATTTGATTCCGGTAGGTAGGTAAGTGAAGATGGATTCGATTACTATTCTATTTATTCACTTTATTCCTTGTTTTGCTTCTCATTTTCAGTTTGGGTTTTTAGTCCATTTTTATAATAAAACATAACCCAATATTTTATATATATAAAATTGGTTGCTTTCTGCTAAGGTTCTTTGACAATGCTTGATTAAGGAAATGAAATAAATGCAAAAATGATAAATTTGAGAGTACATGTGATGTGGCCGGCCCTGAAATTTTTGGACTGTGTCTGTGTCTGTTTAGGATTTATGACTTATTTGGTGAAAAGATAAGAGAATAGGCAGGCTGTCTTGGATACACTTTAATTAATTAAGAGGTTTTTTTTTGTTGTTGTTGTTGTTATTGTTCGCTGTCCTATCTTTGGTTACTTTCTTTCATTTCATTATTTCCAGTCCACATGAATATATGCCCTTTGGATCATTATATATTTTTCTATTTGTTACTTGATTAATATCAAAGAGAAAGAAAGGTCACCATGTTTTGTCTGTTGCTTTGAGCTGTTAGCTTTGTATGTAAGTTATTGATGCTGCAGCTTTGCTTTTGTTTTTCTATTTTGAACCTTTCAACTGTGGCTTATGTTTTGGTGCAAGTTTACTAACACTTCAAACATAATGTATCAAAGCATACTTTTGCCCTCTGGTTTTTTACATTGTTTTTTTTCCCCTCTTTTGGTGTGAAGGGTTACTGATATGGAAGCATCTGGTTCAAATGTACCAAAGTACGATGATGAGGAACAAGTGTTGAAGGGTTTGCTTGATGCATTTGGTCCTGCATTTTCACTTGATGATATAGCTTCTGCATATTGCAAGGCAGGCCGGAATGCAGATTTGGCTGGTGAGATTTTGTATGACATGCAGGGAAGCACCTCTAGCGTCGCTACTTACGCATCTAATGGTGAGGCGAATGGTGAAGAATATCCAAAATCATCCTGTGGTAACTTCTCTGAGAAGTCGGATAAAGCAACTGGAAATTCCAGAGCTTCAAAGCCAAAAGCTCGTCCAGTTAGTGCAGGCATGGTTTCAAGCATACTTGGTAAAGATTATATCAAGTCCACACCACCAGTAAATGGATCTTATATGGTGAGGAAACCACTCAAACTGGACTCCAAGGTGATGCCAATGTCCGAACTTTGGGAAGTTGAAGCTAAGTCATGCTTTCCAAAGAATGATCGCTTACACCAAGAAATGGAAGATTTTCTTTTCAAAATGCTTGGCGATGGGTTCAAGCTGGATAGGGATGTGATTCGACAAGTTCTTGGTAGACTATTGATTCTGTCTAATATTCTAATTAATTGATGTTAATTGGAAATAGTGATGTTCATACTGTGTTTTACATAGCCACTAATCAGGCTTCATAATGAATATGCAGATAATTGTGGATTTGATATGCAACAGGTATGCATATTGTCCTGTTTATATTGCTTTCACTTAGGAAATATCCATTCTTTGGTAAATTGTGATTCTGTGATGCCACATCTCTATAACGATTTATTAGAATGAACTATCTTGCTTTTGGAGGGCTTTTTAGAGTTGGTTGACAATTATTTGCTGCTTCTTTCCTCTTTGAATAATTAATGTTAAAACATGTCTTATTTTACCTTATAATCTTGCTGATGTTGTTGGCAGTTTAAGGATAGTTGAAACTGGATAGACTAGATAAACTGGGAAGGTCCAAGGGCTCCATGGTGACCCCAGTGAGCCAAAGGCCTGAAAAATCTATGCAGAACCAAGAGCCACAAAGCTTAGGCCTTTTTAAGGAACTGCTCAATTCTCCTAAGATCCTTGTATAGCATATGATACAGATAGAGCCCGCAGTTTATCTATGGCCTTTTATGGAACCCCATGCATGAATTAAAAAGAGAGACTAATAGACTAGTTGTTATTTAAAACGTAAGAGGGGTTTTCATTTTGTGAGGAAAAGGAGATAAGTATCCCTGTAAGAATAACTATTGCTTGTGATTCTATGTGGAATGAAGACTGGTGGACAAGAAATTCTCTCTGCACTAGAAGAGATAATTTAAGAAATGGGAGATTGAACACACCCCCCCCCCCCCCTCCCCCCAGGCGCCCGCAGGTTCTCTCTTCCCAGTGCCCTCTTTCTTCCTTGAGTGCAGTGGTGTGGGTTTAAGTTTTCCTCAATTTCATCTTTTAATCTTGTTTGGCTTCACATTAATTCACCTATGCTTTGAAAATGTTTCTATGCAATCAAGGAAGCTTGGCATCATCATTTTACCTTTCTGTATGTATTAGCTTTTAGTATCAATCAGGACTATGGCTTATAAAAAAAAAAGTATCAATAAGGACTACAATTTATATTTTTCCTTTTAAAACAATGCATGTTTATATTCTCTCTGCTAATACCTGACAGTTATATATCCTTGACACTTGACAGAGTGTCATTGGAAGTAAATAGATAGTGAATTAATTTTCCTGGGAAAATATATATTGTTTCTAACTTTCTCTAATGACATATATGTCTTTTTCTCATCTGCATTTCATTGTTATGATATGTTTAAGATAAAAACTAAAAAGCATCTCTAAACTACAATTTCTGTTTTTCCTCTAACCATTCAGAGCATGGAGAAACTACTTGATCTATCTGCAGTGACTGTACGCAAAAATAACAATTTTGCTGGTGAATGTATTGAAAAGGTTAGTGCGATTGCCAATATTTTTAGAATTCAGTGGCCAAATAGATTATATATGCCTCCTTTTTTTAAATAGAAATTTATGGAATGCTTAAGGATCCATTCTAATATTTTATAAGAAACTGGCTAATCTTTTATAAGCTTATAAGATTGAGAGGCATGAGAAATTCATGAAGTGATTTGATAATGAAATGATCTGAAATTAAATTTGATTATGCACTTTCTTTAGCCATAGGGATTCAACTTGATTGCCAATGAACTCTAGCCCAAATGGTACATGACTTAGCTATAATCTTGGTTGAAATATAAAGGCTTATCATTTGGCTAGTTGAAATGTCAGATTATGCTGAAGAGGCTGTTTATTTTCATTGTTTGAGGATCAGTGGAAAGAGACACTTGGTCCTTATTTTTGAGGGGCATGTGTTCATTTTCTATGCTTTAGGTGTTCTCTCTTGGGTGGAAAAAAGTGAAATGGAAATAGAGCTGCCCCTAGGTGTTCTTTCTTGGGTGGAAAAAAGTGGGGTTTGGTAGGTCTTAAATTCAAATGTTTGCCTTTACGTAAAAAGAAAAGAAAAATGTATTTGCTATTAAGTATAGCAATTTATTGTAGTTTGATATTTTTTTTTCTTTCTCGTTTGAGTTCATCTTTCAGTTAAGAGATGTGAGTCCAGAAGTGGAAGTACTTTCGCATCAAAGAAAGCTACAGTATGTGAATCATCCTGGACGGTTTGATTGTTTCCATTACATCCCTTTTATAGTAGCTAGTGAACATACTGTTTTGGTATTAAAATTATTACTTCATTTTTAAAGGGAAGTGGTGGGAGGTTTTTTAGGTAATTCACACATTCTCTTCTAAGTCTTTTCTTAAACTTTGTTTGCATTCATACAGAAATGGAAATAGAGTTTCATCTACAAATGGAATAGAACCACCCGGACAACTTAGAGAGAGAAGTGATCTCCAAAAGGAACTTTTGGTCGCCTTATTTAATGCTCCAGAGAGATCTAATGAATTAGTTGGAAGAACAACAAATGCAGCAAAGAGATCTGCAGCATCATGGCGACTGGTGGATGGACCTCCAATGGACTTTCTTGTAGATCACAAGAAAACTGTGACATACTTACGGAGAGATCATGAAGATGGTATGCACTATGTTTTCTGGGAACTTGATGCCCTGAGTATATTGTATGGAGCTTGTAGAAGGTCCAGAACATTTAGAAACAGACGCTCTAAAAACTAATGGAGCTGATGTTCTACCTGTTAATGGACTTGTGTGCTTGCTCACTGTGGTCTTGGTTGGTATATTTTCCTGTATTAATTAAAATAAATTGTCAGGTTCTTTCTGTTGATGTTCCTTTCACATGAGCTCTGATTAGAAATACTGGCAGGTTTATGTGATGTCTTGAATGATGCTGAAATAATTATGGATTATCTTTCTATGTTAGAATTCATTGTCACTAATTATCAAGAAAAATAAATTGAATAAGTTTACACACTGACCTCCGATGTGGCCTTAGACTTTTGATTTTTCTGTGGCTCTGTTGCTTCAGTTAGATTATATATATATATATATATATATATGTATATATATATATATTTTTTTTCTTTGATAAGAGTTAGATTATATGTCACATATACATTCTCACAATGCTAGGCTCTCGTGCTGAATCATTTGTCTGTCTTCCTTTAAAGGGAATGATCTTACGGGTTACTAGTTTATATGTCTTGGGAAAAAGGTGGCATTGGTTTGTAAGTAGAAGGCCATAAACACAAGTCTATTCCTGTCATCTGGGCATATAAATGATTTTGCGTAAATCTATAAATATCAGTTGTTTAGATGTTGCATAACTCAGTTATCTTCTAAATTTATGTTTACATCTTTTCTGGGTTTGAATTACATTCGATACTTAGAGGTTGCTATGAATTGTAGATGTGGATGAAGAGGAAAACTACCAGATTCTTCGTAAAGCTGTCAAGGAGTATAGGGGCATCATGAAGGAGCACTATAAAGCTGTAGGTCACCTTTTACGTTTTCCTGTTTATGCTCTCTATCTAGTTTTCTTCACTATAAATTAGGGGTATCATTTCTTGTCAGGCTGTTGATGCATTTGCTGAGGGGGATCACGTTCGAGCAGAAAGACTTTCAGAACGGGTAAGAATTCCATCTTACTGTCACTATGTAATATATGTGTTTGGGTGAGACTTAAGCAACAGTGTTTGATTTGTCTTAGTTCATCCAGTCTCTTGTGACTTGAAACACTGTCACAACATGATTTAATTTCTCACTTCTCTTTTTTATGGCTCATATTGAACTATTCATATACATGAAGATGTTTCAGATATGTCTCTTCCATCTGAAATAAAAAATGAGAATTTTAAACAGGATTTTAAATAGTTTTTACTGAGAATGCTCCTGGAATGGCAGGGACATTTTTTTCACAAAAAGGTTCGTGAAGCAGATGAAGAATCCAGTAAAAAGATATTAGAATCTAGGTGATTGTCTTTTTATTTAGGCTGTGTTTTTTTTTTTTTTTTTCCTATCATTTGTTTGGGATTGGGGGGTTTCATAAGCATCCATTTGATATAGTGTTCGTTTTGTTTTGTTTTGTTCATAAGCAGAAATGTGGATTCACAAGATGAAATTTTGCTTGACTTGCATGACCATGGTGCCAAGGAGGCATTACGTCTTCTGAAGTGTCATATTTCTTCATTTTCACGCATCCCATGTAAGTAATTGTTCTGTCATAACTCACTAGTGAATTGTTTTACATTGACTGGAATAATTTGCGTTGTCTTTCCTTTCAGCTATCAAGGACCTTAAAGTCATCATTGAGACAAATGATGAAGATATCACAAAAGGTTCTCGTAGACGTCAGGTGAGATTGGTTGATTTGTTTATCTTAGTTCATCTTAGTGGGGATAGTGCTTCTCCATTTAGTAACTGTCTTGGGCTAATGTAATGATGTGAAAAGCAAGTTTTGAATCTGACAAATTCAAATGGAAGTTTGGAATGACGATTGAACTGTCCAGCATTAGAATATTGCTTTTGAACCCTCTTTTTTCTGTCATTCACCTTTTTCCATGCTGGGCTACTCCCTAGAACTAAGTCACCTCCTCAATCTAATTAAACTTACGCATAAGAATATATTTTAATGCTAGTCATATAATTCAACTTGTGTTTAAAATATAATAAACTGCCTGTTTTTGAATCTTGAAGCACCTTGAATCCTCCTTTAAGAAAAATTATTCTGTGCTATCTATTTCATCGTTCTCATTCCTGGGCCTTGTGCTTTCATTGCAATATTTGGTAACTATATTTGATTTTATTTTGATAGGTTTTGAAGCTATTGGAGAGGGAATCAATTAAGTGGACCGAAGAAGGAAATGCTGGAGTGATACTAATCCACTTAGATAATATCAACCGAAAACAATTGAGTTTTGTCAAAACGTAATATGCATTATAGAATCAAGTTGATTTCTCACAAACTATCAATTGATACAAAAAATTATTATCAATTAAGAAGCACTAGGAAGGTTAAATTATGAGAAATTTTGTTTCATTTTGAAGGCTTTAGAAGTTTATTGCCGACTAGTTCTTCATATGTCATATTTTGTTTCTGTTGTATTTAAACTGAAGGTGTTGAATTTGAAGAAGCAAAAGTTCCTGATAAGTAACACGAACGATCTTTAGGAGGGTAGTACACAATGACTCAGAAAAAGTTTTGAAATGTAATGCCTTTGTTTCAATGTGTTTTTCCGGATTATTTAATATATCATTTTACCTTTCTGCTCTTTTTATTGTTTATATATTTTTTAATTATTATTATTCTCATTTAATTATCACATTTGATAAAGGGAATAAAGAATTTCAACTATATTTGTTAATGTCTAATGTCTAATGTCTTCACTCTATGTAGTAGTTGTTTTTGGGTTCGTTTAGATAGAACTTATTACTGAAAACATTGTAGCAAAATAATTTTTAAATGTGTGAATAGTACTACAAAACTTATTTTTAATAAAAAATTTTGAAAAAGTGCGTGAACAGTGCACGCACAGTGACCCCCGAAGCAGAAACGAAAAAAAAAAGAAAAAAAGAAGAAAGGTTGAAACGCGTTTTGTGTCCACGTCTGGACGCAAAACGCAGTACCCAAACGTGTACTTTGTTTTGTTCAGTAAGTAAATGATTGGGGAATGAGATGAGGTGGCATTTGGTATGGGGTTATCTTTTAAGACTTTTAGGAATGTTGAAAAATTCCTATTTTTGGATGCAAATCGTATAAGGGAATTAGATGTTAAGAGAATTTAGATTCTCACTCAACTCCTTTATTGTAGGAAAGTTGATTTCTTTTGAAACAAATGGACATTTAAATTCCCAAACTTCAAAAAAACTATGTTCATTATAAATTGACAATTTTATTATTTTTCTCTTATCATTTGACCAATTGAGATAAAACATAAAACAAATCATCAATATCTATTGCTTTATCTTTATCTTTTCTTGCCTAGATTCATAAATGCTAAAATAAAATAAAATATAGATTTTTATTAACAAAAACATGATGTTGTGATTTCCATAAAAGAATAATAATTTAAACATTTATTTTTGTATTATATATGCCATTTTGAAATGTTAGACTATCGTTTTAATGAATTTGACATAATTTATAATTTATATTTTGTTTGTCATTATTAATTTGGAGGAAGATTTAAAAAAAAAAAAATTGATATTGGGTTTATAAAACTAAAGATATTGTGGAAAAAATAAATAATTTCTTTAAGATTCTTAAGATTGAACCAAACATAGGAAATGTTACATTCCCAGACATCCAAATTGTAAGATATTACATTTTAAGAAATTTAAATGTTAAGAGTAACGTAGATTCTATTGTACCAAACGCCATTTAAACCTAAAAGATATAACCATTTTACCCCTTGATTACATAGGTTACTCTTTCTTCCGGATTCTTCATGTCCGTCCTTCCTTCTTATAGCCATTTACTGAATGAGTTTTTCATAAAATGTTGAAGTCAATTGATGACCAAACCACATGGCGTAGCCATGTTAAGAGCCAGGCTTTCATCTTTGGAGAGCCAAAGGAGGAACAAGAGAAATATTAAGATTTAAAATTAAATTAATACATAAAAATCTAAATTAACCATATATTCAGCATTATCAAAATATAGGCAAAAAATACAAAACAATTGTTTCTAATATATATACATACTCAAGCATCTATTAAAATAAAATCTTCCTTTTTACAAAAAATAAATCTCAAAAATTATTTAAGGTTGATTTTGAATTAATTTTTCTTTCAATTTACAAAATCAAAGAGCCCGTTAGAAAATTGTCCTCCATTTTGTCATGAAACTTAGTTTTGACAATATTTATTACTCAAACATTAATTCGTACATTATCGAGTAAAAAAAATTAATAAATGTAATTGTAAGGGCAAGTTTTGAATTCAAAGCCCAAAAGTGAAAAAGACTAACGCCTAAAGAGTCCAAAACAATGAATTTATAGAGAGTGGGTTAGAAATTGAACTCCAATGAGTTAGACAGTAATCACAATAAGCCAAATGATACTTGAAAGCGTGAATAAACAATTTTGTGCAAAAAAAAATCCTCCTCGACAAAGTCCGAGGATGGTGGTTCTTATATATTTTTCTTAGATTTAAACAAAATTACAGTTCTTGATTGTACGGTGATTTCTCCACAGATTATTTGATGATCCCCTTGTAATGGGGACTTCCTTCTTTATATTCCCTTTCCTTACTTCATCTCAGCCCTCCACGTGTAGATCAGATTGTTGGCTTTGATATTTGTCCCATCAACACTTTCTTGAAATCTTCGCGAGTAACTGTAAGGCTAGAGGTTATTGTTCATGTATCACCTCCATATTAATGCGGTCAGAGAATTAGCTGCAGAGTATTGAATGCGGTGGTAGCAGCTTTCTTCTTAGATATTTCTCATCTTTCCTTTGTCTTATCCCCATTTGATACTTATCCTTACCAACATGATCGTTTGGTGCCTTGTTCTTGACGAGAGGTCGGATTTTTGACATCTACTCCACTTAGCCGAGGAGGTGTTTCTCCTAGGACTTCACGCCCAATTACTTATGACCAGACCTCTTTAACGGACTACTGACTTGTATGCCCTTGTTAGTATCTACTTGTTCTCAAACGACTTGATGTTCTCGGACACGACTCACGACCCAATATCTATTTTTGGGCCAATTATCCTTATTGCAATTATACCAAAAAAAAAAAAAAAAACAAAACAAAAGTTGGAACTACCTAGCCTTAGCCAATCAACAAAATGCTCTAACTATTTTTTTTTTTTTTTAATACAAGACAGAAATTTTACTCTAATTTAATCTAAGTGTATATGTATGAAATTTCCTTTTGGAAACTTGAACCCCGGCTTTTGCCCTCCCACACTCTACAAGCACTTGTACTTGTGGAGTGACCATCACACCAAAGGTGTGTGGTGGTTCTGTACTATGTTTAGTATTCTTTTTAATGTGTTTTCATGTAAAAATAATAATAAAAACAACAACAACAACAACAACAACAACAACAACAACAACAACAACAAAAACCTAAAGGAATCATTTAGTTGGAGCCAAACAATAGCATGAGCATAGCACACTCCCAAAGCCCTAACCTTTTAACTTTAGGTTCTAAATTACAAGTAGTCTAAGTATTAAACATATAGTCATTAAAATTTTAAAAAAATAAAAAATAATTTTTTTTAAAATCAAATAAATTGATATCAACCTTGATGATGCCAAGAATATTAGTAGACCGAATACTTCGGATTAAAGAGGACTACCGGTTGTCTTGATGGCCTGAAAAAGGAAGAACAGTAATCAAAGGTGACCGAGGTCGCCGGCCAATAACCCTCCGATGACAAAGCTAGTTTTCCCTTTTATTTTTGAGTTCCAACTTTTTAGGAATCATAGAACGTAACTTTTTTTGGTCAGAATCAACGTTTATATAGTGTCTTAAGAGCAGTTCTTAGGTTTGTAACCTCTCCTTGATTTGAGGAGATGTGTGTTCGAATATAACTTTCTCAACTGTTTAGGAGTTACACTCTTTATGCATAATGGTCACTGGGAGTTACATGTATGACACAGAGTTGTTTTACACACTCATGAATTTTCCCAAGTGTCAATGTGTCGTCCAGAATTCCTCGTCTTGAGAACCTCAAGTCAGCTTACCTCGTCCTGAGAACCTCTAGTCAGCTTACCTCCTCTTAAGGCCCTCTAGTCAGCTTAACTAGTCTTGAGGCCCTCCAGTCAGCTTACCTCGTCCTGAGGCCTTTACTTGACTGTGCAACGCCTCATCCATGTACCTTGCTCGTCTTGGACGATCTCTATGGACGAAATTGGAGTTGTATTTTATCATACCCCATCAGTTGCCCCCTTGTCCATGGGTTGTCTAGGACTCATATCCACTAACGTCATTATTTGGATATGTGTCCTTATGTCAGCTGCTATTGGTGCCACTTGTCATGATCTAACTGGAGACCAATCATGTCAGCTCGTTTTTCGAGGGATGTGCCATTTGTCACATTTTGGCTAGTCGTGTTGCTTCGTGTACTGGGGTCAATGCCTATAAATAGTAGAATTCCTCCGCTACCTTCCTCATGTTCTCAAATTTTCTTCCTCGACCTCTTTTGTCTTAGCGCCTCGTCTAGAAGTTTCTTGCGTCCATAGTCTCCTCTCGTCTAGATCCAGGTATTTTCTCCAATCTTCGTCCTTAGGTTTTAAGTTTTTCTTAAAAGAATGTCTGAGGTAGTTCTTTCCTCGTCTATTGATAGTACTGTCAAAGCCATAGACGAGTACCAAGACCCAAGTAGTTTTAGTGGTTCCAATGATAGTAATTCTAGTAGTAGTAATAGCAGTAGTGATGGGAATACCACAGACGAATATATGTCTGGTGTCCCTAGGGTTCCTTTAGAGGTATTTCAGGAACAGCTTAGGAGGCTTAAGTCTGGTTCTAGGGTAGGCACAAGTGCTCCCTTATTTTTTGCTCAAGACAAGGAAGAGGTAGTGTACACTTATGCCGTTGGGGTTGGTTCTAAGACGGACGAGAGGAAGTTGGGTCTTCTTAAGGCTTGGTACCAAATCCCTGACAGTTTAAACCTAAGATACCTGTTCGTGATGAGTGGTGTTGTCAATCTCGTTTTGGCGTTGGCATTTACGAGGCTTACCTCTTGGGGGGTTTGAGGTTGCCCCTCAATGCCTTCGCCAGGGAATTTCTTTCCAGATTAGGTTTAGGTATATGTCAGTTTAACCCCAATGCATGGAGACTAATAGTAGCCATGCAAGTTTTGTGGAGGGAGGTGTTTGAGGGGAACCATCCTCTTACTGTGGACGAGTTCCTCTTTTGTTATAAACACTCCAAAATTAACCAATCCCTTGATTTCTATCAATTTACAGCCAGAGGGAAAGATTATAGGTTGATAAAGTCCTTGGTCACCTCAGATAGAAACTGGAAGACAGAGTTTTTCTTTGTCTCTGGTTTCTAGGCTAGACGCCCTAGTGAGGTTGACAAGGATTCATTTCCTCCCTACACAGGAGAGATAGAGAACCATCGTCCTGAAGGTATGTGTTTGTCATTATGTTTGCTTTTACTCGTCTTTGATTATGGCTGTCTAACGTACTTTTTGTTTCGTTTTGTTTCGAAAAAAGGTGTTAGACGACCCCACTTAGATAGGTTTCATTTAGAACGAGTTCAAAAGGCTCGTCTTTACAGCGACAGGACTTTTCATTTTTTGGTTAGTCTACGGCGTCTTGCCACCTGGGGGTTAGGTCCTGAGCCTTCAGATGAAGCCATTGCACACGAAGTTACTGTCAGAAGATGTAAGTTTTGCCTTCTCTTTCTCCTCTCCTCTCCTCTATTTTTTTTTTTTAATTGACGCTTTTACTTGCAGGGATGACGACGATGAAACAGAATAAGGGTAAAGACGTGGCGGGTGAGGAAACTGGGCAAGGGGTGAAATCCCATCCTCGTCCATCCTCTGGCGACAAAAGAAAGAACCTTTCTTTAGGCGTAGATTTGGGAAACCTCCCAAGTAGGCGCAAGGATAAGAAGGCTAGGCACAGGTCGTCCAAGCCTCAAGACGTTCAAGCTAAGGATGATCAACCTAGCTCTTTCCTCGTCCCTCCTAGCCATCTTGTTCAAATCCTGGACGTTGATCCAGAACTTCCTTCTCCACACATCTCGTCTAGAGGCGAAGTCCCAACCTCGTCTCAGCCTTCTTACTAGGTGCCTCACAATCTTCTTAAGAATGAGGACCTGGCTTGGGAGAAGTTTGAGAGGGTTGTGACAGACGAAGACGTGACGGCTTGCTACAACATGTCATTGAAGGATTTTGAGCACTCTAGTGTTCATGATCTTTTTAAGGTATGTAGGTTTTGTACGTTTGTCTCGTTTTGCTATTAGCTCATGCATGCATTGTAATAAAACTTTAATCTATACAGGCAATGTCTAAGTTCATCGCCGCATCTAGGCAGGCAACTGAACTAGACAAGACGAGGATACTGTTGGAAAAGACGGTCAAAAAAGGAAAGGACGAGTCCAAGAGGTGGGCGGAGGTGGCAGCTAAGGCCAAGGACGATGCGGAGAAGCTGCAAAACCGTGTTGCTGAGTTGGAGACTGAAGTCCATGAGAAGGATGCTCGTCTTGCTCTCCTTCAAAAGAGGAATGACGAGTTAAATGCCCTTCTGGAAAGAGTTAAAGGAGACGCCGTCGCAGAGTTCAAGGTGTCCAAAGAATTTACTAATTCAATGGACGCCAACTACGTTGCTGGCTTCGAGGATTTTAGGATGGACGCTATAGATAAATTCCCTGAGGTGGACTTCAGTTCTATCAAGCTGAACCTTTGTAGGGCTTCTACAAGTTCCCTCGTCCAGACCAGCTCGGAGGATATTAACGTGGAGGACGATGCTACTACCTTGCCCCCTTAGGACGAACCCAATGCCAACACCCCACCTGTTTAGGATGTCTTTTTGCTTGAATGTCATTTGCTTTTTCCTTTTTCCTTCTTTTTTTATATTGAAATGTATTGGAGTACAATCACCTCGTCTAGAATGTTATGGACGAGTTTATTAACATTGCCTTTTGAGGCTTAACTTGTAAGGGTTTTTGGACGGTGGTCGTTTACCCTTTTCAAAACTTTAATGAATGTTTATTTTTATTCATTGTCATTGTATGGACGCGTTTGCCCTCTGTCACTTGTGATTGGAATTTGCATAAGTATTAAAGGGTCATCTTCATACTTTTCTTATGGACGATGTTGTTGGTTCATCCATGTGTTTTTTCAATGGACGATACTTGAAGTTTGTCCTTTTTTTTTTTTTTTTTTTTTTTTTTTATATATATAGACGACCTATTTGCACATGGACTATTTACGATAGCAATGACAGCCTTGTCAGATGTTTTCCTCGTCCAAAAGCTTGGCTCACTTGCCTCGTCCACAGGCTTGACTTATTTGCCTCGTCCTTAAGCTTGGTTTTTGCCTTTTGTTAAGGACGTCTTTAGTGTTAGACTCATCCTAGAACACCTGGGTGTTTTGGTCAGATGCTCATCTATGGACTAGTGTTTCACTATATCATTTTTTGTGCCTTAGCTTAATTTACACTTTATCCTCGTCTTGATGAAAGCTTGTGAATGTTACATTCCTGCATCCAGGGACTTTTCATTCGTCTTAGGGTTTTACCCCCCTCGCGGGTTTTACCATGGGAGTCAGATTTTATGCATAAAATAAATTGAAAATCCAAACCATATCATTATATAAGCATTGTTCACAAATATGGCACCTGCTTAGAAGCTAGTGCCTTATGAAAGTACTTAGGAAAATACTTAAACATACATAACCTTGTCTTTCACAAACTTGTCCGTAGACGGTGCAAGAGTTTAAGAACTAGTGAACCATTATTTTTAGCACACACCATAGCAGTAGTAAGAACACATAATAGTAGACATTAATAAACGCGAAGAACATAGTAGTAGCGTCGTCCATAGCTGTAACCTCGTCCTTGATTAACTTCGTTCAAGCCCATTATTGATAGTACCTTCTCAGGTGCTCCACATTCCAAGGATCCTCCAACTTTCGTCCATACAGAACTTCCAAGTAATACGACCCCTGCCTCTTGCAGTTGACTACCCTGTATGGTCCTTCCCAATTAGGTCTTAATTTTCCATGAGCTGGGTTCCTAATTACTAAGGATACTCTTTTGAGAACGAGATCCCCTACGCTAAAGCACTTGGGTTTCACCATGGCATCATGCTGTCTGGTCATAAGATTCTTGTATCTTGCTATCCTTTGCTCCGCATCCATCCTTACCTCATCAATGAGATCGAGGTCAAGACAAAACAGTTCTTCATTTTCTTTCTCCTGATACTTCATCACTCGATGGTTAGCCATATGAACCTCTGTAGGTATGATCGCTTCACTCCCATAAGCTAACTTGAAGGGGGTTTCTCTTGTCGGGGTTCTCACAATCGTTCTGTAGGCCCAAAGAACGCCCGGTAACTCGTCTGGCCATATCCCCTTTGCCCCCTCGAGTCGAGTCTTGATGATTTTCAGCAAGGATTGATTTGCTACCTCTGCTTGTCCATTTGCCTATGGGTAGGAGGGTGAGGAGTAGTGATTTTTTATTCCAAAATGCTCACAAGAGTCCCTGAATGGCGCGTTGTCAAACTGTCATCTATTGTCAGATACCAGCACCCTCGGTACTCCAAACCTACACAAAATATTCTTCCAAACAAAATTCTTAACGTTTTGTTGTGTAATTTTTGCAAGGGGTTCAGCCTCCACTCACTTTTTAAAATAGTCAATCCCTACTATCAAAAACTTCATTTGTCTGGTTCTTGGGAGGAAATGACCTAAGATATCCAGTCCCCATTGTGCAAAGGGCCACGGGGCCATCATTGGGGTCTGGTACTCCGACGGCTGCCTAGGGACGTTGCTGTAGTGCTGACATTGGTTGCACACTTTGACATAAGCCTTAGCATCTGCCTGAATCGTGGGCCAGTAGTAGTCGGCACGAATGATCTTATGGACGAGTGATCTTGCCCCTGAGTGATTCCTACATGCTCCTTCATGAACCTCCCTCAAAACATAATTGGATTCGTCCGGAGTTAGGCACCTTAGGTAGGGCTGAGAAAAGCCTCGCTTGTACAGCACTTCGTTTATAAGGACATACTTTGCAGCCCTGACCCTCAGTTTTCTAGCTTCGTTCTTGTCTTCCGGAAGCCTTCCATCCTTGAGATAAATTACAATTGGACTCATCCAATTTTCTTCCCCTCCAATTTGCTATACTTCTAGGAGGTCTATGCTCGGCATGTATTGGACCTTGCCATACTCGTCTCCCACTGAAGCTGCTCTTACCAACGCATCTGTTTCCATATTCTCCTCCCTTGGGAGTTGAACAAAACTCACTTCTGAAAATTTTTTTACAAGCCTCCTCACTTTGCTGAGGTATCTCTTCATCCGATCTTCCTTGGCCTTGCACATTCCATTGACTTGATTAATGATTAGCTGTGAATCTCTTCTAACTGTCACTGATTCCGCTCCTAGGGACTTAGCCAATTCTAGCCCTTTTAATAGGGCTTCATATTCAGCCTCGTTGTTGGTAGTTTGGTACTGTAGACGCGCTGTGTATTCCAGCTTATCGCCCTCTGGGGACTTCAGTATGACTCCAATCCCTCTTGTGTACGTCATGGATGATCCATCCACATTGATAACCCACCTTCTTTTTCCTTCGTCCTTTCCTAGCTCGTCTTGGCTTGGTGTGAACTCAGCAATGAAGTCTGCCAGCGCTTGCGCCTTTATTGCATTCCTTGGCTGGTACTTGACATCAAATTCGCTGAGCTCCACTGCCCATTGGACTAGCCGTCTTGCGGCTTCCGATTTGTTCATTGCTTTCTTTAGGGGATGATCTGTTAGGACAATGATAACATGAGCTTGAAAATAGTGTCTCAGCTTCCTAGGAGCCGTGACCAAGGCAAAGACTAACTTCTCCATCATTGGGTACCGTCCCTCTGCTCCTCTAAGTGCCCGGCTTGTATAGTATACTGGTTTTTGAACTCGTCCTTCTTCTCTGACCAGCGCGGAACTTATGGCGTGCGGGGATACCGCCAAATACAAATATAACTCTTCACCAGGTACGAATGGACTTAGTAACGGTGCACTTGTGAGGTAAGTCTTCAAATCTTGGAAGGCCCTCTGACACTCGTCCGTCCACTCAAACGCCTTTCTAAGGACTTTAAACAACGGTAAACACTTGTCAGTATCTTTCGAAACAAACCTGTTGAGGGCGGCAACTCGTCTTGTAAGAGACTGGACTTCTTTGATGTTCTTTAGCGGTTCCATGTTGAGTATTGCCTGGATCTTATCTAGATTCGCCTCAATTCCTCTATGTGAAACCATGAACCCCAAAAACTTCCCTGATGAAACTCCAAAGGCACACTTGCTTGGATTCAGTTTCATGTTGTACCGCCGAAGTGTGTCAAAGATCTCATGCAGGTCGTCCAGATGCTTCCCCTCGTCCAAACTCTTTACCAGCATATCATCGACATAGACCTCTACATTTCGTCCAATCTAAGGATGGAAGATGTGGTTCACCAGCCTTTAATAAGTTGCCCCTGCGTTCTTCAAACCAAAAGGCATTACCTTGTAGCAAAACAATCATTGGCTGGTGATGAATGAAGTCTTCTCTTGGTTTGCCTCGTCCATCCTTATTTGGTTGTAGCATGAGAAGTCAACCATGAAGCTCATCAGCCTGTGACCTGCCGTCGAGTCCACCAGTTGGTCGATGTGTGGCAGCGGATAACTGTCCTTTGGGCAAGCCTTGTTTAAGTCAGTAAAGTCCACACACATTCGCCACTTGCCATTGGCCTTCTTTACCATGACTACATTCGCCAACCAGTCCGGATAGTAAACTTCCCTGATGAACTCCGTAGTGATCAACTTCTGGACTTCTTCTTTGATGGTGTTGTCTCGCTCAGGAGCAAATACCCTCTTCTTCTGACGCACGGGATTGGAGAAGGGACATACATTCAAACGATGAGTAATGACACTCGGATCAATATCCGGCATGTCTTCATGACTCCATGCAACGACATTAAGGCTTTTCTTCAAAAATTGGACCAGTGCATTCTTCGCCTCTTCTTCCATGCTCGCCCCTATTCTAATGAACTTCTCGGTCCTCCTATCGTTTAAGGGGACATCTTCTAACACCTCAACGAGCTCCTTTGTGATTCTTTCTTCATCTATGCTCATTGTCTGTACATGCTCATCCATCGCCAACATAGCTAGGTAGCATTCTCTAGCAGCTAACTGATCTCCTTGTACTTGACCCACGCCATGTTCAGTTGGGAATTTAACGGACAAATGGTAGGTAGAGGTTACCGCCTTCCAGCTATTCAGAGTAGGCCTTCTGATAATAGCATTATATAATGATGAACAATCAACTACAAGGAAATTTACCTCTTTAGTTGTCTGCTGCGGGTATGCTCCAACCACCACTGGCAGCGTGATGGTACCTACCGGTTGTACTTTCATCCCTCCAAATCCTACCAAGGACGAATTCACTGAACGAAGCTGATCTCGTCCTAGCCTTATTTGTTGGAAAGCGGGGTAATACAAAATGTCCGCCGAGCTGCCATTATCTACCAACACCCTTCTGGTCGTATAGTTGGCAATGAGTAGAGTAATGACAATTGCGTCATCGTGGGGGTGATGAATTCTTCCAGCATCCTCGTCCGTGAACGTGATGGCTTGCTCGTCAGCTTTCCTCGTACTAGGATATCATCCTGACAGCTGGACGTTTTGCACCACCTTCAGGTATGTCTTCCTCGATTTGGATGATTGCGCTGCTGAGGTTCCTCCTATAATAACTCTTATTTCTCCTAGCGGGGGTCGTGAGGACTCTTCCACCTTGGCCTTTAACTTCTCGTCCTTGTGGTATTGTCCTAGGAAATTCCTCAACTTTTCCTGCCTAATGAGGTTCTCTATCTGCTGCTTCAAATCAAAACACTCGTCCATGTCGTGCCCATGGTCCCTGTGAAAGCGGCAATACTTGTTCCTATTGCACTTGTTAGGATCTCCCTTCATTTTCTTTGGCCACTTCAAGGATTGATCATCTTTGATTTGCATAAGGACCTACTCTAGCAGATTATTCAAGGGAGTGTACTACTGACTTCTTGATGATAAACTTGCCTTTTTGCCATCTCTATCCCTTTTCTCATCTGCCCGGGCCTTTTTAGGACGAGGACCTTGATCTGGATGTCGTTGGTGACCTGCTTCCGAGCGTTCTGACCTTTTCCTCTTCTTGGCTATTATTGCATCCTCAGCATTCATGAAGTTTTGGGCTGAATGGACGAGTTCAGCCATAGTCTGAGGCTCCTGCTTGTACAATTTATGAATGAACAAGTCAGAATTGACCCCATTATGGAAAGCGGCCAACAGCAACTTGTCATCCATTTCATCCACCGTCAAGGCCTCCCTGTTGAAACGGGTAATGAAGGACTGTAAACTCTCATTCTCCCCTTGCTCAATAGTTAACAAACTGGAAGAAGAACGCTTGTGGTGTTGTCCTCCGATGAAGTTATTAACAAACATCTTACTCAACTCCTCGAATGATCCGACAGAGTTTGGGGTATTTTGCTGAACCATACCCTCACTGGCCCTTTTAGTGTGGTGGGGAACGCTCTGCACATAATCTCATCCAGAACTCCCTGAAGGTGCATGGTTGTCTTAAAAGTAGCAATGTGATCACACGGATCACGATTTCCATCGTATGAATCCAAGGAAGGCATTTTAAACTTTGGGAGTAAGGGATGACCATTGATGGAAGCCGTGAAAGGGGAGTCTGTTCGGTGAACTAAGTCTTCCACGGGGTTCGCTCGCCTCATATTCTTCTTTATTTCATCCATAGCTTTTCTCATCTAGTTCATTTCCCTCTCCAACTGTGGCACTCTTCTTGAAGTTGTACCCTTTAACTGACCTTCGGACTCAATGTTTTCTCTCCTACCCTTTTGACTTTGGGCTCGTCCTTCTGCATGCACTCCATCCCGTACCCTTCTTAAGTTTATCTCCCTATTCAACTCCTGATTTTGGCGGGTCAATTCCGCCATAGCAACAGCCATGGACTGCATATGTTGAACAGAAGGCGGTTGTGCAACAGGCACTGATTGACAGTCGCGATAGGGATTACTAGAAGCATCCCTACTCCCCTAGTGGCCTGGGCTAGTAGCCCTTGATCTTGTCCGAATCATTCAGCCTTTAGTCTGGGAACAACGAACGATCGAACGAAAAGAAAACTAAAATTATTTTCTTAAAAGTTTTCCCTACAGACGGCGCCAACTGATGATGCCAAGAATATCAGTAGACTGAATGCTTCAGATTAGAGAGGACTACCGGTTGTCTTGATGGCCTGAAAAAGAAAGAACAGTAATCAAAGGTGACCGGGGTCGCTGGCCAATAACCCTCAGATGACAAAGTCAGTTTTCTCTCTTATTTTTGAGTTCCAACTTTTTAGGAATCATAGAACGAACCTTTTCTTGGTCTGAATCAATGTTTATATAGTGTCTTAAGAGCAGTTATTGGGTTTGTAACCTCCCCTTGATTTGAGGAGATATGTGTTCGAATATAACTTTCTCAACTGTTTTGGAGTTACACTCTTTATGCGTAATGGTCACTGGGAGTTACATGTATGATACAGAGTTGTTTTACACACTCATGAATTTTCCCAAGTGTCAATGTGTCGTCCATAATTCCTCGTCCTGGGAACCTCAAGTCAGCTTACCTCATCCTGAGAACCTCAAGTTAACTTACCTCGTCCTGAGAATCTCAAGTCAGCTTATCTCATCTTGAGGCCTTCCAGTCAGCTTACCTCGTCCTGAGGCCCTCCAGTCGGCTTATCTCGTCCTGAGGCCCTTACTTGACTGTGCAACGCCTCATCCATGTACCTTACTCGTCTTGGACGATCTCTATGAACGAAATTGGAATTGTATTTTATCATACCCCATCAAACCTCATGGATTAGTTAGGTGACCATTTTATCTTTTTTGAGTTCTTTAGGTCAACTTTCAATTTTGGAGGGGGTAAGTATAAAATCGATTTACTAATTTGTATATAATTTTAGGATGCCATGGTGCCCTTGATCTCTTCCAGGATTCATTTTTGTAAGCATGTATACATGTATCAAACAACTTTTATAGATCTATATATATATATATATATATATATATAATTTGTAACTAATTCCTAAGATATCAAATTATTATTTTCAAGTTATTTATAATGGAAGTAGCCCTTCTGTAATAAAAGTTATGTACAACTTTTAACAATAAAAGGTTGTTGAATCTAAATTTATAAATTCATAATTTATGTTTTATTGTTTATCAGATTAATGCAAATATAACCTCAATAATAATCTACTTAATAACTATTAGCACATTTTGTGAAATGGTAAAGAAAATCAATCGTGTTGTTTGATTTATATGAGGGATAAAATAAATTAATCAAGTAATTCGTAAACATGATTGAACTAATTTAAAAAAAGAAAGACTAAACTTGTAATCTAAGTTAGTGATGGGCTCAAGTTTCATTTGTGTTAAAATTAAAATTAAATGGATTCATCATGGACTTTGTCTTGGCTCTATTAGTATGTATCCCTAAATGAAAATCAAGGATCGATGAATATGAGCCTTATTAATACGGAGATTTTAAAAAATTATGTCTAAAATATTACATAGTTCAAATCAAAATCCTCAAAGCTTAAAATTGCTTCAATTTATTACTGTTGAGGCTAGAGACACGTGTTTTCTTTTTCTATTTAGGGTTTCTTCACTTTAAAAGAAGAGGCTATGGAGGCATAGAGAAGAAGGCACGCACTGCTAGAGAAAGACAGAGCACCAAACAGTAAGGATCTCTCTCATGTTTGTTTTCCTATCCTATCTATTTACTAGGAATCTCTTTGTACATCATACGTTAATGTCCAAGATATTATGATCCTTAGAAACATTAGTCTAGGAAATATGTTATTTTGAAACTCTAAATTTTAAATTTCGATATTTGCCCAAATCTACTTGCAAGTCTAGGCAAAACCCTGCGTAATTTCGATAACAACAAAAACTCTAAAATTTAAACAAGTATTAATAAATTAAACACTATAATTTAAATTTTTTAATAATTAAACCTTATTTTAATCCATTGTGTTTAAAGTTTAATATTGACGCTTTTCTTTTTTCTAGCAAGTTGGGTGATCTTAAAATACATGTTCAATTCTATTTAGTGATAGTAATTTACAAACTCTTCAGCTTTTAAAATTTATAATGGTAATTTTTATAATTTTTTTACTATGAAAACAATAAATAATGTGAATTTTCAAATTTGAATATATATATATATATATATATATTGTAGGGACACAAATCGAGCCCAGACCCAAATACTTGATGGTACAGGCCCAAACGGCCTCGAACAATAAAATTTGTAGAGAGTGGGCTTGAAACCTAGGCTACTCCGGATGAGGGAAAGCAAAGACGCTGGATTAGGTCCACTATTGCATACAAATAGATCTTGGTGCAAAACAAGCTCTCCTCGGATGTGATTCAAGGACTTTCTAGACTGGAATTTCTTATCGCTTGTAGGAAGAGCTATTCCAAGAACCAAAAAGAATCCCCCCCAATGTTCTCTCTCTCTCTCTCTATTTATATTCCTCATTCCTCATGTCCTTATTCATGGAACCATAAATGCAGATCCCTTTCCCATTTATTGTCTTCTTGAAGCTTTCCCCAGGCGGCTATAAGGCTGATCATCGTCCCCTCAAATGTCACTTCTTCATTAATGCGGCCAGAGAGGTAGGTGTGAAGCCTTTAATGCGGTGGTGGTAGCTTTCTGCGGAGTACTGCCCACTTGTTCTCCCCTCTTGCATTCCACTGAAGTGTAACCTTGCTTGCCGAGCTTCACGAGTTTCTCCTTAGGCATCGTGGTGTACCTTGTGGCCCTTGTTTCAGTTGGGAAACCCTTCTCCTCGGACCTCTCTCAATGGCCAATGACCCAAAGGTGAGCTTATGGGCCCTCAAGTTAGGTGCCCTTGTCTCTGCCCTATAACCCTTTGGAGAAGCTGATACTTTCGGATCAGGCCCAAGGCCCAAATATGTATTTTGATACTTCTGTCCACACAATAGCCCCTCAAATATTTATTTGGCTCTGATCCGAGGAGAGAAATAGGTTTTTGACTTGCGAGTGCTGTCTCCACATGATCTCCTAAATGCTGCACGTGAGAAATCCTCCCGTGCGTTCTAGAAAGGCTCCTGACGCTTCGTAACTCACAACGCCGCATTAATTGCACTGAGTAACTTCCTGTCGCCCACGTTCTACGGTGAGATGTGGATCCAACGGTTCGGCTTTCTTCCCAAAAATTCGAGCGAGATAACTTTCACGAACCGTCGCCCCTAAATCATTCAAAACGTTTAGGTAATCGTGACATCCGCCATTACTCCCAAAAAGCAAACACGTCCTGGAAGTGTTCAACCTCATTCTCTTTCAAGAAGCTTTCAAAAGTTCGTACACATTTCTTCAGTAAGTTTTTCCTTTCATCGAACCCTTTCTCCTCTGCTGTCAACCTTTCCCCCTTTTCTTTCTAAATCTCTGCTCTCATTTTGACCCGATGGGTAGGTTTAAGTGTCTAGTAGATACGGTTTCCGACATGGAAGGATTTCGGGCTAAATATCACATTCCTCCAGAAGTGGGTCTAGAATACTGCCCCTTAGAAGTTGTAGCTGACTCTAGGAAAGAGGGGTAAGTTGTCATTCCTATAATCGCCTTCTTAGAGGGTGGGATGACACTTCCCATGAAGAACGTGACTAGTGAATACCTTCGTAACCATAGGTTATGTCCCGACCATTGTACACCCAATATGTTTAGGGTCTTAGGTTACGTCGATGCTCTAAACGAGTAGATGGGCCTGCGCCTCACATGGCGTGATGTCATCCATTTGTATGAGTGCCATCGATTGAGAGATGTAGGTTGTTACCTCAAATCGAGGTCTAACATCGTTAGGCTCATATCTTGCCTTCCCAAGTATAATAAAGGCATGAAGGATGACTACCTCATCGCCATTGGGAGATGGTATGGCGGTCCCTATTGTCTAGTCAAAGAGAGACAACCAGGTGTGATTCCCTAGGATTTAGAAATTTTGGTTTAAAGTTTTTTCCCTTTTAGCTTCTTTAAGTAGATTTATTTCCCTTTGATGCTTTCCTAGCTTGATTTGTTATTTGAATCTAACCATGTTGGGTTTCTTTGCCATTCTTCCTGCAGACAAATGGCACACGTCGCCCTGCCCGAGTGAAACTAGCATCTCGGAGCTCAACAGAGTCTTGAGATCCGAGATCTTCGTGAACGAAGACCTACAAGTGAGGGCTGCTCACCTCATACTGTGGTACGAGCCCTTGTCGAATGTTTACCAAGAGGTTGGCAATGCCATCCTTGCAGGTGGCTGGAGACGCAAGAGGATAGACGTCTCCAAACCTGACTTCCTCGCCCCTTGCGATCTGCCTGACGATCCGTCCATCATCCTCTGCGGACGTACCATTGAAGCCACCCCTTTTGCAGTGAAACTTGAAACCCAAGTCGTCCGAGGAGAATCTGCAGCTTCGCCCTCATCCCTCGACGAAGAGATTGATCGATTCCATTTGGAAGAGGCCGAGAGACCATTGAAGGGTCCCATAGTTGAGATCTCGGACGAGGAGCATAACTCGGACCGAGGTTCTAGCATTAAAGGCCTGGTTGTTGCCCTTATAGATGATAGTTCTGAAGAGGACGAGGATATGGTGACTTTGAAATCACTCTTCGCTAGGAGGGGCGCATAAGCCTTCAAGGGGGACGCCTTTAGGTCTCAGCCGAGGCTGCCACTGCCTCCCCCTCCTTCTGACCCACCTCTTCTCACTCCAAACCTCCCAAAGAAGAGGAGAAACGAGAGCGAGGAGGCAGAGAAGGAACGGGAGAAGAACCAAAAACAGCAATAACAACAGTAAGTTGTTAAGGGCGGGGCGCGTGCCTCGCCCGTTGAGAGCGGGGAGAGCCGTGGGCAGTTCGAGGTGCGCCGCAGGGAGTCTAGCTAGTCCCCTGTGCTGGAGGTGGACGGGGCCCCGATATCTCTTCAAGCTAGTATAAGGGATTTCCAAAGAGGTCACGCCCTTCATCTGGTAAATGCCCTGGAGTAGCCTTTCCTTCTGCCGAGGGACATGGAGGACCTAGGGAAGATGGGTCAGATGCGCCTTTTCCTTTCCCTGAAGAGGGACCTGGGTTTGGTACGTGCTACCCCATCCCTTTTAATTAGTTGTTATCATTTAAACCTTCACATGTTTGACTCTTCTGTGGGTTTGTCAAAACACCTCCCCGCAGGCCATCCAAGAGGTTTTTGCTGTTGAACACCTGGTGGGGAACTACCAGAACCAAGCAAAGTTCAAGCAGGCAGCCAGGGTGGAGATCAAGAAGGATTTGGGTCGCACCAAGGCTGAAAAGAGCGACCTAGCCGCTAAGTTGGCACATGAACAAAATGAAAGGAAAAGCGCCGACACTGGCCTAAAGACTGTTGAGGCCCAGGTGGAAGGGCAACGCAAACTTCTCTGCCAAAAGGAAGAGGCACTGTCCAAAGCTGGGCAAGAGGTCTCGGACTTGAAAAGGGATCTTGCCCAAGCTAAAGAAGCAGTTCACACCATAAGAGAGACCGTGGAGGCCGCCACTAAAGCCGTGTACAATGAGGGGGTTTAGGCAACGGAGAACTGACTAGCTGAAGAGATAGCTAAGTTATGCAGGGAGTACTGCCAACAAGTTTGGGCGGAAGCCTTAAACGTTGCGAGAGTTCCTGCTAACTCTGAGTGGAGAGGAGCAGAGAGGGTTTGGTATCCCAAGGATATCAGGGTGATTGAAGACACTCCATCCACTTCAGTTGCTCCCGAGATCGCGGCCCTGACGCTGCCTCCCCCCATCCAAGAGCTAGTTCCTTCTCCCAAAGAAGTTGCTGCTTCTAATAAAGAGGGGGAGAAGGGTGATTAGGCCGAGAAGGGGTCAGGCGAGCCAGCTGACCAAGTTGTACCTCCACGCAAGGCGAAGGACAAAGGGAAACAAATCCAGGTTCCGTCCTGGGCTGAGCTGAAGCGAGCAGAAGTGGAGGGTCGGGCCAAAGAGTCCTCAGCGAAGTTGGGAAAAGACCCTCCACTAAAGATCAAGGAATAGGCCACCTTGAGCTCCCTCTTCGTGCAGCTTTTCCCCTTTAGGAAGTTTATGTTCAGCATTTACCTTGTAATTTTCATTTTCAGCTTTAATGTAGACGCCTGTAGTTTTTAATAATAATTTTAAGGTTTCACATCTAATTTCCTGATGTACTTCGTTCATTGCCATACATTCTGTCTTACTGTGCCATAAGTTGCATGTGTAGCTTAAATAACTCAACACCTTTGAGCACGTGGGTCAGATCACGACAATGTTGAAGCTAAAAAGCAATGGACCAATGAGGGAGCAACCTTGTTTTATTGATGTGAAGAGTAGCTTAATATTAACACTTGAGTAAAAATGACTTGCATGTTTAATTTCCCCAAGTAGATGGTCCGAGGACCGACGTAGGTAAGGTTGACATTAACACTTAAGTTAAAAAGACTTGCATGTTAAATTTTCCCCAAGCAGATGGTCCAAGGACCCAGCGTAGCTAAGGTTGACATTAACACTTAAGTAAAAAAGACTTGCATGTTAAATTTTCCCCAAGCAAATGGTCCGAGGACCCGGCGTAGCTAAGGTTGACATTAACACTTAAGTAAAAAAAACTTGCATGTTGAATTTTCTCTCAGCAGATGGTCCGAGGACCCGGCGTAGCTAAGGTTGACATTAACACTTAAGTAAAAAAGACTTGCATGTTAAATTTTCCCTAAGCAGATGGTTTGAGGACCCAGCGTAGTTAAGGTTGACATTAACACTTAAGTAAAAAAGACTTGCATGTTAAATTTTCTCCAAGCAGATGGTCCGAGGACCCGGCGTAGCTAAGGTTGACATTAACACTTAAGTAAAAAAGACTTGCATATTAAATTTTTTCCAAGCAGATGGTCTGAGGACCCGGCGTAACTAAGGTTGACATTAACACTTAAGTAAAAAAGATTTGTATGTTAAATTTTCCCCAAGTAGATGGTCCAAGGACCCGCGTAGCTAAGGTTGACATTAACAATTAAGTAAAAAAAACTTGCATGTTAAATTTTCCCCAAGCAGATGGTCCGAGGACCCGGCGTAGCTAAGGTTGACATTAACACTTAAGTAAAAAATACTTGCATGTTAAATTTTTCCCAAGCAGATGGTCTGAGGACTCGGCATAGCTAAGGTTGACATTAACACATAAGTAAAAAATGTTGAGCCCTTGTTTGACACTGAGTTTTTGTTTGATATTGAAGACTGAACTAACAATTAACACAACATAACAATATCTGAACAGATGGCATGAACGCCTTTTATTAATAGTAGTACCTTCGAAGGTTATTTACATTTCAAGGTCGTTTTACAGCCTTTTTATCCAGGTCAGCAAGATAGTACGACCCTATACTAGCCACTGAGGTTATATGGTAGGGCTCTTCCTAGTTAGGTCCCAACTTTCCCCATGCTGGGTCCTTAGCAGTTCCAAAAACTTTCCTTAGGACTAAGTCACCAGGAGTGAGGGGCCTTAGGTTCACGTGGGAGTCATACCTTTGCTTGAGCTTCTATTAATAGCAAGCTAGCCGAACCATGGCGTTCTTTCCCCTTTCTTCAACCAAGTCCAGCCCCTTCTGCAGCAAATCATCATTATTGGCTGGGGCAAAGGAGTGCGTCCTTATTGTCGAAAACCCAGTTTCCAAAGGGATCATAGCTTCAGCACCATAAGCCATCGAAAAGGGTGTCTCTTCCGTGGACCTTCGTGGCATAGTTCGATAAGTCCACAGCACATGTGGCACTTCCTCTACCCACCTGCCTTTGGCATCATCTAGTCTTTTCTTGAGGCCATTGACTATCCTTTGTGGGTAGGCTGGGGTAGAATACCTGTTTGTGATGCCGAAGTCCCCATAGTATTTTCTGAAGGCCTTGCTATTAAACTGTAGGCCGTTATCCGAGATGAGGGTGTGTGGGATCCCAAACCTAGTAATGATGTTCTTCTAGACAAACTTCTTTAAGTCCACGTCTCTAATGTTTGAGAGGAGCTCTGCTTTAACCCACTTGGTGAAGTAGTCCGCCCCGACGAGCAACCATCTTTTATTCCCCGCGGCCCTAGGGAAAGGTCCCACTATGTCCAAGCCCCACTGAGCAAACGGCCAAGGGCTAGCCAAAGGGTTAAAGACACCCCCAGGCTAGTGAATGTTGGGAGCAAACCTCTGACATTGATCGCACTTTCTCGCATAATCTTGTGCTTTTCTCTCCATGTTCGGCCACCAATATCCCTAGGTAAGGGCTCTATGGGCTAATGACCTCCCTCCCGTGTGACTACCACATATTCCTTCATGTAATTCTTCCAAGAGTAGCTCTGTTGCTTTAGGATGTACACACAGCAGGTAAGGTCCAGAAAAAGAGCATTTATATAGTTTCTCATCTTCGGATAACCAAAACCGCGGAGCTTTTCTACGTATCTTGTCAGCTTCAGACCTTTCGTCTGGCAAAGCATCACTTTTGAGGAAGGATACTATCGGGTCCATCCAACTAAGGCCCATTCTGACCTGGTGAACCTGGATGGCATCAAGACCTGTACCAGTGGGCTTAAATAAATCTTCGACGAGGATGACTCGGGGTAGGCTTTAAGCCGAGGAGGTTGCAAGCGTAGCCAGCGAGTCGGCGTGTCTATTCCCATTCCTAGAGATATGCGACACTGCAAAAGATTCAATCTTGGACTGCAAGTACTTAGTGCGGGCTAAATACCCTTGCATTCTTGGTTTCTTGGTATCCAACTTTCCTTTCACCTGGCCGACCACTAGCTGCGAGTCTGAGAACACCTGCACCGATTGTCCCCCAATTTTTCAAAACATGTCCATTCCCACTAGCAGAGCTTCATACTCGGCTTCATTGTTGGTAGCCGAGAATGCCAATCTCAAAGACTTCTCCAAGATGATTCCCTCTGGGGATATCAGAACTATCCCTACGCCAAACCCCTTCTGGTTGGCTGCTCCATCCATGTACACCTTCCACACTAGGGACTTCTCGCATGAGACCACGTCGACTGATTTTCCATCCATGCCCCACCTCTCAGGGTCTCTTCCATAGAAGGCTCAACAAACTTCGCCACTAGGTCGGCAAGGACCTGCCCTTTCATGGAGGTGCGAGGCATGTACTTGATGTCAAAGGCTCCGAAAATAGTTTCCCATTTGGCGATCCTGCTGGAGTAGTCAGCACTCTGTAATACGGACTTGATGGGGAGTTGAGCCAGCACGACGACTGTATGAGATTGGAAGTAGTGCGGGAGCCTGCTCGTTGCATGCACGACGGCTAGAATCACTTTTTCCAATGGTAAATACCGTATCTCGGCTTCCTGCAGAGACTTGCTCACATAATAGACTGGTCTTTGTATACCATCGTCGTCTCGTAATAGAACCAGGTTGAAGGCATGAACAGCCACGGCTATATACGCGAACAAAACTTCATCTACATCTAGGCGAGACATGATGGGTGGCCAAGAGAGGTATTCCTTCAGCTGTTGGAAAGCTATGGAATATTCTTTGGTCCACTCGAATCCCTTCCACTTATTTGACAGTTGGAAAAAAGGTCAGCATCTGTCCGCGGATCGAGATATGAACCTATTGAGAGCGGCCATCATCCCTACTAGCTTTTAGATCTCCTTTGGATTTTAAGGAGGTTGGAGATTGTAGATTGTTGTGATTTGGGCGGGGTTGGCCTCAATCCCTCTATGAGTGAGCATGTAACCCAGAAACTTGCCAGTCTCTACACCAAAAGAGCACTTAGAGGCATTCAAACGCAACTTGTGCTTCCTTAACGTTTGGAAAGTGTTGTTCAGGTCGGCCATATGCATAGGTATAGCCTTACTCTTTACAACCATGTCATCCACATATACTTTAACAGTTTTCCCTAATTGAGCCTCGAACATCCTAGTCATCATCCTCTGGTAGGTAGCCCGAACATTCTTCAAGCCAAAAGGCATTACCTTGTAATGATAGTTGCTAGTGGGGGTGACAAAAGCTGTCTTTTCCTAATCCTCCGAAGCCAAAGGTATTTGGTGGTACCCTTGAAAGGCATCTAGAAAACTCATCTGAGAGTAGCCGACTGTCGCGTCCACCAGCTGATCTATGCAAGGTATTAGGAAAGAGTTCTTGGGGCAAGCCTTGTTTAGATTCGTAAAATCCACGCATACCACGACTGTGTGCACCAACCACTCAGGATAGAATACTTGATAGCCCCAGCTTTCTTAAGTCTGATGACTTCCTCTTTAACGACGTCGGAATGTTCCTTGGAAGAGCGTCGTGGTGGTTGCCTCTTCGGTATTGTAGCCAGGTTGACATTCAGGTGGTGACAGATGAAGCTTGGGTCAATCCCCGGAACCTCGTAGGCATCCCATGTGAACACGTCAAGGTTTTTCTTCAAGAACGCGACCAACTCCTCCCTTTCCTCTGCTAGTAATTGGGCCCCTATCTGGAAGAACCTTTCAGGGTCGCTATCCACAAGAACTCTATCCAACCTTTCACATGTAGGTTCTTCTGCCACTATCTCCCCAGTCGTGGCAGAAGAAGCTAGTTGCTATGAGGTAAGCACAACTGAGGCCAAGGGCTCTGGCTCTAGTTTGCGCAAAACTGAGACTGTTAGGCACTGTCTCGCCATGAACTGACTCCCAACAATTTCTTCAACCTGACTGCCAAACGGGAACTTCACCTTGGCATGGAGAGTCAAGAAGACAGCACCCAGGGTGTGCAGCCACGGACTTCTTACAATGGCCGTGTAGGGAGAGTAGGCATCGACCACGATGAAATCTACTTCGACTACTGCTGGGCCTGACTGCACAGTCAACCTAATCTACCCCTTGGGACGACTGCCTTCCCCTCAAAACTTATTAAAGGAGAGTCATAGGCCGAAAGATCCTCCAGCCTCAAGTTCAACCCCTTAAACAGATCAGGGTACATAATGTTTGCACCACTTCCTTGATCTGCCATTACCTTCTTCACATCGTAGCCTCCTATTTTCAACATGATGACCAAGGCATCATCGTGCGGCTGGATGGTCCCCACTTTGTCCTTGTCTAAGAAGCCTAGAATTGGAGGTATGTTATCCTTCATCCTCTTCAGCTCAGAGTTAAAGTTCTCGGCGAGAGCTCGGAAAGGTTGGAAGGGCAAGAGCCGGTCCTCCCAAGAGCGGCGTGAATGACATTAATCATCCCCAAAGGGGGTCTTGAAACGCTGTTACCCTGATTAGCTAGACCAGGATGCTTTGCCTGCTCGTCAGGCCAATATAAGAACTGCTTCAACTTCCCCTCTTTCACTAACTGCTCAAGATAATTCTGCAAATTCCTGTAGTTCTCTGTTGTGTGACCTCTCTCTTGATGATATTGGCAATGGAGGTTCTGGTTATGCTTCGTGAGATCCCCTAACATCTTGTTGGCCACCTAAAATATGGTTCATGACGAATTTTCTTAAACACCTGTTGCATGGGTTCACGGAACACAGTGCTGACCACCTGTGTAAATGTCGGACCAGGCTGCCCAACGAACTCTCTCATCGGCTTGCTGTTATTGTATTTGTCCGACCTGAAATCCCTCCTCTCTTGAGGGATAACCTTCGCCTTCCCTTTCCCTTGTAGCTGATCTTCCTCAACCCGCTTGTACTCATCGATGCGATCCATAAGCCGACGCACGCTCTTGATAGGCCTTTTGGTCAAGGACTTCCTCAGATCGTGCTCGTTTAGAAGGCCGACCTTGAAGGTGCTTATGGCAACATCATTGAAGTCCCCATCGATCTCGTTGAACATCTCCCAATATCTATCGGAGTACGTCTTGAGGGTCTCTCCCTCTCTCATGGCCATGGACAATAGTGAATTTAAAGGCCGAGGCACCCTGTTATAGGTGATGAAGCATGAGCTAAATGCTCTGGTGAGCTCCATGAAGGAATCCACAGAGCCTGCCTTCAGGCCGTTGAACTATCTCATCGCGACAGGTCCCAGGCTAGAGGGGAAGATTTTGCACATCAAGGTCTCGTTCTTAGAGTGCACCACCATTCTCTGACTGAAGTGGCTCACGTGTTCCACTGGGTCCGTCCGCCCATTGTAAATGGTGAAAGTTGGTTGGGTAAACTGCCTCAGAAGCCTTCCTTTCTCAATCCTATGAGTGAAGGGCGATTTGGAGATTTGGTGGAGCGCTTTGCTTAAAGCATTGTTGGCTAAGCCCTTGGAAGAGGCTTTCTTACCCCTAGGGTTGCGAGGGTAGTCGTCCCCGCAAGAGGAGGACTCATTGGGAGGAGTTCCTGACTTGGGACTGCCGCTGCTATTATGAGAATCTGCTGAAGAAGGGTCTGAAGGGGAGGGAGTACGCCGTCGTTTCTCCCGGCACAGCTTTTTTTTTTTTTTTTTTTTTTTTTTTTTTTTTTTTTCAGATGGTCAATCTCTTTCTACATGGCTTTGACACTCTTTTCGCGGGAGGCTCTGCTTTCTACCCGTGTATGACTCCTTCCGTGTGTATGCTCTATACGCACACTAGCTTCTCGATCTCTTCCCCGCTCTAGCTGCGAAAGGTGATCCTCGTGCTGGGATCCCATAGGCTCTACATGATGTGAACCTGAGCCCTCCATGATGCTTCACGTCCTTTAACTCTAGGTTCCCACAGACGGCGCCAATTGTAGGGACATAAATCGAGCCCAAACCCAAATACTTGATGGTACAGGCCTAAACGGCCTCAAACAATAAAATTTGTAGAGAGTGGGCTTGAAACTTAGGCTGCTCCGGATGAGGGAAAGCAAAGACGTTGGATTAGGTCCACTGTTGCATACAAATAGATCCTGGTGCAAAACAAGCTCTCCTCGGATGTGATCCGAGGACTTTCTAGACTGGAATTTCTTATCCCTTGTAGAAAGAGCTATTCCAAGAACCAAAAAGAATCCCCCCCCCCAATGTTTTATCCCTTTCTATTTATATTCCTCCTTCCTCACGTCCCTATTCATGGAACCATAAATGCAAATCCCTTTCCTATCCATTGTCCTCTTAAGCCTTCTCTAGGCGGTTATAAGGCTGATCACCATCTCCTCAAATGTCACTTCTTCATTAATGCGGCCAGAGGGGTAGGTGTAAAGCCTTTAATGCGGTGGTGGCAGCTTTCTGCGAAGTACTTCCCACTTATTCTCCCTTCTTGCATTCCGCTGGAGTATAACCTTGCTTGCCGAGCTTCACGGGTTTTTCCTTAGGCATCGTGGTGTACTTTGTGGCCCTTGTTTCAGTTGGCCGAGGAGACCCTTCTCCTCGGACCTCTCTCAATGGCCAATAACCCAACGGTAGGCTTATGGGCCTTCAAGTTAGATGCCCTTGTCTCCGCCCTACAACCCTTTGAAGAAACTGATACTCTTGGATCAGGCCCAAGGCCCAAATATGTATTTTGATACTTTTGTCCCCACAAGGAGACTAAACTATAAAATATAATGTAGAGGGAGAAGAGCTAATGTACTTGGTCATTATCGTTGCTATAAGCTTTGGGTTTAGACCTATATAGTTGGCTCAATTTCAACTCACATGTTCAGTAATATATATTTTTTTAAAAGATTAATACAATATGCTGCTGACCATACAGTTCAAACTCTTTCTCCCTCCTTTAGACCTCGACCATTTTGTGCATAGAAAGATGTCAATTCAGCTACAATAATATTGTCTTGGCTGAATAAAAATTTTTTCCTTCTACCCTTGATTCCATGGGTAATAATATTAGATGTTATACTCCCATGTGGAAATCTTGATATAGGTTTTCTTTTAAGCATAGACTATTTTTTGTATTTGCTAACAAACTCCCTAGTCCTCAATATTGAAGAAACAAATGCGTTAAAAAAAAAAAACACTATACAATGGAGTACAGATTCCTTTCTTCGAGCAAAGTTTTCACAACCAAAAAAAAAAAATTGTTAGATTTATAATTCAAAATAACATTTATAACACTTAGACCAGCTAAAATTTGTTGGAAAATTTAGATTGACCCTGGTTAATTAATTCAATTACCTAAGTTGATTAATTAGGTCAAATTACATGCAAATCGTGGAGGCACACACAAATTACCAAATGAACTAAAGTGCAGTGGAAATTAAATTTGATGCAGTGATGTATTAACAAATGGAGAGTACCTCTCACAAGGCAAAAACTCCACCGAGTGATTTTTAAGTCACCACTCTTAAGAAATCACTAATCAAGAATCAAGCGGTTATAAGTACAAGGAATCTTACCTCTACCTGGACTATCCCAAAGTACCAACCTACAGTTGAACCTTCACACCAATACCTAATTGGACTTGATTTTGTAGAAACTTATTCCTTTGCATGGATTGCCATACGTAACTAACTTCACAACAACCCTTTTTATTGTTGTAGTTGATTTGTAGCAGCTTCACATAAAAACACCAATAAGATCTTCAGTTGTTGGTGCTAGAGACTTTGTTTGGTTACAAAATCCAAAGGTGCATAACAATCTCAGCAAGATCTCTTTCTTCTGGAGGAGGCTAGGGTTTAAAAAAAAAAAAAAAAAAAAAAAAAAAAAAAAAAACCTTATGAAGGATTCTAGGGTTAGGGTTTTTTTTCTTTGCCACCTTATTTATATAGGAGCTTAATGGGTATTTTAAATGGGCTCTTCTATTCTTGTTAGGTTTACATAAGCTCTCTTATTCCAATTAGGTTTGCTCTCCTATTCCAATTAGGATTATACAAACTCATAAAAAATATCCAATAAGAATCCAGAAGTTGTAGGCTATATTCTGAAATCCCGTAACTCGATAGATTGAGAGGTATTGAGACAGGTATCGAGCTTTAGCAAATCTCAATAGATCGATAGGTATCGAGGAGGGACCAGGACTTGTAGATTCAACTTTTCTTCACTTGTTTCTTGGTGTAGCCTTCATGTCTTCAATAATATCACTTGTCTTATTTATTAAACATACTTCATAATATTCTAGAAACCACTTAGAACTAGCCAATTACAAGAAAATATGTTTTATGACAAGATATTCCAATACATGAAGAATATGACCCTAACAAAATTCAAATAGTTTTATCTTTTACGTATGGACTTAATGCTTATGTTCTTAAAAGTAGTATGGATCCAATATTGTCAATAAATATGCCTTTGAAGATCTCTTTCAATCTCTCAATTTGTTCCTCTATTAAATACCTTAACATGTTAGGACATGGATACAAACAAATGTGAAATTTGCTCTACAATCTAAAATCTAAATCACTGAAAGATCACTTCAGATTTCATTTTCCTTTAAGACTTCCAATAATAATAAAAAAAAATTAGAAATTATCGATTAGAATATGATCATTTTTTTTTTCTTACCTTTTCAACATGACAATTCCTATTTTACATGGACAGATGATCAATAGCTTCTACTCCCATTTCAATTTTGCCAAATAAAATATCAAAAAGGGAAATAAATAGAGAAAAAGAAATGGGTAAGAACTATTATGCCAACCCTCTTGGGGTTTAAAGGTCTACCAGTTATCTACACTATAACATCACTTTTTAATTTGGTAAGTAACACCATAAGTATGGTTTTAAAAATTAGATTGGACTCAAATTATTTTTTATAATTATTAAGATAAAATAAAAACATATATTTATAATCATTTTATAACTACTAGTATTTACTAACAAAATATAGGAAAAGATCAATAATTAATATCCGAATTTTCTCTTCAAGGCAACAAAAATAAAAAAATGTAATTAAGCAATTGAGCAAGCTTATCGGATGTAATTTGCATTATGGCTAAAATCTTTAATACCAATTAACAAAATTCAAAGAAAAATTGAACACCTATAGACAACTCATTTTGTACTCGTTAATAACCTTTAGTCCCTGGCCGAACGATGAGCTTAACATATGTCAACCAAGGATGATTAAAGAGTTCACAATAGTTTGAAAGTAATCATAGCTCAAAAGTGCTCAAATTGCTTTAAAAACAATGCTGAAAAATTACCTTTGCTCACTTTTTTTACCATAACTTTTGATTCATAAAGCATTTTTTAGTAAGGTTTGTTTCATTGGAAAGTAGACATCTTGAGATTCAATTTGAATACATACATGTTGCCTAATGTGGAATTTAATTAGTGACTTATGACCTTTTGAATTTGGACTAAAACAACAGTTGAAATTTGGGTTTTTAGGGAGCATGCATATGCTTGAATCATGCATGCATAAGCAGCCACATTTCCAAGCCTTCAAACTTGATTTTTGGGCCCCAAACATTATTCTTTGATGGTGGCTGGCCCGCAGGCCCTTGGGAATGTCCAAAAACCTCTAAAAATTCCCTAATTTTAGCGTATAAATATTCACCTTATGTCTCCAATCCAAACCTTAACTAGAGAGAGTTTATTTTTTGCCTCCATCTTCTCTAAAACCCTAGTTCATATTTTCTAATCTCCTACACAGCACCAAAGCACATTTTTTATAGATAAAAAAAATCTCTCTTAAGTTAGTTCTAGGGTAGAAAGTTCGTTTTCTAATTGTTTTCAAAACCTTTTTCAAAAGAAGCTGTTATTGAGTTGTGATTTCTAAGTTATATTATTTTCTCATTAATTATCTTGTTATCTCAATCTAATCTCAGTATTGTAGGCATTAAGGGGTTGGTTAAAAACCTCAAACTCATGATCCTAAGCAGGGTGAGTGTTCTTTTCATGAACTCCCCCTTTGCTTAATATGATTTGTGAGTTCTTGATTTAGTTCCAATAATTGTTATATTTGTTTTGTTTGATGTTTATAATTCTTTTGACATGTAATAATTTGATTTTAGGATGAATATAATCTGTTTTGGTTGTTCTTCTTTTATTATTTTAGTTTTATGTAAAGATTGACATGATTATTTATTTAATGTAGTTTAGTATACTTGTTTGATTTGTTTCATGTTTATTTATTTATGTTGATGGTTTTTTTATTTTCTTTATGTTAGTTTAGTGTTTATGGTTTCTAACATGCTTCTTGATTTCTGTGTTAATATCTTTGTTTGATTTAATACATAAAAATATGATTTTTATTGTTTCTGTGTTGAGGATGCATACGCGTACTCAAGTATGAGCGTGCATGTTTTTGAACACGCATGGTTAAGTATGCATACACATCTTGAACCTAGATTTGGGCAAAAATCTTATTTTTATGAATTTAATTATTTTTCACATGTTATATTATTATGTTTGGTTTTGTTTTAGGTTCATTAATTATTTTTATTTGTTTTCCATATTTATTTTATTATTTTTACCATGTTTGGCGTATTTGATAATCCTTCCTTGCATGTTTGGTTTAATTGTTTGTTTTCCTTTTTAATAGTATATGTTTGATTGTGGTTTGATTTGTTTCCTTATGCATACACATCTTGTGTGTATTATTTTTGTTTAAGTGCATGATGTATGTTTAGGTTAAGGATTAGGGCTCTTGGGTGCCTAACACCTTCTCTAATTGTACCCAAACTACGGACCCATAATCTAGTATATAGACTTATGCATATAAGTGAGTGTCCCAAAATGCCCAATTTGGTTCCTAGACCTAAACCAAGTAGCAACTTCATTTTCACTCTCCGCCTGGTCCACTCCTAGCCGAGGTGTACTTCCCATGAGGAAACCGCTTGTCGTGGGCACTTGCACCCATAACACCAAAAAAAAAAAAAAAAAAAAAAATCAAGTACCAAAAAAAAGTAAAATGTTAAAAATAAATATCAACTAGCCATTGCATAATTGTAAGGCGTCTAGCTATTTACAAACATACAAAATAAAAAAAGCATTCATTTGTTATTTATGGTTTATACTTTATACCATAGCAATATATATTTTTTGGGTAAGTAACACCAAGGGTATGGTTTTAAAAATTGGATTAGACATAAAATTTTAATGAAGATTGGTTCTTGGTTTTCTTGGTTTGATTGGGGTTGAACCCATATGTAAGGGTCATATTTGTAATTGGCATATCCTAGAGACAAAATGCACTTTATGTTATTGAGTCTTAGTGTCTAATTTTAAAGAATACCTAAATGTTGCACAACAAGTGGTTAACAAGTGCTATGATTGAAGACACAAGAATGCTCAAGAAACTACTCAAGAAAATATGTTTCAGCAGATCACAACACCTCTCTGAATACCTGTTATGTATATTAGTTTATGTATATTTTTTTTATCAACTCAGGTGACAATTGGGATATATTTTTTTTGCTCAATTTAATAATAATTGTAATAAAATAAAATAAAAAACTGTTCAACCCATACAATACATACTCACATCGTCCTTCGTTATTAAGACCAAAGACTGACCATACAATATATACTCACATCGTCCTTTTCCGCTAAGAAAGAGGAATTCAAATCCAAGGAATCAATCACCCCCTCTCTCTACAACATTTTTTAACAATCTACTCTCTACCCACCACGACTAGGAATACAAAATCCTTATATCTATATATATATATATATATATATATATATATTTTTTTTTTTTATGGCCACAAAATCCTTATATATACAATCCTCTCACTATGTACACACATATTGTCTTCAAGGGTGTTTGGTTTAGCTGTTTGCATAACTCAAAACTCAATTTCCATCACTCAATTCTCAAAATTTGTGGGTCCCACCAAAATTCGAGTTGTTTGAATAAGTTCTCATAACTCAATTTTCATTGCTCAAACTCAAAAAAATGAATTTGAGCAATGAAAATTGGAAACAATTTTTGGTTGTTTCCGGATTATGAGAATTAAGTTATGGTGTCATTTTTGTAATTATCTGCAATATATGAGACCCATTTCTTTTTGTTGTCCACATCAATTTAGAATGGCATTTACTCTCCCAACGGACTTGTTCCCTTCTTTTTCTTTATTTTTGGAAAAAGACTTGATCTCCTGCATTACCAATGCTCTCTCTCCATTCTCAAATCCCCAAGGCTTCTCCACAGCTAGACACTAGCAGCACCACAAGTTTAGACGCCCCATTTTACAACTTGTATTTAATCAATATTAAGGTCAAAATAGTAATGTTGCACCAAGGGCATGATCGTAATTTTTACAAGTAGATTTTCAAATTTGTTATACAAAACAAATCTTGATACTCTAACGATCACAATGGTATGTCATGTGCCTTGATCGGACCACCTGATCAAAAATTATTATATAAACAATTTTTAATTATTGTGACTCGCCTACACAATGGGTCCAATCATGCCCTTTAAACACTTAATTTTCATTAATTCGAACAAGAATTAATTAAAAATTAATTAAGGGTGAATTTTGATTGGATTTTATTTTATTTTATTATTTTTTAAGAAATAATAAAAAAAGGTTTTCCTTTATGGCATCTTATCTACTCTTTTGAAAAACAATTTAGATAGAGAAAAAAAAAATATGATCCATGAAAATTTTCAAAAATAACAGAAAATGCTAAAAAACGTTTCTATTTTCAACAACAACTTAAATCGCATTTTCGGCCTTAAAAACATTAAAATTTGGTTTTCTCTATTTCTAGAAAAGTTGTAGAGAATTGAATTTCCTTTCAATAAATGCCAATCTTGAATTAATTGAAATTTTGAGCAACAAGTTATAGCCAAAATATGAAGCAGGTGCAGACGATAACACAAATTCAGTATCATCTTCAACTTTCTTTCAAAATTTCAAATAAGGATCAACACCAAATATGTTCAAGCTTATCTAATAGGCTTATCCCCTCCCTTAGCTTTAGAAGAAAGCTTTTGAAGAACAAGTTGGATAGAGAAATAGATACATTCTATGAAAAATTAAAAAAAAAAAATGCTAAAAAAAGTTACTACTTTTAGCAGCAACTTGAATCACATTTTTGTCTAAGAAAATGTTGACATTTGGTTTTCTCTATTTCTAGAAAAGTTGTAGAGAATTAAATTTCCTTTCAACAAACACTAATCTTAAATTAATTGGAATTTTCAGTAGAAAGTTAGAGCTAAAATACGAAACAGGTGCACAAGATAACATGAGTTCAACATCATCTTCAACTTTCTTTCAAAATTCAAATGAGGATCAACACCAAATTCGTTTTAGCTTATCTACACAGGTTTATCTCCTCCCTTAGCTTCAAAAGAAAGCTAATAATTTAGCTTTAAAGCTAATAAATATAGAAGACCTATTTTATTTTGCGCACCCCATTCCCTCTCGAGAGCTAGTGAGAAAGCAGAGAAGAAAGTTGTGGGCAACCATTGTTCTTACTTTGGTTGTAGTTTAGTACTTCCTTGCTTTCTACCTAACCCTTTAAGTGATCACTTCCCCTTTTAATTTATGCTCTATGCTAGTAAGTAGTTAATTATGTTGTGTGAATTTTTGCACTAGTTTAGTTTAGGCTGTTTTTAACACTAAAATACTTGCCTTATTTTGTCCTTCGTATTCTAAATTTCATAGAGTCATGCTTGTTTTAATACATGGTTATCTTTTTTTATTCTCTTATAATGCTTCATTCACGGTGTCTCATTCCTTTCTTGTAATTTTGTGTCTTCTCATATGCTACACACTTCAATGTAATCCCTTAATGTAATTCAAATTTTTGAATACCATCTCATGATATCTCACATGCTTAATGTCTATTGTCTTTCACACCTATAGTTCTGATGCTTTGTTACCACATGCTTAAAGTTTGGTTTTCTTCATAAAAGTCAGATTGTTGCTTTCTAGGGAATGTCCTAATCTTTGCAGTCCTCCATGATTAAATCTTGAATTGCGTGATCACATCTTAGTTTGCTTTCGACATGACAGATGTATTCATTGTTCGTCATATTATTAGATATTTGTTTGCCTTCATGTGACTTGAATCTTTGTTTTCTTTACATATGCTTTGTTGCTCAACCTTGATTTTCTTCACATGCTAAATTTTAGATCCTGACATAGATTTCCATCTCAAAATAGAATGACATAGATTTTTCGTTCTCTTCACCAACGATTAAGACATGAACATGACATCATTTTCTGACTTTTCTTTAAAATCTTTAGACGAATTTAACTAGATTTTTTTTTAGTTTCTACACATACTCGAATAAATGCTTCCAAGTCATTATTTATTTCTTTCATGATATGCTTGGATGAACATGTCTTTATATCTCATTGACATTCTTTTTACATGCTTAGATGAACACTTCTAGGCTAATGTGCAATTTTCTCTTAAATGCTTAGATGAACATGTCTAGATAGTTGTTTTACTTTTTTCAATGCTTAAACAAATATGTCTAAGTATTTTGATTTTCTCTAGATGAACATGTCTAAGAGATTTTTCTTCACTGTTTTTTCATAATTGCTTGGATGATCAAATCTGCTCAAATGTTTTGTTTTTCTCTTTGCAATTGTGTGGATGACAAATAGCATGACAATTCTCTGTTTTCCTTCACATGCTTGGATGAATACTTCTAAGTTATTATTTGCTTTTCATTACATGCTTAGATGAACATGTTTAGGTAGTTGTTTCTCTCTTTTTTGAATGCTTAGGCAAACAGGTCAAATTAACATTATGGTTTTCGCTTAAATACTTGGATGAACACGTCTAGATGATTTTCTTTGTTCTTCTCATGATTGCTTGGATGATTGGTAGGCCTTTTTTTTTTTTTTTTTTGCAATTATGTTGATGACAAATAACATGACGATTTTGTTTTCCTTCACATGTCTAGGCTAGGAATTCTTTGTTTACATTAATTTCTTGGATGAACATGCCATTACTTTCATGCTCTCTTTACATATACATTGTTATCTAACAAATTTCACTTTTTGCTTCTCTTTAAGTTAAATTTCCCAACACATTTTTATTTACAATTCTTGCAAATTAACATATTTATATGATATATTGTTTGTACTTGTTTGACATGACATGACATGATACTGGCCACCTTAACCTAGGAGACCGATTTTACCAGGTTAGATGGGTGCTTAATCCCTTCCCAACTTGTAAATTAGCTTCTAAACCAAGATCAAGGATTCTAGACTAGGCTCTTGTATATACAATTTTGCATTTTTAGAATGTAACTAGTAAAAAAAGTAATGAAATTTACTTTCTTAGATTTTATCTAGGACCAAAAAAGCATTATAAATTTTGTTACAATATTGTTGTAAATTGTCATATATATTAATACAACAAAAGCATTTTTATAGAGAAGGTTCTTTTATTTTTCCATTTAAATTAAATAAGTGGTGACTCCATGTAGAACCCTCGACCTAGGGGAGAGTACATTTTAGAGTGAATTTGACATTTTGAGTATCATGATCCCACCCGTTCTTGCGAGCTAGGCCCAATTTGAGAAAAAAATTGACTAGTCGGGGTCACAGTTGCCCACAACAGGCCACCACCACGAGCTGCCACCACGACTTCCATCATTATGAGCTGCCACCACGATATATACCACATCGCAAGGCTTCTTAAACACATACCACCATGAGCTACCCCCACAACCTTCCAAATCTTCAAGTCTCACCTATCACCACCACTCACCAACTATGGGCCAATAGTGAGTTGGTTGCTCTAATGTGTTAATATTTGTGAGGAAGTGGGTTTGATGGGTTCTGTATTCCTAGATTTGGAGCTTGTTTTTAGGTGTTGACACCCTATTTTGCAAACCGCATTTAACCTCATATGGAGGGTAAAATGGTAATTTCACTTTGAAAATAGGCATCTTAATTATGGCCATTAGATCCTTAATCTCATTTCATCAAAATGATCTTGATGTTGTAATGATCAGATTGATTGGTCATAAGCCCTAATCAGACCATCAGTTTGAAATTTATTATCAAATCAAGTTTCAATGGTTGAGATGCACTATCACAAATTGAATCTGATTATATGTGATTATGGACAATTGATTCCAATTGTTTATAATTATAATCAATTTGAGATTAATGACGTGTCATAATTTGATTGGTTAGGACTATATCTTGTGGTAAGGTTGCACACACTTAATTAATTAGATATTCAAACATTAATTATTCAATAACTAATTTGTGTAACATATTTTTAATTAGGGTAAATTTGGAACTAATTAAGTCTAAAATGGAAGAGATTGGAGCTCGGAAACTAATTTGTGACCTATTAATGTTAATTGTGCTGAAATTATTTTCTAGCAAATGACCTCTGCTCACAATTTTGTTGAGATCTCTTAGAATATTTTGAATATCTAAGTGAGGTTAATTTTTTCAAAAACTAGACATCCGGGGCTTCAATTTGAGCACAAGGATGAGATAATTCCAATCATAATTGAATAAGATATGATTTTTTGAATTTGTCTCTACAAGATGTTACAATAGTTATGGGAAAACCAAATTTTGCTTAATCATCACTCCCACCAATCTCTACATTTAATGCACTAGCTTTCCCCAAAGTCTAAAATAGGGTCTAGGTTCATGATTCTTTTTTATCCTTTGCTAACCCTTATTAAATGAACTTCCATTCATATTTTTTCCACTGCTACTATATAAACTCTCCTCTCCTCCATTCCAAAGCACACAGAAGTCCTCTTTGTTCTCATCTCTTGAGTTCTAGTAAAGTAGAGTAGTCTTGTCATATCTTGGTCTTTTTAAGACTCAAGGTGTTGAGTGAGACTCACTCTCCCTCTTCTAGCACTTCTTTTCTACTCCACCCTTAGGACCTTCACCAAGAGCTTCCTCCTCCACTATGTGAATATTGTGTACAGGTATAATCTCTTTTCCTAATTTGTTTTGTATGTTACTATGATGAGAATTTAAAATTAGAGCATGCTAGTGGTTAGTGGTTATTTAAATTCCTTGAATATGTTTGAATGTTCTTAAATGTTCATATTTGTTCTTCACATGTTCTTGGTTGTTCATCACGTGTTTATGCATAACACTAGCTTTGATTTTAAACCACGTCAAAAATATGAAAAACATGTTTGTTTCATAACTCTTTCAAATCCTTGAGTTTAGGATATCACCATTCACACACATTCACAAACATTTATTTTTCAATCCAAATGCAATGCCTAATAAATTGAATTAGGGTTTATCACATGCACACACATTAAACATGCAAATTGATTGATAACATATTGGTTGATATGATATGAATGTTGGCTACTATAGTCAAGAAGACCGGTTTCACCATATAAGATGGGTGCCTAACACATTCCCATCTTGTAACATAGCCTCCGAGCTTAGACCAAAGGTTGATAGATCAATGCTTATCCATATAATTTTCAATTTGTAGATTGTAACTAGGAAGCAAAATCATGTACTTTATCTTAAATTGTATCTATGACCAAAGTCATGTAATTTCTTATGATCAATTTAAATTCATTTGCAAATTAATAAAATGAGGAATTTTTCAATTTTGGTTTTCTTTTTTATTCCAATAATTAAATAAGTGGCCACTCTATTATAAAACCCTTAATTTAAAGAGGAAAATATAATCAGTTGAATTTTCATTTTGAGAGACAATAACATGACTCCATACATTCACATGGATTTGGCCCAACACCAAAAAAGGGGCCGAGGCGTGGTCTCTTACATTAGGTTTCTTTGATGCGGAGGCTAGAGCTTGAAGGAGCACACGGGTATGTAACTACCTGTTCTGACCCAACACAGCAAATGAGTCCCACCACTTTATGAAAAATTTTGAGTTATAAAGACCAAAATATGAATCCAAACAAGATTTAGTTTGAGTGAGTGAAAAAATAGAGTTAGAGAATTGAGTTGTGGGAATTGAGTTTGAGTAATGAGTTGTGAGTTATGGATGATGCTCAATCCAGACAGGGGTTGTGTGGTGATAACTGCTCTTGAGACACTTAACTTTAATGCTACTGTTCCTGATGGATTTTTTTTTTTTTTTTTTTTTTTTTTTTTTTTTTTTTTGCGGACCATGATTTAAGTGAGGTTTGAAAATAGCATATTTTAAGCTGAGTATTCAATAGAAATGACACCATTTTAAATTTACAATTTTTGAAAACTTTTTATTTTATATTTAAAAGATTCTACACATATGAAAATTTCTCATAGAAATGTGGTCATATTTTGCATGAAAAGCATTTAACATGCCAATAACATGGTTAATATTTCATGATTTTGGCATTATCATAGTGATATTAGAACAAAGAAACCAATTTAATTGAGGCCAAAGTTGTTAAAAAAATAAATATCAAATTCATGGCTTTACAAAGAAATTTCAATGACTACATTTGAATGACTACCGCCTTTGAGATATTGGAAAAAACTACGAATTTGATCCAACAACACCAAACCTAGAAAATTCACAATACCCAAACCCCACATCCACATCCACACTAGTTTTGAGCCTTTTGGCTCATGCCTCAACCACATCGGTATACTCATATCCAAACTCCACGTCTACAACCTAAGCCACTCCTAAGTAGGCGACCTAAAATCCCAAATAAGCTACCCAAAATTGTGACCCACGTCCAAAATTATGAAACAAGAGTGAGGCGTGAGAGAGAGACGAAAGGATGGCGAGGGTGCGAGAAAATTCAGAGAGAGAAAGAGTGTGAACTCAACCGAGAGAGAGAGAGAGAGAGAGAGAGAGAGAGAGAGAGAGAGAGAGAGAGAGGAGAGGCAGAGAGGGGTTATAGGAAGATACAAGAAAAGAGAGAATGAGAGAAGTATAGGAGATATAAAGGGACAAAGGAAGTGAAATAAATGAAAAGGAAAAAAAAGCCTTTGACATCATTGATAGCATGTGAAAATGGCAAGTGTGGGCCCCATTCATCTTATTACAACAATGCCATGAGTATAAAATCTCAAATCTCTCATCTATAACGTGCAGTTGAAATTCATTTCAAACTACCTGTATTAAAATTATTTTTTTTTTTAAATTCCTTAATTTTGAATTCTTTTCTTTTTTGGTCAACTTAATTTTGAATTCTTAATTGTAATACAACACTTATCTTTTAATTTGTTTAAATAAAAATTAAAGAAATATTGCTAAGCTATAAAGGCTATTACCCACTAAATTCACAGTGAACTTCAGTTATTGAATGTGTGCTAAACAAAGATTAAATTAAAACCTTAAAGTTTATGAACTTTCAAATTTTTTGACCCCCGCACCCAAATTATCATTTTTGTTTTATGTGATTCATGCATTTTATATAAGGTTTGAGAATAACCACCACACACCCTTAGCGTGATGATCATTCCACAAATACAAAGTTCTTGTGGGGTTGGGGGCCAATGGCTAGAGTTCAAGTTTCCAAGAGGGAGTTTCAAAGACATATAAGAGTTCAAGTCTCTAAGAGGAAGTTTCATACACATATACACTTAGAATAGAATATCTTAGAATTTTTATCTTGTATAATTTTTTTTTTTTTTTGAAGACAAACTTTTGAAACCTTACAATTTTATATGTCATTATTTTACTATATTTTTTAATTCAATTTAAATTTTTTTTTATATTTTAATCCTCAATTAGAATCTTTGCACACTCTATTTTATTTTGATGGTAAATAATGTGTTCCATATCAAAAACCATTATAATCTTCCTGTAAAAAAAAAACCCAATCATAATCAATGTCTAATGGTAGAATATATATATATATATATATAATTCAACATATGTAATGTTGAAAAATTTGGTTTTGCATCTCATACAAAACACATAACCGAAGCAACAATCACAGTTCTACTTCATTCATGAGAGATAACATGTAACCTTGAATTCTAGAACAAAGAATAGAAAACGTACCTTGGTGTGGTGAAATTCAAAACAAAAGATTAGAAATACTTGGGAACACTTTTAATTTTCACTTCAATTCTACTTTACGCCCAAGAAGTGTGGTCTCTCAATCAGTTTCTAAGGGAGAATTATCAAGTGACTTCACTCATAAATACATATCATTTCACAATGATGTCTCTTTCTTATTATTTTTTGTCATAAAAAATTCTGTATGTTTCTCTATTTATAACTAACTGATTATCTAATTGGTCAAACCTTTTGGGCCTTTTCAATTGGACTTTAGTGTGTGGCTTGGAGTGGGACAATAAGACACTAGCTCCAATGGGCCTTGGGCTTTTCTGTTAACTCTTGACAAGTCCAAAGTTACCATTAATTATATTTAATACCACTACATAAATATAATTGCACTCTAGGCCTTATTAATAAATTATATCCTAAGACTCTAATAATATCATTTGACCCTTCCATGAAATATCCATAGTGAGCAAAGTCATAATAAACTGTCACTTTGTAATCAACTATTTTATCCTTGAGTACCCGGTTTGATGTTTTAGTTATTCACATTTATTGAAATCCAATTTCAATAAATATAAGCTTTAGTAACTCCTTACTAAAGTTGGCGCCCTGAATAACCAGTTCCCATTAAACTTATCTCAATGGGATATTTCGTGTCTCTATAAAAAAGATTATGGATTCCATCTTAAGAATATGTGTTCTTTCAACACTATATGTGATTACCCAACATACTGAGGTTTTGACCGTAAATATTAGATCTCACTCCTGATATATCAAAGTAACCTACATTTCATGATCGGATTCACGAAATTATTCAGGTGACAGTTGTTGATTGAATAATTAATCTTACAGTGGTCTAGTTTAACATGTCTTAACTCTTAAGACACATCAACATATCAACTAGAAATCTCCACTTCCATGATCAAGACAAATCATCTTAGTTAATGTGTTATAGTTTTCGCAAATGAAACGCTCAATTTCATCACTGACTACGAACTTGTGATTTACATCTTCTGTGACTTTTCACATAAACCACATACAATACATCTCATGGATTATGATAATGTCCTATTAGTTCATTTATAAATAATCTCATATAATTAAAAAATTTAATTATTTATGACATGCCAATAAATTGGATTCTTAGGGCACAAACCCTAACATATAACACAATCATAACAAATAACTATTATTTATTATCATAATTATTGACTTTCATATTTAGAAAAATAAAATAAAAGCAAGAAAAAAATCACGTTATGTTAAGAACTTTTATGTGCATTGCATGAGTTACACACTAGTAATAATAATAACGAAGGACCATGATAACCCTAACGTAAAAGTGTTTTCAAAATATTATTAAGCCAAATATTCATATCAAGCAGGCATAATACACAAAAAAATTTCACATCAAAATTTTCCTAAAACATCTAAAATAATAAAAATATCTCAAAATCCCCAAAAGTATCAAAATACGCTCAAGAATATAAAAAATATCCTTAAAATGCCCACAATTACCGAATATTAATAGAAACTCCAAAATTATCAAAATATCCCTAAAACTTCTTAAATGACCATAATGCCCTCTAAATCTACAATATGATCAAAATATTCATAAATCATCAGAATGACTAAATGCTCTTGCAACACTCAAAATGATCAAAATGCCCCTAGAATACACAAAATACCATTGAAACTTCACCCAAAAAAAAAAAAAAAAAAAAAAACTAAAATAATACAAATTACCCTTGAAACTTGAAAATACCCAAATTATCCTTAAACCACCAAAATGACTAAATAGCAATGAAAGCACCAAAATGGCAAAATAACCCCTTTCGATACCTACTAAGGTGTTATATATTTTATTTTGACTCACATCAAATACTATAAAATATTTTTAGAAACATTTTCAAGAATTTAACAAAACACTGGAAATTAAAATGTTTTCCCAATAAATATTTGATGGTGAAGTGTGTGAGGGTCACTTTTTTTTTTAGGTGTCCAGGCCCAAGCTTAAGCAAGGATCCCGGGGGCTCTCTTGTTGTAGCTTGAAAGGACTGGGCTTGGTTTACCGCAGCTAAATGAGCTGTTTACAAACTAAGTGGTGCACAACCAAGGTTTCTACAATACGTATACACTAGCAAGCGAGAATATATGTATTGAACAACAAGAAAACAGTAAAGGAATGCAATGTAATAAAGAAACATACAAAATGATTGTTTGAGATCCTCAAATCAAATAGAAATATTCTATTAGTTTTCCTTAATTATGGATTACAATGAACTCACTAGATCATGTTACAAGGTTCAAATAAGCTCAAAAATTACAAACTTAGATGGCTGTCTAAACCTCTAAGACTTGCAAAGTTTGAATCCTTTTGAATCCAAGTATTATACTATAGTGGCTGTTCCTGGGATACCGAGAAAGGCTCCCCTGTTTTTTTTTTTTTTTTTTTTAATTTTACAGAGTTTTTCTCAATGATTTTATATGATTTCCCTATTGCTGAATATTTGTCCCCTTCATTGTTGCTGCTTCCTCCTTTTATAGCGTTGCCTCAGGGCTCTAGGGTACCGCTGGTTTTCTCTCTTTGCTCCCATGGGTAACAGAGCCCGCATCGTGCAGAGCCCGCATCGTGCCACCGGCTTTGATGGCTGATCCATTCCTTATTTTCTCACAGTTTTCTTCTTTTGATGCTTTTTTTCCAAAAGTCATTTTGCTAACCTTCCATTTTAAGATGTTTATGGGGGAGCTAACCTTCAATTTCTCTTTCTCCAAGGCTTTTCTGTTTTCCTTTTCTCAGACTCAGCTTTTTGGCCGCCCTTCCTTTTTGTCATTTTTCCCAAGTGAGTCACATCCTTCCCTGCCAAGTCGAAGGTTTTTTCTAGCTACTTCCCCTTATGATTCTTCTTTCTGAGTTCCCCGAGGTATCAGCCTTTAGCTCATGAGTTGTTGCTTTCCCCACCCTCTAGTTCTGTACCATGTCACTAAGTGCTTGAGAAGGACATATCAGTCTTTTGTTTCTTATGCCTTTTAGTTCCCCTTTTAAATTGTCTTAATCCTGTTTTGGCTATGCTGCACGCCCCAGGGATCCTGGGCCCTTGGCAGTCTCCAAGATCCTGGCCCAGTCCTATCTGTTGGACTCTCTTTGGTTCTTTGATCTTGACAGGCTGAGCCTTTTTCTTTCTTCCCTTTGTTTCTTGGGCTCTAAAACTTGCCTTTTCATGGATCTTGGGCTTCAAATCTTTTGGGCCTACCATATTTTTCTTTTGTGAACTCAACCTCTTTTCAATTTTACTTTCCATGGGGTTGGCTTAATGTGTTATTTTTTTAGGCCTTGTGTTATGATTTTTTGAACCTCAACAAAGTGTTTTTCATTAAAAAAAAAAACATTTTTGTCAAGAAAATCATTACCTTTAAATTTTTATTTTTTACTTTTTTCCCTATATATAATTGTACTTCACTTTCAACAAGTAAAAATTTAATCTAAACATACACTAAACTAGTCTTCATTCACTGGAAGAAGCAAAGAGACCAAAAACATCTATTTTGTTATGATATATATATATATATATATATATATGTGTGTGTGTGTGTGTGTGTGTAACGAACAATGCTAGGATTGCAAAAAAGTTCATTACTTTTATCACAACTCTACACTTTACCTCCACCACGTACTGAATTGTGGCAAAAATTATGAATTTTTTTATTTATTGTGGTAGTGCATTTTTCATATGTGATTCATAACTGACAACTTTTTTTTGGAATTCAGATACTCTACAATATAGAGTTCTTTAAATCCTCATATTTCTTTTAAAATAAATGGGTATGATGTTGCCATATCAGCCATCCAAAATACAAACAGCACACTTATATTTCCTAAACTATAGAGAGGATCTGACCCCATCTTATTGGCTGTGTGTTTGCAAATCATGCTTTTGTGCTACACACTGACGCATGCACTATTTCCAGCCAAGATGCTGGAACTGTCGTTTAGTCACAAACATTCAAAATGGGTTGCCGTTTTGGACCCTGAAATTTATGGCGTCGTTTAGGTAAACTAAAATCTGGTCCATTAAAAATGCCACAGGCACAGCCACGACTTGTTGTTGTAGTGTATGGTATTAGAAGAATCTGGAATAGTAGTTACCGATCACTGATTTATAGTAGTATTAAATTTATTTTCTCAGCTAAAAGTAAAATCTTCTCTTAGGGTTTGGGTTTGGGGGCTCTGTGTGCGTGTTTTTTTTGGGACAAAATGGGTGGGTCAGTGAAGGACGTGCAATCAAAGGCGGAGCTTGATAAAGTGGTGGCGAGTGGCGCAGCGGTTAGTGTACACTTCTGGGCGTCATGGTGCGAAGCTTCAAAGCCCATGGACGATGTCTTTTCCCACCTCTCCACTGATTTCCCTCATGCCCACTTTCTCAGGGTTCGTTTCTTTCTTTCGCTTTATACCAGACATTACATTTTTCTTTTATTATCGGTCTCAAACATATTTTAGATTGTTTTGGTTTGGTCATTCATGTTCAAACTGAATGAATACGCCAGCCACTGAAAACGAGTGGTTTAAGGAAACGAACACACACACACACACAAAACTTACTTAAAAAATAACACTGGTACAAGTAGTACAATTTTGACATTTTAATTAAGGAAGTAATCGAGAATATGATTTTGGATTTGAAACAAAAAATAGTCCTACGAAAAAACTTAAAAATTGTGGTGTTACAAGTTGAAAAAAGTGACTTGTCAAGTAAGGAAGTAACGTAGAATATGATTTTGGATTTGATTCAAGTTAAAAGGAACCCAAAAAAAAAAAAAAAAAGGCTGATGAAAAGGTTAAATGGTATTATTAGATGTTGTAGAAAGTACGGAGGTGATAAGATCTATTTTCTTCGCTTGAGTTTTAGCCTCACTAGGAATGCTAATTCTTGCTGTTCATGTATTCGGATGTGAATAAACCACATCAATTCGATATGTATGGATGATGAGATCGGCCTAGCTCATCTGTTGATGATCCATGGTGGATCCCAAAATTTTAGGACTGAGGCTTGTCATCATTGTCATATCTTTCTTTGCTTGTCAATTTATCTCCTTTTATTTGTTTGTTTTTTTTGTTGTTGAAATTTTTACCTTCTGCTTGTCAATTACTCTCCTTTTATTAATTTTTTGGAAATTTTGGATAAAACTATTGTAGGTTGAAGCTGAAGAGCAACCTGAGATATCTGAAGCTTATGCAGTTTCTGCTGTGCCTTACTTCGTTTTCTTCAAGGTTTGTTTAATGAGAATTTCCTAGTTACTATCTTATTGGGTTGGGTTTATTATGGAGATGCTGTGGTGTTTAATGGTTGAAAAACTGTGGAATTTGAAAATTAATTGATGTGAAATTTGGATTGCTTTCCAACTGCTAGGATATTAGGTTGCACTTGACAATAGTATGTATTGGTACCAGGTACAGTAGTATCAATGATTATGCTTTTTGAGAAATGAGTAAAAAGTATGTATGTCTGCATAATTTTACTGTCTTAATTTGCAATAAGACTTTAAGCTTGTTAACATTGATGGAAAAGGAGAGGAGAATTATTGGTGAGTATATGATGATACAAGCAGTTATATAGGTTTTAGATTGATTGGAAGTAGTCTAGCAACAAAAATTTTAAATTGCATGATTTGAGGAAGAGGGATCAGTGGATCATGACATTTACTTGGCACTAATATTATGTCTAAGGTTCATGTCACCACTTCTATCAACTTGAGTGACAACCTATTACAAATGGAATCTAATGTTAATGGAAGTGTTCGTCTGTTAGAAACAGAGATGCCATGATTTAATGAAGTGATGCACTATATCCTAACTTGCAGAAATTTTTTGAGTGTTTTGGAACTACCACACGGTCCATTTGGGTTTGGTAGTAGACTTAAAATTCTCAAAAAATGCTCACATAGATCTTGAAATTTGCATATTTTTGTTGTAACTTTAGTGGCATCTCGTTATAAATTTTTATAACTATTGACCCATGAAGTGAATTAAATAATTATGTTGGTAAGTTTTACATGCTACCCTTGAACTTGTGACCTCACCCTCACCCCATACTTTTGGAAGAAGAAGTGCATTTGAGCTAAGGCTTATCTATCACTATTAACATCCATGTTTGGGTGATAAAAGCCTCTTCCTCCCCACCCCCACCCCCCGTTTCTTTTTCTCCCTCCTTCCCCCAAAAAAGAAATGGGCCTTGGGTTGTTTAGTGTTTTTTTCTTGGTTGCCTTATAATGGTTCAGGCTGCTTGGTGTTTCATTATGCTGGGCTGCTGGCAAGTGTACCTTCTTGTGTGTGATAAGGATCATTTGTTATATTGTTGGGTTCTGTTCTGTGGGCTGTTTTGTTTCCATGTTTTCCCTTTAATAATTATCAAAGTTTGCTAGTTTTTTTTTTTTGGGGGAGGGGGTTTTGAAAGATCTTATTTTAACTTGTTTTAGATACTCAAACTAGGATGGGATTTGGAAATTTATAATTTGATTTTGTACTTTGGTAATTGTATAATTAGATCTCTTCCCCCTCCCCCTCAGAATAGTCTTCTTTTGATGAATCCTTGATTCTTATAAAAAATTTACTTTCTTTGTCAGGATGGTAAGTCTGTAGATACATTGGAGGGTGCAAATCCATCTAGTTTGGCCAACAAAGTTGCTAAAATTTCTGGGTCTGTTAACCCTGGAGAACCCGCTGTGCCTGCCAGCCTTGGGATGGCTGCAGGACCTACCATCCTTGAAACAGTCAAAGAGTTTGCTAAAGAAAATGATTCTTCCAAACTTACAAATCAAGTGCAACCTGGTGATGCTTTGAAAAAGCGACTCCAGCAACTAATTGACTCTCACCCAGTCATCCTATTCATGAAAGGAAACCCTGAAGAGCCAAAATGTGGGTTTAGCCAAAAAGTTGTTGATATTTTGAAGAAGGAAAAAGTTAAATTTGGAAGCTTTGATATCCTAGCTGACAATGAGGTTCGTGAAGGGTTGAAAAAATTCTCTAACTGGCCAACGTATCCTCAACTCTATTGCAAAGGAGAGCTTCTTGGTGGGTGCGATATAGTAATTGCAATGCATGAGAGTGGTGAATTACAACAAGTTTTCAAGGATCATGGGATTGACACTAATGCTTCTAATGAGGCAAAAGTAAGTGAACCTGGAAGTGGAAAGGGTGGCATCTCTGAATCCACTGGCCTAAGTTCTACCCTAACCTCTCGGATTGCAAGCCTGATCAATTCAAGCCCAGTTATGCTGTTTATGAAGGGAAAACCAGATGAACCCAAGTGTGGTTTCAGTCGCAAGGTAGTTGAAATCCTTCAACAAGAAAAGGTGGAGTTTGGGAGTTTTGATATTCTTTCCGATGAAGATATCCGTCAAGGGCTCAAAGTTTATTCAAATTGGTCTAGTTACCCTCAGCTATATATAGGGGCTGAACTCATTGGTGGATCAGACATTGTGTTGGAAATGCATAAAAGTGGGGAATTGAAGAAGGTGTTAGCTGAGAAAGGTATTGGTCAAAAGGAGTCTTTTGAAGATCGTTTAAGGAAATTAATCAGTTCTTCACCTGTGATGCTCTTTATGAAGGGTACCCCAGATGCTCCTAGGTGTGGATTCAGTTCCAAAGTTGTAAATGCCCTACAGGAGGGTGGTGTAAGTTTTGGGTCCGTCGATATATTAAATGATGAGGAAGTGAGACAGGGTTTAAAGGTATTCTCCAATTGGCCAACTTTTCCTCAGCTTTACTATAAAGGTGAGCTAATAGGAGGATGTGACATTGTAATGGAGCTGCGCAACAATGGAGAGCTAAAATCTACTCTATCTGAGTAGGGTTGTGATTTTATCGAATAATTCAGGACATCATTTTGAAGCCAATTTTCATGTGTCAGAAGAGTGTCTATTGACATTATAGATGTTTTAAATGTTTTGCTTTATATACAAAAATGATTTATGTTAAGATATTTTACTATGGTTTTGGGGTATATTTAATGTTTGTGAAACTCCTGCGTTTATAATTTTGGCGACACCATGTTTTTTGCAGAACTCCCTCTCTCTCTCTCTCTCTCTCTCTCTCTCTCTCTCTCTCTCTCTCTCTCTCTCCTTGTCAGGATTTACATGCTTTGGAATAGGTTGCATACGAACACTCCCTCCCCCTCCCTCCTAGAAAAAGCAAGGGAATGTAGAGATTGCATGTTCTTATTAACTAGAGAAGATTCTCAAATCTGGAAATTTTCTCTTCTTTTCTGATTTCAAAATCTTGATGGGCTTTTGTGAGCATCTGAGAAACAATTCATGGAATACTTAAAAATAAAATAAATGAAACCATAGCCATGGAATGGGACACAATTAGATGTTGCTTCAGTGTGTCAAAATCTGTATCCACTAGAACCATCGGTCCCAAAAAGCTGCCTTTTTCCTCTGGGGATTTGCTACTGGATAATTTGTTAATTGTGCCAAATTTAATCTCTCTCTCGTGTGATATTTCTGCCTATTTTAAGCCTTTAGTCATGGAAAAATTGCTGGCAAAACAGGTTAAAAGAGATCTCTCCTATACCAGCTTGAGCATACAAATAAGGAGGCCAATAGAGCCTGGTATCCTGCTAATAAATCCTTTGCTTAACAATATGGACTGCTAACCTTCTCTCCAACTTCTTGCAAATTAGTATCTTGTAAGACCATCATATTTATGCTCCCCTCAAACACCTATGAGGCACATATATATTGTGTGTATATGTGTGTGTCTATATATATATATATATATATATATATAATATTTTTATATATTTTTTGGTGTAGACCATTTCAATTCATCACTTTATTATTGTTTTCATTTTAATTGGGGAAAATAAAAAAAACAAAAATAGGGGTGAATTACAATGGTACAGACTACAGAGAAGTTGAGATCCAGAAAGGATTTGAAGCTAGTACGTCAATGACTGCATATTTTTTCATTTATTTAAATTTAGTTGGTGAGGGGACTGGTTAGTGAAAAATGGTATTTTCAAGTGAGCACAAATCACTGAATCAGGAAGCACAACACGATCCTAGTAACTCAAAAAGATTTGCTGTTTTGTCATTCGTCCAAGGAGCAGCAATGCTGTGATATAACCCTGACCTCTTTTGAGCAATGAACGGCCTTTCAAAGCAAAATTAACCATTATGCCCCCACTAAAAGACATAGCATGAGTTAAAAATAAAAATTTAGGTCTGCCTCATGTCAAGAATTTTCTGTGTCTCCTCATCTTTGCCTATCTTATCGGCTTTCATGCGGTGCAAAAGTTCATCCACTTCTTTACCACCTCTTATATTGGCTTTGATTAAAGCATGATACATCTGCCTGTTCACTGGGATGACAGTCCTCAGTGAGCTCACAAAAGTTTCCACATCTCCAATAGTGCCTTTATCACCAAGCCAAGACAGTATCCCTGTAATCACCTTCAGGTTGGGTTTCCATCCTTTCTTCTCCACGTGTAGAGACAAGGCTGCTTTCAAGCATCCCAGAACTCTCTCCATCTCACCCTTATCCAGGTATTTAGCTGCCACTATGCTCCAACTGTTAGGAGTGGTGGCCTTTCCTTTCTCCATCAAGTCTTCAAGAATTGCTTCTGCTTTCTCACATAAACCCTTTTCAGAATACCCAATAATAACAGTATTGGGTACTCGAAAATCGTAACAGTTACCGGATGATTCCCACTCCTTTAGTACATTCTCAGCGTCTTCAAGCTCACCAAGCCTCACAAGAGACTCTAGCATGTTGATAAAATCCTTGTTTATGCATCTCTTACAATCACTTTTCTCCAGACCCCATAATCTCAAGACCTCGTCCTTCTTCCCCATACTAGAATAAAGTGAGATTAGATGGTTGTAGCCAAGCCCATCTTTCTTATCTAGCTTCTTTTCTGCATTCTCCAGGGCATCAATCGCCTTATTGGTTAGGCCAGCTTTTATGTAGAATTTAGCAGCTACAGTGTAAGTGTTCCAATCCATGACAATATGAGGTTGGCACTCCATCTCTTTTAAAATCTTCTCCATTCCCTCAAGATCAGATCTTACACCATAAGAATTGATGCAGATTCTGTAGCTGAAATTGTCAGGGGAAACATTGTTCTCCTTCATCTCCGTTAGCACATCCGGAACTTTCTCGTGCTGGCCAACATTTGTGTATAGACACATAATGTCATTGAAAGTGAGAGGTGATGAAACAAAACCCATCTCCTTCATTTTTTGCAAATGGGAAAGGGACTTCTCAATTTGGCGCTGGCGGACATAGCAATTCAATAGAGCACCATACGTCTTATCAGTCTTGTCTTGATCCTTCAACTTACTAAAATAACTTTCTGCAGAATGAAATCCATGAACCTTACCAATGAGATCCAACTGCACCGCATGTTCACTCGGCGAAAAAATACATATACCCTTTTTATTCATCCACTCAGATACCTGCACCACAAAGTTGGAGATTAGGAACAAATCACTCACAGCAAAATTCTTAATATTATAAGTACATTAACTAATCCAATCTTAGCAAAATCAACTACTCTACTGAAATTCCTTTTGAACGATTTCTGTGCTTCAGACAATCAACAAATTTATATACACAAAATCAATTACTCTACTGAATATGATTCTCTCCATTTCAAGAGAAATGGAGACGGTCAATTTTACAGTTAAAGTTCTATTTCTTGTATCTTATAGTGTATGACTATGATAACCCATCATTTAAAATTTTAGATGATTTATAACATTTAATCTGAACCATGAAATGCATCCATAAACAAATTAAAAGAAGCTATTAAACTTGAAATCCATCCAAACCATTTAATAATATGCAACTCAGATAGTAAATGATACTTAATTTTCATTTCCATTTGCCACATAAACATGCATTATCCTCAGACGGGTAAAACCGCAAAAGGATTTAATTTCTCTCGACCTTTAAATAAAAATTCAAATACTAAAAACTTAAATTTTCTTTTCCTTTTCCACATTTTCTGAGCAACCAAACAGAGACAAAACCAAACGCATTCAGCGAATTTAGAGAAATTACAAACCTGGAGGGCCTGAGTGAACCTCTTTCGCTTGCGAAGATCGTGAACGATTCGCTGAAGCTCGGCGACTCGGAGCTTGTTCCCATTGTGGACCCAATCATCGAGCTCTGGTACCACGCTTGTCTTAGGATTTCCGAGGGGACTGATTTTGGAGTACAGGCTAGGCTTGTGGGGTCGAGTTCTACTAGTGTAGTACGATCTTCTTGCAATCGCAATTTGGATTAGGGTTTTGGTGAAGAGTTTCGGATCCATTTAGGAAAAGAGTTTTTGCTAGTGTTTTACTTACTTGGAATTTGGGAGAGAAATGAAATGACAGTTGAAAATGGAAATGAGAGAGTAGGGTTTAAGGTTTAGGTTAAATGGGCTTCCATGTTGGGCTCATTCAGTTGTGGGCTTCGAATTCTATATTTGCAATTGCAATTTGCAAGTGGAAAAAGTTGGACTCCAACTTAGTTTTGAGCTATTTTATTTCAACTTACTATCTTGTAATTAAAAGGATTATTCATATGTAGCTTTAGGGCTCGTTTGGTTGAGGTGAAATAGAGAGGATAAAAAATAGGGGAGAGAAAAGTGGAGAAATAACTGATTTTATGGGTGCTTGGTGGAGCCCAAGTGATTTCTTTTCTAACACACCAAAATTCTATCTCCCCAATTTGGAAAAAAATTAAAGGGAATAGGAATAGTTGTAATCAATGACTAAATTACCCATCCTCCTATCATGTTGTATATATTTTTGTTGAGACAATTCCAACCTATGACGTTTGCTTTTAATAATAGTTCTATATTATTAGATCAAGACATCAATCGATTTTTTGTGTAAGCAGGAATTTAAACTCAAATCTCTCACTTTGGTTGCTTTTTCACCTTTTAATTTTTTTCTTTCTTTCTTGAGGGTGACTATTCTTTTTACTTTCCTGCGTGGATTGGGTTCCTTTTTCACTTCTTCTCTTTTAGGAGTGATATAAGTTTTAATTTTTTTTTTTATAATTTTTTATGGTTTAACTATATGTGATTTTTTTTTTTCTGGGCATAGTTTTTCTTTTTTAATTAATTGAGGTGTTTTTTTTTTTTGGTTGTTTGAAACTTTTTTGTCTTAATTGGGCATCATTTTTTAACAAAGGTATATGAGTAAATTTACATAAACTTATTTTTTCATCCCTTCACTTTTCCACTCAACCAAACAAAAACGAGGGAAACTAAAATATATTCTATCCTCTCACTTTTTTATCTCCTCCTCATTTCTTATCCTCCCATTGGAGTCAGAAATAAAATTCTTGCATTACATGATTATTTTTAAGCGTCATATGACGTGTTAAATAACACATATGAATAGTTTTATAATTTACCACATAATAGGTTGAAAAAGATAACTCCAAACTAATTTAGAGTCAAATTGGTGATATGGTTTAATGACAAATCATTTTTTTTACTTTAAAATACATTGTTAGTCTATAAAATTTACTTATTAAATACTTTTAGTCCCTATAGTTTCAAACAAAGGTAGACCCAATGGAAGAGGGGGTTAATGACCTCCCCCCATGTCCCAAATTCCTTTACAAGGAGTCTAAAGATTATTTTGCACCTAATCAGATTTTTAGATTAGTTTGTCCTCTCATTGCCAAGAGATAAGTATTACATCTTATTTACAAAAATAAAAATAAATAAATAAACTAGACTCATAATACTTTTTTTCTTTCTTTCTTTTTTGATAAAATATTGGAAGACTGAAGGCACTTAAAAAAAAAAAAAAAAAAGACTCACAATATTTTTAGTCTTTAGTAACAAGTGGAACTGAATTTTCCATAATATAACATTTTTTAAGTTCAAATCAAATTATCTTTCTCATTATACTATAACTCAATGTTGCAGTCTCATTTTTTAAATTATTAGTATTGAACTTGCACGTTGCGCGGGATACATTTTGATTAAAAAGAAAGATTAAGTGCCGTGTAACTTTCCTATCCAAAAGAAAAAAAGAGAGAGAAAGCGTTGTAACACAATAAAATTGTTCTAATTACGTGGAAGACTTGTAATGGTGAACTAAGAATTGGACTATCTCCAGTTCGTCCATAGTGTCGCCCACCAAAAAAGTTAACCCAGCATAATTAGGTCGTCCACCATTAGGAGGTCGTCTGTGGGTATGAAGGTCCCTGGATGACCTCTCAACATTTAGAAATTTTCAGGATAAGTTTATATCCAAAAGCTTATAATCCAAACCAAGTTCTACTATTACAAATTGTGAGCAAAATCCTCACTCATCGCTCTAACTTCCCACTAAGCTCTTAACTTCTAATAGCAGTTGTAGAAAATAAGTCTGAGTCTTCTAACTTCTATAGCAGTTGTAGAATATAAAACTGAACCTTCTGACTTTTATAACAATTGTGGAAGTTATGTTTGAACCTTCCAACTTTCATCCACGTGGAGGAAATTACTAAACAAGTAACCGCTCCAAAGCTCACTATGAAAAGACTTATCCATATCAAATAAAGGTAAGTTTCCACCACTACTTAAAAGTTGGAATTCTTGAGTTCTAGAGAGAAAACTAACTTAAGCATCAGAGGGTTCTTGGCCTGTTCACCTCGGTCACCTTTGATCTTGTGCTTCTTATTTTTTAGGCATTCCAAGCATCCACTAGCCCATTGAAGCCCGAGGCATTCAGCCTACTGATTTTCTATACATCATCAGTTGGCGCCGTCTGTGGGAAAGTTAACTTTGTATTTTACAATTTATCTTTCTTAGATAAAAGGTTGTATGGGTTTGACAAGGTCAATGGCCACTAATGCAGGCCATTAGGAGAGTGGAAATACTTCTAGTCATCCCAACCGCGCTCACTTGTTAGCACCTGTCATGCAACCGCTTTCCGTCCAACAAATGCAGTCTATGGCAGCTGCCATGACAGAGCTAACTTGTCAGAACCAAGAGTTGACTCGGGAGATCAACCAAAGAAGGCAACGTCATGAACGGTGTGTGGAAGGACAAGCTCAGAGTCAAGAAGTTAGAAAAGGAGAAAATGTGGAGCGCGAGAATCAATCAAAGGGTACCACTTCACTTAGAGTGCCACACTTGGAGAAGGAGATGGATCAAATGAGGAAAGCCATGGACAAGATGAGGGAAAATATGAGAAGCACGAATCTTGTAGATGACTTGGTTCATCGAATTGATTCTTCTTTCATAGCTTCCATCAATAGTCATTCCCTGCCTTCCAAGTTCAAGATGCCTTTGTTGGATTCCTATGATGGAACACGTGACCCATGTGATCACATTGCCACCTTCAAGACCACAATGCACCTTCAAGGGGTTTCAGATGAGATAATGTGTAAGACCTTTCCAACCACTCTTAAGGGTTCGGCACGAGTGGTTTAACAAGATACCTCCAAACATTATTGGTTCTTTTGAAGAGTTGAGTAAGTTATTTGTCAATAACTTCATTGGAGGTTAAAGGCATAAGCGTTCCTCGTCCAGCCTATTAAACATAGAGCAAGGGGACAATGAAAGTTTGCGGTCCTTCATCACTCGTTTCAACAAGGAAGCCTTGACAGTAGACTAGATGGACCATAAGTTGTTGTTAGCAGCCATCTACAATGGAGTTAGTGCAAATTTATTCATTCACAAGCTTTATGAACAAGAACCACTGACTATGGCTGAACTTGTCTATTCAGCCTAAAGCTTTATAAATGCAGAAGAAGCAATCATTGCCAAGAAGAGGAAAAAATCAGGACAAATGAAATCAGAGTTCCCTCATCATCCAAAACAAGTAACCACTCTAAAGCTCACTATAAAAGGACTCATCCAAATCAAATGAAGGTAAGTTTCCACCACTCCTAAAAAGTTGGAATTCTTGAATTCTAGAGAGAAAACTAACTTAAGCATCGAAAGGTTCTTGGCCGGTTTACCCTGATTATCTTTGATCTTGTGTTTCTTATTTTTCAAGGCTTCCAAGCATCCATTAGTCCATTGAAGCCTGAAGCATTCATCCTACTGATTTTTTGTGCATCATCAACTTGTATTCAAACCCCTTCGCTTATTGCAAATGGAAAATTAAAGAGAATGATGGTCCCGAAAGTAGATGAGGATTACTTAAGCAAGTTAAAATTTAAAATGAAGTAACAATAAAAACTACTCTAGTAAAAATAATCCAAAAATTTAAAAACACAATAAACTCTATGATTCGATGTGAAATCTTATATTACATAAGGATGTATTGGACAAAATACCAAAAAAGGCCTTGAGAGACTTGTAGAGCACCCATGCACTTAAGAGTATCTTAGTAATTTTTGGAAAAAAAAAATAAAGAAAGAAAGAAAAAAAAGGGAAACATGTGGGCAGCAGAATGTAGAGCAAGAAACCTCTACAATTGACGACAAAAAGACTAAAAAGGGCCCCACCTTTTTTGTAGCTCACACATGAAGTTAGGAGTGATACAACAAATTTAGTCAAACATGCGGGCAGCAGAATAAAAAACCTCTAGAATTGACGAGGAAAAGACCAAAAATGGCTCAAACTTTTTATAGCTCACACATACATTAAGGGGCAACACAGTAACTTCAGCCTATATAATAACAACTGCCGTTTAAGCCATGCTTGTGTCGCTTATCAAACACAAGCACGTCAACTCTGCTTTTTTATATAGATTATAGAAAATAACTTTTAAATACACTAAATCCCTATTGCTTCTATCGCTTCACTAACCTTTTTTTTTCATCTATCTATTCACACTTATAGGCTATGGCTTTTTTTTTTTTTGGTTATAGAATCAAATTTTGAATAATTAGAATAATAGAAATAAAAAATTGAATTCTACATATTTTTTAAAGCAATCAAGGTGGTGAAACAATATAAAAATTTTGAAGCATGTTGCTATAATTTTTACACTTTTATATTGATTTATTTTCTTAATTTAATTTGAGTAATCAAATTTTAAGTTTTTACTTCATGTACTTATGTCAATATCTTGAATTGATAGTTATTAATTATGAATTGATAATTTTTTGTTTTTTGTTTTTTATTTTAATAAAATGAAAAATTGTCAAGGGAGACAATGCATATTAACCTAGATGTGAAATATAATTATAATATACATTTATATTACATTTGGATTGCGTTTGGATTGCGCTTGCATCTGGGCGTTTGAGCATTTTTCTGTGGGTCCTGTGTATGGTTCACATGATCCACAAGTACGGATTTTAGCAAAAATAACTTTAAAATTGGATCCTACGGTACTATTCACACATTTAAAAATCATTTTACTACAGTGTTTTCAGTTTTCAATAATAAGTAGTATTCAAACACACCCTTAGTATCATGATTATACTATTATATAAATTTTTGTGTTTTTGTTAATGTTGATTAATGTTTTTGAATTAAATTTTCTTCTAATCTTGCACCCTAAACTAAAATCTTGGCTTCCCCGCTAATTCAAATGGGCACTTTTAGGGCCTCTAAAGTTTCAAAAGTAAGAACTATTGGTCCTTCTATCCGCTTCCGTTTATTTTCTTGTCTATGTGCAAGCAAAGCAATGAGGTGACATTTTTTTTAATGACGTCACAACTTATTTTTTATTTAAAAATTACCATATGCAATCCTATACCTGAACTTATTTTTTTGCCCTAATTTAAACCCAAATCCGAAAATACTTTCGTATTTTTCCAAATTGAAATTGCTACCAATTGAGAGAGAGAGATCTTCATACTTTCCAAAATTATAAGAGCATTAGCATTGGAGTGTCTCAAAAAAAAACATATTTTAACACTCAAAAGTTACTTCATCTACCTTAAAACACCATTTTACAATTGACCCAACATCCTATATCTTATTTTTCACATCACACTACACTATTCATTTTTTATTCATCTCTCTCTCTCTCTCTCCCCACCAACATATCAACACACAATCAAAACCATCCACCACACCCACAATCAAAACCAATCCAACAAGCAATCAAAACTCATCCCAAAACAAAAAAATGAAAGAAAAAAGATTTGAACCACAACCCACACCACCACAACAATGCACCACCACACCGAATAAACCCACCACAGCATACATCGGAATCCACCACCACACGACCCACCAAAACCCATGACTCACAACCCACCACCACACAACCTACACCACAACCCAAGCGACCCATAAACCACAACATCTCCACCACACAACTCACGCCACTAGCACTACACCAAAGCACGATCTAAGAGAGAGGAGTGAGGGGGATGAGATACGGAGAGAGGGTCAAGAGGGAGTGAATTTGAGAGAGAGAGAGAGAGAGAGAGATGAGTGAATAAACTAATATAAAAAAATATTTTACAATTTGTTAAAAAAATTTAAGTATAAGAAACTGGATGTTGGAGGGTTCGTCATTTATTTTTTTGCATTTAATGATTTAAAATAGAAATTTGGATGTTTTTGACAGCCCATTGCTAATGCTCTAACCCCTACACAACGGCTCCTCCTCCCCCTAGCCGAGGGAAAAAGAGAGCTCAATGTGAATTTTGTTTTTCATATAGCATCCACAGTGGTTTTGACCTTTCACTAGCTAGGTTCCTAACATAACCAAAATGAATTTTTTGAAATTTGTTAGTGGGAAAAATTTTGCTTGTTATTTTTAATTCAAAAATCAAAGTCATCGTTTATTAATAAAAGCTTGACTCAAACGAGATTGCACAAAAATTGGATAAGTCACAAAAACATCAATTTCCAAGGCCCATATAGATCTATGAAACTTCTAGCAGAATAAATTTGAATTTGGCCATAATAATGTATCTTCATATCAGTACACCGATATGACTTTTGCCTAGGAACATTACATTTAAAAGGCAATTGCCAATTTAAAAATTATTCAAGTATGAAATCAATTTGGGTATAGCTAGTGCAGGAAAACAAATCTGCCATGAGCCTCCCTCGAGATCCAAACGGTGAAGAAACGACCCTATCTTCAAAAGAAATTGATCATCTTGTCTGTAGTACAAAGAAACAGAAGGCAACCTTGAAAACCTTCATGCCCCAAAGACCCATCCTTTCCTACAAGGACTTAGTTCTACGTCCTTCCTTTGACTGGGAAGACCACTCAGCTCAAACCCTACCCTACAATGATGAAGACGCTTATTCAGACATAGAACAGGATAACGACGACCTATACCCAACCATCCTGGTATCTAGTGAGGAAAAACTCGGAACCAGATCCCCTTGGCACTCTACCCTCATCATTAAAGCCTTTGGAAATTTCGTAGGCTTCAAATACTTTGATCACAAGATCTGAGCTATCTGGAAATTAGCTGGAGACATACAAATCATTGATCTTGGCTTAGATTGCTTCCTAATCTATTTCAAACTCAAGGAAGACTTCTGGAAAGTCATCAACAAGGGACCTTGGTTCATTGGACAACAATTCCTGTTCATCTGTAGATGGTCCCCGGGCTTTCGACCCTCGGATGTGAAGCTCACCACCACTATCGTCTGGGCCTGCCTCCCCGAACTGCAGATTGAACTTTATGACAACTCCAGCCTTCACAGGATTGGTAACTAGTTGGGAACTCTCTTAAAGATTGATTCTCACACTATGGACAACATCCGAGGACAATATTTAGATAGACCTCGACTCATCACTTATCTCCAAAGTCATAATTGGCCACCTCCTTTAGTCTGTTCAATACGAAGGTATCTCAGCAATGTGTTTTGAATGTGGTCGTGTAGGTCACATTCCATTATCTCCAAAGTCTGGATTGGCTACCCTATGCCCTTCCATTATCTGGCCCTTTCCCTCCCCACACACCATCGAGCAATCCCCTCAACCCACCCACAAACCTTCCTCCAAAGACTTTGAAGAATGGATGATTGTTCAAGAAACCTCTCAAACATAGAAACCCGAGTGCCAACACCCGTAACTCTTTGCCCAAACATCGCCATGCAGAATCTCCCATTCACACCACCCCAAAGACATGTGGAGACTACACTTACTTACGTGACTTGAAAAGTTCATGTGACTCCAAAGCTTCTACTTTGCACCAGCCTCTGGACCAAAACTCTAACAACCAAACCCTTTTACCTAATATGGTCCAATCTAACTCTCTCAGCCTAAAAGCTTTAAAATAGGCTACATGATCTTCCTTTGATGCTCCCAAAGAGATTGCCTTTCTTCCAAATTTTGACATGTCACATCAAGCATTTGAAAAGCCTGCAGGAACAACAACCAAGATCTGTTTGATTCCCGTAGCCACAAAAGACAAAACCCCCACTGCCCCTTCAAAAAACCTCATCATTCAACCTATGGATTACCAGTCAAGCACTCTTGAAGCATCATCCTCCTTACACAGTCTAGAGCTTCCCTTCCCTAGCCTAGTCGAAAATGTCTTAGCATCCACATCCTATAACACAGAGTTTTCGATCGACCTCTTCAACCCTCTTACCAAAGACTAGTGGGCACTCCTCAGTTGAGACCGCTTGAGACCCATAGGGAACAATTTGCTCTAATGGCTACAAACTTGCCCAAACCCTTTCTGGGCCCACATCGAAGCGAAAGTCACGAGAACATTGAGAAACCAGTCTTCACCACCACCTCAATACTCTCTCTTCAGTCGTGTGGTAATACCTCTCTTACCGAACCTCGCTATAGTTTCCTCAACCACCTCTCTTCTCCTCGCAATCTAAACCCTCATTTCGCTAAGTGAAGCTGCTCTCTGATTAGAGACCCTTCCCTACCCACCAAGGACAGTTTCCTAGTAGAATGATGCTGCAGCCCAACAAAATTTGATAGTATTCCTCTCACTAGAGAGCTCTCTCATCAATCTACCATTCTGTGGAAGAGAGGAGAACCTATCTCTCATTTAAATCCTTTCCCAAGCACCCAACTTCAGAATGTCGATTTGCTGTTGCCGGAACAGGTTTCTAAGATCTTGCTTTCAACTTCTCCTGAACCCACTTCCCCACACTCCCTCAACCCCTTGGGAACTTAGATCTGACCTCGTGCATCGAGCAAATCCTTTCCCTCCATTCGAAATGAAAATCCTTATATGGAATTGTAGAGGTGCAGGTAGCTTTAACTTTTGTAGGAACTTTCTTTACTTGTCATGTTGCCCCAAAACTGCAATTGTTGTTATCATGGAGACCCGCATTTCAAAACATAGAGCTGAGGAGGTCAGCTTCTCACTTGGCTTTAGTAATTTTTGCTGCTTTGATGCTAACCCATTTTTAAGTACTCACCTGCAACTCTGGGAAAACCTCTCATCCTTTGCCTCCTCCTTTTCTTTGCCCTGGCTTATTGCAGGTGACTTCAACGATATTGCTTGCAACAAAGAATGTCTCAACTCTTCCCAATTGCAGCCACATTTCCCATTTCAATGACTTCCTGAATAATTGTAATTTACTTAACCTCGGATTCAATGGGCCTCGATTCACCTGGATAAACAAAAGAGACTTGAGGCTAGTCATGAAGTGCCTAGACAGAGCTCGTTTCACCCCTTCGTGGCAACTCTTCCTTAAAGACACGACTATTAGCCACCTCCCAAAAACTTCATCTGACCATCATCCTATCCTCTTGGACACTGATCACCCTCCTTCCAACTCACACAACCGCCCTTTCCTTCTTAAAACCATGTGGTTCAATGACCCCTCCTTCAGTAATATCGTCTTCGACGCTTGGCAAGCTCATCCTGATGACATTAATTTAACCCTTAAGGACTTCAATATCAGGATCAAAACTTGGAATAGAGAGAACTTTGGCAACATCTTTCATAAGAAAAAAGTCCTAGCTTGCCTTAAAGGCACCTAAACAACTCTTTGCTCCAACCCCTCTTCCTTTCTCCTTTATCTCGAAATGGAGCTCACTGCTAAATACCACCATATCCTCAAACTTAAAGAAGACTTGGGAGCTCAAATCCAGAACTAAATGGACCATTTTAGGAGATCGAAACACCAACTTCTTCCACTTTTCCACTATTTGCAAAAGACACCATAACAAAATCTAGTGTCTTAAGGATAACATGGGAAACTGGACCCACTCCTCCGCTGACATCAAGAATTTCATCCTTTTGCATTTCACAATCTCTACACCATGGATTCCATTTGCTCCCTCCTTAACACCCCCCTTCTTAACATCCATATCCCTTCCTTGAACGTCGATGACCCCCTGCTCCGGGGCATCTCTACTCTAGAGATTTTTTTCGCTATTAACTCCTTCAAGCCCTACAAGACCCCCGGACCAGATGGCTTTCAACTTATTTTCTTCCAAAGAGTCTGGTACATCCTTGGTAGCTCTATCAGCACCTTTATCAAAGGTATCTTCGCTTCTAGAAGGATCCTCAGTAACCTAAGCTCCACTCTCATCTGCCTTATCCCAAAAACCTCCAAGCCCGAAACTGTCCACCAACTTCGACCCATCGGTCTTTGCAATAACCTCTACAAAGCCATAACAAAAATTTTAGTGTGCAGACTGAAACCTCATCTTGGAGACCTCATACACCCCTTCTAACCCAGCTTTATCCCAAGTAGGAAAGCTAGTGACAACATCATTATTACCCAAGAGATCATCTACTCCATGACAACCTCTAAAAGCAAAATAGGCACCATGACAATTAAAATTGATCTCGTAAAGGCTTTTGATAGGTTGGAATGGATTTTTATTAGACACATTCTCCTTTGCTTTAACTTCACACCTGCCTGGATTGACCTCATCATGTCCTGCATCACTACTTCAAATCTTTCGATTCTCCTCAACTGTGTTCGTCTCAACCCCTTTCTCCCCATAAGGGGCATTAGGCAAGGCGACCTACTTTCCCCCTATATCTTCATCCTCTACATGAAGCACCTTGCCTGGCTCATTCGAAATGAAACCTCTCTAGGCAACTGGAAAGGGATCAAGATTGCCAGAAATAGCCCTTCATTTTCTCATTTTTTTCTTTGCCAACAACCTCATTTTATTCGTCAAAGCCACCAAAGAGAACGGTATCACCATCAAGAGAGTCTAGGAAACCTTTTACAAAATCTCAAGTCAAAAAATCTACCTCTCCAAATCAAAAGTTTTCTTTCGCCTCACTCCCCCCCCCCCCTCACTAACAAAGAAAGTATGGAAAATGAGCTCGGTATTCACTTTTCTCAGGATTTTGGCAAATACCTGGGCGTCCCCATTATCACTGATAAAATAAATAAGAGGGCTTACAATTTCATCATTGACAAATTGCATGATAGATTAGCTAACTGGAAAGCAAAAAATCTTTCCTTAGTGGGCTGCCTCACTCTCATAAACTCCATCTCCTCCGCCATCCCCACATATATCATGCAAAGTACCCTCCTACCCCACCACATCTGCAAAGAAATCGTTAAGAACAAAAAAAATTTCCTTTAGGGAGGCACCGAGCCTCACAAAAAACTACACTTAAAAGATTCGGGCACGGTGACAAACCCAAAGTTTCTAAGAAGGCTTGGAATAAAAAAAAAAGCTTTGTCAGAAACAAAGACCTTATTGCTAAACACTCTTGGGCTCTCCGTACCAACTCTAATGACATTTGGGCCGTCACGCTTTGCAGCAAATACCCCCCAAACCATTCCACCTCAAAAAGGCTTTCGGCCACCTGGGACAGCTTCTTTAAAACCAACACCATTTTCTCTCTTGATACATGGTGGCGCCTAGTAATGGAACATCAGCCAATTTTTGGAAAAATAACTAGATTGGTAAGGGCACTATCCACAGTTTGAATCATGGCCCCCTCACCACGAACGGAGATTCCCTCAAAGTATGTGATCTTTGGGATCATTTAGACAATTGGCAGCTGAACAGCCTCTCCTTCCATTTCTCTAGCCACCTTTTGAACATCATTAGAGCTACTTTTAAACCTATTAATCCCCCGTCTCCTAATTTTATCTACTAGCTGCCTTCCCCAAATGACCAATTTTGCTCAAGCTCAGCCTTCCTCCTTGCTTGTGAGGTTGACCCTCAATCCTAAAACCCAATTGGAAATGGTTATGGAAAATCCCCACCCTCCCAAGAATCACCAACTTCCTTTGGCTTTCATGCCATAATAGTCTTCCCACAAACTCCCTTCTCTACAAAAGAAAAATTATTGATGCACCTAATATCCTCGTCTACCTTACCACCCCCGAAATGACCCTTCATACCCTTAAAGACTGCCCCTCTGTTCAACCAATCTGGTCTAAACTCACTCCACATCCCCCTAACCACTTTTTTCCTCGACCTTTCCTCCCACCTGGATCAAAAATATGGCTGCCACCTCCTCTTCCACATCCCTTTTCCCTGACATCCATTAGCGAATAATCTTCCCCATATCGGCTTGGGCAATATGGTCTACTAGAAAAAAATTGGTCATGGAAAATACCCCTTTCTCCCCAGACAACATCCTCAAAAGGATTCAATCTCTATCCCTTGAACTCTTCTCCTCACTTCCCTATAAATCTTTGAAACCCAAGTTGAAAATCCCTTTTTATTGGTTGGAAACCCCCTCCTTTGTTTCAATCTAAAAACTGATGCTCAGTCAAAGGAAATCTAGGTATGGTGGGTGCTAGTGGTCTTATTTGGGACCATAAAGGCAACTAGATGTTTTGTTTCTCAAGGAACATCAGCTTTACTCACTCCTTAGCTTCTGAACTGTGGGCCCTCTGAGATGGCCTTACTTTTAGGCCTGTTTAGCCACTGCCTACCACTGATAGGACCGCCTTTCGCCACATTGAGCTGACCGCCGTAGAGCACCACCGTAGGTGTTTATCGCGGTGGTCGGCAGCATTTTCTGAATACTGACACTAGTAGGTGCCACGAGCGGTGGTGAGTTTTGCCCACTGATGAGTACCGCACCGCACCACTTATATAATATGTGTGTCTTTCAATGGGATAGAGAGCTCAAAGAATGAGAGGATGAGAGGAGATACAAAGAAAGAGGTAGTGAAGGAAGAAGAAGGAAAAAAAAAGAGATAAATAGGGTTTAGTTATATATCACAAAATGACATCGTTTGGACTTAAGATTAATTTTAATGACATGTTCAAAACGGCGTCGTTTTATCCTAGGTTAAAATTTTCACTTTCCCATTTATGTATCAAACTAATTACACACACACACTCTCTCTCTCTCTCATCACAACCTTCGCTCTCTCCTTAGCCTCTGCCACCAACTATCGCTTGAAGCCACCGTCCTCAATTGCTCACTGCCACCGTTCTTCACATGGTCACCTCACCTCTCTCCTTTTTTTTTTTCAAAGCAATTCTTTGGAAGTTTCTGAAGATGGTTTTGATTAGCTATAAGTTAATATGCTTCTCTAGTTCTCCTCCTAGTATGTGAATTTATTTGATGTTTAAT